>CP113351.1:0-1200000 GCA_039634465.1 Didymella pinodella
TACCCTAACCCTAACCCTAACCCTAACCCTAACCCTAACCCTAACCCTAACCCTAACCCTAACCCTAACCCTAACCCTAACCCTAACCCTAACCCTAACCCTAACCCTAACCCTAACCCTAACCCTTGACACCACAGTATCCCTAAATTAATCATTAGCGATAGAGACAAGTTGTTTATATTAAACTACTAGACCACGCTGTTAGCAGCTATTAGTACTAAGAAAAAACTGTTAACTGCTTATTATCTCTAGACAGATAGCCAAACAGAACAAGTAAACTAGACAATGGAGACGTATCTCCGCATTTACTGCAACTAGCAGCAGGATAATTAGGTTTCACTGTTGCCTATGGCGCAGATTGCATATAATAACAAATTATTAGAAGTAACAGGTGTGATACTGTTCTTTGCGAATCACAGGCGACACCTGAATCTCTTTACTAGAAGTCTTAAAAGTAATATCCAAACAGATTCAGCGATAGCCTTAGTATTAAAACTAAAGGAAGTACATTAAAAATTGCTTAAAAACATCGCCAAAGCTTAGTTACGAGCAATTTCCTACACTAACAAGAAAAGAAAAACAGCACCTCTGCTAAAGGAGGGGGGTAAAGCATATCTCCTCACAAAAAACCTTCGCACACGCAGACCCATAAAAAAACTAGATAAAGTTAAAGTCAGACTATTTTTCATTTCTAAGCAAGTCAGCCTAGTTAACTTCTGACTTAAGCTACCTAAGGATGCGAAAGTCCACCTAGTGTTCCACATCTCGCTGTTGGAACCAGCTGACCTAGAAACGCTAATCTAGAAAGACTTCTATTACTAAACAGATAGCAATAACAAATAGGAAGTTAAAAAAATAATAACACACTAAGGAACAGCACGTAGAAGGGAATATCTAGTTAAATAGTTAGAATACCCTAACTCTAAAAACACATAGGAGCCTACGACGAACCTTACAAACTGCTAACAGCTCCTGTTGCAGTATTATTAAGAACAATAAAGTCTAGATCACCCTCTAGAACAGTTAGCATGAATGCGCTCCAGTTAAGACCTAAGGAGCCTAGCATTAGGCCATCCTCTAACTGAGCAACATCCTGATTGATGCTCTCCACAGCCTCAAGCGCTTTAATGTCATTGACATACTGGCCTGCTTCGTCAACCTACTGCTTTTTGCGACACTGTAATAATTTCTTTTATTTTTAGATACAATCCTTCTTCGCGCGCGCAGCTAGGATAGCCTGTAGTGCAGCAGACTCCGCTTCATCCGCTTTAGCCTCCTGTTGCTCCAAACGACTCATCTCCTAATTAATCCGCTTAAAGTTCAGAATTAGAACCTCTACTAGAACGCATCACTAACCGCCTACGCGATAGCAGTTTCCACACTCCTTCTTTAATAACAACATACGGCACTTAAGGCCTTTCTTTGCGCAATACTAGCAAGACACTATTGCTAGTTAACTAACACAATTAATATAATTGCTAACAGAATAATAGTACTTAGTGCTTCTAGAAACTATAGAGTTAGTTTATAAGGACATGAAGATTAGAAGGGGAGGATAGTGTTACAAACCTTAGAAGGGGGACTGTTGAAGTTGTACTTTAAGCAAAGCTCGTAAGCACGTGTTCTATTGGTTCTCGAGGATGAGTACGGTAACAGGAAGCCGAGGGGGTTGGTTTGCGATGAGGTGTACAGATACGATCTGTCAGTCTCAAAGGCAGGGGTAACGATAAGTAGTACAGAGTAGACTGTCTAGCTTGAAGGTTGAGAGTTGAGATCCAAAGACAAACTTGATTGACTAGGTTGAACACGAACCATAAGGGTTGTGTTCCTACGTGCTATATACTAGGCCCTGAGCCTGATGCATCCCTGAAACCTGTGGCATCCCGGAGGGTGTGTCTTCCCTGGGGGTGTGGCATCTCAGGAGGCATGGCTTGGCGGGATGTCAAACCATGTATCACGTGACCCGTGACACGCTGTCATCCTTAGCGTTGCCCCGCTTCCTATCAGTACCTGTTCACTTCGGAGATCGTAACAGGGACATAGCAGAGTTAAAAGGAAGAAGGATTAATAACACTTAAGAACAACCTCTAGGTCTTTAAGAAGGTTAGCACCTAGAAACTAATAACAAGCCTACCTAAATGTTCTAAAAGTCTTAGCAGAACGCCACAGTAGAATAAGTCACGTGTGTTCTAAGAATCCCATAATGTTCCATAATGTCCTAAGATTAGAATAATAGAATAAGGATAGAACACCTCTAATATATTTAATAGAAACACAACTCTTACAGTTTATGTTTAACCTAGTTAATTAAGTTTGTCTTTAGATCTTAACCCTTAACCTTTAAGCTAGACAGTCTACCCTGTACTACTTATCGTTACCCTGCCTTTAAGACTGACAGATCACATCTGTACACCTCACTGCAACCTAACCCCTTCAGCTTCCTGTTACCGTAATCATCCTCAAGAACCAATAGAACACGTGCTTACGAGCTTTGCTTAAAGTATAACTTTAACAGTATAGTAAAGCAGTAGCCTCTATAGCTAAAAGCGCAGCTGCAGCTTATATAGTATTAAAAAGAGCGCGTGTTAGGAGTAGTTATAAAAGAGCCTAGCTAGGTTAATAGCACTATAGCAACTGTAGGAAGACTAGGCACAACGCGCGTACGTGCTAGAAAGATGTAGAAGAAGATTCTGCATCTAATACAAGTGCGTTGTACGCAGGTTCTGCAAAGGGTAGTAAGTAATTGCTTATCCTGTACGTGGTGTTCGCAGTGCTAAGGAAAAGTGTCCAGCTTAGTGGTGTGTCCGGCTTAGTGGTGCTTTACGTTAATACTTAGTGTTTCTATTTATGCGCAGCGTAGGTTTTGCGCAGCGTAGGTTTTGCGCAGCTCGCTTACCTGCGCCGCTACTGTGTCCGTGCACCTACCGTGCTGCCCGGCGTACCGTGTCCGTGCGCGCAATGCGCGGATTGTCGCAATGCGCCGAACCACCAAAGTACACCTATCATCTCATCTCTACCACAACGCAACGCGATGGAATTAGAGGCAGCCCTTGCAGGGTGTGATACTTTCAAAGATAAAGATCAAATCCCGTGGTCTAAAATTGCAGAAAAGTATGGTGTTGTGCGATCAACGTTGTCACGAAGATACTGACGCGAAACGCAATCGCGCGAAGAGCAAGCAATTGCACAATAAAAGCTTACCCTACAACAAGAGGAGGAACTTGTGAGATATATAGAAGAGCTTACTGGTCGTCATATACCCCCTACACGAGAGATAATTGCCAATTTCGCGTCAGCAGTCACCCAGGAGCCAGTGAGCGAGAGCTGGGTTACTTCATTAACAGGCACGGGATCCATCTCATCTCTTGATACTCAACTGGCATGGACTCTAATCGCCACAACGCTGACTCATACGTCAAGTATAAGTTATACTTCAATCTACTGCAGCATAAGATTGCTGAATATAAGATTGAGCCACGCCATACATACAATATGGATGAGAAGGGCTTTAGGATTAGAGTCACTACTAGAACTAAACACGTGTTTAGCTGGCGGATGTGGGAGAAGGGAGAGGTCAAGGCATCACTCTAAGATAGCGACCGCGCGTGGATCACGTTGCTGGCTTGTGTATGTGGTGATGGATTAGCACTGCCACCAGGTATCCTGTACAAGTCTGCTAACAGCACTATCTAATTAAGCTAGGTTAAAGAGATAGACTTAGGGGTACACTCTGCGTTTGTTTCTTTAACACCCACAGGGTGGACTAACAACAATACAGGCCTTGCCTGGCTTAAACAGGTCTTTAATCGCTTCACTAAGACTAAGGCAAGGAGGAAGTGGAGGCTCTTAATACTAGACGGCCACGGATCACACGTGACAATGGACTTCATTAACTACTGCGATTAGAACAAGATACTCCTAGCTATCTTTCCTCCTTATTTAACTCACACGCTGCAGCTGCTTGATGTAGTCATATTTAAGCCTCTGTTAACAGCGTACTTAAAAGAGCTTACAACACACCTCCACAATGGCTAAGGGCTGTCAGTTATTAAGAAGAGCGACTTCTTCCACCTGTTCTAGAAGGCCTGGACGAGCACATTCACTTAGGGGTTGATACTCAGGTCCTTCGAAGTAACAGGTATCTCACCCCTTTAGCCCAACGTCATCCTCTAACGCTTTGCCAAGGACACCCCTAAGGCCTCTGACAGCAGCACAAGCTCTTCTTCGGTGTATTCTGGCAAGGACTGGCTCAAAATTAAGACTCTGCTGCGGAAAGTAGTGAGGGATGAGACCAGTAAGGAGCTGAGGAAGATCAGCCGCTCACTCTACCACATCTCAATTCAAAATCAGCTTCTCCACTACGAGAATTAGGGCCTTAAAGAGGTTCTTAAGACTTAGAAGAAGCACAAGAATAAGAGCAAAGCCCTTCAGTTCCAGCCTCGCAAGGACTATCACGGTGGGGCTGAGTTCTACTCTCCTCACCGAGTAGAGAAAGCCCGCCAGTTTGAGAGGGCAAAACAACAAGAAGCAGAGGCAGAAGAGCTTAGAAAAGCAGAGATGGCTGAGCTTAGGCACGCTAACAAGCTATACAAGGAGAAGCTTGCTCAAGAGAAGCGTGAGCAGCGGGCAAGAGAAAAGGAGGAGCGAGATTGGCTGAAAGCTGTGAAGGCTCAAGAAGTAGCTGAACGCAAGGCAGCCAAAGACGCTCAAAAACGCGATCTTGAGGCCAGAAAAAGTATCCAATTGCCTAATCAGGCTAAGCGCAAGGCTCCAAGTCAATTGCAGCCAAAAACAGTCAAGAAACGTAGTAGTAGAGGTGTGCGTAGTCAAGTTGTTGCTCGTGAGCCATCCCCAACTCCTCCACCTGTATACAACAGCCGTGGCCGCAAAATAGCTCCACGCAAAAAACTGTAGAGATAGAAAGTTTTGCAAGCAACCATTTAGTACTACTCTACAAAATCTCACGATACTATCTATCGTTGGTGGCTCTACAGCCTTATTTCTGCAGGTGCTTGTTGGGGCAGTTCGGCGCATTGCGACAATCCGCGCATTGCGCGCACGGACACGGTAGCGCAGTTCGCTTGTCCCAAAACAGATCAATTAGCCTCAGCTTCACGGTGGGCGATGGTTCATCTTCCAAGCCATTGGTGATTTGAGTAGTAACAAAACTAAGTTCCATTGTCTAGATTGCAGTTGCTGTCGTTGATTGTTCATTCTTTAGCTCGCTTAGGTTGGTCGGTTTGTGATCTTATCGAACGGTAACTTGATGCAATGGTAGGTGCAGCTCGCTTACTTCAAATCGAACCGCAGTTCTCATACCTGCGCAGGTTTCGACCGCCAACGCACGAAAGTGATTCTCCAAGTTTCTCACCCATTTTTCCATCATCCTCCCTCGGATCCACAAAACCCGAGCGGACAGAACCATCAAGCCATTTCATCAGGATCGCTATCGCGCCGGAACAATCCTCTCTTTTTACTTGAAACAATGAAGGGATCTGCATCAGGCGGGAAACGACTCTCGTTGTTGTTCGGAAAGCGTACTCTATACAGAAAAATCTTTACAGCTGTGACCGTCACGATCGTGGTGCTTGGCCTGGGGCTCGGGGTTGGGTTAGGCTTGACTATCGGACAACATGGTCGCACACCCAATGATTGGGACCTACCTGGGCCGTCATATACACTACCACCACCAGATACAGCACTTCCTTGGACACCGAAAGTAAACGACACATGGCAGATTGCTCTGCTGCAGCCACCACTTCTCGCAGCTGGTGTTCACTCAATCACACCGGATGTGGCTATTTTCGATGTCGATCTGTTTGACACAACTTTAGAGACAATTGAGACACTACATAGTCTCGATAAGAAGGTCATCTGCTATTTTAGTGCAGGCAGCTTCGAAGACTGGCGCCCGGATGCAGGAAGCTTCACAGCAACCGACAAAGGGAAAGAGCTGGATGGATGGCCTGGTGAGAAATGGTTGAACATCAGCAGCGAAAATGTACGAAGCATCATGAAGAGCAGAGTGGAATTGGCCAGTGACAAAAAATGCGACGGCGTGGATCCCGATAACGTCGATGGATACGTAAGTCTGCGGAATCGTTTGCCAATCTTCCCCTAATACAAGTGCAGGACAACGACAACGGACTGGGATTGACCTCAGACGATTCGGTCTCCCTCATAAGCTTTCTTTCTTCAATTGCACGCCCTCTCAACTTGACACTCGGTCTGAAGAACGCGGGTAAGATCATCCCAGCTGTTCTACCACTTGTAGACTTCTCCGTCAACGAAGAATGCGTGCAGTACAACGAATGCGAACAGTTCCAGGAGTTCATCGAGTCTGGTAAACCCGTATTCCATATCGAGTATTCCAATCAAGATAACAATTATGATAGTGGGGTGCAGATGAAGTTTGTAGATGAGGTATGTGGTAGAGATGGGAGAAACAACGTCAACGGATTTAGTACAGTGCTGAAAAAGAAGCGACTTGATGTTTGGGTAGAATATTGCAACTTCAAAGTTGCGACAACCCCTCTGAACGGCACTGCGGCTCCACGAGGTGGCAAACTCTGACTCGATAGCAATACCTTTGGCAACGCAGCTTTACTAGGCGTAGCGTACTCTTTATAGCATAGGACACATCTTATAGGATTAAAGATATCTAGTAAAGATACTTGGCGGCCCTAACACCAGTGGCCGCGTTGGATTCCGGTTCAAAATGGGAATTGCGGCGCTGTGACCTGGCATGCTCACCGGGCTTTCTGGCTTACTCAAAGACGCAGTAGTTGTGTGCATGTGAACAAGTATAATTGACTAGTTAGAACGCATGTTATATTGAGAAGTCTATCAGTCTAGGCAGAGAAAGGGGATGCAAGGTCTAAGGTATAGCAGAATTAACCCCATGCAGGAGAAGTAAACAATAGCGGAACTACAGGGACGTAAAAGCTTAGAATACAGAACACCGAGGAGACAGGCGCTTGACGAGCCGAAGTCTACTCGGCTTTTTTGCTAGCCTTGGTCCTCAACTTCATGAGCAGATAGACGAGGGCGTAGCTTGAGAGGGTAAATAGGACACAAATCGCAGCATTCCTCCAGCCATAGTAGTAGTCATTGAGGTTGATGGTGTAGAGATAGTCGCTACCACGGTTGTACTGACAAACTTTGCAGTCAGCCGTAGCATCGCCGTTGATGAGATTGTTGCGCGCGCCAGGGCCAGTCAGCCATCCCTCGAGATATTGAGCACAGGTTTGACCAGCAGGGGGATCGAAGATTGCGAACTCCGACTCCTTGCAGTTGATTGTCCAGTCGAAGTCCACAAAGACGAGCAGTGCGCCCATGAGGTAGTTGAAAGGATTCAGGTAATACATCCAGTAGCGCCAGAAAGGTTGGATCTGGGAGTATGGAACGAGAACACCACAGAATGAGACTAGGACACCGAGAAGGAGGGGATTGACAAGGGATGCGAAGACAGCGTTAGGGGCGTACGCAGCGACGAATTGGCCGAGACCAGTGTAGAAGAACTGGTAGATGAGCATGACGAAGAACGCCGCGCCCGCCTTGTCAGATGCTACAGGAAGACCAGCGGTGTAGTAGAAGCAGAGGAAGTAGAGTATGGCACAGATAACCAGGTATGGCATCTCAGAGATAATAAGTCCGGTAGTGAAAGGGGCCCAGTGGTACATCTTCGACTTCTTCTCTCGTGTCTCGTAGATATCTCGGCGGTCGATAAAGAGAGGCTGAAGCTGTGCGATAACTCCAGGGGCGACAAAGATATAGTTGAAAACAGAGAAGAGAATCATCTGCTGCTCTTGAACCGAGTCGCCAATCTGCCAGAAAGAGAAGCCAACGAAGAGAGCCACACCGACGTGAAGTGCAATCTTATTGTTGACGTAGTCGACGTTCCTGTAAAGGCTGACGTTCATGCGCTGAGTGACCAGCCTCGTCTGGGTCCACATATCTGTTGCAAACTCGTGTCCATCATCAGTCGTCCCAGGTGGTTTCCCAGCGGCGTCAGTGATGATATGTTCCATGTCTTGTACCATCTGCGTGTGCTCAGGCGAATCAAGCCAAACCTGGTGCCAGTCTCTCTCGGTCGAGTGAGTACCAGTGACAACATCGATCATGAATTCAGCAGGATTGGCCTCTCGAGGGCAAGTAACGCCTTCACGGTCGAAGTAGTCCTTCACAGTCTGACCATTGTCCCCGATCTCGCCAAAGTAGACGGTCTTGCCACCCTTGGCAAGGAGCAGAAGCGTATCAAACTGGGCGAAGAGCTGAGCAGAAGGCTGATGAATCGTGACCAGTACCGCTTGGCCGACATCAGCAAGTTTCCTAAGGAAACGGACTGTGTTGAAAGCAGCCTGTCCATCGAGACCAGAGGTGGGCTCGTCGAGGAAAATCAAGATGGATGGCTTGGAAACAAGTTCAACGCCAATAGTGACACGCTTACGCTGCTCAACAGAGAGGCCAGCACCAACGCGTCCGATAAGAGTGTGTTCAAGATCGTGTAGTTCCAGGAGGTCGATGATGGTATCAACATAAGCAAGCTTCTCCTCACGAGAAGTGTCGCGGCTCTGACGGAGAAGAGCGGAGAATTCGAGGGCTTCGCGAACCGTACAGAAGGGCTCATGAACGTCCAACTGCTCACAGTAGCCTGCAGAACGCTGGAATGAAACAGGTAGAGGACGACCGTCGACAAGAACTTCACCGTGGATAGTACCTTGAGCAGAGGTCAGCGACGGCTTGAAGGGACAGGATCAAAGACTTACCATCGGTCTTACGTTGGGCCAGGACATCCAGCAACGTGGTTTTTCCGGCTCCAGATGAGCCCATAAGGGCACCCAACATGCCAGGCTTGACATAGCCTGAGACCTTGTCGAGGAGGGTGCGAGGGCCTGAGGGGGTTTGAACAACGTACGATAGGTCACGCCACGTAAATATTGACGTATTGCGGACAAGATTGCCGCCTACTCCGTTGCTTGATGCGTCATTGCTATCATTGGCTCGAGTACGCGGGGCTTTCTCTTCGGTATGGGCCTCCACATCAGCGGGAGCGACTGATTTTGGGACCTTCTTCGCGTTCTCACGAGGAATCAGTAGCGCACCAGTAGAGCCAGCTGCATCATCCCAGCGAAGAGTGAAGACTATGGTAAGAACAACGAATAGAACCCACCAGGCGATGAGGATACCAACGTTGCGCCAAATATTGTCTGGGGAGTACGATAAGCTTCCAAGGTACTCCTCGCCGGTCAACGACACAGCGCCTGGCGCAGCACCAGCAATGCCAGCGCAAGACTGATGAGTCGGATCCTGATATTGAGGCAAGTAGTTTGGCACCAGGTTGTTGGCGACACAGGCAATCGTGGTACCTTCAAATTCGTTTGCCAGCAACGACTCAAAGCCATACGAGAGAGGATTGATCCAGTAAATCCAAACAAACCACGGATGCATCTGCGGTTTCGGAATCTGGTATCCATTGTACAAGACAAGAGCAGTGACCGCGAAACCGGAAATCTTAGAAGCCGCATCGAAGTTCTTGAACCCTGCACCGACCATGCGGAAAAAGGCCGTCATGACAAAAGTCGTGAGATATACGACGAACCAACAGGTAAAGAAAGCACCCGCGGTCGCTTTGAGTGCAGTCATCCAGTACAATATGATGGTGAAAGAAGAAACCTGGAAGAAGATAATAGGTACGTCAGCGGCGATCTGGGCGATACAGAAAGCAGCTGGGTTGAAAAAGGCGAAATTCTTGTGCTTGGCGAGGATAGGACGCCCAGCGAAGGAGTCTGTGACCTCAGACATGGCGACTAAAGAATTGAAGAGTATTGCCAGGAAGAGAGCACCGCCCTTGACGAAGAGCCCAGCGGAGGTAGTGGGGGCGTTGTAGAATAAGGACCCAGAGATGAGAGCTTGTATGATAGTGGAGCCTTGTTTGATGGCGAAAGTGGCCTTGTCACCCCAAATGATTTGGTATTGGCGAGTAATGCATGCTTTAACCTGAGCTTGGTATGAAACAGTCATTGGAGACTTCTTAGGAAGTCCCTTCGACCTGTCGAGGGACACGGAGTGAAAAAAGGTTTCGGTGTGGGACCTTGCTTGTTCAGTATTAGGATAGTCAAGCTCCTGTTCCATGTCCGCTTTGATGGATGATTCTTGGTAGGCCTTTTCGAGCTCGACGTTGTTGCGAGGAAACCTGGACTCAAACTTAGGCTTGATCCGCCGCTCGCTCGGTACGGTGACACCTGTCAGGAAGTCTGCGATATTGGCGCCTTCACTACACACGAAACCAAGATCTTCCATGAAGGGACGAGCCTGCTTGAGAGGACCGTAATAGATCTGCTTCCCTTCGTCAAGGACAAGGACCTTGTCGAACAAGTCGTAGATACCGTTCCCGGCCTGGTACAACGTAACAATAGTAGCGATGCCCATAGCGTCAGTCATCGAGCGGAGGGCACGGGTATACTCGAGGGCTGTGGAGGCGTCCAGTCCTCTTGTCGAGTTGTCCCAGCACATAACGCTGCCTCTTGTGCACAACGTCTCAATAATAGACACGCGCTTACGCTCGCCACCAGACACGCCACGAACAAAAGCGTCGCCCACCTTGGTGTCCTCAGTGTGAGAGATGCCCATGGAGTCAAGAAGAAAATTCTTGAACTTGACGCGATAGTCTTCGCGGTTTTCCGTGTTGGCAGGGAGCGTTTCGGGAACGTTCAATCGAGTTGCGAAATCCATTGTCTTTGCAACCATGTTAGAAATCGCCTTCACGGCTACACACATTTGGGTGATTACATACCTTTCCCACAGTGAGAGAAGGGTAAAAAAGTTCTTCTTCCGTGTTGATCACGATAGATCCACGGTACTGCTCAGCCTCCTTGGCAGTCATCGAACCGTAGTGTACATCGCCGGCAATTTCGGCATATCTGGCAGCTGTATTAGAGAGAACTTCCAAAGTTAGATATTAACGATCATATACATACCCTTTCCTCTTGTTGGCGAGCGTCTTGAGAAGAGTTGTGCAGCCAGAACCAGGTCTACCCAGGACAAGTAGCATCTCACCAGGTTTGACACATCCGAATGAGCCATCGAGGATCTTCTTCAAGGGAGCCTTGTTGCGCGCCTCCTTGATTTGCTGCATCGTGTTGAACTGACTTAGCAAATTCTCTTGCAATGTAGCGTCGGCTGGAACAACTTGGACTGTCAGGTCTTTCCATGTAACGCCTAGGCTTCGACCCTCTGCTGGATCGTTGACGTGGAAGTCCTTGACCTGTTGGTCAAGGCGCCAATCGTTGACCTTGGTTCTGTCGGATGCATCGTCAATTTCGACCTTCTCGTGTCTGGAAGTCCAGCGCTGGATCTCGTGTTCTTCGCGTTCGTCTTCTTCTTGATGTTTTTGTGATTTGCCCGAGAACGTTCTTGAGATTCTCCGTAGGAGATCGTCTCCAGCCCCCTCGGTCAAACTGACGCTCATGACTGATACACTTCGTCTTCTGCTGTCCATATTGTTTGTTTTAAGAATTGGCTTCGCCGAGCTGGCGTCCGGAACGAAGAGTGAAAAACAGAATCTGGGAACGGATAGGTATTAAGGTTAGGTGGATGATTAGCAACGTCAGCATGCTCGCGCAATCGGCCCTGAACTGCTGCTCCGCTTTCAGTGCGTGAGGATGAAGGTATGTGAGCTTTGACCATTTTGATGCGATCTAGATAGAATATCAAAGGAACAGATTAGTGCGTGGATATCGTGGTACGAAGCCCCAGTGTTTTCACCTATGAGATCAATCTCGTTATTGCTATTGGCCCAGAGACCAGCGATCACATCCAGCAGATGAGTGTATTGAGGCCGGGCGCTGCCGCGGACTCCTTGAGAGCCGGCCTCCGAGTGCAGCCGGAACTCCAGACCGTCCCGGCAGCGGCTTTCTCCTTTCCAAATGTGGTAAAGAGGGTCCAGATTGGCTCTTCAACGTTAGCTTGCGCTTGAAATAGTCGCCCCTCCAGTACGAAGCACCGAACACCGAGATTTTGGAATAAACCCCTTTGGCAGGGCTTCCCTCTTCGGGAGGACACAGCTCGGCCGACCATCGGTATATCGGAGCCGACCATGCCGACGCGCCACACTTTACGTTACTAGCAGAAATTTAATATTTAATGGTCGTGCCGTTTCAACGTTGGTCAGGTGATTTATTCCCTCAATTAAAAACTGGAATAAGTAAGGCAAATATAATTTTGTTCTGAACATGTTCTAATTACAGTAGGCGTTTATAGTGAAGTGTTATTAAAACACGTTCAGAATAGAGTCATTTTAAGGTTAAACTTACTGGTGGGTGGGTAGGCGGACTAAAGAGGCTAAGGTTGCGGTGGTCCGATGGTTTTTTTGATGGTAGGCTCGCTTAGTAAGCTCTAAGCGAGCCTTGGCATGGTCGGCTCCGACCTTGCCGATGGTTGGCTCAGCTGCAACCTGCCTCTTCGCAAGTGCGGCACGCACGCGTTGTAGTCGGCGGACGTAGATATATTTGTGAGCCCGGAACGCGGAGGCATAAAGAATATAGCAGCTGCGCACCCTCCTCTTGGGCACCCTCAAGCATATCCGCTCTCCTGTTGTCCGGCGGTACATAGCCCGTCCCGTCCACCTGTGCATCCCTGGCTTTCAGATGAACAACAGAAAGGCACGCGCGACCTGAACCGGAGATGTCGTCACCAATTTGACTGCCTGAGTCTGATGGCTCGGTAACCATGCTGACCGGTCCGACTGCGCAAGGCAGAAATTTGCGCAGGAGAGTGATTTCTGTTGGCAATACCCCTTGATTGCGAGGGACGATGGGCGGCTCGTGTTGTTGTACGCGGACCAGCGTCACCGCCACCTAGCGAGGAACCTTGGACCGGAGGCCGTTGGCCGGCCCACTTTTGTCGGTGACGGCTACTGGGGGCTCCGGATGCCGATGTTGAGCAACACTGCAGACATTCATTATACCAGGGAGCATTGTTTATCGCACCAGTTTTTGTCTGCGTCCCACATTGTCTACAATGCTCTATGGCCGCTTCTTTTAACGAGCCCAACAGTGCCGTGTACGATGGCCGCGACTAACCGTCCAGGCCGAGGGGCTGGAAGGTGAGGACAGCACGTCCCCTCACCACGACGCGCTGTCTAGCACAGGACACCTTTAACTGCTTCACAAATTTCTCTTTGTGTCATCGCACTACCAGCGACACCAATGCGGCGAGACAGAAGTGCAGATGGCGGCTCGACAACCTGACTTTGAGCAGTCTGATCCGCTAGCAAACCCACACGAAGTAGTTCCACGAACCGGCCTCCCAACTTAAAACCCCAATGAACGAAAGAACAATTTTCACTTAACCATCGCTGTTCCGGCTGAAGATTCACGGATATCTAAGAGGAGAGGAGACAAGACACCTCCCATCATCTCTGTTCAGTACCGAGGCGAAAATCCCCGATGGCGATCAAATTTGCCAAATGTGGATGCACATTTCCGCTCGAAGCTGTCAGCCTTAACATGACAGCGGCTCATAGGAAGAACATGGTCCACGAATTGGAAGGCTGGAAGCACAGTACTAGGCCAAGTAAAGTAATCGTTCCTGCATTGCGGGGCTCGCGCTAAGCATTGAGGATAAGCTTTTGAACGCCACTTTTTACCGTCAAGGTCACGGCTTGGCCACGTTGCACACCCACGTATTTGCAGATCTAAAACCCGGCTCGCTGGGTACCGCGAAGATCACGGTGGGGTGCCATTCGCATCGTAGACTGCAAGATGATTCCTGGCCCAATAAGCCCTGTGTCGACTACCGCCTCAGTTTCACAACCACCCATCGCCGGGCACAGCGACTCAATGTCCGATTTATACTTACCTCATCTTTTAGCGCCTCTTTTTCCACGTGGTGGAGTCATCGGTCTCGCCGCTTGATTGAAGACGCTAGCTTATCGGGTCGCTTGTCCATGCCGTCTTTGATTTACAACATAATCACAAGAAAACTGCGACGATGCACAGTAAGAAAGGGGAAGAAGCCCAATACAAGCCTTGTTTCAGGCTGTTGTTGGCCTCCAATGGCTTATGGCTGCAAATCAACGATCTTTGCAGGCCGATCCAGTGTCTGCGGTCTCTCTCACAACCGCCTCGTTGAAGCGCTAATAAACGGAGCTCGACTTAGCGAGGGAGCGACTAACGGCGGGTGAGACGCCTGGAATTGACTAAAGCTTGTAATCAGTGCTGGGCGGGCACGGGGTTGTTATCTCCGATCGCAAATATTGCGATCAGATATTCAATTCTGCAATTTAGTCCACTCGAAGTGAGGAGATGCAAGTACACTGTCGAATTCTGAGCAATCGATCAGCCTTATGAACTTCGTTTCCGGGAAAACACTTCGAGGGCCGTCGGCGCTGTCGTTATCCAAGCTCGTTTGCTTCCGCGGCTTGATAATGTAAGCCCTGGAGGTTCGAAGAAATTCCACCCCGGTCCTCTGTAGATCCACAGCCCAATCCAGAACACCCATCATCGTCTTTTTGTCGAACCCCAGCTGAGAGATGTGCCGACATATTAGATTCTGGATCAGGCGCGCCACACTGTCCAGACCATGTACCCTTGCGTGGATCACCGCAATGCAGACGTTCATTTATCTGCGAGTCCTCGCAATTCTTTGGTTTCCCATCTCCTTTCCATTGAAGATCGTCACTCACTATGCGACTTCCTCCCCTTGCTGCTCTGATCGGGCTAGCGGCCGCTCAGTCCCCTGCTCAATCGAACTCGACAGTTACCTCATTAAGTGCAGTCGCGTCACGTGTGTCTTCAACGTTGCTCTCTTCAGCGACTATCAGCAGTGCCAGTGCGGCCGTTACTGTGGCATTGGACGGCTCGGGTCAATACACTGCCATCAACGCAGCCATCAATGCAGCACAAAACAACGGCGTTCCCACTGTGACAATCCTGCCTGGTTAGCTTGTCAACGTCCTGTCCCTTCAGTCAACACTGATTATGATCAGGCACATACACGGAAGCGGTCACTATCTATGGGACCGCAACAGTCACTCTTGTTGGTGCCACTGCCACTGCTGCCACAGACTGGTCCCAGAATCAAGTTGTCGTCTCCAACACTGTTGCTCCACTCACTATTGGCACAAGTAATACAAAAGGTGTGACGCTGAAGAACATTGACTTTGTTACCACAGCCTCGACAGCGAATGCAGTTGCAGTGTCTCTCAGGGGCAGTAACATCGCGTTCTATGGATGTTCCATTATCTCCACAGGAGCTACTGCTGTTACAGCATCATACGGTCTGACCATCTTCGCCAACTCTAGGGTCGAGGGAACGGACAAGATCTTTTACAATGTCCCTTCGATGTACGTTTACAAGTCCAAGATCGTCCCGCTCTCTTCAGGTGCGTCGATTGTATACTCCAAGGGCGCGAACGTGGGGACCAATTTCTACAACTCGACCGTTGTCTTTGATTCAAGCTCCATCGAGCAAAAAGCAGGCTACAGCAATACTGGTGTGTATTTAGCTGCGCCGAACGGCGCTGGTGCCACCGTTATCTACCGCAATGTCGCACTGGGTAGCCTCATCTCGACACAGGGTTTTCATCCCACGGCCGCCACTGTTTCGTCGTTCTACGGCGAATTTACCAGCACAGGCGCTGGGTCTTACGCCAACAATGCGGTTACCCGCCCCTCGTACGACAACCTGCTCACAACCGATCAAGTGTCGCAGTACACAATCGACAGGGTTTTCGGGACTGCTTTCCCTCCTTATGGTAGCTCTTCGACTTCATGGATCGACTCGTCGATCTTATCCTCCATCGCTGAATCTGATGCCGCGCAGCTTCTAGCTGTTGCAACTTCCTCGATTGCCGCTTCGACTGCCTCGATCTTGCCTTCCAGCACCTCGAACGCCACTACCTCGGTGACTGCCTCACCGACAGCAGTGTCATGCGTGCTGACCGCAACTCTAACCGTGTCGAAAAACCCAGGTCTTTGTGACTATCAGAACGTGTCCGCCGCAATAGCTGCCCTACCCAACGATTCCAAGGCGTACACCATTCAGATTGGAGCTGGTGTCTATAACGAGCAAATCTCGATAACTCGCAAGGGCAAGGTAACACTGGTCGGAGCTACTAACAGTACTCGCGACTACACTCAAAATCAAGTGACGATCCAGACCTCGAACGGTGTCTTGACTAGCGCCGGTCAAGACGAGATTACACCAGTCATCAACGCGAAGAAGGTCTACGACAATTCAGGCCTGGCATTGTATAACATCAACTTTGCCAATGTCCACCCGCAGACAAAGAACACCGCTGCTTTGGCCGCGGACTTCTATGGAGCTAACATTGCCGCATACGGATGCTCCTTCACTGGCTTCCAGGATACTTTGCTGGCCAACAAGGGCACTCAGGTCTTCTTTAACTGCTACATTGAAGGGTATTACTTCCACTTCATGGCATCTTATTCAACATAAACTAATCAGTCTCAGGTCTGTCGACTTCATCTGGGGTTTCTCGACCGCCTTTTTCCATCAATGCATGATCGTTTCGAACACCCCTGGTGCTTGTGTCGCGGCGCAATCTCGTCAAACTGCCACTACGGTCGGAGGATATGTCTTTGATCGTTCTGTTATCACTTACAGTTCCACCTACGGCAGCTCGTTCGGCTTAAGCTACCTGGGACGCCCTTACTCTGAGTTTTCAATTGCAGTATACACCAATTGCTTCATCGACAAACACATCTCCGCCGCTGGCTGGTCAGTCTGGAGTACGAGCAGTCCTCAGACCTCCGGAGGTATGGGACGTTTCTTCCTTACAAATTCTTCGAACTAACAGTCTCTAGTCACGTTTGGCGAGTACGCAAATACTGGTCCTGGTTCATGGCAAGCGAACACGCAGCGCGCTAGCTTCGCGACCAACTTGACAGCTTCTCAAGCTTCGCAGTACGAGCTTGCTGCTTGGATAGGCGACACCTCTTGGCTCGACCAGACCGCTTATAATTACGTTCCGTCATACAGCTTGACCGGTCCGTCAACATTACCTTCACCCGCAACCAACACAACGACTTCCCCAATTAGTACAACGACTTCCACCGTCAATGGCCATCCTGATAGCGGTGCAGTCCCACCAGCCAATGCCGTTATCGTCTCAGTAGACGGAAGCCACAACGCCTCGTTCACAAATCTCACCGCTGCCCTTGCGTCCCTGCCGAAAGACAACACAAACCAGACCATCTTCCTTTATTCCGGCAGCTACAACGAGCAGGTTCCTACTATCAATCGTCCTGGTGCTGTTAGGATTATCGGTCACACGGCCGGTAGTTCAGGACAATCATACAGGGACAACACCGTCACGATCACGTTCTCACGCGGTCTTTCTGTCTCTCCGCTTCCTGCCGGACACTCAGATGCTGAGACTGCCACTGTACAGACAGCTTCAAGCCGCATTAGCTTCTACAACATTGCTATGATCAACACTGACAATCTCGATGGTGCCGAAGCGTCTTATGTGACGCTTGCAGTCTCCATTTACGGTAATGACATCGCGTTCTATGGCTGCTCGTTCGACGGCTGGCAGGACACTCTGCTCACTGGTGCCACCACGGGCTACCAATACTACGAGTCTTGCTACATCGGTGGTGCAATTGACTTCATTTGGGGGTACTCCAAGGCCTACTTCAAAGGCTGCACGATTGGGGCCAAACGCAAGTCTTCTGCTATCACTGCCCACAGTAGAGCCTCCGCTTCTGCTATTGGAGGTTACATCTTCGACAATTGCCTATTCACGACCGCCCCGGGTGTTGCGGATGATCTCACGAACAAAGTTTACTTGGGTCGTCCTTACTCTGCGTATGCTCTGGTCGTCATCAAGAATAGCTACATCGACTCGACCATTGCACCCGCAGGGTGGAAGATCTGGAGCGCCACCGATCCGCGAACAGAACACATCACGTTCGCTGAGTTCAACAATAGCGGTCCTTCAAACTGGGAGAACAACGTTGCCGCTCGCCAGGCCTTCGGCTTTGCAACACTCTTGACATCAGACACTTACTCGCTGGGTTCGGTAATGGACTCGACGGAGTGGATTGACATGACTTACTGGAATTCTATCATCACCCCAACCCCTACTACCTTGATGCCTTCTGGGCCAACGAACATCACTGTCGGTGGAAACTCTACCGTAGACGGCACAACTCCGCCAGCTGGTGCCCTCATTGTTTCCAAGACCCCTGTCGCTGGTACGACTACTTATCAAACTATCCAGGATGCTCTGAACGCTGCGCCAGCCTCCAGTAAGACCAATGCCACCATCTTCATTTATCCTGGTGTGTATAACGAGCAGCTCGTCGTTAACAAGTCTGGCACGACCATCTTCGTGGGCTACAGTAATGCAACAGACGATTACTCGCAGAACCAGGTCTCGATTGAGTTCAATCACGGCATCGATACTCAGGGCACAGAGGGCAGCGACACCGACGGAGCGACGGTGTACGCCACTGGCAACTATTTCTACGCCTACAACATCAACTTCCGCAACACGGCTGGTACCACTCAGAACATTGCGTCATTGGGCTTTGCGGTGAAGAGTAGCAAATATGCTGCCTTGTATAGCTGTCAAATTTATGGCAACCAGGATACCTTGGACATCTCAGGATACCTGTTCACATTCAAGACGTACATCGAAGGAAACGTCGACTTCATCTTTGGCAACGGGGCAGCGTACTTCCTCGACTCCACAATCTCGCCCAATGAGGACGGTATTTCCATAACAGCAGACAAGCGAGCCCTGAACACTACCGCTGGCGGCCTTGTTTTTGATCAGTGTACTCTGAAGCCCGCACCCGGTACCGGTCCCTTTAAAAACATCGGACTCGGCAGGCCTTGGAACAGCAATGCACGTGTGGCGTTCGTCGACTGTTTCCTCGATTCCATGATCAGTCCCGCTGGATGGAACCAGTGGTCCAAGTCGACACCCAACACGATCGGCGTAACCTTTGGAGAGTACCACAACTACGGACCCGGCTCAAACATTTGCGGTCGTGCCTCGTTCTCGCAGCAGCTTTCGGATGCAGACGTTGTGCAATTCCAGCTTGGCAACTTCTTTGCTTCCACAAAGTTCATTGATTTCTCCCATGTGGACACCCAGCCCTTTACTGTCGGCATTGGCTCTGCTCAGACGTGCGCTACCGCATCTTCGTCGATCATCTCAGGCTCCAGCACTGCCAGCATATCCTCAGCTTCCGTAGCTTCGAGTCTCATATCCGCCTCTTCGCTGCCAATCGTCACCGTTTACACCACTACCACAGCTATCGTCAAGCTCACAGCAAGTACTACCATCACCGCATCTGACGTCACATCCACCACCGTGGTCAAGATCACATCAACTGTATCGCTTACGGCCACCGATGTAGTCAAGACCGAGATAGACAAGGAGACTGCAACCATCTCATATACTGCGCCGGACGTCACCTCGACATCTACGCTTGTTATTACAGAAAACGCGGGCATTACAATCACTCCAGATCCTGTCACCAAAAATAGTGTTGTCAAAGCGACCACAATAACCGGTGGAACTACAACTGTGAAGGCTCCAACCTCAACGATCAAGGGCACGACTACGGTTCTTTCGGTGCAGACTATGAGCCCTAAGCGTACTACAATCACGCAAAGTGGGGGCACCACTATTACCGTCACGAGTAGCGTTACACCCAAAGGCACTTCCACTACGAGTAAGACGACCATATCGCTAGAGCCCAGCAGCACAAAGACTACGACCATCAAAGCCAAGAGTTCGGTTACTGTCAGCAGCATTTCGCTCAAGACGGTCACAAAGAAGACCACCATCACCGAGTCTTGTATTCCCACCGAACCTGCCCTCATGGTACGACGTGGTGCTATCGTTCCACGCGCCGCTGCCAGCATTACCACAATCATCATCAGCACTGAAGTCACCAGCTTCGTAAAGACCGCTACAGCTACGCAGGCTGGATCGACTGCTCTTATCACTGAGACGTCCATTGCCAAGATCAAGACATACACACAGCCTGGCGCCACTAGTACTCTGAGCGTGACATCTTTTGTCAAGACCACAACTATCGCTCAGGCTGGCTCGACTGCCTTGATCACCGAGACATCTACCAAGACAATTGGCAAGACTACGACTCTGAAGGCCTCCACGGTGACGGTATTGTCGACTAGCTACGTCACGCAGCTGCAGTTGCAGACCTTCACGCCCGAGGCTGTCACGATTAGTAACCTACAAACTCGCACATCGACTCAAGTGGTCACTGCTGCGCAGGAGACCATCACTGTCACGAAATCTTCAGACGTCACTTCGACGATCCGCACCATCCTCCCGGTCAGTACCAAAACCGTGTACGAGACAATTACTCAAGGCGGCGGTGTTACTACAAGCACAGTCACGGCAGCCCCAGCCACGAAGACTGTAGTCGCGAAGAGCACTTCTACTGTGTGGTCCACTGCTATCAAGGTGGCTAAAAATGCGCAGGCCTGCGAGTAGACAGCTCGCACGCTTGCGCTTCTCATCTATACATACTGGTTAATGTTTATATATACACAAAGAAGCGAGAGAATCTCAAGTTCATTTAATGTCGAAGACCCCCTGTGTCCCTGTCTTGGCGCGATGTCATGCTCTGCTCATAATTGCAGAAGCCCGACTTGGCCGCCTGAACCTGATGCCCAACAGGTGTTTTTGCTGAGGCACTCTACCGCATCAAATGTGCCGTTTCCAATTGTCTGCCAGATCTTGCCGCCGTCGTATGTAATGTCTGAGCCCGATGTACCCACTGCAACGGCAGTCGGCCCTCGTCCAGGAACCCAAGACACGCCAGATCTGTAGCCTCCGGGAAAGCTCTGTGCTTTGTGCCAAGTCTTCCCACCATCCTTCGACCATGCGGCGTTGTCAACGTTTCCTGCTGGCTTCTCGTAATCTCCACCAACAGCGATCCCGTTCTTCCCATCCCTGAACCTCACAGAAAACACACCAGCCGCGGCACCGCCCGCAATCGAGCTGTTGCTAACTTTCCATCTCTCGCCGTCATCACTTCGATAAATGCGTCCTGTATCCACACCGCCGCTCGCAATGTACCATCGTCCTGCAGCGGCTTCAACACACGTCCCGCTCGCTGCAAATCCGAATTCGCCAGTCAGCGCAGCAGGAATGCCAGCAGAATCAACGATTTTCCACGTCGCCCCGCTATCCCATGTCTCGATCAGCCTGAACTTCCCATCTACAGGATCACTCATCGCAAGACCATGCTTCTTGTTCTCGAACGTCATGCAGTCATAGAACGCGGCTGGTTCCGTGTTGATGAAAGTCGGCGTCCAGGTTCGTCCGCTATCGATGGTTTTGTAGATCCGGCTAGCATTGCCCTCGCCAATCGATAAGACAACGGCGGATTTTAAGGAGAAGGCCTCGATGTCGCGGAACTGGAAGAGTGTGGAGTTTTCTGAGAGGGAAGGGGAGACGTTGGTCCACGATGTGCCGCCATTGGTGGTGAGTAGGACGGTACTGTTGGTTCCTGACACCCATACGACTTCGCGTGAGATAGGAGAGAGGCCTCGGAATTGCTGGGTGCTGTTTGTTGGTTTGATGTCCCAGGTCAGAGGCTTGCCCGTAGGGTAGTTGCGTGGCAGCACGGACCCCGATGCTGCTGAAAGTAATCCGCCAACTGCTAAGATTGTACTAATGATGCCCATTGCTGTGCAGTTGAATTGTCTTACAGAAGTCGGAGACAAGTTATCAAACGCGCGACAGTGTCATGTTGTGGCCGCTGGGCAAGATACTAAGTACCCCACTTTGCACGACGATCTCTAGCCTATAGAGGCAGGTAGGCTTTTTGCACCTTTGATAGGAAGGTGCGCAACGGTCATCGCGAGGTTGCGCGCGATGGAGCAATCGATCATGAATCGCGTCGAAATGAGATTGTGACGCAAGGTGGATGGTCTGGGCCACATCTTAAGTGAGGTTTCCTGGGGCGTCTTCAAGCGAGGCGGCGATTCATCACCTCCATAACTTCAGCAGGTAATTTCAAATTGCTAGAGTGAGCGACAGATAGACTCGAGGGGTTGGGCACTACCGCATAGAGTTGAGAGATTGGCTCGGGATTTCTTGCTATAGTGCCAAGATTCTGCATTTGCCCTCTTTCATCACGTGAGGCTTACTTCATCTAAGCATCAGTGGTTCAGTGTTTGAAGCAGCCTCTACTAAGCATCATAAGCCATGTTTTACTTCAGAGGCTATCAAGCCGCGGCGTCGAAAGGCTGGTGTTGTCTTGTTAGCGTCAAGGTAGTCGGTTCAGCAATAAAGAATACCACAGACAGCCACGAGGAAGGATAACAGGCATCGTCAAAACAAGTGTTTGACCGATAGGGCCGATCTCATCGGTGGTGATATCTGACATTGGCGCAATGTTTCCAACCTACGCACGGCAAAGGGGTGCATCCGGACGTTCCACCCACCGTTCACTGCCAACACACGTAGGACAGTAAAACAGATCGAGAGGATCATACTTCCGCTTGGTTGCCAAATGAACCGCATAGTTCGCACCATAGAAGGTCTTCTGCCACTCGGGATCGAGTCGATCGCCCTCGTTCATGTAGCCCCCAGTGTTAGGCGCAAGTGCCTTCATCGCCGCGCCCTTCACATTGGTGACATCGCTCCTGATGTACGCTTTGATCTCTTCGCTGGATCCAGGCAACCAGCCGCGACCGACGATACTCATGAAAGGGGATGTTCGCCATGCTTTGTGTAGGCCAGAGTAGGGGTCGGCTGCATCTTTGGCGACTTGACCGCCGGACACGAGCAGGATAGTGTTCTGGCGCATTTCTTCTGCAGGGCCGATGATTTTGGGGAGAGTGTCGCGGACCTTTGAGTAGTTGGATACGGATGGCCTATCGAAGAGACGGGAGGAGACGACTGCAGTGATGCCGACGGGATCGTTCAAGCTTGATTCCGATTCGTACATGGACCAGTAATCCGAGTACTCCTTATAGGTCTCATTGATAGTGACGATCTCCTGGAGTTTGTCGAGCCTTTTGCGGATCGGGGCAAAAGATGCCTTAGCCGTCGCCGTGTCGTTACCAATGTTCCAGAAGTCATGATAATAGCCTGCAGATGTATTTCCGAACAGGGGCTGGTAGCCATTGATTGCCCAGTAGCCGTAGCCAGCAAAGCCGGCATCGTTGATATCGGGGAAGCTCTGGAACATGATGGCCATAGCATCGAGAGCGGCAGACGCGTTGGAAGTCTTCGGAGCGATCTCTAGACGCTGAACAGCAATGGTTCTCACGTTCGGGTGGGCCTTGACTGTGAAACTGAGTATGACCCCGTAGCCAGGGCCTCCGCCGCGAAGAGCTCTGTATAGATCCGAGTTTTGGCACGCGTTGGCTGTAACGATCAGACCGTTGGACAACATGACTTGAGCTTCGAGGATCTGATCAGCGCCTACGCCATAGTTGCGAGTGGCCGGTCCGTGTCCTAAACAAGGTCAGAATGCACATATCCACGCCAAGAGCGCCGGGGCTTACCTCCTCCTATGTGCCACCCACCGACTGCGCCGACCGATGGTGCACCTCCGCCAACTGCAATGACATTGTTTTGCTTGGCCACAGCATACACGTCTGTGAATTGATAGGCTCCATTGATCTTGATAGCACCACCCTTCCATGCCGATTTTGAACATTTGTCGGTGGGAAGAAAGGTCGGCTGGAAGACGACTCCATTACGAAAGTGACGCAGCCATAGCTCAATGCTTCCATACCCATCCGAGCGGCCAAGGAGATCATGGCCTGTGCTTTTGACGACGAGACGAACGTTATGCAGAGCTGCGAAAGCTAGCGTTGCTCGGATATGATCGACAGTTGTAGCGTTGACAGCGTATCTTGGATTTGGGCCGAGCGTACAAGAGACCGGTTGCTCTCCGGCTGCATAGTTGACAGGTGGACAGGTAATGTTCCAAGGATGAGCAAGACCAACCGGCTGGGAGGTGTGGAAAATCTGCGTAGGCCAATTGGCATCAGCATAGTCGCACTGTGTCCGATTCTCATGTGGACCAGGATAACATGATTCGGCCAAGGGCGAGGTCTTGATCAAGCGATGACACAAAAGCAAGTCAAATGTTTTCCACACTGCCTCTGATGGCCAGCACATGTCTTCTGGGCCCTGCAGGCATGTCAGTGAATAACAGTAGAATACGGAGCATCAAGCTTACGCATCGGCATGCTGGTACTGATGCGGAAAAAACGACTGTAGGTAACAAGCTGAAGAGTAGCTCTATTTTCATGTTGCATAGCTAAGCTAGACATTCAGCAAGGCTAATCTTTGGAGAGAGACAACGGCATCCTTATTAACCGCAACACCTTCTCCCGAGGCGGAAAGCCTGACGTGGTCAGTGACCAGCCCTGCATAGACGAGCATTGAGCCCAGCTCGTGGCACTGGGTGACCCGCCTTGCAGTCAGATCCTCCTTCCAGCTATCGAGCCAGCGTTGTGTATCAAGGTGCAAATCTGACCGCTTCTCCCCTCCCCTGGATTAGTCATCACTAGATACATCCTGCCACTGAAATACGGGTGTAAGTGCGACGAACATAAGTGATGGGTGATGGAGAGAAAAAGGAGACCCTGACTTCACGTTGTACGAAGCTGCATGACGAATGCGCTAACAACGCGGCTAGCAACTAGCGCTTACCTCCGCAGAGATCGCTATGCGCGGGCCGTCCGCATAATACCACAGTGAGTCTCAACTTTTATTGTCGGTGTGACAAGAGCTGTGTGCAAGCGGCATCAGGAAGTGCCATCAGGTGCTACCCTCTAGTCAGTTGATATATGAGGCTGTAACTCCTCAACATATCCAGCGTTCGTGATGGGTCCTCAATACTGCCCTTCCCGGATCAGGGTCAGGTCATCCGCTCACCATAACCGTGCGGGCTGCAGCCAGTCGAAATCGATATCATTGTCATGCTCGCTCGAAAATACAGTGTCACATAACTACCTCCTTCTCTGTTGAGAAAGTTGTGCCTGGAGGAAACCCACACAACAAGCTCATCTCCTCCCACTTGCTCGCCAGCATGCTCACGCTGCCCGTTGTCCTTCTTCTCCTCTTCCGCAATTTGGAATCCAGGGCCTACTTGAATTCCTTGTCAACCTCCTCGAACCTCTCAAGGAAGCTCTGGAAGGCGAAGACACCAAGACCAGGATCTTGGCTACCAGTAGTGGCGCGGATAGAATGCATACTGAGTTGCGGGATACCGCAGTCGATGGCCCTGATACCTGTCGCAGCGCTCAGCATTGGGCCGACGGTTCCTCCACTGCGACTGTCGTTGCGGATCTGGAAGACCTGCAACTTGGGGTCCTGCTTGCGTGTGCCAATGTCGGAATCAACGCAACGCTGGAGAATGGCGGTGCTGACAGCATCGGTCGTCATATGTGCGTTAGAGTCGGCGGACACGGCTGGGCCGACGTTCAAGCGAGGAGAGTGATTTTCAAGGTAGGCGTTCAGGAAGTTGGGGTTGACGGCGTGGATGACGTCGCTTGAAACCAAGAAGGAGTTGGCATACGTACGCGCAAGCGTGTTCTTGACCTTGGCATCCGCAAATTCCTCTACGATACGCTCAAGGACGATAGGCAGGAAGTTGCCGCGGGCACCTTGACGCAGCAGTGAGCCGACTTCTTCATCGTCGAAGAGTGCGACAACGCGAATTTGCGAAGATGTACTCAAGGTCGAGTTGGAGTTGAGCAAGGCCTGTATAGCGGCCCAAGAGCACAACTTGTCATCAATGCGGCCAGCAAAGATGAACTCGCGATCCAGACCACCAGTAGTGGCCGGTTGAACGTCGAAGAGTTCGAGCTCCCAGTTGACAATAGTCGCGTCTAGAAACAGTCAACTCGGTTTCGATTTCTAGTTGAACTACCGAGTACTTACAATCTGTAATGCCAAGCTCAGAGGAAATGGCCTTGACAAGCCTCTCGGGCTGAGTAGCAGTGAATGCCCCCTCACCGCCCAGAGGACTGGCTTTCCATTCAGCCTGATCCTGGCCTAAGGTGGAAGTTGCGTCATTGAAGTCGCTGTTGTCAAGGCCGATGATGGGCACCATCTGAGTCTCTTTGTTAAACGGGCCGTTGGCGGCAGCACCAAAGTGAGGAGCGAGTGTAGGGATTTTGGCAATAGGCCAATCCAGCTTCACCAGCTTGGTGACGATCTTGCCATTCTCCTTTACAAGCACACGTCCACCGATACCGAGATCGCGATCCCACCAGGTGTCACTGAGGGCACCTGCGTAAGGCGCAACGCCCAACTGGACGTATCCAGCCTTGGTTCGAAGCTTTGGAATGGGCTTGAGCTTGGCCGTGAGGGCGTCGATGTGGCCGGCGACAATAGCTGCACCATTGCCAGCCTTGTAGTGGTCTCCAATGGCAAACGCGATGAGTGATGTGCCGTTCCGGTCGACGTAATACTTGCCGCCAGCCTTCAGGTCCCACGCATCACGCTCCGACAGCTTCTTGTATCCTTGCTTCTCGAGATCCTTCGATACAGCATCGACAGCATGGAATACGGTCGGGTTGGCGGTCATGAAGTCGGTGAACGGCTTGGTGTATCTCCCAGGGTCCTCCCTGGCCTTCTCGCGCACAGGTACAGGCGGCAGCTGCGAAGGGAGCCATGGGTGCGATGGCACCGGCTTGGATGCAATCTTGGGGGCTGGCAGGCGGTACTCGCCATCTCGGAACTCGAGTATCGGTGCGGGCATTGGAGTCTCTTCGAGAATCTTGGGCGGAACGGGTGGCGGGCTCT
The DNA here is from genome assembly GCA_039634465.1 of Didymella pinodella. Taxonomy (NCBI): domain Eukaryota; kingdom Fungi; phylum Ascomycota; class Dothideomycetes; order Pleosporales; family Didymellaceae; genus Didymella; species Didymella pinodella. Next base: position 26,795 of record CP113351.1, read on the forward strand.
GCTGCTGCCTGTTGGGTCTGAACTCCTCGTCGTCCTCGATCAAATTCGGGTACGGAGCAGCGTAGCTGTGGCGAGCGCGTCCTTTCTCGCTCATCTGGTGTCTCTTCTGCTCCCATTCGGCTAGTGTGCGGCGAGGCAACGGGCCCGCTGTTGTGTGCGACCGCGAGAGGTTCGTCGAGTACGAGTGTCGCAGCTGCTGAGGCGGTGAAGGATCCGCGTACAGGTCGGCATTGGAGGCCGCTCTGCGGAGGGAGGGGTGATTCTTTGTCATATCTGCTTATCTGCTGTTGTCTATAGAGGATGGCGAAGAAATATGGCGTGTCGTGAGGATGAAGGCTGACGTGCTGCGGCGAAGCACGTACGTCCGGAGCTGTCTCAATGGGGAAAGGGCCGCTCCAAGCTTGCCCCAGTGCATGTGAGACGTCAAGGCGTGACTGCCTCCAGCGTGACAACAACGCATTCTGTGGAGGCGAGAACGCTTCAACTACGGAAAGGCATGTATTTTGATACGGCTAAGACCTGCAACAGGGTGCCTGAGTTGAGTTTATCGTGCCGATAATGTCTGTGGATCAGTGATGCGCAAGTGCACATCACGAACCGACACCGTGGCAGAGGCGCGCTCCATAAGTCGTATTGAGGTTGTCTGGGGGTATGATCACGACCATTAGTATCAATAAAATTGACTTTAGGGAACTATCTGTGTGGTCGTCGTCGCAACATGATTTATCTTTGCTTTTGGTAAGCGCGCATGCAGCTGGAAAATCATCCGCTGTCTCAGCCATTTACCAAACCTCAGAGGATAGCCCGTGCAACAGTCATTATATAGGACCATGGTGCTCCGGTTACACACGACGTTTTGAGAAGATAAGCTTACTTTACAATACGTCTTATAACTCGGACCTGTGTTGGGCTTTGAGCTTACCATATTCCGAAGTCCGTACTCGGAGTGACATAGTCATATAAAATGAAAGATCGCAATGTGCGAAGCGGTTGTTTGATTCATCTACATAGCATGCAAAAACCACGATCAACTGCTCCAAAATGCGAACTGCAATTTGGGAAGAAACATCGTATATGCGAAGACCCTCAGTAACTCCACCAGATGCCGCCAAGTCGTCCGTAGCGCTCATGAAAAGAAACGTTCACTCGTAAGTCGCATCATGTGTCATCTCGTAAAAGTAAACTCGCTGCCGCTAAGAAGGGTGCTGCCCATTGGGCATAGGAGGTGGCACTTCGTCGTCATCCTCTTCCTCGGCGTGACTGTGACAACGTTAGCAAAATTCGAGGCTGCCAGAGTCCTTCACGTACCCAAGCAGATCCTTGACGTTCCTCATCTCATAGTGCTTCTTCCGTAGCTCTTCGAATTTGCGGTGCTTCTCCTTCTCTTCTTGCGTAGCATTGGGAGGCAGCTCGCCGTGATAGCCCTTGTCCTCCTCAGGATCGACTAATACGCGCTTCTCGCTTTCAGGCGTCTGGGACTCGCGACGTGCTCGCAGTTCAGGTTCTCCAAGATCGAACTCAGGAATATCCTCCACCTTGTTCTTGCGCTTTGGCTTCGCGTCCAGCTCGTCAACATTCAATTCTCTAGCATCAAGCATCTCGATCTCCTCCTCATCCTCAGCGGGATCGTACTGCTTCGCGTATGGCGTCTTGGGCTCATCGATCTTCATCGTGCTATCACGATTCTGCTCGTTGATGTATAGATTGGCCTCGTCCCACTTGAGCTGAGGGCTGTTGTCGTCAAGATGGGGGCTGGCACCCGACTGGCGTCGCGAGGTCGAGCCGCGAGGGTTCGACGACGAGCGACGGTGACCCTGACCAGCATTGGCAAGGGTATTCTCGAGAACAATCTCTTTCTCCGACTTCTCGCGTGCAAGTGGGGGCCGCTCAGAGATGGGGCTGATCGCGGCATCGGGGGGCGGGGAGCTCTGCGAGCTCGAACGGTACGAGCTGGAGTTCTTCAAGATGCCTGTCGATGTCAGCCTTGTCTTTGTAGCTCATGATTACTGAGCTGACCTCTTGGGCGCTCAGGATGCGACGATGGCGAGTGCAGCGGGGAGTGTGCGGTCATGATTGCGTTGGCGATATGTGGTGGCTGGCTGTTTTCACTGTTTGTTTGCACGTGAATGTGTCCAGGTCAGATAGTGTGATGGCCGGTACACGAGGGACCCGCGTTCAGCTTGGAAGCGTGAATTGGAGTGTGTATGGACAGTGTTAAGAGGTTGTCAGTGTGTTGTGAATCGGAAGATTGAAGATCGGTACTCAATTGAAGGTGAGCTGGTGGGGTATGAGCACTGCTAGGCGCTAGCGTCACTGGGTGGAGGGCAGGCGCGATCAGCGATGACGTCGCGGACGGCAGGTACAAAACTAATAGCCGCTTTAAGCTGCAGACCTGCACGACACAGGACATGCAGCGGCTTTTATGGGCATCCCCCGCACTCAGCATTCGGGACTGCGCTGCCAGCTATCTGATCATATGTGTCTGGTGTCTGCCTCGTAGGCGGCGACGAAGCCAGCGGCGATGCCTCTTGTGTGAGCCAATGACGGGGCGGGGTGTGGTTGGAGAAGATGCAAGTGTACGCGTTGGGCTCCCTATGTCTCAGACTTTAGATGTCGTTGTAATAGAGCATGGCATGGATGCTCGATGCTCCAATGACAGCGGGTGACTCGCTCCATACAGCTTTGTGGCAGGCGGAGAGCATCTATGCATGTCCCAGCAGATGTTCAGGCACAGGCGCAGATTTCGACTTCACATGACATTATTCAACACAAACACTCCCTGCTCAGGGTTCCCTTTACCTGGTCTTTGAGCATGGTCAGCATAGATTCCCAAGATATACGTGGGGAGGCAGATGATGCAAGATGTTCTTCAGACACGGCCTTGAAGCTTCAGGCTCAACCAAGAGAATGCATTGCATGTGTAGCTCTGGCTGAGGCTCAGACTACCAGAAGTGGTCCTGAGACCTTCATCACAAGAATCACGACAATGGTACTGCGAAGACCAGAAGATAACATACATCGACTGGAAAGCTGACCGCCTCAAACGCGGGGTGCGCGTGACGAAGAATTGTCCCTGCTTGTAGGTCATCACCGCATCATGGAAGCCACAAAAGCGGCCCTCGTGATGATGGTTTTAAAAGAGGAATGGCTCATTCTGGGCCAGCTTCGGAAGCGGCAGCTGAGTTGAAGAGTTCGAGCTGTCGCAGATTTGAGTAGAAGGCCGTGTAGAAGAGACGGTGCGGCCGGTGCACGCGAGAAATTTGTAGTCGCAGAAAAGCACGGACGCGCTGGCGCAACGCTGGCAACCGCGGGCCACTGGGTGCACCAGCCCTCTCACACTTTTGCTTGAAGACACCAATATCATCTCATTGCTCTCCACCAGACCGCCCGCCGCCCCCCGCAACATCCGCAATCCGCGCTCCTACAGACCAGGACTATCCAGCATCACATTCGCCGTACATACTCGAACCCCATTAGCCACGCCCTGCCAACGCTGCACATCCCCGCACACCACCGACGCACGTTGGCCGTTGAACCTCGACTAGCTCTGCTTTGCTGCTTGTTCGCTCATTCGTCCCACCAAGCTTCAGACAGAGTGCCACCCGATAGCCACCCTTCGCCGTGACTTAGTACCAATGGATAACAGGGAGAATCTCTGGACCCGCCGCTCCAAGTATGTTGCCTCGCTCTCGTGTCCCCGCACGTCCTCTGGTTACTCGTCTAACGGCTCCCTGCAGCACCAGCAAGCTCTCTCTGACCACCTCGCAATCCGACCACCAGAACGACCACCCTCCCACACGCACATTCTCCGCCACCGCAAAAGGCTTCGGCGCCACGTCGTCGCACGGCGGCCGCAACCCTTTCAACGCCATTTCGCCATTGACCCCCGGCGCGCTCGCATCGCCGACGACTGGGGGTTCTTCTGCATTCGGGCTTGGGTCTGGTGCCTTTGCGTCTTTTGGGGCTGCCAATAAGACTCCAAAAACGCCTGGCACCGCATTTGACTTCAAGACTGCGACAACACCTGCGGCGGCACCCACAACGCCGGCGGGTAAGAATAGAATCATAAACAGCGCGCGCAAGGAGCCTGTATCCACAACAGCACCACATGAGAGTTCAATGCCTTCAGAACCGCTTGACCCGAGCTCACCGTGGCCGCTGAAGTACTCATGGGTTGTCTGGTTCCGCCCACCCACACCCAAGAACAACGATTACGAGAAGTCGATGAAGCCTCTATGTAGAATGAGCACTGCGCAAGATTTCTGGAAGGTCTTCGTCCATCTCAAGCGGCCCTCGTCTTTACCTACCGTTTCTGATTACCACGTCTTCAAAGAAGGAATCAGGCCTGTTTGGGAAGACGAGGAGAACAAGCGTGGCGGCAAGTGGATCATGCGTCTGAAAAAAGGAGTGGCAGACCGCTACTGGGAGGAGCTGCTCATGGCTTGTATGGGTAACCAGTTCAACGAGGCTGGCGAGGAGGTTTGTGGCTTCGTGCTGAGCGTCCGAAGCGGCGAGGACGTCTTCAGTGTATGGACCAAGAACGATGGCGGCCGCAACATCAAGATTAGGGAGACCGTGAAGCGTGTGTTAAACCTCCCTGAAGGCACCCAAATCATCTGGCGTAGTCATGATGACAGCATTGCGCAACGCACTGCCATCGACCAGGCACGTCAGGAGAAGAACCAGCTCAACCACGAGAAGCGTCGAGTGACATCGACGGACGACACCCAGCGGGAGAAATCCATAGCTGGGTTGTAAGCCATGCTTCCAGTGTAGTAGTCGTCTTGCCATTGCTGCGATCGCTGTAGTGTCGTTGCTCTGACCGATCTTGGCACATCCAAGGTCGCTCGCCACCAAACACAGCAAGGCGCCATGTGCAAGGTAGACTTTGAAGCCGATTCTGCCGTTGGCGGTCAAGAACCCTATGGCTGAGCCACAGGCAATCGCCTAGCTTCCTAGAACGACGAGATCTAGGGCCTTGCTCGCAGCAACTTCTGCCAGTGACGGCATTCTTCAAGTGTATTGCGAGCAAGCCAAATGCAGCGTCGCGCAGCTTCAGGGCATCTCCCGGCTTCTGCAGCAGCGTAGAGACGACTAGAGAGCTCATCGACTGAGCATCCATGACCCTTCAAAATACTCCTTAGATGGAGCTTCTATATATTCCAGGCGAACAGCACGGCGCAGCGAGCACGGAGGAGCATTGGGCTCCCTATGGCGGGTGGCATTACTCTTATTCTTCTGACTTCTGCATACTATATTCTACGTAGCTGATGCGCAGCACGGCCATCAATGTTGCCGCGCACAGATTAGGATCCTTACCAAGACTATGAAGGACTCGAAAGTCAACACGACAATGAAACGTTACGAGATTCACTGCGAGCTCAGATATTTGCAACAGACCCCAAGGTGACATGTGAAGATGAAAGCGAACGTTGCCCAGGTGGTCAAGGGCAGGGCTTAAGGACCCGCGCTAACAGCTATCTCCGCGCGGTCACAATGAGATCGGCCTCTGACGTTTGTTCGCTTGCGCTGACCATTCAATCGCACTTCACCTGCAACACTCGTCACGACGCGCACCACGCGCACACGAACGCCACGGGTGCCTTGCGCCATTCACCTCCGTTGGTATACCACGCGCCAGACCATGAAATGCGCTTGGCGACCCCTGCGCGAATCTCATGGACTACGTGAAGGGCTTCGCGGGCAGCGTTAAACGGCGCTTCTTGGGTCCACAGGACGACGACGGCGCAGAAGAGGCAAACGACGTAGGTAGCCCCACACTCCGGCTTCAAACAGTTTGCAAGCTTTCTGCAAGCTTCTTGAAAGCTCTGCAAGCACCCTGCTTCCTACATATGACGCTGACACCATGTCTCCTCAGCTCAACCATGCGCACTCACCCGAACTTCCTGCATACCCTTGGGGCTCGACGAGCGCCTCACCAGAGCCATCTCCTGCGCCTGTAGACTCCTACGAGCCCTACGAGGGCCATCTTCTGCCGAACAGCAGCCAATCGCGTCTCCAACATCAAACGGATAACGGCAAGAGACGGTCAGTCAAAGAGTAGAGCTCTCGGCAGGCGCTGAGCCAGTTGTGGGTTGGCAAAGAGCAGGGACTGATATGCGAACAGACCATCAGACGGTACCAAGGCACCAAATCCTGCAAATGGGTACCAAGGCCCGCCTGCGAGCATGAAGAAGGTGAGTTCCCCATGTGTTCGCGTGAGTGTGTGCGGGGAGAGTACTGACAAGTCGTAGCCAGATGCAGGCATGGGCGTTCAGCGCATAAACACTCTGAATGGACCTCACGCATTTGGTACCAACCCAGCGCACGTCCGCAAGAAGACGACGACATACAGCACGCTCGACCGCAACACCAAGTCGATCGGCCTTCAGCGACACGGTGGACAACAAGCCTGGCTAGATCGCAATCCTCATCCTCGTTACCAAACGGCAGCCCCCGCTACCCGCAATGCTCCATCCGCGCGTCCACTCAAGCGCAGGAAAACAGAGAATCGCGATGCTGCACCCAGAAACACCATTGAGTTGGTGGATAGCGATGTGGATGAGATACAATCACCCCAAGGAACGCCGCCCCAGCGACAAGCTTCGAAATTCCTTTCTGGTAGCCCCCGCAGCACCACCAGTCGACACTCTGGCAGATCCACTAATCGGGCCCCGCAGCCTGCAAGCGAATTTTTGACCATCACCGACTCCCTTGCCCCAAAACGTGTAAAGCAGCCTCGACGAAAGGGTCCTAGCGGCCACGATGCTAGCCGCAGAGCATCTCAACCTGAAATACTCTTTGAAGGCGCAGGAACTCAGACTCAGGAAGAGCAGTTCGTCATATGTGAAGACGACAAGAAGAGATCCTCAAGATCTCAAATACTTGAGAACCACGAGCAAGGCGTGCGCGACGAGTCGTTAGATAACAAGAGGCAAATATCAACTGGGTTGACATCGAAACACTTCCCGCCTAGCAATCCTCAGATGCGCATCAACGAGTCGACAAAGGCAGAGTCTACCGCCAAGGAAGATGAAAGCAGGGCAATTGGAAAGCTGCGACACTTCCGTCATGCAGAGCAAGCTTCGGAAGTCCACAACGATCTCATTTCAAGCAGTGGAGACGAACTCTCGCAAGCGGACGCGCCGGAGCCGAAGTCTAAAAGGTCGCCAATCAAGAGAATCACGGTGAAAGAGGCGATTTCGACGCAGCGCTCGACTGTCGGTGGACCTTATCAACTCCTATATGCTCGCTCGCACGAATTCGGTTTTGAAAAGGGACATCTAACATTAGAGCATGCTGGCAACAAAACATTCCGAATTGACGGCCGTTACTCTGACGGAAAGGTCATTCTCCTCAAGATGCTAGATCTCAGTAGCGTAAACCGGGTCAAGCATGACAATATCCGACGTATGAGACTACTAGGACCGATCAAAGATGGGAAAAGGTACTGGTGCGACCTGGAGTTCACCGAACTCATGCATTTCAACGAATTCCGCAGTCGGTTTGTTGATCCCGAAGTCCCTCCGGGAGGGACTGCAGTGTATCCTAAGTGAGATTCTCGCGGCGCTTGTACCGCTCGAAGCTAACGTCAACCAGGGACCATATGCAAGCATTGTTCAACGTGCCGCTCACAATGAACAACAAGATCGGCACCATGCCTATGGTCAACGAAGAAACGTCGTCCGAACAAACATCGAGCAAGCAAGAAAGGACGTCAAGAGATGGTCTGATAAGTGGGTTAACGACATCTTCTAAAGCGTCAAACAATGCCACATCAGTTTCAACACAGCCCCTGGCACGTCCAGCGCGTGTCACACGGGCAACAGCGCCAATCTACGATCGAGAGGTCATCGACGAAGGAGAGCCCGTCCGATACTCGAGAAACCATGGCTTAGGGAAGCGATGGGCAAAGTAGGTTCTCGTTGACGTGGACTGTGTAACCATCTAACCGTACTAGGCCGCTTGATTACAGCGTTGACCGCGGGTTTCTAAAACGTCGAAAGGCCACTATCGAGTTTGATGACCTTGAAAAGCTGGACGAGGGTCAGATGCTTAATGACAGTATCATGACATTCTATATGCTGTGAGTATACCAGGTCAATCTTGCGCAGAACATTACTTACGCCTGCCTAGTTATTTGTTCGAACAACTTAATGTCTCCATCGATCAGGTGTACTTTTTCAATACACACTTCTTCCCGACGCTTACCAAGAAGGTGAAAGGGCAAGATGGCGTCAACTACGAAGGTGTCAGGTCGTGGACAAAGCGCGACGACGTGTTCAGCTACGACTACCTCGTAGTTCCGATGCACGAAGAGTGAGTTGCGTCCACTTTGCACATCAAGCATGCACTGACATAGACAGTCTTCACTGGTACTTGGGAATCATTTGCAACGTCAACAATATCAAAAGGAAACCCGAACACGAGCCTCTGCAAGAAGACTCGCCGGTCTTGAATCACGGCCCCGCCAGCCTCTGTGCCTCTGAAATTCCAACGGCAGCGTCTGATGACATCGATTCTGGGAAGCCGAACGAGACTAATGCAGCGACAATCGCGCTCGACAATGCCGCTGATACCAAGCACGGTAATAATGACGACGTTCATGCATTGGAACAAGAGAAAGAGCTCGACCTCATCGACCCAAATGCAGAGACCGTTGATGGACACAAACAAAGCCCCAATGGACGAACAGTCGAAGGCGATGTGAGCCTGGTAGTATCGTTGCCTGCAGCACCCACAGAATACTCGTCAAAGCTGGCTTCTGGCAAGGTGAAGCAGGCCCCGAAAAAGAAGAGAGACCGGGGGCCCCCAGCAAGGGATCCAGACAAGCCCGTAATAATGATGCTCGACTCGCTTGGTCAGACACGCACTGTTGCGACACGAGCTTTGCGACAGTGGTTGGAGGCCGAAGGCAAAGATAAACGCGGCCTAGGAGTCGAGATCGACAACAGGGGCTTCTACCCAAAGGGCACACAAATTCCAACGCAGGCCAACTATTCTGACTGCGGTCTCTACGTCCTGGGCTATCTGCGCAAATTCTTCACGAATCCCGATGACTTCACCAAGAAGCTTCTTCGATTCGAGATGTCTGCAGAGTCAGATTGGCCCGATATGAATCCTTCCAAGATGCGTGAAGAGATTCGCAATCTCATCTTTGAAATGAACGAGGCTCGAAACGGCGCACGGAAGGAGGCACACAAGGCTAAGAAGCAGAGCGGCAGTGGGCACGGCTCAGCTTCGCCCACGCACGCTGGTGCCGAAAAGCTCAGCCCGGCCGTGAAGCAGCCAATGCCCGCCGAGACCCAGGATGCAGCTGCAGCGGATGCAGTAATTGAAGTGACGCCTACCTCTGCAGGTACTGCGGGCGAGATCGTTATGTCACCTGCAGACGCTCCGCGCCTTAGATCTCCATTCAGGCCTGAATCGAGTCACGCAGAAGACAAGCTTGCAAGCACAGATGTTGTGCAGAAGGACTACACAGCTCGTGCATCGACAACTGCCCAAGGCTCACCAAATCTGTCCACAACGACATTAGCAGGGCAGAGACATTCGCCTGCGAAACGAGCAAACAGTCCACAGGTTCGTGTTCCCGCCATCTCGCCGGATAATCTCTCCACCTATACGCTATTCGACGATGCAGGCGATCTATCGACTCAGCCAACTCGACAACCAGCTGACTTGACAAGGTCTCAGCAGGACCGTGACTTACACGGCAAGAGCGATGGGAAGCTTCGTATGCCGTCAGTCAAGTCGGGCAAAACGAGCTCGCCATTGAAGCCACCGCGCGAACGACTGGCGCCTTCAAACCCCTCGCAGGCGCGGCCACGATCCGGGAGTCACGATGATCCTATCCCGGTGGACGACTCCCAAGACCTGGATGTGCCTGTTAGGAAGCACGCACAGTCCGCGAGAAAGCCTCCGCCCGAAGTCATTGAGCTCGACCGCTCTCAAGAGTCTGTTCACGGACCAGCTCGACGCGTTCAGCGCCACGCACAAAGCTCTCCTATATGCCAGCGCGAGGCCCGTTGGCAGGTATTCGATCGCGATGACTCCATACGAGAGGTAGATGGACGCGAATGGGAAGACCAACACGACACGGATGTCGTGCGTGCAATTGACCTCTCACTGGAAGAAGAGCGCCAACAACTATCCCGGGTTGCCGATGACCAACCAGCGCGAGATGCTTCCATGCACGACGTCTTCGATGCTAGAGCCGCATACTCACCCTTCTCCCACACAACAAACGAAGTACAAGACGCGCAAGACTCGCACACCATGGACGTCGACACCAACGACCAAGTCATCCCCGAGTCACCACCGCAGCGCAGAAGCAGCCCCTCCTCGGATATCATGATGATGGACTAGTAATCCTCGCCGGGGATACGGGTAACGATCGATGAGGAAGGCAGATAGTGGATCGGCATCGATTCTGTATCTGTGTGTATAGAGGATACGGGTCCCGCGGCGTGCATGTGCGGTGGGGCCGGCGTGACAGCGCGCAAGGGTGGGGCTAGCCCGATATACAATAACATACAATACTTGCCATACTTTTTAGCGTATCACGTCTCTCGATTTCAAACTCATTGTCTATCTCGCTGCTAGTGTGCCGCAACCAGTAACGCCCTCCTTCCATCGGTGCTGCACACCTACGCTGGTTTCCTTTGAGACAGCCACCGAGCAGTTGGCGTCGGATCCAAACAAGAACGTCGGTACTTCTTCGCCTGCCTCGATGTAACAGCCTTTGACACACGTCTAGATCTGTCTAAAGCAAGAGTCGCGACTCTTGAGAGCTGGTTTGACTAGCAGCACGGTCATGTATGATAAGGTCATACGCCCTTGTGCACTGTGCAAACGCTAAAGGTCGAAGATGGATGGTTGGGCCGGTGGGGAGTGGATGCTGGGAGGTTTGGTGAGGAGAGGCAGAGCCTGGAGGAGGCGCGGGCTGCGTGGCTCTGGTCGCGGGGCTGAACACGCAGTGCGATTGACTTGTGGTGCAACATGGCTGACGAGGCGCTTCGTGATCATGGGCAGACAGGAGTAATACGGATGGGTACGCAGCTCAAACAGCGCTGCCTAGCACCTTCTCCTCAGCCTTACCCCCACTCTCGAGCTGTCTCGATATAGCGCCGTTCGCACCTCGCCCACCAGTAGGATCGCTCAACGCAGCAACCGCATCATCGACATCTGTTCAGTGTCAGCAAACATCCCCTACGCCCTTGAGGCCTGCCATAATCGAAGCCCTACCCTGAAACCCCTCATCAGCACCAACCCACCGCCCCATTTTCTCCTTGACAAAGTGCTCAAAATCCCACTCCCCGCTCTCCAGCCTATGCTCCCCCGCAATCCAAATGTACGTCTGCGCGCTAACCTCGTCCCCTTCCCCATCCTTCTGCCCAGCACCCCCGCTCTCCAAAACCCTGACCCTGACCCTGACACCCCTTCTCTCGTACTCGTCGCCCTCGAAAACGTCAAGGCGCCACATGTCCCCATCTGTCAGGCCCTCGACCAGCGTCCCGCGGACCTCGCACTCTGGCGCGGGTATGACAGCGGGGTAGTCGGCGCCCTTGACGTGGCGGCGCTGGTGCGCGTGCAGGATTGCGGGGCGGATGGAGAGCAGCGATGAGTGCGCGGGGGTGGGCGGTGTCTGGGTGCCCCAGATGACGCGGTGGAGGACGGGCGGGGCCATGAGGGTGCCGTAGAAGAAGGCTGTGTGGGACATGGTGCTGGGGTTGCTGTGGTGGGGAGAGGGGGAGGCGCGTTCAAGGTGCTGGTGGGTGTAGAGCGAGGTCAGGTCCATCTGGAGGGACGAGTGACGGTGTGGGGGGTTGCGGGCGTGGAGATAAGGAGGGAGTTAAGGTTAAGCTCGGCGGCAGCTAAGGCGGTACGTACCCATGCTTAGATCGCGGCTTAGGTTGCGCAGTGACGCGACTGCAGATTCTCCTTTTTGCGTGTCGACAGTGTTGTTTTGCGTCTGTGTCGCGTGTCCAGTCCCAGCAGAGCGCCGCAGAAGAGCTTCCTTGACGACCCAGCGTATCCGCATCGGTCGTCCTGTCAACACCGCCGCTCCAATTTCCGGCACTCCCGCGGCGTCCGCGCATCAACACACGCCCCCCCCCCCCTCCCCCAGGCCCGCAAGATTCCCTCGTCCCTCCGCCCACACCATGTTCGGGCTCAATGCCATCGTCAAGAATATTGCACCCGTGTTCATCGCAACCAGCCCAGTCACCAGCTATGCCGACCAGATCTACTCGATCCACAAGACGCGCAGCAGCGCCGGCTTCTCGCTCGACATCCCGCTGATCATGCTGGTCGCCAGCATCCTCAAGTGCGTCGTTCCCCAGCGCCGCCTCAATTCCCCGGCTGACACTCCCTCTGCAGGATCTTCTACTGGTTCGGCGCGCACTTCAGCACCTCGCTCCTCATCCAGGCCATCCTAACCATCTTCGTCCAAATCCTCCTGCTGCACGTCGCACTCACACACCGCGCGCCGCCCGCGCACACGCACCAGCCCTTCCAGCACGCGCTCACCCCCGCGCCCCGCAAACGCCCCTACGACTTCTGGCAGTGGCGCAGCACGCGTCCGTACTGGACCTTCATCACCTACTTCACCGGCGCGCTGCTGGTCCTGCATCTACTACTAAGCCCCACGCGCCTGTTCGTGCCGTACACGGATTTCCTCGGTGCGGTCGCGCTGGCGATCGAGGCCACCCTGCCGCTGCCGCAGCTGCTTGCGAACTGGCAGCGGCGGGGCTGCAAGGGGTTCCGGCCGAGCGTGATTGCGAATTGGGTCGTTGGCGATACGTTCAAGATGTGGTTCTTTTTTGCGAGCGCAAAGGGCGAGGTTCCGTGGGCGTTTAAGGCGTGTGGTGTGTTCCAGGCTACCTGCGATGCGGGGTTGGCGGTTCAGTACCTTGTTTGGGGAGATGGACCTGAGGGAGTGAGTGCAGTGGGTAGGGAGAAGGAGGTGAGAAGTCCGCCGGCGGATAGAGATGGGTTTGGGATTGAGAAGTTGGGTGAGGGTATGGTGCCGAGTGGGGGAATCGAGATGGGGAGTGTGCCAGCGTACGAGAGGAGGTGATGTGGTTGAGGGGAGAGTAAATGTACATATAGTAAAGAAGACAATTTAATGTAGGCGGTCGAACACGCCCTGAACTTGCTCGCACGATCGCCACCTTTTTTCCCTCGACAAGTCACCGTTCGAGACGGATCTGCTGCCGCGTTTGCGTCCTGGAACGAGGATGTAGCCAAAAGCACAATCCTCGTAAAACACTCCGCTACAAAAGCCTCCTGCAACAACCATTGCCCACCTGCACGTTCAACACACAGCGTCGTTTCTAACCACCAACCTCACACTCGCCATGCAATTGCTTGTTCCGGATACATCAACCACCCACCCACCCATCTCTCTCTTTCCAACCGTTGTGACAAGCCGGTATATCCCAACGCCATGTATCACAATTTATTCGTCTGGATTAAACAGCATTTGGCGCTGGCAGGTCAATTTTTGCAAGTACAGTACCGCTTTCGGGCCAAAGTAAGCTGATTTCTAGATCAAAAAACGGGACTGGATGGGATGCTGCACGCAGCCAGAGTTGAATAGAATCGAATCGAATCGGCAGAGGATATATGGCTGGATTTGACGGGTGTAGCACACGAGGGGCAGCGCCGGATAAAGCGTTCCAAGATGCTCAGCCTTGGAGTCCACCTGTGAGTAATCAAATTCTGTCGCACTGCTCGAGGCTCTGAAATTACTCGACGCTACGGTGAACCTGCTGTCGAGCCACAGACGCCATGGTGTGGTCAATCGTAGGCAGCCTGACGCAGTTCTGGACTGGAACATTGTTGCCCTTCCTAAAGCTCAATGGGCGAATAGAAACTCGTACGGCAGCTGCTGACCATGACTCCACGGCTGAGAGGTCGTGTGTACGGCTCGATGTGTCAGGCTGAAGAACTCATTGAGGTCATCAAGGTGCTAGCAGGCGCTTATCATGACTTCACGCCTGGATTCTGGACTGAAGATTGTCGGCGGTAGTTATGTCCACGATGTACGGCACCTAGTGCTGCTGTGCGAACAAGCATGCTTCACAAGGAGATAATTACTGGCAAGGCTGTTAGGGTCCAAGATCGTGCAAGCGTGGCTTTGATAGCTTTCTTACCGGCGACCTCCTAATATTGCCCACATGACCTTCTCCTCGTGAAAGGCTCAGTGCGGGTCGATAAGATGACAGCAAGTGCCATGTGAAGCTGTGCACCCTGCTTCCCGGTTGACCTACAGGCGCGGTATGATTGGCGGGCCGCACGCGAAAGACAAGCGAAAACCAATACTGCCAAGACGAACCTTTCAGCCCCGACATACCAAGCGTCCACCACAGCCCACATATAGTAAGAATTTGCCCTGAAACTAGTTGTCATTGGACGGCGGGATCATCGTTGCTAGTCAAGGCAAGCTTGGGTCTATGGGTGTGCTGAACAGCAGGCGAAATGGATCCGCATTTGTCGAAACAAAGAACTCGACCAACGCCTCCAACATCCAGACCAACTTAGATTCGCTACGATAAGGCTGTGGCTTGGAGGATGTACGCCCAAACTCTTGGGCAATGTGGTAATCTGAGCAGCACCCTGAATGAAGGGTTTCGTCGACTGCTCACCAGGCTGTAGCCTTCATCCTTCAGCATGGTCGCTTCGTCGAGACGTCAAATTGCCATCTTCTTCGTTTGCTTTTCATCTCTGTTCAGATTCGTACTCTCGCAACGACCTACGAATGCATCCTTCTGCGACTACTATGCGCAAGCACAGTATAGGGAAAACAGTAGCGCCACCCAACTCAAATGGATCCAAAACGTTGTCTGCCTCGCTTTCGAGGGAGGCTCGACGCTTAACAACGTGTCTTCTGAGCTGACCGGTATATTGCGGCCCGGGAGATTCAATGACATGGACATCAATTTGCTGCAATATTTCAACGGGTCCAGGAAGTCCACGAATGTGAACAACGCTGCGATAGGCGTGAACTGGCTGGATGACGGTGGAGCAGCGCCGCTCGCTGCTTTCCTTTCAGGAGACTCACAAGCCTTGAGTCTGGATGAAGATAAGAACCAGTAGTATGTGATGCCTCACGCTGGCTGCTTCGACGGATGTGCCGTACTGACCAGCATACACAGTCATCTCTTCAGCAACTTCTTTGTTGGCTTTGCTCGATCGTTCGGCTGTACCTTGCCGCCAGCTCCTCTGCCCAAAACGAATGGACCAGTCAGTCTCGCATACGCTCACAAGTTCATGGACCTCGAACACCATCAGTTGGGTTACTTCATAAACCAGCTATCCTTGGCCTCGATGCACTTTGGTGCTTCGGCTCAAGATGCGGATACCTTTCGTTCGAATATGAACAATAGATTCAACGTCCGCTGCGCACCTGGAGTTTCCTCGAACCCTGCAAACCCACCGCAGCTCATGAGCCTGTGTCAAAATCCAACATGTCCACTTGCGGTACCCATCAGCGACTGCGCTGCGTATGTCAACCTCACAGCTTCGGGAACGACCAACAGCAACCCGACCACGGTGACGTCTGTAGCCACATTAACGGCAGCACCGACTGACTCCGGCAATTCTGCAGCGCCTACGTCAGGTACAGCACCTGCAAGTCCAGATAAGCTGAGTACAGGTGCCATTGCAGGAATCGCAATTGGTGGCGCCGCAGTCCTTCTGATCGCCATCATAGCCCTTGTCTACTTCCGCCGAAAACGCGCAGCTCCTGCAGCAGCAGCAGAGCCAGCTCCCGCACCAGGTTGGAATCAACACGACTTTGGCGCTAGCTCAACGCAGCCGCCGTCGACATACTCGCCAAAGACCGCCAATGTATCATACTACTCAACAAGCCAACATCCGGACCCCAGGTTACGGGGTGCCAGTCCTGACTCCCAGGGCTACCATTTCAGCTCGGGACGCCCCAGCGAGATCTGGTCTCCAGTGCCGGTGGAGATGGAGGGTGCGCAATCCGCGCAGTCGGTGTATGGAATGTCTCCCGCAGCGCAGAATGGGGAGTGGTCGAAGCCGCAGCACTACGGTGAGGGTGTGCCGACATCGGATCAGGAGCAATACGTGCAACAGCGATGGAGCGACGCGGATATGCGCTCTCGTACGTAGCTGAGTGAATTTGTCTGTAGACATGTGCGCTTAGATGTTTGTACCGAATCTCGCAGAGTTGTGGCGCAGTTGTAGTGGTGCGTGCCACTCAGGCAACGCAGGAATGAGTTTTTGTGATACTACTTCGGACAATACCATCACTACTGATGCGGATATTGTGGCGCCTTCCCGATCAATGTCACGCTAGAGAAGCGCTGGTACCAGCTGTGAACCTCTCACGTGCCTCTGCGTCGTGCCGTTGCCCTCTTGCTGTATCCCAGCATCCAACCTCGGATCCAACAATCTCCTCAAGAATGAAGCTTGAGTGAACTCTTGTGCAACCATTGTTCGGCTCGAGCAAATCACCGTCACACTAGCGTGAACCCGTGACTTTTGCCAGCACAGGCAATGCGAACAGTTCCTTGTCGAGCTACATGCGCATCATCACTGTTAGGATCTCTTTATAATCTGCAGATGATCGCAAGGTACGGTTAGGGCGAAGAAGCAAGCCATGATCAAGACCGAAATATCGGTAGACACGACAGATACGCTGGGTACTGTGGCAATTTGGCAGCTCTTAGCTGCACAATCAAGTTGAACATTACAAAGAAACACTAACAATAACGCCTCGTTAAACCGCCTTATTCTACAAGAAAAGCTGTGGAGGAGGCAACCAATAACCCCGTATTATCTGCAGGAACTCCAGCGGGTACGGCACTCGATGCCCCCAACCAATATACAGCCCAGCGCTGTCCATACCGATACGCGTCCCGTCTGACAAGTACGCTTGTATGGGGCCTGTCTGAGGGGAGAGGACGGTGCCGTTGACCTCTGCGCTTCCATCTGCATAGAGGGACCACGTGAACACTCTGTCAATGACCGTACCCGACTCGATGACTTGCGGCACTACGGATTCCGCTGGTATACCCCCGAGAGCAGGATTCGTGGACGTCAATGCAGGGAGAGGGCTGGGGATTGGGAGTGTAGGAACAATAGGCTCTGCCACGGCTGGAATTACCGGTAGTGCCAGCGGTGGCGGCGTTGCAAAGATGGGTGGCGAAGGAAGACCATGAGGCTCCAAGGATTCAGTGACGACTATCCACGGCAGAACGGACCCTATGGACGAGACAGCCGGTGCAGTAATTTGAGGTATATTGCCCACGACCAGCGAATTTGAGGTCGGAAGTGCGGATGCAGGCGTAAGCGGTATATTCTGAAGCTGTGACACCGCGGGTAGCAGTAAATCCGGTGTGGATATTGGAAGCGGAGCTACAACCAACGACGTTGCTACGAGCGGAGGCAGAGCAGCTGTCAACGGTAGAGCAATCTCAGATGGTAGTGCCAATGCTGGCGGGGCAGGATTTGTTGGCAATTGTAAGAGGGACGTCACCGGCGGTAACAAGCCTACAGGCGCAGGTCCGACCGCAATAGCACTTGAAGACGACTGTGTTGGAATTGCCACTTGTAACAGCGATGAGGTGCCAACCAAGGGGATGCCTGTGGCCAAAGGCACGTTGAGAAGGGGAGCAGAGCTCGCTGTGATTGCTCCTGCTACAGGAAGCAACGCGGGGCCGTTGATGAGACCTGTTCCAAACAAAGCGGACGGCGTAAGAGTTGGTGTTGGACTGTTGATTGGCAATAGGCCAAGAGCAATGGAACTGGAGATAACCGCGGGGGATGGTGGTGAGGACGATCCCAGAAGTGCCGTAGGGGCAAGGGCACCGCTAGCTGATAGGCTGGAGAGTGGTCCAGGCAGGCTCGGCGTCGAAAGTTGTACTGATGGTATAACTGCTAGAAGTGGAGAGGGAGTTTCCAGATTAATTAGTGCAGGCACGCTCGGAGTTGAGAGCTGCACTAATGGTATAACTGCCAGAAGTGGAGAGGGAGTTGCTATGATAATTGGTGCAAGCAGGCTCGGCGTTGAAGGTTGCGCTAATGGTATAACTGCCAGAAGTGGAGAGAGGGTCGCTAGAACTAGAGAGGGAGTCGCTAGGATAAGAGGAGAGGGAGTCGCCAGGATAATTGGTGCCAGTTGACCGATGAGATTTGGTGACAGGGCAGCGGGCTGGGGCGTTGACAATGAGGCTACGGTTGGAGCGACCACCGATGGGAGAGCGATTTGCGCGGACCACAGTCCGGGAGTTGTTGAACTAGGCGTTGGAGTTGAGATCTGAAAGGTTTCAAGCGGCAGAGTCGGTCCCTGAGCGAATGACGATACTATCGCAACAGGCACAAGCGCCGGAAAGATGGCTGTAGACAATGAGGTTGCTGACTGCACTGGAACAAGCTGGGCTGAAACGGCGGGAACAGCGATCGCGGAAGCCATATCGACTGCCGATCGGGTCGAAGATGTACTCGGCAAAGCTGTAGCGAGTTGGACAGATGTAGGAAGAGCTAAGGCTGGGGCCAGACTGCTTGTGCCCAATACTGCCGAAGCCAGATTTTGAGAGATGGATCCTAATTGGATCGCTGCAGGAAGCTGAATTGAGGAGGCAGCCACAGTTGACAGCAAAGTGCGTGAACTAATCGAAGCCAAGGACACGAATGACGATGGCTGCTGCAGGTTGGTCGACTGTGGAAGTGTCGCCGCTGGTGTGGATGATGATGGACCCACCAGTGAGACGCTGCTTCCAAATTTCAAGTTCAAAAAGACTGTGGACAGCCCGCTTCCACCACACGCTTGCAAAATATTCCCGGAGCACTGGATCTGACATGAAGCGTCTAGGTAAAGGGCGGGAGAGAAGGTGAAAGAGTTCCCACATCTGCATGTTGCTCCAGAAGAGATGCTAGCATACTGATAACTGGAACAATATGATGCACATGCGGCCCATGTCAAGCTCGTTGTAGATGTGTATGAGACGCCATTAAGAAGATATCTTGGAGTCGCGCTTGGCAAGACGAGATTGTTTGCCTGCGAGTCGGTGAGACATCCCACGTACGCGAACCCAGGGACCGAAGAGTTCGTTGGTGGCTTTACGAAGGTCAGTTGATGCTCCACCATAAATTTTTCTCAAGAACAGGTGCAATCGGAGACCTATCGTCGCTTACGAAGTAGCTCAGGCTTCGAGGATCGCAGCTATCAGCCGCGAACCCTTACGCTCCTTTGTTATTGTTATCACTTACTAAGACTATTGCACGCGCCTCTAGATGAGAGACACCGCGTTTCGCAGGCAGGCACTGCACAGGCTCAAGGAGTAAGCAACAACAAATCAAAGCAGCGACCAGATGTGAGGCCAGCTTGCCAAGTGGAGTGTACCGAAACATAATCGAGATCCTGGTTGCTGCGCTGAGTAGAAAGAACGTGGATTTGTGAGAGATTCAAAGAATAAATAACCCACGACGCGTCGGGATCACGTTCCGGTATGGTGTCACGATGCACTCAGGAATGCTGGTTCATAACAAGCGCAAAGTGAGTGTAGCGCAACTTGCCGCTCTCCTACTGCATGTGAGATAGTTGAATTTGAAGATCTCCTTTGGAGACCTATAGTGTTCTTGTCTGTGCAATTTGACTCCCAGAAGCTCTGAAATTTTCTGCTTAGTATTGAGCAAACCTTCGACTGTCCGTTGTCGAGCCGCTATCTAATCACTTTTGTAAGCAGGTTAGCTCCACACATATTTTAGACTCGTATTAAGTATCAGGAATGATGTGTAAGACTGTTGAATCTTGGAGTACCTGCTGCGTTTACTTTACAAGCGCATCCACAAGGATGAATATCCCAAGCCGCACCGCACCTATGACACCAATGGAAGGGTGTGCTTTGCAAAACCAAGGACAATCCCACGACTCAACAAGTACCTGTGAGCTCTCTTAATAGGCAGTCGGGTCGTAGCCGACATCGGAGGTGGGCTTGGATATGAACTCACAGGACTGCAAAAAGCAAATCCACATCAGAAAGGTTGACTCGTTCTGGAGGATCGACCTAACGTCGTCGATGCTGCCAAGGAGTAACTCTCGCCTGGTATCGAGATTGCAGGACATAAATTCTTCCAACCTCAGCCATACTCAATACATGGTGCGAAAGCATACTGTATGATGTGCGTGCTACTCCCCACAACTGACCAGACAGCAAGGCCATAGTGATATTAGAGAACATCCAAGCTATAATGACAGAGAATTCGGTTTCACTCCTGGAAGAACGTATCCTCCCAGAAAAGAATGTTGGGCTTCTAGAAGCACGATTAAATTGGCACATGATGGTGAGGTCTTTGTCACATGAACAGACAAAGGATCAATGGGTGAAACTGTTAGAAAGACGCAGTGACGCATTTTCTATTAGTCTCGATAGCCAGATGTAATCCCAAACCCTCGATCACTAGCTTTGCTTCCCCAACCACCTCACCAGGGACTCGCTGAACACCTCATGCACTCTACTAGTCAGATGGCCCGAGTTATACCACAGATACGTATCGAGTCCCTTGCCACATCCGTATTTCTCCGGATTGCTCAGGATGTCCGGCTGATTGTACCCGGGACAGAACGCCGTCGTATTCGTGAATCCATAGCTCGCCGCGTCATCAAACACGCCATTCAGCACGGTATTAACGTCGAACTGCAAGACTGTCGCATCGGGGTACTCGGCCGCGAAGGCTGTCACGTGACGGGCTAGAATGGCATTGTATGTCGACACGAGGGTCTTGTTGACGCTGGGGCTTGGTCCGCGGTCGAGTGGGGGGAGGTTCAGGAGCAGCAAGTTTCTGTACCCGAGGGCGTATATACGAGACCAGAGCTGCTGTTGCGCGGAGATGACGGTCTCATATAGAGGCGCGAAGGTGGCGTTTTTGCCGCGGAGTTTGACGAGGTCGTTGATGTCGTTGATGCCGATCCAGACGGCGACCAGTGCGTGCTCTCGCTTTAAGACTTTTTGTAGTGTTGGATCGCCGTATTTCTCAAACTGCTCGATCTGTCGTTCGAGGCTGACGGTGTGGTTCCAGTGCAGTGGTGTCAGCGCAGTGTTCGTGTTACTCCCTGCGTAAGCAAAGTCCCACAGCTGCCGGTCGCAGTGGCGTGGGTCCGTAAGACCTGACTTGACGCCGCATTTGGTGATCCATTCGGTCCAGACGGGGCCACCAGATGCAGTCGCCGTCAAGTTTTGCACGATTCGGTTCGAGAAGAGCTCCGTGGGTGTGAAGGAGATGTCGAAGTTGTCGCCTATATAGGTGTAATTCGGATGGCCTTTGAGACCCTGGACGAAGGAATAGGAATCGCCGAACGCGATGAGGGACTTTGTCTTCTTCCAGCTGAATTGCGTCTCGCCGAGCCTAGTGCTCGGTGCCGTAGCCGCTGTTGCTGCGAGGGTGGCGTAGGCAAGAGCCTGAAGCTTCATGATGCACAAGGAGGATTTGGACCGAGTCGAGAGGCTAGGCTTACCATCCTCGCGAATTCGCAGAGCACTGGCTTTATGTGTTTTGTCGATCTTGTCTGCAGCTTGTATTTGGGCTGGGCCACGGAAGAATTACGGCCGAAGATGCGATTTCGGTAGATTTTACGATGGGGACATTGCCGGTCGTTTGTGGGGTACCCCGGGTGATTAGCCGCAGAATCCGGGGAGATCTGATTATGGCTTAGCTAGACAAACTTGATTGGGAGCTCTTCGACGATGTGTGCTACCTCATGATATGCTACATGTGAATGTTTTGTTACAAAGACTTCATAAAGGGCAATCAGCTAGAACCAATCGCCCCAGTCTGAATCGCCTCCTCCACTGTCGCCACCCTGGTTCCCGCCGCCCCAGAAGTCTTGTTCGGGATCCTGACCGCGTTGATCTGCCCATGGGTCGCCATTTTGACCCCAGACATCGTCGTCACCCTGCGCATCCTGCTGCGGGTCTGCTGGCGGCTGATACGGTTCGTTCGCTTGAGGTGACATCTCATCAGGCTGCTGGGACCCCCGGCCCCTCTGCATGGCTTCGTAGCCAGCCATGGTCGCGGCACCCGTTGCCGCGCCTTCAGCGGCACCCAGACCTCGAGCACCAGCAGCAGCTTCCCCAAGAACGCCAGACTCGCCTGCAGTCCCGACAGCAGTGCCCGCACCAGCTGCTCCAGCCTCGCCAGCAGCAACGCCACCCGCTTCGCCAGCGCCGCCAAACCAGGGCATCCACATTGGCCACATGACGCCAGCTGAACCGCTGTGTCGACTGAAATAGTCGAAGTCGATGCTGACCGCCGTCGCGAGCATGACAGCGCGCTGGTCGAGAGTCATGCCAGGCCCTGGGTCTGCTTGCCCTTTGTGGCTCCCCAGGTGATTGGGCTCCTGTGAAAGAGCTGCAGCGTCCATGCGTAGCGCATAGACGCCCGTGTCTGTGAAGATTTCTCGTGCAAAGCCACCAAAATTGCGGTTTACAGACCCCAGCAGCCGGTCGTCTTCAGACATCAAGCTGAAGTCCCAGGACAGGAAGCGCTCATCTACGCGTGCGAACTGCAGCATGCCGACCTCCCGCTTATCGCCCTCCGCAACAGTCATGGCTTTGCTGTGCGAAAGAGGGAGATTGCCGGGGGCTATTTGAGGGATCCCAGATGCGGCTGCTGAGACCGGACGGGCGAGGTACATGTTGTACTTCCTCCTCAGCAGCGCCCACTCCTGTTCCGTCGCACCGATGATGCGCATGTCTCCTAGATCCAGGCCTGACACGTTCGCGCTGGTCTGGCTGACGATGCTAGCCGTGCTCGTGCCGTGCAGCTGCGTGGAATGCGTATACGCGCCGCCATCTCCCACAGCATCGTACACGCGTATCCGCGAATTTACAAAGCTAAAAGGTCTGTGGAAACGCAGCACCTCCTTCTCCTCACGATCGAAGACGTGCGTTGTGAAGCTCCGGTGCGTCTTGAACGCCTGGCGCGCCACGGCGCTGCCCAAGCCGTGATCGCGCTCGGCGAGGTAGCCAATATGGTTGCCGTGCGGGTCCATGATGACGTAGCGGTTGGCCTGCTCGAAGCCCATCAGCACGTTCATCATCTCAAGCTGCCGCTGGATGACGATGGCCGAGTTGTCGAGGATGCGCATTGCAGGGTGGCTCTGTCTGAGGACGGCGTGCGGGTCTTCGGGCATATGAACGGGCGTGACGAGCGGATTGTCGGCGTCAGGTGTGGTTGCGAGGGCATTCGACACGGCGTCGACTCGTGAAGGCTCTTTCGCGGGCTCCTTTGCGGGCTCCTTCGCGGGGGCATTCGACGCATCTTGCTGGGGGCCATTGTTCTGGCTGGCAGGCGCTCTTCGCTGGGGCGGCGCATGTTTGGGTAGGCGGCCGCGAGGTCCTGGTGGTGGAGGCGTGCCGCGGGTTGCGAATGCGCGCAAGTGCTGGCGAGGAAGCCGCAGTGACCATCTCGCTGCTGTTGAGTACATCGTCTGGACCAGTCTCGTCTCGTCTCGGCAGCGTCTATGTGGAGTTCAAAATCAAAATTCCGCAGAGCAATGGTTCGTCGTGGAAATGGTCGATAAATTGCATTGATGGCTGCCTGCGACGGCGTGGCGCGGAGCTCTGATGAATGTTCCATGTTATTCCAATAGCTCATAGATAGTAATTGCGCGGCGCAACATTACAGCACCACATGTCTACATCTGCGCTAGCTTCAACATATGTTCCAGATAAAGGCCCTGTATGTAGGATACAGATGATCGATGCCTTGACACGCTTGCGCTGACCACAACGTGCTTGAAGCTAGGTGTGAAGGGAGCTGGACGAACGCTGGCCAATAAGAAGCCTGGAACGCCGCGGGCCGAAAGGCTCCGAAAAAATATGAAGTCTTCTGCCTCGCGAGAACCTCGTCACCACCAACTGCCTCACAACAACGCCTGCACGTCGCCGGCGCGAGGCTTCAACAACTGTAAGTGGCACTTGCCTCCTTTCTCTCCTTTCTATGATGACAACTTCAAATCATATCAGCGGCACAGCGTGAACATTCACTTGCTAGCGCACGTGCTCTATGCTGTCTTCCGTTACAAAATAGACTACAACGGTATCTGATCTACCATCACTTGCACATGTTTTACATAAAACTGTTTGGGCTACCTTCTGACTTGGTCCAGATTTGCTGAATCTACGCTCGAGCCAGAATGGCGACAGAAACCGCCGTGTCACAGCCAGCTTCAACTCAAGCTGAGCTGCCCAAGGTTGATCTCTCCTCCGTCAAGAGCCAGAAGATTGCAAATAGCGGATCTAAGAAGCCTCGCCCAAAGCGACCTAACTACAATGAAATTCACGTCAAGCCACTGCCGCTTGATGTCCATCCATTGCCCGCCTTCATCCCACATAATCCACTCTCTATCGTGAGGATTGCCATTGCTCTTCTGTCACACTCGTCGCGCAAACACGACTCGCACAAGGTCGTTCACAAAGCCTACTTCTCTGAAGACACACAGTCCATTCATGTTACAGACGCCGAGTCGATTCGCGCGCTTTGGGAACAGGGGTTCTGGGGCAAAGGGTCGCTTAGTCGCAGTGAGCCTCAATGGCTGTTGGCTGAGAGACGAAGGCGGGGCATTGAAGCTCAGACAGCCAGCACACAAGTCACACAGGCACGACGGAAAGAGCGCCGACAGTTCAAGCTTGAGCGCGCGAAAGCGCAACGAGAGGCTATCGAGAAGCAGCTGCGCGACGAGGGCAAGCTAGACGCCGACGGCACTCTGGGCGACTTAGTTGAAGATGGCACCGTGTCTGAGTCACCCCTGGGCACCATCTATACGCCCGAAGCTGGCGACGTCGTGGGCCCTGCCGGCGATAATATTGTCTCCGAGGTCAGCGACATCATCGCAGACAAGGGCCCCGCTTGGGGTGAGGACGGCACGGCGGACGCGGAAGTAGAAGAGATCAAGGATATCGAGCACCTGCAGCTCACGCCCGAAGAGGCCTTCTACCTCACCTACGTCCTTGGCGCTCTCGACATTGTCGATGGCAATTACCTCGGCGGCATTACAGCGACACCTGCAATGCCCGCGTGGTATCTTCTTCGATTGTACAGCGCTTACGCTCTGTCTCCTGCTGACGACGCGGCCATCATTGGCTTGAAGAAGCTGTTTCAGTACCGCGAACGCCTTGCTCAGAAGACGGCCGCCTTACCCACTGCCCAGCAGATTGCGCCAGACAACTCGTTCCTCCTCCACTATGTCGTCCATCACCACTTCCGGTCACTTGGCTGGGTTGTGCGACCAGGCATCAAGTTTGCTGTCGATTACCTGCTTTACCTCCGCGGACCTGCTTTCCACCATGCCGAGTTCGGCATACAGATTATCCCCTCGTACTCGCACCCGTATTGGTCTGAAACACCAGAGCGCATCGAACACAAGAAGCAAAAAGAGAACAAGGATTGGTGGTGGTTCCACAGGGTCAATCGTGTACAGACTGCGGTTATGAAGACTCTTGTATTGGTCTACGTCGAAGTGCCGCCGCCGTGGGATGGCGAGACAAAGCAGAACGCATTGGCTGTTGACATTGGCAAAGTGCTGAAGAGTTACACGGTCAGGGAAGTCGTCTTTAAAAGATGGAGCCCAAGTCGCAACCGCGATTAGACGATCGACCACTTTCTAAGTGCCATGACTTAGTAGCCGACAAAGCTCTAAGTCCGTAATCGCCGCTGACCTTAGCAAGCACAGAGGCTATAACTATTGCCGTAACGTCGCGCAGACGCTGTCGAGATCAACACAGGCAGTCTCGACACTAGGCCATCTGTATCTAGCAGATGTACCCATTCACTCGCGGTGCCTCGACTTCTTGTCGGACAATCTTGCCGGGCCAAACGTGGAGGATAGATCGATCTATCCTCTGAACGTCTTGCCTTGTAGAGTCAATCACCTGTATCTCAATTCAACATGGTACACGATTCCTGGTGCGATCCTCCCTGTCTATACACGATGAAGATGCAGCTCTTCACAACCGCCTTGCACGCAGTGCTTGCCATCAGATGGGCCACAAAGATCTTACCGTCCTTCTCGAATAATCCACCGCCGTGTGAGCATGCGGGATGTACCCATGAGATTAAGTAAGGTCACGCTTCGGCCAATGACTATAGTATGAGACTGCAACCAGGAGTCGCAAAGAGGTCTCCGGGAACATGTCGATCCTGATTTTAGGGTTGAGGTCGTAGAGGGCTTGAGGATCAAAGATATCAGTGTGTTTCCAGAAATATCCGGATATCATGCAATGGCACCAAAGTATGTCTCGGTGTAGGAGGTGGCTGATGTCATCAAAATTGTATATGGTCTTGACGTTCACGCAACGGGAGCTAGAACCGATGGTTGCACTTATGTAAGAGAAGTATCTTAGATGGCTAAAAGTACAACAAAATCAAAAAAGAACGCTCTATCAGTCTAGGTAAGTCATCATACACTCATTATCAGCCCCAGCCTCATGCAAGCAGTTTTTCAGACCTTCTCTGCGCCATCCGCCTCGTTCTTTTGGTCGATGGACTTTGCATCCTTGTCGTCCTTGATGCTCTTCCATTCCATGAGCACAACACCGAGAATAGTAGCCGTACTCAAGGCCGCCGCGATCAGAAAACACCTTGTGATGCCAAAACTATAAGCATCCACAACCACATCCAACTCATCGGCCGGAACAATCGTGCGGATCGCGGTCGCGCCTGAGTTGACAATTTGCTGCGGATCAAGACCCGCAACTCCAGATAGCCGGTCCACCAACTTGGTCGCAAAGACATTCTGGCAAACCGAGAGGAAGACAGCGCCACCGAGTTGCTGCATCAAGAACCCCAGCGCCAGACCAAGCGAGACGTCTTTCTTAGGCAGCGCCTTCTGCATTGCGAGACTGGCTTGCTGGCCACCACACCCCAAGCCAAAACCAAACAGAACTTGGTATCCGATCCAGTAGCTGTGGTCCGAGAATCGTGTCATTGTGCTCAGCAAACCAGCTCCAATAGAGCTCAGGATAGTGCACACGATGATAGCAGGGATGTAATACCCGATGCGCTCCGTAATCTTCGCAGATATAACACTCGCGACCACCATGGCGATGACCATGGGGATCGTGTTGATACCTGCGTGCATTGCACTCAGCCCCTTGGCGACCTGGAACCAGATGGCGAGGTAGTAAGCGATGGCCATGACGGAGCCGTAGTTCAGGAATGTGAAAACCATGCTGCCTGCTACGTTCCTGTCTAGTACGACGCGGGGAGGAGCCATGGCGGTTTCCGGTGTGAGGGTCTCGACGACGCCGAAGATGACGAGTAGAACGGAGAACGTGACGAGGAGTCCGATGATGGTGGGCGAGGACCAGGAGTATGTTGTGCCGCCCCATTGCAGCGCGAGGACCAAGCAGATGATGCTGGGTACCAGGAAGAAAATGCCAACGGGGTCGAGACGTTGGATTTGCTGCATGACGGACAGGTTCTCACGGCTTGGGGGATCCATCTGAAAGAAAAAGAACATTATGGCCATCGTGAAGACACCGACCGGCAGGTTGATGTAGAAGCACCAGCGCCATGAGCTGATATCGTTAGATGATTGACGGTAGAGTGGGACTGTAGCGCGACTTACACATGATCCACAAACGCACCGCCTACGATGGGGCCCAGTACCGCACATACCCCAAACGACATGCCGAAGATAGCTGTGTACATCGGCCGCTTGCTCAATGGCACAAGCCCGACAATGACCATCATGCCGCCCTGGAAGATACCCGCTGCTCCGATGCCCGCAACCGCCCTTCCGACGACGAACGCTACAGACGAAGGGGCTGCGCCGCACACGACGCTGCCGACTTCGAAGATCAGGATAGCAGCGAGAAAGACCCATTTCGTAGAGTATAGCTGATAAATGCGGCCGAAGATGGGGTTGCAACACGCGCCAGTCAGCAAGTACGCAGATCCGTACCAGCCAATGTCACTGATTGAGTCGAAGGTGTTGGTGAGTGCAGGAACGGCGATGGCGACAATTGTGCGGTCCTGAGCATGTCAGCTGCTGGTGATTGGAGGGGTGCAGAGGTGTTCAATGTGGTCGTACCAGAGCGACAAGGAAGACAGACATGTACATGCCAATCATGACGGTGAGGAACTTGGGTGACTTGGGGTTGAAGTCGATATCATCATTTTGCTTGCGGTCGGTTTGGTCGTCCGCTTTCCCGGGTTTCTCGTCGATGGAGTTGGTGGCAGACATGGTGATAGCTTTGTATTGTTATTGTAAAGTTTTTGGGACACTCTTGGGATTTCTTGTGCTTGGCTGTACTCATCTTGTGTTCCAAGACTTGGTCCTTATACTCCATGCTTTCGGCTCCGACATTGCTGCCTCTGTGAAGAAGGTCGGGGATATCGCATGTCTGTGAGCGATGATTGGTTGCAGGGCCGAACGCACCTGGGCAGCCAGTCGAGACCGAACGACGCTAGCGGGCTGTCGCAATCCCCGAGAACGCGGCCTGAGATGCGAGTGACCCGAACTGACGCGCTTTTCATTGTGCATACGTTCCTTAGATCAGCCGTTAATTCTTTCTTCGCCGTCATGAAATAAGCTTGAGTTGTTTGTTCTATCGCCGACTTTTGCATGGATGTATCGTTGGTTGTCGTCACCGTCGGACGCCTGAGCGCGTAGCCAGCCACCGGCCTTCCAAGCGACACCATTGAGCAGAGAACTCCCGTCCAGGATCAGGCTGACAGTCTGGAGTCGGTGACTGTGCAGTCCACTGCAACAGCTCCGTACGTCGTAGCTTCTTCAGGCGGTCATGGAGCAACGACAGGCCACACCATCTGGCTCAGGCTATCGCCCCCCAAGACCTCAGCGAGTCCTTGCCTGCGTCCTGTGCCAGCAACGCAAGGTCAAGTGCGATCGGAAATTTCCTTGCAATCATTGCATCAAGGCGAAGGTACAATGCGTGCCTGCTCAGCAGATGCCGAGGCGGAGAAAAAGGCCGACGGAGCAAGAGCTGACGGAGAGGCTGCGGCATTATGCAGAGCTGCTTAGGAAACACAACATCACGGTTGACAGCACCGATGATATGGGCACTGAATATTCAATTGCCGATGGTGAGGTTGAGCCCGAATCGTCGACAAGTCAAAGATATCTCGACAGTATTGTGAATGTTGAGGTCAAGAGCGAAGAGCAAACGACGGGGGACGTCAAGAACTTCTGGGATGCAATGCATCAAAGAACCCCCGACTCACATGATGTGACTGGGGACGCAAGCATCGATAATAATCTCGGCCAATCTACATTCGACAATCTCTCGGAATCTGTCATCGTCAAGGCGTGGGGACGAGTTTACGAGAGTGATCACAACCATCTCTTCGGCGACACGAAGATTGACGTACCTCTATCGACCCTGCATCCAAGCCACGTGCAGATTTTCCGGCTATGGCAGGTATACTCGGATAACATCAACCCGCTAGTCAAAGTCACCCATGCGCCGACCCTACAAGCGAGCATCTTAGATGCTGCAGTTGACCCAAAAGGGATCAGTCATGAGCTAGAAGCACTCATGTTCAGCATATACTGCGTTTCACTCATTACGATGTCCGAGGAGGAGTGCCGCGCTACGCTTGGTGAGTCGAAGATAAAGCTTCTCAGCAAATACCACGACGCCTGCCGTCAAGCTTTGATCAATTGTGGATTCTTGCGGTCCCGGGATCGAGACTGTTTGACGGCCTACTTCCTATACTTGGTTAGTTAATAGACCCTTGTGTATGATCGAAACGCCTGACATCCCATAGATCTCGCTGAGACCAGATACTCATCCCCACACACTGTCCCCAATGTTTGCCATCGCCTTCCGGGTCGCGTATCGCATGAACATCTGCAACGAAGCCGCTAATGCCAAACACGGTGTGTTTGAAGCTGAAATGCGTCGCCGCCTATGGTGGGCGATGGTCGTCTACGACAGCCGAATTTCCGAGATGACTGACTACAAGACAACACAATTGATTCCAACATGGGACTGCAAGATACCCGTCAATATTAATGACTTCGATCTCAGACCAGAGATGAGCGTGAAACCTGCAGACCAAGACGCATCGACTGAAGCGCTCTTCGCTGTCGTACGTGGCGCAATTGGAAATTTCATCAGACACAACGCATGGCATCTCGACTTCATTAACCCTTTACTGAGGCACATCGCCAAGGCGACGCAGCATCGGTTTGATCCCAACGACGACAACCTGAACGGACTTAAGCATATCATCGAGAATCGGTACCTCAGACATTGCAACCCAGAAAACCCTTTACATTACATCACAATGTGGTGGGCGCGCAACTACTTAGCAAAATACCGTTTCTTCCTTCACTGCTCGCGGCACTCCAAAGCACCAGACGACCAACCAGCCGAACAGCGCGACAAAATCTTATCATACGCCCTGCGGATGCTAGAGTGTGACACAGCGCTCAACACATCACAGCTAACGAAGGGCTACCGCTGGCTGATACAGTTCCACTTTCCGTTCCCAGCATATGTACGCATCGTCCAAGATCTGCGTTCCCGACCTGTCGGGCCTCATGCTGACAAGGCATGGGAGGTGATGAACGCAAACTATGCCGTGCGCTTCGTGGACATGGAGCCGAGTGCTAACCTCCTATTCAAGATGTTCGCATCCACAGTGTTGCAGGCCTGGACAGCAAGACATGCCGCGCTGTTTGGGCAGGACGATGCAGAGGGTCCAAGGAGGATGATCGCTGATATCAAGAAGAAGTTGGGACAACCATCGCCGCCGATTGCACACGCAGATGGCATGGATGCACCTGCCCCGACGGGTATGGCTATGCTGCCGCCGAGTGACATGCAATCGCTGGCCCTGAGTACGCAGTCATTTGCTGGGCAGGAAACGACTGCGTACTTTGATCCAAGTCTGGCAGAGCTGAACTCGGACCTTTTCGATATGGACTGGGGCAGCATTGATTGGGGCGCTATGTCAGGGATGGGATCGATCTTCTGAGCGCTTGACGGTGTCCTTGATCGCTGCACGAATCACTCAAACACAGCGGCATATTCGATTCTACCGAGCTTCAGAGTACTTGCCGGGTTTCCCACTACGCTCAATACACAATCTGAGTTTGTGGTCATGAATGTATGGGTCATCGTCGGTCAGCCACAGAGGTAGCGCCAAACAGTCGTTGCCGCTATCGACAGTGAGGTTTTTGCGAAACGATCATGTCAAATATAGACATGCTGCTGAGGTACTCCATCCTCGTGGATCCGACGCTGTTTAACAGTTGCTAGCTATCAGACTAGACCCTAGTCATCGCGACGGTTGACATCAGAGTCGATGATACGTCACGAAATTGCCGTGTTTTCCTTGGTATGGACGTCGTAGGTTACTGTTCGCTCCCACGTCCATCTCAGATCCATACACTCACCTCTGGCGTCTCAAGAGCAACCTCGTCTAGAACACTATATGAATTATGTAGACAGATGTGCTTCAATGTCAAGGCTACAAAGAAAAGCCTTTGAAGACGAGAACATGTTGACCGGAAACAATACCTACTCGGTCAATCTTCACGCGAGCTCCTCCTATAATAGTGAGTTAGCTTGAGCCGTCAGCAGGCGTGATAAGATGTCTGGAAGTAAGCGGCAGCGGATATGGGCAAGGTTGTCCATTGCCTATCTTGACACAGCAATCATGTTTGGCGGATCAGCCTTCTCATCCAGTACGCCCGATTTTCGCAGAATGTTGACTGTCTTATCGACAACCTTCTGGTCGACGCCCTTGACATCCTTGGCAAATTGTACTGTGCTTAACCACTCCCTTGCATCCTCCTCGGAGTAGTCGAGCTTCGTGCTGATGTACTTGACTGCCTCCTCCTGGTTCTCCTCGAAGTGCTTCACGCCCTTGTTGATCTTCTCCAGGGCATCCTCCAAACCCTCTTTCAGCGGCTGGGTCGTCGCATTCGCGCCCTGGCTCCAATTTCCGGGGTTGAGCAGCGCATTAGCAGCAACAATCTTCCAGCTCGACCATGGTGTATAGATCTCGCCGACGCGCTTGATCGAGCCATTATCATAGTACCGCTTCGACGTAAAGTGCTCCCACATGAAGAAGTCGGCCGTCTTGTTGTTGACACCATCCCTAAGATTCGAAAACGTATTCAGCACCTCGACCGGAAAAGGTGTCTCGCCCTTCTGCAACCACCCCTGCTGATCCGCCAGCACAAAGCTCATAACATAGCTCCCGCTGCCAATCCGACTCACACCAACCTTCTTCCCCTTCAAGTCCTGCACACTCTTGACGTCCTCCCTCTGCGTCCCCGACGATATCGCCCAGCATAGCGGCGTCTCCACATACGTCCCTACAAGCCTAAAGCCGGCGTCCTTCTTCGCGGCCTGCGCCTTGCCCAGCGCGGCGATCCAGCCCTCGGTCAACCCCACGCCGACGTCGATCTCGTTATTTTGTAGTGCCGTCACCATGTGGCCCGTGCCAGACGGGAAGGGAAGCAGCTGTGAGTCGAGGCCGTAGTGCTTCTTGGCGAACTCGAGGGGTGTGGAGAAGTGCTCAGGCACGAAGCCTATGCGCAAGGGCGCCATTGCGGATGCGTGTGTGGAGAAGGCGCGCGGTGCTGCTGTTGTTGTTGACGGACAAAGGCGCGCGGCGCGCAATGTGCGAAGCATTGGAGCCTGTAGTGTTGGTGGCTGGTGAGAGAAAATCGGGAGCCGGCTCGCGATTGATGCTTTGGTAGTGTGTTTCGAGAGACGTCGTGAGTCGGCTTCGAGGTGATGCCACGGGTAGACTTGCCAAAGGTGGAAGGAAGCTCTGACCAGCTCCGTCGTTCTGCGGCAGGTCCGACTCACGCCGACTATCGCTCACGCATGCCATTTTGCTTGGCGTCGATGTCGACATTGGTGGGTTGGTGGCAGACTTCTCTGTTATTCACTTCTTGGATCTTCTGCCCTTTTTTCATTTATGATACCCTAGATTGTTACTGCGCGACACGTGCTAGCAGCGTCATAGATACAGCAACTGAGCATGGGAGACTTTCACGCCACAGCCTCAGACATGCTCTTTCTGCGGGCAAAGAGCATAGCTGTGATTGGTGCAGGGCCGTCTGGATTGGCCGCAGCGAGGTAGGTCCTCGGTATAGCTCGGAAAGCCAAGAGCTGAGACCGACAGGTATTTGCGTGCAGAGAAAGCCTTCTCCGGAGTAGTCTTATTTGAACAGCGTCCCCAGAATGGCGGAATATGGAATTACACGGCTGATGAAAGAGATGAGGACTTGTTCACTGTTCCTCAGACGAATCCTCTTGGAAAGAATCAGGATCCCATCTGGAAGCCTGTTTTGACAAACGGCCACAGTACCAGTCGAATCAATGGCACCACAAACAACCGAGCATTCGTGTCCCCAATGTACGAAAGGCTTGAGACAAACATTCCAAGAGGGTTAATGGGGTTTAAAGATTTGGATTGGCCACATGACAGTCAACTGTTCCCCAAACATCAAACGGTGTTGCAGTACATCGAAGACTATGGCAGGGACGTTCAAGATACTGTCCGTCACAGCACGCAAGTGACAAATGTCACCCCAACTACGGACGATGCTGCCACATCCTGGTCTGTGACATCCCGGAATCTGCAGACATCTACCGACACGACCGAGACATACGACGCTGTAATCGTGGCAAATGGACACTTCAACACGCCCTACATCCCCGACATACCTAACATCGCCAAATGGAACACGTCAAATCCCGGCTTGATATCTCATTCTAAATACTACCGACGTCCCGAAGAGTTCACGGGCAAGAGAGTGATCGTGGTTGGTAACTCAGCGTCAGGTGCCGACATCTCGAATCAGATCGCCGAACACTGCGCGCTCCCACTGCTCTGGTCCAGCAAATCCACGAACCTCTTCGTCAGCGCAACACCGAAAGACCCACGGCGTCGCGAACTGCCACCCATCAAACACTTCAACCCTGACACCCGTGGGGTTGAGTTTGAAGACGGCACGATTGAGAACGACATTGACGCCATCGTCTTCGCAACAGGCTACTTCTACAGTTTACCTTTCCTCGAAGAAGTCACGCCAAAACTCATCACGGATGGAAGCCATGTCAACCACACGTACAAGCACCTCTTCTATGCGCCCAAACCAACACTCTCCTTCCTTGCCTTGCCGCAACGCGTCATCCCCTTCCCGACCGCAGAGGCCCAGGCCTCCGTTCTCGCACGCGTATACTCCGGGCGGCTATCCTTACCACCGCTCACGGAGATGGCCGCGTGGGAAACCGCCCGCGAAGCCGAAGCCAGCGGGAGAGCATTTCACCTGCTCCCGTTCCCCAAAGACGGGGAAAACATCAACGAGCTTTCGAAGTGGGCTCTTAGTGCATCGCGTAAGAAAGGTCTGGAGAACGAGGGCCAGGGAATGGTGCCGCCGGTGTGGGGCGAGTGGGAGTTCTGGTGTCGTGAGAACTTTCCTGCGATCAGGCAGGCGTTTGGGAAATTGGGTGAGAAGAGGCTCACTACGCGAACGCTAGAGGAGGTGGGGTTTAGCTATGAGGAGTATAAGAAGAAGAAGGCGCAGGAAGAGAGCAAACTGATCTAAAAACCTTCACATAGATAGGACTGAATACCTCCAAAGAGCGGACTCTTTGGGCACCAATAGGTTCTATTCTCCGTGTATACGTGGAACGAAGTTCCGATGCCGCTTGTGCTGAGCGTTCTGTCTTGGACCACTAGATTTAGGTCCCGAAGTATGTCGAAATTTGCATGGCAAGGCGGAAGGACTGTCCGCGTTCGATATTTCGAGAATGATCTCCTCTACCGGCAAGAGCGACACAAAAGGCCTGCAAGCTAGTATTGTACAGTAGTGTCTAGTTCTTGGAGCTACCCATGGTCAGTCACAGCACCGATCTGTGTGTACGAAACGCTGGATCCGCAGGCGCAGGATGGATTCATACTTCCCGCAACAAATACTGTCAGCCAACCATCCCTGCTCCGCTCTATCATTTTGTCCTCGTGGTTTTCAGTGCAACATACACTTCTAACCTGGATCATCTTTCTCATGCTTCCCAGTGCTGTTAACGTCTCAGACCGCGATGCGCTCATACACGAATCCTTGGAGGGCTACTAAATACATCCTCGACGAGTCTGCGAGTTTGCACATGCGCACAAGACCCGATATCTCTGGTGATCTCATAGGGCAACAGACTGAAATCGGTGGTCATAACATAATTGATGCGAGGCAAAACGGTTCGTACTGTGTTTGTGTATTGTAATCCAATCGTTGGAAAATCCCGGATCAGTTCTGCCTGGGGCCAAGAGCCATCCGGCCTACAACCTGATTGTGCGTCGTTCAACATGCCCAACCCTAAAATTCATAGACGCATTTGGCTTGCTCTCCTCAACAGCAAGTACGCTTTGTCCACCATCACTCGTGACTCTCTTCCTGACTTTCAACTTCATCAATCGACCAGTACCCTTGACCAGGGTACCGTCATCTCGCCGTCCAAGGATCGCATTTGGCGAGTACACGAGAGCACTCCCTGTGGTCAAGCTCTCGATTTTGCGGATAATCATATGGTGCTCTTCTGGATTCATTGGGATATGACGTTTGATAGCAGCAAACCACTCCGGACTGCTGAACCTGTGCATGATGGTGACTGAACACAGCGTGATCAGATCAGTGAGCAAAGTTGGTTCCTGAGTCGATATGACTATGCGCACCCCATAGTGCCTCTGCAGACGAACGGTCGTGAGCAGCCTCTCTTTTAAGGCTTTCGCACCGGGATTTGGCAGCATGTACTGAAATTGTCAGTTCGATCTGTCTGTGGTATGGTAGGGGTGGTGTAAGAGAGTATAGCGCATATTGACCCTTCTCCACCTCCTTTACCTTGATCAAAAGACTCGGGTTGCAGTCAAGCGTACGGTGGGTCGTTCCTATGTACTCGAAGTTCTCGGAAGAGACACCACCTCGATCTAGATGTCAGGCAGTACTTGAGGCTGCGCAATGCACGAAGAGTAGAGGTCTCCGTGCCACACAGTTCGGAAGTCCAATTGCAAGATCAAATGCATCGTTATGGAATTGCAACAGCTTTTTGCGATGTCACGAACAAGTCGATGTCAAGAAGCTGACGCGCTGCTGTTGCGTGACGGCAATGATGGCGGCGGTCACGGCCGGGGATTGCAAAGGGCGAAAGGTGGGACCGCTGACCACTTGCAGCCAATCAAAAGGCTCTTGATGAACGCGCTGAGCACGCGTGCGCAGCTGATCGAACAGGCTTTCCATCTCCTTCAATAACGCCGTCTGCCACGAAACAGTCCTGGATTTCGACTCCTTGACACCTGAACATCCACCTCATTAACAGTCTCTTGCCAAGTCGTTAACAGTTACACTATTCTACAACGTGTCAACTCGGCGGACGTGTGACGGTCAAGCTTTTGGTCCTTCCTCAATTGACGAGCGCTATGCAGGAGCAGGCGCGTTCCGAGCTCTACATGCAACCGACCTCGTGAAAAACGTAATGAAGGAAAACTCGGAGCTCCCAAGGGGTACGCGCCTATAGCCAAACAACGCCATCATTGGACCAGATGATCTTCCGTCGGGGAAGTCCGCGTTGCAGCGAGTACCGGTATCCACTTCAACCTGACTCGGCGCATTGACCCTGAAGAAAACCCCCGAATTGACGATGCCGCCATCGAAGAAAACGAACTTCAAGAAAGTTTGTGATCGAGCTTTGTGTGCGACCACCGTCAATCACTCAAATCCGGTGCTGTTACTGAGGCAAAGTCGATTGACACAACACTTCGAGGTCTACTGAGAATTCTCTGTCCCCGAGCAAATCTTCTCGAAAGCACCATGTCGCTATCAATGCCCACAGATGCCGTTGCGTCGGCGCCGAGCGCCCATATAGATGTCGATGCAAAGCCTCACATGGAGTCAAGCTACACGCGCAATAACCAACTGGAGTCGCTCCGCTACAATGGCAACGATGAGGATGATTCTGACTATCCCGAGGGCGGCGCCGCAGCTTGGTTGGTTGTACTGGGTGCGTGGTGTGCTATGATGTATGTACAGGGGATAACGGTTTCGACACGCGAAGTATGCTGACAACTACAGTCCATCGATGGGTCTGCTCAACACAGTCGGTGTGCTGCAAGCCTGGGTGTCCGAGCATCAATTGCATGGCTATTCCGAGTTTAACATTGGTTGGATTTTCAGCGCATACGCTTTCTTCTTGTATATCGGTGGTGCGCAGGTTGGTAGGTAACCACTGACTGTGCTTTCCGGTCCTTGCTAACGTGCCGGCTTCAGGCCCGATTTTTGATGCCCACGACATCAGAGTCCTCATAATACCTGGTAGCATCGGCATCGTGGCAGCCATCATGTGCATGAGCGTTTCTACAGGTGAGTTCTCATTCAGCATAGATACATGCACACTCCACTGATGTGTTGTCTCAGAATACTACCAGCTCCTGTTGTCGTTCGGTGTCCTTGGAGGATCCTCAGCATGCCTGCTCTTCACGCCAGCTGTCTCTGCTGTCGGTCACTGGTTTTGCAAGCGCAGGGCTCTTGCTATCGGCGTTGCATGCACGGCTGGCGGTGTCGGAGGCGTCGTCTTCCCGCTTCTGATCCTTTACCTTGCCCCTATCATCGGCTTCCCTTGGACCATGCGCATTGTTGGCTTCGTGTGTCTTTTCATGTGCATTGTCGCTTGTCTGCTGCTCAGGAAACGGCTCCCACACAACAGGCGTGCGGGCGCTTCCATCGACATCAAGGCCCTCAAGGACGCCAAATACGCGCTGACGACGCTTGCGGTGTTCCTGGTCGAGTTCGCAGTCTTTGTCCCTTACTCGTTCATCTCTCTGTACGCTATCTACGCCGGTGTCGAGCAACAGAAAGCCTACCTCATCAGTGCCCTTCTAAACGTTGGAGCTATTCCCGGACGAGCGCTGCCTGGCTACGTTGCGGATCGGTTTGGTGTTTTCAACACGATGCTCGCGACATCACTGACTTGTGCCACTCTGATCTTCGCCTTGTGGCTCACAGCTGGGCGCAACGAGGCAGCTATCACAGCTTTTGCTATTGTATTTGGCTTCTGGTCTGGTACCGCCATCTCTCTGACGCCTGTCTGCGTGGGCGCAGTATGCAAGATCGAGGATTACGGCAAAAGGAACGGCACCACGTTCTCGATCGCCAGCTTCGCTGCGTTGATTGGCATCCCTGCCGCTGGTGCCGTCCTAGAGGCCAATGGCGGGAACTATAATGGACTGATTGTTTTCGCTGGTGCACTTTATCTCGCAGCATTCACCGTCTTTCTGATCACGAGGATCGTGGGTTGGGGCCGGGACTGGAAGACGCTATGCTAGTCACCCGTGCATAACGTAATCTCATCAATACCATATAATGCATCAACAAACGGCTGCTTCATATTGCCGTGCATGAAACCAAAGATTCCCGACGTTTGAAGGCAGTGCCGGCCGATCGCAACTCAAGTCTGGCTGC
The DNA here is from genome assembly GCA_039634465.1 of Didymella pinodella. Classification (NCBI taxonomy): domain Eukaryota; kingdom Fungi; phylum Ascomycota; class Dothideomycetes; order Pleosporales; family Didymellaceae; genus Didymella; species Didymella pinodella. Next base: position 65,271 of record CP113351.1, read on the forward strand.
GCTTTGACACAGCATCTCAGTGCCAAAGGCACAGTCCTTGTCTCTTGCCTACTCTACCGGGTAGTAGGCAACATAGTTCCCGCTTGGTACGAAGATCAATACAATACAGCAACGACTGCTCTTGCAGACGCTGTTGTAATCCGCTCGCTGTTGTAATCCGCTCGCTGTTGTAATCCGCTCGCTGTTGTAATCCGCTCGCTGTTGTAACCCGCTCCACTGTTCATGACTAGGCATAAAGAGCTTTCATTCAATGACGCATCTGCTCACATTGATGGAGTCCTGGCCAAACTTGAACGCAAGTGGAATTCAACCAGCCCACCAAGAATTGGAGAATAGTAAGTGCAAAGCCCGCCCTCAGCTTCTCATCAAGAAATCTAACGATGGTGCACCACTGCCGCGCTGATATCCAGGCGATGCTGACCTTCCTGGAGATAGTATTCGTGCCACCAGTCTGCAGTCTCATGACGCCAGTGGACTCCGCCACCTTCACATGAACCGTGCGAATCTGCCGTCTCGCCTGTGATGCAAAGCAAGATTGGAAACTTTTGAAGTTGCCCTGGCTTCAGCACGGGAAATCAGAACATAGGAGGCACGCATCATTCTTCGCAAATTTGACATGTTCTGATAGCTTTGACTGTGAACCTGCGGCCGCGATCGGTCTTCTAGCGAAGCACGACTATAATTCTTACGAAATCCGGGTCGAAGTCGACTACAAAGGCGTCAATATTGTGCCGATCGTACATCCGATATCCACTTTGCGCTCCATTGCATCCATAGCTTTACGTACTACAGTTGGTTCACGAAGTGTTCTACCATATTATGTTTTGAAGGGTGTGCGCCTTTCCGACGGGGAACTTCGAGCGATGCGGCTCTACCCTGTCCGCGCGCGTACCGTGCCTGTGCGCGCAACGACCGCTTTTTAATAGTAAAAATAATAGAATTTTAAAACTTTAAAGCTAAATAACTCTTTATCTAGTTAATAAACTTTGTTACTTTCTTAAATATACTAACGTACACAACGGGCGAGCGGAACACACGGGCGAGCGAAACACTTTTGCTAAGACTTACTTAGAAACCTCTTTTACTTTATTCTTGCAAGTTCGCGCATTGTGCCCGCCCTCTGTACACTGTCTACAGCGTCGTTAGGATAGTTCACCTCCTTTAGCGCGCACCTGCTTCTTCTACCTCTTTCTATCACTACGCGCCCTAAACTCCTTTAGAGTAGTTAACTGCTAGCCCTCTTTAACTGCAAGGCTCCCCTTAGCTTAAATATGCTTTCTTTTATGCGATTTGCGTTGTCTAGTGGCCTTAGCAGCTGCTTTAAGCTTACAGATTTGTTTTTGTGCAAGCGCAAGCTTATACGACAGGATAGCTCCCCCCTTTGCGTAGTGCTTAATCGCGCTTAAAACAGAAGTAGGCGAGCTACCCTGCTCCCTCTTATACTTGTCTTGAATTAGAGTTAATTGCGACTTAAATTCTAGGGTATTGCTTAGAGTTTGCAACTACTAGGGCTTGCTATGTGTGGGTAGTAGTGGTGACAGAGTGCGCAGCTTCACATTAAGGGTTAATGTAATCTGTTCTAGGTTAAAAGGGACTAATCTAGCCCCTTAGAACCCTCCCTAGATGTTGCTAGCAGTAATAGTTTTCTTGTAAGCCACTTTAAAGCATGGTAGGAACTCCTGCTTTATAACGTGGTTAATCCAGTTGCGGATAAGCTTGTTAACCTTATCCCTATACGCCTTCTTCAGAGGGCCAAAACAACCCACGTTAAGTGGCTGCAGGAGGTGTGATAAGTGCGCAGGCATGCATAGGGTTATAATCTTCTGATCATTGCAGTATTGCTGGAATTCTGCAGATTTGTGGCTCTTATAACTGTCAATAATCAGCATACGGTAGGTACTAACAGTGCGCGTCTTCATATGCCTGTTAAAGTGCTTTAACTAGTTAAAGCCAAGCTTGTTAGTAGTCTAGCTGTTGTTAGAGATGCTAATAACCTAGTCTTAAGGTAGGGTATTGTCCTTGTACTAACTAGACAGGTGTTAGTAGGCTTTAAAGATAATGTAGGGCAGAATAGCCTATCCTGTGGCATTAATGCCCTTAATAACTGTCACCCACTCCCAGTTGCCTGGCTGGATCTGCTTTGCTCGTCCTGGCTTCTCTGCATCTGTGACAACTACTCCAGAGCTTATCTAGCCTATTATAAAGCCTGTCTTGTTAAAGTTGTACGTGTTGTTGTCCAGGATGCCATACTTAGCTTTAATGTTAAATACAAGGGTAAACTAGCCCTTTATAACCCCTAGGCCCTCGCAGAGGGCTTGCTTGTAGTTATACTTGCGATTAAATACTGTTTTAAGCTCCTCTTAACAAGAAACAAACGTACTGGCCTAGTTTATGCTAACAGGGGCTAAACCGCGCTCTTTTCGCAGAGAATTGGCCATATCAGCCACAGCTGCGAGCCGGGGGGGCTCTCCTCGCGTGACTAGCTTAAGTATGTACGTAACAACCACCTGCTCCTTAGCAGTAGTCAGATTTCGTGAGTTAGCCATAGTATTAACGCGTAAAGGTCTTCTAGCGCGTCGATGATGTAGTGTAGTTAGAGGCACGTTGTAGATAGCTGCAGCGCGTCGCAAGGAGAGTTTAGGGTCTTAATCAAGAGCTTAAAGCGCAAGCTGTACTTGACGTTCTTTTAACGCGTTAAATTAGGGCAGTTAGGGAGGCATTAGTGTAGGAAGGAAGTTTAGTAGGGTCTTGGCAAAAGTGTTTCGCTCGCCCGTTGTGTACGTTATAGGTTAAATTAAATTATTAATAACTTTATAATAGAAATATTATTAAAAATTCTATTATTTAAGAAACTTATTTTCTAAGTAGTAAACTATAAATTTCTAAACTTTGTTAATAGTCTTAGATACTAAAAGTTACTAAAGTAACTAACGGACCTTATAGGCAAGTAGCCTATATAGGTAAGTAGTCTAGTTTTGCTAAGACCCTACGAAAACACTAACTTAATACTAATACCTTTATAACTATAGTAAAAAGACGCGTTAAAAGAGACTTAGGTACAGCTTATACTATAAGCTATTTAGCAAGACTATAATCTCTTATTATAACGCGCTGCAGCTATCTATAACACGCTATAAACTACTCTACGCTACTAACTTACTAGACAACCCTTACGCGTTAATACTATAGCTAACTTATAGAACCTAACTAATACTAAGGAGTAGGTTATTATTGCGTATATACTTAAGCTAGCTACATGAGAAGAACCCCTCTAGTTTATAACTATAACTAATATAGCTAACTCTCTATAGAAAGAGCGTAGTTTAGTACCTATTAGCTTAAACTAGGCTAGCACGTTTGTTTTATGTTAGGAAGAGCTTAAAGTAGTCTTTAATTATAAGTATAACTATAAGTAAACCCTCTATAAGGATCCCAAGGTAATCTAGAGCTAGTTCTGCCTAGTAAAGAATACTAAAGCTAAGTATAGCATCTAGGATAATAATATATATAACTCTAATAAGATAGGCTTTTTAATAGGCTAGATATCTACTAGAGTAGTTATTAGATATAGAGAAGCTAGGATAAGTAAAGTAGGTCTAGCTAGGTAACTAGAAGTAGGTAATAGTTATCTAGAGTATTAATACTATAGAATAGGCTATTCTACCCTTTATTATCTTTAAAGCCTACTTACACTAGTCTAGTTGGTATAAGGATAATAATCTACCCTAAGATTAGACTATTACTATCTCTAAGCATAGCTAGACTACTAATAAGCTTAGCTTTAACTAGTTAAAGCACTTTAATAAGCATATAAAGACACATACTATTAGTACCTACTTTATACTAATTATTAATAGTTATAGAAGCTATAACCCTATAGAATTTACATAATACTATAAGAATTAGAAGATTATTACTTTATATATACCTGCGCACTTATTATACCTTCTATACCTAGTTAACATAGGTTGTTTTAGCCCTTAAAAGAAGGCGTATAGAGATAAGGTTAATTAGCTTATATATAACTAGATTAACTATATTATAAAGTATAAGTTCCTAGTATATATTAAAATAGCTTATAAGAAAGCTATTACCCTTAGTAATTTCTAGAGAAGGCTCTAAGGCGCTAGACTAGTTATTTTTAACCTAGAATAGGTTATATTAACCCTTAATATAAAGCTGCAGACACTATTACTACTACTCTTAACTAATAATATATCCTAGCAGTTGCAAACCCTAAGTAATACCCTAGAATTTAGGTTGCAATTAACGCTTATAAAGAAGAGGATTTAGAGGCATATAGATAGCTTACCTACCTCTATAATTAAAGCATTTAAGAAGGTATCAAAGGGGGTAGTAATTATTGCGCATAAGCTAGTGTTAGTGCAATAGAAGATAGCTAAGCTTTAAGTAGCTAATAAAGCTGCTATATAATATAAATTATATAAAAGAAAGTAGATCTAAGCTAAAGAAAGCCTTATAGTTAGGGAAGGCTAGAGGTTAACTACTCTATAGGAGTTTAGCGCGCGTAGTAATAGTAAGAAGGTAAGAAAGTAGGTATGCACTAAAGGAGGTAAACTAACCTAATAACACTATAGATAGTGCAGAGAGGGTAGGCATAATATATAAATATATAAGAATAGAGTAGAAGAGGTCTCTAAGGAAAATTATAGCTTATTTTACCTTATATAGCACTATCTTGTAGCGTTTTAGGCTATAATAGGGTAAGTTTTAGTTAGGGTAGTAAAAGGGTAAGGTAGGGTATTTTCTTAAAATTTAAATAACTCTTTTCCTATTAGAGTTAGGCCTATACAATGTATTACTTAATGGAAGCGCCTAAGTTCGCACTGTAATATAAGCTACTAATCTCCTAATTTAGACTAGTTTTAAGCGACTTTTACGGGGTACCTAAGAAACCCTATGTTGAAGTCGTACTTTAAGCAAAGCTCGTAAGCACTAATTCTATTAGTTCTTAGGGATGAATATAGTAACAGGGACACAAGGGGTTAGTTGCAGTAAGGTGTACAGATATAATCTGTTAGTCTTAAAGGCAGAGGGTAACAATAAGTAGTACAGCGTAGACTGTCTAACTTAAAGGTTAATTGAGATCTAAAGACAAACTTAATAACTTAGGTTAAACACAAACTGTAAGAGTTATGTTCCTACTAAGATATATACTAAGGGAATTCTTTATGTGCATTGCGGATACTTCAGCCACCACAGGTGGTTAAGCCATCAGAGGTGGTCGAGTCCTCCGAGGTGGTCGAGCCATCAGAGGTGGGCGAGCTTGGCGAGGTGGTTTGTCACGTGACCCGTGACACGTTGTCATCCTTAGCGGTGCCCCGCTTCCTATCAGTACCTGTTCTCTCGGAGATCGTAACACCCTACCCCTACGCTAGGGTAGGGTCTAGGATACCCCCCCTTTTCTTTAGCTTTGTCGTGGATTTACCCAGCGGCTATTAAAGATACAAGCTAGTAATATATGGCAAAGTTGTGCTCTAGGTAATTTCCTACACAACGAGCTACTAAGCACTAGATTTGGACCAAAATTGACGACATTTTTAGGGGTGCCTAAGAGATAAGTTAAAAAGTGTCAATTTACTACCCTAGTTTTAGTAGAGTCTTAGCAAAACTAGGCTACTTACCTATATAGGCTACTTGCCTATAAGGTATATTACTATATTCTCTATAACTTTAGTATTCAAATTTTCTTTATTTTTTTTCTAGTTCTTTAGATACTTTATATTTTTAGAGAAATAAGTATTTGTTTTAAGCAATTTAATGGGGTAGTAAAAAAGTAGAGGTTAAGTAGAGGTAGAGTATATTATATAATATACTCTATCTTTACCTAACCCTTACCTACGCTAATTTACTACTAAGAGAATAGAAGTAGGGTAGAGTCTATATAGAGTAGAAATAGAAGTAGAGTAACGTACCCCACAGGCGAGCCGGTCAACGGGCGAGTCAGTCACTTTTGCCAAGCCCCTACTAAAACCTGACCTATTATAGCCTACAACACCACACTTTAGCACTCTATAGTAGACTATAGCACATAGTATTATTTAGAGACCTCTTCTACATTAATCTTGCACGTTTGCGCATTATGCCTAGTCTAATTGCACCTTCTACAGCGCCTTTAGCTTAGCTTACCCTCTTAAGCGCGCACCTGTTTCTTTGCCCTCTTCCTATCACTACGCGCCCTAAACTCCTTTAGAGCTACTAGTCGCTGCATATCTTTAACTATTAGGGTCCCTTACTTCTAAACCTGCTTTCTTTTATGTGATTTTTGTTGCGTAGCGGCCTTGTTAGCCGCTTAAAGCTCCTTAATTTCCTGTTAAGCCAAAACTAGCTTATAGGATAAGATTACTCCCCCCTTTGCGTAGTGCTTAAGCGCGCTAAGCACAGAGTTTAGTGAGCTACCTTGCTGCTTCTTATACTTCTCTTGAATTAGAGTAGATTGCGACCTAAATTCTAGGGTATTGCTTAGGGTTTGGGACTGCTAGGGCACGTTGTTAGCGGGAAGTGGTGGTGATAGAGTCCAAAGCTTCACATTAAGGGCTGATATAACCCGTTCTAGGTTAAAGGGGACTAATCTAGCACCTTAGAACCCTCCCCAGATGTTGCTAGCAGTAAATACTGCATTATAGGCTGCTTTAAAGCATAGTAGGAACTCTGTCTTTGTAAGGTGGGTGATCTAGTTAGGCATAAGCATTTTAGCTTAGCGCCTGTACGCCTGCTTTAAAGGGGCAAAACAGCCTACATTAAGTGGCTATAGGAGGTGTGATAAGTGTGGAGGCATGCATAGGGTAACAATCTTGTTATCCTTGCAGTATTGCTGGAACTGGAGCGAGTTATGGCTCTTGTGGCTGTTAATAACTAGCAGTTGGTAGGTACTAACAGTACGCTCCTTTATATGCCTGTTAAAGTGCTTTAACTACTTAAAACCAAGCTTATTAGTAGTCTAGCTGTTACTAGAGACTCTAATAACCTAGTCCTAGGGCAGGTCTTCCTCCTTATACTAGCTAGAGAGGTAGTAGCGCGCCTTAAAGATAACAAAGGGCAGGATGGCCTATCCTTTTGCATTAATGCCCTATATAACTGTTGTCCACTCCTAGTTGCCTAGCTAGACTGCCTTTAGCCTTCCTTGTCTCTCTAAAGCTGTAACAACTGCTCCTTAGGAGATCTAGCCTATTATGAAGCCTGTCTTATTAAAGTTATACGTGTCGTTATCCTAGATACCATACTCAGCTTTGACGTTGGCTACTAGGCTAAACCAGCCCTGCACAATCCTAGAATCCTCGCAGAGGGCTCGCTTGTAGTTATACCTGCAATTAAACTTTACTTTAAGCTCTAGTTAATGCTTTACAAACGTACTAGGCTAGTTTGTGCTAACAGGGCCTAGATTGCGCTTAGCGCGCAGAGAATTGGCCATTGCAGCCACATCTGCTAGCTGAGGGCTAAATCCTCAGGTGTCTAGCTTAAGTATGTGATTAATAATCACCTACTCCTCTAGATTGTCCAGCCCTTGTGAGTTAGGCATAGTATTAGCTTATAAAGGTCGTCCTGCGCGTTAGTCGCTTAGTGTGCTTTAAGGCACCCTGTAGATAGCTGCAGCGCGTTGTTATAAGAGATTCGCGTCTTGTTTAAGAGCTTAAAGCGCAAGCTGTACTTGCGCTTCCTAAGGCGCATTAATATTATATTATTGTAAAGGCATTAGTATAGGAAGGGTACTTTAGTAGGGGCTTGGCAAAAATGACTAACTCGCCCGTTGACCGGCTCGCCCGTGGGGTACGTTATAGATAATCTAATTTAACCTATAGTATGTCTAAAAAAGTAATAGAGTATATTAGCTAGATAATAAGTTATTTAGCTTTAAAGTTTTAAAATTCTACTATTTTTACTAGTAAAAAGTAGGCGTTGCGCGACTCTAGGCGTTGCGCGCACGGACATAGTACGCGCACGGCCACGGTAGACCCTGACGACGGACAACGTTAAAGGCTGCCGCACCTGCATCTTTCTATGCTCCAAACAACGCACAGGAACACAGCTTTCGTCATGGCTGGATGTCGCAGAGCCATCTACTTCAACACCAAGCCTAGCAGCGTTCAAGTTGACGCCGATCTCTCTATTGTGCAGCAATTCCATCAACAGCTGCCCAACTACGCGCGAACTCCTCTTGTTCCTCTCGACGAAGTCGCTAAGAAACTCGGAGTCAAACATGTCTTCGTTAAAGACGAGAGCAACCGCTTAGGGCTTCCAGCTTTCAAGATCCTCGGAGCGTCATGGGGATCGTGTCGTGCAATCATAGCCAGGACCGGGATCTCGACTGACTCATCCCTTGACAAAATCGCCCAAGCTGCGCAACGGGAAGGCATAGTGCTTTTTACTGCAAGCGCAGGAAACCATGGACGAGCTCTGGCCGCGATGGCGAGGATCCTGGGTGTTCAGGCTCGGATCTACGTACCCCGCACTGTCAACGACGAGGCCATCCGTCTCATCTCCTCAGAAGGCGCGAAAGTAACTGTCTCGAAGAAAGACTATAATGGCGCGATGGGTGAGGCTTGGGATGAGGCTAGCACGACCCAAGGTGGATTGTTCGTGCAGGACACCGCATTTGAAGGATACGAAGACATACCGAAGTGGATCGTAGAAGGTTACTCGACCTTGCTGTCCGAGACAGAGGAGCAGCTGCGAGAGCAAGATCTCAAAGCCAACCTTGTGGTCACGCCTGTTGGTGTGGGCTCTTTAGCTCATGCCGTTGTTCGCCACTGCAAGTCCGATCGTCGTGACTGTGCAGTTATGTCAGTCGAGCCTGATACAGCTGCCTGCTTGTATCAAAGCTTGATAGTTGGCAAGCCAACTCCAGTACTCACTACGAAGACTACAATGGAAGGCATGAATTGTGGATCACTTTCATCAACGGTGTTCCAAGATTTGCAGCGAGGCGTAGATGCCAGTGCGACAATCTCAGACTATGAATCGCACCAGGCTATCCAGTACCTTTCAAGCAAGTCAGTCAACAGCGGCCCTTGTGGCGGTGCGGCACTCGCTGCGATGTGGCGGCTTGCAGACTCTACTGATCGACCCGACTGGCTTACCGAGGATGCTGTAGTCGTCATTCTGAGCACTGAAGGTCTACGCGATTACGAAACTCCCCTGGACGTCTCCAGCGATGACCCAGTCGAGCTCACGCAGATTCTGACAAAGATAAACTCTTCCAACCCGGATCTGTCTGAGGCTGCTGGAGCTGGTGAGACTGCGATTGCAAACTACATCAACGCATGGCTGCAGCATCGCGGCATGGAGTCGCACTGGCTCGAAGCTCAACCTGGACGACCTTCTGTTGTCGGCGTTCTACGTGGATCTGGTTCTGGGAAGAGCTTGATGATCAATGGCCACATCGACACAGTCAGTCTATCAACACATACGTCGGGTGACCCATTGAGCGGAGAGTTGAGAGATGGCCGTATCTATGGCCGAGGATGCCTCGACATGAAAGCCGGTGTAGCCGCAGGAATGGCTGCTCTGGCGAGAATTGTAACCTCGGGTTCACGGCCGAACGGTGATGTCATTTTGGCAGCTGTGTCAGATGAAGAAAACCTCTCGAAGGGTACTGAGGCTGTGCTAGCTGCTGGCTGGAGGGCAGATGCAGCACTCGTGACGGAACCTACGTCTCAAGATATTGTGACGAGCCACAAGGGCTTCGTCTGGTTCGAGATTGATGTCCTCGGTGTGTCAGCACATGGTTCTTTACCCGAAGAAGGCGTGGATGCCATCCTGTTGTCCGGCTATCTACAGACAGGATTGCTCGATTACGCTAGAACGATGCCCTCAGACCCTCGGTTAGGCCAGGCATCGCTACACGGTGGCCGAATTTTGGGGGGCGAAGAACCCTCCAGCTACCCTGCTATGTGCACTGTAACAGTTGAGTTCCGCACAGTTCCCACTCAATCGCCCGAATCTCTTGCCATCGACCTCGATGATCTGCTGGACGGAATAGCAAAGAAAATCCCACAATTCAAGTACAACCGTCCTCGAGTCATCTTTTCACGCCCTTCCTCCGGGCTCGAGGATGACGATGGGTTTGTCCAAGCTTTTGTCTCGTCTGTCTCGAAGACACTTGGTAGCGCACCGGGGCTTGCTGGTAGAGCATTTTGGTGCGACGCTGGTCTGCTTAACCAGGCTGGTATTCCGTCAATCGTTTACGGGCCCAAAGGAGAAGGCCTCCATGGCAAAGAAGAATGGGTAAGTGCTTTGAGTATTTGCGAAGTGACTAGCGTGCTCGAGACGACGATACGAGATTTCTGTCAATAGATTGCAACTGCAATGGCAGGAGCTGGCCACATGATATATTAATAGGAGACTTTTGTGCCCGCCGATAGGGTTCTACAAATTGGAAGTGATGCCGGGCTTGATACCCTCAAGCTTCTGCGACAGCTCCGCCCACACCCGCTCCTGCGTCTGGTACCCCACGGCGCTCGTCACGAGCGACGCGACGGGAGCGACTTGACCATTCGACATGTACTGTCCGTGAGTCTCTGCACCTGCACTCGCAGCTTGCACGAGTGTGCGACTACCTTTTTCCGTGCTGCGCGCGAAGATGGGGTCGATGAAGGTTTGTACCAACTTCACGACAAATGGAACATCTCTAGAAAGGGCACTGCATCCGATAAGCTGCGTGAACAAGTGTCTCTGAAATCGATGAACTTACGACTTGCAGTATCCCGGATTGACTGTATTGATAGTGACCGGAATCTGAGAAACTGGCTTGCGGTCTGCCCATGCTCTGACCACGAGGATTTCCATCAATTTCGAAACCATGTACCGCTCATTCATACCGTCTGTGGGCTCTTTAAGCTTGGCGAAGATCTCGCCTTCAGGGACATCCTTCTCTTTGAACTGCGTGAAGAAGTGTACATCAGACGCGACTATTGTCAGGTTTGGCCTGATATTGAACTTGGCGGATGTCTGTTTGAGCTTTGGCAGGAGAGCTAGCGCAAGCAGGAAAGTGCTCACGACATTGACAGTGATAGTCGACTCATCCTGCTCAAAGATCTCGAACTTTGCTGGTGCGATGCCTGCGTTGAGTAGCGCAATATCGAGTCGCTCAAGCTCATTCTCGGCGCGGGCTGCGAAGTCAAGTACTGACTCGTACGATGACATGTCCAGTCGCCATACTTCCACAATGTTCTTAACGCCTGTCGTCTGTTCGATGCTCTGCTTTGCCTCTTCACCTTTCTCGATTGACCGGACTGCTAATAGGACTTTGCTGGCCCCTAGTCGTGTGAAATGTTGTGCAGCCTCGAAGCCGAGGCCAGTATTCGAGCCAGTAACAATAACAGTCTTGCCAGCGTAAGTGCCGGTGGGCTCGGGAATTGTAGCAAGAAGCTGGCGAAGCATAGCCACGGCAATAGATTCAGACATACTTCAGTATTGATGGCGATGGCCTGGGTGAATAAACTGGACGGGCTGGTGGACAGTGTTGCTATGTCCGCCATCGACTTCGCTATCCTTCATATACTAACACAGGGCCATCGTATCACTTGCGCATTGAGCCTTCCAAGGTTGTTCACCGACGAGCTTGTCCGCTCACGCTATTACAAAACCGCAGTCGCTGTAGGCAAAATTCAAGCCAACAGCTTTGTTTCAGCTCGATTGAGCACTGATGTCTCATCTCTTCCGGACGAAAACGGCATTTAAAGCGCTCGGCTTCGTACCTCCGGGGTTAAGGGCCAAGAAGTGGGCAACAGCCCTTATGTCCGGTGACGGGGAAAACCTCAATAACTTGGCACGTCGACGATCCGCTCGCGACGCCGCCCATTTCTGCGACCACGACTTCACAATTTGGGTTCGCATTCGAAGGGTACACGACCCCGACTACCCTCCGGTACATGAGAGAACCGATCCCAGAATACACCTCTGCTTGGGTCTTTGCACTTTTCTCCCGCATCCTCTATACCTGACCCGGGGTCCTAGAAGTGCGGCAAAGGGCGAGCATGGTTGCATCGCTAGTACCTCGTAAGCTGTGCATCTCGTCTCCATTCTTCGCTTCCTCGATTTGCCCTCCGTTTGCAGTCCCGGCCAACGAACCTTGGTCATGCAGTAACTCTCATCCTCTCGCTGTGGGCATCTTTGAGGGTGCAAAGGTCGTCCGACCAGAAGGTAGCGACTTTCGATCCATCATAGCTGTCACCTTGCAAAGATCATTGTTTAAACAGGTGATAGGACATGATGAGCGGGGCACGGTAGCCACCGCGGTACGGCGACTTCCAGCAGCGGTCTTATGGGATTTCAGACCTGACTAAGATTGTACAAGGTATACTTAGACAAGTAGCTCCGCTTGCCATTCATGTTCCAAAAGGGTTGGAGGTGCTAGGGCTACAACCCATGAGATCCGGCGGCTGACTGCCGGTACAGTCCGTGCGCACCCAACGAGCTAGTTCAGTCAACGAGCCACCCGAAGCCCCGCAACCTTATAAACTATCCTAACTGCGACGCGTTATAACTCCACAACTATAGACCTAATTTACGAAGTAATTAAATACATTAGATCGCGTACGGCTAGAGATAAATTCTTGTACTACTAAGTTATAAAAATATTTAATATACTTTACAGGCAAGCTACTTACCTACGCAAGCCGCTTACTTTTACCAAGACTTTACTAATACTATAACTACTATATAATATTATAGTATATAATAGTAGTATACTATACTATATAGTATATTATACTAATATATAGTACTCTATATATCTTACTTATATATTTACGCGTTGTGCCCTACTTTACTATATATACTATAGTGTCTTAAAAACTACGTGCTTCTATTAATACATGCTTTTTTCTTTACCTTCTTTCTATTACTATAGACTTTAAGCTTTTTTAGAGTAGTTAGCTATACTCCCTGTTGAAGTTGTACTTTAAGCAAAGCTCGTAAGCACGTGTTCTATTAGTTCTCGAGGATGAGTACGGTAACAGGAAGCCGAGGGGGTGGTTTGCGATGAGGTGTACAGATACGATCTGTCAGTCTCAAAGGCAGGGGTAACGATGAGTAGTACAGAGTAGACTGTCTAGCTCGAAGGTTGGGGGTTGAGATCCAAAGACAAACTTGATTGACTAGGTTAAACACGAACCTTAAGGGTTGTGTTCCTACGTGTTTATATACTTAGGAGATTTGTCCCGTATCCTCGGCGTGTGTGGCCTCTCGAGGTTCATGGCTTCACGCGGTGCCGTGGCACCTTGAGGTTCATGGCTTCACGCGGTGCCGTGGCACCTTGAGGTTCATGGCTTGGCGAGGTGCCAGTGTCTTTCGTCACGTGACTCGTGACACGTCGTCGTCTTAGCGCTGCCCCGCTTCCTATCAGTACCTTGTGAGTTCATTGATCGTAACACTACCTCCCCTCCTTCTAGCATATCGTCCTCGATATTTTGTTTCTCTGTGCCGAGGGTCGCAGGGTAGGTTACTTCTTATAAGTACTTGTTCGTGAGTCGTTTCTTGTTTTTGAAATGTTATAGCCTCCTTAACCATGCTGAAGAATTCCGGAACACGAAAACCACGAGCCCCGCGCTCACAGTCGTCTACTGAGCAACGCCGTGCCCGCGCTCAGCGTGTTCAGGATCGTGCGCTAGAAATGCCGTTTCGCTGTGAAAGGTGCGAACAAAAGAACTTGCGGTGCTTTGTCGATACCGCTACTGGTCGTTGTGCTGGTTGCATCTCTGTGCAAGCGGAGTGTAGTTTGTTTGTTTCTGAGGAAGAATGGGAAAAGGTGGAACGAGAGAAGGACGAGAAGCGTCTTGCCCTCCTTCGTTGTAAAGAGGAGACCGCTCGTGCGGAGCGTGAGTTGGCAGAGGTTGAGAGTCGTGAGCGTCAGTTCGCACGCCGTGACTTGGCGTTGCTGAAAACGCAGGATCAGGCGCAGGAGGCGGAAAGTTTGAGTACCGTTGCCGGCCCCCTCGTTTCCGATCCTTGGGCTGATCCCGGCTGGTTACAGGCTAACGACCCTTCTCTTGGTCTTCCGCCAGACTAACTCTTTGTTGACTTCCTTGCTGGTAACCCTATGGATCCTGTTAGGCCTTTGTGTTGGCCGCAAGGCTTTGATACTGCGCTATCAACTGGCGGCAGTTCGTGAGGTTTGCTTCTGGCTCCCATGTGTTCTCTAAGTCTGGGTATCCTAACCATTTGACTAGGTATTCGGCGTTGCGTCCTTTCTTCCGTTGTTTTATTATTTTTTCGACTTCCTACTCGTCCTAGCCGTCTGCCTGGTAGTGAAAGTCTTCCTGGATTGGCGTTCTTAGGTCGGCTGGTTCTAACAGCAAGGTGTGGAACACAGGATGTATTTTTGCATCCCTAGGCAGCGCGAGTTGATAGTTGACTAGGCTGATTTGTTGAGAAATGAAAAATAGTCTGACCTTAACCTTATCTAGTTTTTTTGTTGGTCGCCGTGTGCGTAGGTTCTTTGTGAGGAGATACACTCTATCCCCCTCCTTTAGCAGAGGCGCCGTTTTTCGTTTTTTGTTAACATAAGAGATGCTCCTTGACTAAGCTTTGGCGATGTTATCAAGCGATTTCTGATGTACTTCCTTCAGTGCTTCGACTGAGGATATCGCTGATTCTGTTTGAATATTACTGTCCAATGACCTTGTAAAGAGATTTGGTTGTCTGCCGTGGTTCGCGAAGAACGGCGAGTAGCCTGTTGCTTCCGAAAGCTTATTATTGTATGCAATTTGTGCCATAGGCAGTAGTGAACACCAGTTATCCTGCTGCTAGTTGCAGTAGATGCGGAGATACGTCTCCATTGTCTGGTTCACCCTTTCTGTCTGTCCGTCCGTCTGCGGATGGTAGGCCGTGGAAAGCTTCTTCTTGGTACCTATCGCTGCTAAGAGCGTGGTCCAATAGTTTGACGTGAAGAGCTTATCTCTATCGCTGATGATTGATTCTGGGATACCATAGTAGCGAATGATTTGGTCCTTAAAGACATGTGCTAACTGTTCGGCAGTGTAGCTGTGTCTGAAGGGTATCATCTCAGCGTACTTAGTGAATCAGTCTACTACAACAAAGATTGAGTCGTAGTTGTATCCTGTTACAGGATCCTTAGAGATAGGTAGTTGGGTGACGAAATCCATCGTGATGTTCGTCTATGGTGCCGTCAGTGGCTCCATTGCCTGTGCTTCTCCATACTTGGCGTGCGTGCTGTGTTTGTTCTGCTGACAGCTTACGCAATTCTTGATAAACTTGCCGACTTTGTCGCGCATGTTCGGAAACTCGTAATGTCTCTTAATGAGTTCCATCGTTCTTGTGATGCCAGGGTGTCCGTGCAGCGGGTCATCATGGTGACTGCTGATGATTTCTTGTTCTAATTCTTCAGGAACGTGAGCTGGTATCTGCTGTTCTTGTCGGACTAGCATCAAATTGTTAAGCTGCTGTGATGGTCCTAACGATCCGTCGCTGTTAATGCCAAGGATCGCTGACTCATTAATTGCCTTAGATCCCGCGAGGTCGTGTCGTCGACTGAGCGCATCTGCTCTGCCGTTGTCCTTTCCTGGAGTATAGAGGATCTTGAACTTATACTGCCCGAGTGTCTCAGACCATCGTACTTGTCGTCTGTTCAATACCTTTGTTGTTGTGAAATGTACCAGGTTCTTATAATCTGTGTAGATCGTGAGTTCTGAACAACTTTCTGCGTAAACTCGCCAGTGTTCTAAGGCGGATACGATCGCTAGTAACTCCTTGTCGTGCACGTCATATCGTTCCTCTAGTCCTGAGAACTTGCGTGAGTAGTACGCGATTGGGTGCCATTGGCCGTCTCGCTCCTGCGTGATGCATGCTCCCAATGCCAAATCTGAGGCATCTGTTTCCATTCGCAGCGGTTCTCCGCTTCTGAATGTGACTAGAGTGGGTGGATCCACACAAGCCTGCTTTAGCGTTTCAAAGGCTTGGTCCTGATTTCTGTCCCATCTAAAGGGTGTGTCCTTCCGCGTGAGTCTTGTTAGTAGTAAGGCCTTCGTGGAGTAGTCCTTGATGAAGCGTCGGTTAAAGTTGACAAACCTAAGAAACTCTTAAATGTTCTTAACAGTCTTAGGTGTTAGCCAATCTTTCACAACCTAAATCTTATCTTTGCTCATCTTAACTCCATGTCTTCCTACGATAAACCCTAGGAATTCGACTTCCTCCTTGTGCCACTCGCACTTCTCAGGTTTCAGGCGTAGGTGTGCTGCTCCTAGGCAGGTAAGCACTTGTCGTACATGTTCGACATGTTCCTCTAGCGTCTTGCTGTACACTAGGATGTCATCGAGGTACGCCACCACAGTGATGTCCAAGTGCGCTCTCAATACGTTGTTGATGAGTGCTTGACACGTCGCTGGTGCGTTGGTAAGCCTAAATGGCATAACCAGATACTCGTAATGACCATAACGGGTTCTAAACGCCGTCTTCCATTCTTCGCCTTCCTTCATGCGGATAAGGTTATACGCCCCTCTTAGGTCTAACGCAGTGAAGTACTGTGCTCTAGCTAGCCGATCTTGTAGTTCGCTGATATTCAGTAGCAGGTACCGATTCTTAATTATAATGTCGTTGAGCTTCTGGTAGTTAATGCAAGGTCGTAGCTTGCCATCTTTCTTTAGTACGAATAGAACGGGAAATCCTGCTAGGGATTCTAATTCTCTAATAAATCCTTTGTTAAGGTTCTCCTTGAGGTATCTGCGTAGTTCCTCAAGCTCCTTTTCTGACATCTAATATATGGGCCCGAATAGGGGTTTCTTTCCTTCCTCGAGCTTAATCTCGTGGTCCCATTCCTAGTGCTGCGGTAGTGCTTTTGCAGTCTTCTTATCGCGGAAGAGGTCTATAAACTCTCTATATTCGTCTGGGATGTTAGGAGTTGTACTGTCCTCCTTAACCGTCGCTTTGTGATCCTAGGGCTAGTTAGTATCTGCACGGTCGACCGCTCTAACTTGGCGCGTCTTGTTCGAAGAGATATTGTTAATCTCCTTCTCATCCACCAGCTGCGTCGTGAGCTGCGCGGGTCGCTGTCTTAGTGTACCTAATCCGTGACACTTAAGCGTTATTCGCTGGTTCTTCCAGTCAATCCATGGATTATGCTCTTTTAACCAAGGAAGTCCTAATATGATATTGTGGGCGGCCGTTCCCAGAACATCTAGGTCTGTCAATTCCTCGTGGTTAAATACTCTAAGATGTCGTTGCACCACCTCGTGGGTCACAAACAACTCTCCTAGCATTAGTTCTCCGTTGGCTACTTGTAAAGGGTATAGTTCCTCCTTTCTTCGCTTCTGCAAGCCTGCTTGCGTAATAGCGGATTAAGACACGTAGTTGCTTTGTGCTCCTAAGTCTAACAATGCCGTCATCCTAGTGCCTTCTAGCACAACAGGGAATTTGATAAGGGAATAGGTCTCATCGGAATCCTTACGTCAATTCCGGGAGCCCTAGACGTTGTTGAGAAAGCGCTCTCGTCCGGTTCCTCTGTGGCGTTCGTTCGCCATACGTCTAAAAAAGACTCGTCCTGGGGCAAGAAGCCGCTTAGGCGCTTGAGTGACCTGTGTTTCTGACACTTTGGGTTAAGGCACTTAACCCATTCGTAACCGTAGCATTCTTCGTTCTAGACAAGGTGCATGTCTAAGATTTCTTCCACGCTGGTGATTCCTGGGAAGTGTAGATTCGTACGCTTGTCCTAGAGGTGTTCTGCGCAGTAAGTCTCTGCACACTCCCACCAGTATTCCCCACAGCCGTCGGGCTTGCTTGGGAACCACTGGCTGTTAATCTTGAACTGCTTGTGGTCGTCGCAGTCTTCGTGGTAGCACTGCATGGCTGGTAGCTGAGGGTGACACGGATTCTTAATGTCCTGATGTAACTGCGATGTGTAGCTCTGTGTTAGCATAGCGGGTCTCCGGTCGAAGTCGGGTTCGTCTCGGCTCCGAGCGTATGAGTTGTAAGCGTCTAGCTGCTGTTGCGTCGCAGTATTGTTTTCCTTCCATTGGTTGAAGTCTTCCGTGTGCCAGTCCTTACTGGTCCTCTGTGCGTTGATCACTTGTTGATCGAACTTCTTGAGTGCGTCGCTGTCACTAAGCAAATACTGCCTTGACCTTGTGACGTCTTCGTCCATCATCCATCCGCAAGTGGTCTTGACACTCTGTGATGTTGGTGATTGAACAGTGACGCTTGGTGTCTCTTCCTTATGTTCAGGAATATTGTTAACAATGGTCAGGTTTATTGTAGGCACTTGCGGTTCCTAGAAGACAGGGGTCTGGGTGGCTCAGTCGCGCGAGACCGGCGTGTCCTGATACTCTTGTGCTTTGTCGCATATGAGTAGACGTTTTCCTTCCTTTGTATAGTACTAGTTGTCTTTCTGGTAGAAGGGTCCGTAGTATCGCTTGCCGACAATAATAGTGCCATCCTGGGTATCGCATTCCACTGCATGGTGTTTCCGGGGATCATTACGGATCCATTAGGTGTGCGGGTGAGGCGTTAGTGACTGAATTGGTTCGTCTGACGTGCACTCGTCTGATTCTTCATCATAGTCGTCTTCTATAAGGCAGCCTATGTCTTTAGTGAGAACTTCCCATTCTCTACTAGTCTCGTTGTCGCTAATAGTCAGCATGTTAAGCTGTTGGACCACTTTATTCTTTATGCGACAATCGCGAGCGTAGTGGCCTGTTTTGCCACAGCTGTAACAAGTTACTGATGACTTGTCACCGCGGTTGTTACTACCCTTGCTCTGTTTCTTGTTCCACCTATCAGGTCCTTTGTTGAGGTTAGATAGGTCCATGGCGGCTGGTCCGTAGTATCCACTTCGCGTGTTGTTATGAATACGTTGTCCGGAGTTGGATTGATAGTGGCCTCCGCGTTGTCCGCGGTTGGTAGGGTTGTTGCGCCATGGTTTGCGTGGCGGCGAGCGTTTCTCAGTTAAGAGCACGCGCGCCCGTGGATCGTCTCGTAGCTCTTGTTGTAACTCGTAGAGCTTGACGTCGATATCAATTGCGGTGTTGATAAGGTCGTCCAAACTGTCAGTGCTGGCGCCAGTGCGCATCAGCTCAGTCTTGACCAAGGGTTTGAGACCTTGTTTAAACATGGTCATCAGCGCAGTGTCGTCCTAGTCAGTGTTGGCAGCGATCTGCTGAAACTCCGCAGCGTAATCAGCGGCTGACTTAGTCTGACGGACGCGCTAAATCTCGCGTCGTGCAATCGTGGGTTCGTTAGAGATACTAAACACAGGTTTAATCTTCTCTTTAAAGTTGTCGAAGTTTCCAACCTATTCGTCTACTTCATCAGGGGCAGTTCCTGCCTGGAATTGCTAAATGAAGGGTTTGATCCATTTAAAAGCGTTGCCACGCATGTAGCTTGATACGAGGATAACTCGCTTGTCTATAGGTACCTTCTCACCTTAGAAAGTGAAGAAGAGGTCCCATTGCATGATCCAGTCGTCTAGCTTTGCGCGATCTCTATAGTAGAGGTCAGGCTTACTGACGTTCATGACGCTGTTGGTCGTAGTACCGGCGTCGGTCATGTCCGTATCGTTTAAGAGAGTGCTGCTAGGGGTAGCACGGGTTCCTGAGGTAGTACTCATCTTAGGGGTGTTTAAAATGTTAAAGTTATACTTTAAGCAAAGCTCGTAAGCACGTGTTCTATTGGTTCTTAAGGATGAGTACGGTAACAGGAAGCTGAGGGGGTGGTTTGCGATGAGGTGTACAGATACGATCTGTCAGTCTTAAAGGCAGGGGTAACGATGAGTAGTACAGAGTAGACTGTCTAGCTCGAAGGTTGGGGGTTGAGATCCAAAGACAAACTTGATTAACTAGGTTGAACACGAACCTTAAGGGTTGTGTTCCTACGTGTTTATATACTTAGGAGATTTGTCCCGTATCCTCGGCGTGTGTGGCCTCTCGAGGTTCATAGCTTCACGCGGTGCCGTGGCACCTTGAGGTTCATGGCTTCACGCGGTGCCGTGGCACCTTGAGGTTCATGGCTTGGCGAGGTGCCAGTGTCTTTCGTCACGTGACTCGTGACACGTCGTCGTCTTAGCGCTGCCCCGCTTCCTATCAGTACCTTGTGAGTTCATTGATCGTAACACTCCCTTACTAAATATTAGTATCTCTTTATGCTAGATTTACTTTCTTTTATATAATTTATAGTGTGTTGCAGCCTTGTTAGCTACTTTAAGGCTTATAACTTTATTGTATACTAAAACTAGTAAATGCGCTATTAGCTCTACGCCTTTAGAAAGCTAATTAAGGGCCTTAACTATTAAAGTTAGTAAGCTATTAGCGTGTCTCTAAATCCTCTCTTAAATTAGCTCTAATTAAGACCTAAATTCTAGGGTGTTGCTTAGTATTTTAGACTCTTACGTACTAATATCTATAGTAAATAGTAGTAGAGTATATAGTTGCACTTTAAGCTTTAATATTATAGCCTCTAGCTTAAGTAGAACTAGGCTAGTGCTTCTAAATCCTCCCTAGATATTACTTTCTATAATTAAGGAGTAAAAAGCTACATTAAAGTATAGTAAGAACTTAAGTTTAGTAATATAAGTAATCTTACTCTATATTAGCTATTTAGCTTAGCAGCTATAGGCCTTCTTTATTAGGGCAATACACTTTATATTAAGTAGCTACAGTAGGTGCGATAAGTGTAGAGGTATATATAGAGTAATAATCTTATATTCCTTATAGTACTAGTAGAAATTAACTAAATTATAGCTTTTATAGCTATCTAGAACAAGTAGCTAGTAGTTACTAATATTACGCGCCTTTATATACTTATTAAAGTGCTTTAACTACTTGTTAGAGCTAAAAGACCTTAGACAGTGTAATTAATAAGTAAAAAGGTTAATTCAGTTCCTTATTCTATTGTTTAAGCAGAAGATTAAGTCTATATACCTAGTTATCTATAGCCTAATCTAGGATTAGGATTAGGTAAGTAGGTAATCCCTAAACTAGCAGCCTAATCCTAAAGCTCTAAAGTAATTATAATCCTTTACTGCTATATACCCCCTAGAGACTCTTATCTAGGACGAGCGTTTCTATCTCTATAGGTTTCTTATCGCAGACTAATCTTATTATATAGAATTTTTATTATTGTAGCTTAGACACTATGTCTTCTTCATCCTTATCCTTAGACCATAATTAATTACCTACCCTATTACCTAACTTAATACTCCTTAATATAACTAATCCTAATCTCTTCTTTCTAACCTCTGCTAACTCTTAATCCTAGGCAATTAAAAACTATACATTTAGCCTAATCTTTAATTCTCTACTAACTATGCTACTAAAAAAGGTTAAGCTGGCTTAGGCTTAAGCTAAAGCTAAGTTAACAAAGGCTAGATTAACTAAGACTACTCTTTCTAAGACTACTACTTCTAAGACTAAGCTAGTTAAAACTAGTCTAGTTACGCCTGCAAAGTAATAATTAACAAACCTAAGTATTCTAGAGGATACTGTTACGATCCTCATGCACAGGAACGGCACAGCAATAAGTAACCACCAACCAGGCCTCGGACTCACCAGACCAGAGTGGAGAAGCGACGACACGGCCGCGTCACGTGACTGCTCGTCAACGAGCATGACACACGTGACCGCTCTTCAACGAGCATGGTACGATACTGCTCGTCCACGAGCAACTGCTCACCTCTCATTGGACTAACTCTAGTCGCTTGTCCACGAGCACTCTCCTACTGTTAGTATATAGCACATAGGAACACAACCCTTATGGTTCGTGTTTAACCTAGTTAATCAAGTTTGTCTTTGGATCTCAACCTTTAACCTTCAAGCTAGACAGTCTACTCTGTACTACTTATCGTTACCCTGCCTTTGAGACTAATAGATTATATCTGTACACCTCACTGCAACCCAACCCCCTTAGCTTCCTGTTACCGTACTCATCCTTAAGAACCAATAGAACACGTGCTTACGAGCTTTGCTTAAAGTACAACTTTAACATTTTAAACACCCCTAAGATAAGTACTACCTCAGGACCCCGTGCTACCCCTAGCAGCACTCGCTTAAACAATACGGACATGACCGACGCTAGTACTACGACTAACAGCGTCATAAACGTCAACAAGCCCGACCTCTACCATGGAGATCGCGCGAAGTTAGACAACTAGATCATGCAATGGGATCTCTTCTTCACTTTCTAAGGTGATAAGGTACCTATAGACAAACGAGTCATCCTCGTATCAAGCTACATGCGTGGCAACGCATTTAAATGGATCAAGCCCTTTATCTAGCAATTCCAGGCGGGAACCGCCCCAGATGAAGTGGACGAATGGGTCGGAAATTTTAACAACTTTAAAGAGAAGATTAAACCTGTTTTTAGTATCTCTAACAAACCCACGATTGCACGACGCGAGATTCAGCGCGTGCGCCAAACTAAGTCAGCTGCTAACTACGCTGCGGAGTTTCAGCAGCTAGCTGCCAACACTGACTAGGACGACACTGCGCTGATGACCATGTTCAAACAAGGCCTTAAACCTTTAGTTAAGACTGAGCTGATGCGCACTAGCGCCAGCACTAATAGTTTAGACGACCTTATTAACACTGCAATTGACATTAACGTCAAGCTCTACAAGTTACAGCAAGAGCTTCAAGACAATCCACGGGCGCGCGTGCTCTTAAATGAGAAACGCTCGCCGCCACGCAACCTATGGCGCAACAACCTCGCCAACCGCGGACAGCGCGGAGGCCACTATTAATCTAACTCCGGACAACGTATCCATAACAACACGCGAAGTGGATACTACGGACTAGCCGCCATAGACCTATCTAAAATTAACAAAGGACCTAATAGGTGGAATAAGAAAGAGCAGAGCAAGGGTAGTAACAACCGCAGTAACAAGTTATTAGTGACTTGTTACGGCTATAGTAAGACAGGCTACTACGCTCGCGATTGTCGCATAAAGAATAAAGTGGTCCAACAGCTTAACATGCTAACCACCGGCGACAACGAGACTAGTGGAGAATGGGAAGTTCTCACTAAAGACATAGGACGCCTTATAGAAGACGACTATAAAGAAGAATTAGACAAATACACGTTAAACGAACTAGTGCGAGCATCAACGCCTTACCCGCATACCTAATAGATCCATAACAATCCCCGAAAGCACTATGCGGTGGAATGCGACACCCAGGATGGCACCATTATTGTCGGCAAACGATACTACGGACCCTTCTACCAGAAAGATAACTAATACTATTTGCAGGAAGGAAAACGTCTACTCGTATGCGACAGACTACAAGAGTTTGACACGCCGGTCTCGCGCGACTGAGCAACCCAGACTTCTGCCTCCCAGGAACCGCAAATACCTACAATTAACCTGACTATTGTTAACAATATTCCTAAACATAAGGAAGAGACACCAAGTGTCACTATTCAGTCACCTTAGAGTGTCAAGGGCACTCGCGACTGGATGATGGACGAAGACATTGTACGGTCAAAACAGTATTTGCTCGGTGACATTGACGCACTTGAGAAGTTCGATTAACAATTGATCAATGTAAAGAAGACTAATAAGGATTAGCACACAGAAGACTTTAACTAATAGAAGAAAGACAATACTGCGACACAACGACAGCTAGACGCTTACAACTTATACGCTCGAAGCCGAGGTGAACCCGACTTCGACCGACGACCCGCTATGCCAGCGCAGAGCTACACATCGCAGCTCTATCAGGACATTAGGAACCCGTGTCACCCTCAGTTACCAGCTATGCAGTGCTATCACAAAGCCTGCGACGACCATTTGCAGTTCAAGATCAAGAGCCAGTGGTTCCCAAGCAAGCCCGATGGCTGTGAAGACTACTGGTGGGAGTGTGCTAAGACTTACTGCGCAGAGCACCTCTAGGACAAGCGTACGAACCTACACTTCCTAGGAGTCACTAGCGTAGAGGACATCTTAGACATGCACCTAGTACAGAACGAAGAATGTTGTGGTCACGAATAGGCTAAGTGCCTTAACCTAAAGTGTTAGAAACACTAGTCACTTAAGCGCCTAAGCGGCTTTCTGCCTCAGGACGAGTCTTTTTTAGACGGATGGCGAACGAGCGCCACAAAGGAATTGGACGAGAGCGTTTTCTTAACAGCGTCTAGGGCTCCTAGAATAGACGTAAGGATTCTGATAAGACCCATTCCCTCATCAAATTCCCTATCGTGCTAGAAGGCACCAGGATGACGGCATTGTTAGACTTAGGAGCATAAAGCAACTATGTGTCTTAATCCGCTATTACGCAAGCAGGCTTGCAGAAGCGAAGAAAGGAGGAACCATACCCTTTACAAGTAGCTAACAGAGAACTAATGCCAGGAGAGTCGTTTGTAACCCACAAGGTGGTACAACAACATCTTAAAGTATTTAACCACAAGGAATTGATAGACCTAGATGTTCTAGGAACAGCCGCCTACGATATCATATTAGGACTTCCTTAGTTAAAAGAGCACAATCTATGGATTGACTAGAAGAACCAGCGAATAACGCTCAAGTGTCACAGATCAGGTACACCAAGACAGCGACCCGCGCAGCTCACGACGCAGCTGGTGGATGAGAAGGAGATCAACAATATCTCTTCGAACAAGACGCGCTAAGTCAGAGCGGTCGACTGTGCAGATACCGACTAGCCCTAGGATCACAAAGCAACGGTTAAGGAGGACAGTACAACCCCTGACATCCCGGACGAATATAGAGAGTTTATAGACCTCTTCCGCGATAAGAAGACTGCGAAAGCATTACCGCAGCACTAGGAATGGGACCACGAGATCAAGCTTAAGGAAGGAAAGAAACCCCCATTCGGGCCCATATATTAAATGTCAGAAAAGGAACTTAAGGAACTACGCAAGTACCTTAAAGAGAACCTTAACAAAGGATTTATTAGAGAATTAGAATCCCTAGCAGGATTTCCCGTTCTATTCGTACCAAAGAAAGATGGCAAGCTGTGACCTTACATCGACTTCTGGAAACTTAACGACATCACGATCAAGAATCGGTACCTGCTACCGAACATCAGCGAACTACAAGATCGATTAGCCGGAGCACAGTACTTTACTGCGTTAGACTTAAGAGGAGCGTATAACCTTATCCGCATAAAGGAAGGCAAAGAATAGAAGACGGCGTTTAGAACCTGTTATGGTTATTACGAGTATTTGGTTATGCCATTTAGGCTTACTAACGCACCAGCGACATGTTAAGCACTTATTAACAACGTGTTGAGAGCACACTTAGATATCACTGTGGTGGCGTACCTTGATGACATCCTAGTGTACAGCAAAACGCTAGAAGAGCATGTCGAACATGTACGACAAGTGCTTACCTGCCTAGGAGCAGCACATCTACGTCTAAAACCTGAAAAGTGCGAGTGGCACAAGGAGGAGGTTGAATTCCTAGGGTTTGTCGTAGGAAGATACAGAGTCAAGATAAGCAAAGACAAGATTCAGGTTGTGAAAGATTAGCTAACACCTAAAACCGTCAAGAACATTTAAGAGTTCCTTAGGTTTGTCAACTTCAACCGACGCTTTATCAAGGATTACTCCACAAAGGCCTTGCCGCTCACAAAACTTACGCGGAAGGACACACCTTTCAGATAGGACAAGGACTAGGACTAAGCCTTTAAGACATTAAAGCAGGCTTGTGTGGATCCACCCACTCTAGTCACATTCAGAAGCGGAAAACCGCTGCGAATGGAAACAGATGCCTCAGATTTGGCATTAGGAGCATGCATCACGCAGGAGCGAGATGGCTAATGGCACCTAATCGCGTATTACTCACGCAAGTTCTTAGGACTAGAAGAACGATACGACGTACACGACAAGGAGTTACTAGTAATTGTATCCGCCTTAGAATATTAGCGAGTCTACGCCAAGAGTTGTTCAGAACTTACGATCTACACAGATCATAAGAACCTGGTACATTTCACAACCACGAAGGTATTAAACAGACGACAAGTACGATGGTCCGAAACCCTCAGACAATACAAGTTCAAGATCCTCTATACTCCAGGAAAGGACAACGGTAGAGCAGATGCGCTCAGTCAACGACACGACCTCGCGGGATCTAAGACAATTAATGAATTAGCAATCCTTGGCATTAACAGCGATAGATCGTTAGGACCATCACAGCAGCTCAACAATCTGATGCTAGTCCGACAAGAACAGCAGATACCAGCCCACGTTCCTGAAGAATTAGAACAAGAGATTATTAGCAGTCACCATGATGACCCGCTGCACGGACACCCCGGCATCACAAGAACAATGGAACTTATCAGGAGACATTACGAGTTCCCGAACATGCGCGACAAGGTTGGCAAGTTTATCAAGAATTGCGTAAGCTGTTAGCAAAATAAACACAGCACGCACGCTAAGTATGGAGAAGCACAGGCAATAGAGCCACCAACGGCACCATGGACGAACATCACGATGGATTTCGTCACCCAGATACCTGTCTCTAAGGATCCTGTAACAGGATACACCTACAACTCAATCTTCGTCGTAGTAGACAGATTTACCAAGTACGCTGAGATGATACCGTTCAGACACAGCTATACCGCAGAGCAGCTGGCACATGTCTTTAAGGATCAGATCGTCCGCTACCACGGTATTCCCAAATCAATCATCAGCGATAGAGATAAGCTCTTCACGTCAAACTATTGGACCACGCTACTAGCAGCGATAGGTACCAAGAAGAAGCTATCTACGGCATATCATCCGCAGACAGACGGACAGACGGAAAGAGTGAACCAGACGATAGAGACGTACCTCCGGATCCACTGCAACTAGCAGCAAGACAATTAGGTCTCACTCTTACCTATAACACAAATCGCATACAACAACAAGCTTTCGGAAGCAACAGGCTATTCGCCGTTCTTCGCGAACCACAGCAGACATCTAAATCTCTTTACTAGGTCATTGGACAGTAACATTCAAACAGAATCAGCGATCACCTTAGTTAAAGCACTGAAGGAGGTACACCAGAAATCGCTTGATAACATCGCTAAAGCTCAGTTATAGAGCATTTCTTATGTTAACAAGAAACGAAAAACGGCACCTCTGCTAAAGGAGGGGGACAAAGTCTATCTCCTCACAAAAAATCTACGCACACGACGACCAATAAAAAAACTAGACAAAGTCAAGGTTAGACCATTTTTCATTTCTAAGCAGATTAGCCCAGTCAACTATCGACTCGCGCTGCCTAAGGATGCAAAGATCCATCCTGTGTTCCACATCTCGCTGTTGGAACCAGCCGACCCCAGAACGCCAATCCAGAAAGACTTCCACTATCAGGCAGACGGCCAGGACGAGTGGGAAGTCAAAAAAATAATAAAACATCAGAAGAAAGGACGCGGTATTAAATACCTAGTCAAATAGTTAGGATACCCAGAATCTGAGAACACGTGGGAACCAACAACGCACCTCACGAACTGCCGCCAATTGGTACGTGAGTACCATGATTCGCAACAGACTCTTCAATAAGGCCAAGGACGCCCCAGGTGGCCGGCGAGGCACACATGCCAATCGAGGCCGCGGGACAGTCTATCTCCTCGGCGGTATCCAGTTCTCCGGAGGCGACCATCTCATTCGCCATACACAGCGCCTTTTGCCGCGCGCGATCATTTGCCTGTTTCAGGATTTTCTTATTTCTCAACAACCTCGCGATCACGGTTGCCAACAAAGTTTCGTCCTCTTCCACCTTCTTTTCGTACTCCTCGCGAGTCTTATCCAGCGACGCCCAGGACATGTTGACGCAAGGCTTCCCCGCCTTCGTACACTCCGAGCACTTCAGACGGCTGGAACCCTCTAGCATGATGTAGCACTCGTGGCCTTCGAAGAAACAACGATTGCAAGGAACCTTAGCAGGAGTGTTAGCTCGTCGGATTTCTAATGCAAGACAAATGTTGCGGGCGTAGGAAGACATCTCAACTTACTCAGTCACCAGATGAGGGGGCAACGGATTATATGTAATTCCGAAATTGGATCACGTGGTTTAAGGACAAACCCTGGAAGGAGGGAGGATAGTGTTACGATCCTCATGCACAGGAACGGCACAGCAATAAGTAACCACCAACCAGGCCTCGGACTCACCAGACCAGAGTGGAGAAGCGACGACACGGCCGCGTCACGTGACTGCTCGTCAACGAGCATGACACACGTGACTGCTCGTCAACGAGCATGACACACGTGACCGCTCTTCAACGAGCATGGTACGATACTGCTCGTCCACGAGCAACTGCTCACCTCTCATTGGACTAACTCTAGTCGCTCGTCCACGAGCACTCTCCTACTGTTAGTATATAGCACATAGGAACACAACCCTTATGGTTCGTGTTCAACCTAGTCAATCAAGTTTGTCTTTGGATCTTAACCTTCAACCTTCAAGCTAGACAGTCTACTCTGTACTACTTATCGTTACCCTGCCTTCGAGACTGACAGATCATATCTGTACACCTCACTGCAACCCAACCCCCTCGGCTTCCTGTTACCGTACTCATCCTCGAGAACCAATAGAACACGTGCTTACGAGCTTTGCTTAAAGTACAACTTCAACAGATACACCTATAAAGAGGATTAAGACTAAGCTAGGTTAGACTTATTCTCTCTAGTCTAAGCCTGCTGCCTCCTCTAAGGTAATTACAGTTTCAGACAACAACAATAATAATAAGAATAATAATAATTAGGATAATAAAGGTAATTAGGATAATTATAGTGATAATAATAATACTAATAAAGGTAATAATAATCTAATCTATTCTAGTAAGCTATTTAAGCAGTACCTTAAGGAGAACCTACTTATTATAGCCCCTATAGCAGAGCTAGATAAGGTTATTAAGCCTAAAGTTATTATCCTAGGTAATTAGTAAAAAGTTCCCTATGCTTATTACTTAAAGCGCTTTGTAGATTTAAATAGGTATAGCTAGTGTTATAATTATCTTCTTATAAGTAAGACCTAAGAGGGTAGCTGCTAGTGTGCTAAGTATACCTCTTATACATGTAACCTACTATAAGTAATCTAATTATAGGTAGATTGAATCTTTTCTAACTTATGTAGTATGCGCTTACTTTATAGTCTTACTACTTTAGTAATTAACGCTTAGAAGACTAGTATGCCTAATATATGTTGTTTAAATTCCCTACTAGTTATTATACTAATCTTATACTAGGAGTAAGGCCTCCTAATCTTTATTTTCTTATTTAAGGTAATCTCTACTAGGTATACTAACTCTAATAATGTGTTGGCTAAGGTTAAGTCTATAGGAGACGTAATTAATAATCCTAGTCTTAATGATCTTAGTCCTAACAAGAATCCTATATTTAGTATAAGTAGTAGTTTAGGTCCTATAGACTCTATTATAGATTAGATTACTAAGGCTGCTAATAGAGTAGCTAATCCTGCTAAAGATGTAGCTAATCCTACCCTATTCGTCCTAGTTACTCTTAGATTAGTTAGAGCTAGATTAGCTAAAGTCTGTACTCTAAAGGTTAAAGTGCTAGCCTCTAGGGGTAGAGGCTTAGCTATAGTGCGTAATTATTAGGGTAGAGGTTAGTCTAGGGTAGGTAATTACCCTATAGGTAATTACCCTATAGGTAGTTGTCTATACTACCTAGCTACTACTACTAATAAATGTTAATATAAACACTATGAGGTTGTTCCCCTATTATTAACTCTACTCTATTATTATAATTACTGTTGTGCCCTCTGTGCTAATATTACTAATTAGGTTGAACAGATTAATAATCTATTAAGTAAGGTTATTAGTCTTGTTAATAAGTTGTTTAGCTAATTAGCTAAGTGCTCATCTTCTCTAGTTTAGATAGTCTAGTTGTTTAGAGGGTTTCTAGGATAATTATACTAAGGTGTTAGCGTGTATAATATTGTATTTTTATAGATCAATTTACTCTTTTTTTAATATCTTTAGGCTTAACCTCTTTGTTAATTGTGATAGTCGCCTTATAAAAATTAACTAGTTGTTTAAACTTATTAAACTATTAATAAGTTAGTAATTTAGTTAATCTGTCTGCTAGCATGCTGTTAGTCTCTAGATAACTAATCTAAATTATACTCTTAGCATGTTCTTGCCTTAGCTACATGTTTTGTATATTAATATAACAGAGTTGTATTATAATCTGCTTATTTGCTCCTATAATAAGCCTAATTGTTTTTAGGTTATGTTACGATCCTGAGGAACACCAGAACGGACAACGAGAGTTACCAGCTGATGCGGCACAGTTGACCTACAACAGATATATTACAGGACTGGAGTGATGACCATTCGGTCAGCAACTGTTAAAGGTCAGCAAAACAGCCACTGACTCAGGTCACGTGCGCTGAGCAGAAGCCTTGGCAATGATTAGTGTGATCAGTGATCAGTATGCTTAGTGCTCAGTATGATCAGTAGGGCGAAGACCACTGAGCAGACTGCATATCCCTTGTATCTCATTAAGTATATATTTCAGTAGGAACACAACTCTTATAGTTCGTGTTTAACCTAAGTTATTAAGTTTGTCTTTAGATCTTAATCAACCTTCGAGCTAGACAGTCTACGCTGTACTACTTATTGTTACCCCCTGCCTTTAAGACTAACAGATTATATCTGTACACCTCATTGCAACTAACCGCCTATGTTCCTGTTACCGTATTCATCCCTAAGAACCAATAGAATTAGTGCTTACGAGCTTTGCTTAAAGTACGACTTCAACAGGTTATTATACTATACGTTCTAAGCATTACTTATCTTAAGATAAAGTTTATTAAAGAGATGTCTAATTGCAATTATTTCCTTTACTATATACTTAAGTGCTAGAAGCTCTACTTTAGTTATAGATGTAGGTATAGTGCTTTGTCTTATAGCTTTCTAGAGAATTAGGCCTCTAAAATGCATAATTAGGTATCTATAAGATAATTGTTAAGTTTTAAGATTATTAGTAAACAAGGCATTTTTGTAGATTGTTAACTCTGCTTTATTATAGTTTCTATATTAGATTCCTTCTATTCTTGTTCTATAGAGGTACAAGATTACCTAATTAACAGCCTTCTAGTGCTGTTTATCTAGATTAGTAAGGAAGTAAGATAGCTTAGATATAGCAAAGGTAATATCCAGTTAGATTATAATTGCTGTATATAACGTGAGTGCATAGCGAGTGACGCGGATAAGCGAGTGACGCGCCCTAACAAGCTGTTAGGCCTACTAACTGCAACAGTACAACACCACAACGTTGTACTGTAGCTTACAGTACAGAATATTAATCGCTAACCTCTACTACATCTTTCTTACAAGTGCGCGAATTGTGACTAATCTCTCCGCAGCGCTTACAGTGCCTTTTACTGCTCTTGCCTGCACCTGTTCGAACCCTACCCTCACAACTCTCCCCTTTAACCTGCGCCTTAACGTCGCGTTAAGCTATTAACTCCTCTGCCTCTTCCTCTGACAGGTCTCCGCCCTTCTAAATACGCTTTCTTTTCTGTGATTTACGCTTAGAGGCTGCTTTATTTGACGCTTCAAGCTGCAGCACTCAGGCTGCTAATAACGTCTGCCTATGCAGCAGCATTGCTGTGCCTCTCTGCAACTAATTAACAATCTTAACCATTAGAGTTAGTGACAATCCTTAGTGCTTTTAAATACAATCGCAAAGCAGCGTTAATTAAGCCTAGATCTTATTAGTGTTAGTAGGTGTCTTAGGGTTCCATTGGAGCTCCTCTAAGAGCGGCGGTGTTAGCGTGCGGACCTTAACATTAAGCTTTGATAGCACCACTAATAGATCTCTAGGCACTAATCTAGTTGCCTTAAAGCTTGCTGTGATGTTTGCCTTTTAAAAACGCCTACTTAAATACCTTTGCAAAGGTCGCAATAAAGGCTTTCTTGTTAATTCTGCTAATATAGTCTAATGCCAAGCCTCTAATCTCTCTGCTGTACGCTCGCTTTAGGGGGGCAAAACAACCCACGTTAAGCGGCTGAAGGATGTGTGACAAGTGCGGAGGCATACAGAGGGTAATTATCTTGTTCTCCTCGCAAAGCTCCTAGAAAGAGAGCGACTTATGGCTCTTGTAGCTGTCAAGTATCAGCAACACGTAGCTACCTACCCTCTGGCCTTTGATCCGCTTAATAAAGTGCCTAAGCCAGGCTACACCAAGCTCGTTAGTAGTCTAGCTGTTGTCACTTACCCTAATGCGCTATTAGGGCTTTAAATTAGGGAACTAAGCTTTATTATAGTTCTTTTCTTTAAAGATAAGGTAGGGCGCAATTGCCTAGCCTATCGCGTTAATCGCAGTAATCAGAGTCACCCACTTACAATCTCCCTGCTAGACTCTAATAGGCTTAGTACGTCTCTCTAATGCAGTAACTACTTTAACTTAACTTCTAAAGCCTATAGTAAAGCTAGTCTTATTAAAGTTGTAGGTATCTTTGTCTAGGATACTGTACTTAGCCTTAACGTTCTGTACTAGGTTAAACTAGGGCCTAACGACAGCTAGGTCGCTGCAGAGGACTCTCTAGCGATCCCCCTGTCAAGTCATTCGCGATTTAACTCCAGGCTCGCGTTTAACGAAGTTTAAGGCCTATTGCAAGCTAATAGGGCCTGCGTTGCGTGCAGCGCGCAGTTAATTAGCTATATCTTTAACCTAACAAAGCGTTAGGCTAGATCCTTACTAGTTAAGCTTCCTTATGTACGTTATAAGGGTCTGCTCTTCTGCCTTAGTAAGATTTAATGATTTAGGGTGGGTATCGCGTGTTAATCGCGTTCTAGCGCGTCAGCGGCGGAGAGTTGCCTCTGAGACCTTATAAACTACAGCAGCGCGTCGCACGCTTAGTTCTTAAGGTTTTTTAATTGCTTAGAGTGTAAGATTAATTCTCTCTTTATTTAGAAGTAATTCAAGGTCTGGTGGTTGATCTATTGAGGTTTGAAGGTAGGTAGACCTAACAGCTTGTTAGGGCGCGTCACTCGCTTATCCGCGTCACTCGCTATGCACTCACGTTAGTATAGATCTAACCTTTTCTTAATATGCTTTGATATCCTTTTTAGTTGCTTCTCTAGTGCTCTTAATTAGATCCTTAAATAGTAACAGGGTTAGTAGGAAGGAGCTAGACTTTAGATTAAACTTTAACGTAATCTTATTAATATATATATTATATAGGAGTGTAATAGTCCTTAGTTCTCTATTATAGATTACTCTAATCTCTAGAAGCTATTTAATAGATCCCTAGTCTTAGATCTTGTACATCTCTATAATTTTGTTCTATAAGAGCTTAGCATTTTTCTTATAGTCCTTGGAATAGATTAGGAGTATGTTGTCTATATAGAAGAGTATAATAATCTTCCTTGTTTTATTATAGAATAGATAGGGTTCTTCTTTACTTAATTATAGTCTAACAGATCTAAGTAAATTAAAGGAACTCCTTATACTAAAGAAGTAGTAATTCTCTTAATCTATATAGAGCTTAGTTAAGCTAGGCATAGAAACCTTACTTTCTAAACCCTTCTAGCATTGCGTATATTATAGGATTAGCTGCTGTAATCCTAGTGTTAAGGAACGCTCTAACAACATTATACTATACAATCTCTAGATTAAATTAAGCTGCAATTGCTATTATTAATCTAAAGAACTTTGCTGCTAGGGTTGCTGCGTAGGTAAATTAAAGAGAGTTTATTTCCTATAGGTCTCCTCTAACAACAATCTAAGCTTTGCATTTAATAAAGTAACTGTCCTAATTAAACTTATATATCTAGACCTACTTAAGCAGCACTAGTTTATCCTTTGTCTCTAATAACAGGATCTTAAACTATGTCCCTTTCTTAATTATCTAATTAACTTCTTTGTAAGAGGCCTTGTTACGAACCTGAGATGGGGCACGGCAGAAGATAAGGAAGAGAAGGATTGATAACACTTAGGGACAACCTGAAGGTCTTTAAGAAGGTTAGCATTTAGGACTAATAACAACGTGACCCCTTATGTTCCAAAGACTTAGTAGAACGCTATAATGGAACAAGTCACGTGTTGTTCTAGGGAATCCTACAATGTTCCACAATGTGCTAGTTTAGCACAACACTAGAACACGAAGCATGGAACATATCTTAAGTATATAGCATGTAGGAACACAACCCTTATAGTTCGTGTTTAACCTAGTTAATTAAGTTTGTCTTTAGATCTTAACCTTTAACCTTTAAGCTAGATAGTCTACTCTGTACTACTTATTATTACCCTTGCCTTTAAGACTAATAGATTATATCTATACACCTTATTGCAAACTAACCCCCTCAGCTTCCTGTTACTATACTTATCCTTAAGAACCAGTAGAACACGTGCTTACGAGCTTTGCTTAAAGTACAACTTCAACAGGGCTCTGCGAACAACAGCTTTATTGGATAATTTATAAGCTGTTTCTATATAATTAGTAGTTATAGGAGATTATTCTAATAGTATTATATAGGTATAGATAGATAAGAGTTGTTGCTTATTATAGCTAACATAAGTACTAAGTTTAGTGTCTTATACTATAATTGTTTGTCCTAGGACTAGTTAGTTCCTAGGAGAAATGTATTAATAGAGTTATTAAATAGATTAGTTCTTTAAAGATCTATAATTACTGTATTAACACTTCTATAACTACTACCCCCTAGTTAATTGTTATAATCCTGTTTCCTGCGGAGTAGCATATAAATATTAGTTAGTTAACCTATCTTAGGAGGACTCCCTCTAATTCTTTAACTTGTTCTTAAATCCCTTACTATGTCTAGAGCCACAGAGTTAGCACTTGCAGAACTAGCATTAGGATTAGTTAGGCGCTCTAGCCTTAACTTATATAACCTAATCTAGTGTTACGATCCTCATGCACAGGGACGGCACAGCAATAAGTAACCACCAACCAGACCTCGGACTCACACACCGTAAGTGGAGAAGTGACTACCAGGTCCCGTCACGTGACCGCTCGTCAACGAGCATGACACACGTGACAGCTCGTCCACGAGCATGGTACGATATCACTCGTCTATAAGCACCTAGTCACCTCTTATTAGACTAACTCTAGTCGCTTGTTAACAAGCACTCTCCTACTATTAGTATATAGCACATAGGAACACAACCCTTATAGTTTGTGTTTAACCTTGTTAATTAAGTTTATCTTTAGAATCTTAACCTAACCTTTGAGCTAGATAGTCTACTCTATACTACTCATCGTTACCCCTTAGTTATTATTAGGTGTTCCACCTAGGCAACTCCCCCTACTGTTCCAGATACCGAGCTTATCCCTAAGAACTAATAGAATTAGTGCTTATGAGCTTCGCTTAAAGTACGACTTTAACATTTTAAACACCCCTAAGATAAGCTCTACTTTAGGAACACGTGCTACCCCTAGTAGCTCTCGCACGAATAACAGTCACAAGGAAGACAATGTGGACATGGAAACCTAGACTAATGTCATCCCAGGTGTTGCTGTAGCCAAACCTGAGTTCTGGGATGGTGAACGCCGCAAGCTGGAAGACTGGCTTATTAAGTGGGACCTATACTTCATGTTCTAGGGAACCAGGATCCCTAAAGAAAAGAAAGTCACCCTTGTAGCGAGCTACATGCGTGGATAAGCCTTTACGTGGATTAAACTATTTCTTTAACATTACCACGCTGTTAGTGACTTAACTGACGTTAACCCTTAGTTTAAGGACTTTAATCTGTTTAAAGAACAGCTTTAACCCGTGTTTAGAGTCTTAAACGAACTAAATCTCGCATAACACGACATTTAACGCATTTAACAAGAGAAATCCGCCGCTGACTACGCCGCTAAGTTCCAACAGCTGGCCACGTACACTAGCTGGAACAATAACGCCTTAATGACCATGTTTTGACAAGGACTAAAGCCTAAAGTTAAGGAGGAACTTATGCGAACTGCAGCCTCTGTTAACACCTTTAAAACCTTAGTTAATGAAGCCATTAATATCAACGTACGACTCCAGGAACTCCAACAGGAGCTCTGGGACGACCTACGAACGCGCGTCGCGACTATTGACTGACGCCTGCCACCACGCCAGCTATAGCGCAATAATCTGTCTAACCGCGGAAACCGCTATTAACCGAACATGGGACGCCACTAAGTCTACAATAATACCCAGAGCGGATACTACAGGCCAGAGGCTATAGACCTCTTAAACCTAATTAAAGGACCTAAGAGATAGAACTAGAAGAAGGGCACGGGTAGCTAATAAGATAAGTCTAAAGTGGTTTGCTACAGCTGTAACAAACCTGGACATTACGCTAGGGACTGCTAAATAAAGAACAAGGTCATTTGCCAGATTAACGTACTTACCTAGGAAGGGCTAGAAGACAGTAAAGAATGGGACATTCTTACTAAAGACATGGGCTGTCTCTTAGAAGACACAGAGTTAGAGCACAACAACACGCACGATCACACCCCTTACAAGGATTGTTTTAATCGCGCACCCACACTACACTAAGAGTCCTGTAAACTAGTTGCAACATGTCCTAAGTAACAAGGACGACGCAAACGCTAAATAAAGATAACACGCAATAGTGTTAGACATTAGGTAGAACAAGCACTATAAGACTCTATAGATGCGGGAACTATTGTACAGACACGACTCCCTGTCTACTAAGACACTGCGACTTAAACAGAAGAAAATAAACCTATTATAGTCATAAGCCTACAGCTAAGATACGACCTAGACCTCTAAAATATGAAGCATAGATTGCAATTATAGACTGCATGTTATTACGACTACTGCCCTATACTACAAAGGCAAGAAGAACTTAGGATAGTTTCCCACCCTAAAGGGCGCTTGTAAGCTACTATAGTATAAGTGCACAACAGACATGTGCGAAGTACACCTTTAGGACAAGCGCTCTAAGCTGCACTTCCCAGGTACTAACGACCTGCAGCGAATTATCCAGATGCAACTTGTTGTTAATAGTGGCTGCTACAACGTACATTAGCAGCAGTGCTTAAACAAGAATTGTGAGTTGCACTAAGACAGCAAGCACAATAATAGATTTAGAGATAAGGAGCCTTTTTTAGGACTACGCCTACGAGCTCTAGGGATTAATCTATTAATTCCTTAGGGATCAACTAACGAAGTAAAATCCTAGTACTAGTCAATAGACTGCGTATAAGGGCACTCTTAGACTTAGGGTCATGTTGCAACTACATTTCTGCGCAAGCGCTAAGGCAAGCTAGACTTAACCCCACGCTGAAAGAAGAAGCATATGCACTTAGAGTGGCTAATGGAGAACTACTGCTTATGATGCCTTATGTAACACACGAAGTGTACATAGAGAAGCTCTAGATATAAGGACACTACGAATTAATACTCCTAGATGTTCTAGGCACGTCCGCCCATGACATTGTACTAGGACTGCCTTAGTTAGAAAGACACAACCCGCAGATTAACTAGAGACAGCGCAAGATCTTGCTAAAAGGATGTGACTGTAGCATAAGTACATCGCGACCTACGCAGCCCACGCTGCGGCTGGTAGATAAGAGAGAGATAGGGAATCTCTACTCGCCTAATAAGACGCGCCAAACAAGAGCGGTCGACCGTACAGACGCCGACGAATCACTAGGTCACTAAGTAGCGGTTAAGGAGAAAAGTGCACCTCCTGCCATCCCTGACGTTTACCGACAGTACGCACGGATGTTCGAAGAAGAGCTCACGGAGAAAGCCCTACTAATCACAAGATTACCTAAGATTAACACATAGAAATAAAAATAACTTAGAGTACTGCGCGAGTACATACAAGAGAACCTTAAAAAGGGATTTATTAGAAGGTCTAAATCACCTGCAGGGTACCCTATTATGTTTGTACCAAAGAAGGATAGCAAGCTACGACCTTGCATTGACTTCAGAAAGCTTAACGAAATTATAATTAAGAACCGCTATCTATTGCCTAACATCTCAGAGTTGCAGGATAGGTTAGCGGGAGCATGATATTTCACGGCGCTAGACCTATAAGGAGCATACAACCTTGTGCGCATGAAAGAGGGTAAGGAATAGAAGATAGCGTTCAGAACACGCTACAGACTCTACAAGTACCTTGTTATGCCATTTAGACTCACAAACGCACCAGCTACTTGCTAGGAACTAGTTAATAACGTGCTAAGAGCACACCTGGACAAGACAGTGGTGGCTTACCTTAACGATATCCTAGTGTATTCTAAGACGCTAGAAGAGCACATCACCCACGTTACGGAAGTGCTAGAATGCTTAAAGAAAGCAGACCTACAACTAAAGCCTAAGAAGTGCGAGTGGCACAAGGAAGAAGTTAAATTCCTAGGGTTCATAGTAGGAAGGAACGGAGTCAAGATAAGCCCGACAAAGATCGCAGTTGTCAAGTTATAGAAGACCCCCGCGACGGTTAAACAAATCTAGGAGTTTCTAGGCTTTGTTAACTTTAACCAACGCTTTATTAGGGACTACTTAAAGAAGGCCCTACTGCTTACAAAGCTCACGCAGAAGGACACACTGTTTATTTGGGGAGAAGAACAGCAACAAGCGTTTG
This sequence comes from Didymella pinodella, assembly GCA_039634465.1. Taxonomy (NCBI): domain Eukaryota; kingdom Fungi; phylum Ascomycota; class Dothideomycetes; order Pleosporales; family Didymellaceae; genus Didymella; species Didymella pinodella. The sequence continues at coordinate 103,753 of CP113351.1, forward strand.
AGAGCTTGAAGCAAGCGTGCCTTAAACCCCCTACGCTTATCACATTCTGCAGCGAGAAGCTAATAAGAATGGAGACAGACGCCTTAGACTTAGCATTAGGAGCTTGTATTACACAAGAAAAAGATAGCTAATAGCACCCTATCGCGTACTATTCACGAAAGTTCTCTGGACTAGAAGAACGTTACGACGTCCACGACAAGGAACTACTAGCAATCGTGTTAGCATTGCAACACTAGCGAGTCTACGCAGAGAGCTGCTTAGACCTTACCATCTACACAGATTATAAGAACTTGGTACACTTTACCACTACTAAGGTTCTAAACTAATAATAAGTTTGCTAGTTAGAAATGCTTAGTTAGTACAAGTTCAGGATCTTATATACACCTAGAAAAGACAACAGCAGAGCAGACGCGCTTAGCTGACGACACGACCTCGCAGGAACTAAGACAATTAACAAAGCCGCGATACTAGGGATTAACAAAGACAGATCGCTAGGACTATTACAGCAGCTTAACAACCTTATAAAGGTTACGCTTAACAAACAAGTACTAGTATAGGTACCTAAAGGATTGCAAGAACAAGTAATTAGCAGTCACTACAATGACCCGCTTCATAGTCACCCTAGAATTACTAGAATAATGGAACTTATTAGAAGACACTACAAATTTCTAAAAATAAAGGACAAGGTCACTAGATTTATTAAGAACTGTGTTAGCTATCAGCAAAATAAACATAACACACACACTAAGTACAGAGAAGCACAAGTAATAGAGCCACTAACGGCACTATAGACGAACATCACAATGGACTTTGTCACCTAGCTACCAATCTCTAAGGACCCTGTCATGGGATACAACTACGACTTAATCTTTGTTATAGTAGATTAGTTTACTAAGTACGCTGAAATGATACTGTTTAGACACAGTTACACTGCAGAACAACTCGCACGAGTATTCCTTAATAGAATCATCCGCTACTATCGTATTCCTAAGTCAATCATCAGCAATAGAGATAAGCTCTTCACGTCAAATTATTGGACCACGCTCTTGGCAGCGATAGGCACCAAAAAGAAGCTCTCTACGGCCTACCACCCGCAGACAGATAGACAGACCAAACGAACGAATCAGACTATAGAAACATACCTACAGATATACAGCAACTAGCAGCAAGACAACTAGGTTCTGCTATTACCTATAGCATAGATTGCATATACAGTCGGGTGCCAAAAGTCTGTTCGCGCGGGCGCACGAGCCACAACACCAACATTGCGAGCTCAACTTTGAAGTAGAATAACCCTACACAACGTAGACTAATTTAGATAATACGTATTAAGGAAATAAAAATACACTTAATATCAAGTCTGATATCCCTTTGCCTGTCTTACAGCGTCTAGGCGTCGTGGCATTGACGTAATTAGTCGCCGGATCAGTGAGTCGGGTATTGCAGCCCATGCCTCGTGCAAACCCAATTCAAATGCCTCCCAACTAGCTTGAGAGTCGCTCATATAGTCAAACTCGGGATGGAGCTTATGAAGCTTCTGCTTGAGCGCCCACCAGAGGTGTTCAATTGGGTTGAGGTCTGGAGAGTATGGTGGCCAGTCGACTGTGGCAATCCCGTGAATCTCTAACCATTCCGTACAGGCACGCGCAGTATGGATAGGTGCGTTATCCTGCATAAACCACTCACCGGGCCCGTAGTAGGGCAGGAGTCCTTCTTCCAATGCCCACATGTAGCTTTGAGCCGTATACCCACGCCGTGCAGCTGCCTCACCCCTAGTCATAATCACTAGAGGACTACGCCAAACGCGACCCCCTGGAGTCAACGATATCGATGCCCACACCATACGAGCAGGTTGGCGAGCAGTATTCACCTCCTCCACCATCTCGTGAGACCATTTCTCCTCGGGTAATCGCCATACCCAGGTGGTATTGTGGCCAGACCCACGAGCAACGCTGCACTCGTCGCTAAACCTAAAGACTTGCCTGCCCCAGTTGAACCCCTGCCACGCATGAGCAAGAGCTAGACGAGATTTGGCTGTACGCGTACTGATTTTTGGTCTACGCTTTGCTCTGAACTTGCGTAGGCCTTCATTGGCTAAGGCGCGTTGAACAGTACGACGTGATACTCGTGGGTGGGTGGCCCGGACGTCTTGTAGGCCGGCTTCCTCTATGAGCTTGGAGTACTCTATTTGAGGGTTTTTGCGAGCACATCGTCGTAGCTGGCGATAATCTCTACTACTTAAGATAGGTGGCCGGCCTGTCCTTGCTTGCGACGTGGTGCTGGAGGTGGCTTTCCATCGAGCAACTGTTTTCTGCACGCAGCGTTGGGTGCAGGAAAGTGCTTCTGCAACTTTAGACGTTGACACACCAGCCTCAACCTGCGCTAAGCAATATACTCGCTGCGCCTCTGATAATTCACCCCCGCGTATACGATTGCCCGAAATTTCAGTGCCAAAAGATCTCATTTGGATGGAGTATTAGGGTGTTAAAGAAGGTGCTGCTCTTGAGGATTGTGGGGTGGTTATGGCCTGTGCGTTTCGGGCGAACAGACTTTTGGCTAAGTACTGTAACAACAAACTCTCGGAAGCTACAGGCGTGACGCCGTACTTCGCGAACTATGGGAGACACCTAAATCTCTTTACAAGATTATTAGATAGTAATATTCAGACAGAATTAGCGATAGCCTTAGTTAAAGCACTAAAAGAAGTACACTAGAAATTGCTTAATAACATCGCTAAAGCTTAGTTAAGGAGCATTTCTTATGTTAACAAGAAATAAAAAACGGCGCCTCTGCTAAAAGAGGGAGATAAAGTGTATCTCCTCACGAAAAACCTACGCACACGGCGACTAATGAAAAAACTAGACAAGGTTAAGGTCAGACTATTTTTTATTTTTAAGCAAGTTAGCCTAGTTAACTATTAACTTGCGCTGCCTAAGGATGCAAAGATCCATCCTGTGTTCCACATCTCGCTGCTGGAACTAGCCAACCACAGAACGCTAATCTAGCAAGACTTCCACTACCAGGCAGACGGCTAGGACGAGTAGGAAGTTAAAAAAATAATAACACACTAAAAGAAGAGACGAGGTATTAAATACCTAGTTAAATGGTTAGGATACCCAGAATTAGAGAGCACATAGGAGCCCACAATAAACCTTACAAACTGCCGCTAATTAGTACGTGAGTACTGTGATTCGCGACGGACTCCTTAATAAGCCTAAGGACACCCCACGTAGCCGGCAAGGCACACATGCCAATCAACGCCGCGGGACAGTCCATCTCCTCGGCGGTATCCAGTTCACTAGACTCCACCATCTTATTTGCCATACACAGCGCCTTTTGCCGCGCGCGATTATTAGCTTGTTTCAGGATCTTCTTATTGCGCAGCAGCCATGTGACCATAACTGCTAACAATGTCTTATCTGCTTCTACCTTCTTTTCATACTCCTCGCGAGTCTTGTCTAGCGACAACTAGGACATATTTACGCAAGGCTTCCCCACCTTCGTACACTTGGAGTATTTTAGGCAGTTACCACCCTCTGGCATAATGTAGCACTCGTTTCCTTTAAAGAAACAGCAGTTGTAAGGAGTTTTAGCAAGAGTGTTAGCTTAACAGATTTCTAATGCAAGGCGCAGGTTGCGGACGTAAGAAGACATCTTAACTTACAGATCACTAGACGTGGGGGCAATAGATTATATGTAATTCTAAAATTAAATCACGTAGTTTAAGGACAAACCCTAGAAGGAGGGAGGATAGTGTTACAATCCTTATGCACAGGGACAGCACAGCAATAAGTAACTACTAACCAGACCTCGGACTTACACACTGTAAGTGGAGAAGTGACTACCAGGTCCTGTCACGTGACTGCTCGTTAACGAGCATGACACACGTGACAGCTCGTCCATGAGCATGGTACGATATCGCTCGTCTACGAGCACCTAGTCACCTCTTATTAGACTAACTCTAGTCGCTTGTTAACAAGCACTCTCCTACTATTAGTATATAGCACATAGGAACACAACCCTTATAGTTTGTGTTTAACCTTGTTAATTAAGTTTATCTTTAGAATCTTAACCTAACCTTTGAGCTAGATAGTCTACTCTATACTACTCATCGTTACCCCTTAGTTATTATTAGGTGTTCCACCCAGGCAACTCCCCCTACTGTTCCAGATACCGAGCTCATCCCCGAGAACCAATAGAATCAGTGCTTACGAGCTTCGCTTAAAGTACGACTTCAACATCTAGTTACTAGAATATAATAGGTTAGCTCTTATAGGTGTATTTACATCCTATTAACTATTAATCCCTAAATGATTAGCTTAATTATATTACCCTATAACTCCTGTTCCTAGATTAGTTAGTTTAAGAGTCTGTTCTAGGGTTAGCAATCTAATTCTCTTAGATAGATCTAAGTAGATTTCTAGGTAGTTACTAGCCTTATAAACACCCTGCTTAGCATCTATGCCTTCTATATCTTAATTCTAAACTAGGCTAGTATCTAGATTATTTAATATAGGCACTTTACCCCTAAGCACTTACTTAGTAGCTAGTCTAACTATATTAGATGCTGCTTAATCTATAAGGCCTAGGATACTAATATCCTAACCTAGATTATCTAGTTCTCTATTATAAAGGATATCTATAAGTTTCATAGCCTAATCTTTTAGTATTTTATCCTGCTTCTTTCCTTTATAGAATAGAGACTTGTTAAAGGTAACGTTTTGTCACGGGTATATACTGTTCGAACCCCAGTCCCCACATCTGTTGGGTTACTGTACCTTTTTGGTCCGTGTGGCTAAGGTGGGTTCGAGCCGAAGCCCTCACACGTTTCTAGTAATAATTACTTAATTAGTTAATAGGACCTATATTTTATAGATATTAGAGGCTATATAGCTAACTAGGTATCTAAGATGTCCCTATAGATTAACTTTATATCTACGTTAGTCACGCCCTACTGCTTAATCCTACTTAAGGGGATATACTTTGCAGCTATAGGCAAATATACTACTCTAGTCTAGTCTTAGATCTGCTATTCTATGTTCAATCTAAGCTAGTTTATACTATCTAAAGTACTGTCTAAACTAGTTGTTAAGCACTTTATTTAGTAATTAAAAATAGTAGATTGCTGTTAGACTTATACTGTGCAGGTATGCAGCAGCGTCTATAATTTCTAGCTATAGCTTAGCTAGAAGATTTGCACCTAACCTTATTTTTATAGATTTAGTAATTAACTCCTTTCCTGCTCTCTCTACTAACCTGTTGGGTTTATAAGTATAAAGAGGAGGAATAATAATTCTTATTCCTCTTTAATTAGCCTAGATTTTATAGCGGAATTAACCTCTCTATAATATAGTAGCAGTATTGTTATCCTAGTAGATTTTAACAATATATAATTAATACTTTCTTTAAACCTATTTCTTAAATAGTTCTATAACTCTTATAATCTTATCTAGTGTCTTAGACTAAAGATTATAGTTAAAGAGTTTTCTAAAGTAATCCTTCTTTATAATTATAGTCTATCCTTTATTGTTTCGTCTTGTTAGTATATTAAATAGGTCCTATAATATCCTATAGAATAGTCTAGGTAATCGCTCTCTTAGTCTTCTTAATATAACCTGCGTTCAGTAGGTAGTGTTACGACCCGAAGGAACAGAAGGGTCGCGGCGAGGATTACGCACGATGCGGCATAGCCAGAGCTACCAGCGGGAGTTGATTACCTTGAAGAAGGGGAGCAAGGATCGCTACCCTTGCTAAACTCTTCCACATCACGTGACACTAATCAGGAAGCTTGGCACGATTAGTTGCTTAGTGATCAGTTCGATCAGTGATCAGTCTGCTCAGTGTGATCAGTGGGACTGATCAACCACGTTCCCTAAGTATATAGCATGTAGGAACACAAACCTTATGGTTCGTGTTCAACTTCGTTAATCAAGTTTGTCTTTGGAATCTCACCCTTGGTACTCTAGCCAGTCAATCCTGTCGCCTGCTATCGAACCCTAAGTTGTATATTGGACTTTGTCTGATAACTTAAACCCTACTGTTCCAGATACCGTGCTCATCCCCGAGAACCAACAGAATCCGTATCAGAGGACTTCGTCCCACGTACGACTTCAACAGGTAGTTGTATAATCTTAATAGTTAATCCTCTTTATTCTATTAATATAAACGTTTTAAGCTGCTTGTGCTACATATTATAGTGCTTTTTATCTAAGGTGTCCTAATCTTTAATGCTATAGTTGCTTACTGCTAGTTCTTAATACAGGAGTAGCTACTCTTAACATAGCGCTTGTATTAGAGAAAGAGTAAGAGGCAATCTTATTATATTTAATAAACGCAAGGTTATAAGTAGTGTATAGCTTAACGTACATTATAGCCAAGCAGTGTATATAGGCAAGCAGCGCACTTTTGCTAAGACCCTACTAAGATTAACCCTGTTATAGCCTAAAACACTACAAATTAGCGCTGTATAAGGTAGACTAAGCTATAATATTACTTAGGAACCTCTTCTGCTCTATTCTTGTATATTTGTATATTATGCCTACTCTCTCTGCACTGTCTATAGCGTTGTTAAGATAGTTCACCTCTATTACTACGCACCTGCTTCTTCCTCTTCTTTCTATTACTACGCGCGCTAAACTCTAACAGAGTAGTTAACTACTAGCCTTCTTTAACTATAAGGCTTCCCTCTATCTAGATATGCCTTCTTTTGCGCAATTTATGTTCTGTAGCAGCTACTAGAGCTGCGTAAAGCGCAGCGTTCTTCTATTATACTAAAGCTAGCTTATACGCAACTATTACTGCCCGCTTTGAGACCTTCTTAAACACTTTAACTATAGAGGTTAGTAAGCTGTCTACATGCCTCTAAATCCTCTTCTTTATAAGCGTTGATTGTGACCTAAATTCTAGGGTATTGCTTAGGGTTTGCAACTGCTAGAGCAGGCTGTTTTAGGGGAGTAGTAGTAATAGAGTGCGCAGCTTTATATTTAGAGCTAATATAACACAATCTAGGGCAAAGGGGACTAATCTAGCCCCTTAAAACCCTCCTTAAATATTACTAGAGGTAATAGCTTTATTATAAGCTACTATAAAGCATAGAAGGAACTCCTACTTTATAATATAGTTAATCTAGTTATATATAAGCCAATTAATCTTATCCCTGTACGCCTTCTTTAGAGGGCCAAAACAAGCCACATTAAGTAGCTGCAGGAGGTGTATGTTACGAACCTAAGATGGGGCACGGCAGAAGATAAGGAAGAGAAGGATTAATGACACTTAGGGACAACTCAAAGGTCTTTAAGAGGGTCAGCATTTAGGACTAATAACAACGTGACCCCTTATGTTCTAAAGTCTTAGCGGAACGCCATAATGGAACAAGTCACGTGTTGTTCTAGGGAATCCCACGATGTTCCACAATGTGCCAGTTTGGCACAACACTAGAACAATGGAACGAGCATGGAACATATCTCAAGCATATGGTATGTAGGGACACAACCCTTATGGTTCGTGTTCAACTCAGTTAATCAAGTTACTTCTTGGAATCTCACCTCTAACAATAACGAGCCGTATTGCACGTTGCTTATACCTTTGTTAACCTAAGCTATTATATTAGACTTCGTCTAGACGCAGTTCACCCTACCGTTCCAGAACTAGTACTCTTCCCCAAGAACTAACTAGAACTAGTATAACATTGGACTTCGTCCAGGTACGACTTCAACAGTTAGCTAGTTCTAATAGCAAAACATAGAACACAGGATAGATCTTTGCATCCTTAGGCAGCACGAGTTAGTAGTTAACCAGGCTAATCTACTTAGAAATAAAAAATAGTCTGACCTTAACTTTATCTAGTTTTTTTATTAGTTATTGTGTGCGTAGAGTTTTAGTAAGGAAATAGACTTTATCCCCCTCCTTTAGTAGAGGTGCTGTTTTTTATTTGTTATTAACATAAGAAATGCTCTGTAACTAAGTGTTACGATCTCTGGATGAACAGGTACTGATAGGAAGCGGGGCAACACTTGGGTAACAGCGTGTCACGTGTCACGTGATACGCCATCCCGCCAAGACGCACCATCCTGAGGTTAACAGGATGGTATGCCATCCTATGATGGTAAACCATCCCATAGTGAACAGGATGGTACTAGAAGCACAGGATGCCACTACTCTCCTTTAGAAGTATATAAGTATGTAGGAACACAACTCTTACAGTTCGTGTTCAACTCAGTTAATCAAGTTACTTCTTAGAATCTCAACCCTTAACAATAACGAGCCGTATTGCACGTTGCTTATACCTTTGTTACCCTAAGCTGTTATATTAGACTTCGTCTAGACGCAGCCCACCTTACTGTTCCAGAACCAGCACTTATCCCTCGAGACCCAATTAGAACTAGTACAATATTGGACTTCGTCCAGGTACGACTTCAACACTAAGCTTTAGCAATGTTATTAAGCAATTTCTAGTATACTTCTTTTAGTACTTTAACTAAGGTAATTGCTAATTCTGTTTAAATATTACTATCGAATAACCTAGTAAAGAGATTTAGGTGTCTGCTATATTTTATAAAGAATAGCAAATAGCCTATTGCTTCTAAAAGTTTATTATTATATGCAATTTGTGCTATAGGTAAGAGTAAGACCTAATGGTCTTACTACCAGTTATAGTAGATTTAGAGGTATGTTTCTATTATCTAGTTTACTCTTTCTATCTGTCTGTCTATCTGCAGATAGTATGCTGTAGATAGTTTCTTCTTAGTACCTATTACTGCTAGTAGCGTAGTCTAATAGTTTAATATAAAGTGCTTATCTCTATTACTAATAATTAATTTAGGAATACTATAGTAGTAGATAATCTAATCCTTAAAGACATGTGCTAGCTGCTCTATAGTATAGCTATGTCTAAATAGTATTATCTTAGTGTATTTAGTAAATCTATTGTTAAAGTTGTACTTTAAGCAAAGCTCGTAAGCACGTGTTCTACTGGTTCTTAAGGATAAGTATAGTAACAGGAAGCTGAGGGGGTTAGTTTGCAATAAGGTGTATAGATATAATCTATTAGTCTTAAAGGCAAGGGTAATAATAAGTAGTACAGAGTAGACTATCTAGCTTAAAGGTTAAAGGTTAAGATCTAAAGACAAACTTAATTAACTAGGTTAAACACGAACTATAAGGGTTGTGTTCCTACATGCTATATACTTAAGATATGTTCCATGCTCGTTCTATTGTTCTAGTGTTGTGCTAAACTAGCACATTGTGGAACATTGTAGGATTCCCTAGAACAACACGTGACTTGTTCCATTATAGCGTTCTACTAAGTCTTTGGAACATAAGGGGTCACGTTGTTATTAGTCCTAAATGCTAACCTTCTTAAAGACCTTCAGGTTGTCCCTAAGTGTTATCAATCCTTCTCTTCCTTATCTTCTGCCGTGCCCCATCTCAGGTTCGTAACAAGGCCTCTTACAAAGAAGTTAATTAGATAATTAAGAAAGGGACATAGTTTAAGATCCTGTTATTAGAGACAAAGGATAAACTAGTGCTGCTTAAGTAGGTCTAGATATATAAGTTTAATTAGGACAGTTACTTTATTAAATGCAAAGCTTAGATTGTTGTTAGAGGAGACCTATAGGAAATAAACTCTCTTTAATTTACCTACGCAGCAACCCTAGCAGCAAAGTTCTTTAGATTAATAATAGCAATTGCAGCTTAATTTAATCTAGAGATTGTATAGTATAATGTTGTTAGAGCGTTCCTTAACACTAGGATTACAGCAGCTAATCCTATAATATACGCAATGCTAGAAGGGTTTAGAAAGTAAGGTTTCTATGCCTAGCTTAACTAAGCTCTATATAGATTAAGAGAATTACTACTTCTTTAGTATAAGGAGTTCCTTTAATTTACTTAGATCTGTTAGACTATAATTAAGTAAAGAAGAACCCTATCTATTCTATAATAAAACAAGGAAGATTATTATACTCTTCTATATAGACAACATACTCCTAATCTATTCCAAGGACTATAAGAAAAATGCTAAGCTCTTATAGAACAAAATTATAGAGATGTACAAGATCTAAGACTAGGGATCTATTAAATAGCTTCTAGAGATTAGAGTAATCTATAATAGAGAACTAAGGACTATTACACTCCTATATAATATATATATTAATAAGATTACGTTAAAGTTTAATCTAAAGTCTAGCTCCTTCCTACTAACCCTGTTACTATTTAAGGATCTAATTAAGAGCACTAGAGAAGCAACTAAAAAGGATATCAAAGCATATTAAGAAAAGGTTAGATCTATACTAACGTGAGTGCATAGCGAGTGACGCGGATAAGCGTGACGCGCCCTAACAAGCTGTTAGGTCTACCTACCTTCAAACCTCAATAGATCAACCACCAGACCTTGAATTACTTCTAAATAAAGAGAGAATTAATCTTACACTCTAAGCAATTAAAAAACCTTAAGAACTAAGCGTGCGACGCGCTGCTGTAGTTTATAAGGTCTCAGAGGCAACTCTCCGCCGCTGACGCGCTAGAACGCGATTAACACGCGATACCCACCCTAAATCATTAAATCTTACTAAGGCAGAAGAGCAGACCCTTATAACGTACATAAGGAAGCTTAACTAGTAAGGATCTAGCCTAACGCTTTGTTAGGTTAAAGATATAGCTAATTAACTGCGCGCTGCACGCAACGCAGGCCCTATTAGCTTGCAATAGGCCTTAAACTTCGTTAAACGCGAGCCTGGAGTTAAATCGCGAATGACTTGACAGGGGGATCGCTAGAGAGTCCTCTGCAGCGACCTAGCTGTCGTTAGGCCCTAGTTTAACCTAGTACAGAACGTTAAGGCTAAGTACAGTATCCTAGACAAAGATACCTACAACTTTAATAAGACTAGCTTTACTATAGGCTTTAGAAGTTAAGTTAAAGTAGTTACTGCATTAGAGAGACGTACTAAGCCTATTAGAGTCTAGCAGGGAGATTGTAAGTGGGTGACTCTGATTACTGCGATTAACGCGATAGGCTAGGCAATTGCGCCCTACCTTATCTTTAAAGAAAAGAACTATAATAAAGCTTAGTTCCCTAATTTAAAGCCCTAATAGCGCATTAGGGTAAGTGACAACAGCTAGACTACTAACGAGCTTGGTGTAGCCTGGCTTAGGCACTTTATTAAGCGGATCAAAGGCCAGAGGGTAGGTAGCTACGTGTTGCTGATACTTGACAGCTACAAGAGCCATAAGTCGCTCTCTTTCTAGGAGCTTTGCGAGGAGAACAAGATAATTACCCTCTGTATGCCTCCGCACTTGTCACACATCCTTCAGCCGCTTAACGTGGGTTGTTTTGCCCCCTAAAGCGAGCGTACAGCAGAGAGATTAGAGGCTTGGCATTAGACTATATTAGCAGAATTAACAAGAAAGCCTTTATTGCGACCTTTGCAAAGGTATTTAAGTAGGCGTTTTTAAAAGGCAAACATCACAGCAAGCTTTAAGGCAACTAGATTAGTGCCTAGAGATCTATTAGTGGTGCTATCAAAGCTTAATGTTAAGGTCCGCACGCTAACACCGCCGCTCTTAGAGGAGCTCCAATGGAACCCTAAGACACCTACTAACACTAATAAGATCTAGGCTTAATTAACGCTGCTTTGCGATTTGTATTTAAAAGCACTAAGGATTGTCACACTAACTCTAATGGTTAAGATTGTTAATTAGTTGCAGAGAGGCACAGCAATGCTGCTGCATAGGCAGACGTTATTAGCAGCCTGAGTGCTGCAGCTTGAAGCGTCAAATAAAGCAGCCTCTAAGCGTAAATCACAGAAAAGAAAGCGTATTTAGAAGGGCGGAGACCTGTCAGAGGAAGAGGCAGAGGAGTTAATAGCTTAACGCGACGTTAAGGCGCAGGTTAAAGGGGAGAGTTGTGAGGGTAGGGTTCGAACAGGTGCAGGCAAGAGCAGTAAAAGGCACTGTAAGCGCTGCGGAGAGATTAGTCACAATTCGCGCACTTGTAAGAAAGATGTAGTAGAGGTTAGCGATTAATATTCTGTACTGTAAGCTACAGTACAACGTTGTGGTGTTGTACTGTTGCAGTTAGTAGGCCTAACAGCTTGTTAGGGCGCGTCACTCGCTTATCCGCGTCACTCGCTATGCACTCACGTTACTTCTAATTAGAGATTATATTGCTCTTAATTAGAATGTCTTATTATTAATTATCTTCAGCTTCTACTAAATTAGTAGTATTTGTTAACTTATTTTCTTTGCTAGTTACAGAAGGTTTCTAAGGAGCTAGCTTCTTAGGTTTTAGTAGGAGAGCTAGATACTTAGGCTCTTATTTATTTATTATTAGCACTGTTTTACCATCTAGATTGATCTAATCCTACAATGCCTTGTCTTTTGCATGTAGCTTAAGCTAGGTAAGGTAGTAAGGCTAGTCTAATTAGTTTTTAAGGAGAACCTAACTACTTGAACGTTAGGGATTAGATTCTATTATTAAGTTGTTTAAGGAGGATTAGGGTTTAAAAGTATATAATAATCCTATTTAGCTTTAAGCTATATAAAGTATGTAGGGAGAATCTGCTGTGTAGTTTATAACACTAGGCTTATAACTGTTAGAGCTAAGAGACCTTAGATAGTGTAATTAATGAGTAAAAGAGTTAATTAAGTTCCTTATTCTATTGTTTAAGCAGAAGATTAAGTCTATATACCTAAGTATCTACAGCCTAATCTAGGATTAGGATTAGGTAAGCAGGTAATTCCTAAACTAGCAGCCTAATCCTAAAGCTCTAAAGTAATTATAATCTTTTACTACTACACTACTTACTTCTAAGCTTATTACTAGTTAAGCTATTGTTAGAGACACTTCTAACCTAGTTGTTAGGTGTACTAGGCTGTTTATACTAGGTAGAGAGGTAGTGCTTACTAGAGAAGATAATAAAAGGTAGGATAAACTAGCCCTTTATATTAATACTCTAGATAATAGTAGTCTACTCTTAGTTGCTCTACAACATAGTCTTTAGCCTCCCTTAACGCTTAGAGCCTATAATAACAGCTTCTATAGATATAATACCTATTATAAAACTAGACTTATGAAAGTTATAGATATCCTTATCTAGAATACTATACTTAGCTTTAGTATTCTCTACTAGGTAGAACTATTCTTCTATTACCTTAGGAGCCTTATATAGGGCTGTTAAAGTTGTATATAGGATAAAGTCCTAAGGTTAAGATCTAAGAAGTAACTTAATTAACTAAGCTAAATACAAACTATAAGTGTTGTGTTGCTATATGCTATATACTAAAGAGATATGCAATGTGCTTAGTAAGGCTAATTAACTAATTAGACTAATTACTAATTATACTAAGTACTAATTATACTAAGCACTAATTATACTAATTATTATTAAGCCTCTTAATTAGTTGTTACGTAACATGCCTTAATTAAGGAGAAAGTATTATCCTACTTTCCTATATATAATTGTCTCTACTGGTAATTCCTGCTATGCTATACTAGGGTATAATACTTGTTGCGGCTCTTTATATTCTATAGATTATAACACTATCCCCGTTCTGTCTTAGATTAGTCCCTTAAGCTAATTTATATTACGTTAGCCCTACCTTATTTAATAGTAAGTTGTTTAATAATATCTAAATAACTATCTAAGTTAAGTATAGTCTATTGCTATCATCTATATAGATTTATTAAGTGCTTTAGAGAAACTATAGTTTAAAGGTGTTTAACTTATATTAAATATCAGCGCGTATGCAAGGTCTATGTTTGTTTAGGAAAGTATAGTAAGTGCCTAAAGCGTAGCTGGTATTATAACGTGCGCGTAACTTAGTTAGTGTTTACGCAACTTATAATAAAGAAAGAGAAGTTATAGGTACAAATAAAATAGAGTTATAAAGTGTAAAATAAAGCGCTTAAGGCCTTAGAAAAAGTATTAGAAGAGTTTTAGGTTGAACGCGCGCGTAAAGAGTTGTTGTGTTAACAAATAGATTTGCTAGATTATTATGCTAAGAAGGCAATATCTATAGAAAAGAGGAGTATAGTAGAATAAGAGTAAGATAAGGGGACTATTATATTTAATAGTCTATCTAAGGGTATTATGTTATCGCCTAGTACCTAGGGTGCCTTTACGGACCTAGTGCTAAACTACTAGCTTAATCTGAATATAGTAGTGCCTAATTAGTCTACTTACATTCCTTTAACTTCTACTAGTAGTTTGTAAGGTGTGTAGCTAGTCCCTATGTGTTCTCTAAGTTAGGATATTCTAACTATTCAACTAGGTATTTAATACTGGGTTCTTTCTTCTAATATGTTATTATTCTTATAACTTCCTACTTGTCCTAGCTATCTACCTAGTAGTAGAAGTCTTTCTAGATTAGGGGTCTAGGGTTAGCTAGTTCTAATAGCAAAACATAGAATATAGGATAGATCTTTATATCCGTTGGTAACGCAAGTTAGTAGTTAACTAAGCTAACCTATTTAGAAATAAAAAATGGTCTAACTTTAACCTTATCTAGTTTCTTTATTAGTTGCTGTGTGCGTAGGTTTTTTATAAGGAGATACACTTTATCCCTCTCCTTTAGTAGAGATGCTGTGTTTTATTTTTTATTAATATAAGAAATGCTCTATAACTAAGCTTTAGTAATGTTATTTAGTAATTTCTAGTATACTTCCTTTAGTGCCTTAACTAAGGTAATTGCTAATTCTGTTTAAATATTACTATCTAATAACCTAGTAAAGAGATTTAGATGTCTGCTATAGTTTGCAAAGAACAGCGTGTAGCCTATTACTTCTAAAAGTTTATTGTTATATATAATTTGTGCTACAGGTAGGAGTGAAACCTAGTTGTTTTGCTGCTAGTTGCAGTAGATTTAGAGATACGTCTCTATTGTTTAGTTTACTCTTTCTATCTATCCATCTATCTATCTATAGATAGTATGCTATAGATAACTTCTTCTTATTGCCTATTACTGCTAGTAGCGTAGTCTAATAGTTTAATACAAAGAGTTTGTCTCTATTGCTAATAATAAATTTAGGAATACTATAGTAGTAGATAATCTAGTCCTTAAAGACATATGCTAACTACTCTATAGTATAGCTATGTCTAAACAATATTGTCTTAGCGTACTTAGTAAATTAGTCTACTATAATAAAGATCTAGTTTTAGGTGTATCCTATAATAGAATCCTTAGAGATAGGTAGCTAGGTAATAAAGTCTATTATAACATTTATCTATAGTACTATTAGTAGCTCTATTACCTATACGTTTTTATATTTAGCGTGCGTGCTGTGTTTGTTCTGCTAATAGCTTACGCAATTCTTAATAAACCTGCTAACCTTATTATATATGTTTAGGAACTAATAATATTATTTAATAAGTTCTATTATTCTTATAATACTAGAATGTTTATATAGTAGGTTGTTATGATAACTGCTAACAACTTCTTCTTCTAGTTCCTATAGTACTTATGTAGAGATCTATTTATCCTACGTAATCTATATAATCTAGTTAAGCTGCTAGGATAGTTCTATTGACCTATCCTTATTACCTCTAAGAATAGCAAACTTATTAATTATTCTTGCGCTATATGTTATGTAGCAGCGAGCGTTTCTTAGTTAAGAGGACGCGCGCCCTTAGATTATCCTATAATTTCTACTAGAGCTTATAGAGCTTGATATTAATATTAATAGAAGTATTAATAAGGTTATTAAGGGTGTTAATACTTGCGCTAGTGCGCATAAGCTCTTTTTTAACTCTAGGCTTAAGGCTTTATTAATACATAGTTATTAGCGCAGTGTTGTCCTAGTTAGTATTAGTAGCTAGCTGCTAGAACTCTGTAGCGTAGTTAGTAGCTAACTTAGTTTAGCACATGTGCTAAATCTTGCATTGTGCAATTATATTTTTGTTAGAGATACTAGAGATAGGTTTAATATTCTCTTAAAAGTTATTAAAATTTCTAACCTATTTGTCTACTTTACCTAGGGTGGTTCGTGCCTAGAATTGTTAGATAAAGGGCTTAATTTATTTAAATGCGTTACTACGCATATAACTTAATGTAAGGATAACTTGCTTATCTATAGGTACCCTCTTTCCTTAGAAGGTAAAGAAGAGGTCCTATTATATAATCTATTTATCTAACTTTGCACAATCTCTATAGTAGAGGTTAGGCTTATTAACATTTATAATACTATTAGTTATAGTACTAGCGTTAGTTATGTCTATATTGTTTAAGTGCTGCTAGGGGTAGCACGTGTTCCTAAGGTAGTACTTATCTTAGGGGTGTTTAAAATGTTAAAGTTGTACTTTAAGTAAAACTTATATGCACGTGTTCTATTAGTTCTTAAGCATAAGTATAGTAACAGGAAGATAAGGGGGTTAGGTTATAATAAGGTGTATAGATACAATCTGTTAGTCTTAAAGGTAAGGGTAATAATAAGTAGTATAGAGTAGACTATCTAGCTTAAAGGTTAAAAGTTAAGATTTAAAAACAAACTTAATTAACTAGGTTGAACATAAACTATAAGGGTTGTGTTCCTACGTGCTATATACTTACTAATAGTAGGAGAGTGCTTATAGACAAGCAACTAGAGTTAGTGTAATAGGAGGTAAGCAGTTGCTTATAGACAAGTAGTATTATACTATACTCATTAAAGAGCAGTTATATATGTTATACTTATTAATAAGTAGTTATATAATATAACTGTGTAGTTACTTCTCTACTCTAGTCTAGTAAGCCTAAGCCCTAGTTAGTAGTTACTTATTACTGTGCTGTTCCTGTGTATAAGAATTGTAACAGGTAGCTCTTATAGCTATCTAGGATAAGTAGCCTATATAACTCCTTCTAATACACTCTTATATGCGCGTTAAGACACTTTAACTACTTAAGACTAAGCGCGCTATTTTTCTATCTATTCTTAGAGATAGAGAGCTTCTAGCTATATAGGATACTGGCCTTCTTATACTAGGTAGAGATATAGACACGCCCGTTAAAGATAATAAAAAGTAGGATAGTATACCTAGTAGTGTAGATACTCTAGATAACTATAATCTACTTCTAATTGCCTAGCTAAATAAGGTTTAGCCTTATATGTCTCTCTAAACCTATAATAACCTTTATTAAGCTAATAACCTTTATTAAGCTAATAACCTCTATCTAAAAGCTAGTCTTATTAAAGTTATAGATATCCTTGTCTAGGATCCTATACTTATTTTTGTCTCCTATATAAGCTTAAACTATGCGCTAATAACCCCTAGATCTTTCTAAAGTATTTTCTAATAGTCTTTTACTTAATTAAAAGCCATTTTAAGTTCCTCTATATGTAATATAAATTACTTAGCCTTGTTCTTACTAATAGGTATTCTACTATATATAGGTAATAGCTTATCTATAATATCTACTACCTTATTTAGCTAGGAGGCAAATCTACATAAATTAAGGTTAAGAATATGTTATATAAGTATTTGCGTTTCTATTATAGAGGGCTTCTAGCTATTAGGTAGTGCTTTTTATTAAGATATAATTTTATAGAGTTACTTAAAGAGCTATTAATAGCGTATGTTATAAGCTATAGTAGCGCATTGCAGGCTTTAAAACTATTCTAATTTATAGGCCTAAAGTATAATAATAATTTTACTTCCTTACTAAGTTAAAAACTACTTATATTATTTTTGCATGTTAGGTTAAATAAAAAAGTTATAGTGCTAAGAAAAAATAGCTATCTTAGTAGTATAGCTATCTTAGTAGTGTTTTATATTATATATTAAGTTATATTTTCTTAATCTAGTCTACTTCTACCTCTACTTCTACCTCTACCTCTACCTCTACTTCTACCTCTACCTCTACCCTAGGTCTATATAGACTCTACTCTACTTAACTCTATACTAGAGGTACCTCTACTCTACTCCTACCTAATATCTATGCAGACCCCTACTCTACCTCTACTCTACCCTATAGTAGGGGGTACCTTTTTACTAGCCTATACAATACTAAAAAGCTTATAATAATAAGAGAAAAGTAGTAGAAGTAGCTAAAAAAAAGTGCTTTGAAGAAGCTATAAAGGTAGCTTAACAACAAGCTAAAATTACTAAGGATATAGAGTAGTTACGGCAGTGTAAGAAGAAAGCTACGAAATAGACACTTTAAAAGTAGCAATAATAAGCTACAACTAATTAAAAAAGTTATAATATAGCAAATAAGCGTAAGTAAGAAGCCTTGTATAAACTTGTAAAAAAACTAATAAAGTATTATTATATTATTACTCTATTAAGTATAGTAGTTGCTAGTCTACCTTAGGTGCTCTCCCTACCTAGATTTAGCTTGCAAGAGCGCTAACTTAAAACGCTAGCAAGATATAAGTAGTGCAAACGCTTTAGTAGCGTTAATATATTAAGATACTAAAAAATCTTATAATAATAGCTATTGTAGGTGGCTTAATAACCTTATCTTTTTTCTCGTCTAATCTTGTTAGGGTGGCTCGTTAACTGAACTGGCTCGTTGGGTGCACACAGACTATAGGGTCCAAATACCTCTTGCCAGACTCCACCCAGTCGCTAGACCAACAAGTGACAGTACCCACAACGCCCGCATGCTATTGAATAGGGAGGAATAAGATGAATGAACTCGATAATAGATTGATAATGGGGACAAGGCCCTTACTTATGCTTCAGTGATCTTAGGTCATGTGACCCTCCACTTCAATACATGCGATGCGTGAAATCTTCGGGCTTGATAGCTGAACACATGACGTGACTTTGCGATACATATAGAACAGTACTTCTCCAGCATGCCCAAAATTGGTCGAAGGGGCGGATTGGACCAATTTTCTCCGATCCTTCGACAGCATTTCGACAAGAGAGCATGATACGCTACGCCCGCATAGAAGGACTAGGCATCGATACCTCAGTAACGGATGAGTGAAACAAACTGATCAAATCGGCGTCTACAATACAATCTGTAAAGGTGCTGCTTTCAGAGTGAAAGTGTTTGAAAATTTATTGCAGAAGATGCTCTACGGGCAATCGCTACTTCAGCAGGCTGAGATCTTACCGCAACCACGCATATACGTACTCCGCCGTACCACCTGGCTCTCTTTAAGACCATTGGTTAAAATGTTCCTGTTTCCAATTCAGGATCAAATTCCCTCAACAGCTGCACAGCTGTTCCAGGGCCAGCGGGACAATACTTTGAAGCCAGTCGTAGCAAAACCTCCTTTGATTTGTGACATCTTTTAATGCAGGGACTTGAAGTGTTTGGACCCACGAGCCAGGGTGTAATTCCCCCAGTTATTGCTAAGCTGAGACAGCGAGTTCTCGCACTCGTGGGACGTATCACGTGAATATACAATTCGAACATACAGAGAGGCAGCTCTTACAATGAGTGACTCCTTCTGTACGGGTTGCGAGGAATCTTGATAAACACTCTCCACGATATGCGCATGGTACGAAACCCTTCCCAGAGACGAGACATCTATCTCGAGCGTGTCATTTCATGTTGAGAAGATCCTTAATAGCAAGTCGGCGCTTTCTAATAATATCAGGCGGGCCGCAATTGCTGTCAAGATCTCCTAACTCTTATAGTAGGCTAAGAAATTGAGGCGACTCGCGAGATGTTGCGTTGAAAGAAAATATGTTGTGAGATACAGATCAATTAGTCTTAAAGAAGTGCTAAGAGTGGTAAGAGTGCTCAGACAACGGTAATTCAGCCTTGTTTCACGCCGTACATCCGTCAATAATGATGTTTTAGGTTTCGTCCCACTGACTTTGCAATATAATAGAGTTCCGTGAACCACTGGGTCCCCGCCATAAACATCTACTCTTTTGCTAGTCAGAGCAGAGCTGCTTTTCTATTGTCTCGTCCCTGAACGAAGTAAAAGTATCCCATCTTCAGCGTATCCAAGATGCATACAAATATCGATAAACCATTCAATCACCGTGGCTCTTGCCTGACTTCAGGTCCTCCGCCGATACAACTACTCCATTCTTGTGGACCCAATCAAAGATTGGCTCGAACTTCTTGCATTTGTGTGTAGCCTGGAAGTCCTCTCTCGCAATACCTGCTCCCTTACCCGTGCTGTCATATAGCAGATACGGTGTAAGGTCCGCATTGCACGTCAGTGCTTGGTGCAGGGTGGAAATGCAGTGGTCAGCATGCTTTCGAGCCACAGCAGGAGAGTTGTATTTGAATAGACTCGGAACAAGCCCTTCGGGGTATTCGTGGACCCAGAGAGCCTGCCGAAGTACATTCAAACAATGGAGATGGTGGAAGACTGGAGAAAGTGTCAGATGACGTTGCACATGCTGTTCTACCACAAAGGGAGTTCATACCCTCGATGCCAGCAATATATCCTTCTTGCCCAGGCGGACCACCTTTTACGAAGCCTTGCTCTATGCTACGATTGAGTGCTGGGACGCGGTCCTCGGGTACGATGACGGTCGGGACTGATTGATTTAGCATGAAGAATGAAAAGGCGACCAACAGATAACGTACCGTTCACTAGCCGATTCCATCTGTCCTCCAGCTCGATAGTCGGCGCACCAGTCCAGTCGGAGTGCTTCTGTGTGAAGATGCTTTCCCAGTCACGTTCTTCGTATTCGACTGCTGGGAAGAGCGGTGCTAGAGAAAGTGTCTGGTCAGGGGAATCCGTCTGTGATGGATTAAACCGACTTACACCAGATACTGAGCTGCGCGGCGCAGGATCGATCAGATTGTTTATAGTTGAGGGTGCTCACGACCATCAAGGTCCCCAAGATGAACATGAACATGGAGATGAGTAAAACCGCCAAGTGAATTCGTGCGGGACCCATCTTCGACTCTGTGGCTCGCGTGGCTTGGTCATTTTCGATCATCAGCTTTGCCTCTTCCGCCTCTGTAGAGGATTCAGTGGTTTTGAAAAATTCCCGAAGCTTTTCTTTCTGATATTCGAGCATTTTTGATGGTACTTGTGGTGCACTTGGTTTGAGTAGAACAAGTAGAACGAGTCGTAGAGAAGTTCTGAGGGACACGCTGAGCATGGAGAGGGGACCTCCTCATCCGGATCTGCTTCGGTGCAAGTTACACGTCCTCCAGCCACCTTACGCTATCCTGTTTGATCACTATGCGCTTATCATGCTCTCAGATTCGACCTACATGACCATTTCCCCGAAACCTGCATTGACATCGAACGCGTGATCAATTCAGAGTTCTGTCGGTCGTACTTTGATGCTAAGCTGCAGGTGTAATCTGTGGTATCGGTCGGAGGCATGCATGGTGTGCACCATTTTCAGAAGGTGTCCCGAACCATCAAGCTAATCAGTGACCACCAAGATTCTTCGGGTAAAAGCTCCTTGATGACTGAATGTTCGCAACACAAGAAGCTCTCTCAGTGTGAAGATCAGGCCACCAGGGTAATATAGCTGGTGCGACGGATACGAGTGGTGCTGATCGCGTTACACACGACGTGCGCTGCACTAGGCTACGATTAGATGTACAAAACCCCGCCAACTATCACGGACCTTGTTCGGCTTAGTATACGGGTATGACGGATCATATCCGGACCCGCAGTTTAACACTAGCCTGATTAGGCAGTTACTATGCAGTATAACGACAGCTTATGATAGACAAGCATTGCTCGGCGGTACTCGACATTGCTTGTGCAGAGGACCTGAGTCAACAATGTCGCACTTTCCAAACGTAGCAGCGCTTGCATGTGACTACACCACGTCTGCAATACCGACACTTGAAAGGCGCTAGCCCCGTTCTCTGAGCGGTGCAGCGGCTGCGTGCTTACACCAACATTGCGCTTTAACTAACTTTCCAACTTGTAACACTTGCTCTGAGAACCTCATTTTCAGACTTGTCATTCTGTTCAACAGCTATCATGGCCTCAAAAGCCCATTCTTACCGCCCTGTTTCATCGTTCGATGATGTATCAAGCTCGACATCACATGAAGATGGATACTTGACCGACAAAAAGGCCCAGGACCAGCCTCTCAGTCGCTGGCAGCGGCCGCGATTGCTCTTAGGTCTTTTCTTGCCGACTTCGGTACTCCTGAACCTAGTCTTCATATTCTTCATTTCCATCAAATTCACCCAAAAGCCAACAGACCAGGCATGCGCGAAGCAGCTTTCTGTGTACTGTAAGTATCTTCCACCCTCAGCTCATGACTTTGACTGATCAGGGGTAGCACCTGCAATGGAAGCAGTTGAGTACATTGAATACGACTTTGAAGCGGAGTTCAACTCCACGAACAAGTACCGCGGCCTTCCAACACCTGAGCGAGAAGACGCTTGGTTCAATTTGACCTACAGTATGTCCGACAATGTCTTTTTCATACATTCGAAGTGAGATTAATCGTATTCCAGAGCATGCAGTGGAGATTCCTGCAAGTGAGATCGCTGGTCTCAACCGCTCCGAGTCTGACAATCTCAAACACGTTCCTGAAGATGTGGGAACAGGCTATGTAGCCATCCTCGAGGTTTTCCATCAACTGCACTGTCTCGTACGTTCCCAAATTTCAGTTCCATCTGCATTACAGAATTGTTGACATATCTGCACCAGAACATGATACGAATGTTTACTTGGTACCAGGCAGGAAAGTATCCTGGTATACCTGACGGGCTTACAAACAATGCACTCAAAAACCGCATGCACGTAGACCATTGCATTGATGCGCTTAGGATAGCGATTCAATGTTTTGGAGATGTTACGCCGGTTTTTGTTCGTTTAGGCGGACATGCTGGAGCAAAAGCGGATTTCAACAGTCACCACAAATGCAGGAACTTCGAGAGACTTGAGGGATGGATCGATGAGAACTGGAGCGTCAACTGAGAGATTAAACGATTGATAGTAGCAGCGATAGTAGACAGACGCAGGCGGATGTTCACATGCCATATTACAATTTCACGATTTCTGAGCGATATGATCTGTCTACGGCCTTTGCCCTCCTCATCAATGCTGCATACGTGACTCACTTGCTCGTATCTTCAGATTTTCAAGACCTTGGAATGTGTTGGCAACCGTTGCCCAGGTGAAGCACGCCATTCCTGCCTTGGGGACGTGATCATGCGCGGGGGAGCATCAGCATGAGAAAGTTCTCCACAGCACGGATCAAAGAGTTAGACGGTTCCAGGTGTATGGATTCAATAGTTCGTGCATGTGAGTGTGATGTTCATCACATACATAGTCGGCAAAGATTTTCGGGTTGCACCGTCTTTCGGAGTGGCGTGAGGCCGTCAGCATCTACCATAGTCGCAGGCCCAAGGTTTGGTGGTGGATCTCGGAGGGACCGATAAGCAAAGCCAATGTATTAGAGTTTCTGCGTCTTGCAGTGTAACAGACTGCTTGGCAGACAGCCGCTAAAGTTGCTCTTACTGAGCACCGACATGGGTAATAGGCTTGGTGTTTTCGGTCCGCGGTTAAACACCTGTGAACCTATGCCTGCTACTATGGTAGAACAAAGTAATCGTATTGCATACGCACCGAATACTACATGAACACCATGCATGCTATATTATATGTGTAACGATGACTGATAAGCCGTTGTAGGAAGGTGACCACTGAGCCGAGTCACCTGCCGAAGACGATCGTGAGAAGTTGCGAAGATACTCCCTCACTTTCAGACTGGATCCACACCAGACTGTATAAGAAGAAGCATATCCCAGAGTGAAGTCAAACACCAAGCCACCACACCTCAATCATCACAAAAACTCCTCACTCTATTTCCGAAATCTACCTCGGACCTACTTCAGTCAAGATGAAGGCATCAATTTTCACTCTTCTCACCGCACTCGCTGCGAGCGCCATCGCCAGCCCGATTCCCTCCCCTGAGAAGAATGCACCTGCAAAGGTCATCAAGATGGCCCGCTCTGAGTACGAGCGCTCCGGCTACGCAAAGTACGACCGCATCGTTCGAGCCGTGCAGGCCAAGCGCGCGGACCCCATTTCCGACAGCGTCAACTACATCCTCGTTCTCCAGAAGGACTCATCCGAGACCCCCGACGCTTACCAGGACGAAGTCGACGCCGCGAACCCCGCCGATATCCTGGGCAAGCGCGCGGATCCCATTTCAGACAGCGTGAACTACATCCTTGTTCTCCAGAAAGATTCCAGCGACACTCCCGACGCCTACCAAGATGAGGTCGATGCCGCCGACCCTGCAGCTGTGCTGGGCAAGCGAGCCGATCCCATCTCTGACAGCGTCAACTACATCCTCGTGCTGCAAAAGGACTCGGCCGACACACCTGATGCGTACCAGGACGAGGTTGACGCAGCTGATCCCGCGGAGATTCTTGGCAAGCGCGCCGACCCGATCACCGACAGTGTCAACTACATCCTTGTCCTCCAGAAGGATTCCAGTGAGACTCCTGATGCGTACCAGGATGAGGTTGACGCCGCCAACCCCGCTGATGTTCTGGGTTAGACTCAGAATCAGAGCCAGTTGAAGGACAGCTTCGATGCTACTCCAAGGGGGTCGCTGTAGTTGACTGTGGATGCAGTGCCACAAGGGTGTTGCCAGACGCAGGAAGTTGGGCAGGTATGAGTGGGGATTTCGGGGCTACAAGCTGCTTTCGTATCGATGGACACTCCGTCTTGCACTCGTTTACCACGTTAGTCATGATTTATCAAGATTTGAATGGGAGTTTTGCGCTATATCTTCTCCTGCCCATATTTGTGCGTGTACCCTTGAGTATTGTGATTGAGAGTGACTCAGCTCGTGATAAACACACCTCTGTGCGCTTCTTTAATCCTCAGAATGTGTGTTGTCGGTTAGACGTATTTGGATTTGAGCTTGGCGCGTCACGTCATTGGAGCGAAAGGCCAGTCGTGAACGCAATCTTGCGAAGATCACGGGTACCGTGCTGCCCCACGTACCGTGTCCGTGCGCGTGATGCGTGGATTCGCGTGATGCGCTGAACCACCAAAACACCATAATCATTACAGCTATACAACAACACAACGCAATAGGATTATAAGAAGCGCTTGCAGAGTGTAATACTTTTACACCTAGAGATAAGATTCACTAGTCTAAATAGCACAAAAGCATAGTGTTATGTAGTTAACAAGAACGCGCACGTGCAGGGTTAAGACACACATATATTAAGAGAAGGTTCTTGCACAACAAAAGCCTACCCTATAATAAAAGAAGGAGCTTATAAAGTATATAGAAGAGTTTACTACTTGTTACATACCTCCTATAAAAGAGATAAAATAGAATTTTGTGTTATCTATAACTAAAGAGTGCGTAAGCAAGAGCTAGGTTACGCAATTTATTAACAATCAACGTACTTTAGAGGCAAGTAGCCTACTAGGGCAAGTAGCCTAGTTTTGCTAAGACCCTACTAAAATACTATTACTACCCTAATACTACTACCACAGCACTAGTTAGATGTGTTAAATAAATATTAGATATAGCTTATGCTATAAGCTATTTAATAAGACCCTAAACTCTTAGTATAATATACTATAGATATCTATAACACGCCCTAAACTACTCTACGCTGCTAACTTGCTAGATAACTTTTATGCTCTAATACTATAGCTAACTTAAAGAACCTAACTAATAGTAAGGAGTAGGTAATTATTATATATCTACTTAAGCTAGCTATGTAAAGAGAGTCCCTCTAGCTTATAGCTAGAACTAATATAGCTAATTATCTATAAAAAGAGTATAGTCTATCTACTATTACTCTATAATAGGCTAGTATGTTTGTTTTATATTAAAAAGAGCTTAAAGTAGTCTTCAATTATAAGTATAACTATAGGTAAGCCCTATATAAGAACCTAAAGATTATAAAGGACTAGTTTAGCCTTATAGCTAATATTAAAGCTAAGAATAGCATTCTAGATAATAATATATACAACTTTAATAAGGTAGGCTTTATAATAGGCTAGATAAGTAGTAGAAACGTTATTATAGATACAAAGATAAGCTGGGTAAGGTACTTTCCGGCCACCCGTACTTTCCGGCCACCCGTACTTTCCGGCCACCCAACCAAATGCAACCACCTCACTTCGAATCGCGACTACTCAACCACAACGCTTATAATTAGTATATTGTACACATTGAATCAAGACTGCGGGCTTCTGCTTCCTTAGATGCTTTCTCAGCTTCTTTTTCTGGGTTTTTGGCAGCGTTTTCTGCCTCTTAAGCAGCAGCCAGAGCCATCGCAGCCTTAATCGCTTCGATGTTTGCAAAGCGCTCATTTGGTTCAATTTAAACACGCTTTCTTACCCGTGTAATCTTAGTACTATCTAGTTGGTATTTAAGGCGCTGATTCTCAGCTTTAAGCCCAGCTGCTCTAGCGTTGGTGAGGGCAATGGCCTTAGCTGCTTTAGTAAGAACCTCCCGGGTACTTCGCGAGAGGTTCTCTGACCCCAGCAGCGCCTGCTGCGCGCGCCGCAGCTGCTGAGAGCTCTGTGGTGTTGCAAACAATGACTCAAACTGTGCTCCATCTAGATCTGCTGGTGGTGGTGTACTTGGGCGCCTGGTAATCTGCGATAAGTGGAGTACCAGCTTTGGGTTGTATGGACACAACCCAGTAGCCTTCCAGCCAGCTCTTATTACTCTTACTAAGAGCCCTTCCTCTCGTGCAAGGTTATATAAAGCCACAAAACGCTCCTTCTTAATAGGTGCTGCGTCATCCAGTGTAGAGAGCGCTCTGATCGCGTCACGATAGCGTGACTTCGCCACAGAGAATGGTGCTAGATCAAGGGGCTGAAGAAGGTGCGAGGCGTGCGCAGGGAGGTAGAGAAGGTGTATCTTATTCTCCTTGCACTCCCACATAAAGTCGATAGGTGTGTGAGAGCCGTGTCCATCAAGAATAAGCAGCCGGTGGCCGCTGCCTAGTGGTGAAGTTTGTGGTATGAATATACGCCGCAACTATTTAATACTAATAGCATTCGACGTCCAGCCATTCTTAGAGGTTGTGTAAAGCCAGTCAGGTGTGTTAACTAAGGGAAACCACGTCAATTAGAGGTTCCTTCCCTTAAAGATAACGAGGCATTGCAGCTTCTTGCCCACTGCATTAATGCACTCTAATATGCTGACCCACTCGCGCGATTCTGGGGATTTCTTATAAGCCTTCTTCTTCCGCGCATCTGCAACGACTTGCTAATTAGTACATACACCAAGTGCGACGCCAGTCTTATTAAAGTTCCACACGTTCTTATATAGTATACCCAGCATCTCTCGCGTGCGCTTAAACAGCTTAAGCCACTCGCGTATAGTATTGTAGTCGGCAGCAGTAGTACGCGCGCTCTTAATCTTCCTGCCTACTACAGAGGCGACGCGTGGATTGCGTGCAAGGAACTGAGGTATCCATCGCCTGCCAAGTGGGCGCGTGTCGCCATTCATACAGAGGATTCAGGTGGCTATCTCACGCACACGAGGGTAAGACGGAGGCTGTGCGCGTGAGTCCTCGTCCAGAATCCACTCTACAAGAAACTCCTCTTGACCTGGAGTTAATCGCTGCTGGTGGGAGTGGGCAATCGCGTGAGGTTTGCTGCCCTTGAGGCGTTCTTAGAGCGACGATCGCGTAACTCCCCACTTCTTACACACCGCGCGTTGGCTTATTCTAACACTAGAATTGAGTTTGTCGATAGCAGATTGCATTGCAGCTTCATGGGCATCCATTTTGAGTACGTGGTGGTTGTAAAAAAAGACGTTGGTTAATGATGACGCGAAGTGGTTGGGTGGCCGGAAAGTACGGGTGGCCGGAAAGTACCTTACACAGCTTATAGGGAAGCTAGGATAAGTAAAGTAGGTCTAGCTAGGTAACTAGGAGTAGGTAATAGTTATCTAGGGTATTAATACTACTAGATAGCCTATTCTACTTATATTATCTTTAAAGCGCGCAAATACTACTCTAACTAGTGTAAAGATAATAACGTACTCTAAGACTAGGTAATTACTATCTTCAAGAACAGCTAGACTACTAATAAGCTTAATTTTAACTAGTTAAAGCACTTTAATAGGTATACTAAGGAACATACTATTAGAGCCTACTAACGTGTTCCACCACCGAGCCGCGCACCCCACCGAGCCGCGCACTAAATGCAACTATCTACATTTAAACTTCAATAACTCAACGCTACGACAAGGTATAATAGTGCGCAATGGCTTAAATTAATTGCCTAATTCTACTGCATCTTTCTTGCATGTACGCTTGTTGTGTCCTGTGTTGCCACACCTTCTGCAGTGGGGAATACCCCTGCTGCTAGCACCTGCCTGCACTCTCTCCTCACGCCTCTCGGCCTCAAGTTGAACCTTAGCATCCCGTTGGGTAACTATTGCTTCTGCCTCTGCCTGTGATAGAGTCCCTCCCTTCTGAATCCGCTTCTTCTTACGCTTTTTACGCTCTGAGGCAGCCTGATTTGCTTCTTCAAGTTTAGCTATTCTAGCTTCAAGCAACGTGTGTGAGTGTACCTTTAAAGTTGACCCCTTTTGAACCTGCAGCACCATCTCAAGAATAGACTCAGGTGAGGAGCTCTTATGGTCTCTTATCCTCTTAAGAATCAGCGTTGTTTGAGCCTCTATTTCCCAGGCGTTGCTTGGTGTTTTAGGCTGCCAAGGGGTACTCCAAGGTATAGGTGGTGTTGGTGTACGAGGCTTCACTTCAAGCCTTGATAGTACTACCTCTGGGTTATCTGGGACTAAGCCAGTTGCTCTGAAGCTTGATAGGATATTGCCCTTTGAGAAGGCCTGGTTGAATACTAGGGTAAATGCAGCCAGGAAGGCTTTCTTATCAATATAGTTGATATGGCAGTTTGCCAAGACTCGGATCTCCTCCTTGTACGCACGCTTTAGGGGGGCAAAGCAACCCACATCAAGCGGCTGAAGGATATGTGAGGTATGGGGGGGCATACAGAGGGTGATAATCTTGTTCTCCTCACACAGATCTTGGAAGGCAAGTGACTTGTGGCTCTCGTGGCCATCAAGTATTAGCAGCCTATGACTACCCACTTTCTTAGCCTCTGTATGCTTAATAAAGTGCTGTAGCCAGGCAAGCCCAAGCTCATTTGTCGTCCATCCATTATCACTGACTCCTATTCTCCAATCCCAAGGGTTGTGATACCAGGCCTGGTCGTGGTTCTTGGCTTTAAAGATGATGAAGGGTGGGATAACCCACCCTACGGCGTTGATAGCGGCAATTAACGTCACCCACTCCCTATCACCAGGCTGAACTCCAAGTGGCTTGAGGCGCCGCTCAGAGGCTGTTACTACCTTCACTGACCCCCCAACCCCTATCTAGAAGCCAGTCTCATCAAAGTTGTACGTGTCTTCATCCAGGATGCCATACTTGGCTTTGACGTTGCGTACAAGATCAAACCAGGGGCCTATAATAGCTGGATTGCTACAGAGGACTCGCTGGTGATCACGAGTTCGAGTTACTTGAGATTTAACCTCAGGTCGGCGTTGGATTAGCCTGTAGGCCCAGTTCTCTCCAACGTGAGTACCACCACGCTTAGCTAGTAGCTAGTTGGCCATCTCACGTACGTAGCTAAGCGTAGGGGCAAAGCCTCTAGCATCAAGCTTCCTAATGTACTGTATAACCACCTCCTCTTCATGCTTGTGAAGCCTTGATGAGTTGGCTTGGATATCGCGTCGTGAGGTTATTCCAGCGCGTCGGTTGCGGAGGGTGGTTTCAGGCACGTTGTAGATGGCAGCAGCGTGTCGCTGGCTTAGTAACGCGTCAGATCTGAGGGCTTGGATAGCAAGGATAATTCTATCTTCAACAGGAAGCAATTCAATATCACGTTGTTGAGGCATCATGATAGTAGTAGAATATGATGAGGTCTTGGCAGAGGTGCGCGGCTCGGTGGGGTGCGCGGCTCGGTGGTGGAACACGTTATATACTTATTATTAATAGTTATAGGAGCTATAACTCTGTATAATTTATAGAATACTATAAGGATTATAAGATTATACCTCTATATATACTACTGTATTTCTTATACCTTCTATAGCCTCTTAATATAGCTTGTTTTGCCCCTCTAAAGAAGGCATATAGAGATAAAGCTAATAAGCTTATATATAACTAGATTAACTATATTATAAAGTAGAAGTTCCTACTATACTTTAAAGCAGCTTATAAGAAAACTATTACTACTAGTAATATCTAAGGAGGGTTCTAAGGGGCTAGCCTAGTCCCTTTTAACCTAGAATAGGTTATATTAATTCTTAATATAAAGCTGCGCACTCTATTACTACTACTTTTTATAAAGAATAAGCCCTAGCAGCTACAAACCCTAAGCAATACCCTAGAACTTAGGTTATAATTAATACTTATGAAGAAGAGGATTTAAAGGCACGGAGACAGCTTACCTACCTCTATAGTTAAAGCGTTTAAGAAGGTGTTAAAGGGGGCAGCAATAATTGCGTATAAGCTAGTAGTAGTGTAACAGAAGAATGCTAAGCTTTAAGCAGCTCTAGCAGCTGCTATAGAGCGTAAATTACGCAATAAGAAGTAAATTTAAGTAGGAAAATCCCTTCTAGTTAAAAATAGCTAGCAGCTGTTAGCTCTAGCAAAGTTTAGGGTGCGTTGTAATAGAAAGAAAAGGAAGAAGTAGGTGCGCACTAAAGGAGGTAAACTATCCTAATAACACTATAGATAGTATAGAAAGGGCAGGCATAATATATAAATATATAAAAATAAAGTAAAAGTAGTCTCTAAGTGATATTGTAACCTATTTTGCCTTATGTAAGGCTATAGTATAATATTTTAGGCTATAATAGGGTAAAATTTAGTAGACTCTTAGCAAAGATAGGCTACTTACCCTAGTAGGCTACTTATTGTTAAAGTATATTACTCTATCTATCTTATTTCTTATTACTTAATAGGTATAGACTCTAATTTCTATGATACTAATTCCTAGACTAAATATAAGCTCTACTTTAATTTACTATAGTATAAGATTGCTAAGTATAAGGTTAATACTAAGTATATATATAATATAGATAAGAAGAGCTTTATAATAAGCATTACTACTAGGGCAAAACATGTGTTTAGTTAGTATGTATAGAAAAAGGAGGAGGGTAAAGTATTACTTTAAGATAGTAATTACGCCTAGATTATACTACTACTATATGTATATAGTAATAGATTAGCTCTACTACTAAGCCTTATCTATAAGTCTGCTAATAGTACTATTTAATCAAGTTAGGTAACGTCAAACACCACCGAGCCGGACAAACCACCGAGCCGGACACTTTTCCTTAGCATTGCGAACACTATGTTTAGGATAAGCACTTACTTACCACTCTCTGCAGAGTCTACGTATAAGGCACTTGCATTAGACTTAGAATCTTCTGTTATATCTTTTTAGCACGTACGAGCATTGTGCCTAGTCTTCCCACAGTTACTACAGTGCTGTTAACCTAGCTGGGGCCTTTCCTAACCACCACTTACACGCGCTCTCTTTAGCACTGTACAAGCTATAGCTGCACTCTTAGCTACTAATAATACTGCTTCGCCATACTCTACTATTCCGCTATGCTAGATCTGCTTTCGCTTTCGTGTTTTGCGCTTAGTAATTGCTGCTAATTGCTCTTTAAGCTCATGGATGCGAGCTGCTTGTACGACATTCTGGTGAAGCATCCTTTCAGCACCTTTTACTAGCTGCGAAAACCCTCCCCTAGCATCTTCTAGTGACTGTACGATAGCTTCGCTTACAAGCCTTGCTTGCGATCTAAACTCGTGCGAATTACTTAGGGTTTGCGACTGCTATAGTGTTTCTAGTAGAGGTAGTGGCAGTAGGGTGCGTAATTGTACGTTAAGCTAATCTAGGACGCGTTGCGCGTTAATAGGCACAAGTCCTGAAGCCTTAAAGGCCTTCTTGCAGTTATTGTACGTAAACACGTTAAAAAACGCGTCTTAAAATGCTAGAAGGAAGCCTTCCTTATTTATGTAGTAGATCTAATTCTTTGCTAAGCCTTATACGTGTTAGGAGTACTTTAGTTTTAATGGCAAGAAACACACCACATTAAGTGGCTGGAGTATGTGCGATAAGTAAGCAGGCATGCAAAGGGTAAGGATCTTGTGTACGAGATAGTAGTCCTTAAAATCCTAGTTAAGGTGGCTTTCATGGCCGTCTAGGATAAGCAGCCTGTATGACCCCTTCTAACGCGTCTTCGTATGCTAGTTAAAGTGCTTTAACCACTTAAGCCTAAGTGTGTTGTTAGTCTAGCTATTCTTAGAGACAGAGAGCTTCTAATTGTACAGTATGTTAGTCTCCTTATACTAGGCAGAGATGTGTACGCGCCCTTTGTAGATAATAAAGGGTAGAATAGCATACCTAGCAGCGCAGATGCTCTAGATAACTGTAACCCACTCGCGATTGCCTAGCTGGATGATAGTTAGCTTCATACGCCTCTCTAAGCCTGTAACAACTTTTATTTAGGCAATAACTCCTATCTAAAAGCCAGTCTTATTAAAGTTATAGATGTTATTATTAAAGACCCTATACTTGTCTTTTGTCTCTTGTAAAAGCTTAAACTATGCGCTAATTACCTCTAGGTCTTCCTAGAGTACTCTCTAACAGTCCTTTGCTTGATTAAAAGCCATTTTAAGCTCCTCTGTACGCTGTACGAATCAGCCTGCCTAGTTCTTGCCAACAGGTGTCCTGCCACGTACGGCTAGTAGTTGATTGGCGATATCTGCTACCTCAGGCAACTAGAGGGGAAATCCACGCGCGTTAAGCTCAAGAATGTGTTGTACAATCGTTTCCTCTTCAGCTATAGAGAGCTTCTAGCCGTTAGGAGGTGCCTTAGGTCAAAACGTGATATTACGGCGCTAGTCAGAGAGCCGCTGGAAAGGCACGTTAAAAGCTGCAGCAGCACGTCGCACGCTCTGAAACTGTCCCTTATGGTACGCCTAAAGGGCAAGAGCAATTCTGCTTTCTTGCTAAATTAATTCCTGCCTGCGTTGTTGTTGCATGTTATATTATACAGCAAAGTTGTAATGCTAAGGGAAAGTGTCCGGCTTGGTGGTTTGTCCGGCTTAGTGGTGTTTGACGTTATAATATATTATTTATAATAAGCTAAGCCCTAGGTGTATAACACTGCGTATATACTTATAGATTATAGTCTAGCGCCTTAATATATCTTATATAAGAAGAGATAAAGTCTTCTTTCTTCTCTCTTTTTCTATTACTATATTATAGGACAAATAGATACTTATAAGAATGCTACTTTAACCCTTAATACTATTAGGCTATAGTAGGGAGGTAGCTTTTTACCTTCTTCTAGAATAAATAGCTTAATATATAGTAGAGCTACCTAGGTAGTACTACTTCAACCTTTTATACAGTTATCTAGGTTTTAATTTTAAGGCTTTCTAGAAATCTTTTATGCTAGTAGAAAACACTTAGATTCTCGAATTTTCCTTGCAGCTCTTCTATATTTAGTATTAGAAGGCTATTACTAATACTAGGTGTTAGTCTAGTAGAGTAAGCACCTTAGTGCTTTCTATAGCAGTGTTATACCACTTTATAAATAGAAGTTTGTCTTTAGTATTAATTATACTACTAATATCTTCTAACTATATCTTTCTAAGGACTATATTATAGTTATATATCAAAGGTATAATATCGTGCTACTATACGCCTCTAACATTAAGGGTAAACTCTATAATAATAGTAATAGTACTTCTTTAGCTATTAACTTCCTCTATAGTTATAGGTATAATTAGAATATATAGTAAATTTATCTTTTATATAGACTATATATCTACTAGGTAATAGGTATAGATGTAGCTATTATAGTAGAATAAATAATTATATAAATTAATATTAGTTTAGTGGCACCTAGTTAATACATTAGTAAACGCGTTAACTATGTAGGGTTAGAAACTTATCAAAGAGGTCTTAGCGTGAAACCTTTTACTAGAGCCATTCTTTTCCCTTATCTTCCAATAAGGAGGTTTCTTTAGCTAGTTATATAGCTACTACTTTAGAGGTTCTTAAGGTTAACTTTTATTTACTTACATAAGTAAGTAACTTAGATAGGGCCACTTTTTTACAATTATATAATATAGCCTTTATTACTATATTTTAGATAGGCTTCTATAGCTCTTTTCTTATATACTAGAACCTCTAGATCTTGTTAAAGTTGTACCTAGACAGAGTCTAATATTATACTAGTTCTAGTTAGTTCTTAGGAAAGAGTACTAGCTCTAGACTAGTAGGTAAGATGCGTCTAGACGAAGTCTAATATAGCAACTTAGGTTAACAAAGGTCTAAGCAACGTGCAATATAGCTTGTTGTTATTAGAGGGTAAGATTCTAAGAAGTAACTTAATTAACTAGGTTAAACATAAACTATAAGGGTTGTGTTCCTATATGCTATATACTAACAGTAAGAGAGTGCTTATAGACAAGCAACTAGAGATAGTCTAATAAGAGGTAAGCAGTTGCTTATAGATAAGTAGTATTGTACTATACTTATTAATAAGTAGCTACGTGTGTTATGCTTATTAATAAGCAGTTATGTAATGTAACTGTGTAGTTACTTCTCTACTTTAGTCTAGTAAGTCTAAGTCCGAGTTAGTAGTTACTTATTACTATACTATTCCTATGCATAAGAATCAAAACACTATTCTCCCTCCTTCTAGGGTCTGTCCTAAAACTACATAATCTAATTTTAGAATTACATATAATCTATTGTCCCCGCATCTAGTAACTAAGTAAGTTAAGAGGTCTTCCTACGCCTGCAACATTTTATCTTGCATTAGAAATTTAACAAGCTAACACTCCTACTAAAATCCCTTGCAATTATTATTTCTTTAAAGGCCACAAGTGCTATATTATACTAGAGGGTCCTAGCTGTCTAAAGTGCTTAGAGTATATAAAGGCAGGGAAGCCTTACGTTAATATATCCTAGGTGTTGTTAGTTAAAACTTGCAAGGAGTATAAAAAGAAGGTAGAGGAGGATAAAACTTTATTAGTAACTATAATTGCGCAGTTGTTAAGAAAAAAGAAAATCCTAAAATAGGTAAATAATTACGCGCAGCAAAAGCCGCTGTATATAGCAAATAAGATAGTTGCCTCTAGGGAACTAAATACTGCTAAGGAGATAGACTGTCCTGCGGCCTTAATTAGCATGTGTGCCTTACTAGCTACCTAGGGCGTCCTTAGCCTTATTAAAGAGTATATTGCGAGTTATAGTACTTACGTACTAGTTAGTAGTAGTTTATAAGGTGCGTTATTAGTTCCTATATGTTCTTAGATTCTAGGTACCCTAACTATTTTACTAGGTATTTAATACTGCGTCCTTTCTTCTAATATGTTATTTTTTTTAACTTCCTACTTGTCCTAGCTGTCTGCCTAGTAGTAGAAGTCTTTCTAGATTAGGGGTCTAGGATTAGCTAGTTCTAATAGCAAGATGTAGAACACAGGATAGATCTTTGCGTCCCTAGGCAGCGCAAGTTCATAGCTAAGTAGGCTAGCCTGCTTAGAAATAAAAAATAGTCTAACCTTTACTTTGTCTAGTTTTTTTATTAGTTGCTATGTGCATAGATTTTTTTATAAGGAGATAAACTTTATCCCCTTCTTTAGTAGAGGTGCTAATTTGTATATCTTATTAATACAAGAAATGCTCTACAACTAAGCATTATTAGTATTATTAAGAAATTTCTAGTATACTTCCTTTAGCGCCTTAACTAAGGTAATTGCTAATTCTTTTTAAATGTTACTATCTAATAACCTAGTAAAGAGATTTAGATGTCTGCTATAGTTTGCAAAGAACAGCAAATAGCATATTACTTCTAAAAGCTTATTATAGTATATAATTTGTGCTATAGGTAAGAGTAAGACCTAATTGTCTTACTAGTAGTTGTAGTAAATTTAGAGATACGTCTCTATTATCTAGTTTACTCTTTCTATTTGTCTGTCTGTCTGCAGATAGTATGCTATAGATAGCTTCTTCCTAGTGACTATTGCTGCTAGTAGCATAGTCTAATAGTTTAATATAAAGAGCTTATCTCTATTGCTAATAATTAATTTAGAAATACTGTAGTAGCAGATAATCTAACTCTTAAAGACATGCGCTAGCTACTCTGCAGTGTAGCTATGTCTAAACAGTATTATCTTAGCGTACTTAGTAAATCTATCTATTACAACAAAGATTTAGTCGTAGGTATATCCTATTATAGGATCTTTAGAGATAGGTAGCTAGGTAATAAAATCTATTTTCAATGTTTGTCTATAGTGCTGTTAGTAGCTCTATTGCCTATTCTTCTCTATACCTAGCGTGCGTGCTGTGTTTGTTTTACTAACAGCTTACGCAATTCTTAATAAACTTGCTAACCTTATTACACATGTTTAGGAACTTATAATGTCTCCTAATAAGTTCTATTATTTGTGTAATACTAGGGTGTCTATGCAGCAGGTTGTTATAATAACTGCTAATAACTTCTTCTTATAATTCTTCTAGTACTTCCGACAGTACGTAGTGTTCTCCTTGAATTACTATTATAAGGTTAAGCTGCTAAGATAGTCCTAACAACCTGTCTATGTTCTTTCTAAGGATAGCAAACTTATTAATTGTTTTTTTGCCTATAAGGTTATATTATTAGCTAAGGGCGTCTGCTCTGCTGTTTTCTTTTCCTAGCGTGTACAGGATCTTGAAGTTGTACTAACTAAGCATCTTTAACTAGCGAACTTGTTGTTAGTTTAGAACCTTAGTTATTGTAAAATATACTAAGTTCTTATAATCTATATAAATAGTAAGTTCTAAGCAGCTTTCTGCGTATACTCTCTAATATTGCAATGCGTTAACAATAGCTATAAGTTCCTTATTGTATATATTATAGCGTTCTTCTAGTGCCGTAAAATTCCTTAAGTAGTAGGCTATAGAGTGCTATTATCTATCTCATTCTTATATAATGCAAGCTCCTAATCCTAAATCTAAGGCATCTATCTCAAGGCGCGCAGGTTTGCCGCTCTTAAACGCAATTAGTGTAGGAGGCTCTATATGCTTGCTCAAGTAATTTAAAAGCGTTATCTTATACTTTTTCCTACTCAAATAAAGTGTCCTTCTGCGTGAGTCTTATAAGCAGTAAGGCTTTTATAGAATAATCCTTAATAAAGCAGTAGTTAAAGTTAACAAACCCTAGGAATTCCTAGATTCCTTTAACTATTATAGGTGCTAGCTAATCCTTTACAACCTATATTCTCTTCTTGCCTATCTGAACTCTATATCTTCCTATAATATAGCTAAGGAACTCTACTTTGTCCTTATGCTATTTGCACTTCTCTAGCTTTAGCCTAAGGTCTGCTTTTGCTAAGTATTCTAACACTTATCTTACGTAGACCTTATGTTCTTCTAGTGTCTAACTATATACTAGGATATTAATAAGGTATACTACTATAGTAATGTCTAAATGCTCCTAGAGCACCTTATTAATTAACGCTTAACATACTGCTAGCGCATTAGTAAGCCTGAATAGCATAACTGTATACTTATAATAACTATAATAGGTTCTAAACGCTGTCTTCTATTCTTTGCCCTTCTTTATGTATATTAAGTTGTACGCTCCTTGCAAGTCTAATGTAGTAAAGAACTTCGCTCCTAAGAGTCTATCTTATAACTCTAAAATATTAGGCAGCAGGTAATAATTCTTAATTATAATCTTATTTAACTTCTAGTAGTTAACGCATAGCCTAAGCTAACTGTCTTTCTTAGGTACAAATAGAATAGAAAATCTAGCTAATAACTTAGATATTTAGATAAAACCTTTTACTAGGTTTGCCTAGATATACTCCTAGAGTATCTTTAGCTCTTTTTTAGATAGCTGGTACATAGGCCTAAAGGGTAGTTCTTTCCCTTCCTTAAGTTTAATCTTACAATCCTAAGGTTAATGCTTAGGTAGCGCTTTTGCAGATAACTCTTCTTTAAACATCTAGGCGTATTAATAATACCTATCTAGTATAGAAGGAGTTGCACTCTTAGTCTCCTTAATTATTGCAGAGGGGCTCTTCTAGTCTGCACAATTAACTGCTCTAACTTAGCGCGTTTTATATACTAAAGAGATATTATTAATCTCCTTCTTATCTACTAGCTGCGTTGTAAGCTGCGTAGGTCGTTGTCTTAGTATGCCTAATCTGTAATACTTAAGCATTATTCGCTAGTTCTTCTAGTTAATCTATAGATTGTGCTCTCTTAACTAAGGAAGTCCTAATATAATATTATAGGCAGCTGTCCCTAGAATATCTAGGTCTATTAATTCCTTATAGTTAAATACTTTAAGATATTATTACACTACCTTATAGGTTATAAATAATTCTCCTAGCATTAGTTCTCTGTTAGCTACTTGTAAAGGGTATAGTTCCTCCTTTCTTTGCTTCTATAAGCCTGCTTGCGTAATAGCAGATTAAGACACGTAGTTGCTTTATACTCCTAAGTCTAACAATGCTGTTATCCTAGTGCCTTCTAGCACAATAGGGAATTTAATAAGGGAATAGGTCTTATTAGAATCCTTATATTAATTCTAGGAGCCTTAGATGTTGTTAAGAAAGCACTCTTATCTAGCTCCTCTATAGCGTTTGCTTACTATCTATCTAAAGAAGACTTGTCCTAGGGCAAAAAGCTGCTTAGGCGCTTAAGTAACCTATGTTTCTAACACTTTAGGTTAAGGCACTTATCCTATTTATAACTATAGCATTCTTTAATCTATACTAGGTGTATGTCTAAGATTTCTTCTACGCTAGTAACTCCTAGAAAGTGTAGGGTTATACGCTTATCCTAGAGGTGTTCTGCGTAGTAAGTTTCTGCACACTCCTACTAGTAGTCTTTGCAGCTATTAGGCTTGCTTAGGAACTACTAGCTGCTTAACTTAAACTACTTATAGTTATTATAGGCTTTATAGTAGCACTGCATAGCTAGTAACTAAGGGTAACATAGGTTCCTAATATCCTAATAGAGTTGCGATGTGTAGCTCTGTGCTAGCATAGTAGGTTGTTAGTTAAAGTTAGGTTTATCCTAGCCTTAGGCGTATAAGTTGTAAGCGTCTAGCTATTATTATGTTGCAGTATTATCTTTCTTCTATCAGTTAAAGTCCTCTATATACTAATCCTCATTAGTCCTTTTTACGTTAATTAATTATTAATTAAACTTCTTAAGTGCGTTAATATTACTAAGTAAATATTATTTAAACTATATAATATCTTCTCCTATTATCTATGTATAGGTGCTGTTAACACTCTGTAAGGTTAGTAACTAAATAATAACGCTTAGTATTTTTTCCTTATGTTTAGGAATGTTGTTAATAATAGTTAGGTTTATTATAGGTATTTAAGGCTCTTAGGAGGCAGGAGTCTAGATTGCTTAGTTGTGTAAGACTAGCATGTTATACTCTTATAGTCTGTTGCATATAAGTAGACATTTTCCTTCCTATAAGTAGTATTAGTTGTCTTTCTAGTAGAAGGGTCTGTAGTATTATTTACTAATAATAATAGTGCTATCCCTAGTGTTGCATTCTGCTACATAGTACTTCTAGGGATTGTTATAAATCTACTAGGTATGCAAGTTAGGCGTTAGTGCCTGAACTAGTTTGTTTAACGCGTACTTGTCTAATTCTTTATTATAGTTGTCTTCTATAAGACAGCCTATATCTTTAGTAAGAACTTCCTATTCTCTACTAGTCTTATTATTACTAGTAGTTAGTATATTAAGCTGTTAGACTACTTTATTCTTTATATAACAATTGTAAGTATAGTAGCCTATCTTACTATAGCTATAATAAGTTACTGATAATTTATTGCTATAGTTATTACTACCCTTGCTCTACTCTTTCTTGTTCTATCTATTAGGTCCTTTGTTAATATTAAATAGGTCTATAGCGGCTGGTCTTTAGTATCTACTTTACAAATTATTATAAATATATTATCTTGAATTAGATTAATAGTAGCCTCTGCGCTGTCTGCAGTTAGTAAGGTTGTGTTACGATCCTGAGGAACACAGTATCAAACGTCGCGGATCACCACCCTGGTACGGCACAGTCGACCCACAGGGGAGGAGTTATTACAAGTAAGCAACCACACAGCGTTAGCAGTCATTGCTCGGCTATCATCGATGGGTCACGTGATGTGATCAGTCTTGGCATGATCAGTATGATTAGTGCTCAGTATGATCAGTGATCAGTCCGACCAGTGCTCAGTGCGATCAGTACGATTAGTACAACTGAGCACTCTGCATATTCCCTTAGTATATAACAAGTAGGAACACAACCCTTATGGTTCGTGTTCAACCTAGTCAATCAAGTTTGTCTTTAGATCTCAACTTAACTTTCAAGCTAGACAGTCTACTCTGTACTACTCATCGTTACCCTTGCCTTTGAGACTGACAGATCGTATCTGTACACCTCATTGCAAACTAACCCCTTGGACTCCTGTCACCGTACTCATCCTCAAGAACTAATAGAACACGTGCTTACGAGCTTTGCTTAAAGTACAACTTTAACATTTTAAACACCCCTAAGATGAGTACTACCTCAGGAACCCGTGCTACCCCTAGCAGCACTCTCTTAAACGATACGGACATGACCGACGCCAGTACTACGACTAACAGCGTCATAAACGTCAGCAAGCCCGACCTCTACTACAGAGATCGCGCAAAGCTAGACGACTAGATCATGCAATAGGACCTTTTCTTCACTTTCTAAGGTGAGAAGGTACCTATGGACAAGCGAGTCATCCTCGTATCAAGCTACATGCGTGGCAACGCTTTTAAATAGATCAAACCCTTTATTTAGCAATTCCAGGCAGGAACTGCCCCTGATGAAGTGGACGAATAGGTCAGAAACTTCAACAACTTTAAAGAGAAGATTAAACCTGTGTTTGGTATCTCTAACGAACCCACGATTGCACGACGCGAGATTCAGCGCGTCCGTCAGACCACGTCAGCCGCTGATTACGCTGCGGAGTTTCAGCAGATCGCTGCCAACACTGACTGGGACGACACTGCGCTGATGACCATGTTTAAACAAGGTCTCAAACCTTCAGTCAAGACGGAGCTGATGCGCACTGGCGCTAGCACTGATAGTTTGGACGACCTCATCAATACTGCAATTGATATCGACGTCAAGCTCTACTAGTTACAGCAAGAACTACGAGATGATCCACGGGCGCGCGTGCTCTTAACTGAGAAACGCTCGCCACCACGCAAACCATGGCGCAACAATCCTGCCAACCGCGGACAACGCGAAGGCCACTATCAATCTAACTCTAGACAACGTATTCACAACAACACGCGAAGTGGATACTACGGACCAGCCGCCATGGACCTATCTAATATTAACAAAGGACCTGATAGGTGGAACAAGAAAGAGCAGGGCAAGGGTAGTAACAACTGCGGTGACAAGTCATTAGTGACTTGCTACAGCTGTGGCAAAACAGGCTACTACGCTCGCGATTGTCGCATGAAAAACAAAGTGGTCCGACAGCTTAACATGCTAACTACTGGCGACAACAAGACTAGTGGAGAATAGGAAGTTCTCACTAAAGACATGGGCTGTCTTATAGAAGATAACCATGATGAAGAATCAGACGACTACGCGTCAGATACACGAATTCGGGCATCAACGCCTCACCCGCATACCCAATAGATCTATAACAATCCCCGGAAACATCATGCAGTAGAATGCGACACCCGGGATGGCACTATCATTGTCGGCAAGCGATACTACGGACCCTTCTACCAGAAAGACAACTAGTACTATACAAAGGAGGGAAAACGTCTGCTTGTATGCGACAGAGCACAAGAGTATCAGGACACGCCGGTCTCGCGCGACTGAGCAACCCAGACTCCTGCCTCCCAGGAACCGCAAGTGCCTACAATAAACCTGACTATTGTCAACAATATTCCTGAACATAAGGAAGAGACACCAAGCGTCACTATTCAATCGCCAACCTTACAGAGTGTCAAGAGCACTCGCGGATGGATGATAGACGAAGACGTCATAAGGTCAAGGCAGTATCTGCTTAATGACAGCGATGCACTCGAGAAGTTCGATCAACAAGTGATCAACGCACAGAGGACCAGCAAGGACTGGCACACGGAAGACTTTAGTCAATGGAAGAAAAACAACACTGCGACACAATAACAGCTAGACGCTTACAACTCCTACGCTTGAAGCCGAGACGAACCTGACTTCGACCGTAGACCAGCTATGCCAACACAGAGCTACACATCGCAGCTACACTAGGACATTAGGAACCTATGTCACCCTTAGCTACCAGCCATGCAGTGCTACCACGAAGACTGCGATGACCACAAGCAGTTTAAGATCAACAGCCAGTGGTTTCCAAGCAAGCCCGAAGGCTGTGAGGAATACTGGTGGGAGTGTGCAGAGACCTACTGCGCGGAGCACCTCTGGGACAAGCGTACGAATCTACACTTCCTAGGGATCACTAGCGTAGAAGAGATCTTAGACATGCACCTCGTCCAGAACAAAGAATGCTACGGTCACGAGTGGGTAGAGTGCTTAAACCTAAAGTGTCAGAAACATAGGTCACTTAAGTACCTAAGCGGCTTCTTGCCCTAGGACGAGTCTTTTTTAGACGTACAGCGAACGAACGCCACAGAGGAACTGGACGAGAGCGCTTTCTTAACAGCGTCTAGGGCTCCCGGAATCGACGTCAGAATTCTAATGAGACCCATTCCCTCATCAAATTCCCTGTTGTGCTAGAAGGCACTAGGATAACGGCATTGTTGGACTTAGGAGCATAAAGCAACTACGTGTCTTAATCCGCTATTACGCAAGCAGGCTTGCAGAAGCGAAGAAAGGAGGAACCATACCCTTTACGAGTAGCTAACGGAGAACTAATGCTAGGAGAGTCGTTTGTGACCCACAAGGTGGTGCAATAACATCTTAGAGTATTTAACCACAAGGAATTGATAGACCTAGATGTTCTGGGAACGGCCGCCCACGATATCATATTAGGACTTCCTTAGTTAAGAGAGCACAATCCATAGATCGACTGGAAGAACCAGCGAATAACGCTTAAGTGTCACAGATTAGGTACACCAAGACAGCGACCCGCGCAGCTCACGACGCAGCTGGTGGATGAGAAGGAGATTAACAATATCTCTTCGAACAAGACGCGCCAAGATAGAGCGGTTGACCGTGCAGATACCAACCAGCCCTAGGATCACAAAGCGACGGTTAAGGAGGATAGTACAACTCCTGACATCCCGGACGAATACAGAGAGTTTATAGACCTCTTCCGCAATAAGAAGACTGCGAAAGCACTACCGCAGCACTAGGAATAGGACCACGAGATTAAGCTTAAGGAAGGAAAGAAACCCCCATTCGGGCCCATATACTAGATGTCAGAAAAGGAGCTTGAGGAACTACGCAGATACCTCAAGGAGAACCTTAACAAAGGATTTATTAGAGAATTAGAATCCCTAGCAGGATTTCCTGTTCTATTTGTACTAAAGAAAGATGGCAAGCTACGAACTTGCATCAACTACCGGAAGCTCAACGATATTACTATTAAGAATCGGTACCCGCTACCGAATATCAGCGAACTACAAGATCGGCTAGCCGGAGCACAGTACTTCACTGCGTTAGACCTAAGAGGGGCGTATAACCTTATCCGCATGAAGGAAGGCGAAGAATGGAAGACGGCGTTTAGAACCTGTTACGGTCATTACGAGTATTTAGTCATGCCATTTAGGCTTACCAACGCACCAGCGACATGCTAAGCACTTATCAACAACGTGTTAAGAGCGCACTTAGACATCACTGTAGTGGCGTACCTCGATGACATCCTAGTTTACAGCAAAACGCTAGAAGAGCATGTCGAACATGTACGACAAGTGCTTACCTGCCTAGGAGCAGCACACCTACGCCTGAAACCTAAGAAGTGCGAGTGGCACAAGGAGGAAGTTGAATTCCTAGGGTTTGTCGTAGGAAGACACGGAGTTAAGATGAGCAAAGATAAGGTTCAGGTTGTAAAAGATTGGCCAACACCTAAGACTGTTAAGAACATTTAAGAGTTCCTTGGGTTTGTCAACTTTAACCGACGCTTCATCAAGGACTACTCCACAAAGGCCTTGCCGCTAACAAAACTTACGCGGAAGGACACACCTTTTAGATAGGACAGCGATCAGGACCAAGCCTTTAAAACGTTAAAGCAGGCTTGTGTGGATCCACCTACTCTAGTCACATTCAGAAGCGGAGAACCGCTGCGAATGGAAACAGATGCCTCAGATTTGGCATTGGGAGCATGCATCACGC
Organism: Didymella pinodella; assembly: GCA_039634465.1. Classification (NCBI taxonomy): domain Eukaryota; kingdom Fungi; phylum Ascomycota; class Dothideomycetes; order Pleosporales; family Didymellaceae; genus Didymella; species Didymella pinodella. Next base: position 147,957 of record CP113351.1, read on the forward strand.
AGGAGCGAGATGGCTAATGGCACCCAATCGCGTACTATTCACGCAAGTTCTCAGGACTAGAGGAACGATACGACGTACACGACAAGGAGTTACTAGCGATCGTATCCGCCTTAGAACATTGGCAAGTTTACGCAGAAAGTTGTTTAGAACTCACGATCTACACAGATCACAAGAACCTGGTACACTTCACAACAACAAAGGTATTGAACAGACGACAAGTACGATAGTCTGAGACCCTTAGACAGTACAAGTTTAAGATCCTCTATACTCCAGGAAAGGACAACGGCAGAGCAGATGCGCTCAGTCAACGACACGACCTCGCAGGATCTAAGATGATCAACGAATTAGCAATCCTTAGCATTAACAGCGACAGATCGTTAGGACCATCACAGCAGCTTAACAATTTGATGCTAGTCCGACAAGAACAGCAGATACCAGCTCACGTTCCTGAAGAATTAGAATAAGAGATCATTAGCAATCACCACGATAACCCGCTGCACGGACACCCTAGCATCACAAGAACGATGGAACTTATTAAGAGACACTACGAGTTCCTGAACATGCGCGACAAAGTCAGTAAGTTTATTAAGAATTGCGTAAGCTGTCAGCAGAACAAACACAGCACGCACGCCAAGTATGGGGAAGCACAGGCAATGGAGCCACCGACGGCACCATGGACGAACATCACGATGGATTTCGTTACCCAGCTACCTGTCTCCAAAGATCCTGTAACAGGATACGCCTACGACTCAATCTTCGTCGTAGTAGACCGATTCACTAAGTACGCTGAGATGATACCGTTTAGACATGGCTACACTGCAGAACAGCTAGCGCACGTCTTTAAGGACCAGATTATTCGCTACCACAGTATCCCAGAATCAATCATTAGCAACAGAGATAAGCTCTTCACGTTAAACTATTGGACCACGCTACTAGCAGCGTTAGGCACTAAGAAGAAGCTTTCCACGGCCTACCACCCGCAGACAGACGGACAGACAGAAAGAGTGAACCAGACAATGGAGACGTACCTCCGCATTTACTGCAACCAGCAGCAAGACAACTGGTGTTCACTATTGCCTATGGCACAAATTGCATACAACAACAAACTCTCAGAAGCAACAGGCTACACGCCGTTCTTCGCGAATCACAGCAGACAGCCAAATCTCTTTACTAGGTCATTGGACAGTGATATCCAAACAGAATTAGCGATATCCTCAGTCGAAGCACTGAAGGAAGTACATCAGAAATCGCTTAATAACATCGCCAAAGCTCAGTCAAGGAGCATCTCTTATGTCAACAAGAAACGAAAAACGGCGCCTCTGCTAAAAGAGGGGGATAGAGTGTATCTCCTCACAAAGAACCTACGCACACGGCGACCAACGAAAAAACTAGACAGAGTTAAGGTCAGACTATTTTTCATTTCTAAGCAAGTTAGCCCAGTTAACTATCAACTCGCGCTGCCCACGGATGCAAAGATCCATCCTGTGTTCCACATCTCGCTACTGGAACCAGCCGACCCTAGAACGCCAATCTAGAAAGACTTTCACTACCAGGCAGATGGCTAGAATGAGTGGGAAGTTGAAAAAATAATAAAACAAAGGAAGAAAGGACGCAACACTGAATACCTAGTTAAATGGTCAGAATACCCAGACTTAGAAAACACATGGGAGCCAGAAGCAAACCTCACGAATTGCCGCCAGTTGATAGCACAGTATCGAAACCTTGCGGCCAACACAAGGGCCTGACAGGATCCATAGGGTTACCAGCAAGGAAGTTAATAAAGAGCTGGTCTGACAGAAGACTAAAAGAAGGGTTGTCAGCCTATAACCAGCCGGGATCAGCCCAAGGATCGGGAACAAGGGGGCCGGTAACGGTACTCGAACTTTCCGCCTCCTGTGCCTGATCCTGCACTTTCAGCAACGCCAGATCGCGACGAGCGAACTGCCGCTCACAGCTCTCGGCTTCAGCCAACTCGCGCCGTGCACGAGTCACTTCTAGCTGAGAAGCCGCAGCCGCTTCTTCAGCACGAAGCAACACAAGACGCTTCGCCTCTTTTTCTTTCTCAATCCTTTCCTATTCTTCTTTAGGCACAAACAGACTGCACTCTGCTTTTACTGAGATGCAACCGGCACATCAACTAGTAGCGGTATCGACAAAACACCGCAAGTCCTTTTGTTCACACCTTTCACAGCGAAACGCCATTTCCAGCGAACGATCCTGAATACGACGTGCGCGGGCACGACGCTGCTCCGTGGACGACTGAGAGCGCGGGGCTCGTGGTTTTCGTGTTCCGGAATCCTTCGGCATGGTTAGGGAGGCTATGGAACGTCACAAGAAAGCAACCTACGAACGGTACTTATAGGAGAAGACCTACCCTGCGACCCGCGGCACGGATAAACGATATATCGAGGACGATATGCTAGAAGGGGGGAGGTAGTGTTACGATCTCCAGAAGAACAGGTACTAATAGGAAGCGGGGCATCGCCAAAGGATGACAGCGTGTCACGTGTCACGTGATCTGCGGGCGAACCTCCCGCCAAGGAATCTCATCCCGTAGGCCAAGGGATGCCACAACATCCCGGGAAGACATCACATCCGCGGACACAAGGGAAGTGACACTTTACTGTGATGCCACCCTATGTTCCCTAAGTATATAATAAGTAGGAACACAACCCTTATAGTTCGTGTTTAACCTAGTTAATTAAGTTTGTCTTTGGATCTCAACCTTTAACCTTTGAGCTAGACAGTCTATTCTGTACTACTTATCGTTACCCCTGCCTTTAAGACTGACAGATCATATCTGTACACCTCATCGCAACCAACCCCTCGGACTCCTGTCACCGTACTCATCCTCGAGAACTAATAGAACACGTGCTTACGAGCTTTGCTTAAAGTACAACTTCAACAGTAGTCTTATAAAATAATAATTATAGTCTTTTTTCTAGGTGTTATAGTCTGTGTAGTTCTATTTTATAAATATATATAGAGGCTCTAGCCTTAGAAGACTAGAGGTTAGTATAATAGAAAGCACTCTAGAGCTAGATAAATTTACTTCTATAATCTAGAAGGTAGTTATATCTCTAGTAAGGTATCTAACTCTAGCTTCTCTAAGCTAGGCTACCTTCTATAACTTTGCCTTTTTACTATACTAGGCCTCTAACTCTTGCACTTCCTAGTCTAACTTGTCCTCTTTTAGGGTGTTATAGGCTAGTTTAGATAGAAATAGAGCTCCTAGTAATATATTATTAGAGATAGGGCTTTAAGTCCCTATTTATAAGGTAGTTAATACCTATTTAGGTTCTAGAGTTAAGTTCTCTACTTCTAGTTATAGTACAGAACTTCTTATCCTATACTCCTATCTTCTCTCCTAGAGTAGGAGCAAACAGAATGTTAGGACCTGTACTATAGAGCTCTAATTAAGGAGGGTGCAATGTGTAGTATTGTAATATTATTAGGCATAGTATCTATTTATAGACTGTAGACTGTTCGCTAAAGAGTTAGCGAACCACACATGTGAGACTTTATCAGTCTCCGGTGCCCAGCACGCTAACCCTATGGGTCCTGTCGGCCCATGGGGCTGACATTAGCTTCTCATTATAGGGTAAGCTTCTATGCAATGGCCTTCTCTTTTTACAAGCGCGTCTCACCCCTCTACTTACGCGTCAACGTTAACTGTACAATACTATGCTTTCTTGCTAACCTGTGCTATGGTATATCTTCTTTAGATGCAAAAGTATCACACTCTAAGAGGGCTTCTTGTAATCCCATCGCGTTGTGTTGTAGTAGAGCTGAGATAATAGAGGTGTTTTGGTGGTTTGGCGCATTACGCGAATCGGCGCATTACGCGCAGACACGGTATCGCCCAGGACGCTGTCAGAGATGTCTCCCAACAAGGTTCATTCATCGATCCGAGCATTATCGGCTGGATCCTCTCTATGATCCTCTCTATGACCTTCTCTGATGGCTCGTCATACATGGCTGCGCTCCAGAGCGTGGACGCTCGACAAGCCATCCGTTCCAGCATGCTGTGTTTCTTCGCCAATACTTCCTTCCGTGCGCGCAATAGGAGTTTGTGGTTTACTAAGGACAGCATGTCAGTGGTCAGATAATAGTGGCGCTATTCTAGCCTCCCAAGGCTGTTTGTACACAATGTCAAGCACAAGATGCTGGTTATAGCAGACAGACTCTCTACGTTGAGATGGCAGTAAAGCAGCTAGTCTGCTAGCATGCCATTCCCTAGCGTAATTGTGCTACCTATCAAGGTGGAGATGATTTGCTCGTCAGTTGCTCGAGAAAATTCGTGTAAGAGGAAGGCCTGTGGTGCGGAAGTGGGTATCTTTTATTCGACTCAACATGCTCTGCTTTACTCTCAGCAGGTGCTCTTCCGCACTCTTCTTCTTCAACCAGCACCAACTCGTTGTCAAGCTCAAGGAGCTGTACCGGAACGTCGCGGCTATGCATCGGAAAGCTGCACTTAAAGACTTGTGATTGTGTGCGCGTCGATGACTGACTACCGCTTGCCTCGCCCGGCTTGCGCGCCGCCCATGCCCATGCCCTTCATCATGTTCATCATCGCGCCCATATCTGGAAGCCGTTAGCTGATGTACTACGCCAAGAAATTTTTCAACCTGCCTGGCATCCCCCCTTGCCCACCAAGGCCACCGAGCATTGACTGCATCGCCGACATGTCTGGCATTTGCCCCCCTTGCCCACCAAGCATTTTCATCATCGAACTCATGTCTAGAGAGGTTAGCTGTTGAAGAATACATTGGCAGCATGCTCACCTGGAAGCCCACCTGCGCCTGCACCACGGCCAGCGCCACCCATGGACTGCATCCGTCTCTGCATCGCAGCCATTTGAGACTTTTGATTCTGACCACCGAGAGCGCCCTGGGCTTTTTGCATACCTGGGAACCGTTAGCTGGGCTGCATAATGTCTTCTCTGCTCTGTCGCCAAAGCACGGCGTGATGTACCTTTCTGCATGCCGCCCATCTGCATATGGTGTCAGTAAGCTCGACGATTCGCGACGGGTGTTTCTCACTCGTTTTGCCATCCCGCTCATCATCTTATGCTGGGTGAGTAGCTCCTCGACTTCGCGAACACTGGTTCCGGAGCCGCGCGCGATGCGGGTCATCCGTGTGGGTTGCTCGATGAACATCTTGCCGTCCGACTCGAGCTCCTTCTCAGTCATGGAATCGCAAATGTAAATCATACGCTTGAGCTTCAGGCTGCCCTCTTCGTCATCCATACCGCCCATCATGCCGCTCAGGCCTGGAATCATGCCTGCCATTTTGCTCAGGGGCCCCATCTTCATAATGTTGCTCAGCTGGTCGCGCAGGTCGCGGATGGTGAATTTGCCCTCGACAATGTGCTTCATGGTGTCCTTTTGGTCGAGCTTGAGACTCTGGACGTGCTCGACCAGGCCGGCGACGTCGCCCATGCCCAGCAGCTTGCTGACAAAGGGCTGGGGGCTGAAGCGCTCGAGGTCCAGCATGTGCTCTCCGTTGCCGAGGAAGACGATGGGCGTGTGCGTTGCAGCGACGGCCGAGATGGCACCACCACCTGCGGCGGCACCGTCGGTCTTTGTGATGATGATGGCTCCGAAATCTGCGGCGTCCTTGAAGGCGCGGGCTTGGGCTTCGGCCTGCTGGCCGATTGTGGCGTCGAGAACCATGATGGTCTGGTCAGGGCGCACGGCGTTCTGGATCTGCACCATTTCGTCGAAGAGGTCCTGTTCTTGGCTGTGGCGTCCGGAGGTATCGACGATGATGATCTCGAAGCGCTCTTTCTTGAACTTGTCGACACCCTCGGCGGCGACGACGACAGGGTCTGTCTCGGTGTGGCTGCCGTAGTAGGGGATCTTTGCTTTGGTGGCGTTCTGCTTGAGCTGGTCAAAGGCACCGGCACGGAAGGTGTCGGCGCAGACCAGACACGCCTTGAATCCTCTGGCCTGGTACCAGCGGGCCAGCTTGGTGCACGAGGTGGTTTTGCCGGAGCCCTGCAGACCGACGAACATGATGACGTTCTGCTTGCCCTTTTTCGGCTTAAAGGGCTCGGCGTGGGGATCGACGAGCTTGACGAGCTCGTCGTAGACGGTCTTTTGGATGAGGCGCTTCTTGTTGACGGCGGGGGCGAGGTTCTTGAAGTCGATGGCGCGCTTGACGGACTGGCGCAGGTTCATGACCAGCTTGACGTTGACGTCTGCTTCGACGAGGGCGTTTGAGATTTCCTTGAGCATGGCCTCGAAGGCCTTCTCGTCGAGGTTGGGCGAGCGCGTGAGGTCGGAGACGGCGGCATTGATGCGCCGCCCGAGGTCTTGGAGCACCATGGCTGCGGTGGGGTGGGGGTGGTGGTGGTGCGAGGGGGCGGTGGTGGTGTGAGGGTGCGGTGTCGTGTGCGGGTCGTGTGCGGGTCGTGAGCGCCGGGGGTCGTGATGTTGGCCGGCGACGTTGTGTTCAGCGGGGGAGCTGCGGGGTGGGGCCCTTTGCCCTTGGCGTCGGTGCATTCGACGCTGCCGCCGACGCGTGCTGGAAAAAAGTTCTGGACGTTGCAATCGGCGGCTCACCACAGCGTCACAGCACACAGCACACAGCACACAGGCACAGCACAGCACAGCACAGCACAGCCACCATGGTCAACACATCGCTGAAGCGCAGGCGGACCGAGGCGGAGATGCGCAAGGGCATGCCGAAAAAGGAGAAGAAAAAGGTCAAGCGCCAGAAGTACTACCACAGCTCCGACGACGAGTCTGCCGACGAGAACGTTGCGACCGATGCGCCCAAGAACTACAAGGCGCCGCGGCAGGACGAGGTCGAGGAGCCGTTCGAGCCGTCTGGCGCCAATGCAGTCGAGCCCAAGCCGAAGCCGCTCAAGTCGGCCTTGAAAGCCCAGCCCAAGCACAAGATGACCATCTCTGCCAAGGTTGCGCCCGCCGACCCCGCGCACGACTCTGCACCGAGCGAGGACGATCTGGCTGGGGGTGATGATGGTGAGGGGGAGGAGGAGGAGGAAGAGGAAGAGGAAGACGACGACGAGGAAGACTCTGCACTCGATGCAGAAGCAGACGAGTTCGACATTGAAGACTCGGACTCGGACGTCTCAGAGACATCGACGGCGGCCGCGCGTAAAGTCAAAAAACGCAACGACCCCGACGCGTTTGCAACGTCCATCTCGCGCATCCTCAACACCAAACTCACGTCGACCAAGCGCTCTGAGCCCATCCTGTCGCGGTCCAAGGACGCGCAGACGGCCAACAAGGAGCTCGCCGACAGCAAGCTGAGCGAGAAGGCGCGGCGCCAGATGCTCGCCGAGAAGCGTGCGCTGCGTGAAAAGGGCCGGGTCAAGGACGTGCTGGGCCTGCACGACGCGGCGGTCAGCACGGCCGAGGTGACGACCAAGGAGAAGGAGCTGCGACGGACGGCGCAAAAGGGCGTGATCAAGCTGTTCAACGCGGTGCGCGCAGCCCAGGTCAAGGGCGAGATGGCCGAGCAGCAGTCCAAGGAGGCGAACGTGGTGGGCCTGGCCAAGCGCGAGGAGAAGGTCAAGGAGATGAGCAAGCAGGGCTTCTTGGATATGATTACCGGCGGGCAGGCCAAGGAGGGGTCTGTGGAAGCATAGGTTCTGATACCATTCATGAGGAATTTATGCATACTCGTACACGTCTTGCGCCGAGTGCCTACTGTACAATACTTTTTGATACAAAATGCCGCCCTATCGCCCATCCCCCAATTCACATGTCCTGTACTGCCATGCAGCATGGAGCTAGTCAGTTCAGTCTTCACTTGAAATCGCTCGCTTGCAGGTTCCGCGTCATGCTCGGCAGCTTGACGACCAGGCCGTCCAGCTCCTTGGTCATCTTGACCTGACAGCCCAGGCGCGACGTCTCGGTCAGGCCAAAGGCCAGGTCCAGCATGTCGTTCTCGTCGTCGTCGGGCTCCTCCATGGCGTCGTACTTGGCCTCGTCGGCAACGATAACGTGGCAGGTGGAGCAGGCGCAGGAGCCGCCACAGGCACCCTCCATCTCGAGGTCGTTGGCCTGGGCAATGTCGAGCAGGTTGTCGCCGGCGCAGACGTCGAACGTGTGCGATTGGCCGTCCTTGTCGATGAAGGTGACGTGCAGTCTGTGCCCGCGTTAGCCCATGGAAGACGACGCTGCGGCCGTGGTGAGACTCACTCCTCGCCGGGCTTCGGCTTGTCGAGGTGGGCGTGGCGGGAGGCCGGACTCGACGAGAAGGCCCGCCGCGACACGACAGCTGCGCATGCCGTGCGCAATGTGTGCTGCGACCCTGACGCCGCTGTCGTCCTGGCGGGTGCAGTGCTCTGGGACGCCCAATGGCGGGCTTGGTTGGAGAAGCGTCGTGCACTGCGCGCGCTGGACGCGGCGACAAGCGTCTCGGATCCCCGCAGCGCACGGCCAAAGAGACTCAGGGACGCCATTGTGCAGACTGGAGCGCGGGAATGCAGGGTGGGAGGATGCCCGCGGTGCGTGGGAAAAGTTGCGGTGCGAGGACGACAGCGGTGCATCGGCCGCGCTGTGATACGCTGCAGCAGATGACGCACTGACGGCTGATCAGCCGCAGCGATCTCGCTTCGTCGCGACTCGTGAGGCTGGCATTCGGAGATAGTCACAGCCGCCCGCCGCCCGCGACAGACCTCACCACCCGCTCCTCCGCAGCAGCGCCAGACTCCAGATGGCCGACGCGCTGCCCCTCTCGCGCGATGCCCCGAACCCGCTGCGCCCGTACTACATCCCGCCGTCGATAGGCCCGCCGCCCGACCTGGCGCCGCACGCAGCCAACGCCTCGAGCAGCGCACCGCCGCCGCCGCCGTACAGCGCACGCAGCCCGTCGCAGTCGCAGCCGTCGTTTGGCAGCCAGGCACGCAACATGCTGTCGGACCTCGACTACGACAGCTACTTCCCGGGCGCCGCGCCCACCGTCGCCGAGCACGCGAAGAAGCTGCTCGACCACGCCCTGTGGAACTACACGAGCGTCCTGCTGGCCCAGCCCTTCGACGTCGCCAAGACCCTGCTGCAGGTGCACGAGGCCCGCGGCCAGCTGCCCCCGGCGCTGAGCGTGAACGCCGGCGACGAGTGGCGCGGCAGCGGGAGCGGGCGGCCACACAGCTTCGCCAGCGCCAAGTACGGCGAGTACCCCTCCGACGACGACGACGACGACGACGACGACGACGAGTCCGACAACGACGCCCCGGGCTACTTCACCTCGACCGCCCCTTCGGCACACTCGCTGCACGGCCACCGCGCGCCCTCGGCGTCGGCGTCGCGCTCGCGGTCCCCGCGCAAGAGCAGCCACCAGAGCCGCCACCAGAGTCACGTCCACAGCCGCTCGCGCTCGGCCACGCCCACACGCCCGCGCCAGGCGCCCGCCCGCAAGCTCGAGCTGCGCCGCCCAGACGCGCTGCTCGACGTCATTGCCCAGCTGTGGCAGAAGGAGGCCGCCTGGGGCGTGTGGAAGGGCACCAACTGCACCTTCATCTACAACTTCCTGCTCAAGACCACCGAGAGCTGGTTCCGCAGCGCCCTGTCCGCCCTGCTCAACATCCCCGACCCGGGCTCCATGGCCGCCGCCGCCAGCGGCATCGGCGGCCTCGACATCATCGACAGCCCCTCGCCGCTCATGTCCCTCAGCGTCGCCGTCGCCGCCACCGCCATCGCCGCCACCATCCTCGCGCCCCTCGACCTGATCCGCACCCGCCTGATCGTCACCCCCGTCTCCGCCGCTCCGCGCTCCATCTACCCGTGCCTCTCGCTGCTGCCCTCCATTTCCATCTCCTCCAACCTGCTCCCCGCCACCCTGCTCCACGCCTGCATACCCACCCTCATCTCCTCCTCGACGCCCCTGCTCCTGCGCTCCACCCTCTCCATCGACCCCATCATCACCCCCACTACCTACTCCTTCGGCACCTTTCTCTCCTCCACCGCAGAGCTCTTCATCCGCCTGCCTCTCGAGACCGTCCTACGCCGCGGCCAGGTCGCCGTCCTCCAGGACAACGAGAACCACCGTCTGGCCGCCGAGTACCGCCAGGAGCCCCAGCGCGCCTCCGCGAGCACCTCGTATTTCAGCGCCCACCACGAGCCCGTGCTGAAGAAGCCCCTCGAGGATTCAAGTCTGAGGCGCTTCCACACCATCGTCGACCCCGGGCCCTATCGAGGCGTCCTGGGCACCATCTGGTTCGTCGTGCGCGAGGAGGGCATCACCGTAGTGGGACCCACGCCCTCCAAGGCTGCGAGCGCCCAGAAACTCGGCTTCCAGCGGCCCATCCGCACCCGCAAGGGCCAGGGTGTGCATGGCTTGTGGAGGGGGTGGAGGGTCGGTGTCTGGGGCTTGGTGGGGATCTGGGGTGCTGCCGCCATGGGCGGTGGTGGAGGAGAGTTTTAGCGCGGGGAGAGCATGTGTGGACAAGGTTCCTGAAAACGGTTGTACGATGGTGTTTGATATCCACTCTGTTAGCGATAGACAAGGTCTGGCGTTTTTGGCTTCCATCACCATGTACACGACTTTATCTTCATTTTATTATGCTGTCCATGACACTTGCTCCATGGCCACAAAGTTGCAGTCTGCCAAGACCGTTTTATATATACTGGCATAGCTCTTAGGACGCACATCGATAAGATGCGGTATTCGCCTGCGCTCATCTGCCATCAAGAGAGGGCACATGCGGACTGGAGCTTAAACTGGTAGAGCACTGCAATCAGAGATGACGTTAGGGTCAGGTCCATCATCTGTCGGATACATGGAGTCATCTCCTGCAGTTAATTGCGCGTCCACGCCGACGGAGGCATTCACACATCCATCGGGGACCTCTTTCGGCATGCTGATATAACCACTTGCACTCTTGTCTCCACCTGTCGTTGGCACGTTCGTCACTGTGGCACATGGGTAGCACCACACCAGAATTGATCACGACCACGATTGAAACACGCCGAGGTGGACACCTAGATTCTTTGCTCGAGGCTCAGGTTGACGAGTGGCATTAACTCTACGATGAGTGGCTAGATCCTTCCAGTACCGCTGAATCTGTTTGCTTTGCGCAATGGTATCATTTGGGCACGATCTTAGCACAAGATCTAGAACATATCAACCACGCAATATGTCTAGCGTAATATGAAAATCCTCATCCTAGTCGCTTGCTTATCTGAGCAAGCTTTTGCACGATGACTGCGCTGACGACAGTCCATACCGAAACACTTACTTTAAGCCGTCCTGACTACATCCTGGCTTGGTGGCGCATACGTGTGATTACACGCTTTTTGCACACAAAACTCAACTACATTAGCGACCGCCTCTTTCAGCCGGGGACATTCAAACCTATTCTAACAACTAACATAAATACGTATGTCTTGCGTTCAGTCAAAGAGAGTTGGCGCATGACTATTCAAGGGTCGCAGCTTCTGAGAGGAGACCAAGAGGACGACGTGTGTAAGCCTAAGAGTCGTCGGCAATGTGACAGCACAATTTGTCAGCTTCAATAAACCAACGCCAAACCCCCTTTTGAGATGTTTCGTTGTGCAAACCAGCTCGATGATCTACGGCGTCAAGCTTGGCTCAGCAGCTATAATTGCCAAACTCGCCGTGGAGCCATTCATAGAAATGGTACTAGAAAACAAAATCTGTGCGCAGTTGTTTGCCTGCTTCGCTCTCGGAACACTGTCACCGGAGAACATCCTGTTCCTATCACCAAGCCTTTAGTGCCACTTGTTTGCATACGCGGATAAACGATGGCAGATAAAGTGATGACAAGTGTCTTCTGTGTCGTAAAGCGTTGTTACTGTACCCGTGGCCGCCTGCTGTCACGCCGTTGGCAGGTGATTAGCACCACTCTTCCAGGAACAGCAACAATATGACACACGTATCGAAGTAACCTTGAAGGAGGTAGCGCTGGACAATATGCAAACCTTCTATGACTACGTTGGGCAAAATCACGATGTAAATTGCATGAGCGAGCTAGCACGTAACAACGCCTGGCGATGGTGTTTGACTACGAGTGTGTTTTTCCTGGGGAACAGTGCACCCAGAGTGTGAATAAAACGTGTCCGGTGAGTCTGGATACCACCGTGCTGCTGTGTTGGCAAGATGTTGGACATACGACGATGCGTTAGAACCAGTATGTGCACTCAGACTGCACGCATGCCATTGAATGTTACCTAGGTATCCACAGTGCTACCAAGATAAATAAACTGCTAATCCACTTGCCATTGCACATCATCAAACCGTGCACAGATTCTCCAGAGCATTACTTCATTTCTCGAATCACCACTGAACAGAACCATACACAGCGATCATGTCTGACAACAAGCTCCCCAAGCACATCCAACGCCAGCTGGACCAGATGGAAGCCCAGCAGAACCACGAAAGGTACGTTTCAATGCAACGGAAGTTCGACCGGTACAGGGCGAACGGCATGTCCAAGAAGGACGCCATAGAGAGGGTCGAGGCCTGGGAGGACACGAGCGTTTCCAGAGACATCGATGATCTCATCGAGGCGGAGAAGGACTTGCTGGCGCTGGAGGCGAAAAAGAACAGCAAGTAGTAAGAAAGCGGAGGAGATGGTAACATTGGGAGGGTGTCTCAAGGAAGATGCGCAAGGTCTCACGGGCATGTGGTGCGCGTCTTCCTCTCCTGCCCCGGGCTGAGTCAGCGTGTTCTGTAAAAGCTCCCCAGACCGAATCCATCAATTTCCTTTTGATTTTCAATGCTCGCTCTTATTCTCCCGCCTCATAAATGCGTGATACAGCTGACCTGGACAGGCTTCAAGGGCCTCCAGGTGCTTGCTAAAGTGCTTGCTAAAGTGCTTGCTACAGTGCTTCACCTTTTCTCTGACACATTTATGCTTCAGTCTTAGCCTTTCGGCTTATTCCTCCAAAGACTTTGTCATGACCTGGTGAAACAGGGTTATGGCCTTCAGTTCCCTTTTTCCTTCAGCTGAGCGGCCGAGTGTGTCTGCCACTGTATACAAGTATTGAGACTCCTCCTAATCTTAAACAGATCACCCACCCAAACTCAACTAAAAACGCAACTCTTCCGCCATGTCGCCCATCAGCCGGGAGCTAGCTGCGCTCAAGAAGTATCTACTCGGAGATGAGCTTAGGCGAGCCAACCTCCAGAAGATGAAATACTTCATCGCAGCCACAGACTCTCTCCCAAGCGCACCCGAGTGGCTCAAGAACGCCACCTTCTTGTCCTTCGATATGGAGTGGTACAGCGAGTGGCGCAAAGAGCTTGGACCCGCGCCACCCACCGAGCTGGGTTCGCAGCCATCTTTGGCGAAGACGTTATAAAGTTCATGAACTGCCCCGATGCCACTTTGGAGGACCTGCTCGCCAACATTAGAGCGTTCCACTTTCGCGTGATCGAACAGCGCCATATGATCAATCGACTCGATGGCTGTCCTGATAATACGGAGGAGAACTTCTTGTTCGGCACGACATGCTTCTTGACTGAAGCGAAGATCGTGGTCACTCACATGTTCACCGAACGCCTCTATCAGACGGCTAGTGAACGGCGCCCACTCATCCTGATCGGCGAAGGCCTCTACGACGAGATCAAGCTCGTCAGGAAGAACTACGGAGTCGATATCCACAACACTGACATCATCGATATGATTGAGTCTCGCTACATCGCTCTTGACGCTGGCATCCTTGGTCCCATCCACATAAAAGATTTGAAGCTGCTCACTCAGGGTTTTGGTCTCGGTACAACGGAGTCATGGTACCCGCACATTACAGACAACTATGCCGCTATGACTCTCATCGTCGCACTTCTTGCTGGCCTCAATGATACCCCGCACCCTTTTGCGCTTTCTGAAGGGTACCCCCCTCGGACTGTCGCGGGCCGCAAAATCCAGGACATCGTTCGAGCAGCTGCAGACCGGATCAAGTCGAGGTCGACGCAAAAAGACAATGTCGTCAAGTACTGCCATCGGTGCGAGGTACCGGGTCACATGCCTGCTGATTGCTTCGCGACGATTGCAGCATGTAACCAATGCGGCTCTGATCAGCACAACACTCATCGTTGTCTGCAGAGCGTTACAAAGACGAGGGAAGCAGCGAACGATAAGATGTCCATGGGAGGCGCATAATTTAGATCCACTAGAGACTGGACGATGCCTCTTGAAGTCACTTGCTGCAGATGTCAGACTAGTGCCATTCCGTGAATACGATACGCAGCACTGTGCTTGCCCCAGCTATTGACCGTGATTGCACAATCGTCAAACGCAGCTGCGTAGGACTCTTAACCAGTCAGCACCCACGCGGCTACTGTGGAAAATACCAAATGTTAGGGTTTTCGCTCTCGCTACCGGATTTGCCCTTCAGCTTGTCGCCATGGTCAGCGGGATTGCGGTGCTCCAGGCACACGCCTGTGTTTGACCCTAAAAACTTTCCACTCCATCGCCAGCAACTCCTACATTGATCATAATCAGAAGAACAGCACCAACAGCACCAACAGTACCAACACCGACATAACACTCTCCAGCACCAACTGCAGAATTCTCAACAAGCCCACTCGCACCACTGAAGCACTCCTCGCGTCAACCCACCACACCGCCGCCGTCGCCATGCCCAGCACCAGTAGCACCGCAGCATATCAGCCTCTCGATGGCAAATCTTCCACTGGCGATGCACTAACGGAGATTGCCAGTGTATCAACCAGACGCAGAACACCCAGCTTGACGAGTTCTCCTGCAAAGACTGTGGCGCAGTTGCGGGCAAAGAAATTTGTCTCCTCCAACTCACTCTGGTGGACGGCCAGGAGGAACTCGAGAAGCTTGTGGAGGAGCACTTCGGTATCAGACCGCCGCCAAACCCCGCTTTCCCAGGTGACATGGCGGCTGCAAATCCGCCCTGAGACATTTCGTGAGGAGACGAGGTTGTTTGGCGGCTTCGATGAGAGGTGATGACCGATTAGAGCTTGTTCTGGCGAGCTTGGAGTCTTTGAGACGTTCAGAATGCATATTCCTGTCATGACATAATGGAGTCTGGGCTTACTTAGGGATACAGATGAATACAAGTCCCGCTTGAGGATCTGGACGGAGTGAGCAGTACGATCCTCTACTTTCTCGATGATGCCTGCTTCTCTCATCACTTTTAGTGATGTTCTCACCCTATCGTTTGGCTTGCGTGCTCACCGCTTGAGCGACAGCTTAAATTGACTCTCAAAGCTGACCCTAATTGAGCAATTGGAGAAGCTAGATGTCCAAGTCCGCATTGACAAGACCTAGCCTGTGGTCGACTCTAAAGGACGATTAAGACAAAGCTTCTAAGTTCTGCGGCGCAGATTAGTCGTCCTTTCCAACAAAGCGCGCGCCAACTACCCTTTCCCCTTTGTTCTGTCTAGCAACTGTATTGCTGGTGTCAGCGCTGCGTGCTCTTCAGCATCAAAGATCTCGATCTTGTCTATCTCAATGCACATAACAGTAAGTCCTAGTGCAAACATTAATAACAGAATTGTTAAATCTATACTAACTTCCCTATTTCTTACTAGAAATTATAGAAGTTGTACTTAGACAAAGTCTAATATTATACTAACATAGGTTTATAGCAAATAGAATAGTAAGTAAATAGAATACTTTTATAAAGACCCTACTAATATACTATTGTTACGATCTCCGAGAGAACAGGTACTGATAGGAAGCGGGGCACCGCTAAGGATGACAACGTGTCACGGGTCACGTGACAAACCACCTCGCCAAGCTCGCCCACCTCTGATGGCTCGCCCACCTCTGATGGCTCGACCACCTCTGATGGCTCGACCACCTCCGAGGGCTTGACCACCTCTGATAGCTTAACCACCTGTGGTGGCTGAAGTATCCGCAATGCACATAAAGAATTCCCTTAGTATATATCTTAGTAGGAACACAACTCTTACAGTTTGTGTTTAACCTAAGTTATTAAGTTTGTCTTTAGATCTTAATTAACCTTTAAGCTAGACAGTCTACGCTGTACTACTTATTATTACCCTCTGCCTTTAAGACTAATAGATTATATCTGTACACCCCACTGCAACTAACCCCTTGTGTCCCTATTACTGTATTCATCCCTAAGAACTAATAGAATTAGTGCTTACGAGCTTTGCTTAAAGTACGACTTCAACAACTATTTCTCTACTAATAGATTAATAATAACTCTATTTTAATATACTTAAAAATATATAGATATAATCTATTTGTCTTAAATATATAGGTAATAACAAGTAGTATAAAGTAGACTATCTAGCTTAAAGGTTAGGATTAAGATCTAAAGATAGACTCAATAACTTAGATTAAATATAAACTATAAGAGCTATATTCCTACTTACTATATACTATGAGATATTCTATAACTATTCTATTATTCTAGTATAATGCTAGACTAGTATACGTAAGAATATTATAAAATTGCTTAGAATAATATATATCTTATTCTATAACGTACCTCACGGGCGAGCGAGCCAACGGGCGAGCGAGCCACTTTTGCCAAGCCCCTACCAAAACCTGACCTGTTATGGCCTAAAACACCATACTCTAGCCCTGCAAGGTACTGTGCGGCCTAGAATATTATTTAGAGACCTCTTCTGCATCTTGCTTACACGTTCGTGCGTTGTGCCCTGTCTAATTGCACCTTCTACAGCGCCTTTAGGTTAGCTTACCCTCTTAACTACGCACCTGCTTCTTTGCCCTCTTTCTATTACTACGCGCCCTAAACTCCTATAGGGCTTCTATACGCTGCCTATCTTTAACTATTAGTGTCCCCTCCTTCTAAACCCGCTTCCTTTTGTGTGATTTTTGTCTTATAGCAGCCTTATTAGCTGCTTAAAGCTTACTAATTTCCTGTTATGCTAAAACTAGCTTATGCGCAATAATTGCGGCCCCCTTTAACACCTTCTTAAACGCCTTAACTATAGATATAGGTAAGCTGTCTACATGCCTCTAAATCCTTGTCTTCACAAGTGTCGATTGCAACCTAAGTTCTAGGGTGTTACTAGGGGTTTAGGACTGCTAGGGCTTGTGATTAACAGGCAGTGGTGGTAATAGAGTCCGCAATTTCACATTAAGGGCTATTATAACCTGCTCTAGGTTAAAAGGAACTAATCTAGCACCTTAGAACCCTCCTTAGATATTGCTAGCAGTAAAAACTGCATTATAGGCTGCTTTAAAGCATGGCAGGAACTTAGTCTTTGTAATGTGGCTAATCTGGTTGCGCATAAGCCTTTCAGCTTAGCGCCTATACGCCTGCTTTAAAGGGGCAAAACAGCCTACATTAAGTGGCTATAGGAGGTGTGATAAGTGTGGAGGCATGCATAGGGTAACAATCTTGTTGTCCCTGCAGTATTGCTAGAATTAAAGCGAGTTGTGGCTCTTATGGCCATTAATAACCAGCAGACGGTGTGTACCCACAGTACGCTCCTTTAAATGGGCATTAAAGTGCTTTAACCACTTAAAACTAAGCTTATTAGTAGTCTAGCTGTTGCTAGAGACTCTAATAACCTAATCCCAGGGCAGATCTTCCTCTTTACAGTCGGGTGCCAAAAGTCTGTTCGCGCGGGCGCACGAGCCACAACACCAACATTGCGAGCTCAACTTTGAAGTAGAATAACCCTACACAACGTAGACTAATTTAGATAATACGTATTAAGGAAATAAAAATACACTTAATATCGAGTCTGATATCCCTTTGCCTGTCTTACAGCGTCTAGGCGTCGTGGCATTGACGTAATTAGTCGCCGGATCAGTGAGTCGGGTATTGCAGCCCATGCCTCGTGCAAACCCAATTCAAATGCCTCCCAACTAGCTTGAGAGTCGCTCATATAGTCAAACTCGGGATGGAGCTTATGAAGCTTCTGCTTGAGCGCCCACCAGAGGTGTTCAATTGGGTTGAGGTCTGGAGAGTATGGTGGCCAGTCGACTGTGGCAATCCCGTGAATCTCTAACCATTCCGTACAGGCACGCGCAGTATGGATAGGTGCGTTATCCTGCATAAACCACTCACCGGGCCCGTAGTAGGGCAGGAGTCCTTCTTCCAATGCCCACATGTAGCTTTGAGCCGTATACCCACGCCGTGCAGCTGCCTCACCCCTAGTCATAATCACTAGAGGACTACGCCAAACGCGACCCCCTGGAGTCAACGATATCGATGCCCACACCATACGAGCAGGTTGGCGAGCAGTAATTCACCTCCTCCACCATCTCGTGAGACCATTTCTCCTCGGGTAATCGCCATACCCAGGTGGTATTGTGGCCAGACCCACGAGCAACGCTGCACTCGTCGCTAAACCTAAAGACTTGCCTGCCCCAGTTGAACCCCTGCCACGCATGAGCAAGAGCTAGACGAGATTTGGCTGTACGCGTACTGATTTTTGGTCTACGCTTTGCTCTGAACTTGCGTAGGCCTTCATTGGCTAAGGCGCGTTGAACAGTACGACGTGATACTCGTGGGTGGGTGGCCCGGACGTCTTGTAGGCCGGCTTCCTCTATGAGCTTGGAGTACTCTATTTGAGGGTTTTTGCGAGCACATCGTCGTAGCTGGCGATAATCTCTACTACTTAAGATAGGTGGCCGGCCTGTCCTTGCTTGCGACGTGGTGCTGGAGGTGGCTTTCCATCGAGCAACTGTTTTCTGCACGCAGCGTTGGGTGCAGGAAAGTGCTTCTGCAACTTTAGACGTTGACACACCAGCCTCAACCTGCGCTAAGCAATATACTCGCTGCGCCTCTGATAATTCACCCCCGCGTATACGATTGCCCGAAATTTCAGTGCCAAAAGATCTCATTTGGATGGAGTATTAGGGTGTTAAAGAAGGTGCTGCTCTTGAGGATTGTGGGGTGGTTATGGCCTGTGCGTTTCGGGCGAACAGACTTTTGGCTAAGTACTGTATACTAGCTAGAGAGGTAGTGACGCGCCTTAAAGATAATTAAGGGCAGAATAGCCTATCCTTTGGCATTCACACCCTATATGACCGTTGTCCACTCTTAGTTGCCTGCCTAGACTGTCTTTAGTATTCCTTGTCTCTCTAAAGCTATAACAACTGCTCCTATAGAGATCTAGCCTATTATAAAGGCTGTCTCATCAAAGTTGTACGTGTTGTTATCCTGGATGCCATACTTAGCTTTGATACTAGCTACTTGGCTAAACTAGCCCTGCACAAGCCTATAGTCCTCACAGAGGGCTCTCTTATAGCCGTACTTGCAATTAAACTTTACTTTAAGCTCTAGTTAACGCTTTACGAACATACTAGCCTAATTTAGGCCAACATGGCCCATTCCACGCTCAGCGCGCAGAGAATTGGCTATAGCAGCCACATCTGCAAGCTAAGGGCCAAATCCTCGCTCGTCTAGCTTAAGTATGTGCTTAACAATCACCTGCTCCTCTAGGTTGTCTAATCTTTGTGAGTTTAGCATGGTATTAGCTCGTAAAGGTCGTCTAGTGTATTAATAGCTAAGTGTACTTCAGGGCACCCTGTAGATAGCTGCAGCGCGTTGCTAGGAGAGATTCGCGTCTTGTTCAAGAGCTTAAAGCGCAAGCTGTACCTAAGCTTCCTAAGACGCGTTAATAATAGGTTGTTATTAAGGCATTAGTGTAGAGAGGGTACTTTAGTGGGGGCTTGGCAAAAGTGGCTCGCTCGCCCGTGAGGTACGTTAATAGTATCCTATTAGTACTATATACTATTATTCTATTAGTAAATATATTAACTATACTAGATAACTTATAATAGTATCCTATTAGTACTATATAAAGAAAGGCCTTGAGTATATAATAGTATTACTAAAGAAGAAGTATAGAAACTACTGTTATATAGATAGTTAGAACTATAGTCTAGTAAAGGTTCTATTTCTAAACTTTAAGTAGATTAATAAAGAAATAAGCTACTTAAAATACTAAGAGGTAGAAGTAGATAAAGCTAAGTCTACTACTCTCTAGGCTATACCAGCTATATATATAAAGAAAGATTATATCTAAGAAGAAAAGAAAATACTATAGTATTATAAGTAATAGTAGGTAGATAAAGCTAGTTAGTATATAGAAGATTTTAAAGCTCTTAAGGTTGTTAAGGGTATTAACTATAAGGAGCTAGCTACTAAAAGTAATATATAAGAGTAAATTAGATAAATTAAGTAATAAAAGACTTCTATATAGAGGTTATACTCCTCTTATAACCTCTAGCGCTAGAGATCTTATCCTAACTAAAGGTTAGAGTTTTCTATAATCTCTACTATAGAGGTTAGCTAAAGAATAGCGTGTTAGAGGTTAGCTAAGGGGTAGTAAGCACCTAAGGCGCTAAGCTCTAGGCCTAGCCTATTATAGTACTCCCCTACTAATACGTTGTTTATTAATACTCCCTAGTTATTTGCTTCTATACTTTACTCTACCTACTTTACACATCTACCTATTAACTTTATACGCCTTACCTTCCTTATAATTTCTTTATTACCTTAATCTTTAGGTTGTTCTTTTGCGTCTCGCCTCTATTATAGCTGGCCCCTCTATTCTTAGGCGCTCCTCCCCTAGAAAAAGGTCTACTCTAGTAAGTTTTAGCTACTCTTATACCTACGCTAAGGGTAGTAGCTCTAGTAGATAGTATCTATTTACTAATCTTTTATTTTATAGTTTATTAAGGATAGTAGCTTCTCTATTACCTTCTCTAAGCGCCTTTATACTATTAATCCTAAGAACCTAAGCTTTACTACTATAAAGTATAAGAATTTTAGCTTAAAAGATAGTAATAAGAATATAGAAGCTAAAGAATACTTCTCTATAACTAGGCGCGCTAGTAGTTATAACAACCTATTTATCTATACTTACTATACTCTTAAGGGTCTAGTCTATAAGTTTAAGGCTAATAGTTAAAAGACTAGTGTCTTTAAGTCTAGCTATAAGAAGTATATTATTAAGAAGTCTTTCTACTATAAGGTAAAGTTACTTATCTTACCTACTAGGGTCTTTTATTTTAATAGTAAATAGCCTCTTTACTTAACCTAGTCTAAGATAGTTAACTTTAAGTATATTTATAAATATAGTAAGGTCCAGACCCTAGAGGTTTTATAAGAGGTTGTTAGTAAAGTTTATAAAGTTTTTTAGGCCTATTATAACCTCCCTCTTCTTTATAATCTCCTAGCCTACTCTACTTTTAATTAGTCTATCTCTAGTTACTAACTAGAGAAGTCTAACTATAAAAATATTATCAAAGAAGTAAAGTACTATCCTACTCCTACTATAAAGTTTGCCCTCTGTATAGCTTATACTATAGAGGCGATTATTAAGTAGCTTAAGCTTCATATAGGTATTCCTCTTCCCTATTCTATACTTTTACTAACTAGGGGCCCTTATTTTATATAGGTAAACCTATAGTACTAGATTTATAATTAAGTTACCTAACTCTATAAGGAGATATTTAACTACTACTACTATAATTAGAAGGATAATAACCCTATTAACCTTAAGGGTCTATAGACTTCTCTTACCTATTAGAGTTAGGAGCTTAGCTTGGCCTCCTAGGCTACCCTTAATTATAACAATTTAATAGTTTAGAAGTTTCTTTAGTAGGTTTTCCTTTAGTATTCTTAGAGTTAGAATACCTAGCCAATAGCTATTATAACCTTACTACTTTCTTCTAAGACAGTAATAGTACCTTTAGGCTTCTAAATAAATAACATTCTATTTCTTTATTTTTTCTTTAGCTTTATAGTACTTCTATTTTATCTTTTCTTCTTTCTTTCTTTCTTTCTTTCTTCTCTATCTCTAATCATTAGTATAGCTTAGAGTAATCTTCTAGTAGATAGATTATATTAGAAGTTAAGGGGTAAGTTTCCTTTCTTATTCTAGTATTTAGCTATAAGTGCTAACCATTAGTCTAGGCCGTTAATTTATTTATAGTTCTCCTAGCTTTTCTATATTCTTATACTATAACCTTGCTACTAAATTAGGTACTCTTAGTTTTATCCTCCTAGACTAGTTAATTGTCTACTATACATAGTCTTAACTATCTATTTCTTACTAGAGAATCTATCATTATTTATAACTACTAGGGTTCTAGGCTAGGGATTATTATTTATTTGTCCTAGCAAAGGGTTCTAGCTATATAGCTAGAGTCTATTAATATAGAAGATAGGGTAGATTTTCCCCTCTATGTTTAGTTCAATATTATATAGGGATATTACTTATATTACTATAAACTTCTAGTTCTTCTAGTCTAGCTTTCTACTTAACTAGTTGTTAGAGAAGTAGTAACTAAGCTTTAGCCATACTTTGTTACCTACTTATAGTTATAGTACTTCTTACTAATACTAATTAACCTATTATTCTTACTCTTATTAGGCTTCTACTATTTTAGATTAGATAAATATTAATATCTCTTAGAACTTAAAAACTATACTTACTACTACTTTAGTAGGCTTCTAGAGGTAGTAATCTAAAGAGTTAGATACTAGGTCTAGGTCTTTCTATAGTAGGTTAATATTATAACTATATTATTAAAAAAAAAGGGGCTTATACTAGTAGCTAATACTACTCTTCTTAAAATAGTAATCTAAGCTATAGAGATCTAGCCTACCTAGTTTTTTCATAACTCATTAATATAAGCGTAGAGATAGGTTTCTATTATAACATAGGTAGCAAGTAAGCTACGCACGCAAGTAAGCTACGCACTCTACTAAACTTACCTATCTCTCTAGACGTATATCTTAACAATACAATAGTATAATATACTAAGATTAAAGTAGTAGATTAAGTAGTAGCTATAGTGTCTTTCTTATATAAATACGCGTTGTGTCTAGTCTCTCTATACTTGCTATAGCGCGCTAGAGCCTAGTAGCTAAGGCCTAATTACTCTTCTGTCTAACACTTCTTATAAGCAGTCTGCTACTTAGCCTTACGTTAAGCGAGTATATCCTCTCTAGCTCCTATTATTAATACTCCTTAGTGTTGTATATGCTTTCTTTTACGCTACCTACGCGTAGACACTACCTTATTTGCCTTCTTAAGGTTAGTAATCTAATTATATATTAGGTTAGTAGATAGTATTATTACCTCTACCCCTTTCTTAAGCTAATCTATTGCTTTAATAATTAACGCTAGCAAAGAGCTTTTATACTTATATATGCGCTTATATATTAGGCTTAACTAAGCCTTAAGCTTACGTATAGTGGTTAGTGTATAAGCCTTCTATAGAGCCTCTATTAGGGCTGTTAGTAGCGTTAGTGTACGCAGCTATACGTTAAGCTTTAATAGAATAATATCTAGATAGAGAGGGACAAGCCCTACGCTAGAGAAGGTAGAGTAGATATTAGTAGAGGTAAATAATTAATTATACGCTGCCTTAATAGCTAGGAGGAACTTAAGCTTTGAAATATAGTTAATATAGTAGTAGATTAGGCTCTTAATCTTACAGCTAGACGCGCACTTAAAAAGTAAGAAGTAGCTAATATTAAGAGGCTAGAGAAGGGAAGATAAGTAAGGTAGTATATAGAGTGTTTAAATATTGTTCTCCTTATAGATGTTCTAGAACTTAAGAGAGTAGTAGCTCTTATAGCTATTAAGGATAAGCAGCTAATATGCTCCTACTATACAAGCCTTTATATAAGCGTTAAAGTGCTCTAGCTACTCTACTCCTAGCTTATAAGTAGTCTAGCTATTGTTACTAACTATAATTGCCTAGTTATATAGGATTACTACGTCGTTATACTAGGTAGAGAGGTAGTACTAGCTAGTTAAGATAATAAATAGTAGGATAGACTAGCTAGTAGTATTAATACTAGCAATTAATATTACCTACTTATAATTACTAGGCTAAAGAGCCTTTAGCTAGCCTCTTCTCTCTAACTCTATTATAACAAGCTACGTTGTAATCTTGCCTATTATAAAGCCTACCTTATTAAAGTTCTAGACGTTATTATTATAGATACTGTACTTAATCTTTGTCTACTCTACTAGCTTAAACTACTTCTTAATTAAGACTAGATCTTTATATAGAGCTCTCTACCTATTATATGCGTAATTAAAACACGTTGTAAGACTATCTATACGCTTAATAAAGTTAGTAGGCTACTTCTACCTAACCGTACTAGCGCTGTGCATAGCTAGTAGTCTATTAGCTATATTACGTATAGCTACGTACGTAGGCGCAAACCTACGCAAGTTAAGGTTAACTATATAGGTAGCAATTACCTCCTTTTCTACCTAAGTAAGCTTCCTTAAGTTAGGTGTTAAAGTTATACCTAGACAAAGTCTAATATCATACTAGTTCTAGTTAGGTCTTAGGGATGAGTGCTGGCTCTGGAACGGTAGGGTGAACTGCGTCTAGACGGAGTCTAATATAACAGCTTAGGGTAACAAAGGTATAAGCAACGTGCAATACAGCTTGTTATTGTTAGAGGTTAAGATTCTAAGAAGTAACTTGATTAACGTAGATTACAAGCGAGTGGCCCGTACAAGCGAGTGGCCCACCCCACCAACTTTGTACGCCCCTGCACGCGCACACCTTAACAACGTGATGATATAATATATAGATATTAATAGGGTAGATTAAGTGGTATCTACAGAATCTTTTTTACACGTACGGGCGTTGTGCCTAGTCTCCCTGCACCTGCTGCAGCGCGCAAGAGCCTGGCGGCTGAGGCCTGATTGCTCTCCACCTTAACGCTCTTCACGAGCAATCTGCTAATCAGCCTCACGTTGAGCGAGTAGATCCTCTCTAGCTCCCTTTATTAAGACCCCACGCTGCTGTATACGCTTTTTCTTACGCTGTTTACGCGCTAACGCTGCCTTATTAGCCTTCTTAAGGCTAGCAATCTAATCGCGCATTAGCTTAGCTGAGAGCATCATAACCTTAGCGCCCTTCTTGAGCTGATTAATCGCTTTAATAATAGAGGCAAGCAATAAGCTCTTATGCCGCCGAACGCGATCACGTATCAACGTTGATTAAGCCTTAAGCTCACGTACGTTACTCGGCGTACGAGCCTCCTAGAGAGCCTCTGGCAGAGTAGCTGGAGTAGGCGTACGCAGCTGGACGTTAAGCTTGGATAGAACAATATCTTGCTAAAGAAACACAAGGCCTGCGCCTTAAAAGGCTAAGCAGATATTAGCTAAAGTAAATAATTAATTATACGCTATCTTAAACGCTAGCAGAAACTTAAATTTGGTGATATAGTTAATATAGTGGCAGATTAGGCTCTTAACCTTACAGTGTCCGTGCACCTCGTGCACGGTTTCATCTCGTGCACGCCAACACCATAACGCGTCAATTTCCTCAACGCGATAACTCAACAACGACATGGATTTAGAAGCTGCGCTTGAAGCCTGTGACGCAGCAGATGCAGCTGATGAACTTTCCTATACTAAAATTGCTGAATAGTTTTCAGTGTCGCGATCCACCCTGTCGCGGCGGCACTGAGGCGTATGCGCGTCGCGTGAACACGGTTACTTCAAACAGCAGAAGATCACCCCACAACAAGAAGATGAGCTCTGTAATTATATAATAGACCTTTCAAGCTAAGGCCTATCGCCTACAAGGCAAATGGTACAAAATTTCGCCTCCAAAGTTGCTCACAGTCCTATTAGAGATGCCTGGGTTACTTAGTTCCTGCACCGTCACCACGATAAGCTCATATACAAATGGACCTCCGCTATAGACGCTACACGCCATAACGCTAACAATAGTGAAAAGTACTTATACTATTTTAACCTACTATGTTCGAAAATCGAAGAATACTCTATTAAGCCACGGCACACGTACAATATGGATAAGAAGGGCCTCGCGATTAGATTAGTGAATAAAAGCAAGAGGGTGTTTAGTAAGGCAAGCTAGAAGGTAAAAGGTAAGCGCTAGAGCTTGCAGGATAGCAATAGAGAATAGGTAACAATTATTATAACTATCTGCGCTAATAGTTTAACGTTGCCGCCAGTCCTTATCTTTGCTAGCCAGCCAAACGCTCTACAATTGTCCTAGATAGAGGACCTAGACGCAGGAAAAGACTCTACCTATAGTACTGCGACGCCCTCTAGCTGGACGAACGATGAGGTTGGTCTTGCCTGGCTTAAACAAGTGTTTAAGCGGGAGACTGAGAGTAAGACTCGCAGTAGCTGGCGCCTACTCCTACTTGACAGCCACAACTCTCACATAACAATAGCTATTATTAACTATTGTCGTTGCTATAAGATCCTGCTACTTATCTACCCACCTTACAGTACCCAGACGTTGCAGCCGCTTGATGTAGGTTACTTCTCACCTTTTAGTACCAACTACTCCAAAGAAGTCACTAAACAGCGCTACTAAAGCTAGGCCTTAACTAGCATTAAAAAGCATCACTTCTACAAGCTATTCCAAGCTGCCTGGTACTAAACGTTTACCTCTAAGCTTGTGCTAGGCGCGTTCTAAGCCACAGGTATCTCACCACTAAACCCACCTACTATACTTAAAAGATTTAAGAAGAAGCTTAGCGAGCTGCCACAAACCCTATCTCTATTGCTTGACGTCAATAGGATTGCGATTGAACAGTTTTGCAACAAAACAGTAAGGGACCCTACAAGTTATAAGGCGCGGAAGCTAGTTTGCACGTTAAACTACTTAGCAGCTTGCAACTCCCTTCTAGAGGTAGAAAATAAAGGCCTACGCAACTAAATTAATACCTAGAAGACCTCCTAGAGGTACCGCCAAGTACTACCGCTACAGACCTCTAAGTCTTATACTTCTAACGCGATGTTGTGGTCTCTAACAAAGGTGGATGAAGCCAAAGCTCAGCTGCGTCAAAATACCCGCCAACAAGCTAAGGAAGCTGCTGCAAAAGCTCGCAGTAAGGCAGAGGCAGCTAAGAAGAAGCTTCAGAAGGAGCGAGAGAAGGAGCAGCGGAAGGTGGAGCGAGCGAGGATAAAGGAAGAGAAAGCCCTTAGGGAGGCCGCTGAGAAAGCCGAGAAACAACGAAGAAAACAAGAGAGCGACGCTGCTAAATCTATCTAATTATCCCAAACAGGCAAGCGCAAGGCCTTATAAAAGGTACGTATAGAACCTACAGCTAAAAAACAGCGTGTGCGTGGTGCTACACAGGTTGTGGTAGAGGCGTCGCCTTCCCTAACACCTCCACTAATTACTACACGCAGCGGCCGCACTACGCGCCTAAATAAAAAATAGGAGCAGGGCAAGCATTATAAGAGTTAGTAGACTGTTACGATAAAAAATCTCTATATAATAGCTTTTGTGTGTGGCTCTACAACCTTATTTTAGTGGTTGCCAAAGGTAGTTTTCGCGTGCACAAGATGAAACCGTGCACGAGGTGCACGGACACTGTAGTAGAAACTTAAGTTTGGTGATATAGTTAATATGGTGACAGATTAGGCTCTTAACCTCACGGCTATACGCGCGCTTTAACGGCGAGAAGCAGCTAACGTTAAGTGGCTGCAGCAGGTGTGATGAGTGAGGCGGCATGCAGAGCGTGTAGATATTGCTCTCCTTACAGAGCTCTTAGAACTTAAGAGAGTGGTGGCTCTTATAGCTATTAAGGACGAGCAGGCGACATGCTCCTACTACGCGAGCCTTTGTGTGAGCATTAAAATGCTTTAGCCACTTAACTCCTAGCTTATTGTTCGTCTAGCTGTTGTTACTAACTGCGATTGCCTAGTTGCGTGGGATCTCCTCCTCCTCGTACCAGGCAGAGAGATGGTACTTGCCGGCAAAGATCAGGAACGGTAGGACTGACCAGCCAGCAGCGTTGATAGCTGCTATCACTGTCACCCACTCACGGTCGCCAGGCTGGATAGCCTTTGGCCTTCCTCTCCTCTCTGACCCTGATATAACAAGCTGAGTTGTGATCTTGCCCATCATAAAGCTAGCCTCGTCAAAGTTATAGACGTCATTATCACAGATGCCGTACTTGGCCTTTGTCTCCTCTATAGGCTTAAACTAGCTTATAATTAGGGCTAGATCCTTGCATAGAGCTCGCTGCCTATTATACGCTCAATTAAAACGCGTCGTAAGACTGTTAGTACGCTTAACAAAGTTGTGCGGCTAGTGGACGCCGACCTGACCTGCGCCGCGCGCAGCCAGCAGCTTATTAGCTATATTACGCATAGCTGCGTAGGTAGGCGCAAATCCGCGTTAATCTAGATCAAGTATATAGCTAATTATCACCTCCTCTTTAAGTTAAGTAAGCTTCTTTAAGTTAGGCTGGCAATCACGTTAAGCAGGCATACCACCGCGTTAGTGGCGGAGCGTCGTACAAGGGACATTAAACGTCTAAGCAGCTACTCTTACAGAGCTTATCTAGTGCTTATTAAGAGATAAGATAGTTAACTGTATATTAGCTTCATCTAAGCATGATAGAGTTTAATAGGGTTAAGGCATGATTGATGTGACCTGTAGAGGCGTACAAAGTTGGTGGGGTTGGCCACTCGCTTGTACGGGCCACTCGCTTGTAATCTACGTTATAGGCAAAGTAAAACCTAGTTATCCTACTACTAGTTCTAGTAGATGTAGAGGTACGTTTCTATTATTTAGTTTACTTGTTTAATTTAGCTATCTATCTATAGATAATACGCAGGTAATGGTTTTTTCTTAGTACTAATAGCTGCTAACAGCGTAGTCTAGTAATTTAATGCAAACAATTTGTCTCTATTACTAATAATTAATTCTAGGATACCATAGTCTTAAACAATCCTATCTAGGTACACTTATATAAGCTGCTCTATAGGGTAGCTATAGTAGAAAGGCATAAACTTAGTAGACTTTATAAATTAATTAACTATAACAAAGATTAAGTTATAGGTGTATCCTATTATAGAATCCTTAGAGATAGGTAACTATATAACAAAATCTATTATAACATTTATTCATAGTGCTATTAGTAGTTTTATTACTTATGATTCTCTATACTTTACATACATGCTATGTTTGTTCTACTAATAGCTTATATAATTCTTAATAATCTTACTAACCTTATTATGTATGTTTAGGAACTTATAGTGTCTCTTAATAAGTTCTGTTGTTTTTATAATACCTAGGTGTCTATAAAGTAGGTTATTATAGTAACTACTTATATCTTCTTCTTCTAATTATTCTAGTACCTATAATAG
Source organism: Didymella pinodella (assembly GCA_039634465.1). Taxonomy (NCBI): domain Eukaryota; kingdom Fungi; phylum Ascomycota; class Dothideomycetes; order Pleosporales; family Didymellaceae; genus Didymella; species Didymella pinodella. The sequence continues at coordinate 177,006 of CP113351.1, forward strand.
TACACGCTATTCTTATTAAACTAGTATTATATTATTAAGCTGCTATAATAGTCCTAATACTCTATCTTCGTTAATACTAAGGATAGCTAATTTATTAACTATCTTAGATTCTATAAGATTATATTATCTACTAAGTGCGTTAGCTCTACTATTCTCTTTTCCTAGTATATAGAGGATCTTAAACTTATACTATCCTAGGGTCTTAGACTATTATACTTGTTGTCTATCTAATCCCTTTATTATTATAAAGTGTACTAGATTCTTATAGGTAGTGTAGATTATAACCTCTAAATAGCTTTTAGCATATACTTACTAATATTCTAGGGTAGATATAATTATAAGTAGTTCCTTATTATTTATGTTGTATTATTCCTCTAGTTCTGAGAACCTACGTAAGTAATAGGTAATTAGGTACTAGTAGCTATCTTGTTCCTGCGTAATACACGCTCGTAATACTAAATCTAAGATATCGATTTCTATGCTTAGTAGTTCTCTATTTTTAATTATGGTTAATATAGGTAGGTTAATATAAGCCTACTTTAATATCTTAAAGGCTTTGTTCTAATCTATACTCTACTTAAATGATATATACTTCTATATACGCTTTGTAAGTAGTAAGGCTTTTATAGAGTAGTTCTTAATAAAGCATTAGTTAAAGTTAACAAACCTAAAGGAGTCTTAAATATTCTTAATAGTTTTAGGTGTTAGCTAATCCTTTATAACCTAGATCTTATCTTTACTTATCTTAACTCTATATCTCCCTATAACAAACCCTAGAAATTTAACTTTGTCTTTATGCTATTTGCACTTCTTAGGTTTTAGGCGTAGGTGTGCTACTCCTAGGCAGGTAAGCACTTATTATATATATCTAACATGCTCTTCTAGTGTCTTACTAACGTGAGCGGCAAGCGAAATGCGCAGGTAAGCGAAATGCGCACTTCTACACCCAATTAACCTTTATACTTGAATATCTCAACACCCTACGAAGCAATAAAGACGTACAATAGCTAGAATTAATCCTCTACTTCTGCTGCATCTTTCTTGCACGTGCGCTTATTGTGTTCTGCCTCGCCACACGTCTTGCAGTGGCGGATACCCTTGCTGCTACCACCTGCCTGCATCCTCTCTGCCTCTGCCTCTGCCTCAGCGTCTCTCTGCCTTACTATTTTCTCTGCCTCAGCCTGTGATAGAGTCCCACCTGCTTAGATCCGCTTTCTCTTACGCTTCTTACGCTTAGAAGCAGCGTTGTTGGATGCTTTAAGCTTGGCTACTCTAGCTTCAAGTAACGTGTGTGAATGGTCCTTTAAGGTTGACCCCTTTTTAACCTGCAGAATCATCTTAATAATAGAATTAGGTAAGGAACTCTTATGGTCCCTTATCCTCTTGATAATCAGCGTTGTTTGGCTGTCTATCTCTATAGCGTTGCTTGGTGTTTTCAGTTGCTAGGCAGTAGGCCCTGGTGCTGGTGGAGTTGGTGTACAAGGCTTGACTTCAAGCTTTAATAGCACTACTTTTAGGTTAAGTGGAACTAAGCTAGTTGCTCTAAAACTAGACAAGATATTGCTCTTTAAGATGGCCCTGTCGTACACCACTAGAAACGTTGCTAGAAAGGCTTTTTTATTAACATAGTTAATGTAGCTGTCCGCTAAGCCCCTAATTTCCTTCTTGTACGCCTGCTTTAGGGGGGCAAAACACCTAACGTCAAGCGGCTGCAGGATATAGGAGGCGTGTGGAGGCATACAGAGAGCAATAATCTTGCTTTCCTCACAGAGGTTTTGGAACTCAAGCGACTTGTGGCTCTTATGGCCGTTAATAATAAGCAGCCGGTGACTGCCTACTGTACGAGCCTCTGTATGCTAGATAAAGTGCTTTAGCTAGGCAAGACCAAGCTTGTTAGTAGTCCAGCTGTTCTTGCTAACGCCAATCCTCTAATCTAGTAGGTTGTTGTGATACTAGGCCTTGTCATGGTGCTTTGCTTTAAGGATAAAGAAGGGTGGGATAGACCACCCTATGGCGTTGATGCAAGCGATTAGAGTTATCCACTCACGGTCACTAGGCTAGATACTAATTGGCTTTAAACGTCTCTCTAAGGCAGTGACTACCTTAACTAACCCTCTAACACCTATCTAGAAGCTAGTCTTGTTAAAGTTGTAGGTGTCTTTGTCTAGGATCCTATACTTGGCTTTAACGTTGCGTACAAGGTCAAACTAGGGGCTGACAACAGCCAGATTGCTGCACAGGACTCTCTAGTGATCCCTCTGTTAAGTTACTTAAGACTTAATCTCAGGCTTCTGGCGTATAAGGTTCCTAGCCTATTTTTCTCTAACCTGGTTACCACCACGAGCAGCTAGCAGTTAGTTAGCCATCTCTCGCACGTAGCTAAGCGTAGGGGCAAAGCCTCGCGCATCAAGCTTCCTTATATACTGCACAATTGTGTCCTCTTCATGCCTTAAGAGCTTTGATAAGTTGGCTGAGATATCGCGTCATGAAGGCTTTCTAGCGCGTCGCGTACGAAGAGTGCTTTCTTGAACGTTGTAGATAGCAGCAGCGCGTTGCTGGCTTAAGGATGTGTTAGATTTCATTGCTTTAATAGCCAAGATTATTCTTTCTTCACAAGGAAATAATTTAAGATTAGATTGTTGCGACATTGTAAGGAGTGGTGGAAGAAGGTGTGGTCTTGGCAGAAGTGCGCATTTCGCTTACCTGCGCATTTCGCTTGCCGCTTACGTTATACTAATCTACTTAAGTAGTATTTACGCTAAATATAAGGCTAAGGTTCAAGGAATACTTAGAAAGCTAGGCGTAGTAGGGCTATACTTAGATATAGGAAAAAGCAAATTCTTTACTAAGAAAACTAAGTACCTAGGGTTTATTATAGAAGCTAGATAAGGTATCTAAATAGACCTATAGAAAATTATAGTAATTATAGCCTAGTAACCTCTAAAGTCAGTAATAGGTATTAGGAGTTTTCTAGGGTTTACTAACTTCTATTAATAGTTGATTAGACATCTCTAAACGTTAGTAGAACTATTAACCTAACTAACTAGCAAAAACAGAATCTTTAAATAGAGTTTAGAGCAATAATAGGCGTTTAAAAGGTTAAAGAAAGCATATATTATAGAACCTACTCTTACTAATTTTAACCTAGAATATAAAACTAGTCTAGAGTATAACACCTCTAGATAGGCTACTAGTAGAGTACTATTCTAATATAATAATAATAGAACCCTCTAAATAGTAGCGTACTTCTTAGTAAAGAACACTATAGTAGAGGTAAACTACACTATCTATAATAAAGAGATGCTAGTAGTAATTAAGTACCTATAAGAATAGAGCACTAAACTAAAGTTAGTTACTAAGTTTATAGTTATTATAGATTATAAGAACCTAGAGTACTTCTATAAAGCAAGGTTACTCTCTAAATAGTATATATAATAGTCTAGCTTATTAAGCTAGTTTAACCTTATATTTATATACTACCTAGGATAGGTAAATAGAAAAGCTAACACGCTCTTCTAATAAGAGGAAGACATGCTAATTAAAAGAGAAGATAAGAGAATAAAGATATAAAGGTTGTAGCTATTAACGCCCTTTATATACGTCTAGCAACTAAAGAGTAACAACTATAAGGTAGGCGTAATAGTAGCCTTCCTAGCTAAGATTAAGCAAGTATAACTACTAAAGTTAAACGCCTACTCTATAACTATATAGTTATAAACTTATAATAAGAACTACCCTATAACTTATCTCTTAGAGTATAGAAAGTAAAAGAGAAATATTAATAACGTTAATAATAATAACGCTAATATAGGCACTATTAACCTAAACACTAACAAAGACCTACAACCTATAGAGAATAAGTCTCTAGCCCTATTTACTATACTTACTCTAGAACCCTATAATACTATTAAAGCTATAAAGTAGGCCTAGAAGGCAGCTATAGACTAGGATAAGATATACTAGCTAGCAGTTATATTACTAAAATTAGGGGCTAGGAAATTTCTACCTTAACTTAGTCTAAAAGTATTACTCTCTAAGTGCTCTTCTAATTCTTAAGACTAGTTAAGATACTAAAGAAAGGAATAGGTACTATGTTTTAATAAAGTATAAAGAAAGATCATTAATAAAATACACTACTTTTAAGTTACTAGACACCTAGAGAGGGGTAATATATTCTATATACTTACCTACTTATACTTCTAGCTAGGTATATTATTAAGCGTATAGAGATAAGTCTAGAATTGTAATATTTATAGGACAACTAAACTATAGAGAGAGCTAAAGTAGAGGCTCCTTAAACTAATCCTAATCCTAGAAAGAGTATAGAAAGAGCTATCTATAGACTTTGTTATAGACCTACCTAAAAGTAAGAGCTTTACTAACCTAATAGTAGTAATAGACTAGCTCTCTGAGGACGTAATCCTAGTCCTATTAATAAACCTTATAGTAGACTTAGTTATTAAGGCCCTTATATCCTAAGTAGTAGCTTACTACTAGTTACCTAATACTATTATTACTAATAGAGGATTCTAATTCTTAAGTATCTTCTAGATAACTCTATATAAGGCCCTAAGGATTACAAGGAGGCTATTAATAGCATTCTATCTAGAAACTAATGGTAGCATAGAACAAATAAACGCTAACATAGGTAGCAAGCAAGCTATGCACGCAAGTAAGCTGCGCACCCTACTAAACTTACCTACCTCTTTTATCTTAACGTACAATAGCTTAACGTAGTGCTACTTAGATAACCTTAAATAAAGTAGATATTTAGCTTGCTATTTTATCTATTACTTCTAGTTAATTATACGCTAATTAACGCGCTGCTAATACCTACAACGTTGCTAAATCTATACTACGCAGCTGACGCGCTAGTATACCTACCTAACGCAATTGCTAGCCTAATGTTACGAACTCTTATACTAGCCAATTGCTGACAGGCTGTCAGCACTCAGGAAAGGATCCGGGCAGTGTAATTACGGGGACCTCCTGTGCGGCGCGGTTGCGACGTGGTATTTACACAGTCACGTGATCTTGCTCACGCCTTGGCAGTCGAGCAAGTGGATCCTCACGTGCTTAGCTCACGAGGCTCACGTCGAGCAAGTCGAGCAAGTTGCTCACGATGCTCACGGCGAGCAAGGCGAGCACAGGGTATCTCCTTAGTATATAGCACGTAGGAACACAACCCTTATAGCTCGTGTTTAACTTAGTTAATCAAGTTACTTCTTAGAATCTTAACCTCTAACAATAACAAGCTGTATTGCACGTTGCTTATACCTTTGTTACCCTAAGCTGTTATATTAGACTCCGTCTAGACGCAGTTTACCCTACCTTTCCAGAGCCAGCACTCATCCCTAAGACCCAACTAGAACTAGTACGATATTGGACTTTGTCTAGGTACGACTTCAACACTTTAAACACTCCTAAGATAAGTTCTACTTTAGGAACATGTGCTACCACTAGTAACTCTACTAATAACTACAAGGACGACGACGTTAACATAGAGACTACTACCACTTGCAGCTTCGCTGTTACTAAACCTAACTTCTAGGATGGCAATTGCAGCAAGCTAGAAGATTAGCTCATTTAATAGGATCTCTACTTCATGTTTTAAGGAGAAAGGATTGCTAAGGAGAAACGTGTCACCCTAGTTGCCAGCTACATGCGTGGAAAAGCTTTCATGTGGATTAAACCATTCCTTAAGCGCTATTACAACGTAGGAGCGTCTGCTAACATTAACCCTTAGTTTAAAGATTTTAACTAGTTTAAGGAACAGATCTGCCTAGTGTTTGGCGTATCTAACAAACTAACAATCGCACGTTGCAAGATTTAGACTATCTAATAAGAGACGTTAGTTGCTGACTACGCCGCTAAGTTTCAACAGCTAGCCACGTATGCCAGATGGAACAACACCGCCTTAATGACTACGTTCCAACAGGGCCTTAAACCTAAGGTTAAGGAGGAGCTTATGCGTACTGCAGCCTCCACAGAGGACTTTAACTCCCTAGTTAACAAGTCTATTAACATCGACGTTTGACTACAGGAACTTTAGCAAGAACTTTAAAACAATCTATAGGCGCGCGTCCTCTTAACTAAACGACACTTGCCACTACATAACCTATAGCGCAACAATTTTAACTGCAGACAGCGCGGAGGTTGTTATTAATCTAACTCTAGACAACGCATTTATAATAACACACAGAGTGGATACTACGGACCTGTGGCCATAGATCTATCTAATCTTAATAAGGGACCTAATAGATAGGATAAGAAGGAACAGGGCAGGGGTAGTAAACTAGACAAGTCTTAGGTGACTTGTTATAGATGTGGCAAATAAGGCCACTGTACTCGCAACTGTTAAATAAAGAATAAGGTAGTTTAACAGCTTAACGTATTAACTACTAATAACAGCGAGACTAGTAAAGAATAGGAAGTCCCTACTAAAGACATAGGGCGTCTTATAGAAGACAAGGATACTAAATACCCTAACAGCGACTATATTAAGGACCCTAAGGAAGGCGCAGTAAAGTATACTAACGCCTATAACAGGGCTCTAACACCTTATAGAGAGTTAGGATCGCTAACCTACTATCGTCAGACAACAAGGAGACACGAATATTAGGCAGACAAGTCTAACTGCGAGTTTAAAGAACGCATAGCTCGTAACAAAGCATATTATAAGGAACGCTATAGTAAGACCTAAGACGTTACTATAATACCTACGCAAGACCCTCTAGAAACTAGGAAATAGCTTAAGAAGGTCCTTAAGGGTTATAATAACTAGGGGACCTAGACTAATAACATTAGCCTTAAACTAGGTTTTAAAACACACTACGAAAATACTCTTATTGCAATCCACAACATCCTTAAGACAGAACAAGAATATGCACACAAGTGGATCTAGGAGTGGGCAAAAGACAACTGCGCTACTAGGGAAGAACTTAATTAGGCTAACAAGGATTAGAGAGGACGTTACAAACCTAATTTTAGTCGCAAACTAATTTAAATCTAAAACCCTAGACCTATGTATACTCTAGACTATAGAATCAAGAAGTACAGGGTGCTCTCTTAGACAGCATGCGCATCCAACTACTACACAGTGCACTACAGCGACAAGCTAGCTGCGGGATAGTTCCCTAGCAGCTACAGGACGTGTTGTAGATACTAGTACAAGTGTAAGGATAACTTTTGCAAAGTGCACCTCTAGGACAAGCGAAGCAAGCAACACTTCCTAGGAGAAGCCAACGCACAGATCTTGTTTACCAAGTATCTTGTTGTTAACAGGCAATGTTACAGCACGAGCTAGCACCGCTGCCTAAACAACAATTGCACTACGCACGCATAAGAAAAGGAGCGTAATAGCTACGAACTAGATAAGCCTTTTTCAGGGCAGCGTCTAAGAGCGCTAGGGATTAATCTATTAATTCTATTAGTACTAATCGCCTTATTAAACTTACGGTCCTTGTAGGGGACGTGGAGTTAAAGGCATTGTTAGACTTAGGAGCTTAGGGAAACTTTATATCCCTTAAAGCAGTGGAACGAGCTAGACTTAAGCCATAGTACAAAACAAACCTGTACCCTTTACAAGTAGCTAACAGAGAACTAATGCTAGGGGAAGAAACAGTTACGCTTAAAGTTTAAGGTGCCCCTATAAGACTACAGAACTATAAAGAAAGGTTAGACCTAGATATCCTTAAGACAGCTGCCTACAATGTTATATTAGGACTACTATAGTTAAGCAAGCATGACCTACATATTAACTAGGCAAAAAGGAAGCTTTGCTTTAACAAGTGTAGATGCAGCACTACTACACGCTATCCTACGCAGCCTACGCTAGAGCTAGTAGATAAGAAGGAGATTAACAACATCTCTTTAATATATAAGACGCGCTAAGTTAGAGCAGTTAATTGTGCAGACTAGAAGAGCCCCTCTGCAATAATTAAGGAGACTAAGAGTGCAACTCCTTCTATACTAGATAGGTATTATTAATACGCCTAGATGTTTAAAGAAGAGTTATCTGCAAAAGCGCTACCTAAGCATTAACCTTAGGATTGTAAGATTAAACTTAAGGAAGGGAAAGAACCACCCTTTAGGCCTATATACCAGCTATCTAAAAAAGAGCTAAAGGTACTCTAGGAGTATATATAAGAGAACCTAGCAAAAGGTTCTATTAAAAAATCTAAGTTACTAGCTAGATTCCCTATTCTATTTGTACCTAAGAAAAACAGCAAGCTTAGGCTCTATGTTAACTATTAAAAGTTAAATAATATTATAATTAAGAATTATTACCTACTACCTAACATATTAGAGTTATAGGACAGACTCTTAGGAGTAAGGTTCTTTACTATACTAGACTTGCAAGGAGCGTATAACCTAATACGTATAAAGAAGGGCAAAGAATAGAAGACAGCGTTTAGAACCTGTTATAGTTATTACAAGTACACAGTTATGCTGTTTAGGCTTACCAACGCACTAGTAGTATGCTAAGCATTAATTAACAACGTGCTCTAGGAGCATTTGGACATTACTGTAGTAGCATACCTTAATAATATCCTAGTGGACAGTTAGACACTAGAAGAACACAAGGTCTATGTTAAACAAGTGTTAGAATGCTTAGCAAAAGCAGACCTTAGGCTAAAGCTAGAAAAGTGCGAATAGCATAAGGAAGAAGTAGAGTTCCTTAGCTATATTATAGGAAGATACGAAGTTAAGATAAGCAAAAAGAAAATGTAGGTTGTAAAGGATTAGCTAACACCTATAATAGTTAAGGGGATCTAGGAATTCCTAGGGTTTGTTAACTTTAACTGTTGCTTTATTAAGGACTACTCTACAAAGGCCCTACTGCTTACAAGACTTACGTAGAAGGACACACTATTTAAGTAGGAAAAAGCATAAGACAACGCTTTTAAGTTGCTTAAGCAGGTATGCATTAAGCCCCCTACGTTGATTGCATTTAAGAACAGCGAACCTATGCGCCTTAAAACAGATGCCTTAGATCTAGCATTAGGAGCTTGCATTACATAGGAACAAGATAGATAGTAGCACCCTATAGCCTACTACTTAAGGAAGTTTACAGCACTAGAAGAACGCTACAATGTGCATAACAAGGAACTTATAGCTATTGTTAACGCGTTATAACACTAGAGAGTATACGCAGAAACCTGCTTAGAGCTTACTATCTATACAGATTATAAGAACTTGGTACATTTTACAACAACTAAGGTTCTAAACTAATAGCAAGTCTACTAGTTAGAAATGCTTAGTTAGTATAAGTTTAGGATCCTATATACGCTAGGAAAAGAAAATAGTAGAGCAGACGCTCTTAGCTAACGCTATAACCTTATAGGGGAAATGACAATTAATAAGTTTGCTATCCTAGGGAAAAATATAGATAGGTCTTTAGGACTATCCTAGCAGCTTAACTTAGTAATAGTAGTTTAAGGAGAACACTACGTAGTTTTACAAGTACTAAAGGAATTAGAAGAAGAAGTTATAAGCAGCTACTATAAGGACCCGCTCTATAGACACCCTAGTATTATAAGGACAATAGAACTTATTAAGAGGCACTACAAGTTCCTGAATATGCGTAATAAGGTTAGCAAATATATTAAGAATTGCGTAAGCTGCTAGTAGAATAAACACAGCACGCACACTAAGTATAGAGAAGCATAGGCAATAGAGCTACTAACAGCACTATAGACAAATATTATAATAGATTTCGTTACATAGCTGCCTATCTCTAAAGATCCTATAATAGGATATACCTACAACTTAATCTTTGTTATAGTAGACTAATTTACTAAGTACGCTAAGATAATACTATTTAGACATAGCTATACTATAGAATAGTTAGCATATGTCTTTAAGGATTAGATCGTCTACTACTATAGTATTCCTAAATTAATTATTAGTAATAGAGATAAGCTCTTTACGTTAAACTATTAGACCACGCTACTAGCAGCAATAGGCACCAAGAAGAAGCTATCTACAGTATACTATCTACAGACAGACAGATAGACAGAGAGAGTAAACTAAACAATAGAGACGTATCTCTAAATCTACTGCAACTAGCAGCAAAACAACTAGGTTTCACTCCTACCTGTAGCACAAATTATATATAACAATAAACTTTTAGAAGTAATAGGCTACACGCTGTTCTTTGCAAACTATAGCAGACATCCTAATCTCTTTACTAGGTTATTAGATAGCAATATTTAAATAGAATTAGCGACCGCCTTAGCTAAAGCGCTAAAGGAAGTACACTAGAAATTGCTTAATAACATCACTAAAGCTTAGTCACAGAGCATTTCTTATATTAACAAGAAACAAAAAACAGCACCTCTGCTAAAGGAGGAGGATAAAGTCTATCTCCTTATAAAAAACCTACGCACATAACAACTAACAAAAAACTAGACAAGGTTAAGGTTAGACTGTTTTTTATTTCCAAACAGATTAGCCTAGTTAACTATCAACTTGCGCTGCTACGGGATTCAAAGATCTACCTAGTGTTCCACATCTCCCTATTGGAAGTTGCCGACCCTAGAACACTAATCTAGAAGGACTTTTACTACCAGGCAGACAGCTAGGACAAGTAGGAAGTTAAAAAAATAGTAAAGCACTAAAAAAAGGGACGCAATATTAAATACCTACTTAAGTAGTTAGGATACCTAGACTTAGAAAACACGTAGGAACTAGAAGCAAACCTTACAAACTACTATTAGTCGCTAATATAGTATTAATATTCTATAGCTATTAAGGTATAGGATCTATAGGGTTCCTAGCAAGGAAGTTAACAAAGGGTTAGTTAGAGGAAGGACTAAGAAAGAGATTATTAGCCTATAACTAGCTAGGATTAGCCTAAGGATTAGAGATAAGGGGGCTAGTAGCGGTACTTAAACTTTCTATCTCCTACGCCTAGTTCTACGCCTTTAATATTGCTAGGTTATAACACGCAAATTAACGCTTATAACTCTTAAGTTCTAATAACTTACACTTTACGCAAGCTATTACCTCTTTAAAATAAGTAAGCTTAAGTTGCTTCTCTTTTTTTTTCTTCTTAACTTTCTCCTATTTCTCTTTAGCAGCAAACAAGCTACGCTCTACCTTTGTAAAGATATAGCTAGTATAATAACTAGTAGTAGTATTAATAAAATACTAAAAGTTCTTTTCTTTATACCTTTTATAACAAAACGCTATTTCTAGCAAACGCTCTTAAATTTAATAAGCATAAGCATAGCGCTACTTAGTAGATAACTATAAATATAGGACTTGTAGTTTCTATATTCTAGGATCCTTTAGCATAGTTAGGGAGGCTATAAATCTTCCTATAGAAAGCAACCTATAATAGTACTTATAAAGCAAGACCTACCCTATAACCTATAGTATAGATAAATAATATACTAATTGCGCTCCAAGCTCTTAAACAAGACGCAAATCTCTTAGAGCGACGTGCTGCAGCTATCTACAGCGTCTCTCGAACTACACTACACCAACGACACGCTAGAAGACCTTCACGCGTGGATACTATCGCTAACTTACAGAATCTAACTAGCGCTAAGGAGCAGGTGATTGTTATGCGCATACTTAAGCTAGTTACCTGAGGAGAGTCCCCTTAGCTTAAATTTGTGGCTGATATGGCCAATTCTCTGCGAAAAGAGCGCGGTTTGGCCCCTGTTAGCCTAAGGTGGGCCAGCAGGTTTGTTTCGCGTTAGGAGGAGCTTAAAACAGTCTTTAATCGCAAGTACGACTATAAGCGAGCTCTCTGTGAGGATCCTAAGGTTATACAGGGCTAGTTTAACCTTGTAGCTAATAATAAAGCTAAGTATAGCACCTAGGACAATAACACGTACAACTTCAACAAGACAGGCTTCATAATAGGCCAGATATTAACTAGAGTCGTTGTCACAGATGCAGAGAAGCTAGAACGAGCAAAGCAGGTCTAGCCAGGCAATTAGGAGTAGGTAACAGTTATTAAGGGCATTAATGCCACAGGATGGGCAATTCCGCCCTACATTATCTTTAAAGCCTGCTAACACCAGTCTAGCTGGTATAAGGACGACACCCTGCCCCAAGATTAGACTATTGCTATCTCTAAGAACGGCTAGACTACTAACAAGCTTGGTTTTAACTAGTTAAAGCACTTTAACAGGCATACAAAGACGCGCACTGTTAGCACCTACTCTTTGCTGATTATTAACGGCCACAAGAGCCACAACTCCACAGAATTCACGCAATACTGCAAGGACAATAAGATTATAGGTCTATGCATGCCTCTGCACTTATCGCACCTCCTGCAGCCACTTAATGTGGCTTGTTTTGGCCCTCTGAAGAAGGCGTACAGAGATAAGGTCAATTAGCTTATACACAACTAGATTAACTACATCACAAAGCAGGAGTTCCTCCTATGCTTTATAGCAGCTTATAAGAAAGCTATTACCCCTAGCAATATTTAAGGAGGGTTCTAAGGGGCCAGATTGGCTCTGTTTGCCCTAGATCGCGTTATATTAACCCTAGATGTGAAGCTGCGCACCCTATCGCCACCACTCCCCTAAAACAGCCTGCTCTAGTAATCGCAAATCCTAAGCAATACCCTAGAATTTAGGTTGTAATTAACGCTTGTAAAGAAGAGGATTTAGAGGCATGTAGATAGCTTACCTACTTCTATAGTTAAAGCGTTTAAGAAGGTGTTAAAGGGGGCAGCAATTATTGCGCATAAGCTAGTGTTAGCGCAAAGGGAGATAACTAAGCTTTAGGCAGCTAATGAAGCCGCTACGCGAAGTAAATCGCACAAGAGAAAGCGTATTCAAGCTAAGGGAAGCCTTACAGTTAAAGAGGGCCAGCGGCAGACTGCTCTATTAGAGTTTAGCGCGCGTAGTGATGGAAAGAAGAGGAAGACGCAGGTACGTGCTGAAGGAGGTGAACTATCCCAACAACGCTGTGGACAGTGCAGGAAGAGCGGGCACAACGCGCAAACGTGCGAGAATAGAGCAGAAGAGGTCTCTAAGTAACATTACAGCTTGTTTTGCCTTATGCAGGGCCAATTTGTGGTGTTCTAGGCTATAACGTGGGTGGTTTTGGTAGGGTCTTGGCAAAAGTGGCCCGCTCGCTAACCAGTCCGCTCGCTGTACATGTACGTTATATAATATAGCTTATTATTATTAGAGGTTAAGATTCTAAGAAGTAACTTAATTAACTAAAATTAAACATAAACTATAAGAGTTGTGTTTCTACTAGACTATATAGTAAAGATAATAGAGGTTATCCTAAGAGTTGTAGTATCTCTAGAGGTTATAGCCTCTTAGAGGTTATAGTATCCCTAGAGGTACGTCTTAGTAGGATGTTAGCTTAGAGTCCTATAGATAGTAACACGCTATTATCCTTAGTAGTGCCCTACTTCCTATTAGTACCTTGCAGCTTAAAGATTGTAACATCTATATAGAGCTTATAGTAGTAGAACTACCATCTTAGGTTTAGTAAATCTATCTAGAAGTTTATAGAGCACCTTAGGTTTATCCTAATAGCTTATATTTAAGAATACTCTAGTAATATTATACTAATTAAGCTCTAGGTTAAACTATATAGCAATTGCTACTATAGACCTAAAAAGGCAAGTAGTAAGTGTTGTAGCATAGGTTAAGACAATTAAGTCCTTTGCTTATAGGTCTCCCCTTACATAGATCCTAGCTTTATACTTCATAAAGTAGCTATCTTAATCTAGCTTATATATAAAGACCTATTTAAGTAGTAGGCGTCTTATTATAGCGCTTAATTAGTCTACTTCTACCTATATTTTCTTCTTAATAAGTGTCTAAATCTCCTTCTAGCAATCCTAGCAAAAGAAAGCGCCTAGTAGGTAGTAAGTAAGATCCTTCTACTTGTTTAGAAGTATAGAGAGCTTATTATAGTGTATCCTATACTTAGGTTAGGTTACTTATTTTGTTATACCTAAGGTAGAGGCAGCAATTACTATATAGATAGTAAGAAGCTTTTTTCCTTACGTCCTATACTTGTTAGTATATTTATATAATAGTTAAATTAGCTATAGAGTACTATCTAGCTTTATTAGAGTCTTTAAGTAAATTACTCTTATAATCTTCCAACTAGTAGCTTTATCTTAATAAAAGGCCCTAAGTTCTTTATTAGTAGGCTTATCTCTCTATATTATCTACTACTTAAGTAGTTCTTTAAGAAGGTATTAAACTATTAGTAATATAGGTCTTTATATTAATATTAGATCTATAAGATCTTCTATAACTACTAGTAAGCTCCTTTTTTAGTTAGTTAAGTATACTTTCTATAAGCTCCTAGTTAGTATTTCCCTTTAATAAGGTGCTGCCCTATTCTTACTTAGATGCTCTAGTTCTAATATAGGATTAGGTAATGAAAGTCCTATATTATAGTTATATTATATATAGATCTCTAGTAGCTTACTAGCCAAGCTTGCTATTTATATAGTATCTCGGTTAAGAGCTCCTCTTATGCTAGACTAGCCTTCTAGTATTTAAGAATTCTTTAGAACCTTACCCCTAAGCTATTACTTCGTAGATAAACTAAGCAATAGGTCCCTTATTATAAGGATTTTAATTGCCTCTTCTATATAAACAATCTTATTACACTTGTAGAGGAGCTCTATAGTACAGGGTAATTTAGTAACTGGGATTACTATATCTTTACTATTATTATTATAAAAGAGCTCCTTATTAAACATTATATTTTATATTATAATTACTTAGTTAAGGTTTAGAATCTATATATAGTATATGTTAGATACTTAATATCTAACTAGATATCTAATATATCCCCTAGGAGTAACTTTAAAGCTTCTTTTATTCTACCTAGCTACGTGTTCTCTATTTAGTAGAAAGGTATAGTAGCTATAGGTATATATCCTACTCTAGTTAGGTCTTAGATTAGCTATAAGTACTCTTATCTACGTAGGTTTATACTAGTAGAAATATTAAGTAAACTAGTAATTAAGCTTTCTGTTTAGGCTCTAGAGCTTATTTATGTGTAATTGGCTTATATTATATAGCTATATAGCTATAGTAACAACTCGTAGCTAAAGCTTCCTAGAAAGGTTTATACTACTCTCTATCTTAATAGATTTAGGAATAATTTCTTTTCCTACTCATTCTACCACTCTATTTAGTTTATAAGTATATAGAGGTACCTATTTAATATTAATTCCTTTATTAATTGCCTATCTCTTATACTCTAAGCTCCCTTGCTATAGTAGTGTTAT
The DNA here is from genome assembly GCA_039634465.1 of Didymella pinodella. Taxonomy (NCBI): domain Eukaryota; kingdom Fungi; phylum Ascomycota; class Dothideomycetes; order Pleosporales; family Didymellaceae; genus Didymella; species Didymella pinodella. The sequence continues at coordinate 192,247 of CP113351.1, forward strand.
AGTGTTGTTATTCTAACTAACCTTATAGATTTAGAGCTTATACTAGTTGTATACCTAGCTTAACAAGTTCTAGAGGACCTATAGGATCTTAACCTAGGTTTTTTCTTATAGTGTGTAAGTAAAAAGCTTCCTACTATAGTAGTCCTCAATTAAAAGTATCTATAGTTTACTTCCTCTACCTATTAGCATATTAAATAAGTTCTATCTAATTCTTTAGAAAAGTAGATCTAGCTTTTTATGCTTCCTATAGGAGATTACCTACTCTATACATATCATAGAGCATATCTTACAATCTTTCTAAAGCGTGCCTTATATATGCACGCTATACGCTCTTTATACTAGTGCTTTTAGAGCTTCTAGTCCTAGATACTCTTTATTAGGTATGCTAGAGGTGTTCTTCTAAGCACTATAGGTATAAATAGTATAATTATTTAGTTATAGCATTAAGTAATAGAGGATAATAGAGTATTAGCTTATATTTAAAAAAGGTAAGGTTGTAAGCGCGCTTAAGAGTAGCGCATATAACGCTTATATTTAGGTTATCAATATAACCTACCCTTGATAAGCTATCTAGTCCTAAGTACTATACTTCTTTCTTCTATAGTCTAGCTTTTAAGATAATATTAATATAGAAGCCCTCTTTAACTATAATATCCTAGAGGAGCAGGTCCTTTGTAAACAGACCGTGCTTGCTATAGAGAGCATTCTTAAATAATTAAGCGCCTTATCTACTAACTAGAAACGCTTAAATACCTACCTCTACTATATTAGTAGAATTAGATAGTCTAAAAAATCTAGGGATTAATAGGTTTATACTATTAACTAAGCATACAGTAGCTCTATTATTTAGAATTATACTCTTGGAGAGTAGGTAAGCATTAAAATCTATAGTATTATACACCTCTAAAGATTTAAGCGTCTCTATTATTTTAGAGTTAATTAGAGTAGCTTAGATATTACTAGAGAACTTAACTCTATATATAAAGATATTATTCTACCTATTAATAGATCTAGTAATAGCTAAAGGAGCCTATAACTGCTAGTTAAGCTACTTGATAGCTTTCTTAACTTCCTAAAACTCTCTATAGTTAAGTCTATAAAGTATCTCTTGTTAATACTTGTTACTTACCTTGGTAGGTAGATAGAAGCTTCCTATAATAGTAGTTTCTAACCTATAGCATTCTATAGGGGGCTACTTATATAACTAGCTTTTAGTTATATAAGGGTAGAGGTATTTCAGTTCTCTAGTATTACTACTAGCTACTCTATTAGGCGTATCTAATTGGTTACTAAAGGTAGTAAACACACCTAGGTTATCCTCCTATACTCTAATTATATGTTCATGTATTAGGCCTCTAAATACCCTGCTAACTTAGTCTAAACTAAGGGAATTAAGCTCTAGAATACTATTCTAGATAATCCTTTAGTTTATAATACGTGCCTATTCTAGGGTAATTCTATAGCTTGAGGAATTAAGGAAATTCTAGATAGTAAGCGCCCTTTCTACTTCTATAAGCTTATATAAATTAGCCTATATATATAGGTATAACTATTTATAATACCACTCTTATAGAGCTACTCATCTTTATTTTACTACTCTAAGGTGTTAGCAATACTCTACCTAAACCTAGTTCTAGGTGCTAATATTAGTAGAAGTAAGCTCTTTCTTAAGTACTTATATAAGCTTTTAGAATGTAGTATTATCCTCTAAAATAAGCTTTACTATTACTAGCAAGAGGATTACTAGTGTAATAGTAGCGTTAACCTAGTTCTATAGCTTCTATAAGCGCTCTACCTTAGCTAACCAGGCGCTTAACAGTATATAATACTAAGTAAGCTCCCAGTTCTATTGTACCTTAATTAGGTAGGTGCCTTAGGTATTGTTTAGAGATACACTCTAGCTTTAAGTAGAGTAAGCTAGTGCTTAATTATCTTAAAACAAGTCTATAGTTAGTAGCTAGAGGGCTCCTTTATGCATCCTAGGAGTATTAGGAGCATCTAGGTTAACTAGATCCTATATATCTTAGAGCGTTACATGCTACGTTAGTTAGATACACTAGTTTAGCTAATCTAACCTAGATTTAAGTTAATATAGGCTGTTTAGAATCCCTACTAGAGCCTGCTAGCTATAGTTAGAAAGCTTGTTTATAGTTAGGATTAGGTAGGAATAGAGTAAAGAGTTGATTTAGAGCGTGTAAGTATTGTTAAGCAAGCTCTTACTAAGTATATAGAGAGATCTACTATGCTTAGAAAGCTAGGCTTATAACTATAACAAGCTTATAAGACTATACTTAAGTAATTAACTAATTTAATTGGTGTCTATATACTTATACACACTAGGTTGATTTAAGTAATATATAATCTTACTTAAATAAGCTTGTAGGTAGTTGTTTACACGCTTAAATTGAGGGTGGTCCTAGCACTAAGTGTCTAACTAGCTATAGACCTACTTGTAGATCTAAGCACTAATTAGATAGAGCGCCTTAGTAGCTACTTATATGCTTTACTACATAATACTAGTAGTTTTCTCTAAACTTCCCTATATCTAGAAGTTTTATCTTTATGCTAGATCTAGATATAGAGGTCTTAGTTCTTAGTGTTATAGTTAGTGCGTAGGTAGTAGTAGCCTACACTAATTAGTTTTAGTGCCTTATAATATAGGCTCTAACCTTAGCGTCTACTATTTTCTAAATCTATTCTACTAACCTATTAGGCTATTATTTGTTTTTAGAGGTGTTAGGCTCTAGAAAGTAGAGAGGTGCAGCTACTATATCTTTAGAAAGTACTAACTATAATTAGTAAGTTACTAGTAGAGTAAGAGTCTATTAAAGGACTTATTCCCTCTATTACTTTTAGATAGAGGTGTTAGCTAGATTCTTAATTTCTTCTCTAACTATAGATTATAAGTTATAACTTATATAAATTTAACTTTATAGTTAAAAGATTATCTTGTAGTATTATTAGGATCTCTATTTATTATAAGGTCTTCTATTAGGTAACTTAATAATAGGGAAAGAAAAATAACTTAATTTAAATATAAGCAGCTAGCTGCTAAGAGCAATATATAAGAGTAAATTTAGATAAATTAAGTAATAAGAGAATCCTACATAGAGGTTATGCTCCTTTTATAACCTCTAGCGCTAGAGATCTTATCCTAACTAGAAGTTAGAGTTTTCTATAATCTCTACCATAGAGGTAAGGCTGTTGTTTAGAGATTAGCTAAAGAGCCGCGTGTTAGAGGTTAGCTAAGGGGTAGTAAGTACCTAAGGTGCTAAGCTCTAGGCTTAGCCTATTATATATTATATATTACTTAGACTTTTGCTACCTAAGCTATTATATTAGACTTTATCTAGATATAGTTTACTCTGCTATTCTAAAAACTATACCTACTTCTTAAGCGCTAACTAGAACTTGTATAATATTAGACTATATTTAGGTATAACTTTAATAATCTATTACTATACGTTCTTATAAGAATATCTAATAATTTATACTTCAAACCCTTATAACTTACGCTATATAGTAGCTAGTACCTAACCTAGGAGTGTATTTTAAAGCTAGATTTACGTTCTACGTATATACTACTAATAGAGATACTATTTTATAACTAGAGTATTCTCTATTACTAAAAGAAGGCTACACTAATATATAAAGGTTGTCTAGTATATTAGTTACGTAGTATAGTGTATAGCGCGTTATAGATAGCTGCAGCACGACTTATAGAGAGATTAGGGTCTTGCTAAATAGCTTATAGCGTAAGCTGTATCTAACTCTCTTTGCACGTGTCTGTCTGTTGTTTTTGTTAAGGCGTTAGTAGAGGTTAGTGTTTTAGTAGGGTCTTAGCAAAAGTAGGCGACTCGCCCGTGATGTACGTTAATTCAGTGATTCTTCTGGCCGAATGTCGCCAAGGAGAGCGTTAAACACGAATGTATGAGGCCTGACGTTAGCTACAAATTTGGCAGGCTGTTACGACAGAGTGCGAAGATACTGGGTCACCGTATCAATATGCCAGAGCTCCAAAGGAGAAGCAAGACTCTCCGTACCAACTACGAGGCGTGATCATTGTATCAGATCTGCATCTCCTATACTGCCCAACGCTGTGGGAACAAGGCGACAGGCAGACAAGACAAAAGCGGATCCAACGACAACACACTCAAAGACGCCCCTAGAGATCAACGTTCTCTAGGGCCGAAGGACAGGATCCGGCGCAAAGTCGAGATTTTACAGCGCACACGACACAAACTTGTTGTCCACATACTTCACTGCTACACGGAGCACGGGAGAAGATGCACCACTTACGACCTGGTAATCTCCTATAGGCGACAAAGATCTCAAATATCTTCTTGACGGACTCCTGAGAATGTCGGTGACAGAGTGAGACAGGTACAGATCGAGGATCAGTAGATGGTTTTACTGTCTAGCTTCAGCTTCAACGTCTGTGCACGAACAAGGCATAGGCCACGAGGACATAAAGCCAAGCAACATCATGCACTGCGGCGATACTGTTCTATCACTGACTTCCGTTCGTCGCGGGTCTTCAAGCCAGACTCTGAGACCTTAATTACCCATACTGTCGCATTTACGGGAAGATTTGGACTCCAGAGGTTCTTGCCACAGACGATGCCGAGATTCACATCTAAAGCTGCAACGCAATCAAGACTACCAGCAAAGACGGCAAGGCTACATTCACAATGTCTCACGGCTGACAATCAGATATATTCTCCTTGGCTCTGGTGTTCGCTGAGATAACTACAGCATTCAATAGGAACTACATGATTTTGTGCTCGCTGTGGAAAACAGGAAAAAGATCCTGTTTTATCATGAGGTCATCAGTCGACTCTATATCTAATTCACAAAACAGCTCAAGACGGCTGGAGGTCTCAGGATGTGGCAGTGTTGCTTGCAGTACATACTAAGGGAAAAAAGGACCTCGAGACCTTCAGCCTTGGAGGTTCTGCACACGCTGCAGCGAGTACGGCATGTCGGAAGGATCACATGCGATGGTTGTCCGGTATTGTTTCCTCCTGCCCATAAGATCAGGATTCAAAGTCTTTTATGGAACAAGCAAGAGAGCATTGGTTCTTCAGACACGAAGCAGACTGCAAAATCTACAGAAGCCCCCAGAAGAGGGACAAAGAGCAGAAACGTCGACAGACCTATTCCACTGACCGCTAGTGACTCACAGACGAGTAAGGAGGCGGAAGGCATGGAGGTAGCCAAGAAAGAAAAGATAGGCAAGCACCGTGAGCCGGAGAAGAAAGAAGTCAAGACAAAACCGAGCAAGACTTGATCTCACGTAGCAAGCACTTCGGCGGATATTTATGGCAATAATTCCCAATTTGGCAGCACGAAGGCGTTCAAACACGAGAGTAGCTCTCTATGCCAGGCTTGACGCAGCGCATTTCCTTCATCAATGCTGATGCAAATCAACAATTCTGTAAATTTTTCATCACTCTGCCGTCCTTCTCTGGCATCTAGAACACGTTCCCACTTAGATGCTGAGCCGATATTTTTTTTTGACGCACAGATGCGGTGTCGTGGAGCGATCTCGTTCCCTTTACTAGACCTGTCCAGCGACAAACGCTGTAGCTATCCCATAGGGCAAGCTCTTGAATCTTGCAGAGCCACAACACTCTAACATGCTCCTACACGACACCAATGCTGTCTCCTTTACAGTCTGCGATGGATATCCTGCCATGATGCCTGGAGATTCAGCATCGTGTCGAAGTGCATCATCACCCACGACTCACCTGATAAATTGGGTACAGGACGGAGTCCGCAATCACCAAATTTTCTCTCCTACTGGCTGCAAAGACAATGACTTCTGCGACATCGACTGGTGTTAGCGGGTCGCAGCCTTTGTTACAAATCAGCTACCTACACAACTACCCACCAGAATGTAACTCACTCGTACACTTTATCGGCCGACGCTTCGTCGCCTCTATTCCGTATGACATTAAATTCCTATGCATTATCAGTGTCCGCCCCATCAACTCAACATCAGGTTGCTCACAGTCAACACTTGCCCGGGGTCCACTGTGATCACTCGAATTCGCGTATTCACCAGCTCCTTCCTCAGCGCCTCTGTAAATGCTCGTACAGCTGATTTACTCGCGCAGTAGATGCTCCCTCCCGGATATGCGTCTCTTCCCGCAATGCTCCCGAGCATAATCACATCTCCTCTTCCACCTTCTGACTTTTTCTTCGCAATCTTAAGAAACTCCTGCGTCATCTGGATGAGTCCCGTGACATTGGTCGCCCATACATCCTCGACGACGTGATCTGGGATGTCAGGCGCACGCTCGTATCCACTCATGAAGCCTGCGTTGTTGACTAAAACGTGCACATCTCGAAATGCTTCTGGTAAATTTGCCCAAAACCGGCTAACCTCGTCTGGTTGCGACACATCCAACTTGGCAACATGGATTTGCACGTCGTTGCTCAGTTCTGAAACGATCTGTTTGGAGATGTCGTGCAGTCTGTCGACGCGCCGTGCCGTGAAGATGAGCTTGATGTACTGCGGTGAGGCGCGGGCGAACTCGAAAGCGCAGGAGCGGCCGATGCCAGAAGATGCGCCTGTAATCAAGATGGTTTTGCCGTGCAGGTTCTTGGCTGCGTTTGTGGGCATTATAGATCATTTGCAGGTGTTGTAATGTGGTCAGGGTACGTTATGCGATGCATGAATGAGCGTGGATGCAGATACGGGAGCTAAGCTATTCGAAGGAAGGTGCGCTGCGGGGTGGAGGGGAGTGAATCGTATAGCCGAGACATTCATCGTTATCGTCAGAGCACGGAGGACCGCAGCGCATGCGAGCATATACGCCCACATAATGGAAGGAATTGGGGAGATTAGATGGAGTGCTGCCTCAAGCCTGGTAGAAATATGTGATGAGGCGAACGTGCCAGTAGTTTTGGCGCTGCCTCAACGGGTATCCCTAGCGCTTGCTAACACTCGTCCTGGATACTTCACCCTTGTTGAACAGTATAGTCCGCTCCCTCCTTTGAAACAGTCAACGCGTCTTGTGAGACCCAGGAGCTCCTCACATTGACACGAGTACGGGTGTAAATGATCCTCAGCCTTTGTCACGCAGCCCGCAATGCGCCATCATGCATCTCGCCGTACTTGAACCATATGCACAATTCGAATTCGTGTTCACCAGCGAAATTGTCGAGCTTCGCTTCAAACGACATGAAGTCCCACAAATCCACTGCGGCCACATGGAAGACCACGGTGTTCAATTGCAGAGGCAGTTTGCGCGTTTCTATGGAAAACGAGCGACACGTGGTCAAAAGCCCCGCTCCGATGCTTGAAACACCGAAACGCTGCGTGATACTGTCGTACTGTAGGCGCCCGGAATAGCTCGTTAGAGCGTAGTACCAAATCATATCTCGAAGCTCGCGTGAGAGTTCGAGCAGTCTGCAAGCCATGGACAGTGAGGTGCGCATCGGGCTTGTTGCAATGCTATGGCCCGATCACCACATTCTTCGGTGCCTCGTTGAAGGTTTCGCGCCGAGCGGTAAGGATAGAGTCCGGATGATAGATGAGTGGCGACCTCTGGAACTACAGGCGGTCGTGCCCAGTCGAGACGATAATCAATAGTCCAAAGGTTGGTTATTGGTATTTCCTGAGCCGGTTCCGAAAGCCATGCTGTACGGGTGACTGTTCGTGCTTGCACAACGCACGCTTGGATGCAAAGAGGGTCGTGCCATGTGTGTGGGCGTGTTGGAAGGCGCGCTTCGAACCGTCCATGGCTCAGAGGGTAACTCCGCTCTTTTGACCGGGCAGCGTACTTTCTTCGAATTCAATTTTCTTGACGTGCTGTCCTGGCACAACAATCAGGCCTACGTAGCGACTACTCCATATGACCTTTGTGGAAGGGTCTCCTGACTCTTCTACCGCTTTGCGAATGGCCTCTGTAGACGGCGCACGGTACTCATAAGCAAGAGACAAAATGATGTTGCGGTCCTGACTTATCAGCGCGATGCAGCTTCGATGTCTACAGGAAACGAACAAACCTTGTCAGTGCACTTCATCTGCCCGCCAAACACGCGGCCATCAGAGGCATGGATGCGCAGGTTTTTGCCAATGAATTGCGACAGCCAGAAGGTGGCTTGCTCGTTGTCCATCTTGCTTTTGGTCTTACTTTCGTTGCTGGGCGACGTCAGGTACGGCAGTTACCAGCTGTATCGTCTTGCAGCCATCTCGGCAATGTTCTCGTGGAGGCTGTGCTAAAAATGGAGGGGTGTGGCTTCATCGTGGCTTCCTGCAGTGGCTGATGATGTTCGGAGACGATCTTAGTCAGCAAGATTTTCGTGCTTCGACCTCTCATTGCAGATCGCAAAGGTGTACAGCAACACATCATCATGTACTCGATACGGCGGAGCTGTCAGTCGGCGCTGCGCAACTCTAACAGCAATGCTGCCTACGGCAATGGTCCGCGCCGCGCTTTCTCTCGGAGTGTAGCGCGTTCGAAGGGTGCGCCTGTGTCTTGAAATCACCACCAGTCACCATATTGACGATTGCGTAGGCCTCCCTGTCTTCCTCGAGCCGTCCTCTACCGAACTCTCCACTACGCTTGCCAGGATCAACTCGAAAGTCCTTCTGCCTGAACACCTGACACGAGAGCAGCAAAAGCTCGTCTACAAGGAGAAGGGGCGCGCAAAGCTCGAAACCGAACCTGTTGAGGTTACCATCGGCGAAGTGACGCTTCCCCTCGAACACATTGACCGCAACCTGCGACCAGGTCGTTGGGAGAGTCTGCAGGAGGTTGTCACCCAGAGTGAAACGGCAGCTGATTGGGAGAACGTCATTCGTGTGCTGGAAGGCTTCCACAGCGCTGGCATCGAAGTCAAGCCACAGTGGCAAGAGCTTGTCGTACGGAAGTTAAATGAAAACGGATACCACAGCATTGTTCTGAAGGCATTACAACGGGTGAAGGCCACTGGAATGCGACTGAGCAACTATCCAGTGGCTTTCAGAGTTCTGAAGGGTGCGCGCGAACGGGCGGCAGATTCTGACTGGGAGAAGGAAGAGACAGTCAAGGCGCTGCGCTATGCGCGCCAAGTCGTTGAGCTCATGGAAGAGGAGGAGCATTACGCTGTATCGTCTATCAAGGGCGCCAAGAAGGGACCCACCGACTGGAGGAGCGCGCCCTACGTAGTCGCCGTACCAACCGAGCTGGCCGCCATCGTTGCACATAAGTATGAAGGCGACGTCGAGCTTGTAAAGAACCTCGCCAACCGCCTTGTCAATGTCCTCAAGCAGGACAACACCGTTGCACCAGTCAAAACCCAGAGCAGACTAGTCGAGCCACCAGCCGTTCCAGCGCAGGACTTGATCGACCGCGTATCTCTCCTCGCGAAGCAAACGGAATCAGACTTCAAGAGTAGAACAGTTCAACTCGCCGCCCTCAATCAGTACTGTCAAGGACTGTTCGAGACAATGATTATTTTGAACGCGCTCAAAACATCCAAGGCTGTGCTGAGCACGGACATGCCACTTGCGATCGAGGCTGCCGAGTATGAGACCAGGGCCAAGCGGGTGCTGGATGACAGCGTACAGACCCTTCCCAAGTTGCAAACAAGGGCTGGTGAGCAACTCAAGAGCTCCTATCCCGCGTATATACAGGAGCAGATTCAGAAATGCCTGGCATAGACTTAGCTTGTGTGTTATATGTATGATCTAGGATATGTAGCCTGAGTCTCCTACAAATGTAAGATAGAGAGCCGAGCCCATTTCAGCTTTTGCATTGCCAACGAACAACAAGGCCACGAGCCTAGAGACAATCATCTCGACTGCTAGCTTTAATGGATTCAGGCATCAGAGGCTGTTTGCTGAATGTCATCATACTGTGTGCCTGAAAGCCCAGGTGAAGTGAACCACAAAATCTCGTTGTAACCAAACCGGTAGGGGAGATGCCGCGCGTGCACGAGTCCGTTGCTCCAACACAACATATTACTAAGTTCCGACGAAATAGTGAGCGGTGCAGATCAGACACACCGTATAGCAGGAAGCGGAAGATACCTCGTTAGCTCAGCTCCGCAGGCATTAAACATGCCAAGATTATGGACGTATCCTAGTCGTACAAAGGAGATACTTGGCGAACAAAACGAACCGCGTGCGAAGACAAGCATGCAAAGTTCCTCTCGACGCTCGGATAGATCGATCTTCAACGTCGTGTAGGATCGTGCATATCTGTCTGGGAGTGCACAATGGCGCAGAACGTGTCGACACTTGCGTAGCTCAGGACATGCGACCTGGAAGGACTTCAGGCAACGTCTTCTCCTACAGCACTCTTAGAGACATGAACTTTTAATAATAGGACTTTGAAGACACTGCTGGCTAGATGTAATTATTGACAGCTATTTCATGCTCACTACAAGTACCTCTGCAGGGTTCTCTGGGAAGACATACACTAGTTCAGGCATTACTGCAAGACTCTTAGTAATTCACACGCTTACCATCGGTCATTACACTCTGACAATGTCATAACCTTATAATGAAGAGGTTTGACAGATGGACCGCGTAAAATGGAAGCGTACCGAGTAGCAAGCCAGACACAGGAACCTGTTGTCTCCGCCGCTTTAGGTTTCTCGGACGATGAGTTGAGAGCTCGGTATCTCGGGTTGAAGGTAGAATGGACAGAATGCATTTCAGGCAATCCGGATCCTACAGTGGTACGCCATGGGTATTGCAGTAGCGCTGACGTTGGCCATCCACCAACACCAAGTCTCGCAATTCTCCATCGAAGCGAGACGCAAATTGAATAGCCTCATTGGAAGGAACATTCCTCGTTCTCCGACTTTACATGTCATTAGCCGAAGCAATGCAGTCGCTAAGATCTTGAAGTGGGGGTCGCTGACATGCGCGAGAGACCGCAGGCCGTCTCCCACGCATATATAATACGCCATTACCTGGATAGAACGGACGTCTTACTTCTCCAAAAAATAAGTTTACTTAAAACAAACCCCATATTCACTAAGAATCGGACCATGGCCGGCATACCAGCAGAGACAGGCTATGCTTTTGTAGGACTTGGAAACCTTCACAACGACATTTACCCTGCAATTTCCGCACAGGAGACAACCTCCCTTCTCCAACCAGACAAGGTCGTCCTTATTACTGGTGCAGGCCGTGGCATTGGTCGCGCAATTGCCTTACAATACGCGTACGCCAAGGTCGCTTCCATAATACTTTGCGCCCGCACCGCCAGTCAACTGGACGAAGTCGCATCGGCAATTAAGACCATCAACAATGATGTCCGGGTACAAAAGTATTCCGTCGACGTAACCTCAGAATCTGCTGTCGCTGCTCTTGCTGAGGATATCGCAAAGAAAGAAGACCGCCTCGACATCCTGGTCAACAACGCCGGCTACTCTGCGCGGTGGACACCGCTTCATTTTTCCGAGCCTTCGGACTGGTGGCGCAGTTTTGAAGTCAACTTGAAAGGACCCTACCTCTTGACGCGCGCATTTTTGCCGCTGCTTTTGAGGACCGCGGAAACAACGGGGCATGTCGATGTTGTCAATCTAGCGAGTATTGGCGCTCATCAAGTCAATGCCGTGGCGTCGAACTACACCATGTCCAAGCTGGCTGTGTGCCGACTGACTGAGAACATTGATGTGGGTTATAGTGACAAGGGGGTGAGTGCGATCAGTGTCAATCCTGGGGGTGTGGAGACGGAGTTGGCCAGCCAGGAGATTGATATTCTCAAGCCTTGTAAGTGATTGCGGTATCTACAGTTCTAGTGGGAGTTTGAGAGCTGACTCATGTTTGCAGATTTGAACGATACAGCGGAACTGCCTGGTGGGTTCATAGTTTGGCTGACTGCTGAGCCGAGGAAGTGGTTGAGTGGACGTTATGTAGCTGCGCCGTGGGACGTCGAAATACTAGATAGTATGAGAGAGGAGATTGTGGCTGGCGACAAGTTGAAAGTCAAACTTGTCGTGTGAAAGAAAAAGCTCCAGATCACGTCTTTGTTGTGTATCCAGTGAACAGACGCCGATTCAACCCAGCGTGATGAAAGACAAACTTGGCTGAAGACCCAGCCAATGAGAGTTTGTGATCAGTGCCTATGCGTGTAAATGTAGGCCCTTCCTTTACAACCAGCAGAACTGTGACCATTATTGGCATGGAGAAGTGGATGGCTTCCGACCTCATTAATGCAACGGCGTGTATCCCGTGTAGGCCATGTGCGTAATTGTTCCTAGACTCAGATATTGGTCCAGGATATCGTTCGTAACGTGCTGCGCTTTTCCAGTCTAGCATCGTCGTGGAGGGGATACTGGTCCTGACGACAATCGTTTCGCCTTTGCTGTTGAGCACGTCATAGTAGCACATTTCCCGAGCGTTTTTTAATGGAGGGTGACCAATGTACGCTTTCGCGACACCGCTCCAGAACTGCAAATGTCCGGAATCGATGACATTAAATCCATCATCTGTTTTGGAAAGTGAGATGCAGCGGGGCGTGCCGACCCAATCACGGGGCAACGCACCATCATGACTGCTGCCTTGTTCGTCTGGTATACTTCGTTTGTAATTCGATAGATCAGTGGTATTAATGCAGCTGTAAGGCACGGGTCGGCCCTGCGCGTCAAGTCTGCAGCGATACATGAGCACCACGAACGATGACAGGTCCAAAAGATCGTAAGCTGAGCCGGGGTAATAGATTCGGTCATCCTCTAAGCTACCAATCCACGCAACCCAAGACCAAGTTGGAAATGGCGTGAAAATCTCCCGGCCAGTCACGGTAGTTGAGCGTTGGAAGCCTGCATTTCGACTCCCTTCGAAGCTCGTCTGCCAAAGCAACGACCGTACAAACCATCGCTCGGGGTGTCCCCAGAAAAAGGAGATATTTACAGTTCGTCTGATCTCCTCTGTAAGACCCGCAAGTGCGTTGAGTGTATCAGATGCAAACGATAAGCGCCTGGTGGAGTATTCGGAGACAAGCTGTTCGTACCACAGGAAGTCGGGCTCCTTCGTATCTGTCGTCAGCCATGGAACCTCAAAATTGAAATCGGTCTTATCGTCCTCCGTCGTGAAGGCTGCGGGTATCTCCTTGGCTGTATCCTCTTGGAAGAAAGACGATGGACACTGCCAGAGCACGCGATCGGCATTAAAGTACAAACGTCTCCTGCTGAAGAGCTCTTCCTGTAACGTCCATGCTCTCGAGCGCCATCGACAGTTGGCAAGTTCCATGTGCTGGTGTCGATTGAGAAAGCGCTCGGGCACAACAATGAGACTCATTTCGCTGAGCGTGATGATATTCTTGACAACTTTTCGGCTCCCGGTTTGAACACCAGCAAGGCCGAAATCGGCGTTGTTAGAGGCGGCTGCTACAATAGTGAATGCAGCTTGCACGTAGATTTGTGCCATTTGTGGGAGTTGGCTTTGCAGCGACGAGGGGTCGTCTTGAATGATACAAAGGGCATCGACCCAGATGTATCGAATACCAGCGTTACGAGTGACTTTTATAGCGTCCACAATTGTGTCTGGCAATATGTCGGAGTTTAGGCTCTGAGTGTGGGCAAATCTTTCGACGTTCTCCTGTTTGAGTAGAGTCGTCTTTGAACTGCCCCAACAGTAGCTGAGCGCCGTGTATTCGCATTGCTCTGGTGCTGGTCGTATGGCTAGATCTCGGACATCGAGTACGCGCATGCCCTTAATTCTGGGGCGTTGCTGGGTCCAACAAGCATCACCGTGATGTCTCCTACATAGCTGCAGCCAGTGAGCATAGATTTGAGGGTTGATCACATCGTTGCGCAAACGCCCACTGAATCGAGTGTCCTTGGGGGGAGCAAGAAGTTCAGGCCTCCCAGCGCACAACTGATCCACAGTGGGAATTGGATTGGTGCAGCCTTGCAAGCAAGACAATGTCCAAGGTCGCGCTTGTACGTTCGCTTGTCGTGTAGTTGGATTTTCCTCTCCTGCTTTGTAAAACCTATCTGGCAACACGGGACCCATGAAGCCATTGAATGAGACTGGCGTGATCTCGACGGTTACGAATCTGGCCAGAAACTGGCCTATTTCCTGGCCAGTGCGATCCACCGATGACTTATTCCCCACTGCCTCCTCTTCGAACTTGGAAAACAGAAGTCGACATTGATCGCCAGGATCTTGAAGGACGTTAGGATCTGTGACTAGGTCGAGTTGTGTCGCAATCAGTTTGCACAGCTCACAGATGCACTCTCGATCCCTTACGTCCCGCGTTGTCCCGAGAAGAATTGGTTCTGGCTCTACAAAGGCACCGTCGACTGAAGTGGCCCACACAAGGGCTGGAAAATTGACAGCACTGCACAGTTCACAGAGCTTGGAAGTCGAATTGTTCATCGTGTGTGCCAACTCCTGACGACACGGAGCCTGGGTGACTTGAAAGTCTTGTCGAAAGGTAATTTCTGGGACCGAGCTGACTTAGTAGAGCCGTGTGATGTGTGGCTTAGACGAGGCTTGCGTAGTGGAGTGGGCAGCGTGGGGCGAAGTAAGATCAAGAAGGGCAGGTGGGGTATGCTGCATGAGCTCCCGCTGGCGCACTTCGTAAGCACCCGATCATCCTCGAGCCTTCCGAGACTGACGGCAATTGCAAATGCTTCGCTATCAATTCTCGAACTGCTGCCACTCCATCTGCTGGAATACAGGTCCCTGGCCTCTTGGCACGATGTTTGCCGAGACTTTGACGTCGTAGCAAATCTCGCCGCACAACTCATTGTCTCCCACATTCTTTGCTGAGATAGATAATACAGACATAAGATTTGTCCCGTCGATGTGGCGCTGGACAGACCTAGCCCGTGGGATACCGGCCGCTCTGAGGTATCCAACCAACTTTCCTGACGTGCGCACCGACTCAGACTGCAGATCTTTGAAAGGTACAAGAGCACGGTACCACTCCCCGTGATCGATAATACTAAACTGTGGATAGCGATTGTTTCCTTCCGACCATCCGAGCATGATGAGCGCGGCCTTGACCGCGCATGCCTCATACCCCTGAATTACAAAGGAGACGTTGATGATGCCGAAGTCATGTTGCGCATTACGCGAAACAAAGAAGAGCCTGTCCTCATAGTCAAAGCGGTCAATTGGCAATGGGCGGCGCAGCGAAAGTTTCGACTGCAAGCTCTGTTGAGATACTTGAATGTCAGGCACAATGCGAGCGATGTATCGCCGGGAGGAAGCCATTGCGAACTGCAATGATGTGATTCCATGGCCCGGCCAGAGATGGTTTCGATGAGGGATTTTTGTAAGGAAGAACCTTTCAGAGGGCGGAAATATTGTAGAATCTTCCGGCGTGTACCGGACTAATTCCCAAGGGTCTTGGCGAAGATACTCGAGACGGCTGACTTGCTTGAGGCGAACACCAAGCCGGACACCCATGAAGGAGCAGTTGAGAGGGAGGCTCAAGAACATCGAGTTCTGCGTCAGGGCTACGCCCCGGAGCCTGACACGAGTGCAAAGTCCGATGTTTGAGATTGAGAATTCGCGCAGACCGCCTTCGTGTTCGCGCTCGTACTGACCACAGCGCTTGAAGTCGTTTGGTGACCTTGCAAGAAATCCGCAAAGGTGCGATTCTGTGGTGATCACAGGCTTGTAATCGCCCCAGTCTGTAGTGTTCCAACCAAAGTACGATCGTGGAAGTGTCCAAGCCAATATGCTTAGATCCGCGGTCGACCGTATTATCTCTTCCTGCAAACGTTGAAACGCCTTTTCTTCCTCGCTATAGAGGAGCGGCATATGTAGATCGAAGATCCCCAACAGACAATAAGAGTTGTCCTCGACTCTGGTGGCCGTTCGCCCGGCTGCCCATGACATTTTCTGAGCAACACAGATTTCTGCGAGATCACGTGTCCCGTAGAGCACGAGAGGGTCGATATTGGTGATATCAGACAACAACGCCACAAGACCAGACTTCGTACGGTCAGGCGCAGTATTCTATGCGGAGTCGAAGAACTTGATGTGTGCTGGGGCTATCAATTCCTGTAGAGTCCATCCTCGAGTGAACCTATACGACGGTCAGCCTCTACCATTAAGGCGTTGCTGATTGATGAGGTACTTACCACCGACATTTTCCAAGCGCATCATCCCATTCGGCGTTTGCTTGTAGATCCGAAAGATACACATAACAAACCTTTGCCCTCTTGTACCAGCGGAACATGGAATTGATAGCTTCTGACAACTCCGTGCTGCTACTTTTATCTATACAGCAAGTGTCCACCCATGCATGCCCTGTACCGTCTTTTGCTGCTATACGGCAGGTCATGTTGATTTTCTGGTAGTCTTTGAGCCAATGGTAGTTGCCCGATACATATTGCTTAAAGGTGACTTCCTCACTCTCCCAAGTGTGCGAGAGTATTGCATATGGCGGTATGTTATCGCCAAAGTATTCCTCGAGTAGGCGGGTCCTGACATTGATCAGCCACATGACTGCCAGTGTCCATGGTGCAGTCGGCAGCAGGCGGTCGAGCATGTATCAAGGTGCACATGCAGAGACGAACTGTGTAAATCAGCCCTACACGCTATTGGTGCGATACATGATGTTGACATGTTGTACACAAGATTGAAGTGAGACCGGACAAGCGAGATGCAAGCCCCGCCGAAGAAGGCAAGTGGGGTTAGCGCCTTGCACGGTTGCGCCACGTGATCATTGTTGTTGATGGTATCTACTAAAGGCTACACATATCGTCAGTGGGAGTGTAAAGCCATTAAGAAGCACCAGCGCTCTTTACGTGCTCATCATAGAGCTTCTTCTGCTTCTCCCACTCCTTTTTGACCTTCTTGCTCGCGCCCTTTGACAATTCCTTGCCCTCCTTGTCCTTCAGCGGTAACCCGTCGGCATCCCATGCAGTGTACTCCGCTGTCTTGAACAAATCCTTGGGATTGATTCTCGCTTGCGCAGCCAGCTTGGCCTGCTTCTCTGCCTCCTCGCGCTGGCGCTGGGCCTTAGCCTCGGCCTTCTGGCGCGCGATGTTCTCCTTCTCCTCGCGTGCAAAGCGCAGCTCGGCATCAACAGGTCGTACCATCGATGGGAGGTTCTCGCGGTCCTCCAGGTAGATGCCGAGATCCCAGAGACTTGTGTCGCGCAGCGCGTCGCAGAGAGCGAGGAAGTCCTTTGCGGAGGCCTTTTTGTCTGAGAGGTCACGAAGATTCTCCTGGAAGGTAGAGAGGACCTCAGCATAGGGGATGGCTTTTGCGTCTTGCTTTTGTGTCGGCTTGTGCTGCGCAATGATGGACTCTAGTACCTCGCCTGATAAGTCACCAGCAACGGCGTGCTTGCGTACCTCGTCACGATCGCGAGCGGCAGCGTAAACAAATTCCTTGGCCTCTGCAGGGATATCGACACCTGCCCAGCCAATTCCACCATCATATGGATCGGCATTCCCGTCAAGACCAAAGATGCGGACGATGCGGGTGATGTAACGAGCAACATCGAAGGTGACGCTATCAGAGAGTTCGACAGGCTTGGCGGAGTTGCAAGCTGTGACAAGTGTTGAGATTGCGTGCATCGCTGTCTTTGTGTCGAACGAGTCTGCAAGTGCGTTATGAACCTTCTGCTTTGCCTCCTCGAAAGCTTTGAGTATGTTTTCGTCTTCCTTGCCGGTCGAATCGATCATGGGGTTGACTTCACGGTCGCGAACCTTGTAAAAGAAGTTGCTGATGCTGCTTTCCCATCCTGAGCCGGCCTTGCGCATCATGGGTGTGATCTCAATTCCATCGTGCCAGCCACCCATCAAGAAGATAATGCGGAGGCTGCGCGCGGTCCAGTCCCCTCTCGCAAGAGCCTCCCGGATGGTTGTGAAATTCTTGAGACTCTTCGACATCTTGCTACCAGATATCGACAGGTGGCCCATGTGGAGGAAGTAGTTCACCCATTGGTGACCACCCTTGTCGCCCGACCAATGTGCTTCTGACTGCGCAAGCTCGCTATTGGGAGTCAGTATCTTGAGTCACAGTAACAACTTTTCTTAAACTTACTTGTCGTGGTGCGGGAAGCAAAGATCAATGCCACCAGAGTGGATATCCATCTGCTCACCAAGCACGTCGCTAGCCATGACAGAGCACTCAATATGCCACCCTGGTCGTCCAGGGCCCCACGGCGACTTCCATGCTGGTTCTCCAGGCTTGCTGGACTTCCATAGTGCGAAATCTGCATCGCTGCGCTTCTCGGATGTCTTCTGCTGCGACAAGGCACCCTCGCCGTCCGCCTGCAGGCTCTTGTCTCCTCGATTCCATGGCTCAAGACGTGCGTAGTGGTTGCCCGGGACCTTCTCGAAGCTTTCAATGTCAAAGTACACTGAGCCGTCTGAGGTCTTGTACGCGAAGCCGTTGTCAACAATTTTGTCGACAAAAGTGACAATTTGATCGCCGTACTCAGTGACTCGGGTCACAACATCAGGGTCGAGCACATTCAGATTTCTCATGTCCTCCATGAAGCGCGCTTCGTACTTCTGTGTGAGCTTGGTAAACACTGTGTGGTCGCTAGCGTCAATCTTGGAGCCGTGGATCGAGTCAAGATACGGTAGAAGCACTTCCTCAGCACCGGCGTAGAACAAATCGACATCTTGCGGTGTAGTCTTGGGAGGCGCAAGTAGTGCCGTCGCTGCTGTGCCAACTGTCTTGAGATGCATTTTAATCTTGGCCTCTTTGTCGCCTGGAGCGCTGGTTCCATCTATCGACTTTCCAGCAATGACATCGCCGTACTTCTCGGCAGACTCCTTGTTGAAGTTCTCGGGCGTGAGATCCGCGCTCAAGAGTGGGAGGTTCTTTCTCACATACGCATCGAAGGCCGAAACAGTCGTAGCAGCTACTTCATCAGATATTACTGGATTATCAGCCTTGAACTGTGCGAGTAGGTGTTGCTGACGTCCCCTAAGAATGATTTTGTCGTCAACATCGGTTATGTTCTGGACAAACTGCAAATTGTAGCCGAAGTAGCTAGTCAGGATTCTCCGGAGAGTATCGATTGTAACGTAATTCCGTGCATGTCCAAGATGGGCATCGTCGTATACTGTAGGACCGCAGCTGTACCATTTGACAACCTTGCCCTCAGGATCAATAGGTACAAAGTCGTTCTTGGACCTGGTCAAAGAATTCCAGACTTTGAGTTTTGCTGGCTCTGTCGACTTGGGCTCCTTCCATGGCGGCTGGGTGCGTCCTGATGTCGCCATGGTGGTTCTGAAGACCAGCTGCAAGGGTGTGTTCTTGAAGTTATGGCTCGAATAGTAGAGCGGGGAGCTAACGGGAGTGAGGATTCTGCGGGACAAAGATCGAAGCGCAAAGACCATCAAGGAGACGGTGACGTACAGCAAGAAACGAATGAAAGGGCGGACGAAGAGAGAAATAGAAAAGCGGAGTCAGTATGCAGGAATGGGGAATTGAGTGACTCAAGGCGCTGTGTCGTCGTGGCCGCTTCGTGAGCTCGCGCTTTCCTTGGCGTTTCCCGCCAATTGCAGGGCCAGAAGCTCCCCGCTAAAATTATTCTTCGAGCTTCATACCGTATCATACCAACAGCGAGGTTGTGCCTTCCACTGCGCTCTGTATACGTCATGGCACCTGCTATCTCGCCCTTCCTCGACCCTGGGACACACTCGGCGGCGCATAATCTTGGAATAGTCCAATTGCGTCGTGATCACCTGATTCCCGCCGTTCTTGCACCCAACGGCGACTCGGACTACGCAGAGGGCAAGGTCGAGAACACACGCTTTGGCTCCTTCCCGCACAGCACGCTTGTCGACCAGCCATGGGGAACGCAAGTGCTTGCGTCAGTCGTCGATACGGGGTCAAGGGGGAAATCGAAGAAGCGCAAGAGAGACGGCCAGGACGAGGGCGCGGAAACACCGACCACAGACGCGGCAGAGACGAAGAAGGACATTGTGAAAGCTGCAACAGCCAGCAGCGGGTTCGCGCACTTGATACCGCCAACGCCAGAGACATGGACGCTCTCTCTGCCCCACCGGACCCAAGTCGTCTACACGCCCGACTATAGCTACATCTTGCAGCGCCTGCGCGTCCGACCGGGCGACCACCTGATCGAAGCCGGCGCGGGCAGCGGCTCCTTCACTCACGCCGCAGTGCGATGCGTATACAACGGCGCACCAGGCATGGAGGTTACATCCTACGCCGCGGCCGACATCGTCGAGGAGGTCGATGCGGTCGGCCACACGTCCAAGAAGTCCAAACGCACCCGCCATGGCGGCGTCTACTCGTTCGAATACCACGAGCCGCGAGCGCGCCAACTCGCACACGAAATCACTGAGCACGGCCTTGACCCCGTCGTCACCGTTACACACCGCGACGTCTACGGGAACGGCTTCAACCTCGACGATGGCACGAGCCCAGAAGCAGACGCCGTGTTCCTCGACCTGCCTGCGCCATGGCAAGCGCTCAAGCACCTCACGCGCATACCGCCCTCCGCCGCCACCGTACAAGCCGTCTCCAGCTCTCCCACCAACGTCTCGGGCGACTCGAAACCCTTTGTCTCGCCCCTCAACCCGAAAAAGGCAGTTCGCATCTGTAGCTTTTCGCCGTGCATCGAGCAAGTCACCAAGACTGTCGCTGCGCTGCGCACACTCGGATGGTTAGAGATTGACATGGTCGAGATTCAAGCCAAGCGCCTCGAAGTGCGGCGCGAGCGTGTCGGGCTGGCCGAAGAGGGGCTACGGGGCGGCAACGCAAGCGCTGCAAGCGTAGCGGAGGCGGTGCAGAGACTGCGCGACGTGGAAGGCAGGGCAGCCGTGTTCCACAGCCTGCAGAAGGAGAAGCAGGAGGAGGTAGTGCGGCGGGCGGAGGCGCGGAAGAGGGGAAAGAACGGCGCCAGCGAAGCCAACGGTGGTGCTACAGCAAGCGAGAAACATGCCGATAGGAAAGCAGATGCGGCGTTCAAGAAGGAGAAGATCAGCAAAGAGGGCCTGCCGCCCAGCAAGCACGACCGTCTCGACAAGGCGAAGAAAGACGCCGAAACCAGGGCGCTGTACAAGGAAGGCAGGTTGGTGCATCGTACCGAGCCAGAGCTCAAGACACATACTTCGTATCTCGTCTTCGCCGTGCTGCCGCGGCAGTGGACAGCTGAAGACGAAGAGAAGGCGCGGAAGAAGTACGGATCTGGTGGTCGATGAGCGACGAGGAATCAAAGATACCCATTTCCGCAGGCCATGCCTTGTGCACATCCAACGGTCGCTCTAATTTGAGAATCGCCTAACGCTAAACTGTACACATCACCTCCCATGTGCCGCACAAGAACGAAAGATATGGGTAACGGAACGCAGTCCTGGTGTGGACATTCGACTATCCCCACACAGCATCTCTTGCCCTGTGACTCCCATCCTTAGTGGGAGGCGTCGAGATGAGATGTGTCCACGCCTCCTGTCCGTCGATGAACAGCCTGTAGTTGAGATGACTCTGCTCTCCATGTACAGGTGTTGTGATCTCGACCGCGCCAAACTTACTGTTGCCGTCAGGTAGGTATTTGATTGTAACATCCTCGTCATCAATCTCCTTGTACGTCCTGATCGGTAGGTAGAACATACTCAGCGGGCTGGTGCTGAACTCGTGCACAGTCGCACTGATCGGCCATCGCCCACCGGCGGGTGGCGGGAATGAGGTCGCAGCAAATTCGTGGCGGTCGCCGGAGAGGACGACAACCCCGACGCCGTGGGTGGATGAGTGCTCCCACGCCGCTTCGAGCACACGCCGGCGCTCGACCAGGTGTCCGCCCCAGGTATCCTCGAAGCCAAATTGCCAGTTCTTGGTGAACGGAATTCCGGTTACGATTATCTTCCAATGCACACCTCGTGGTGGCTGTTTGTGGATCCAAGCTAGGAGATCCTCAAGCTGAGTTGCGCCGAGCATAGTCTTGCCAGGATCGTTAGGATCCTTGTTTGCAGGGCTGCGGTAGCGGCGTGTATCGAGAAGGAAGAAATCAGCCGGTCCCTGTGTGAACGAGAAGTAGGTCGCGCCCTTGCGGTGAGCGGGTGGGTTGGCAGCAGCGTTGTAGTGCGTGAAGGCATCGTATGCTGGCACAGCTACACCGGTCATGTTGCTGTTCCAATCGTTTTGGATTTCATGATCATCGATGACGTGAATCCAAGGCAGATTGTCGCTGACCGCAGGCCATGAGGGGCTTGAGTAGACTTGGCGGTATTCACGCCTGTATGTCTCTGCATCCTTGCCCTGCCTGTGCGGTACATCGATATAGATGAAGTCGCCGAGGAATAGCATAAAGTATGGCTTCAATTCATGGATCCAACTTGCGAGATGCTTCATGCCTGGAAACTCGAGCGGATGTTGTAGTGGAGTGTAGGGCACGCGAGGCTTAATGCAGCTTGAGTGGACGAATGTGTACTTGTCACCCTGGTACAGTCAGTATGTTTCTGGCATAGGTAGGGCCGAGAGAAAGAATTCACCTTGAACGCTGATATGCGGCCAGGGCGCGGCGGTGTCGTGAAGGTGCCCGTCTTGTTGCCACTCGAGGTGTTGATGATGTACTCGTACGGAGTGTCGGCGCGCAGGTGATCGATTTCGATGACAGACGTAAAGTCGGTCTCATTTGTGAGCCAGTACCCAGGCTGGGAGGCTTTTAACGTCTTCTCCATCCACGAACGACTGAGTTCATCGATGGACCGATAGAGCACCTTGACGTCGTGCGCGTAGGGTTCCCTGACCAAGACCTTCGCGCTGTGGTCTGACACGTACCCAATGCGCCCGAACGACGCGTTGTGGCAGTCGTGAAGGAGTGTTGGGCGGTAGACGACGTCCAGCGCCATAGCCAGCAGCAGCATGTTGATACCGAAAGTAATCCAACTCCACAGCGCTGAGGAGGGACTCGGGAGGCCGGTGAGGAGGGTTCTCAGGATCTTCGGTTGCCTCTCTTCATACTGGATCATTTCCTGCACATCGAGTTCCTCCAAAGGCCCATCTTCAGCGCCTTCAATGAGCTCAGCCTCGGTGCTCGAGTCGCGTTCGATTGTGTCTTTGACAATAATGTCCAGCTCATCTGATATGACTTTGTACTCGGCTGTGTCCTGGAAGCTCGTGAAGAAGGACGGGATGTACACTGCAGTGAGCGCAGCGGCAAGCGGCGGAACGATTGTGGTGGGAATCTAGGGCAGCGAGGTTAGCAGATGGCGCGAGGGCTAGAGCAAAGCGCGCCGCGCGCCGTACGTACCCATCGCAGGAAGATCCATATGCTCACGCGCAGCAGGAGCGAGCTGGCGATGGTGAGTATATCGCTGGCGGATGCCATGGCTGCTAGCCAAATATCGAAGCTTGGCCGTGCCGACGGTGGTGTTTGCGGAGCGTGCTTTGCCTATGAGGGCGCCTCCGAGCTGTGACGGGAAGGCGCGGTCAAGATGACGTCGATCATGCTGGGTGGGGCTGCTGCGGACACGCGTCGAACTTCACCCTCACCATCTGCAAGCCTACTGGCTCATCGATGATCTGACAGACGTTTCAGTGCCTTTTCCATCGGCATGCTCTGCACGATCAATCTTTTCTGTTTTCAAGCCCAGGTCTCTGCCTTGAATGCATACAGGCCCTCAGAAGGTACAACCGGTGAACAACAGGAGCTGGCGATGTAGCCAACTAGGGTAAGGAGCCATACGTTCCACGTCAAACACCCTTAATGAAAATCCAGATGACCCAGTGCACACCAACGCTGGCAGAAATCGCCATCGGTTCCTTAGCGAGTCGTATATTAAAGCCTCCTAGTAGGAAGAAGCTTGTGGCACGGCGAACTTGCCGTCAAGCGCCCTGATTTGGATGCATTTCCGTACAGTCAAGCCTGTAGCCATTCGGAAGACCCAGAGGTGGTATATTCTTCTACCTGCCTTGGTGGACGCGTATCTGGACTGCACAAGAGTGGGGACTTGCTAAGCACGCAGTGTTCTTTTGTGGCCAAAGAAAGCTCAACGGGCATCATCTACAATCACTTGCGCAGACAGCTTCGCACATGATGCGTGTTGCGCTACAAACAAGCAATTTGGCAAATATACAATCGATGGACGCAGCGTTCACGCGGGCTTGCAGAAGGCAGCTCTCGTTCGAGCTCAAGATGTCTTCCAGAGTTGGGGTTACTGCGGCTTTGTTGACGTGCTGGCTACATTTCAATACAGACAATGCTATGATCCTCGCGACAAGGTCTTTGGCTTGCTCGGACTGGCAACGGAGTCCTTTAGGTCGAAGATCCTCCTTGATTACAATCGTTATCCGGAGGAAGTGTACACCGACGTTATTCTGGCTGCGATAGCCGAGACAGGCAATCTGAATGTGTTGAGCTACATCTACGGCAGGCGGACCGGAGATTTGGACCTACCATCATCCGTTCCCGACTTCACTGCCACTGTGCAGGAGAAATGGGTCCTCAGCTTTCTTTCACGGTGCTTCGTCACACTCGACTATTACAATGCATGCAACAACAGCTTGCCGAACCTCGAGATTCTCAACAAGGACGAAGCTACAACTGGTGCAGTCATCATCGATGTCGTCCAGAAGACTGCTTGTAGCCCGTTCGATGCATCCTGGGCAGACAAGTTGCGCGAGTATCGCGGACTTGTTGGGTTGAATGCAGCATGCACGTCTCGCGGCTGCGACGACATGGGCCCTTTCTGGAAGACCTTATGCGGAGGCATTTGCTACGATTACAAGGGTGCAACCTGGTTTCGGCCGGTAGCTGACGGTGACTACACGAGCTTTGCAAAATGGCAAACTTGGATTGAAGGCGGCATGGCATCGGAGCTTGAAAATAAGGATGTTCTGGACTTCAACAGGGTGTTCAGCACGACAGTAGCTGGGAGAAAAATGGTCACGACAGTCAGTGGACTAATGGTGCTCGCCCCATGGCGTACTTGCGCAGGCGATGCTATAGCTATTCTGCCTGGCGGGCGAGTGCCTTACATTCTGCGCCCAAAGCTCTTGCGCCGAGACAGCGGCTTTGCCGAGGAAAGCCCAGAAAGAAGTCCGCAGTATCAGTTCATTGGAGACACCTACGTGCATGGGATTTTGAATGGCGAAGCCTACGACGAGGCCAGGCTGGAGACAATTGCCTTGGTGTGAGCCAGCTATCGGCTGCGTGTTACCGGTCCTTCCTGTTCGGGCCGCCGGTGGCCTAGTTCGGCAACACGTGCTCTCAATCATAACAATACACTATTAACAAAATACCGCAAAGCAAACATCCTCACATACAAGTCGAGTATATAGTTGGTGGACTCACGGGTTTCGGCCATTTTAACACTGCATGACCGCATTGCAATGTCGAACAAAACCCTAGTAGAGAAATGGTACGACGCGAACGCCAGATGCGAGGAGCACCGCCTGGACGAAGGTTGACTGGAATTCGAGGTCACCAAGCGTGTTATCAGCAGCTGTATCGCCGAGCTAGGACAGAAGGTCATCAAGATCCTTGATGTTGGCGGAGGACCTGGGAGATACGGTACGGACCACGCCTGTACATCCCAAATCTACATCTGAACAGTCCATTAGCAATCCATTTGGCAGAGCAAGGACATCAAGTCACGTTGAACGACATATCCGAGAGAAGTCTGAGCATTGCCAAGCAGAATGCAGAGAAGAAATCTATTAAGCTCGATGGGGTCGTTCACGCGAATGCACTCGATATCACAAAGCACGCAACTCAATCTTCATTTCATATGGTCCTATGCCTCGGGCCATTATACCACCTGCTTAAGCCTGAAGAGCGTACCACCGTGATCAAAAGTGCCATCTCACTGGCAAAGCCAGGGGGCTACATCATCCTCGCGTATGTGTCTGTGTACGCCCACTTGCGAGGAATGGCTCGACATGATCCATCTCGATTGGTCAAAGAGTGGAGATTTTACGAGGAATACCTACAGAGCGGGAGGTATAATCGCAGAGCTGGTAACGAATCGTTCCACGTGTATCCAAAAGACCTCGAGAAAGAGCTCGGAGTATCCGTAAATGAAGCTAAGGTGGTAAAAACGGTCAGCTGCGAAGGGTTTCTGGGGTCTCACAACGCAAAAGCACTCGCAAATTTGAGTGATGCAGAGATGGAAAAATGGGTGGATATCGTCATGCGTAGCGCTTCGGAGCCAGACACTCTGAATTCGGCAGATCATATACTCGCAGTACTCCAAAGGACCGAATATTGAGTCTTGCTAGCCGAATTACAAGCTGAGCCCAAAGTCCCACACCTGTACCTTCCTCGTCCCAAACGGCCCACCTTGCCTAACAAAAAGACTCAGGACATTGAACTGCTTCAATCTCTCCTCATCTACCAGCGGCTCGCCGGCCATGTTGCCAATCTCGCCCAGCTTTTTCCAATCCGTCCACCCTCCACCTGCAGTCGCGCCCCAGAGCTGTGCCGTGCTCTTCGGTGCATCAGGCAAGACCGCAATGACACTGTCTCCCTTCGCAACAATTTTCCCCCGATACGCTAGATATGGTGGCGTCGACAGACCCGGCGCCTTGATCGCAGTCTTACTGAACTTGCCCTCCGGGGTGCGCAAATAGTGATAGAACACCGCCGTGCCCGTCGAATTGTCCCTCATCAAAGCGTGGAATCTGCCTTTGTCATCTGCACACTGCGCTTCCTGGTTGATGATCTCGCTGTTCTGCGGGATGTTGTAGACTTTGATGCCTGGCGTATCCGGCGTGATAGGCAGCGCAACTGCAGCGCCACTTGTCTGCTTCCAGGTGCGTCCTGCATCCTCAGAGAATGCAAAGTAGAAATCGTGGTTTGTGCTAGGCGTCGGCGTCTCGCGGACGGTCCAGGAGACGTACAGTTTCTTAAGGGCATTTGTAAAGCCGTTGATGTACGCGTTGTTGTCGTTGCCTTGAAGGTATTTGCCGGTGTTTGACCAGAGACCCGAGGTGGAAGAGTAAGTATGAATCCAGCTGTCGCCGCTGCCGCTTTGACCGATGCGAAATTCCATCAGCAGATCGCCGTTGTCGATGCGCTCGAAGCGCGGGTACGTGAGCGGTGTCCAGGGCCCTGTGCTGCCTGGCAGAGAGTGCTGAACAGCACCAAAGGCTGATGCAGACCATTCGGAAGGGACAAATTTGGCGATGCCTGTGTTGCTTACACGGTAGTTGATGGGTACGTCGTGGTGATCGAAGGAAAGGTGGATCTTGCCATCCCCACTGATACCCATGGAGATAGTGTTATGCTCGTCAAGCGTCTGCTGAACATAGTCTGTAAAGGCAAAGTACTGCCACGCTCCGACTGATGGCGAGATCTGACGACGGCCCAGGTTGACGTAATGCTTGCCATAGCCTGTTGCTGTCGCGTAGAACGCAACGTATTGGTGGTTGCCAAATGTTGTGAGAGCATCCTGTTGGAATGAAAGACCGTTAAGTCGGACAGAGCCTTCTACATCGTTACTGATGTTGTAGGAATTCGTTGACGTGATGGAGATGGCCGAGGCTAACGAGGAGACAAGCGTCCAGCACGCCAGAAAGAAGGAAAGAAATCTCATGGTCGCAGATAAGAATCGATGTTTGACTTACCTTACCTAGGGTTCATATATACCCTACCATGTCGCTGTGCATTCACCCGGATATATACTAAGTATACGATAGTCCAGGGAATTTGATATGCGGGAAAGGTTGGCATCGTTGTAGTTCTTAATTAAGGCTCGTGACGGCGGAGATCATTTTCCAACTCGTCTGTAGTCTACGACTGGCCCCATACATTTTGTCACATGGTTGCTCGGCGGTAGTGACTGTTTCGTGCCACTTGCGGCTGCTCGTGCGGACCTGCGCCGGGATTTCGGGCGAGTAATAACGCGGGGAGGAGGCGGGTAATAAAGTGGGGAAGAGAACCTGGGGTATGGGGCAATTGCGCCCGCGAGTTGGAAATCTCGAGGACGAGACAAGCGAACTCCAAGGTACCAGACTTTGCATACGCATCCCTGGGCACTCTAAAGCTTAAAGGCACGGGGGCGTTGTCGCAGTTCCCACTACCCTGCTGCTCAGCGTCATTTTTCGCAACATCTAAGGTTAAGCAATTCTGCGAGTCTCTAGGGTGAAGACAGCCAAGTGGTGAACTTTCTATATTTGATGTGTTTTTTAATGAGCGGTTACGAAGGCCAGACGGACATATCAGTTGCCTCTCGGGGCTGCTTGTTAGCATTGGTGAGGAGATAGGTAGAGAATTTGCTATGAACGAGAACAGCGCCACTGACACGCTGACCGAGCGCCCTCTGCCTCCGAGGCTGAACGCTAAACGCTTTGCTCTTCCAACAACCAGGACAGCGACTTCGTATCTATTGTCCCCCACTTCCCAGGCCACAGAAAGATACAGTGTCGCGACAATGTCGTTCCTATCTTTCGTCCCCGACTAACTATAACCGAACGATGCATCGCATCACACCTGAAGAGGAAGGTAGCGGCTGAGACTCCTCCCTTGGCACTTGGCATACCATTTACTGGTCGTGAAGCAGTCTTGGAGTGACGTATCGACGTCGGGAGTTTGTCACTGAGTGGTAACGATATCGCAGAGATGGAGATCCAGGATAGATAAAGAGTCGTGGTCGCGCAAAGTCAACGGCATGCGTGCCAAGTAACCAGTAGCATGTCGACTTCGACTCTTTCGGTATTGTTTTTCGCGGCCACAGCATTGGCCCAGGGCACAAAGTATGGCAAAAATCATGTTGTGACCCAGTTTGACTCGCAGATTGTGGAGCAGGTGGCGTTCCCGGCGCCTAATGTCACGTTGTACAGTCCTGCGTTCCTGCCAAACGCATCATTCGCTCCTGGGTGGACGGAGGGTACCGATGGCGCGACCAGCCAGGCTGATCTAGGTACGTTTGACCTCACAGTATCGTAGGAGCAGCTGATTGACGTGAGACTAGATGTCTTCTTACAAAGCTTTGCGCAGAAGAACCCTGCCTGGGCGACGTATAGCAACGCCGACTTCCTGAGTGAAGAGGGCAAGTTCTTCCCATACGTTCATCTCGCAACCAACACAAGCTCGACAAGCAAAGTTCGAGTCTGGATCCAGGGTTCCGTGCATGGCAACGAGCCTGCCGGCGATGAGGCGACTCTTGCGTTACTAGGCGCGATGGACGCAGACCCATCATGGGCCGCTGGTTTCCTCGCGAAGCTTGAGATCATCGTCCTACCTCGCTACAACCCGGATGGCAACGCCTACTTTCAGCGTACCCTGGCGACTAACTTCGATCCGAATCGTGATCACACTAAGCTCGTTCGTCAGCAAACACGTGATATCAAGCAATGGTTCAGCACCTTTGCTCCTCACATCGCTATCGATATGCACGAGTATGGAGCGCGCTCGAGATACGCTGGAAACTATAGTAATGCTGCGGACGGGATGTACAGCGCAGCGAAGAACCTCAACATCCACCCTGCGATCCGTGAACTTGCCGAGACGGTCTTTGCGCCCGCAATTGGAGCATCGCTGCAGTCCAAGGGCCTGCGTGGTGAGCCTTATGTGACCGCGTCTCGGTCGGCGAGCCCGGTCCGCTTCGATGAGGCCGGCACTGATGCGAAGATTGGCCGCAACGCCATGGGTCTGACCCAGTCGATCACTTTCCTGTTCGAAACACGAGGTATCGGGATTGCGAACCAGTCCTTCAGACGCCGAACTCTTGGTGGGCTGCAAATGATCTTGGGTGTGCTTGAGACAGCTCGTGATCAGGCCGAGGAGATTTACAGCACGATTGAAGGAGCAATTGAGGAAGTGATTGCGAGCCAGGAGCCTGTCGTAGTAACCGATTACACGACCTATTCCAATCGTACTTGGACTATGGTCGATACTCACAATGGCGAAGTCGTCCAGCTCCCCGTCGAATTCGCCTCGACCACACCTGCAACACCGAACAGGACAGTCACAAGACCTGAAGGTTATGTTATTCCCCGCGCGTGGTCCGATCTTGCCGAGCGCCTTCAAATCTCTGGCCTTGAGGTGGAGACGCTACTGGAAGGCTTCAAGGGCGAGGTAGAAGTTTACAACATAACATCTTCCAGCCTGGCCCGCTCATACTACGAGGGTGCGATCCTCAACACCGTGACTACGGACACCTTGGTTCAAGAGGTGGCACTTCCGTCAGGCAGCTTTTTTGTGAAGAGCGCACAGAAGAATGCTGGTTTGGCTTTTGTTGCTCTTGAGCCGGAGAACATTGATTCGTACGTGAGCTTTGGCATCGTCCCTTTGGAAGTTGGTGACCTGTACCCAGTGTTTAGAAAGCTGTGAAGTCGTCTTGGGGAGCCTGAACTAGGGGCGACTGTGTGTGCGCTTAGTCTGTATATGTCAGCCCTTGCACATCTGCGAGATCCTATTGTTCAGTAATCGCTGCGATGCTACGAGAGTGCATTAGTTCTTAGCACACATTCAGTGCACGCCAAAGCGCCCACTCCGATTTCAATCGGCACTTTTCTACAAGAGCCGTGCGCCTCTTGCAGATACGGGCCTTAACGAAGACGCCACAAGCGGTTTTCTAGAACACGAAAGCTTTGCAACCAGCCATCGCGTCGTGTAAAGTTGACCGCTTTCGCGAAAACCAACCCTTTGGGGTTAGTTT
Organism: Didymella pinodella; assembly: GCA_039634465.1. Lineage (NCBI taxonomy): Eukaryota > Fungi > Ascomycota > Dothideomycetes > Pleosporales > Didymellaceae > Didymella > Didymella pinodella. The sequence goes on from CP113351.1 coordinate 222,748, forward strand.
GGCGAGCAGTCACGCGTAGCTGAGTCAGGAAGGAACACCTTGCTGCGGCTCTATTACGCGCCATGTAAGATTGTGACCCAGTTTACGATGCGACGTAGATGCAGTTTCGCTAAAAGGACCGCGTAAGTGGACAGCCCTCGCAATACATTCTGCTGGGCTATGGGGAAACGTGATCGAAGGCCCGAGGGTGAGCTGCAAGGCCGCAAGCGGAATCGCATGGTGGACAATAAGACTGTTCAAATGCCCTGAGATACACCGATCAACAGCTTCTTTGTCGTCTTGACGCTCCTTGCTTGCCCCATTCCCTTTGTCAGTCACTCGTTCTTGACAATACGATTCGGACTTTACGTTTCCCTATATCTCATGCTGAGCGAACTGCCGCTAGACATCCTTCGACGTATATGCACGGAGCTTTCGCCTGAAGCCGCACTCTACTTTGCTCACAGTTGTAGTCAGACATACCACTCTTGTGACGATTGGATTGTATGGCGGACTATTGTGAAGGCGAGCGTCCGCGTGGGTAACAAATCCTCTGCCGCTGGGCTCGAGCGAGGGTGCAAAGAGGAGGGACGTAAGATGGCAAACACAAGTGCCGTTCGGGCTCGAGCTACATTACAGGACATATCAGCTATCGAACGCTATTTGCCGCAGCTAATGGTATTGGGATGTAAGAGTTGAAATCGGCTCAATGCCGATGACAGACTGACACGATTGCGTAGACACCATGGCGGCACCGCTGGATCTCCATAACATCTACGACCAATGCAGAGCCTTGGTCAGCAGACAGGAATACCCCTCTTCATTGGTACGCGCAAAGACCGACAGCAGTAAATGGTTCGAGTTCATGACAGACCCCACAACTCGCTTCGGTCCCACAGAGTGGTCGTCCGCACAAACTGCTAGCTTGTGCTTTGCCATCGGGGCATTGTCCGATGTCAAATATACTTACCAGGCTGAGGAGCCTTTTGCTCGCTTGGAGGATGTTCAGTGGTTCAACTCGGCCGCAACTGAACACGAGTGCGCAGATGCGCTCGTAATGCAGCATGCGTTGGCTAATGCAGCAGTTGGATCATTCTGTCTGGAGCTCAGAGCGGCGCTTCATGGGGAAAGAACAATCGGCGAAGATTTCGAGGGAACCGCAAGTCCACCAACAGCATCCAACATCCCATTGGCAACCCAGATGGTGTTGAGCCTGCCGACCTCGCCTGGCAACGTGAAAAGCTCGCCGAGCAGCTTGATGACCACTATTAGTCCAGGCTTCTTCACCGATCACGCATGGACTGGGTATTTGACCACGAGAGGGGATTGGCGGAGCGTTTACCATGGGATTGGTGGGCACAACCTGATGGACCTGCCATTATTGGGTGACACCGGCCATCTAAACGGTACTAACACCCCGGTTACTCTCGACCACACTGTGAGATTTCGCGTTGTCAACACCTTGATGAATGGCGATTTTGTCCTGCAATCCAACTACTTCCACACTCGGGATAACATGTATACTTTGACGGTGCTGGTAGAGAAGCGAACCGGCCGATTGTCAATATGTATGTCTCTTCCAGGTGACCCACCTCCTCGGGCATTGCAAGCCAGTCCAAGGAACGCTCTGAACACACCTTTCGGAATCGTATACGGCATCGAACCGGGCAGCTGGTTGTGGCTGTGGAAAGTGGAATGGTCCGCTGGCAGAACGAATGGTCGCTGAAGTGACAAGTCCAAAGACTTTGATGGTCATGATCACGAGGGGAAGAAAGCAAAGGGTGGGTGGCCCGGCAATTTATGTCGAAGCGTGGGCAGGTTCACGCATCGGTCGATCACCCGAGGGTCACGGCAGGCAGGCCTGCAATAGCAATGCTCCAAACCGAGCGCAGCCAGTATTGTGACAGTGCAGTGGGATGCGGATGGGGCTTCGGCAGCATGGCTTTGCGACCGTCCATGCTGAAGGCTGGTTGTGGTCCATGGCGATGTTATACACGTCGACCGTAAGATTCACTGAACGCCATGCTTGTGCTGTGCCAGTCTTCTGAATCAGTTGCCACACTCTCGTCTCGTCCCGTCTCAAGAATCGTCTGGAGGTATACAGACGTCGTCAATCGATCAGGTTGGTTCCAAAACCCTGGCACCTGGGTCGCCACCTGCCAGTCCTGAGTACCTGAGTACCTAGTGCGACTGCCGCGTGCCGCTGCAGGACGGGAGCTTAGGTCGTAGGGTCTGCGCCAGATCTGGAGTCCTGTGGCAGAGATGCATCAGGTGGGAAAGAGACGCTTGATCGCCGTAAACAAGAAATTAGAGGTTACAGAATCAAATTTCCGCGGAGCTATGCACTTGCTTATTGCCCTGTCTGGTAACATCTTTCGGCTAAGAGTAGGAAAATATATGTGCATCAGTCGCGCTGTGTTCGCCTGGTGTCTGTTGCTGTTGTTGTGATGAGTGTCATGACGACATGGCAGGAATGTTTGACTGGGGCAACGCGCTAGATCCCGTAGTCACGTTTTGTGGCTGTTCTCTCTCCTGAGTCCTGGACTTGTGAGGCTACTTTTACTAGCTCAGCATGCAGTTCATCATCATCAGTCGAGAGGACCGCCCGGCAAGCTCCAATTCGAGATCCTGCAGCTTGCGCAACGATTGCGCTAGCTAATTGGACCCCGTGGGCCACCCCGCAGATACCGGTAATGCAGTCTGCGTGCAAGTCTTGCGGCTGCATGCCTTGCCATGGCAAACGTTCACCGCACATTGGTCGATGCGACAAGAATGTTGAGTTCAGACACACAATGCCATCGTGACTGCGAGCGCGTGTTGGTGTTCCCCAAGCAATCTTACTGTGACGCAGACAGCGCCACAAGACGTATCTATGGAATGGGCTCGATCCTGACAGATTGCCTTCCTTAACTCGTACCTCCCGCGGATACAGATGATGTTAGACGATTCGGCTAGTAGAGAGCGCTTGCATCTAACTGTGTTCATGACCACCATCAAGCTGGGCTTGAAATGGCAGGTTTGACCGAAACGTAAAACGGGCCAACAAATAACAAGTGACGGGAGGTCGCGGTGCAGCAGGTGATGCACCTGAGCATGAGCGCTTGGAAACCGAAGTTACGGTGAGCGACGCGAGGCCTTGAGATTGCAGGGCTTTGCTCAACAGATGCTGCACTGAACAAACCCGGTTTTCGATGAGATGACGTTCGTGAAGGCGACAAGGGGGGCGGGATGCCGTGTTTGGCCCGCTATAGGAAGCTCAGAAAGTCTCTGTCGATGGCTTTGCAGGCGAAAAATATCTGGTGAACCCTTAGTTTAGTGCCCTCAAGCGTGCCATGTCCCATGGATGGGACAGCGTGGCGGTGAAGTCAACGCATGATCGATGGCAACCAGTAGGAGCGCGAGGTGGCCGCTGCCAGGGATTGAGGCCAGAGGCAGGACAAGCGAGTTTGCAACCTCAAACTGACAGGGAGCACTCAGCACGGCACGTTTATCGCCTTTTCGTTGCACCACGGAGGCGCTCTACGCTAAACTAGAACAACTTGCATGTGGCACAGAGGAGGAGGCTCTCACGTGGTGAAGTCAGTTCGAGGAGGATTCTTCGGCCCGCGCGAGACGTTAGCGTTGATAAGCCCAGAGCTCCGCCTTTTGTTTCTCAATTACCGCCAACCCTGATTGCCATTTGCCCTTTCGTTTCCCATGCGCGGCGGCCCTTCTCTCTCCTCCATCAACACACAGTAGGCCCGTCACCATGCCTCTCGACCCCAAAGACGAGCCGTTTCCCACGAAACAGCTCATTATCATCGGTGGGTGCTGCTGCTCGGGGCGATGATGTCATCGTAAAATGAGACTTTTCTAACCGCCGGCCAGGAATATGCCGATTCTCCGAGCCTCTCGCCTTCAATTCCATCCTCGCGTACTCGTACGTGATGGTGCAGGAGTTGGGTATTCATGAACGCGATGCTTCCTTCTACGCTGGACTGCTCGTGTCTGCCTACGCCATCGCCGAGGCCATAACCGCGCCACTATGGGGGTCCATTTCTGATGTTTACGGCCGGAAACCAGTCGCGCTGATTGGCTTGGCCGGTGTTGCCATGTCTAGTATCGTCTTTGGTATGGCAGGTACCTTCTGGGTCGCGCTCCTCGCGCGATTCATTGGTGGTGCTCTGAACGGAAATGTTGCCATCATGCAGACCATGGTCGCCGAGATGGTCAAGAACCCAGCTCACGAGCGTAAGACAAGCACTGGTTCCACTCTTGCAAACAATGCTAACACATGCTCCAGCCCGTGCCTATGCCACACAACCCTTTGTCTGGACTTTGGGAGGCATCATTGGCTCTGCCATGGGTGGTTTCCTTGCCCAGCCCGCCATCTTCTACCCGAATGTGTTCGCCAAAGACGGTATCTTCGGAAGGTACCCATACCTTCTTCCCAACCTCGTCGCTGCTATTGGTATCGTCCTGGCAATCATCCAGGGCTGTTTCTTCCTGGAAGAGACCTTGGTCCGCGAGGAGGAGCCAAGCCAGAATGGTGGTATCACGTACAACGAAAACGTCAATGAAAGGAGTCGCCTACTTCCTCCTCAGGAACCTCACCAGGTCCCAGGACGTGTCCGCGGCTCTATGGCCGGCTCCGTGCGCGGCCCTCGTGGTTCTATCGTGAGCATGACAAGGGAGCGTCTTGGCTCCATGTCTGTTGCCGGCAGCATTCGTCACATTCGCAAGCGCGCATCTTTCCTGGAAGAGGGTATGCCAGCACCTTTCGACCAGCGATTCGATATTCGCCGCTCGTCCTTCGGTACCATGCACTCGATCAGGGTGACCCCTCATCCTGTTCTCCCTACCCGAGGGTTGCCTCCCAAGCCTCGCAACACCTTCAACAAGACGGTTGTCATGATGATCATTGCGATGTCGATCTTCGCGTTCCATCAGATGGCATTCATCAGTATCCTGCCTGTGTACATCCTGGACGAGCCCGTTACCCGCGGAATAGACTTCCGTGGCGGTCTTGGCATGTCTCTCCATGATGTGGGCGCGTACCTGGCGATCAACGGTTTCATCACTCTCTTCGTACAAGGATTCATCTTCCCCATCTTCGTGGAACATGTCGGCGTCTGGAAGTCGTTCTTCTACATGATCCTGTTCTATCCGCTTTGCTACGTTATCATTCCGTTCATCAGTGCTCTTCCAGATGAGTTCATTTCGCCTGGAGTCTACTTCACCTTGCTCTTGCAGGCATTCTTCGGTATCATTGTGTTTCCTTGCTCTCTTATCCTGATGAAGAACGCCGTTCCTTCACCTCTGGTTCTTGGCCGTGTTAATGGTCTGGCTATGTCTGCCTGTTGCCTTGCCAGGACCATCGCCTGCCCTCTTGTTGGAGCTATCTACTCGATCGGTGGCAGCGCTTCTGCTTGGTTCGGTCTTACGCTCATGGCTGTGTTCGGTATGATTCAGCTTATCTGGGTGCCCAAGGAGGACGTGGGCCCAGTCGAGATCGACAACGCTCTCAAGAAGGCTGTTCACCGCGACGACGATCATGAGGACGCCATCGATGACATCTCGGTTATCGGCTCCGTACGGTAGTCTACCGAAAGCGAGTGAGTTCACTCCGATACACCAGACCGACAAATATGATGTCGACACTGGAGCCGTCGCCCAAAATCTCGATTTATGCATCATTGTACGGCGTTGGGGGCAACTCTCATGGGTTCACGAGCATTTGATCTTCACCAGTCATTCGGTCGTGTGAGCATATTTTGCATAGCGAATCGAAAAGCTTGTGTCATCTGTATTAATGTAACGCAATAGAATGACATATACACGAAATGCCATGTTCTGCACGCCATCACTCTCTTGGTCAATACCATACGGTTCCAACCCTCGCTTCGCTCCGCCTTTGTCCCGTGAACGCGCACTTCCTCAGTAGAGCCTTCTGAAAGCACAGCGATGGTAGCTGGGTCATCATCGAGGAGCTTCGCCACACCTTCTAACCGCATGCCACGAGTCTCCGGGAGAAGGGACAGCAAGATGATTCACCCCAAGCCCGAGATGATGAAGACCTATGATGATGTTAGCTTCTATTCAGGAGATCCAGGTCTGGAATCTACCGACCGAGAAGAACTGCCTCCCATGTTCGCGAAAGCATACGGTGTGACCTGGAGGTACACGAGATCTGCTAAAGCAAAGGTAAGGTTCGTCAGCGAAACACCTTTCGATCGAATGTGGTTCGGGAACCCCTCGCTATAGAACACGCTGCCGCCAACATCCACATCAAGGCGAAACATGGCGTTTACTGCAGTCAACACCAGAAGACTGAAGCTGCTCCAGCCTTCAAAGAAGCGACCCGCAAGGAACATAGAAGTATTCTGAGCAGCAACAATGAGCGCGCGTTCGAAGAGAAAGATAGTGGGGTTCACATAGACGCTGCGCTTGCGGCCCTTCCGGTCAAGCCCCATGGCTATCACGATGATACCGATGGCAGCGCCGGCTTAGGAAACGTCACTTGTTACACCTGCGATGCTCAAGAGACCGTCTGACACGTTGCCGATGACAGTGTCGAGGAGCCCGTGTACGCAAGGAGGGGGGATTATCAAAGGGTTATGAGAGTGACTGAGGCAGGATAACTAATATGGCAACAGCGTATGCCCTCACAGGATCACAATGATTCAGTTATCAGTAATAGAATTCACTTTAAAAAAGCAGCAAGTCCCCACGATGTCAGACATAGACTCACCCAATGCAGATCCGCTCTAAGGGGAGAAAGAAACAAACGAGAATTCCTTCAGGGGCACATCCCTGAGTTCCGCGCCTTCGTGACCATTTTTTGCCATGAGAGCTAGTGAGAATTGGTGAAACATGGGAAAAAATATGAGAGCTGAGTTTGTCGACTATTGTTTTGACAATATAGCATGCTGAGCATCAGGCGGAAGTACCATTCTATGACTATGCTGTATGACCGATCAAATGAGACAAGAACCCCACTGCCGAAGTAACCTTGGGTGAATCATTTTAACACCGCCTCTTCGAAGCCTTCGATAAGTGCTCGAGCATACTCAGCATCGCTCTTTCCCATAATAATAGCCTGGGTCTGCTTGAACGTATTCTGATTGGCTTTTTGCGGGAAAGTTGGCCAAATCGAACACCAGTTCCAATTACGTATCCCCAGAACGCCAGATGCGTGAGGCACTCCGGAACACCTTCGGGGCTCTTAACCGCGTCGATGACGAGGTGGGCACAGCTCCACTGCTGCTGTAACGCTCGAGGGTTGTTCAGCGTAAGGCATACACGCTTCAGTAGTGGTCTCAAACGCCGGCTATCCATAACAAAGCTAAACTACAGGAGCCTTTGGTCCTGATTCACAATGGCTATGTGGTGGGACTGGATAACGCTGAATGGTTGCAGGCCTCGCATCAGCCATGGCAAGTAACGTTCGCCAAGAATACTACTATGGATACGAGTTTGTTGTAGTAGTCACAACTCTCACGACGACGAGTACGCAGATCAGCATTGCGCTATTGAAGTTCATGTTGACAACGAGTGTCTAAGATCTATTCGACTCTACTTTCAGACTGCCTATCATAGTCTCAACTCGTCGTAGACAGCGTACTTGTACTGGCTGCCCGTGTGGTCATCCCTTAATCCAGCTTGACCGGCTCCGTACACCTTCTCTCTTGCCGTGAGTCCCTCGTTTTCAGGCTGAGAGTAGATTCCTCTCCTTCTCAGCTCCGGTACCAGTAGATCCACGACATCTTCGAAGCTTCCTGGTGTGGTGACATACCCGATATTGAACCCGTCAACGTCTGCCTCCCTCACCCACCGCTCAAGTTCATCCACAACCGTTGAGGGCGACCCTACGCTCACAGGTCCGAGACCGCCGATAGAAGCTTTCTCAGCAATGACTTTGGGTGTCCATTGCGGTACTTCAGGCGAAGTGAGAGTGAACTGGTCCAACAGGCTCCTTACCCGGTGGTCTGTCGTAGCGTCGTCGGCTGTAAGGATCTTGTCTGGCGGGTACTGGCTCAAATCAATGCCAGTCCACCCAGAAACAAGCACTAATCCGCCAATCTCGCTCGCGTACTTCTTGAGTTCTTCGTGTTTCTGCCGCGCCTCCTCGTCTGTCTTGCCCAAAATCGGAGTGAATGTCGCAAAGAACTTGATACTCTGGGGATCACGCCCCTTCTCCTTGGCCAGTTCGCGGATTTTGGCAATCTTGGGCTTGAGTACAACTGGCGAGTGTGATGAAACGAAAATGGCTTCAGCATGATTCGCGGCAAACTCGCTGCCTGCAGACGAGGTACCGGCCTGGAATAGGAAAGGCGTCCGTTGTGGTGATGGGTCGACGATGTGCCGTGATTCCAAGTGGAAGAATTTCCCTTCGTGCTTGATTGTTCTGATGCGGTCTGGATCAATGTATTTATCTTTCTCCTTATTCTCAGTGATGGCATCGTCTGCCCAGCTACCTTCCCAGAGCCTGAAAGTCTGTCAGTTCTATAAACTGCTGTCTGAAAGGAAAGGGAGCTCACTTGTATAGAACGCGCAGATACTCATCAGCCTGCGAATATCGCTCATCATGCTCGATGGGGTGATCGAGGCCAATCGCCTTGAACGCAGCTTTCTTCCAACTTGTCACGATGTTCCACCCAAACCGCCCTCCAGTCAAATGATCCAATGTGCTGAACCGCTTCGCCAGCAAGAAAGGTGGCTCGAAGCTAGTGCTCGCTGTGATTGCGAACGCCAGGTTCTTCGTCACCGCAGCCATAGCCGAGATTGGGATTGTAGGATCGGTCATGGGCCATTGTGCTGCGCGCCGGATGCAGTTGTCAAGTGAGCCCTCGTATGTGTCATATCCTCCGTAGGTGTCTGCGAGGAAGAGCGCATTGATGCCGCCGCGCTCTAGCAGCTTGGCTAGATCGATCCAGTAGTCGAGTCTGCGCTTGGTTGCTGACTTATCCTTGGGATTTTTCCATTGGCCGGGCGAAAGATGACCAACTGTGCTCATGTCGAAGGCATTGATAAGAATCTTCTTCGGCAACGTGCCGCTGTTGGTCGATCCATTGCTTGTAGAGGTTGGTTCGCCCATGGTGCTGTGGTCTTTGGCAATCCGGTCAGTCCAATATCAGCACTTCTTATTAGCACTTAGTCTCACTTAACAACTTGCCATTTGAATGAGAGCAATGCTATGATATATCAGAAGATCTTTCTGATGGTATCATCCATTTTGGTGGCGTTCAAGGCCGCTCTCTTGTAGAGAGAATCGCAATGCAGAGCGGCGATTGCGCCATCTTGAACACCGTTATTCGATGTCGCGATGCACTGTGGGGTAGCAACAACTGCACAGTCATGCACGCCATTGACGCTGTGCATGAAGATAGTATGTGTTGCGTGCTTTGACGGTGGATTCCTGTATTGGATCCCGATAGAATGCAGATGTTGAGAATCCCACAAGAATTGACTTTCGTGCAGGGCACAGCAAACTAGAGGTCGCTAAAATTGCGTTTATCTAATTTGTAAGTTAGCAATGCGCTTCACGCAAGGCTATGTCCGACCAAAGCTCGTCACATGAGCTTGGTTTCACATTCATCTTGTCGGACCTAAGGACCGGTCAGGCCACTTTAGGTCCAGTTTAGTTCGTTCCGCTAATGCAACAGATGATACGCGGGATTTAGACACAATAAAGCAGCGTGAGCACCGTACTGGATCAAGCTATACTCTACAATTCACTGTACCGTCCATAAATCCCATCCTGATCCACATAACAAGTGATTGTTAGCAAAAGAGTCGTTAGCTTCATGCTGGACCGTCCTGTACTGGGAGCACTTTTGGCTTGGAGGCATCGACGGTTTCGTGAATAGAGGCCGCACTCCCATTCTCGGAGATCGATCCTTGTTTACTGGAAGAATTAGCAGGCAATGCTGTAACATAGCGATTCAGTACATACTCGGGTCTCTTCTTGATATATAACCTGATGATATGTGCCAATATGATCAGACACACTGCGTTGGCAAGCACGAAAGGCCATCCCTTGGAAAATCGGGGTCCTTCGACTGTCTTGAAAACCAGGAGTGGCGTCCATGCTGTGGTTGATTGAGCCAGGGTATTAGCGAGAACTAGTGCAACGGCTCGCTCTGCTGGAGAGTAGCTGAGCTGACTGTTGATCCATCCGTACAATACACTTGACATGGCCACAGCTGAGTACGTGGTCATGAAGGCAAACCAGGTAGCCGGCTCCGGGACATCCCAAATGGTAAGGATAATAAGACCGATGATATTCCAAATGTGTGAAACGGTTATAGCCCAGGCCGGTCCAAGTATCAGATCTGATGCAAAGCAAACAGCAAGTGTGTAGAAGATACCGAGCGCTGGTGAAATAGCACCAAGTTCGTTGATGCGCGCCGGGGAGTATCGGTTCAAGCTCTTCAACCAAAGTAGATAACCGCCGGAAGACGTGTTGATGCATCCATTCCAGAAGAATATATCCAGAAGTAAGAAAGCCCAGACGAGCGGCGATTTGGCAATCTTGACAAAGGTGCGTCTATTGACACTGCCTCTGACGTTGTGACCTGCACGCTCAAGACGATTCCTCGCAATTTCGACATCGTGCTCGGTCAAGACAAGCTTGTTAGGTCTATCTGGAGTTCCAGGGAGAACACATAGACCGAGAAGACCGACAGGAATTGTGATAATGGCACAGATGATGTACATCCAACGCCAACCAGCTAGCCCATGGACACCATCGAGACGCGAAGTTGCTCCAGACTGTATCAATGCAGCTGTCAGGGTGCCCAGCGTTAGACCGACGTAGAAGAAACCACCACGACGGCCTATCTCATCGCCTCGATACCACGAACCTATGACACGGTCAGCTGTAATACTCAGATGTGAAACATTGATCTTACCGAAGATGTAGTGAATGGCTGGGAAGAAAGCAGCCTCAAAGAATCCCACCAAAAATCTGTATGCGGCCAGCTCTGAAAACGAATGGACTCGGTACTGGAGCAGAGTGAAGATGCCCCAGGCAACATCGAGGAATGGAACTAGGTAGAACATGGGGATCCGTGTGAACAGATACATGAAAGGTAGCTGGCCAACCACCGCGCCGACAACATACATTGTCTGGAGGCGAACTAGCTCATTGCCGTGGAATCCCAGGTCCTCTTTGAGGCCAGCAACATATGCATTGTCTTTTCTTGTCAGTCGTCAGGCCGTCACTCATGTGTAAAGACGTACTGATATTGGCTTGATCGATGTATTTCACCCAGTAGGCAAGGAAGACATAGGGTACGATGAGGAAGTCGAGCTTCGCAATGAGCTTCCGTTCCTCCGGAGTGTCGTAGTCCTGAAACCAGCGGATTTGGTACCATTTGCGACTCTTGATTAGTCCAGACATTATGGCAAGTCGTCTCAAGGATTTTCGCTGTTGGTCTGCGCTGCATGCCCTCCTGCAACCTTATGTATGTTTATCTTCGTCTACATGGTCCCGGCGCAGGAATTGCCCAACCACTCCAACGTCAACTCTGTCGCTTGCACGCAAGCCATGTAGGCTCGACTCAAGCCTGGTGATCCTTATGCTGAGAAGTGGCAGGGTAGCGACGAGCACGACAACTTGGCCGCCACATGGCGCTATACCGTCAGCGAGTGGGGTGAAGACGTGATTCCCACCATCATGCGGAGCTGCGATGGCGGAAGACCACAGAGGCACCGAACGTGGGGCGATAACGGACCAGACATGGCTCAGAATTGTGCCGTGAGTCCATTCGGCTGACCTTTAATACAGACTAGATGAGAGGCTCGTCTTCACCGTTTGTTGTTGCAAAGAACGAGCTGCGAGCCTCCCTCTCCAAGTTCGTAGACTAATCCCAATTCGCAATGGCGTCCAGCCGCGTTATTCCCGCGCCTGACACGCTCGGCAAGACGTCACCAACAGCAACTTCGACGCGACGCGTCGCGCAGTTGACAGAGCATCTCGCACCTGTGAGCGAGACGGAGCAGGTCAACACACGTAAAGCGTTGCCAATCGATTATCCAGTATCGCGGATACAAATAGACTCTAGCCGTCACATCGATGACTTCAGACCACTGAGGGTCGCCGTTATTGGCGTAAGTATAGTATCCGGAACACTTTTTAGGATAACCCTTAACATCGGATAGGCGGGTTTGTCTGGTATCAATGCAGGCATTCTGCTCCCGGCTAAAGTCCCTGGTGTTCAACTGACCATCTTCGAAAAGAACAACGACGTGGTAAGTTCGAACTAGTATGCAACAATCTGTTCATCTCTGATACTTCGTAGAGTGGTACTTGGCTTGAGAATCAGTATCCAGGTGTCCGTTGTGATATACCTGCACACGTCTATCAGAGTACATTCTCTCCTAACACGCAATGGTCCGAGATCTTTGCGAAGGGCGCTGAGATCCGAGATTACTGGCAAGCAACGGCCAGGAAGCACGATGTGTACAAGTATCTCAAGCTACAGCACCGTGTTGACGATGCATCTTGGGATGACGCAAAGTCGAAGTGGAGTCTGAGAGTCCATGACCTGGTCAACAACAAGTCTATTCACGAGGACTTTGACTTTGTCATTACTGCCATTGGCCGATTCAACGCCTGGAAGCTGCCAGATTACCCAGGACTTGACAGCTACAAAGGCCACCTGCGACACACATCCAACTGGGACCCATCCTTTGATCCTACTGATAAGAAGGTTGCGGTCATCGGTAATGGAGCCAGCGGACTTCAGGTAGTGCCGCATTTGCAGCGGATTGCGAAGCACGTCACTCATTTCGTTCGAAACCCCACATGGATCGCTACGTCTTGGGCTGGAGACGAGAGGACTTTTGAGCCACAACTGTATCCAGAAGATCAACTAGAGTCGTTCAAAGACCCAGAGACGTACCTTAGATTCCGAAAAGACATTGAGGAGAGGTACTGGCGCCGATTCCGCGCTATAATTCGAGGATCAGAGGAGAATGAAGGCATCCGCGAGACCTTTATTGAAGTGATGAAAGCGCGGGCAGCAAAGAAGCCAGAGTTACTTGATGGCTTGATTCCTGAATTTGCGCCAAACTGCCGAAGATTGACACCAGGTCCTGGCTATCTCGAGTCACTTACCGAGGAGAATGCGGAGCTGGTAAAGACACCAATCAAGCGATTCACACCCACTGGCCTGGAGACAATGGACGGCCAAACTTACGAATTCGATGCCATCTTCTGTGCTACTGGGGCAAATACAGATCTTGTACCACCCTTCCCTATCAAGGCGCGCGGAGTTGACTTGAACAAAGCCTGGAAGCCTGATGGAAAGTTTGGCTTTCCTTACACATATCTGGGTGCTGCAACGCCAGGCTTTCCAAATTTGTTCTTCCTTGCGGGACCGCATGCTACCGGTCCATCCGGAACGGTACCACAAGCTGTAGAGACAGCACTGACCTTCTTTGCGAAGGTCCTGCGAAAGGTTTCATCACAAGGCATCAAGTCCATTGCGCCATCAAGAGAGGCTGCAGATGATTTCGTCGACTATTGCGACGCGTTCTTCCCCAACACGGTTCTGACCGACAACTGCTCCTCTTGGAATAATGGCGGAGTCCCAGGACAACGCATCCATGGTGTTTGGCCTGGCTCTGCAGCTGCACTTACTCTTGTCCGGCGCGAACCTCGCTGGGAGGACTGGGAGTATGAACGCATCAACAAACAGAACAGATTTGCGTACTTTGGCAATGGCTACACGAAGAGAGAGACGGACGAGACTTCTGATCTAGTGTCATATCTGAGAGCGCCTGGTCAAGAGCTGAACCTGAAGGACGTGCATGAGAGCTGGTGGGATCTACCTGGAGCAGTAAAGAAGTCGGCATAATTACGCTCTCGACGTATGTAGCCATCAGCAATCGCAACACAATTACTCTTTGACCCGCAATTTGGTCTCCTGGTGCTCGGATTGTTCTCGTTGTACTTCCATGTTGCCCGTTGATGCTCGTATGCATTTCACGTTGTCCCGCCCCAATTCGGTAATCCGTTCCAGCATCGCATGGGTACTAGGGGCTTTCATTGGAGTTGGAATTGCGACATCTTGTTCGATCGGATCGTCACATATCCCCTCATGAATCAGTTGTTCGATGTTCTTATCTGCATGAAGTTGATTCGCAAACGGCAGGGGGAATGACGTGCTACCCCAGCAAAATACGAACCTCCACGTTCTGCCGGGAAAGGCCGCCGCAATGTCTAGCAGTAGATGCGTTGAATTCAGGCGTGCTTGGGAGGGGTCTAGAAAAGCTTGCACCGAGTACCGGAGTCATGGGTTCGGAGCGTGCGGCACTCGTGTGCACTTCACCATACAGGCGTGTGCTTCCACGCTTTGGCATATGGTGCCTTCGGTACTTGCTAGCCTGTTTTGAAATCCTCCGAAAGCTTAAGAAGATCGCAGCAACCACTATAATATATGAAAGTCGATCCTTCCGCACATTGATCAACATCTTGCAGATTAGAAGTCTTCGAACATGACTTCCCAAGACTCACCACTGGAATCTGGCAGCGACGTCGAGGTCGAAAGACGCGACTACCCCAGTATGTTGAAGCTCGTGTTGATCAGTCTTTGAGCTTACACAGACAGCAAAATGGTATCGCAGCACATTCTTCAATATTACCGTTCTTGGTCTTTGCAATTTCTCCGCTCCAGGTATCTGGGGTGCGATGAATTCTCTCGGTGCTGGAGGAGCCCAGTCGCCCCATCTCGTCAATGCCGGTAATGCTCTGACTTTCTGCCTCATGGTCGTCAGCTGCTACTTCAGCAGTGCTATTGTGCACTACATTGGAATTAAAGGCGCGCTGATATTTGGAACGTAAGACAGGCCAAAACGAACAACGGCCTATACATACCTACTGACACAATTGTAGCATTGGTTATGCTCCCTATGCAGCAGCACGTGAGTTTTAAGATCAGACATGTCTCTACAGCTAATAATGAGGATTAGTGTACACAAACAACCGCTTTGGTACCGAGTGGTTCATCTATCTCGGAAGCGCACTATGTGGTATCTCGGCAGGTGTCTTTTGGATGGCTGAGGCTGCCATTGCCGTGGCCTATCCTGAGCCCTGGAATAAGGGCAAAGCACTCGGCTACTGGCTCACCTTTCGGTTGGCAGGTCAGATTCTTGGTGGTGCGATCAACCTTGGCCTCAATGCAGACCGTGACCAAGCTGGTAGCGTGTCGTATACGGTCTACCTGATCTTCATTGCACTACAATGCGTAGGTCCCTTTGTTGGCCTGTTCTTGAACAAACCAAACAAAGTCCAGAGGAAAGACGGCAAGAGAGTGGATCTGGCTATTCTGGACAACCCCTGGTTCGAGATCAAAGCCACGACCAAGCTGTTTTTCACAAAGCGATTTCTCCTCACCGTTCTTTGGATTGGACAGGCCGTGTTTTCCGAGGCTGTCTACTTCACGTACCTGGCTTGTAAGTCTTATCTTGATGACACTGCTAAGCGTTGACTGATTGCAATCTAGTGTGGTTTTCAGTACGGTCCCGTGCCTTAGGTTCCTTTCTCTCTGGCATCGTAGCCGTTATATGCGGTAATTTACTTGGAGCCTACCTAGACAGGGCTTCCATTTCTCTACGCTTCCGCGCTCGAAGCGCTTTCTGGTCCATCGCTGTCCTGCAAGGCGCCTGGTGGTTGTGGGCGACCATTCTAGCGACCGAGTTCCGCTCGACTCAGCCAACATACGATTGGTCGTCTCCAGGTTTTGGGCGAGGTTTCGCTGTTTTCGTCTTCTTGACAGTTGGTTTCCAGCTCAACTACCTGTTCCTCTACTTCTTCATTGGTCAGCTTGCGGAGAATGAACCAGAAGTAATTCGCTATTCTGCGCTGCTCAGAGGCACAGAATCGGCTTGGCAAGCAGTTAGCTACGGCATCACTTCAGTCACAGTCTTTGCGGAAGTTGGTGCGATTTACTGGAATTTTGCACTCTGGGCAGTCGCAATCTGGCCAGCTTGGTTGGTACTCAGAGAGTTCGGCGAGAAGAAGACTTTCGAAGACGAGATCGATGCGAAGGGAACTGTACCGGTTGAGACAGCTGTCGTGGAGTCGAAGCTCGGAAAGACTGGAACACATTGATTGGCACTAGGGTCAGAATTGATTTCGAGGCCACTATCAACTCTGGCTGCCCCTCGCGAGAACGGCTCATTGACGCAGGAAAAGAATTACAAGATCTAGAACTTTTTTGAGTTGACAGATAGCCTTTATCTATATTATCCTTCAACATGTTGCAGTAGATGCTAATTCTTTTTTCAAACCAAGGACTAGACGCACTCTCCAGCAGATAAACGACAAATGTGCCGCAATCATCACTGATAGTACCTATACGAATGATCATCAGCGAAAACAGGATGCTGATACGATATACCCTCATCGAAGCAAGGATTGCTAACATTTTGTACGTTAGTAGGAGATATACTAGGGCAAGACAGCTACGAGTCGCCCTCCACTGATTTCTCGTCTCCTCATCCTATCGAGTCCTCCATTGATTCCGTCCAATCCATATACAGTCCCCACAACGTCTGGTGGCACCAACAACCCCTTCACAAGCAATTTCTCGCACCAAGCGCTCAAGGCTTCGCCAACCTCCGGTATCTCGTGGAACAATTTAATCGGTACGTTATGCAAAGTAATGTCTTCGGGAATGTCGCTCTTTGGCAATCCTGTCAGGCCGACCAAATGTGATCGAGGTGCATCTTCAGCCGACTCTAGTGGCGTTGATGGTGGCGTCGGTAGCTTTGAGTCTTTACGTTCGTAGTCCTGGACGTCCTTCGGCAGGGAAGAGATAGGAGATGATGATAATGCTAGTGCTCGCAGGAGGTGTGCAGCAGATTCCTTGCCCACTGTGTCGAAGCCAAAGCGTGCACTGTCTTTTGTCGCCTGCTTGATGACGTGGATGGCCCTCTCGGGATCGTGGGAGTCGACAAGTAGATCTGGACGCGTAGCTGCGTTCGAAGACAATCTTACACCGTGCTTTGCATTATCAACAACTGAGACAATCTTCAGGCCCGTCAACCTTGCGATCTGCTTGGTGAGATGTGCGCTTGTAGAGCTGCCACCCCAAATGACAAGATAGTCTCCTGCCTTTGCTCGATCTTCATCGCTGATGTTTTCCAGGCACTCTTTTCTAATGTCTGCAGGCAGCCTTTCCGGATCAATGCTGCGCACGATCTTCAACAGATCTGGCCCATCTTCGACACCTTCAAAACTGACGCCCATGCAGATGCCAAGCGCCAGTACTGCAGATACAAAAGCAACACCCAAGATACTACCAGACTCGGGCGTCACATTGTGCGGTAGTCGTATTGTGTTGAAGGTCGAGGCGATGCTGTACTCCTGGAAAGCAGCTTTGCGCAAGTCTCGGTAATCGGTCGAGGGGATGGTTACTACATCGCCTTCGCGGACGCGAGCATTTGCAGTTTTTGGTGCTTTTACAACGACACCTGCCAGTTCGCGACCAGAGACGAACGGGAGAACGGGGACACCAAAGTTGAAATCACTGGATGACTGTCAATGATTTTGATTGGTCTCAAGCCAGGTTATTCGCACTTACGGCGACTTCCAATCTATTGGATTCAGGCCTGCAGCTGTGACCTTGACCAGCAGCTCTGTGTCATTCTGGATCTCAGGCACAGCACGATCAGGAGTGACCTGGTATGGCTGACGAATGGCATGCAGCAGTAACACAGATTGCTGTTCTGGATGTGTGCCAGTTACTGCATGGCGCTGGAAGGGGTTTTGTGCGTCATCGGTCGTTCTTTCCGTTGCTATGGCTGCGGTTGCTGCGGTTGCTGCGGTTGCTGCGGTTGCTGCGGTTGCTGCGGTTGCTTGCTCAGGCTGCGACAGTGTTCTTGAGATGCTCTTAGGTCGCCAGCGCCAGGAAACCATTTTGTGAACTTTTTTTTAAGTCGAAAAGGCGTGTACAACGAGTAGAGACAAGAACCGGTCAAGCCTTAGACAAAAATCCCGTGCGAAGATTCTCGGATGGTGCAGGACGCGACAGCGACACGGCGGCTTGGTCCCGATTACTGGAAGGGCATTCCCGGACGACCGACTTCGTCATCCTACGGAGTGATCAACAAAAGGGCTAGTGTGCAGCTACATGCACCGGTTGTTGGAGCAGTCGCGCCGGTGTCTACGGCCTCTTCGCGGGGATCGTTTTGTCGGCATAGTGGAGTCCAATGGCGTGGTAAACCACTTGGTGGAGACGGCTAGCAGGAAACCGCTAGGGCTTGACTTCAACATGGGTAGATTGTGAGACCTAGAGTGGCTCGTGTCAGTAATATACCGCGGCTCAGCTCCATGTTCTGTTACTCGATGTTGATTTGTGTCGGGGTCGGGAGATAAGCGATGGCGTGAATATCGAACAAGATGATGTGCTTACCCTAAAGGACTGAAGCAACATCAAACAGCGACATCGGATTTCCAGGTACCTATGCAAACCTCTGTAAGCACAGAATATCTCATCTTGAGAGCACGACATTTTTCGGGAAATAAACGAAATCATGAGCCCTCCCAAGAAATGGATTGTGAATGCATTCGTAGAGATGTGTAAGTTCATGCGCACGTGACTGCGCGCCAACGCAACGTCATCTCCAATTTTTGCTGGAGTTACCACATCACGAATGCTTCCTTTTGCCCGCATTGGTAGACATTAGACTGACTGTAATACAACCAACAGGCAGCGGGCATCAATCGCCAGGGCTATGGAGACATCCGGAAGATCATTCGCATGAGTTCGGCGATGTCCAGCACTGGGTCGAATTGGCAAAGCTCCTAGAAGAAGCGAAGTTCCACGGTATCTTCATTGCCGATGTACTTGGTGGTTACGACGTTAGTATTGAGCGGTACACTACGTGTGGGCCTAATCTGACCGACCACAAGGTGTACAATGGCAACCTTGACGCAGCTAAGATCTCTGGCGCACAATGGCCTGTCAACGAGCCACTTAGTGTAGTGAGCGCAATGGCAGCAGCGACGAAGAGCATCGGCTTCGGAGTGACAGTGTCGACGACATACGAACAGCCTTATCATCTGGCTCGTAGACTATCGACTGTTGATCACCTCTCGAAAGGGCGACTAGGCTGGAACGTAGGTTTTGCGGCTTGCAGCTATGCGCGTAAGGCTGATGTTCCTGCAGATCGTTACAAGTTACCTCGACTCAGCTGCCCGTAACATGGGTTTCAAGGAGCAGATTGCAGTAAGTTAAACTCTGTTGTGTCGGCCTTACATGCTAACCACAGCAGCATGATGAGAGGTATGCACAAGCCGAAGAGTACGTGAAAGTAATGTACAAGCTCTTCGAATCCTCTTGGAGAGATGATGCGGTTGTTCTAGACCGCGAGAAGGGCGTCTATACCATTCCTGACAGAGTGCGCGAGATCAAACACAACGGCAAATACTTCACAGTACCTGGACCTCATATTTGCCAGCCAAGCCCGCAACGCACTCCTCTGCTGCTTCAGGCCGGCACGTCCAGAGCTGGAAAGCAATTTGCAGCTCAAAGTGCGGAAGCAATCTTCGTAAGCGCCTTCAGCCCTTCGGTCCCTGCGAAAAGTATCGCAGAGATTCGCGAGCTGGCGGCAACTCAGCATGGGCGTGACCCTAGCAACATCAAGGTCCTGGCTCTTGTGACACCGATTATCGGCCGAACAGAGGAAGAAGCTCAGGCGAAGTTAGCTGATTACCGGAAGTACGCTTCGCTGGACGGCGCGCTGGCTTTGTTCTGCGGATGGACAGGCATTGATCTCGGCAAGTACGGCGACGATGAGGAGTTGCGTCAAGTCGAGAGTAACGCGGTACGATCGACTGTAGAGGCATACGCAAAGTTCTCCCCTGGGACGTCCAAATGGACTAAGCATACCGTTGCTGAGCATGTGAGCATTGGCGGAAATGGCCCCATCATCGTGGGCACCCCAGCTCAAGTCGTGGACGGGCTTCAGACCTGGGTTGATGAGGCTGATGTAGATGGCTTTAACTTTGCGTACGCTCTGTTCCCGCAGTCCTTTAAGGACATCATCGAGTTGCTGCTTCCAGAGTTGAGAGCGCGGGGCTTGTTTTGGGAGGACTATGCCGTCCCTGGAGGCACGTACAGAGAGAACTTTTACGGAAAGCCCGGGCAAAAGGGCCCGCTGGACGAACACATCGCTTCAAAGTATCGCTGGAAGGCGGGTGTCGATGCGAAAGATCATATTATCCCCGAGTAGGAGGTATACCGCAAAAGAGTACAAAATCTTGATACTGAGACGTGTGGTCTGGTTCGTGTTCAGGACGCTTCAAACTTCCAAGCGAATGATGACTAAACGTGCCCGTGCGCGAGACGCCCGGATTCGCGAGACGCCCCGCCGAACACCAAACTGTGAGATCAACACTAACTTCAACGCGTCATAACTCTACCAATATGGACCCAATCCAAGCTGCGATTGCAGCGTTTGAATTGCGAGAGCTAGGAGAGCAAACCTCGTATACAAAGATCGCAGCTAAGTACAACGTTAATTAATTAACACTTAGCCGAAGACACTAGGGCTCTTAAGCACTACAACAAGCCTATATACTCTAGAAGCTAGTACTTAATCTACAACAAGAGCTAGAGCTTGTCAGATATATAAAAACGCTTATAGAGAGAGGCCTTCCTTCTATACAAGAGATAATTAGGAATTTCTTATTAGAAGTAGCCTATTAGTAGCTTAGTAAAAGCTAGGTTACTTACTTTATTAACTAATATAAGATCTATCTTATCTTAAAGTAGACTAGCACTATAGATTATATATACTACCTAGCTAATTCTAAGTTAAAATATAAACTCTGCTTAAGCTACTATATTAAAAGATTACCTAATACTACCTTAAGGCTTAAGGTATATATAATATAGATAAGAAAAGCTTCTTAATTAGCTTAATAGGTAGAAGCAAGAGTATTTTTAGTAGGCATTAATAGAAGAAGAAGGAGGTTTAAGTATCTTTCTAGGATAGATTATATAAGTTTCTAATAGTCCTAGCCTACTATTATACTAATAGAAGATTACTACCTCTAGCTTTTATCTATATAGCTAAAAATAGAGCTATATAACTAAGTTAGGTAGAGAATATTAAGGTAGGAGAATATAAAGTCTTTGTCTTATTATCTCTAATAGGCTAGTTAAATAATAATATAGGCCTAGTGTAAGAGCTTCGGCTCGAACCCACCTTAGCCACACGGACCAAAAAGGTACAGCAACCTAACAGATGTAGGGACTGGGGTTCGAACAGTATATACCCGTAACACCTAGCTTAGCTAGAGTAGGTGTTTAATTAATATATAAAGTAGTAATTAGAGAGATAGCAATTACTTATTCTAAATAGCTATAGATCTTATATTATAATAGAGTTTATTAACTACTATAATTACTATAGAATCCTTCTTATAATCCTCCCTCTCTATTTAACTTAACGTACATGTACAGCGAGCGGACCAGTCAGCGAGCGGGCCACTTTTGCCAAGACCACACCAAAACTCCCTCTCTACACTAATGCCTCCCTAATAACTACAGTTTAACGCGTTAAACGAGCGTTAGATACAGCTTGCGCTCTAAGCTCTTAAACAAGACGCAAATCTCTTAGAGCGACGTGCTGCAGCTATCTACAGCGTCTCTCGAACTACACTACACCAACAACACGCTAGACAACCTTCACGCGTGGATACTATAGCTAACTTATAGAATCTAACTAGCGCTAAGGAGTAGGTGATTGTTATGCGCATACTTAAGCTAGTTACGCGAGGAGAGTCCCCTTAGCTTAAATTTGTGGCTAATATGGCTAATTCTCTGCAAAAAGAGCGCAGTTTGGCCCCTGTTAGCCTAAGGTAGGCTAGCAGGTTTGTTTCGCGTTAGGAGGAGCTTAAAACAGTCTTTAATCGCAAGTACGACTATAAGCGAGCTCTCTGTGAGGATCCTGAGGTTATACAGGGCTAGTTCAACCTTGTAGCTAATACCAAAGCTAAGTATGGCATCTAGGACAACAACACGTACAACTGTTGAAGTCGTACCTGGACGAAGTCCAATATAGTACTAGTTCTGGTTGGTTCTTAAGGGATGAGTACTAGCTCTAGAACAGTAGGGTGAACTGCGTCTAGACAAAGTCTAATATAATAGCTTAGGGTAACAAAGGTATAAGCAACGTGCAATATAGCTTGTTATTGTTAAGGGTTAAGATTCTAAGAAGTGACTTAATTAACTAAGTTAAACACGAACCGTAAGGGTTATGTTCCTATGTGCTATATACTAAGGGGACATGTTAAGTGCTTAGTGTTGTAGATCCTACTAATCACGCTAATTACTAACTACACTAAGCACTAATTAAACTAATTAATGCTAAGACCTATGCTTAGTGTTATTAATCCCTAAGGACCGTAATCTAAGTCTGCTTCCTTCTGTAATACTTCTTACATGGGTTCTGCTATGCCGCAGTCGTGCAGCACTAGCTTGTAATTGTCGTTGCCCTGTCTGTGTTCTTCGGGATCGTAACAACAACTTCGACGAGACAGGCTTCATAATAGGCCAGATATTAACTAGAGTCGTTGTTACAGATGCAGAGAAGCTAGGACAAGCAAAGCAGGTCTAGCCAGGCAATTAGGAGTAGGTAACAGTTATTAAGGGCATTAATGCCACAGGATAGGCAATTCTGCCCTATATCATCTTTAAAGCCCGCTAACACTAGTCTAGCTGGTACAAGGACGACACCCTGCCCCAAGATTGGACTATTGCTATCTCTAAGAACGGCTAGACTACTAACAAGCTTGGTTTTAACTAGTTAAAGCACTTTAACAGGCATACAAAGACGCGCACTGTTAGCACCTACTCTTTGCTGATTATTAACGGCCACAAGAGCCACAACTCCACAGAATTCACGCAATACTGCAAGGACAATAAGATTATAGGTCTATGCATGCCTCTGCACTTATCGCACCTCCTGCAGCCACTTAATGTGGCTTGTTTTGGCCCTCTGAAGAAGGCGTACAGAGATAAGGTCAATTAGCTTATACACAACTAGATTAACTACATCACAAAGCAGGAGTTCCTCCTATGCTTTATAGCAGCTTATAAGAAAGCTATTACCCCTAGCAATATTTAAGGAGGGTTCTAAGGGGCCAGATTGGCTCTGTTTGCCCTAGATCGCGTTATTAACCCTAGATGTGAAGCTGCGCACCCTATCGCCACCACTCCCCTAAAACAGCCTGCTCTAGTAATCGCAAATCCTAAGCAATACCCTAGAATTTAGGTTGTAATTAACGCTTGTAAAGAAGAGGATTTAGAGGCATGTAGATAGCTTACCTACTTCTATAGTTAAAGCGTTTAAGAAGGTGTTAAAGGGGGCAGCAATTATTGCGCATAAGCTAGTGTTAGCGCAAAGGGAGATAACTAAGCTTTAGGCAGCTAATGAAGCCGCTACGCGAAGTAAATCGCACAAGAGAAAGCGTATTCAAGCTAAGGGAAGCCTTACAGTTAAAGAGGGCCAGCGGCAGACTGCTCTATTAGAGTTTAGCGCGCGTAGTGATGGAAAGAAGAGGAAGACGCAGGTACGTGCTGAAGGAGGTGAACTATCCCAACAACGCTGTGGACAGTGCAGGAAGAGCGGGCACAACGCGCAAACGTGCGAGAATAGAGCAGAAGAGGTCTCTAAGTAACATTACAGCTTGTTTTGCCTTATGCAGGGCCAATTTGTGGTGTTCTAGGCTATAACGTGGGTGGTTTTGGTAGGGTCTTGGCAAAAGTGG
Organism: Didymella pinodella; assembly: GCA_039634465.1. NCBI lineage: Eukaryota > Fungi > Ascomycota > Dothideomycetes > Pleosporales > Didymellaceae > Didymella > Didymella pinodella. The sequence continues at coordinate 246,497 of CP113351.1, forward strand.
CCCGCTCGCTAACCAGTCCGCTCGCTGTACATGTACGTTATATGCTCTAGCTACTTTCTCAAGCCTACTCTAATAAGCTTACTAACTATCTCTATAAGGCTTAAGGCCTTATTCTAATTAAGAAAGAGAACTTCTTCCTACTCTTCTAGAGCGCCTAGATATCCTCCTTTATAGAGAGCTGTCACGGGTATATACTGTTCGAACCCCAGTCCCCACATCTGTTGGGTTACTGTACCTTTTTGGTCCGTGTGGCTAAGGTGGGTTCGAGCCGAAGCCCTCACAAGAGCCTTATATTAAAGGCCTTTAAAGCTACTAGGATTTAGCTAATAGATGCTAATATTAACGTACCCCACGGGCGAGCCGGTCAACGGGCGAGTTAGTCACTTTTGCCAAGCCCCTACTAAAACCTGACCTATTATAGCCTATAACACCACACTTTAGCACTCTATAGCAGACTACAGCACATAGTATTATTTAGAGACCTCTTCTACATTAATCTTGCATGTTTGCGCATTATGCCTAGTCTAATTGCACCTTCTACAGCGCCTTTAGCTTAGCTTACCCTCTTAAGCGCGCACCTGCTTCTTTGCCCTCTTCCTATCACCACGCGCCCTAAACTCCTTTAGAGCTACTAGTTACTGCCTATCTTTAACTATTAGGGTCCCTTCCTTCTAAACCTACTTTCTTTTATGTAATTTTTGTCGCGTAGCGGCCTTATTAGCTGCTTAAAGCTCCTTAATTTCCTGTTAAGCCAAAACTAGCTTATAGGATAAGATTACTCCCCCCTTTGCGTAGTGCTTAAGCGCGCTAAGCACAGAGTTTAGTGAGCTACCTTGCTGCTTCTTCTCTTGAATTAGAGTAGATTGCGACCTAAATTCTAGGGTATTGCTTAGGGTTTGGGACTGCTAGGGCACGTTGTTAGCGGGAAGTGGTGGTGATAGAGTCCAAAGCTTCACATTAAGGGCTGATATAACCCGTTCTAGGTTAAAGGGGACTAATCTAGCACCTTAGAACCCTCCCTAGATGTTGCTAGCAGTAAATACTGCATTATAGGCTGCTTTAAAGTATAGCAGGAACTCTGTCTTTATAAGGTAGGTGATCTAGTTGCGTATAAGCATTTTAGCTTAGCGCCTGTACGCTGTCTTTAAAGGGGCAAAATAGCCTACATTAAGTGGCTGCAGGAGGTGCAATAAGTGCGGAGGCATGCATAAGGTAGTAATCTTGTTATCCTTACAGTATTGCTAGAACTAGAGCAAGTTGTGGCTCTTATAGCCGTTAATAACTAGCAGTTAGTAGGTACTAACAGTACGCTCCTTTATATACCTGTTAAAGTGCTTTAACTACTTAAAACTAAGCTTATTAGTAGTCTAGCTGTTACTAGAGACTCTAATAACCTAATCCTAGGGCAGGTCTTCCTCCTTATACTAGCTAGAGAGGTAGTAGCGCGCCTTAAAGATAACAAAGGGCGAGATAGCCTATCCTTTTATATTAATGCCCTGTATAACTGTTGTCCACTCCTAGTTGCCTAGCTAGACTGCCTTTAGCCTTCCTTGTCTCTCTAAAGCTGTAACGACTGCTCCTTAGGAGATCTAGCCCATTATGAAGCCTGTCTTATCAAAGTTATACGTGTCGTTATCTTGGATACTGTTGAAGTCGTACTTTAAGCAAAGCTTGTAAGCACTAATTCTATTAGTTCTTAGGGATGAATACGGTAACAGGAACACAGGGGGTTAGTTGCAATAAGGTGTACAGATATAATCTATTAGTCTTAAAGGCAGGGGGTAATAATAAGTAGTACAGCGTAGACTGTCTAGCTTAAAGGTTAAGTGAGATCTAAAGACAAACTTAATAACTTAGGTTAAACACAAACTGTAAGAGTTGTGTTCCTACTAAGATATATACTAAGGGAATTCTTTATGTGCATTGCGGATACTTCAGCCACCACAGGTGGTCAAGCCATCAGAGGTGGTCGAGCCCTCGGAGGTGGTCGAGCCATCAGAGGTGGTCGAGCTTGGCGAGGTGGTTTGTCACGTGACCCGTGACACGCTGTCATCCTTTGCGGTGCCCCGCTTCCTATCAGTACCTGTTCTCGCGGAGATCGTAACAGATACTATACTTAGCTTTGACGTTGGCTACTAGGCTAAACCAGCCCTGCACAATCCTAGAATCCTCGCAGAGGGCTCGCTTGTAGTTATACCTGCAATTAAACTTTACTTTAAGCTCTAGTTAATGCTTTACAAACGTACTAGGCTAGTTTGTGCTAACAGGGCCTAGATTGCGCTTAGCGCGCAGAGAATTGGCCATTGCAGCCACATCTGCTAGCTAAGGGCTAAATCCTTAGGCGTCTAGCTTAAGTATGTAATTAACAATCACCTGCTCCTCTAGATTGTCTAGCCCTTATGAGTTAGGCATAGTATTAGCTTGTAAAGGTCGTCCTGCGCGTTAGTTGCTTAGTGTGCTTTAAGGCACCCTGTAGATAGCTGCAGCGCGTTATTATAAGAGATTTGCGTCTTATTTAAGAGCTTAAAGCGCAAGCTGTACTTGCGCTTCCTAAGGCGCATTAATATTATATTATTATAAAGGCATTAGTATAGGAAGGGTATTTTAGTAGGGGCTTGGCAAAAGTGACCAACTCGCCGGTTGACCGGCTCGCCCGTGGGGTACGTTATCCTCTATAGATTTACTAGCATGCTAGAAGCTAAGAGAAGCTTATTATTAGGGCTCTCTAATTATAACTAGAGAAAACTTAATTAGTTAATATAAGCTGCTGTTAATAATAGCTATTAGTATAAGGCAAGAAAGCTGCGCTTAAGCGTTTACTATCTCTCTGTGCAGTATAAGCTTTTACAGCATAAAAACAAGGGCTTAAAGGAGGCTCTTTAACATAAAAAGAAGCATAAGAAGAAGGGCAAAGCTCTTAACCTCTAACAGCGCTAGGAGTATCACGGTGGCGCGGTCCACTAGTCTCCTCGCAAGCTGCGTGAGGCTCGAGCTAGAGAAGCAGTACGGGAGCGAGATGAGATGGAGGAGAAACTCCAAAAAGCACAGGCCAAGAAGCAGCGCGAGGAGGCTCGACTGCAGCGTCAAGTTGAGCTCGAGGAGAGGCGTGTGGAGAGGCAGAGACTTAAGGAGATGAGGGAGGTTGAGCGAGCTAAGAAAGCAGCTGAACGCGCGCGTTAGAAGGAGGAGAGAGATGCTGCTAAAGCTCTACAATTATCCTAAAAGGGAAAGAGAAAAGCCTCACAAGTATCCTTAGCAAGCAACAAGCGTCAAAAACGCGTTAGGGCTGCTCGCGCTGGTGCTCAAGTTCAAGAAGAGCCTCTAGCTCCTCTACCAAAGCTCACATCACGTGGCCGCAACGTCAACCTCCCACAAAAATTTAGATAGTACAAGTTAATTGCAAGCATCTATTTACTGCAACACTGCGTTTTTATGAATATTAAGCTATTGTGTGGCGTTGTACGGATTCAAATTTGAGATCGCTGAGATGGTGTTCGGCGGGGCGTCTCGCGCACGGGCACGTTATGGGTTGTTTTCGAAATGTTGAACCCACCACGTGATGCGGGGTAGTCAATGACACTAGACATACTTTGTTAGCGAAACACAGTACAAACAGTATCACACTGCATTTTGTATGCTTGCCCCGCCTTGAAGAAGCTTGTATAGCCGTTTTTGCAGTATCGCGATAATTTGTAGATGTTGTACTTTCAACAATGGCCAAATCGAAGCGGAAGAACGTTCAGCCAGAGACCGCCAGACCTGCAAAGCGTCAGCGGAAAGCCACTCAGCCATTTGAACAAGGCCTCAATCCAGCTCCTCCAGCTCCTCCAGCTCCTCCAGCTCCTCTAGCTCCTCCAACGCCGCCGTCGACAGTACGACGTCCCGTACGCTCGCAAGAGCTAACTCCGCCGCGTAATCGAGGTACACCGAGCCCGCCGGGGGGGTTATTCGTAGCAGAGGATGAGGATGTGGAGGAGGAGGCGGCGGTTGACGCTGGATTACATGATGACAACGAGGTGGATGAGCAGGTAGATTACGCGTTAGCTGCAGATTACGCGTTAGCTGCTGCTACGGCTGTAGAGGAGGTTACAGGCTCACCTGGGTTAGCTGCTGCGGCGTCGATCGCTCAGTCAAGCCAGCCACAGCGTCCAGAGCCAGAAATTGACAAGGAGCCGCACCTCCACTGGAACTATCGTGCCTGGTGGACGCTTGGGAAGAAATTCAATTCCGCAGGCAGCTGTTGCGAGACGTAATAAGCCGCTGTACACTGTAGATGAGGACAAGGTGTGGCAATGGGCGGAGAGTTTGTGGAGACGCTGCCGCGGGCAGCAATTATTGACAGTTTGACAGCGACGCTCTACTATACTAGTGGCCGCCAAGCTAAGTCGGATAGGTGTACTATAGCACTTCAGCGTCGTGAAAGTGCAGCTGGACGGGTTATTGTCAGAGGAAACTGGTTTGAATTCGAAGAAGAGCTGGTAGAAATGGATAAAGAGAGCAGCCAGATAATGACCTGTGACTTTGACCTGGTCTTAAGAGAGGATACCGTTACCCAGCTAGCCACTCAGCCAGCATCACAGCCATCTCGAAGCGCTGGCCGTCCTGGCATTGTTACAGCGATCATGGAGGAGGGGCTTGCTGGTGTTGTTACCAACGAGCGCTTTGCTTCTGGCTATGCTATCGGTATACGAGACCATTGGAGGTGTCAGAACGAAGCCTGTTCTAACAACCCAGGCGTGTGCTGGGTGCGATCGCAGCCAGGCCGACAAATTGAGCGGAGTACTGATCATTACCCGCTCAACGGCAATATGATTGCCAACTGGGCGAGCGCTATTACACGCGGAGAGTGTACTGTTGAACAGCCGTCAGACGATCTCCAGTTGCAATTGTACATGTTAAAGGATCGCACCGCCCGTGGGAACAAGCGGCGGAGGACGACGTCCCCAGCGTCGTCAAACTCTAGCATTGACAACCTTACAAGGGCAATACTTGTTGGACATCTCGCTCAGTTGAAGCAGCCGCAGTCACAGCTACAGTGTCAACATCAATTGGAGCCAATACAACAGCGAAGATGGTTGATATTGAGGCGTTAAGGCCTGAGATGTATCACCATGTGCGTAACTTCTTCAGTTACTGGCAATTAAGCATGCCTCCCTCAAGGATAAGATCAAGATGATCTACTCAATGTGTAAAGACGAGCAGTGGGATATCAATATGCTTATGGACCCCGTCAATGGGATGACATTTGAGATGTGGACGTTCTACGAGATGCCTACAAGTATGCTCTCACATCTTCGACGCAAGGCTCACGATTGGAGAAAAGACTATGCTGGGTTATCAGATGAAGACGCAGTACGTTCTCAGCGGATTTAGCACAGGAGAAGCGACAATATAGCATAGAAGCAGAGGGGCGGTCGCCGTTAGGAGAAATCAGTGGCAACTAACTATGTTAACTTCTTAACTGTTAGCCACAACAACACAACTACACTACGTTAAGATACTTTAAAAAATCATCACCTTACTGTTAGTATGTTTTAAGCTCCTTAAAAAGTTATAGAATTAATTAGTCGCTTGTTGTTGTTGCGCAACACTTTCTGCGCGGAGTGAGAGACTACGCAGCATCAGCGCTTACATACCCACACTTCCTATACCAGCTTCTGCAATCAACACGATAGCAGCTATTAAGTACAGCAAGCTCTATAAAGAAGCGGAAGTCAAGCCACTCATCCTGCTGTTGATAGTGTCGTTTCATCCAACTCTTTAGTACTTTAAAGGTCTTCTCAATCGGGTTATAGTCAGGTGAGTATGGCGGGAGGTATTCCAGCTGTATGCCGAAGTCTCCGCAGAGCTGTACTATAGCCGGCGATCGATGGATAGAAGCGTTGTCCATAAGCAATACGTGATAACCAGCAACAAGGCGTGGCAGCAAGTCCTCCCGTAGGAACTCCTCCATTATCTGAGCAGTAATTGCGCCTTGAAAGATGCGGTGCGTGAGGTAGCCGTCTACTGTCATAGCTAGCAACAAGCTCCATCGCTCTGATCGTTTCATAGAGTAACTTAACGACACCGAGTGGCCAACAGGACCCCAGCCATACTTGCGATCGCCAGTACGCTCATTGCAAGCGCTCTCATCTACTGCAACAATCTGCTCTGCTGTATAGTTCTGCTGGCACCGTGCCTGGAACACTCTCCGAAGGGCGTCTGATTGTTCTGCTGCTCTCTTTGACGCGACTTTCCGGCTCCATTTCATCCGTTTCAGCTCCCTCCAAACTAGACTGGTGCTTGCCTTAATGCTCCACTCCTCTAGCAGCTCGTCTTTTATCTCCTCCAAGTACGCATGCGGACGGCCAGCCAAGTATTCACGGAGCCAAGTCCTGTGTCGTTCTCGTAGTATAGTAGGTCGCCCTAACTTCCTACAAGCAGGCGCATATGGCTGACCCCAGTACACCATATTCCGCCGCTTCTGTCGTATACAGGATCGCCATACGCCAGTCTCAGTATATATTTGGCTAATGTTGACGCCGGCGGCAATTCGATCGAGTACGGCTTCTAATACAGGTGGCTCGAGTCTGTTACGGCTGGGGCGGAGCATTGTAGTACGGCTACAACACCAGAAATCAATCGTGATAGCTGAATTACAGGTAAATATAAAGCTTCAAAATACGCTGTACTGCGTGGATAACTGTTATTCTCTATTATTGACGTTTTCCTATACTAAAACGTTTGTGCGCGGGAACGCCAAATCATCACGTGGTGGGTTCAACATTTCGAAAATCATAATACCGTGTCTGTGCACCGAACGCCCGGAGTCACCGGTCGCCCGCTCGGCCCCTGTATTGCAGCTGCAAAGATGAGGCTGCAACACTACTAACAGTAATTAATATTGTGAAAATTCTTAGTAGGGTACTCTATAGACTTATGCGACAAAGGTCTCTATACAAAGCTATTAATGCTTTGTGGCAGTGCGGCCGCTATAGGTGATGACAGTTAGGCGTGGTGGAGGAGGCTCAGCAGCAATACTACGACTACGGGCACCTCTCCCTCTACGCTTTTTAACTGTTTTTAGCTGTAATTAACCTAAGGCTTTGCGCTTTACCTAATTAGGCAATTAGATACTTTTTCTAGCGTTGTGATTGCGTTTTTAGGCTTCTTTAGCTGCCTTGCGTTTAGCCACTTCAGCTGCCTTCTAGGCCTTAACCCGGTCACGCTCTTCTTTCTCCCTTGCCTGCTGCTCACGCTTCTCTTGTGTAATCTTCTCTTTGTAGAGCTTATTAGCAGCAGCTAGCTCCTTTATCTCATGCTTTTTAAGCTCTGCCTCCTGCCTCTCGTTTTCTGCAACAGCCATACGAGCGCGCGCCTCTCGGAAGGCTCAGGGAGACCACATCACTGCACCACCATGGTACTCCTGGTGCTGTTGTAGGTCTAGCTGCCTCTTAGGTTGCTTCTAGCGCTTCTTCTTCTAATGTAGCTTCTAACGTAAGCCACTTATCTCATCGTAGGCGAGCTCTAGTTAGGTTAAGAGGTGGTAGATAGTTTGACCCAGCTTCCGCGCACCCACACTGCGTGGATCCTTTACCTCTGCCCGTAGAGTACTACAAGCTTTGAGCCAGTCCTCTGCAGAATAAGCTGTAGAACTAGAGGTAGCTAATTCTAAGCCAGATAGTGATGTGTGGCGGAATCTATTAAGGTGTTGAAGTTGTACTTTAAGCAAAGCTCGTAAGCACGTGTTCTATTGGTTCTTAGGGATAAATACGGTAATAGGGACACGAGGGGTTAGTTGTATTAAGGCGTATAGATACAATCTGTCAGTCTTAAAGGCAGGAGTAACAATAAGTAGTACAGAGTAGACTGTCTAGCTTAAAGGTTAAAGGTTAAGATCCAAAGACAAACTTAATTAACTAGGTTAAACACAAACTGTAAGAGTCGTGTTCCTACTAAGATATATACTAAGGGAATCTGTTAATGCTATCGCGCAGTACTTAGACTATCTGTAATCCTAGAGGTGGTGCAACCACCTTGTGATAGTCTGCCACCTTGCATATTCAGAGGTGGTTGTGCTTGGCGAGGTGGTGTATCACGTGACCTGTGATACGCTGTCATCCTTAGCGGTGCCCCGCTTCCTATCAGTACCTGTTCTCTCGGAGATCGTAACATAAGTATGACGTCTGGATTCACTAGCGATATGCCTGTTGCTTTAAACGCCTGTTTTACTAGGTCTATAGTAAACGTAGATACCTAGGCAGGCTAAAAAAGGTTAAAGAAGTCACCCTTTTTAAGTAGTAATAGGCCTTAGGATTGCTAGAGGTGGCTGTCGAGTTCGTTACTGTACTGGGATAAGAGAGGCTTAAAGCAGACAACATCTAACAGCTGCAGCGTCTAGGCACTGTAAGGTGGCAATACTGCTAATATAATCTAATTCTAGTGACAGAATTTAATGAAGTCCTAGGTAAGGTGGCTCCTATAGCTATCTACAATTAACAGTTAATACCTTAACTGCGCTTTTACCTTAGTGTATTAATTAAACACCTGCTTAAGCTAAGCTAATCCTATATCATTGTTAGTCTATCCCGACGGCGATGAGGCGACGTGGATAGAGTGCTTTCCTGGCTCAATATCAGCCACCCAGCGGCTCTAGATGGTGGAGTTTTTAGACGCGTAGATGATGCCAGGGGGAAGAGTAGTCCCATCTGCGCAGATTGTTGCTAGCAGGCTTACCCACTCACGTGAGCCATCTTAACGAGCCTACCTAACCTCTCTCTTCTTGTACTAGCGCCTAGAGAAGACCTGCTTTAATTTACCTAGCACCCTAATAGCGAAGCCCTTCTTATCTATGTTATATGTGTGCTTAGGCCTAAGATAATACTAAGTAATCTTCTGCTGTAGCAACTTAAAGTATAACTCATACTTATACCCAGACTTAGCGTTATGGCGTTCTAAGTCCATGTCTGTTGTCTATACAGATTTCAGCTAATCGTGGTATTAGTGGAGGAAGCGAGTAACCCAGCTATTGGAGCAAGGAGTTAAGGCAACTGCTAAAGCGAAATTCTGTATTATAGTCCTTATAGGTGCTAAGTGACGCTTGCCTAGCTCCTCTATATACTTAACTAGATCTAGCTCCTGTTGTTAGCTAAGTTTTTAGTTATTAAGTGTATTAATGTGCTAAGGGACCTGCACGCCTTAGTGCGCGCGCGACAACGTAGAGCAATTAACACTATGTTTTTCTGTAATCTTTATATACACAAGTTATTTGCTAGGCTTTAAATTGTGTATCTTAGCAAGGGTTTTACTTAATCTAGGCATAGTGTTAAGTTGTTACGCGTTGAAATATGGTGTAGATGTTACACACCGGGCGACCGGTGACTCCGGGCGTTCGGTGCACAGACACGGTACTCATCCTGCTAACATCACAATTGATGTCAGCACACCCCATGAGGCATTTTGGCAAACGCGAACGATACCTTCAAGAGCACACAACATTCTTCAGAGCCTCGATCGAGCGGGGTTATCAAGTCGATCCAATTGCAGTGATTCACTACAATTTGCAGCTCGCGCACGCTACATGCACTTCATGAGTTATCTTCGCTTCACGCGTGAGGAGGCCCTCGAACAAGCAGCCCACTCACAAGAAGACGGATGACTTGGCGTGTCGTTACAGTGGTGTTGCAGGCTTGGAAGTCGCTTGGTATACCTTCTGTAGGTCGATTGTGCCATCCATGCGCCGGATAGCACCACGGAGCTAGCCTCGTCAGGTAATTTTACCTTGAATGTCGAGGGCATCTTATCACGCCCTGGACGAATCAACGCACTCGATATATCATCGGAAAGCCGCACAAGACAGCGGATATGTATAAGAGAGTATTATGTACAGGGCCACATTATGACAGAACCTTGCGTTCCCTAAGACACACAGCATGGCTGACAGAGCCAACGAGCCCGAGGTAGAATCTGCGCAAGATGGGCACGCTACGAAACACCTCTCCCGCTTCACGAGGTGGTACCGAAGCCCACTCTTCAACGTTATTGTTGTTGGCTTGATTAGCTTTACGCAACCTGGAATATGGAATGCACTCAATAGTGCGTCGCTCTGAAAGCGCTAGAGACGTTCCGAACGGCTGACACATCCCAGACGTAGGCGCTGGCGGTCAGCAGGAACCCTATCTTGTCAATGGTGCAAATTCCCTCACGTTCGGCATCATGGTCTTCGGTTGTTCGATCTTTGCTATACTAGCAAACAAGTTCGGCCTGAAAAGAGTATTGATCTTAGGAACGCTCGGATACGCGCCATACTCAGCATCGCTCTATGTGAACAATCGTTACGGCACCGAATGGTTCGTTCTCTTTGGTGGTGCTACTTGCGGTCTTGCAGCGTCCGCACTCTGGGCTTCGGAAGGCGCGATTGCTCTAGGTTACGCGGATATCAAGGACCGCGGGAAGTTCACTGGCATTTGGCTCGGACTGCGCGAACTCGGTCAACTGATCGGTTCCTCCGTTCAGTTGTCTCTGAACTATAAGAGCGGTCAGCGAGGCAAGGTCGGCTATACGACATATATTGTCCTTATCGCACTGCAATGCCTGGGGTTGCCTCTCGCGCTGCTTGTTTCCCCACCCCAGAAGATTGTCCACCGCGACGGCCGCAAGGTTCCGGATCCAACGAATAACAAGGCCGTCATGAAAGAAGTAACCAGATGGTGGGCTCTGCTCAAAGATCGTCGCTTCTACCTCCTCATTCCTGTCATGATTGGCTTCAACTGGAACAGCACGTACCAGGGCATCTACCTGACGAATTATTTCTCTGTACGAGCACGCACACTCGGCTCTCTGTCATCGGGCATCGTAGCAACTATCGCAAATGTCTTGTGGGGATGGTTCTACGACACAAGGTGGTTCAGCCGGCCAGCACTGGCAAAGGGGACCTGGGCATTCTTCGCGGTACTTATGCTGGCCTTGTTTGGCTGGCAGATCGCAAATGAGAAGCTGTACGCCGAGACTGTCCCTAGAGTGACTCTAGACTGGGACCTGCCTGGGTTTGGCCGCGGATTTGCGGTCAATGTGCTGTTCCGGTGAGTTTCTCACTCGGACCTCGTTGAGATTCTGCTGACAGTTCCCCAGATTTATGAACGAGTCACACTACATGTTTGTGTACTGGATCCTAGGTGCCTTCTTTGACGACATCGAGACTTTAACGCTTGCTGTTGGTCTGCTCAGGTCTTTCGAGTCGGTGGGCTCGTGTCTTGCGTTTGGGATTGGTGCGGCCAAGATCAAGCCCATGAACAATCTGATCGTTGCTTTCGTCATGTTTTCTGTCACGATTCCGTCGACATTTGCAGCAACTTATCTGGTTCCTGAGCGGCCGGTTGACGAGCGCAAGGCTTTGTCGGACGACGAATCTGCAGCGGACGATAAATAGGTGCAGGTGGCGTTCTTGGTGTCGACGCTCCAGACACCTCTGAAAGTTATCCTATTTGCTCTCAATCAATGATAAAGGAAGTAAGCCATATAAGCTTGCAACTCAACTATCGTCTCGCCATGGAATAGAATAGGTCTCGCAATTTCATGTATCAGCGGTGCAGTGGTTTCAGGCCACTTCGATTGCTGTAGTCCGCGCCCATAACTTCGTGCAACTTTCGCCTCCGCCTTTGCTGTCCACGTCTATGTACGTCCTGCCTCACAACCTCACATCCTCCCAATCCTGACTCTGCGAGAAGCCCAAATGAAACCTCCCCGTCTTCGCAAAACTCAAAGTCGCAACATCCGTCTCGAAATTCACAACTCTGCCGCCAACCTCGCCCGAGTCGGCAAGGAAATGTGCATGTATCCTCGGCCCACATATAGTCTTCATCCACGCCGGCACCACAAACCCAAACAAAATGCCCTTCAAACCACTCTGCTCCCCGCCATCCGTAAACTCAAAGCTCTTGAACATACCCACTACCTTGAACGGCGCAAGGGTATTCACAGCCCTCGCGTGGGAGAGTTTTGGCGAAGAAATCAGGTCGTCTAAAGACTCCATGTCCAAAGAGGGCACCTCCATGCGGAACGTGGGGCGGAAGATGGTGACCATTGCAAAGGGGAGGCGGGCATCCGTGGGTGCAGCAGTCGCTTTGTTGGAGCTTGAGAGCATGTAGGCTTCTCCATTGTTAAGTATCATGAGCGTGCCGTCTTCGTATTGCCCGATTCCGTCGGTGCCGTGGGTGGTTAGGTCGCACGTGCGCGGTTGGCCCTGGGTGAAGCCGGCGGCGACGGCGGAGGTGGTGCCGAATTGGAAGATGTCGTTGGGTATTGAGGCGACCATTTTGTGATGTGTGGATTATTGTCAATACCAGATCCAGGATCTTCGAGTTGATATAGGCCAGTAGGATATATCGATGTGTCCGGGTGTCGAGGAGACCCGGCTATCAATGTCCGGTCAATGTCCGGTCTGAGGCCAGCGTCGGGGTAGAGAGCTTGTTGAAGCTGGATAATAGATTCTGAACGCTTCCTTTTTCTTCGATTATATGCTACACAGCGATGCTTCGTCAAGGTCAAGCTCAATGCACGCAGAGCAGATGCTTGGAGTGACCTATCCGGGATGGTGCACGAGGTTTCGGATGCTTTCAAGGAAATTCGCAGTCCCAAAACTCAGCGTTAGAGAGCTTTGTAACTTTTGCTGTTGTTCAGCAACGACTTTCTCATCAGCTTCCAGCGTGGTGATGGTCAGGTGTACGTGTGTGTGTAAATGGGAAGGTGCAGCCTGTGGAGATGTACAGGGCAGGTGGAGCCGGGCACCTCTAGCGCCATGTGAACTAAAAGTTGCGATGCCGTTGCCCGCGACTCTGCTATAACCAAACACAAAACGAAAGCACATATCTCATTCACACGACTGTCTGTCGCTCGCTATTTAACTCCCTGGGGAATTCATAATCTAAAGCAGAAGTGCACACTCTCTTAGTCATGTCCGGAAATACGCCCAAGTCGATGTCGAATCGGCTCATGACAATGAAGGCAAGCTTCAAGGCACGTATGTTGTACGCCCAATACTAACGCAGCCCAGTTCATGCAGCGCTCAGCAGCAAAGAACGTAGCATCGTCACCGACGACACCGAAAGGCCCCGCCTCGAAGAAGGTGCGACTCTCCAACGGCGGCTCGGTCGCCTCAGACCAGCAGATTCTCCAATCTGCGCTCGCCGAAGAAGAGAAGAAACAACAAGAGGCGCGCGACAAAGCTGCGCAGTATACAGGCGAGACGAAGTGGGTGCTCAGCTACACCGACCCATTGGAAGGCAAGCGCGGCGACGCTCTCACTGTGAGACAGGCAGGGTTTGCAGAGCTCGATGCGGAGGACAGCGAAGACGAGGAAGAAGACACGCCACAGCCAACAAGGAGGCAATACGGCGGTGGTGTCAAGAAGGCTAGCGTATGTTCACCAGGCACACGTAGCGCTGGGGTGCTCGCTAACAATGCACAGGACCCCGTGTTCGAGAAAACCGAAGGATCCGAAGGCGAGAGCGAATCCTCCTCCGAGGACGACTACGACTCTGACGATCCGACCGCCGAACTCATACGCGAAACCAAGCGGGAGATGTTCTCGAAGAAGCGCGAATCGAGAAGAAGCCTGGGGGCCGCGTCACCTGTCCCAAGACCGATAAACGAAGACGCCAATCTCGATCGTCTCACGTCGCTAAGCGGAGGTCGCAAGCCTGCAGGACGTGACATGAGCAGCATGGAGTGCTTCAAGTGTGGACAGAAGGGACATGCCAAGGCAGATTGCCCGAATCCTGGACGCGGTTCTGCTGGCAGGGGTCGAGGCCGGGGCGGACGAAGGTAAAAGAGGTATGATCCAGCAGGCGTATCCTCGTGAGAGGAGACACCTGAGTAAATCTGGTCAAGTATCACGACCGAAGACTGGTGGCTCACTGGACACAAAGCCGTAGGTTGCTAAACACCGGTCATGTTACGCCCAAACAGCGCCATCTCGTCTAAATGCGACGAGCAATTGGCCCAATGCCGACTGACAGCTGAGAGCACAAGTAACTTGGATCAAACTGTGTCTCGCAGCTTGCAGAGAAATGAGGGGTTAGCTGACGTACACAATTCCCCGCACTTTGTGGCTGATAGCTGGACGTCTGACTGTTCAGCCGCAAGTCTGTGATCCTGTAGTTCTCCAAAGGCGCACTAAACACGTGCGCGAGGACTGCAGCAACAACGAGCAGCGAACAACGGCGAGCAAATGAGACCGTTGCGAAGCGTCACTTTAGATCGCTTACCGCTTCAGCTGATTTTGATGGAGCTGCAAAGCTGATAACATGATGCTGAGGCACTGGATGTCAGCTTTTGGCTAAACCCTCAAACCACATATAGTACGCGGTTTTCCCTACTACATGACAATCAAACCCAGGTTGATCTGGCAACAAGCTTTCCCTTTCCTTCACGTCAAACATAATGTCTTTCCCAACCAAACCTGCCTTTGTCCACTACGGGACCTGGGACGACGAAACACGCGCTCACCCAGCCATGAACTGGATGTATGTCTCCTTTATGATTCCTGCTCCTCTTTAACCCTTCTCTACTCACATCTAACCCACTCAAGGGAACAATACACCTACAAGTTCGACGCCAAAGCCGTCGACGAAGTCAAGAACAACTGGCTGGCTCAAGACCACTTCCTCGTCCGCAGCACCGGTCAGAAAGACACGGGCGCACAGGCCTCCGTGGACGCGCTGTACAAGGAAATCTACGCCCCGTTTGCAAAGTTCACGCACATCCCCTACCACCTCATCTGCTACGAGGTCGACGACGGATGGGAGATGATGGGTCTCGCTACCGTGTACTGGAGCCTCGCGGTGCCGGGCAAGACGGAGGGCGGGGACAAAGTTAAAGATCAGGAGGGTAATGAGTGGGATGGTAAGACGCCGGGGGCGTTCAACTTCAGGTATCGTAAAGAAGGGGGTGGGATTCGGGTGTGCAAGACGGAGATTGCGGCGGATCCGTCGGCGGCGATTGCGGAGATGCTGAAGAGGGGGATGATAAAGCCCGAGGATTTGATGAAGTGAACGTGCGATCTTTCTCTGTGCGGCCATGGTGTTCAAATTGCTCAGCCAACTTTCTGGCCGTCGTCAATCAACATGTATTCGTCGCCCACCATCATCTTCATCTGGCTGTCGTCCATGAAGTTCTCGTGATCGCTGTTCAGTGCTGCGCCGTCCTTGTCGTAAAGAAACTCGGCCAGCGCTAGGTAGTCGGGGAAGACGAATGTGCACATCGCGTCGTAGTCCATCAGCTTTGCCTTGCCGTGCATGATATCTTGGATCATTTTTCTATCGCGGTCTAAGTGGTATGACAGGCTTAGCTGATGATGCCGTGGCGCTGCAGGATGGGCACCGCACGTTGGGCGTGGTTGTTGTTGTAGTAATCGACAAAATCAGCGTCAGACATGCCCTCTTTCTTCTTGATGTAAATGGTTACTTTGACGACCTTGCGGAAGCCGGAAGTGTTCGGATATCCTGCCTCGAAGGCTTTGGGCACCATGATGGACGGCTCACCGGGCGGCGAGATAGTGAGGAAGATGCACGAGTCCAAACACTGGCTCCAGGGGCTTCAGTAAGGTGACATGAGGCTCAAACGTGCTTGCAGAGATGGTCAGCCTCCGCGTGTCATGTCTCGCTCCACACAATCAAGTCTGCCTAGCCCTAAGTACTGCGTGTCGATGATGATGATGATGATGGGTGAGACTAGTCTTGCTCACCACCGGTACGCCGGAACCGAGGCCGCGTTGCATACCGGTATCGATAGTCGTCCGTCCATGCAGCATCGTGCATCTTGCGCCTTGCACCTTGCACATTCCGCTGTAGATTACCCAACCTCCTTCACCGCCCCTCGTTGCCTCGTGCGCGCTGTCCGCTCCTTGGGCGCAGCTGATTGGCGTACACGAGTGTTTGTGTTTGGTTTGACAGTACGTTACAGACGCGCGGTTTGGAAACATTTTGGGCCCCACGTTCTCGTGCGTGAATGAAGACTGCCCAGTATCTGGGGAACCTGTGCTGCCTTGTGCCACACGCTCGATCGCTCCTTCTTGCACGCGCCTCCGCTGTCTGTGAGATTGCGCGATTCACGCCGTCGACGTGTCCCGCCACTAGTAACGCTCTGCTTCTTCGCCTTCAGCACCACCGCCCGTACTTGCCTCATACTGCCCGCCGACACTACGCAAACATACATTCGCCCCGCACAGCACACACAGCACGTACAGCACACGCAGACGCAATGGGGGAGCCACTGGCACGGGAAGCGGTGCGGGAGCGCATCGAGAACCTGGAGCGGCCGCAGCTCGACGACCGCTCCTACCGCATCATCACGCTGCCAAACAAGCTCGAGGTGCTGCTCATCCACGAGGCGGGGAGCGACAAGGCGGCCGCCGCGCTGGACGTCAACGTGGGCAGCTTCAGCGACGCCAAGGACATGCCGGGCATCGCCCACGCCGTCGAGCACCTGCTGTTCATGGGCACCGAGAAATACCCCAAGGAGAACGCCTACAACACGTATCTGACCTCGCACGGCGGCTACTCGAACGCCTTCACCGCCGCCACCTCGACCAACTACTACTTCGAGCTCTCCTACCAGCCCGCGACCGCCGACACAGACCTCGACTCCAAGGACGACTCGCCGCTGTGGGGCGGACTCGACCGCTTTGGCCAGTTCTTCATTGCCCCGCTGTTCCTCGAGGACACGGTCGACCGTGAGATCAAGGCCGTCGACTCGGAGAACAAGAAGAACCTGCAGAACGACACATGGCGGCTGCACCAGCTGAACAAGGCGCTGGCGAACCCAGAGCACCCCTACTGCCATTTCTCCACAGGCAGCTGGGTCACCTTGCACGACGACCCAATTGCGCGCGGCGTCAAGATCCGCGACAAGTTCATGGAGTTTCACTCCAAGCACTACTCGGCGAACCAGATGAAGCTGGTCGTCTTGGGCCGCGAGAGCTTGGACACGCTGGAGCAGTGGGTCGAGGACATTTTTGCGCAGGTGCCGAACAAGGATCTGCCAAAGCGGCGGTGGGACATGCCAGTGTACACAGACAAGGAGCTGCTCACACAGGTGTTTGTCAAGCCTGTCTTGGAGTCGAGGTCGCTCGAGCTCCAGTTCCTGTACCGTGACGAGGAGGAATTCTACGAGGCACACCCATCGAGATATCTCAGCCATCTGCTGGGTCACGAGGGGCCGGGCAGCATCCTTGCGTATATCAAAGAGAAGGGCTGGGCGAACGGACTGGGTGCTGGAGGCTCCACGTTATGCCCGGGCTCCGGTTTATTCAGCATTAATGTCAAATTGACCGAGGAAGGCCTGAAGAACTACAAGGAGATCGCCAAGATCATCTTCCAATACATCGCCATGATCCGCGAGCAGCCACCCCAGGAATGGGTCGTGGACGAGCAGAAGCGCATCAGCGAAGTCGAGTTCCGCTTCAAGCAGAAGAGTCCGCCCAGCCGGACTGCAAGTGGTCTCGCCGGTGTCATGCAAAAGCCGTACGACCGCACGAAGCTCTTGAGCGGCCCAGCGGTTATCAGCAAATTCGACGCCAAACTCATCAGCGAAGCCATGTCATATCTGCGACCGGACAACTTCAGGATGACCATCGTCAGCCAGAACTTCCCGGGCGACTGGGATCGCAAGGAGAAGTGGTATGGAACAGAGCACAAGGTTGAGAAGATCCCCGAGGAGTTCTTGAAGGAGGTCAAGGAAGCGTTTGAGAGTAAGAGCAGGCCACAGGAGCTGCATCTCCCTCATCGCAACGAGTTCATCCCCAGCCGGCTGGATGTCGAAAAGAAGGAGATCAAGACACCTGCTAAGGAACCGAAACTCATCAGACACGATGACAATGTCAAGATTTGGTGGAAGAAGGATGACCAATTTTGGGTACCCAAGGCAAATGTCCACATCTACTTCAAAACACCGATTACATATGTTAGCGCGAGGGTGGTGCTCATTTGTACACTCTTCCGTGAGCTTGTCAACGATGCGCTCGTCGAGTACTCGTATGACGCTGATATTTCAGGCCTGGTGTACGATTTCAGCAACCACATCAGCGGTCTATCGATCACTGTCAGTGGATACAACGACAAGCTGCACGTGTTGCTGGAGAAGGTGCTTTTGCAAGTACGCGATCTTGAAGTACGCGAAGATCGCTTCGCTGTCATCCACGACAGGATGTCGCGTTCGCTGCGCAACTGGGACATCGGGCAGCCGTACGGACAGGTTGGCACGTACTCACGTACGTTCAAGAGCGACAGAAGCTTCATGAACGAGGACTTGACAAAAGAACTCGACAATGTGACAGCGACGGATGTGCAGGAGTTTTACCCCCAGATCCTTGCACAATGTCAGGTCGAGGTTTTGGCCCATGGCAACTTGCAGAAGGAGGAGGCGTTGAAGATCACCGACAAGGTGATCGAGATCGTGAAGCCCAGGCATCTTCCCGACAGCCAGCTGCCCATTCGGAGAAACATTGTTCTGCCCCCCGGTAGCAACTTCATCTACGAGAAACAATTGCGGGACCCAGCGAACGTCAACCACTGCATCGAGTACAGCCTGTACGCTGGTAACCGATACGACAACGACATCCGCGCGAAGTTACTCCTCGTCGGACAGATGACCGATGAGCCGTGCTTCAATCAGCTGCGAACTATCGAGCAGCTTGGCTACGTCGTCTTCTCAAGCGCAGCCTTCCACGACACTTGGGCTGGCTACCGCATCCTGATTCAGAGTGAGAAGGACTGCAGGTATCTCGAGGGCCGTATCGAGAACTTCCTGAACTCTTTCGAGAAGACGCTTCGGGAGATGAGTGACGAAGATTTTGAGGGCCACAAGCGAGCGATCATTAACAAGCGTTTGGCAAAGCTCAAGAACCTGGGTCAGGAGGACAACAGATTCTGGAATCATATCTACAGCGATTCGTATGATTTCCTGCAAGGTATTTCTATCAACACCTCGACTTGAATTCGCTAACTCGTATAGCCGACACCGACGCTGAGTTTATTGGCAAGCTCACCAAGAAAGACCTCACAGACTTCTACGCTCACTACATCTCCACTGCCTCGCTACACCGAGCCAAGCTTTCTGTACACCTCCAGGCGCAGTCCAAGCCAAAGGAGCCGACTCTGGACGAGAAGAAGCAGGCCGCCATCGCTGCGCTGACCGTCGTCTTTAAGGAGCACAAGATCGAGGCCAACGCTGACGACGTCAAGGCTCGTATCGAGGGCGTCTCATCTGCCGAAGCCATTTCCGAGGCTGTGTCTACATATCTCAAGACGCTTTCTCTCGACAAAGAGACAACATCGACAATCCTGGACTCTGCTCAGGCCGCCCTGGGCATCGCTGACGCCGGACTGCCCGCTGAGCCAGAAGTCAAGGCTGATGCAGGAAGCTCATCTGGCGCCAGCCAGCCGGTCCTTATCAAGGATGTGCATGCATGGAAGGCTGGAATGCAGGTAAGTGCTGGCGTCAAGCCGGTCAGGCCGGTCAGGCCGTTGGAGGACTTTATCGAGATCGCAGAGAGGCTCTAGGTAGCCTTCGTGCAGTGCACGGCGCGAATGGAAACGCAGACGGAGGCGATGTGCTTCCCTACCGAAAAGCGATGATCGGATGATCGAATAGATGGCACTGGCGGCTCCTGCTCTCAATCATGACCTGTACGAACTCTCATCTCCAATGACTACCTCTGACATGCCACCCAACCCATCCAACCCATCCCTACCATCCAACCCCACACCCAGACTCCACGCCCGCGGAAACCCCATCCCAAACCCCCCCATCAACGCCCGCAAGTCCCCTTCCGTCCCCGGCACCACATTCACAAACACCCAATCCCCATCACACCGCGGCTCAGAATGCACAGCGCCGTGCTGCTCGCCCGTGCGGAACACCGCCACCTCGCCCTTGCCCGCCTGCGCGACTTGCTCGTCCGCGAACAGCCCCGCGAGCCTGCTGCGCACAGCAAGACCCGTGTCGAAACACCCACCACACCGGATCGACGTACACGCGTGCGGGCGCCGCGCTGCTTCTTCCCTCTTGACGGCGCCTAGCGCGGACAGCGCGGTGCGGTTTAGCGGGTGCGCGAGAAACAGCGTCTGCGGGCCGAGCAGCGTGGTGCTGAGCTTCCAGCAGGCGCTGCTTGGTGCGTCCGGCTCCGCGTCTGGAGCGAATCGGGACAGGAGAGTGGAGAAAGAGTCGTCAACGTGCCAGCGCGGAGTATCGTATTCGGGTGTTGGTGTTGAGGCGCGCAGGGTGAGCCAGTAGTGCGTTACGCCTGCGTTGCTGAGGAGGGTGTGCAGGAAGGTGAGGAGGGGGAGTAGGCGGTTGTGCAGTGTTGAGGGCGAGGAGGTTGCGGCGTTGGACCATGTGTGGAGGGATGGGGGGAGTTGGGATGCGGAGAGGAGAGGGCCGCACTATGTCCATGTTGATGTTTGTTTGATTTTGAAGGGGGGAGCGGTTGGTGCTGGGGAGGTGGAGGGGGGGTTAGAGGTGGCATAGGGTATAAATTCGTAAGCATTGTACTTGGGCAGGGGATCCATTGTTGATTTGCAATGCTCACGAAAGGGATCTGTGGGTTGATATGTGTTGCTTGGACGTGCTCCGTGGTGCTAGGAGGGACTTGGTTCAAGTAAGTTCACGAAGGTCTCGCCGACTCCGCATGAATTTGGGAGAAAACCCTTTGAGGCCATCTTGATCAGATCAGGGGGTGTGAATTGGTCTTTTCTTGCACAGTGCGCAGGGTATGTGAATTGTCTCGATGATGTTTAAGGCGCGGGGGACGAACAAGGCTGTGGAGCGCGTCGACGCGTCGAAGCCGAGGTGCTCGAGCTTCGAATGTCATACATCGATCGTGCAGCGCAACCTTTTCCAACGTCTATACCTTTTCCGCTGGATTTTCACACGACTGGCTGGAGCTCCTCATCAGCCAAGCCACCATGTTGCCACGTGCAATCCTACGGGCGACGCAGCAACGCCTAGCTACGTCTCATCGAACATTCGCACGTCGACAATTCGCGACCCAACCCACACCTCCGCCCACCTCCGCATCCCGCATTGACCGCTTCAACCGCCGCCTACCCAAGTTCCTCCACAAGTACACTTCGGCCCTCGCCTCCGCGCCCCTCTCACACATCACCTCCTTCCTCATCCTCCACGAGCTCACAGCCATCATCCCTCTGCTCGGCCTCGCAGCCACATTCCACTACACCCACTGGCTGCCCTCGTGGTTCGCAGAAGGCGCGTGGGTGCTCGCCGGCGTCGAGCAGTTCGGGAAGTACTTCAAGCGCAAAGGCTGGATCCGGAGCGAGGATGTGGCCGAGGCGGAGGCTGAAGTCGAGCTCAGAAAGAGGGACCATGTGTGGAATCTAGGCGAGGGCGGGGCGAGGTTGCTGGTGGAGTTTGCGACTGCCTACACGATTACGAAGTTCTTGCTGCCGGTCAGGATCATGTTTAGCGTTTGGGGGACCCCGGGATTTGCGAGGTGGGCGGTGTTGCCGGTGATTAGGAGGTTCAAGACGGTGTTTGGGAGGGGGAAGAAGCCGGATGTTAAGCAGGCAGCGGGTACGGGAGCCGTTGAAGGTGGTGCTGTGCCGATGAAGGCTGCAGAGAAGGTCACGAAGGGCTAAGCTCAAAGGTAGTATGAAGATCAAGTGATGGAAGCGCTCCAGGTCTTGATCGAGGACAGTGGGCCAATTACCTTCGATTGTCGTGGTACGAAGGGAACAGGTTTGATAGGAGCTCGGGAAGCAAATTCGGCGCTCACGTTCGCGTGACACGCAGGTGCAGTAGAGCGAGGCATTGGAGGTGAAGGCGTCCGTTCGAGCACTACGTAGCGCATGGTTTGGCCTATGTCCCATATCACTGCTCGAAGACACATGTCCCTCACTCAACAACGACCAAATATGTGCTTCAACGACAGAACCAGATACACGACACGTACTCGCGTCGAGAATGGCGTACGCTTCGAGGAGGAAGTCGTTTTGCCTCGCCATCGAAGCAGCTGGCGCCGCAGATACGGAGCGCATTATTATCCTTCCAGATACTATTCTCGCCCTCCTCGAGGTCACTACATTGGCGGCAGCATGCCACTGCCTGCGCGGTATCCTGCAAACGTAGGCTACCCGCGAGCTATGGCTGCCACTGCGATGGTCCCACGAGGTTACCTACACGGTACTGGGGGCTACATGTCCGGTGGTCGCGCTCTGATGCCGAGCTCTCACAATATGGTAAGTGTCACCGAGCGCTCTTTCCTCTCGTCTGTTTGGTCCCCCTCATGCTTGCCTGTTCCACGCCGTTTGTCCACGTGCAGTGGCTGAGATCGGACCTTGACCGCTGGTGGACCGTCTGACTCCTTTCGCACAACACCGGTTTCTTGTCTGCCTGGCACCTGCTCTCACCTGCCTTCACCTCGCCTCACTTTGCGTCTTCACAATCACAAACTCTATCCCCTCCCACAAATTCCACCACCCAGACACCACAGCCACCTCGAATCGCCGGCTCCCAAGACTTCATCAAGATGGTCACCGAGGGCTACCCAAAACCTCGCCATAATTACATCTACACACCACGATACGGCCAGCGCGGTGTCCTCACCTACGCAGGCCAGCAGGCGAACGGCGCATTCCCCTCCGGCGTCGCTGGCGGCGTCATGTCTGGCTACGGCTATGGCTATGGCTACGGTGCTGGAGGTGTGGGCTACGTCGGCGGCGCATATCCGGTATACAACGCTTCAAGTTTCTCTTACCCCTACTCAGGCGCCAACTACTACGGCTCGAGTTACTACCCAAGCTATTCCACCTATGGTGGGCTTGGAGGCTACTATAACTACGGACTATATGGCTCCATGTACCCACTTGCTAACTTCTATTCTCCACATCAGAGGTCTTACTACAACACAATGCCGACCTACGGTCAGACCGCTTACGTCTATCCGCCTGGCCCGACGACCGCGACGACCACCTACCATGTCACCAACAGTCATGTCGGAGGCGCCGCTGCTCCACCAGCTCCAGTGAGGACGGCATGCGCGCACACTGCCACGCGCGAAGACATCCAGATGGAGAACCGACGTGTTGCAACCGAGCGCGGTGCGTACAGCGCCCGCAAGATCAAGCCTGCCGATGCTCGTGATGATGACCCTTTCTGGTGCCGCGAGCGCAACGGCGAGTGGCATCTCAGGACTTTCTACCAGATCGAGAACGAGTGCTACCCGGGTCAGTGGCTCATGGATGCAGAACTTGGCTTCCTCGTCTTCCACCGTGGCTGACACCATTGCACCCTTGTCAAAAGAATTTCCTTCGTTCATTGATCTTTTCGAACGATCTACGGCCATCTTCGATACCTCGGCTTCCTTCATATCCTCAACCCGGCCATCAAATTGCGACTTGCCCCACCGCCGTCACCACGACGGTCTCTTCCGCTTCAGAGCTCTCCACATGCGACCGCATAGGTATTACAACCCGGCAATTCCACCCGGAGATTCTCAGGCGATTCACGTCTGGCGTTTGGGAGATTCACTTGTATAGCTGGCGGCTTGGTATACTCAATATAATTGCTACACTTGTGTACATCTTCCATGACGCCGTTGATTCCTATCATCCTCACGCTGGTATCGTCTTGGCCTACATCTTGGCCCTGTGGTCTCTCATCTCATCCATCGTATCTCCATTATCCTCGCTTCACTTCTTCTCGCCCTGGATCGTCGCAACAATCTTCCTCGAATGCTTCATATCCCTAAACTCCAAGTACCAAATACCCTGCCACGTGCCTGTGTTCAACTTTCCGTTCGTGATGGGAATCGTTACACTCGCACCAACCAGCGCCGACTTGACATGCGCAGGCATATCATCGCTGCCCTCGGCATCATGCAGGTACAGTCCCTGGCCCTTCTTGTCCTCCGGCACAATCCTGTCCAACGCCGTGCTCATATCGGCCCGCACATCTTCGTCCCAGTTCTCGTTCAGCGACAGCGCGCACGATGTGTGTTGGATGAAGAGGTTCAGGAGGCCGGTTTTGTAGTTCTTGATCTCGGGCAGCTCTTTGAGGATCGTGTCCGTGATTAGGTACGAGCCCCGGCTGCGCGAGGGTAGGGTGAACTGCTTTTGGGACCTGTCGTTGGCTTAGCAGGGCGCTTGAGGGGATTCAAAACGTGGAATTGCAGGATTCGAGGATCCGGAAGATATGCTTAAGACCGCGAAAATGCTGAAGAGTCACGTACCAGGACATTGTCGGCGGTGCTGTGCAGATGTTCGGGCTCGAACAGAGTACTGTGCTGCGGGGTGCGGCGGCGGGGAAATAGTATGCGGCGAGCGAGTTGTAGGGCGCCCAGAGGATCGAGACAAAGGTTCCGGGGAAGAGGGAGAGCAGGAAGAAGGTTGCGATTAGGAAGGTTGTCAATGGGGAGATTGACGTGTCGGTTTGCGGCATTGGAGATTTGTAGCCTGTAGAGGTGCGCGGGAAACGGCTGATGTCATGGCGGCGCGTGGTGGGGCGAACCAGACAGCGGGAGCGACCGCACTGGAAACAACAAATATTCCTTAAATACTGTGTACGCATAGGCCAATGCTTTCACAGAGTACAATGATATGATGGCAGAACTCTGCCGACTACGGCGCTTTCCACGCGTCTGACACGATGACAACAACATTGTCTCAAGACTCCAAGGCACCAGGAATCATGCTTCAGACGATCAAGCCTTCGTTCCTTACCATGCTTCGAAGCAGGAATCCTTGTGCAGCTTCCTGATCTCGCAGAAAGTTGGTCGATTGACAAGCGAAGATCCACATCGTATGCAAACGTATCCGTTCGAGTTGAAGTTGACCTTGATGTAGGCTCGTGCCATCACAAAGTATCGAAGCCTAACAACTACCCAGCCAGAATTTCTTCGAGCAGGGGTTTTCGGCCTACCGAGTTTGGGAAATTTTGGCTATATCCTGAGCAAACGTGAGAAGTCTTGATGCTCGAGAGTCTGCGCCGTACAGAATGTCTTGCAAAACATGTCGGGGCTTGGTCTATGGACATCGTTGGTCGGCTGGCTTCTGTGATGAAACGTCCTTGCTTAAGGTAAAGATATGATGTATTGAGACCTTGGGTCGAAACTCGTGATTTGTGATCTTCATCGGCAAATTTCAGACACTTTCTTGCCCAATTGTTTTATGGAACCGCGTTTCGTGCAACCGCCTCACGCGTTGACTGTGCAAAGGTTATTTGAGTTTGTATAGATCCCATATGGTAAACACGAAGCGATTTCCCAAAGTCTACATGTTTTCATGAGATCGACCGGCGATGGAGAAAGCCACATCTTTGAAATGTCCTAGCTGAATGAATATGTAAGGCCTGTAGATTCTTCCAACCCATTTCCTTCGCTACAGAGACACCTCTGTCTTGATAGAATTTCGAACAAGATATCGCAGAGGATCATGAGGTACTTGATAGCATGTACATCCAAAAACAGATATCCTATGGCTAGTCGAGACCAGTCTCGCAGGAGTGGTGCTGGCAAGTTGCACTGTACAGGTTCTGCGTGATAAGGTAGTCTTTGAGTGCATAGAAAGCTCAAAGTGTGAATGCGGGCTCGAAGGCTTGATCCCAGGAGAGGAATTGAATGCTTCGGGCTAAGAATAGCGATGTTCGAATATTCTGAGGCTGACGATCTCAATAGCAGAAACCCCTACCAACGCAAGCTCGCTATAGCTTGTGACAGAACCCCCTAGAGACGACGGCCATTCCGGAGTCTTTTCTGCATGCGTTTTGAACGAGCTTCTACGAGATTTCACTCGCTGTCGATGTCCGCGGTCCTGTTACACATTTCCCGAACAGGTGGGAGACAAAGCTCGGCAGAGACGTGCTTGACCTTGGCCTTAGCAATGAATTTACAGATCTGTCGCTTGATCTGCGTATAGAAAGCACCTTAGTCTCCCTTCAGAGCGAGCTTTCCACGGCAGACCCATTCAGACGCATCAGCTCCGCAAGCTTCACCATCTGTGGCCCGGTAGCAGGAGGCACCAAACTGTTATCACACCTCACCACGGCCACGATTTACCCGAACTGTATCTTGGTTCCGCCACTCTTTTCCGAGAACTTTTTTGCGTACGAAGGTTGAAGATACGAGGGCTTTGGAGTAGCGTTGAACTGTAATTCCGTCTGGGCTGTGCAAAAATTGGCAACGTCGAGTCCAAACATGGCGTGTTGCTATTGCAGCATGTCGTCGCAGCCAACAAATTTGTCTGCGTTGGGTGTTTGAGGTGGTAAGACACGGAGTGGTTCATCATTCACGCAGTCGAGCGTGATACAACGATCGTGTAGACTGAATATAGCTCGGAAGGTGACAGTCTGCTTTAAGTCAGTTCATCAACTTGATTGCAAGGCTGTTATCTATGGTTCGATCGACTACAGTGGAACGGGCACTATCCAAAATGCTGTGCCGCCGGCTTGCACGGCCTACCGAGCACCTTTGGCAACGAATATTCTCCAAAAAGGGTGTAGGATAGACGGATTATTACTCAGAAAGATCTGTTGGGTAAGCCACGGACACAAGACCGGGGCGTGTTGTCGAAAGTCCGATGGCATTTCTTGCTTCTGGTATATGTACAGCTGCGTCTCCTCTCACCCTCTTGCTTCTATCTTTGTGCGAGAGGCTCGTCCGTAACCTTCTGCGCCTCGTTGACCTCAGCGGCGTTGCCCTTGGGGCCCAGCGGGTATGAGAGCTGGTTTGCGGGGAGAGACTCGAGGTGTGCGCGGTGGTGCTCGTGGGCCTATCACATGTTAGTCTTCCGCCTTGCAGATCCAGACCTTCAAGTCCAGGATTTCAACATGGAGACTTGAATTTGACTTACAAAAGGAAGACCGCAGTATGTGCACCAGCAGATCTGGGGCTTGTCGGTGTTGATGAAGATCCTGGGGTGGCCGAGAGGGCCGCCACCACCGTCGCAAGAAACAATGCGCTCGTTTGTCCAGCGAACGGGCTGCTGGTGAATGAGGTCGATGGCGGCGTATGGGCGAGGCTGCACATAATATGTTAGCAGTCATTCTATTACTCCCTCTTCCATCTAATCCGCTTTCCTGCGCTTCGGGCCCCGCCACTACCCTCAATTGCACTTCCAAGCTTTCAATTCACCAATATGACGTACCTGGTCCTCAATGATGCTCTGCTCAAACCTCGGTCCGCTCATAGCAACCTCTCTGGGCTGCTGACTCCTGCTCCAGATGCCCTCACGGTTGGGAGCTTGCTGCTTCCTCAGCTTCTCCGCCTTCTCGACGCTCTCCTGCAGGACCTTGTCAAACGAGCCCTCCGAGGAAGTAGCGGTGGCATTGGTCTCGGATACGGTTGGCACATCTTTGCGCTCGACGGGGTCGTTGGCGGGCACTTCGGCCTTCTTCTGCGACGAGTAGGTGACCCGGAAAGACGGCTTGGCCAGGCGCAGGGCGCTGCGCGCACGGAGAGTTCGGGAGAGCATTGTGTGGTGTGGACGGGCGCTCGACCGGCTACTGCTGCTTGGGTATGCGTCGTGAGCTATGATGAGGTTGTTGGCGTCGCGAGCGTGGATGCCAAGACGTTATGTAAGCGCTTTCCTCATTGGCCCCCATTACTTTCACCTCTTCGTTCTCTTCGCTCGTGTTGATTATCGTATTTGCATGTACACTTAAATCTCACGGTATGAATCAAAGTATTACGCCACAAATCAAGTAAGAATCTGTGTCGCTGTTGCAAGCGTACTTTGCAGAGCCACACGATACCAACAAGGGTGTGCGGACACCGCTCAACTTACCATGCATGTTATCCTTCCACAGTGAATTCCAATATACTTGGAAGGAGATTTGCAAAACTTCGTCTTGGACAAGACATAATCGCACATTCGAGCATTCAGCCACCCACTTTACAGCAATCCCAAACTCCGCCCTCTCAGCATGGGCTCAGCAAACAACACATCTTTAACATCATTCGCCTGACACTCACGCCCTACTTTCCCAGGGTGCCATCGAGGTCACTTCCAATCTTTGCCTAGAATATCGGTGGCTCACATGGCATACTTGGAAACATAGTCAACGATCCTAAGTATGACTGTCGGTATGGAACGCGACTTTTAACCATTGACAAAACCGTTTGAAATTTGCCTCGGTGCGTTGACCGGCGTCTGGTCCAGTCAATGACATCAGCTGAGCATGCAGCATCAGACATTGGCTATCATGCTGTCGTGGCTGTGTGCTTCGATGACTTTGCTATCACCATCGACCATACTCTTCGCCCCGGAGCACTCTAAGTTTCTACATGGAAACCCGAATCATCCCCGTCAGCAAGGTCTCTTTTGTGTGTTTGCATATGCACCCCTGTTTTCGTCTTTGTTTAATGCATGAGTGGTGGAGTGTGAGCGATGCAAATAATTACGGCGTTGGTGAGGAGATAGTGCACAGGTCAGCGCCGCAGCTCAAACCTCCCCACACCTCGGCAACCCCAGCTCTCCCCGCGGGAGTGGCAGCAGGTAGCCGATCTCATAACCAACAATGTCGACGTCGACGTCGAGCATGGTCTATACGAGCAGCGCGAGCTCCCTCAGCTGTCTTCGGCAATTGCATCGCCTGTTCAACACTTGATACCACAACACATACACGCATAATGTCAGATGCAACGTACCAGCCACCGCCGCTCACCGGCCTGCGCGTCCTCGAGTTCGCAGGCCTGGCACCAGGTACACGCAATGATTGCAAGCGCATTTCAGCATTGCATTAACAAGGCCCAGGGCCCTTCGCAGGCATGCTCCTCGCCGACTTTGGCGCAACAGTCCTACGTCTCGACCGCGCGCCCGCCCACGACACCGGTGCGCCCAGCGACCAACTGACGCGGCGCAAAACCAGCATATGCGTGAACATGAAGAGCGCTTCGGGGCTCGCACTGATCAAGAAGCTGATCCCCAATGTCGACATCCTGATCGATCCGTTTCGACCCGGTGTACTGGAGAAAGCCGGACTCGGGCCAGAAGAGGTGCTGCTGAAGCTCAACCCCCGGCTGATCGTCGCGCGCATGACGGGGTTCAGAAGGGACGGGAAGTACCGCGCGATGGCGGGGCACGATATCAACTACATTGCTGTATCGGGCGTGTTGTCGCTGTTCGGTAGGAAGGGCGAGAAGCCGTATCCGCCTGGAAATCTCATGGGTGATTTTGCCGGAGGCGGGGCGATATGCTTCATTGGCATCCTGCTTGCCCTGCTAAATCGAGAAACGAATGGTATGGGGCAGGTTGTTGAGGCGAACATGGTGGATGGAAGCGCGATTTTGGCCACGATGCCGAGACTGGGCATGAAGAGCCGAGTTTGGGGCGCGGAGAGGGGGGCGAATATGTTGGACGGTGGTGCGCCGTTCTACGATACATATGAGACGAAGGATGGGAAGTACACCGCTGTGTAAGTGGATTTCATGCATTCTGGGACCAGGTCTAACACGTCATCAGTGGTGCTATTGAGCCGCAGTTTTGGGCTGCTCTGCTCAAAGGCCTCGAGCTTAAGCCCAGTGACCTGCCTGGAAACCGCGATAACGAGGATGACTGGCCGAAGCTGAAAGACTTCTTTACTGAAGTGTTTAAGAAGAAAACCCGCGACGATTGGGCGGCAATCTTCGATGGCACGGATGCTTGCTGCACGCCGGTATTGACACAGTCAGAGCTCGAAACGCAAGGTTTCGATCAACGGCCGGCTGTGACATTGAAGTCCTCGCCTGGACTGGCCATCCACGAAGGCGATAGCGCGAGACCTGCCGCAGTCGGACAGGGCATTGGTGTAGAAGGAAGCGGTTGGTTGCTGCGGGGGCTGCTAGCGGGTGACGGCGGAGAGGAAACGCTCGCCCAGTGGACGGGCTGGACAAAGGGCCGGCAATTCGTGGACGAGAAAGGTTTACTTGCTTGGAAGGATATTGCAAAGCTGTAACTAGATTTGGCTCGCGATCAGTGAACAGTCAGTTTCTGAATGCTTGCCTGGTGACTGAAAGTATGGTGCAAGCAGGCTGAATGTACAATGCTTCTGTTGTTCCTACACATATAGTTATGCATCCGAACAAATGCGCTCAAGCCCTCTGCTGCCTCTTCTTCGGTTTCGCTGTCTTCTTTCCAGCGTTCCTCAGCTTCTTCTTCTCGATGTTGGCCTGTATCCTGGCCTGGGACTTGCGCCACGCTGCCCATCGGTCGCCGGGTACGAACTTCTTGACCTGTACATTCGCTTTCTCTGCCGCCCGACCAATCTCCCAATTGGCTTCACGGAAAGCGTAGCCCTTGTTGGCCTTGGCAATGGTCTTCGCTGGTCGTGGTGTGTCCACGATACTGCTGTCACTGCCCAGGCCCTCTCCCACCTGCAGATCGTTGACCACGACCTGCGCCGCGGCCTCTGTCTGAGTGACTGGTACAGCAACAAAGCCTAACCTCCTCGCTCGTGGCATATTTCGCGGATATGGGAGCTGGTGGTCCTTCTCGAGAGCCACGCCAATATACTGGCGCTTGGGATGCTTCAGAGGGTCCTTGTAGTATCGAACGTATCCAGACTCGGTGGCAAAGATGCAGTGATCGCGACCGAATTTACAATTCTCGCCGGGGAACCAATGCGTGCCGCGCTGGCGAAAGATGATGTTGCCCGGAATCACGTACTCTCCTGCATGTCGCCGTCAGCAATCCATCTGGTGTCCCTTGTGCAGAACCCGTTTCCCGTACCTCCACTCTTCTTCGCTCCCAATCGCTTTCCCGGTCCATCCTTGGCGCCGTTCGCTCGTCCTTGAGCTTGATGTGCTGAATGTCTTACGAAGGACAGGGTGGGTACGTGTGCGGAGGCGCCATTGGCAGAGCGGACGGCATCGATGACGCGAGAGGCGGGTAGTATGAAGGTCGAAGGTGTCTGTATCGATGCGCGTACGGGCGCGAGTATCCGTGGGAGCAGCATGACCGCGCTGGTGTTGACGTCGCTGCTGGTCGTGCTTGCTGTCCGAGAGTTTTCGAGATCGCGCAGTCTAGATTGGGACTAGTATGTCTTCCCCGGTTCATCGCCGCATCGCGCTTCCAGCTCCTCACATAACATCTAGAAATGACAAATTTTAACTGCGACAATTTCAACGACCCTCCTCCTCGTGTCATCATCTTTTAGACCTCAGACTGAGTCACTCTATTTCTCGGGGACATGTGTATTGATCACCTCTACCTCACAGAGGCCGCATTCACACACACTACTCACGCACATGTTCCAGCCATCTTGAAGGTGGGAAGCCTGACATACGGCAACCTTCGTCCTGACGCCAAACTCTTCTATCTTGAGGCAGCATTTTGATTATAAGCATGAGAAAACTGCAAGGAATCTACCACATTGCCTGTGGTTGAGTCTTATTGACGGTTGTTGTATGGGGAATTTCTGCGAGCGAAACATCCTCTTGACTGCCAGCGGACAGCATCCGATAATGGACAATAGCTGCCTGCTTCGCTTGTCCCATGATGGTGAATTCCAGTCCAAGGCCACTTCTAGACAACCGTTAGCTCAACACTGGGATTACCGCTTAGATCTAGCGCAAGCGCCTACATGCTTCGTCGAGAACTCATAACTATTACTCGGGGCAACCAGGTATTCGTGAACATTATGCTAAAAATGCTGACAAGACCAATCTAGCGCTACATTGCCAAAGACAAGTTTTAGTGCGCGCAAACAACGCAGTCGTACATGACGTTGACATGTTAAGCTGTTGTCAAAGAGATTCCAAATCCAGTTCCGCGAACCTCCAGGGTGCGACACTTCAATACCCAACGCCACCGACTCCAAGTCCTAGCTGGAATGAAAAACATGGGTATTGTAAGTGGGACTGAGATCCGTTGTCGTGCTCGCCGGCGAGTGTTGAGAGCATCGAGGGCTTGCACGCGGCGGTGCGCATAGGCTGTAGCGACGATTTGGGTTGTTGATATCTTCGAGTCAAAATACTCGAGTCGATAAGCTCACTGCGGTGAAAGAGATCACTGCTGTGCCAGGTATGTTCTCAGCCGGACCTAGTATGAGTTGGAGAGACGGCCTTTGAGAAGAGAGCGGCCTTGAGCTGTAGATAAGCCTCGATGGCAGCTTGTCGAGACATGGCGTCGTCATGCGAGGCAGACTCTGGCTGGGGGCTTCTTTCAATAGAAGATGTCCATGATGTGATGGTGTAAGCGCGACCCGGCGTCAGGTATGGGTGCTGAGGTTGCTGAGAGGACACAGATGTCATTGTATCTGAGGAGCAGGTGGATGATGTTCGTGAAGATCTTCGGGCCATTGTGATGGGAAACAAAGGGACAAGAGATGAGATGTATTCAGGATGTACGATTTGCAATCCTCGCATGCGGTCAACAGACTATGGCCTCGTGTGCGAGCCTGCGACACGTGTTCCACGGTGCGGTAACCGATAGCCACGGGACGAGCCTCCTACTTCACTCGAGATAAGTCTCATCTGCATCGTTAGGCAGATAAGTAATCCCATATCCCACCGGAAGATGATGACATTTCCATGGAAGATTTGCGAAAGCGCAAGGAAACGTTTCTAGTTGAGTGCTGGATGGCCGAATGCAGCCCAATGAGCGTGTAACAACAATGAGCCTGGTTTCATCCTGCAGATGAATACACCGCCTGGTCGGAACCATTTGGTCGGCAGTCAGGCATTCTTGACAAATTGCTGTTGTACGCGAGCTCCGCTGCACGCCGCCACCCTAGTCGCCTCGTGAGGAGTATTTCAAATATTCCAAATCGGGTTGGCGCTAGGCGCACCTTCTCGAAACAAACCCCAGCCATCGCCCCGTCGCAGTCATGCATGCACTCGGATCTCGTCTACGCTTCGTATCCAAACAAGGCTTGACATATCTTCAGACCAATGTCGACTCGATATGATACTGTTTTGGGTCCACCTGCACTCCACTCACGCTCGCTTACGCGCCCAAGACCCTGTCGTTTCGTGCGTTTCAGGCCAAACCAATCACCTTGACTCCATCATTTTGTACTTTCAGTGTATCGCCTTTGCTTGCCCTTCAATGCCATTATCTTTTGTCTGTTCCTCCATATACCCGACAGTGTAGACTTAGACACTTTAAAGTATTCACTTAGGTGCTCCAGGGTATGAGGCCTGTAGTATCCTTTGTATTCTAACCCCTCCATACACCTCCGCTTTAACCCCCCGTTGGCATACTCTTCGTCATACACGGTAGTGTTGAGGATATACGTGATGATTTGCAGCTTCCGCTGAATGCTCATTTCATGAGTCCGACGCTTGACTACAGGTGGAGGTTTGTATGAGCCGTCAGATACAACCATCCCGTCTAACGACTTCTTGGGTCTCCCTCGAGGCCTCGTTGTCGGAAGCGGCTCAACAACGCGATTAGGAGGGTCATCAGCAAGCGTGCTGCTGAGGAGCGGAGAGGCGGTGATGGGAGGTGACGTGATTTGTGTCATTGTGTTGTGCGTACTGGTTGACGATACTAGGTAATCGAAAGATTCCTGATGAATGAGCTGCTAACAGTTTGGCTGCGAGAGATCCTGATGCTTGGCAAGAAAAGTGGATCTATAGCCTTTCTGGTTTTAGTGCGGATGATGCGTGCGCGCCAGATCTAAGCTACCTTCGCTCAGGTATTCCCGACCTGTGAACTTTTGGATACAGTGGCACTGCGTTCACTTCGAAAATCACTAGTAGGGGTGTGATATGCCCTCGTAAGATGCAGGGCGATTAAGGTGGGTCAACTTAACTCGACGTAGGTGCACGCTCTTCTGGGAATAGTGTTTACAACTTGGACGAATTTCACTGGGTCGGCTCGGACGTCGCTGCATCAACACGCTTCTGCATGCATTTCGAGTAACATTCGGGTAATCTCCACTTCTTGACTGACTTGTCTCTCAACACACCTATCACGGGTTTGGCAGATTTATTGTGCCGCAGTACCTACAGTAGTCTTTCCAAGACATCCACACGCCGCTCCATCGACGATCTCGTAGCTGCACACCGCATCCTTCGATCCTAGACCGCTTACATTGAGCATAGTGACAAATACTCACGGTCTCTACCAATACTCCAGGCAAGCTGAGCCGCGCAACTTCGTTTCGCCATCCCCACATCTCAGGTCTCTCTGATGCAGCCACCGTGATAGCTCCACCAATATGCATCGCAGTACACGACTACTTTGAGGTTCTGAACACGTGATGTGGGCACCTCGTATGGCCAAGAACAGAGTTATTGCAAATAACCTTTGGCACAGCAACGGATATATATGCAAAAGATCGGACTGCAGATAGCAAAGCGCTGCAACAGCGAATAAAAAGCAAACACGCAAGACATACGACCTCAATAACCACACCAGTCGAGATCTCTCCATACGTGGTCGATGTCCTTGTCTCCCTCGGGGTGTGCATGGCTGAATGTAGAGGAGTGTTCCAGTCTTTCGGCCTTCTGGACAATCATCAGATACTTTTGCTATTCGCTTGGCAATTCCCTTTGGTTGTGTTGCAGAAGATTCGAGGGTGCTCCGAAAGCCATTGGAGCCATTGGAGCCATCGCTGTCCGGTGGAGCGATTTCGACAGATTACATCTTCATTACGACTAATTCCTTGGCGACAAGCTTGCGGGATGTCAGCTCCGTGTTGCAACTATTCTCACTGCTTCTGTGACTACAAGCCATCAGATCGATCGTCACGAGCAGTTCCTCATCCGCGCCGGATCCAATGACGCTTTAACGTCAAGACTGGGCTTTCGACGTCCAGAAATCAGTCAGCTACTACTTTCGAATAGCATGCTTACTCAACGAGGTTCTAATGGCTATGACAGCATATGGTCCTGCAACCAAACTTGAACGTCGTCTCGATGCTCTTAGTGCACATCGCTACCATTGTCGTTCGTGCTTCGTCACCATCACCCAACGTCTATCCTCAAGGATTGTTCCTAGCATCACAACAAAGAAAGCACTTTTATAACAATGCTTTGTCCTACTCACATGTGGAAGTTGGATGCTGGGTCGAAAGCTGTTGCGTTGCTCCGTAATGCCTCGCAACCTTTGTAGTCACAGCAACGACACCATTAGTTCGTACTGAGAGATGGTGCTCATCGTACGTTCCTTACATCACGTCAACCACACTTCGAGCTTTGGCGGCACGCTCCGAGCGGACCGTTGAGGCAGCTGTTGACTACAAAGCTGTCTGTGTCTTTCTGAAGGCTGCTCCACAGAGCTCTGTGTCCCACACGTCTCACAAAGATATGCTCCCTGCTTGCTGATTCAAGCTTGGAGGATCCCATAACTATTTGATATGCAAATACATTCTCCGAGCTGGTTCGTCTTGTCGCAGAAGACGACGGCGAACCTAGTGCAGTCAGCGCTCATTCCATCTCTTGTCTTCACGATCCTTGCTTTTTTCATCGTAGTGCTTCGGTGGATTAGCAGATCGTGTCTTACCCCAGGCTCATGTTACATAGAAGACCTTTTCGTCACATCAGCCATGGTGTGTAGGCTCTCCATCTCCGAAGACAATCGGACTGATCTCGGTTTAGCTTATGTCGATTGGAATGACTGCTGTCGTCGGCGCGGGTGAGTTCACATCCAACCAGACTACGGTCGCAACATACTGATAATCTGCTAGAGTACCGTCTGGACATAACTTCCGCCGTCGATGAGCAAGCTGCACTGTGGCGCCTCTCGAGTATGCTCAAAGTATGAGACACGCCATCTGCATGTTACTTTCCTTCTAACGACCCGCCAGCTCGTCTTCGCCCAATCTCTCCTCTATCAGCTTGCCGTCAATCTTGTCAAAGCCACATTCGTAGCTCAGTACGTGCGCATCTTCTCGCACCTCCGCTACCCAAAGTACTACTGCTTCCTACTCAATTTCCTCATCGTCGGCGCGACTGCCTGGGGTGTATTTGGCATCATATTCCTCTGCGACCCTGTTAAGACATACTGGAACGTGAGGGTCGATGGGCGATGTATGAATGCCGAACATCACTTCTGGTCGACTAGTATCATCGGCATAGTCATCGACTGGGCAATATGGATACTACCTATGCCAATCGTGGGGAAGCTGAGATTGCCGAGAAGACAGAAATGGGGACTTTTGGGCGTATTTGGATTAGGCGCATTGTAGGCCAACCATTGTCCCCTTCCCTCAACCTTGCTCTTATGCTGATGGTGACAGTGTTTGTATTGTCAGTATACTGAGGCTGGTCTTGGTACATCAGGCTACGCATGAGGAGAAGATGACCAGTAAGCTCTCACGAAAGCCCTTGTGGTTGTGATATTGCTGACTTGTACAGCATCGGGCACATACGCAGTCGTATGGTCCACTATCGAGCTTAACGTGGCTATCATCTGTGCATCGTTGCTTGTGATGAAGCCATTGTTTGCTAAATTGATACCTTCGTTGATCTCAGAGCAGCCCATGACGGCGTCTGAAGACAGAAGGATTATGCGGCAACTGACAGGTCTTGTGCTTTTAACGGGAGATGTGGTCGATGAAGAGAAGATGACTGAGCAGACGCAGACCAGACGTGACACTGGCGTTGCGGGAATTCACTCTGGTGGCAGTGGAGAACAAGATGTATCAGCGAGGCCGGAAGACGACAGAGCACTCAGCTCTAGTCGAAGGATAGATTCAAGTAGCCATGAGTAGAAGCAATTCACTTTTCCCTCTGCCTCTTGGACTTCCAGGGTCCGCTCTCTGTATCGATTCTGCTAAGCTTACCGAAGTTTCCGGTAGTCGACGTAGCAATACTCGTAGAATGGCCGCCCGAGAATGCAGGTCCCAGGTATCAGAACACGAACCCATGCGTTTCTTGGGCGATTTAAGGCCCGCCTGTTGCGCTGTCGAAGCGCTTTTACCGGTATGACGTATGCCTCGTTCATTAGCAGCACTGTAGCTCTTACAAGCGTGTGTCAGAGTCCACATGGGAGCTGAGATTGCACACAGAGCGGCTTTGCACATGTACATTGTCGGAACTGCCAGACTCTTATAACGCTTGAAAGGTTAGCTGTGAGCGGCATATGACGAACGTGCCTTCCGAGCTTGGGCCACGCACTAAGGACATCACGACCCGCCCGCCTGCCAGCTTCGACCTTGATGCTCAATCGACCTCGCCTCAACAAGCGACCCTCTCTTCTTGACTTGATTCAGAAGAAGAACATCTCGTATATCTCGTCCTTCTCGAGCAGCAGTAGCCGCCTGTTCGAAGACGACGTTGAACCGCGCACCGTCCCGCTCCCAAGGAGCCCACCGATAACACCGCAGCGCGAAGACGTCAGCGACTCACCACCGCCGCCCATCGCATTGGACGAAGATCGCAACCAGGAACAACAAGAGTCACCAGCAGCAAACATGGGTCCCGTAAGCTCTTCGAGAATGCAGTGCTGGCTCGGCGCAGGCAGCTAATTGGTGGGGTGGCAGAAACCAAAGAAGCAGCAGGAGAAGCCTCAGCAGTCGCAGGCTGAGGAGAAAGCAGATGGTGAGTGCCTATGAGAGCGAGTTTCATGATATTGTAGCAATTGTTAACACGCTGCAGGCCTCGTCTTTTCCGTCTCCGGGTAGGTCACCGCCTCGCACGGCTGCGCCGCCTACTGATCGCTTTAGTCCCGTCATCGTCGCCGAGAACATGATTGGTGTTGCCATGTACGAACTTGTATGTGGCTTGACAACGCGCTCTGAGGGCACGGTCTAATAGACGCAGGTCCGTGTCGGTCACGACAACCTTGTAGGAGAGGTCATTCGAATTCAGAACGACAAGGCGACCATTCAGGTCTACGAGGAGACTGGTATGCCAAGCGCAAGGAAGCTTGGTTGAAACTATACTGACATTACAAAGCTGGCGTCACTGTTGGCGACCCCGTCATTCGATCTGGACAGCCTCTCTCCGTCGAGCTCGGTCCTGGTCTCATGGAGACTATCTACGATGGTATCCAGCGTCCTCTGAAGGGCATCGCAGACGCCTCGAACTCGATCTACATTCCCCGTGGTATCGACTTACCCGCCCTCGACCGCAAGAAGAAGTGGGCATTCACTCCCGGCAACCTCAAGGTTGGCGACCACATCACCGGCGGAGATGTCTTCGGTACCGTCTTCGAGAACTCTCTGCTCAGCGAACACAAGATCCTCTTGCCTCCTCGTGCGCGTGGAACGATTACACGTATCGCCGAGAAGGGCGAGTACACTGTCGATGAGAAGATCTTGGAAATTGAGTTCAATGGCAACAAGACTGAGCACAGCATGATGCACCGCTGGCCTGTGCGAGTACCCCGTCCTTCCAACGAGAAGCTGTCCTCCGACCAGCCTCTCATTGTCGGCCAGCGTGTCTTGGATTCGCTCTTCCCCTCCGTTCAGGGTGGTACTGTCTGCATTCCAGGTGCCTTCGGTTGCGGAAAGACTGTCATTTCTCAGTCTCTTTCCAAGTTTTCCAACTCCGACATCATTGTCTACGTCGGATGTAAGTGCCGTGACCCAGAATCTCGAGATGTTCGACTAATCGGACGGCAGGTGGTGAGCGCGGTAACGAGATGGCTGAAGTCTTGATGGATTTCCCTGAGCTGACCATCGAGGTCAACGGCAAGAAGGAGCCCATCATGAAGCGAACCACGCTCATTGCCAACACGTCGAACATGCCCGTCGCTGCTCGTGAAGCCTCCATCTACACTGGTATCACTGTCGCAGAGGTTCGTATTGCGTGGTCCATTCCGACGTCGCAAGCCAGCACTAACGCTTTGCCTTCAGTATTTCCGCGACCAGGGTAAGGACGTCGCCATGATGGCTGACTCTTCCTCGCGTTGGGCTGAGGCTCTTCGTGAAATCTCTGGACGTCTCGGAGAGATGCCTGCTGATCAGGGTTTCCCTGCTTACCTCAGTGCTAAGCTTGCCTCCTTCTACGAGCGCGCCGGTCGTGTCACCGCCCTTGGTAGCCCCGAGCGCCACGGATCCGTCTCCATCGTCGGTGCTGTCAGTCCTCCCGGTGGTGATTTCTCTGATCCCGTCACGACATCGACACTCAACATTGTGCAAGTGTTCTGGGGTCTTGATAAGAAGCTCGCCCAGCGAAAGCACTTCCCGTCCGTCAACACCTCGATCAGTTACTCGAAGTACACCACACCGCTCGACAAGTACTACGCCGAGAACAACCCGGATTTCCCTCGTCTTCGTGACCGCATCAAGGAGCTGCTTACAACCTCGGACGATCTCGACCAGGTCGTTCAGCTCGTCGGAAAGTCTGCGCTGGGTGACTCCGACAAGATTACCCTTGACGTAGCCACGTTGCTCAAGGAGGACTTCCTGCAACAGAACGGTTACTCCGACTACGATCAGTTCTGCCCGCTGTGGAAGACTGAATGGATGATGAAGAACATGATGGCGTTCCACGACGAGGCACAAAAGGCAGTGTCGCAGGGACACAGTTGGCCCAAGGTCCGCGATGCTACATCAGAGATCCAGAGCCAGCTGCGAAGCATGAAATTCGAGGTCCCTTCTGAGGGCGAGGAGGCTATCACAAAGAAGGTACGTTGTATCTCACCGCATTACCCACAGCTTGCGCTAACACTATTTGCAGTACGAGCAGCTTCTGCAGAAGCTAACAGAGAAGTTTGCCTCTGTCATTGACGAGTAGACATCTGTACAAGAAGATGGTGTTTGCATAGCGAAGTAGTTGCGAGTATATTGCTGAACATAGACTGTGAATTGTAACAAGTCCCAAATTCTGTCGCCTAAAAGCGCTGACGACGCATGCTCGTGCCCGGTGACCGCCAACATCGTCATATGCTTGGCTGAACACAATGAATTGGGCAGGAACGTGAGAGACATGGCCACAAAAGGCGATTTAATGTACTGCTGAAGGCAATTGATGTGACGTGAGAAGCGACAAGAGGTGATCTGGCGTTGTCAAGATGCTCGTTGAAGTGGAACTCGTCCAGGGTCTTTCAGCACGGTGACGGAGTGTGGCGCGCTCAGCCACAACGCCGCTAGCTCGGGGACATGTGCGTACGTTGACGAACAGCCCATTCCCAAACACTCCCGCGCCGGTGCCCGAACGTGCAGCTTCCTTGTACCTACATATCCTCTGCCGTGCGCACGCCCACTCTATACTCTATACCTCCGTGCACCTTCGCCCACCATGGCGACAAACCCTAATGCGTATGTTATGTGTTCGAGGGGCATTCTGGGGATGCGGTCTGGGGTTCAAAGCTAACAAGTGACAGCATCAACGTCAACGACCCAAGCTTGATCACCCTCGTGAACAAGCTGCAAGACGTCTTTACCACAGTTGGCGTACGTTCCTTCTCTCAAACTCTGCAGAAAGCGCCTGCGCCGCCTTATCTAGCCCTCGAAACGTACAAATCCGAATACCCAATACTGATGCCTGTTGCAGGTACAAAACCCCATAGATTTGCCCCAGATTGCTGTCGTTGGATCGCAGTCTAGTGGAAAGAGTTCTGTGCTCGAGAACATTGTCGGTCGCGATTTGTGAGTACTTCAAGCTCCCTGCGCTCCGTCGCAGCTGTGCAACACCCTTATTAACTACCCGTACAGCTTGCCTCGAGGCTCCGGTATCGTTACCCGAAGACCCCTTATCCTGCAGCTGATCAATCGCGCCGCGCAATCGAACGGTGTCAAGTCGGAGGAGCTCAAGACCAGCGATGCCGAGTCCAACGTCGACGAGTGGGGAGAGTTCCTGCACATTCCCGGCCAGAAGTTCTACGACTTCAACAAGATCAGGGAAGAGATCATTCGCGAGACAGAAGCAAAGACTGGACGCAATGCGGGCATTTCGCCAGCACCTATCAACCTGCGCATATACTCGCCGAACGTCCTGACCCTTACTCTCGTTGATTTGCCCGGTCTCACACGAGTGCCCGTTGGAGACCAGCCTAGGGACATCGAGCGTCAGATTCAGGAGATGGTTCTGAAGCAGATCAGCAAACCAAATGCCATTATCCTGGCCGTCACTGCTGCGAACACAGATTTGGCCAACTCGGACGGTCTGAAGCTGGCGCGAGAGGTCGATCCTGAGGGTCAGAGGACAATCGGTGTGTTGACAAAGGTCGATCTGATGGACGAGGGAACGGACGTCGTCGACATTCTTGCTGGGCGCATCATTCCTCTGCGATTGGGTTACGTCCCTGTTGTCAACCGAGGACAGAGGGATATCGAGAATAAGAAGGCGATCTCCCAAGCTCTTGAGCACGAGCGGTCGTTCTTCGAGAACCACAAGGCATATCGTAACAAGGCAGCGTACTGCGGCACACCGTACCTCGCGCGCAAGCTGAACTTGGTAGGCGCAAAACCTTATTCGCTCCTCGCTCAGTTCGCTAACAGGACCAGATCCTTATGATGCACATCAAGCAGACCCTCCCTGATATCAAGGCGCGCATTGCCTCATCACTACAGAAGTACCAGCTCGAGCTCGGCCAACTTGGAAACTCCATGCTCGGCAATAGCTCGAACATCGTTCTAAACATGATCACAGAATTCACCAATGAGTACAGAGGTGTTCTCGACGGAAACAACCAAGAGCTTTCTGCGACGGAGCTCTCGGGTGGAGCACGTATCTCTTTCGTTTACCACGAGCTGTATGCCAACGGTGTGAAGGCTGTCGATCCTTTTGATCAGGTCAAGGACGTGGACATTAGGACTGTGCTGTACAACTCCTCTGGTTCATCGCCAGCACTTTTCGTTGGCACAACAGCTTTCGAGCTGATCGTCAAGCAGCAAATCAAGCGTCTGGAAGATCCCAGCTTGAAGTGTGTAAGCTTGGTCT
The DNA here is from genome assembly GCA_039634465.1 of Didymella pinodella. Classification (NCBI taxonomy): domain Eukaryota; kingdom Fungi; phylum Ascomycota; class Dothideomycetes; order Pleosporales; family Didymellaceae; genus Didymella; species Didymella pinodella. The sequence continues at coordinate 288,240 of CP113351.1, forward strand.
ACGACGAGTTGATCCGCATTCTTGGCCAGCTTTTGAACAAGCCAACATTCAGGCGTTACCCGGCCCTGAAGGAGAAGCTGTACGCAGTTGTCGTGCAATTTCTTAAGAAGGCTATGGACCCCACCAATAAGCTTGTCCGTGATCTCGTCGGTATGGAGGCTGTGTACATCAACACTGGCCATCCCGACTTCATCAATGGATCGCGTGCCATGGCCATTGTACACGAGCGCCATAACAGCGCCAAGCCACAGCAAGTTGATCCTAAGACGGGCAAGCCTCTGGCGCCTCAAGTACCACCACGGTCGATGTCCCCATCTCTTGGAGGTGCTGACGAGAGCGGTGGTTTCTTTGGCTCTTTCTTTGCCAGCAAGAACAAGAAGAAGATGGCGGCTATGGAGCCCCCGCCACCAACACTGAAAGCTTCCGGAACTCTCTCGGAGAAGGAAGCTCAAGAAGTCGAGGTCATCAGTGAGTGGTCTCGAATGGACCTCTCTGGGTCGATGCTAATCTTGGACAGAACTCCTCATCACATCCTACTTCAACATCGTACGCCGCACAATGATTGACATGGTCCCCAAGGCCATCATGCTGAATCTTGTCTCGTGGTCAAGAGAGAACATGCAGAGCGAATTGCTCACCAACATGTACAAGACCGACGAGCTTGAAGAGCTGCTTAAGGAGTCGGAATACACAGTCAGGAGGCGGAAGGATTGCCAGCAGATGGTGGAGAGTCTGACGAAAGCGCAGGAGATTGTCAACCAGGTGCAGTAGATAGAGAGATGGGGCGGTTAGATTTCTGCTACCCTCTGGGCTGGCATCTTCTGTAGGGTGTTTTGGCGCTACATTCGCGTGAAGTCAATTGAGCGCGATTATATCCACAATGAGCGGGGAAAGTGCAATAGTGATTGTTTTTTCCATAGTGCATACAAGAACATGCTCGATTTTACTGCCACAAGACTGAGCTTCTACCGCTGTAACATCACCACGAAACTGAATGAAGACTGTCCTGCCAACCAACGGCACGAGGGTCGAGCATACTATTAGACTATGTCCGCAATGCGCTACCAAGATCGTGCGGTGCATGGTCCAGCCTAGCCAGGCACGTGCTAGGGAAGACCTCTGTGGTTTTGTTAGAGCCACTCTGGGCGAGGCGGATCTGAGTAAATGGAACGGCTGGGGGCCAATCAGAGCTTGTATTTTATCAGATCGCCGAAAGTGGGGCGTGCGGCTGCCTGGGCCAGCCGAGGTCTGTGGGCATTCTTGCACTCGCCACAGTCTTTGCTCTTGTTCCCTTTGGAGGAGCCACCACGGAACACATTTTACGCTTCTGGAGAGATGCAACAGCCGTGCGCTTGAAGAGCTTGGGAAGCATGGATCTTGATCTAGCACTAATACTGCGTCATGGCGACAACACATAAGCGAACCCGAACCGGTTGCTGGACATGCAGAGAAGCTGGATACAAGTGTGACGAGCATAAGCCTTTCTGCCAGAGATGCACTCGACTCAAAATCACATGCAAAGGATACGGAGTTCGACTCAAGTGGCAAGATCAACCTGCTGGAGTCTTAGTGAAGAAGCCTCGCTCGTCAAGAAAGAAGAAAGTACAGGACACCGGTAGCATCTCAACTCCAGCGAGCACTACCAGCGATGTATCGACATGTTCTCCGACCACAGGCTCGACAGATACCCTCCAATCACCAAAGTCAGTAGTCAGCGTCCCGCGCACACCAACGCTTGGCATAGGTCTCGGGCCGGAAACGTCTGCTGGCGACAGGAGACTGTTTTACTACTGGATTGATCAACTCTCTACATTGATTTCAGTTGCTCCATGCAATGGCAAGCCGTCGCCGTTCCAGCTTCATCTTACTTCAATGGTTTGCGACTCGGCTGCTCTTCGGTCAACTGTACTGTCCATGGCTGCGAACCATCTAGCCCTGCAAACAGCAGATTCATCACTTCGTGTACAAGCGTATCGGCATCAGCGCGATGCTATTCATCTGCTGCAAGCTCTTATTCAAGATCCGCAACAAGCCTGTTCTGAGTCTACACTGGCCACTGTTCTGATGATGCAGATCTCAGCGCGCCTCTTCGGCGACGATGACGAGGCTAATATTGCCAATCACTTGATGGGCGCGAAGGCCATGATTTCTCGACGTGGAATGGATGACTGGCTCAACTCCTCAAGCGCACGTTTCCTCCTCAGTCTTTTCGCCTACCACGACATCCTCTCCTCTGTGTCACGAGCCCATCGACCCTTGTTCGACCATGACGCCGACTTTGAAGCCGTAGAAGGCGCACAAGATATGCGTGGTATAGCCGATGTGCTCTTGGTTGTGTCACGCACGTCGCAGCTGCAGCATACGATTAAGAGCCGACAAGAAGGTAGTGGAGAAAGCGCGCTGACCGAAGAGGAAGATGCCGTGGGACGGAACCTCCAAAAAAAGCTATTGGATATGCAATTCGGTGCACAGCGGAACGAATCTCATGTTAATCTCGACATAATCTATACGACTGAAGCCTACCGCCACGCAGCCTTCATCTACCTGTACAGAACCTGGCTCGGTGTAGGCGCCCCGAACCCTATCAGCGTCGAGCATATTCAGAGCTGTTTGGCCTACTTATCAAGAGTTGATGTTACCTCACCACTCATATCGTCTCACATCTGGCCTTTATTCAGCGCCGGCTGTGAGGCCGTCGACCCTGTTCAGCGTCAGTTCGTACGCGAGAGATTCCAGAACATGTATACATTGAAGTTATTTCCGAGTTGGAAGAGGGTCATGCGGGATATTGAAGAAGTGTGGACAGCAAAGGATGATGAAGAGAGGATGATGGGCCAAGCCGGGGCAGAGAAGGTAGACTGTATTCAGGTTATCTTGAAAAGGAGGGGAAGAGAGGTCGACTTTTCGTAGTGAATGCAAACAAACCTTATCATTGATCACCAAACCTTCACATTCTGCTTCCAGTGGCATAATGTCATACGCATAGAGGGTGTTTCCTTAAGCCATAGGCTTTCCATGAGCTGAGCTCGAGCCGTTGTGGAAAGATGATTTTTTGTCATTGTACATGCTCCTGTCCATTGAGAAAAATTGCATCACACAACACCGTAAAACATCAGGGTCGAAACATCCAAATGGTCTTGACACATTCGTGTCGATGCTCTTGATTGTGACAACAGACACTCAACGAAGCCGCAATCTCGCTGTTGCTCAATGTGTAGGCTTGAGGCTCGAGGCCTGACACTGACGACTACTGTATTGCAAGCGCGTGCGCGCATTTGTAGGACAAAATGAACACTCCGCAACATGCAGCGGCACGCGAGACGCACAGAAAACTCACTCACAACATCAAATCATCACAAACATGCATGGTAATAATTGGTATGTACAGCCCCTATGACACCGCCTGCGCAACAGTGAAAAATGCGCAGCCAGCTCTAATGGTGCTCGATAGCTTCCCTCTCCGCAGCGCTGAATCGCAACCGCCCAATAGGTGAACTCGATAGCGCTCGAACAAAACGTAAGAGGCTGATGAGATAGGCGGATGAACTGTCTGATGGTGCGTTAGAGAAGCGAAAGGTCTGGTGCGGCGAGAATTTTATTGAGATGCGGCCGTTAGTCAGCGGAGCTAGGCAATCGATAAGAAAAGAGCAACGCGAGTGCTCGGACGAAAAGTCAAGGCCGACGTGACGCGACGTAAAGGATGCGAAATCCATTGTTTTCGACGCTTGAAACATCCTAGAAGCTGGCTTTGGTAACGCGCTGCGGATTCGGTTGCTGTGACTGCCGTGGCGCAGGATCTAAGCATGATTACAAAGCTGCTCCCCGTTTGGCTACACTCTCCATTTGCACATTTGCACACTACGTTGTCATTCAGTTGCTGACTTTCGTTGTTTCGATGTATCTCCTCCGTGGACAATTTCTCGCGCTGCATTGTTGCTTGCATGAGGCGCTGACTGCGATTCCTCAATGGCTCAATCCCCTGTCCTGTGTTGCATGCAGCCTCGTCCTGCCCCGCCCGTCCTGAGATCGCCTCAATCATGGAACAGGTCGAAAGCTGATAGCATAAGCGTTGCTGTCCAACATTTGGGAGGGCAACACCATATATATGATGCCATTTGGCGCAGTCTGAGGGCAAACAAAAAATCAGTCTACGCACGTCCTGCAATGGATCCATCTTTTAAACCCAGCTTCAACTTTGTGAATCTCAAACACCCTGACGACCTGAAAGATGAGGAAACGCAACTCCGCATACGAAGACTGGCGATGACAGAAGTTGGCAAGGCCCGCCGCAGACCGAAGAATAAGCGGGGACGGAGCGAGATCGTTCTCGAGCTTCGCAATACGACACGAAGGGAGCCTGGCATTGAACATTTGGGCAGTGGTCGTGTTGACCCATTTGTGCGGTACCCCATCGAGCTTGATGACGAGGCACGAGCCCTGGTTGCAAATAGTGAGTTCACTGGTAAACTTGGTTGGATCGATCGCTGATCGTAGCTAGTCTGGAATCCAAACAGCACGCATGCCAGCATGTTGAGGGGATCATGGTTTCCAGTGGGCCTCGACAGCCCGGCAGCTTTCCACAACACCTTGGCAAACTCTCAGAATTTTGTCTTTCAAAAAATGCGTGGAGCGTTTCCGTCACAAGATAATGCTCAAGCCCTAATCTATCACCAGAAAGCGCTTCGTCTGGCAAGGGAGCTGCTGAGCAATTCGACCAAGCATACAAGTAACGAGGCACTAGGCACTGTTGTTTCATTCACCTGCCACCATGTGAGTGGATCTGTCCAGTGTGAGGATTGAAGCTTACGGTCTTAGGCTCTTCTGGGAAGCTTTGCTGGCGGCGAGTGGAAACAGCATCAAGATGCTCTTCTTAAACTCATTCAGCTGAGGGGTGGCTTTGATACGATCGACCAGGACTACCTTCGGATCACGATATCTTGGTACGTACAATATATGTACCTGGGTGCGGCAAGTGTATTGCCATGAGTACTGATAGTTCGTAGGGGCGATCTCATGGGGTCTTTTGCACAAGACATCCCGCCTTCGGTGCCCTTACCTCGGACATGGGAGGCCGACTCAAAGTCACCGGCTGGAACGCCTCGACCGCACAACGCCATCACGCTCGCTTGGAAACAACAACTCCCCATGCAGCTGGATTGGGTCACCATTTTCGACGACGTGGTTCAGCTGATATCATTGGATCGTGCTTTCAATGAGCGACAGCAAGAACTGGCCGTCACGAGTGGTAGCTGGATGGAGCCTACCATGTACCGCCTGCTTGCAATACGACCCTTATTGATGGGTGATGGACGGGAGTACGTGCTTGAGGAGGTTTGTCGGCTCGGTACACTGCTCTTTTTAGCCCCATTCTGGCGAGCGTTGGGACATAATCCGGTGTGGACTGCAGCCATATCCAGAAATCTTCAGCTCGTTCTCTTGCAGTACAAGACAGAGTGGCGTGGCCTCAAGCCTCTTCTTGTCTGGACACTATACTTCGCAGCAGTCGAAACAAGCGACCTTGCTGAACGCAGTCAGTTCGTTTTCATGTTGGCGATTGTGATGAGCGGCATGCAGCTTCATAGCTGGGGTGAACTGATGAATGTCGTCAAGGGCGTGTTGTGGGTTGACAGCGTTTTCACTGGCAGTGATGAGCTGATCAGCGACGAGGTAATGCAGATTGTGGGGCAGAGGTCTGCTGTACTCGTGACGGAGGAGGCACCGTTTTCTCTATTTGATAGTCTTACAGATATATACTAGACTTCCTAACTGTCTTAGGAAAGTCTCCCATCCCTGCGTGCATTAGCGTCGTGCCAGCTTACAGTTCGTCTCCACCAAATCGAACACCTGCGAAGCTGAATGGTACCTTTGGAGCCATGTACGGCTTGGAAGGTCCTTCTCAACGTGTCGTTGAATTACAGTGGGGCACATTGCCAAGCACATGGACGCTTACCAATACCTGGCATCTCGGTACTTGCTGCTTCCGAAGCCTGAGGTCGAGGATAAATACAGTAAGCAGAACGCGTTTCTTTGATATCTCACCCTGTCATTGACCAGCTGATACCTGACTTTTGAGTTAACATCCTCCCCTACATTGGATTGTGAGATATAATTTACAGCAATGGAGAACCTTCCGGTCGACCATTTCGTTAAGAGCATGCAGTTCACTGCAAGAACTCACCGAGACGTCTATGCTGCGATTGATCCCACCCAGGCTGTGCTATCTCAGAAGGGCAAAGTGGTAGTCATCACTGGCGCCAGCCAAGGCATCGGCGCTCGAGGCTTTGTACCCTCGTTCGCTGCTGCTGATCCCAAGGCCATCGTTCTCGTAGCTCGTAGGGCCGAAAAGCTCCAGGAGGTGGCTGATGATATTGCAAAGTCGCACCCAACCGTCGAGACTCTTATAGTGCCGACCGATATTGGAGATCCAGCCGCCGTACAGGCCCTGTTCGAGAAAGTGAGAGAGAGATACGGCCACGCGGATGTGCTCGTCAACAACGCGGCCGTGTTCAAGGAAGAGAAGACTGTTAAAGATGCCGATCATCTGGTCTGGTGGGAGGAGATGGTGCGCTCATTCAAGTCTCTTGTTAGTTCCTTGCTAACACAGTTCAGACACTGAACATTCGAGGCACATTCTTGGTCACTCAGCAATTCCTGAAGCAGCTACCTTCTCCAGATACCCCAGCGAGGATCGTCACTTTGACAACGGCTGCGGCCTACCTTGTTTTTCCTACGCTGAGCGCGTATGGCATCTCGAAGCTTGCCATTCTTGAGCTCATGGCTTATGTTGCGGCGGAGAATCCGAACGTGGTCGCGACGGCGCTGCATCCAGGCATCGTGTCGACCGATATGACCAAGGAAGTCTTCAAGAGATTCGCTCTCGACACTCCGGAGTTGGTCGGTGGTATTGGAGTCTGGCTTGCGGGTTGGGAAGGTCCGGACCGAAGCTTCCTCAGCGGTAGATACGTCAATTCCAACTGGGACGTCGAGGACTTGGTGAGTAGGAAAGATGAGATCTTGGAGAAGGATCTTTTGAAGATGGACTTGAATGCGAAGTTGGGAGCAGAGCAATTCCAATAGTCTTAGGAATACCGAGCATTCTGACACTGCTGCTGTGCGGCGTGCAGTGCAACAAGAATGTGACATATGCTGTAACTCCACTGCACAAGCGCAAGTTGCCAGCTGGAGACCCACAGCTAATGGTTTTGTTGGTCAGAACCTTGTTTCGAGCATGTTCAAACTATACGTTTTTGGCGTTCCGAAACCCGCTCGATCATGGTGTGAACCAGTAATGATAATTCACCAGCTGAGTACTGGGTAACGAGCAATGAGACGCGTATGTCCTGCGGCTGAGGTTCTAATATAGTGATGTGGTGTAAGATTGATAGTTAGGTCCCGGCGCTGGAGCCCCCGTTTCACCGACCGATCCGACGCTTCCGTTGCGAGCATCACCACGACTTCACAATGAGCGGCCGTCGCTTCTCCACACAATCAAGCATTCTCATGCTTCTTGATCCCTGATTACATCTGCAGAATGAAAGCTTCTGTCGGAGGATTTACACGACAGGATGACGCACACGGCACATGACTGACAGATGCAGGCGCGGTGCTTCCTGAAGATCATCCTCCGCGTTTCTCCCCCACCCCATTGTCCGAGATCCACATCCACCACTCAACAACCAATGCCTTGATACGAATCGTTTGACGAGCCCAATTAGATTCGTCTTTACTTCGTGGCTGTCTCACACAGCCTCTTGCGTACATTTTCCACCATCGCTTCTGACGCTTTAGACTCGGCTATTCACCTGCGTTGCCCATAGGGCTGAGGCCCTGCAGCATTCTAGCGACTGACTACCCAGCCTTCCAACGCGTCAGCTGGGGCACGTCACGCCCTTGCGATGCGAAGATCGATGAGATGAGCCTCGCGGGACCCCTCCGGACTGTATGATGGTCTGCAGGTCAGCGGGAGGCGTCCAATGGTTCTTTGGGCTGCGTATGTGATGCTTCTGTATTTGAAGGCGTGTATGTCGCGTGGAAACCCTTTTTGTTTGACACAGATATCAAAGTCTACCATCACACCAGCGATATCTTCACCAGCACAAGACAAACCCATCAGAGAATCGTCACGACTAAGCACCAACATCATGAAGTTCGGTTTCGCGGCACTTGCAGCACTTGCTGTACCTGTATTCTCACAATCCACAACAGCTGGGCCTGTGACACCTGTCGTTACACCTCCATGGGCAACTTCAGATCTGCCCAGGTGGTCTTCCTTCTACAACTCGCTCCTGTCCGCTGGAAAAATTCCCTCAACTTTGACCGCTGCCCCCTGGCCCACTGGTGGATATGGCCCTGGATCGGGACCATGGGGTCCGGGCAACCACGACGGCGACAATGACAATGACGGTCCAAGACGCTGGGGAGGTACGTCTCAATATACAAATCGGACATGACAACCCGAACGCTGACATGAAATAGGACCTGGTGGACCCGGTCCTTGGGGAACAGGCAGCTACGGCCCCTGGAGCGATTGGGTGACAAAGTCCGACTGGCGCTCAGCACCATGGACCGCGTGGTGGGGTGGCAGCGCATGCCCTCCTTCAGACTGGCCAGGTTGGACCGCTGGGCCTTGGAGCACTGCCGCGCCATGGACGACGTGGTCAGGATGTACTGCAAGCACAACAGCGACCAGCGTTGGAACTGCTACCGTAAACGGAACTACTACGCCAACCACGGCGTACGGCCTGCAAGTTGCTGCTGCAAGTGGCTCAGCCGCGGCTACTACGGGAAACACTGGTGGCGCTGACGCGAGGACTGCAAGTTTAGGGCTTGCAGTCGGTGCTGCTGTGCTTGGGTTGGCGGTCGGTCTTTAAGTCGATGATTGACAACACCAGAGCAGTCCCAAGCAGGAACTGGAAGTGATCATTGGGATTCTGCATTGTTACTGGGCGTTGGGGAAGCATGGGTTATTGATATCCTATACACTCGTTGATGTGACGAACTACTCTTCCGTAGAATTGCAAATACTCACAACATTCTTCACTTGCAGTATTTCGAGGAGATACCCGCTGCGTGCAGCTCAATTGCATATTCTAGCACTTCCAAAGAGCGAGACCATACTTGCACAGCTACTTGATCGTTATCCTCAATCCATATCATCCCTACAACCTTCTCAACGTTACTCGATTACAGAATCGACTAGTATGCACTTGCATAATGAACTGTTAGCAACCTCAACAACCAAATGAACTTCAACACACGCAATGTAGTTCATCAGTCTCATCACCATGGCCTCAGTCTCCGCCGCTTCGGCCATTGGCGTCGATTTGCTCCCGATTGGAGTGCGGACCGATCTGCCTACAAATACTAAGTTGTAGGGATTTGGTAGCACCGAGAAGGCGTAGGCGAGGGCCACGGAGCAGAGGAAGGAATGCAAGGGTTTCCCGAGGTTTGGAGTCGAACCGCTACTGCTAAATGCTGACTACAATATTCCTCATACGCTATCTGCCATACACCGTTAGGGCATTCTGATTAATAAAATCAATGCCCTCCTTCCGCCACGTATCCGCCTCCACCCTACTCGTCCTATTGACCTCAAACACAAAGTCCTCAGGGTTCTGCAGGCTATAATTCGGCCACGCGGGCACACTCGCGTTCCTCTCCTTCCAGGCATTAGGATCCAAGTCGTGCACGAAGCTGACCCAAGTCCTGCTCACGAACTCAGCGAGATCGACGTGGCGCTGCGGCTTGCCCGCGAACGGCTTGATGTCCGGCCTGTACCCGACGCCTGCGATATTGTTGAAGACGAACCCGATTTCCTTGAAGTGGCTGACTGCAAGCTCGGGTTCAAAACCGGCTTGATCCGCGTTGAAGCGGTATGCGTACGCTGTGACGTTGTGCTGTGCCCAGCGGGCGGCTGTCTGTCGCCGCGGCGCAATGAAGAGCTGGTCCCCCGTGTACGTCGCTGCGCGGCGGAACTGTTGTCCAAAACGTGCGGCAGGCCGTTGGTCTCCCAGTGCTTGTATAACATTGGTGGTCAGATCATCTGGGTAGGCTTGCAGCAGGATGTTCTGCACCGCTACCGGAAGGCCGTTTGCGGCAAGTGCGGCTTGGAATTGAGCTGTGGTATTTATGCCGTAAGGCGCGAAGGAGGCGCCTTCATCGCTGTTCGCGCCGACGATGATCGGAACCTTTACGAATTCGCCTTTCGAGAGCTGGACTGAGCCGTAATCTTGGATGAAGTCACCGTCTGTAACAGGAGTCCAGCCACCAGTTGAGGAGAGTGTGCCATTCATTGTCGCATTGAGGGTTGCGAATGGCGTTTCGCGAAGACATTGGATCTTGTTGGACGCCGAAGAACAACCGACCTGTGAGACTACGGTGTTGAAAGCGACTTGGGAAGCATTTGAGCCGCGTTGGTTGCCGAACAAGATCGGATTACCGGACTGCAGGATTGCGGAGCGGAAGAGGTGATCGTCTCGTCCGCGATAGGCAGTGAGCTGGAGGAAGTCAGAAGAGGTCATTGCCGGAGTCAGTGTCTTCAACACGTACCTGCAATCCAACACCAGCTGCACCAGCTGATTCGCCGAAGATTGTGACTTTCTTCGGATCACCACCAAACGCTTTAATGTTCTCTTGTACCCAGTGCAGCGCTAATCGCTGATCCTTCAGCCCGATATTCAGAAGGCCTTCGCTTGCGAGCTCATTCGAGCTTGCGAAGCCCCAGACACCCAGGCGGTAATTGATGGACACACCAATGATTGGTTTGCCAATCTTAACGGATTGTTCAACGATAAAAGACAAGTTGTAACGCTGGTCTGCACCACCACCTGCAGAGAGAAGTAAGTTCCAGTCACTAATGTGATCCCCGTTCACATACCATTGATGTATGATCCACCATGGATCCAGAAGGCCACCGGAAGCTTGTCATTCTCGTGGCCGGATGGCCGGACGACGTTGAGGTATAAACAGTCCTCCGAAGCCTTGTAAAAGGTTTGATCGAGCTAGATGGTCAGCAGGAAGATCATCGGAAGATTGTGATCATCTATGTACCCCATAGCCTACGCAGTGAGAGGCGTATTCCTTGGCATCTCTTTTGCCTTTCCAAGTCGTATTCAACGATTGAGCCTGTCTGAAACGGAGGTCACCGAGCGGCGGCTGAGCAAAGGGCACACCGAGAAAGTGGTCTTGGTTATAGGTCGATGAGTGTACACCTGCGATGGTACCGTTCTTGATGCTGACTGTCGGCGAGGCATTCTCTGATGGTGCTGCAAGGACAGCCGCCGAAAGTGCAAACAGTATTGTCGACAGGGACCACATGGTTTAACACTGCCACCTTCGTCTCGACGCAGTCATCGAAAGCAAATATCGATACTGTCTGCGCGCTGTTTATACTTACGCGTGTTGCTCCTCATCTCGGCAGTCGATAACCGCCGATGACGCCATTCGGCTCAATGCTCGAACAGGTAAGTACAGCTTTCCGTGGACAGGGGAGCACACCGCTTACAGGAAAACGTGCGAAAGCCAAGCTGTATGTAGCATCGTGCGCTTGTAGAGGCGGAAGTCGCCATGGCTGAAGGTGATTCAGTGTGACTTTGTCTAGGCTGCGGGCGGAATATCTAGTATGTATTCCACCATAAGCTATGAGTAAGGACACTGTATTTGCGTAAGTAGTTTTGCAGGATCTCGAGTGTTGAAAGCGTAGCAAAGTATGTACCGCCCAGCTCGTTGCAGTGTGTCTGGCCGATGTCGTGTCGCTGGATGAATATGTCACTAACTTCTGTTCATGGAGTAAAGCGTTCATCTGGTGCGCGTGGGTCATCGTTTCATTTGATGCATCTATCGTCAAGCGTCCCCATTTTCTTAAGCCACATCCGGTAATCGGACCGCGATGTCGCCAGATTGAGTGATGTATCGTACCCAGGGCAAAGAGGGATATTGCAGCTGCGTTCTTGTCAGTAATAGCAAGATTGCAGGGCGTGCGGGAACTGACCTTGGGCTCAATGATCTTCAGGTACCGGACCTGAATGCCACTTGTCGTGAAGTACGGTATCTCAAACTTGACGTTGATCGGCCTCTTCGCCTTTCCGCCTCCAACACCACCCATGCTTCCACCGAAACCACCCATCATACCGCCACCCTTCTCGTCATCTCCTCGTACGGAAGGCAAGCCAAGTTCAGCGCGCATCAGAAACTCCTTGCTTCCTCCGAACTGCTTGATCTTCCATACTATCGAGGATGTCTCGGGTGCGTAGTGTACGGTACCGATGTTTGTACGGAATCGCGGAGTATCTGCGTCTTCGGGTACGGGGATCGAGATCTGAACGTTGTTTGCTGTGCTTCTTCGCTTGAACTGTGCTTTCGCCTGCAACGTGTTAGCTCCATAGCCGAAATAGGAATGCCTTGTACGCACCTTTAACATGTACTCTATCCTGCTGCCGGAGTGGCTTTCGACTATGCACTCGACCCAGATCAATGGCTTGACTTGTGTGTTGAGTCGGTAGCTCATAAGCTCGAATTCGCCATCTGGCGGAATGAAACTGATCGTCCTGTCGTTCTCGAATCTCGACAAGCGCACGCACTGGTGAAACTTGACGTCTTCCATCTCGACCGCTTTTCCTCTTGTAGCTCTTCCTGTCGTCTCGAACATGACCTTGTCATTAAGTCCCAAACGCAGCTCAGGCATACCTGACAAGTAGCACTTCATCTTGATCGCGCCCAGAATCTCAGACCGCAGTACGTTTCCGTTCGCAGATACAAGCAGATTGAGCGACTCAACAACATCGAGGAACACCTCGTTCTTGCGATAACGGATACCTTCACTTCGCCAACTGACAGCGTTTGTGACTGCAATGGGTGGCCGTGCTTGTACCTCCAGTTTGTGTGACTCTTGTGTAATGTATTCCTGCAGAATCTTTGTCTCGGTGGTTTGTGGGTAGCCGAAGTCCATCATCTCGTCCAGCAATTCGTAAATGACGACAAAGTTGTCTCGTATACTCTCTTCTTCGAGTTCTTTGAAGTACTCTGTGAAGACCTCAACGATCTTGTGAAGGAAGAGAAGGATCTCGGCGGCATTGGTGTTGCGCTTGGTGAGGGCGAGGAGGTACAAGTTGTTATGGCGGATGTAGAGGTAGTTGATGCCTTCGTTCGAGAAGCATGGTGGGACGGCGGAGCTTTCTTCTTCGGCCTCGCTGAGCAGTACAGGGAATTTCTCGACCGCTGACATGGGAATATCGCCACGGTAGTTGCGCGCCAGCAGGGTCTGTATGTGCCTGTTAGCAGGCAGTGTCTCCACGGCGGGTACCCCACGAGCGTACCTTGCCCTTCAGGTCCAGAAAGAACACCGCCGACGCCATGTTGCAGATTTATGTTGTGATTGTGGGGATCGCTGGTGCGTTTCGCTCATGCAGTCATCATGCGACTGGAAGAAAACAAGGTAGGCGGTGCTGGCGGTGTGTTGTTGCTGTTGTACCCTGAATTCATCGAACTGCTGGCCTTCCGCTCGGGAGCCCGCAAGCTTGGCACGGCGCCTGCACGGTCCGCGAACATCACGCCTGCCTTACGACGCTGCCCCCAACACCATTGCAAACAACACACATTTGTTATATAGCTAAGAAAGATACATTATGGTCCTTTCTCTATCTGCAACCAGCAACTGTCCCCATTGCCTTCCGCTACAATGACGTCATCTATGGCATATGGAAAGCCTCGTCTTCGATGTTACCCTTGAGACACCACGAGTGCGGCTTGCTGCAGCCGAGCTACAGGCAGCTCCAGCGTCATCGCCATCAGCACAAGCCGTCAGCCTTGCTCTGCCCCCGTTTCGGTGGAGTTTCTGTGATTCGTCGATCTGCAGCCCTGTGAAGCTTGCTTGGCCGCCGGCCGTCTTGCTAGCTTTGACAGTGCTTGTCTCAACTTAGGCTGCTCACACGAACATCACGCCGAGTTCTTGAATAACTCGTCCTTTGGATCTGCGAAAGGCTACGTACCAAGCGCATCTCATCTCTAATTGCGGCCCGAAAGTGACATAGGATCTTTTTGCCATGACGGGGCAGCTCTACACAGTAACCCGCGTCGACTGTTTCCAAACACAAACCAACTCACAAGACCCTTGCATCATCGTCATTGCAGCACGGCTCCCTTGCGTGACGGAGGGGACGGCTCGCCTTGACAGGGAAACAGGTCCAAAATGTGAGGACCCGTGACAACGTTCTGCATCTTGCGAGATTCTCTCCGAAGTGTGGAGACGACGTTTTCTTAAAGCAAATCACACGCGGTCCGCTGTCAGATGTCCCCTGATATTGGGATCGCCGTTGTCGATCTGCTCCAAAACGCGGGGAAGCCAACAAGGTTGACAGCCGCCGCGCGGCTTTCACGACCGTCGAATACGACCAATGGCGCCGAGAGCGTAATGCAGTTTTTCGTCATGACGGGAGAGCATCAGAATGCTAGTTGAGGCTCGCGTGCTTCATAGAAATAGCACTAGCAATCCGGAGTAAAGTGCCTTGTACGCTCGTGAAGTCATTCTATGTTCCAACTGCATTAACTTCACAAACATACCAAGGCCGAAGACCAGATAGATGTTTGGTAAAGGCTCTGGAAAGCCATACTTTGGCCTGACAGGCAAATGGCTTACATTTTGGGTGGCTGTAGCATGTGCTACTGACATGGTGAGCGTCTACGACAGATCTGTGAACGTGCAACTGACTTGCAAGTAGACCCTCTTTGGCTATGATCAAGGTGTCTTCGGTAAGATCACTAAACGTTTGAACGCAACACGCAACTGATCGGTTTTTAGGTGGTGTTGTCGTTACGCCGGACTTTCTCGACCAGCTCAATCTGAATGGCAACCCAACACTCATCAGCACAGTCACAGCTATTTACGACATTGGATGCTTCTTCGGCGCCATCTCAGTCTGCGTCATCGGCGACCCGCTTGGAAGAAAGAAATGCGTTCTCCTGGGCACGACGATCATGAGCATCGGCGCTATTCTTCAGATTGCCTCGTTCGGTGTACCCCAAATGATTGTTGGGAGGTCAGTAAATTACTGCTGCTTTGAAGTTCTCACTGGCTGACTCAAACAGAATCATTGCTGGTATTGGGAATGGGATTAACACATCGACAGGTAAGAGCAGGCTACCTGCGAAAATGACCTTAGTTAACAATATTAGCACCCGTTTGGCAAGGAGAGACATCCAAAGCCAGTTGGCGCGGCAAATTGATTGTCATCGAGATGATCATGAATATTGCTGGCTTTTCATTGTCCAATTGGGTCACATACGGCTTCTCGTACGCTTCACCATCACTGACCATGCGAAAGATACCCACTGACTTCTCGCAGATTTGTCGCTGGAAGCCCTTCCTGGCGTGTCCCTTTGGCCTTCCAATTTTTGTTCATCTTCATTCTCTACGCGACTGTCCCATGGCTACCAGAGTACATTCTTCCATCTTGGCACATGCTTGAGTCACGACTGACAATGTACAGGTCACCCAGATGGCTCATGGCCAAAGGTCAGGTTGAAGAAGCCGAGAGGATTCTTGCTGACCTTGAAGCCACTGACATTGATGACCCTATCATCATCACCCAGTCGAAAGACATCCAATGGGCTGTGCAGTACGAGAAGGATCACGCTGTGCGTTGGCGGGACCTGCTACGAGGCCGCTCCGGAGACCAAGGTGGTACGCATACGATCAGACGTGTCGTTCTCGGCATGGGCGCGCAAGCCATGCAACAACTTTGTAAGCTTAACATTGAAGATACCCAGAAGCCGGCTAACAACACATCAGCGGGTATCAACGTCACGTCTTACTATTTGCCAACAGTGTTGATCGAATCGGTAGGCCTGACTAACAACCTCGCCCGACTCCTGGCAGCTTGCAACTCAGTCTCTTACCTCCTCTTCTCGCTCATCGGCATTCCCAATGTTGAGCGCTGGGGTCGTCGCAAGATGATGATGTACGCCGCAGCCGGCCAATTCTTCTGCTATTGCATTATCACGATCTGCATTCGATACAACGAAGACGACCGACTTTCCCGCACGACGCAAGAGTCCTGGGCAAAAGGCTCAATTGCGTTCTTTTTCCTGTACTACGTCTTCTTTGGTATTGGTTGGCAAGGAGTGCCATGGGTAGGCCATCTATTACGACGGCGACACACCCGCTTACCATATCCAGCTCTACCCAACCGAAATCAACTCCATGGCCATGCGGACGAAAGGTGCTGCACTGGGAACAGCAACGAACTGGTGCGTTTGTCACCGACAACTACTGAGACATCTGCTGACAAGTCAGGATCTTCAACTTCATGGTCGTCGAGATCACGCCGCCGGGTATCAGCACCCTCCATTGGAAGTTCTACATCATTTGGTGTGTCTTCAACTTTGCATTCATTCCCATCGGTGAGTCGAGTCCCTCCCCTCTTACGTCCTTCTCACGAGCGCGCCTCCACCATCTGATCCGTCCCGTCTAACACCCGCAGTCTACTTCTTCTATCCGGAGACCGCAGGCCGCACGCTCGAGGATCTGGACCGCTACTTTGCCGGCGACGCTCCACTGCTTGTGTTCCGCGACAAAGAAGTCATCGCCTCCAAACGGCCTGAGCGATTCGTGCAAAACGAGAAGGAGGAGGTGAGGAGACATAGCAGTGTCGCTGCTGGTCACGTGCAGGCGGCGAACGAGACTTACCAGCGGAAGAAGGAGGCCGAGGGTGTTGAGTTCCATGATAGCGTGTAGAAGCATCGGGACGTGTTAGGACGTTATTCGACTTGCGCAACGCTGGGCTAGAGCGGGAATTGAGTGGATTGGAAAACTTTGCTGGGCTCTTACCTCATCCCGAGTACTGTAGGATGGTGTAAGTAGTGCTGAAATAACCTCTGAGGTGATTAGTTATCGGACATGCTCTCGTCTGGAATACCTTTGCAAGATCCGGGTTATGCAGTTTACTCCAGACATGTCGAATCACTCTCTTTGTCCAGTGAGTCCAGTTATTGCATGCTCTACTTGCATCATACCAACCTTTTGTCACACCACGACATTTCAAAGTGGTAAGCGCATCCGACAACGCTTCCAGCTACCTTCCATTCGAAGATCATCTGGAGAAGTGTGGAGACAAGGTGGGTTCACGAAGAGCGGCGCTAAACGAAGAACAGCGGGGACTGCCGCGTGTGGTTCCGAAACGACAAGCCTCACGTCCAGTGCCGAACTCGAGCTCCGTGAGTACAAGTACCGCGAGTACCGTGAGTACCGTGAGTACCGTGAGTACGTCCGAGCTGCAAGTAACAAGAGACTTGTCCCAGGCACATTGTATCCGTGCCGCCCAATCACAAACCCGCCAATGCAGCTGACACAGCCACACGTGAGAGCCATAATTAGCA
Organism: Didymella pinodella; assembly: GCA_039634465.1. Lineage (NCBI taxonomy): Eukaryota > Fungi > Ascomycota > Dothideomycetes > Pleosporales > Didymellaceae > Didymella > Didymella pinodella. The sequence goes on from CP113351.1 coordinate 305,610, forward strand.
GGCACGCAATCGCCCGCCCACAATGTCGTGATCACCTGCTCACAACGTACCCACGCAGCGCCTTCCTCTGACGTCGCACAGCCAACTGCAGCAAGTAGCTGCGGACTATCCCTCAGCCGCTGGCAAGCGCTGGAGTCACAATGGCACGAGTGTGGGCTGACACGGGCTTGGACGCGGGAATTGTTGCGTAGCGGAAGTGGGCGGTTACCCCACATATTCCGAGCATGCAATACCATAATAACCCAGCGTCTGCCGGTGCGAGGGGTGCGAAACATTCTCCCGGGTAAGGCTTGTCAGAGTAGATGCTTTGCGAGTGATCGATCAGCGTGGGTTTATTAGGATTTCGGATTTAGAAGGCGGCAGACAAGTTGCTGGGTTGGTGAGATAAAGAGGAGCTCCTCCTCCCAGCATATGCCTGAGACTGAGTCAAGGATTGGTTTGCATGATTGCCGCGCTAGAACGTGAGTAATAACCCTGGGTTGAGATATAAAGCAGCTTCTGCTGTTGCGCGAGGTGTTTCGTGTCTATTCTTTCAGCCTCTCTGACCGCGAAGCCACAGCCTCTACCAAACCCAAACACAGCTGCCTAGCCCCACCACCGCATACTACAAGAACACTCGGACGGCCGACGCGAGACTGACCTGATCATTCGAATATCCCAAAAAAATCACAATGGCACTCTCGACACACGCACTCTCCTCTATCCGCAGGTACTCGACATCCCTCCCGCGAGACCCGCACTACAGACTCAAAGCCACGCTTGCGACGGGCTATGTCGTGTCGGCGCTTGCGCTGCCGTTTGTGCCGCCGCTGCTGGAGACGAGGCGGGCAAAGGCAGACGGGAGCTATATGACGAGGTGAGTGCCGCCATGCAGTGTGTACAGATGGGGCTGTCTGTCTGTCTGTCTGGCCGGAGAAAGACTCATCCGGCCAATCAACAGCTCCGGGTCGTGCCGTGGATGCAGGAACAAGCTGACGGTTTGCAGGGAGAATGTGTATTGCTCGAGTCAGTTTCATCAATGCGCGCGATGAAAAGCTACGAGTGAGTAGAGTCTGCGGTTCTTTTTTTGTGGTAGTGCTAATGTTGCTTTGAGGGTTTGCGCCTGAGCTCGTTGATTTCTACCTCCACCACTTCAGCATCGATTGTTCTATCTTACACGGCATGTTTGGGTCAGGCGTTTGCAAGGCCTTGGGAGTCCGCATGGATGGCGTTTCGGATTTTGGGTACTGGGGTGGTCACATCTGCTTGTGTAAAGCAACATCTTGACTATATCTTCTTCATTGTTTGAGTTTGCTGCACTGTCAATGGACTGATTATGTGACCAAAGTGAAGGGTGCTCACGAGCTGCAGCATACGTCATTGGCCCGTGCACTTCCCCCTTCCCCACATGAAAAGTTCCGCCCCACCACTCCACGATGGTCCAACGCGACAATAACGCGCGACAGACTCAACCAGCGGCCATGGCCTCAACCCTGCTTGGCAGCATCGACCATCGGCTGCCCAATGAATTGACACTCACCGTCGTCCAGCAACTCGCTAACGACAACCACACGCTATGCAACCTCGCGCGAACATGCCGCGGCTTCCAGCACCTCGCCGAAGAGCACCTGTACAAGACGATCAAGCTGCGCTCGGTCAAGGACCTCCAGCACATCATCTCGGCCTTCGTCGCGCGCTCTGACCGCGTCCGCGCCGTGCACACACTCAAGATCCTATACCGCCACAGCGAGAAGCTGCAAGTGAGCGTGGAGCGGCGCAACAAGTTCAACGAGTGCGTCGCTCAGATGGTCAACCTGCGCGAGTGGCACATCGAGAGCCCGTACGACAACTTCAAGTGGGAGAAGCACGGCCACGAGTGGGTCGAGGGCGACATGGAGCGCTTCCGGCAGGCGCTGGAGCGGGCGTGTGTGGACGGCGCGCAGGAGAAGAAGCGGTTCGCACAGGAGCGCGCTCTGCACCGCAGTCTGCAGCGGATCGTGGGGCTGGCGCAGCTGGAGAGACTCACGATACACTCGCACGGCGCGCACGCCGACTTCTGGAACCTCGACGGGTTCCACTGCCTCTTCCGCCACCCTAGTCTGCGGTACCTGCACGTCTCCTGCGTGACGTTCCCGCGGTCCCTGGAGGTCCTCGAACCGCATGCGAAGACGACGCCCCTCGCGACGCTGGTCTTCGACGAGTGCTATCTCGAGACGACGAGCCTGCGGCAGATCCTCAGCACGCCGGAGAAGCTAACGCACCTCACGCTCGGCGAAAACGCATTCAACATCCACCACAGCCACGAGCTCTCCCCCAAACTAACTCCCCACCCTGTCGCCGCCCTCGCTGCCCTCGTCCCCGTCGCACACTCCCTCGAAACCCTAATCCACCTCGACTCCAAATGGCGCCTCACCCCAACAGACCCGCACATCCCCCGCCTCCGCATCGCAGGGGACGGCATGCGCGCATTCCACTCCCTCCACACGCTCGAATGCGACACATCCTCCTTCCTCTATTCGACCATCATAACGCACGCCGCGCTCTCCCCACCCAATCTCGCAACGCTGCTCATCCGCCGCCACTTCGAAGTCAGCGAGAACCTGTTCGACGTCCTGCCCGATATCAGCATCTACACGTCCCTCCCGTCGCTGCAGACGCTCGAGTTCAAACAAGCGGCTGTGTCGTTCAGCGAGACGGCGACGGCGGAGTATATATGCGATCCCGAGCGTCTGCGCGCGCGGCACGCGTATGGGTTTGGGTTACACCAACACAACATCAACCTGAAAGTCAGCATCGAGCTGGGTCGCGGGTCGTCGCTCATCCCGCCGTATTTGTACGGTGAGCCGGCGCCGGAGACGCGGTGTGTGTATGATGCCGCGGAGGTGGGGTTTCGGCACGGAGAGGATGCTATCAGTATTACACACCACGACCCCCTGTACGAGCCACGCCACGTGCTCACGCCATTCCACCCGTTTGCGCCTGCGCCTGCGCCTGCGCCTGCGCCTGCGCCTTCCACTCCCTCACCAGACCTACCCCCGCCCGAGACACCACACCTCGCACCCCCCACCATAACGCACCTAACAAACTCCACCGCGCGCGTCCTCGCCCGCGCCAAGGGAAGGTTCAGGCACCACATCATCCCCACATCTCGCTCTCTCTCTGATAATTCCTCCTCCTCCTCCGATTTCGCCGACACGGACGTGGATGACTTTTCAGGCGAAGACAGCGATGGTGATAGCGAGCTAGACACCATGCTGGCGGACCTCCACAACGACGGGGACGAGGCGAGTTTCTTGGCGTTTGTTGCACATATGCAGGGGCAGGGGTTTGAGGTTGCGTTCGAGGGGTCTGATGAGGATGAGGGGGAGGAGTGGGTGGATGCGGAGGAGGATCAGGACTTTGAGTGGGAGGAGGAGGGTGGTGAGGAGGACGTGGGGCATGAGGATGTTGATTAGGTAGGCGCGAGGGATGGTGGGGGTTGAGTTGCGAGTGGGTGTGATGCGATGCGGATCTTGATCGTAGAGAGAGGGGGGACACTTCATTTTACATAGTTGATTGTTAGAATGTAAATCTAAACATACGCCAAAGTGTGATCATCACGGATCTTTGCGTTGAAACCCAGCGCCGCCTCGCCCCCAGCAACAGACGAGCCTGTCACTACCAGCTCGCCGACGGTCTGCTCCTCGGTGGTGCGCAGCGTGGGTGTGTCCTTGAGCTTGACCTCGAGACTGCTCAGCGGGACGCCAAAGTGGCTGTGCTTTGTCGAAGACGAGAGTCGGTAGTCGTACATGTTGGTCTGGGCGACGGCGCCTGCAACCTTTGCGGCGGTCAGGGCGTAGACGATGCGGGCTTGCGTGTAGATGCGCAGGTCGGACAGGTCGGTCGGGCTGAGCGGCGGGGTGTTGAGGCCGGCGCGTTCGGAAGTAAAGAGAAGGCGCAGTTTGCCCGGGGTGCTGCCGATGGATGCGCGTGCGGGGTTGAGGAGACTGCTGGTGGGGAGGCGGCCGGAGGCCAGGACGCGGGACTCGAGGTAGTGGGCGAACTGCTTCAGAGCGCCTGCTGCAGAGGCAGCGGTGGTGCTGTGGACTTTTGCGGCCGTCTCGGCGGAGACGACGACGATGGTGGGGGCTAGGGAACGGGTGGCCAGGGTCAGGTCGACGCCGGGGCCGGCGACCGAGTTGATGATGACGGTGGAGTGGGAGAAGAGGGCCGCGAGGGTGAGACAGAGGCAGTACGAGTTTGTGAATGCATCGGCGGGGAGGAAGGTGTCCGAGGCCGAGAAGCGCTGTATGGTGGGTAGTGAAGTTATGAGCGAGCCAACAGCCGCCGCGATGTTCTAAAGAGTTAGTAAGCGTGGTCATAGAAGAGGGCTACGGTGAGAAGAGGGCTGCCTACCTGCTGGGTGAAGTCGACAATCTCGGCTGGCTTGCCTACAGCCTCTTGCCAGAGGAAGACCACACCAGGCGCTTTTCCACCATCAGAAGGCAGAACGTCCTCCGTGTGCTTTGCATCCTGCACAAGCTCGTGCCACACCGAGACGTCGACCTTGCCGCCAATGCCCTCGGGGACGTCGCTCCAGTCCATGTGCCTGCTCGTCTTCTCGACGGTCCACACGATCTGGCGGAGGCCGGGCACGCTGCGGGTGACGTCGGCCAGCGGGACCGAGCCAGCCTGGGCGACGAGCGCGTCGGCTTTTGTGGCCTGGAGCAGCTTGATGAGAGTAGAGTGCGGCTGGTTGTAGGGAATGAGGACGGGCGTGAAGCCGTAAAAGGCACCGGCGAACAGCACCGCCAGGAACTCGAGGCTGTTGGGCAGGTAGACGGCGACTCGCTTGGCGCTGTGCTCGTGCAGGTGCTTGCCGATGATGGCAATCTCCTTGGAGACTCCCGGGATGCTGTGCTCCGACACCTCCTCCTTGCCCAGGACGGTCATGATGGTGGCGGTGCCGCTGGAGCTGGCCTTTTTCTCCAGCGGGATCTCGCCCGTGACGCGGCGCCAGATGTCTCTGAGGTCGCCGTCCCTGCCGGCCGAGTACATGGGCGCGCCCGGCGGCTTGACGGCGAGTCCAGTGCGGAGAGGGTCTGGCGGGTTAGCTGAGATGGTGTATATAGTCGGACGTTGACCTACAGCCGTGCGGCGTCTCGGGCGACCTGAAGACGGCCGACTCGCCCGGCTGCCTCACGTACGAAGCCTGGGCCTGGCGGGCGAGCAGCAGCGGGTGCGTGTCAGCGTCGGCGTTGCTGGCGACGACCCAGCCGAGGAAGGCCAGGATGCCGGCGAGGAGGGCGGTCGAGTAGACATTCCAGCCGCGGAACAGGTCGGAGAGGGCGGCGTCGAGCTGCTCCAAGAGGCCGGACATGTTGGAACAAGAGCGCAGAGCGTGAGGGAAGAGTGCAGGAGCAGTGCGGAAGCAGTCCAGAAGAGCCGTAACGCTGGCTGACGCTGGCTGACGCTGGCTGACGGCTGCCGTGGACCCCGCGGGTAGCTCCTCCTAGCGCCGAGTGAGGCAAGCCAGTGGGTGGAGCCGGCGGTAGTGCGGGAAAGCTCCAACCGACGCGCATGGATTGTTTACTCTCACAGCACAACGTGCGACCAGCCCGCAACCAGCCCGCACCAGCAACCCGCGATGCGATAGCCACGCCGAACTTCAAGACGGACTCTGCTTACTAACACAGGATTGACGGAAATAGGAGGAAATTGACGGAAACCACCACAACAAATACAGGTGTCGACACAAAATGTCCCTCATGGCTGCGCCGGCGACGCCGGCGACGCCCAAGACGCAAACACCGCAGTCACGCCCAGCGCCGCAGCTGCACACGCCCAGCGGCACCTGGAAGCACCCCAAGTTCGACGAAATCACCCGCCGCCAGTACGCCACCACCTTTGACGACACCAATGTGCGCATCCTTGTCGCCAACGGCGCCCTCCTGACGGCCTCGTTCTTCGCCGACGCAGTCACCTCCAAGGTCAAGATGCTGGAGTATGCAGTGTACGCTTCTTAAACACACCCATATATACACACACGACCGTCAGAGCTAACAATATCAGCACCCCCCTCACCGCCCTCCTCCACCACACCCCCTACAGCGCCTGGGCCGTCCTCGCCGTCCGCCTCTTCTTCTGCGTCAACATGCTCACCGCCCTGGTCCCCCTCGTGCGCCGCTACTATCCCGACGACCTTACCGACATCCCCCTCACCCCCTCCCAGCGCACCTCGATGGGCCTGAAGCCCGCCTCGGACCCCGCCTACGCCTCGCCCGCCTCCGCCTACGTCACTCCGCCGCGCTACAGCCGCTCCACCCTGCGCAGCAGCTTCAGCAACCACAGCGACCGTCCGCTGCTGGGGTCGGGGAGTCCCGCGCAGAGTCTGAACCGCAGCGCGAGCGGCACGGGCTACTCGCCGGGCCTGGGCAGCAGCGCCAACAAGCGCGCCAGCTTTGGCGGCGCGAGTCCGTTTGAGAGCAGTCTGTTTAGAGAGAGCGCGAGCAGTGGTCCGGGCACGCCCACGCCGGCCACAGCCAAGGCAAGCGTTGGTCTGAATAACAAGTGGCTGTACGAAAAGCGGAGGGATAGTCGGAGCGGCATGTTTGCCTAGGCTGTGGATATGACATAGGCTCTTGAACAACTGTGCTGCACTGAAATGAGTCCTGATACACACTCTCGAATAAACAATGCATCATCATCGTCCTACAGTCTTCATCCTTCAAACACCAACCTCACCACCAGCATATATCGTGACAACTTAACACTCCAACACTCATACTCATACACATCGTGCCTCTGCATCTACACCACCTCCCTCATCCCCACCATCCCCTACGAAAACCGATCCCCCTTCCTACTCCTAAACACGGCACTAGCCTCATACTTCCCCTCCCCCGCATGTCCCGTCGCCGCCGGATCCCGACTCGCCTCTACACTCGGACTCCCGCTCTCATGCCTATCCTCACGCCTGACCTCCTGCGCCACCGCGCCCTTATCCCCCGCCCTCGGCGCGCCCGTACCATCACTAACCACCGCGTTGGGGCTCACGCTCGGGTTCGCAGCCGCCCCGCCATGCAAGCCGTGAGATTCCTCGAGTGCGTATAGGCGTGCGCGCTTCGCTCGTTCGGCTTCTGCCTTTTGTGCGCGGTCTGCGTTGATGCTCTTTTTGGCGAAGTAGTATGCGCCCCCGCCGGCGGCTATGAGGGTTGCCCAGCCGTAGCTTGGAACTGTCAGTATACGTAGAGGAGGGGGGAGAACGGGGGACGGACTAGACGGATTTAACCTGTGGGTGTTAGCTTAGTTTGGAGAGAGGGAGGGGGGAGGGCGGACGGACGGTGTTCATGCTGAATGTATGGGTGTGGATTGAATGGCAGTGGCAGCGAGAGGGATTGTGTGGCAGGGTGAGAAAGTAATGTTCTGTGGTTTAGTGTGCTGGAGTGGGAGCTTGGAAGTGGTCTGATGTCGTAGGGCTGAGGATGCTGATTGGTTCTCGAAGAGCTCCGCTTCAGCGTCATTACGACTGTATCTACATGGTGACTTCAGAACATCAATCTGATGCCGTGATGTTTCTACACTCTGGCGTGCACGCTCGAATGTGGGAGCAATGAGGCAACGCATGAACTTCTGCGATGACGCGCGTAATAGAAGTAATGCTTGATGGCTCAAGCATTGCGTAATAAGCCTCCAAACATTCTCAGCGGCTGCACTTGCCGTCACTTGAGCCTCAAAACGGCGCCTCGCCTCAAACAGCGCTGCCTCAAACACCGTTGCCAAACGGCCTGCCTCAAACGGCAACCCGGCCGATGCCTCAATCCCATCTCCAAAATACTCTCCCAGCCTGACACAACCGCCCCACCGACCTGTCTCGCATACGACCCACCCCACCGTCTCAGCTCACCACCATTCCCAAGGCTAATCCAACCTCATCGCTCACCACTCGCAGCCTGTTTGATGCTCGCATTGCCAAGACCCGGTACATGTCCGCATCGGCAGCTGTCGTGTTTCGACAGGGCCTGTGACTGTCGCTTCGAAACTTGACACGATATTTCTAAACTCGCACCGCCTCAGGCTGGGCAGACAGATGGAAGACTTCTTGGCATCGACGTCCTGGAAGACTTCTTGGCGACGACGTCTGTTCACTGCGGTGGCGTGACGGGGTCGATACGCGCTCTCAAGTTTGAGGCTGCCGGGTGTGGCCTCGTCGTGGCTGCTGCCGCCGAGGGATCCCGAGAGGATGCTGGCTGTGACTCGCCGCTCAGCCCGTTAGATGCAACATCACTCAGCAGAGACCCTCTTCAAGGGGCCAGGAGCCTCAGGCTGCCGACTGCGCATCCTTCACCAAACCATGGTGGTACTGCGTCTCGTGGGAGTGGGCACCGCATGGGTTCGCAAATTCGACTCTTTGTCAGGGTTGGGCCTTGCCTTCAGGTTGCGAGTATATAGGTCTACATCACTTCCGCTGTATACATCCATCACTGGTCAACAGTTCTCCACTTGGTCGTTCTCTTCGCTCTTTCTTGCTACTTTCTATTCGACGCGCCGGTCGCCAATCTATTAACCCATCAATCATTATGTATTACTCCGCTTCTTCCATTGCGCTAGTCGCTTTCGCCGCCACTGTCCAGGCCCACGGCGTCATTCTCCAGGCTGTTGGAGAACAGGGCCAGAGTCAGGGCTTCTTGGGTGAGTATCTCGACACCACACGTGAACTGCCTACTGACGATCACAGTCGATCAGAACCTTGCTCGCAACTGCACCACCATCTCGCCTTGCCAGCAGGATTCTACCATCATCCGCGACTCGGAGATCACGCAAAACATCGTTAACTCGTGCGGCCGCACTGAGATCAACGGCAACATCGATGTCGGCGAGCAGACTGAGAATGAGCTGGCCGCTGGCCGCGTGACTTCGGTCAAGGCAGGCACTGTCATGACCGTCACCATCCACCAGGTCAACGCTGACGGCGCCGGTCCCTATGAGTGTGATCTCGACGAGACCAGTAACGCTGCCACCAAGTTCACAAAGCTCAAGGTCGCCAACAACGTCCCTGGTGCGAATGGTCTGTCCCAGGCCAAGGAGCAGGACTTTACTATCAGTGTCGCCATGCCCGACCAGCTCAACTGCATCGGCGCCTCAACCGGTAACATCTGCACTGTGCGCTGCCGCAACACCGCTGTTGCCGGACCCTTTGGCGGCTGCTTCGCTGTCCAGCAGACCGACGGCCAGGGTCGTCAAGACAGCACTGCTGCCGGTAAGTCTTCTCCCAGCACAGCCCAGTACATAGACTCACCCCGGTAGGCGTCGACACCGCGCAGACGCTGCAGGGCATCTCCGCGCAGATCCTGCAGAACCAGAAGGATCTTCCTGTCGCCATTGCAGCGAACCAGGCCGCTGGCGCTGCGGGCGGTAATGAAGGCGCGAGTGCTATTTCTGGTCCGTCTCACCGTCTCGTTGTCGTTGTAGAGTAGTTGCTGACAGATTCTAGCTCTCATTTCTGCCACGGCTGCGCCGCAGGCTGGTGCTACGCAGACTGCTGCGGCGGGTAATGGGCAGGGCCAGAACCAGAACCAGAATCAGAATGCTGGCGGCAACAACAACAACCAGAATCAGAACGCTGGCGGTAACAACCAGAACGCTGGCAACAACCGCGGACAGGGCCAGGGCAACAACCGTGGCGGCAACCAGAACGCTGCTAACGCTGGAAACGGTAACAACCAAAACGCTGCCAATGCCGGTAATGCTAATGCCGGCAACGGAAACGGACGCGGAGCCAATGCTGGAGGCAACGGTCGCGCGAACCAGAGGCGCGCTTCCAACGTCAAGTTTCTCCGCAGGTTTCTCGCGTAAGAGATGAATACGCATAACACGACTTGGATATGAGAGCCACATACCATCATGGGCAAACTGGCCCTTCTGCAAGCGCTCTGGCAGGCTTGCTCCTTTCTCTTTATACTGTTTTATAGAAATGTATATACCCTAAGCAAGATGTTTCTACAGCAAACGCTCCCTAACAATAACCTTGATGACCGTGGTACCTACAAGATCTTCGTTAATCTGGCCTTCCAGCCAGCTTTCTCTCCCATGCCTTCCTCACCACTGCCACTCCCCTCAAGAGACACCCCGTCCACAACACCCTGCTGCTCGTAGATCTCATCCGGCAGCACCGCCTTGTCAATAAACGTCTCCCTCTGCGGCGCAACATACATGCTAAGCACAACATACACCACGCTCGTCGCCACAAACCCCAAATGCCACCCAAAATGATACGGTCGATCTCCCACGCCAACCTCAATACTCGGATTAATCGAATGCATCAGCCCCAGCAAATTCGGCACTACCCCCGCCAGAAACGCAGCAATAGCCCGCCAATTCCACCCCCGCGAGTACCTGTATATCCCCCTCGGCTGATACAGCGCCAGCGTGTCGTACCGGCGCTTATGCACGAGCCAAAAATCCCACACCATAATCGCCGCAATCGGGCCCAGAAACACCGCGTACGCGACCATGAAATTGAGAAACGCGCCTGCGCTCGCGAGAATGCGCCACGGGACCAGCGCCCACGCGAGCACCGCGCACGCGAGCTGGCCGCGGCGGATGTTGATGTAGCGCGGGAACAGCGCGGTGAGGTCGTTGGCTGCGCTGAGCGAGTTCGCGCTGATGTTTACGCCGAGGGCGGCGAGCGCGAAGCTGAGGGCGCCGAAGAAGCGGCAGGCCCGGTTGGGCCAGTGGGAGATTAGGGCGATAGGGTCCCAGTTTAACTCGCCGTATTTGACGGCGCCGGCGGAGGACGCGGCGATGCCGATGAAGGCGATGAAGGTGAAGACTAGCGGGAGGAAGGGGACGTAGATGATTTGCCATTTTACGCTGACGCGGGAGTAGCGGGAGAAATCCGCCTGGGTGGATAGCGTTTAGTTTTGTTTCCATGTGTGATGACGGAGAACGTACCTGGTTCACAGAAAGCGTGGCATAGTTCCCAATCACGCTCGTCAGGCTCGACAGGAACGCCCACGAGTACGCAGACCCAGACAGGCTCGCTTTCTGCGCCCACATCTCCCCCCCGTCCGTCGACACAAACGCCCACACTAAAATCGCAATCCACGCCACCGGTACAATCGTGCTCTTCGCCATGAACAGCCAACGCAGATGATTCGGATGCATGCACAGAAACGGCAGCTGCAGCACCCAGAAGACAAAAAACGCAACCATGGTGTTAGTCTCGATGCCCTGGCTCTCAGGGATGGAGTTTTTCAGGGTGAGGAACCCCGGCCAGATAGCAGCAATCATGCACTTCACTGCGTTGGCGCCGTTCATGTTCTGGATCGCGAACCAGAACACGGCGAGGATCGCGCGCGAGACGATGGCTACGTACGAGCCCCAGAAGCCCCATGATGCGCGGGCCAGTACGGGGAAGGGCGCGTGGTGGATTACGCCGATGGCGCCGTTGAGCGCGATGACGAAGGAGATGGTGAAGAAGGCGAGGGCGACTATGGCGAGGGATTCGCGCCATGAGAGGCCTGGGGTTGTTAGCGTGTTGAAAGGGTCTGGAGAGGTGTGTGGTGTACCGATTGCAATTATGCTCGAGGCAAATTGCCATGTCGCTGCGCTGAGGGGCGGTTAGTGCTTGATCGTGATGGTTGCGGTGGAGTCGTACTTGAAAGCGTCAGAGATCCAGTACGCGAGGAAGCTCGTGACTCCCCACTTTCGCTCATGTCTGGGCACTGGATCGAGGTCTTTGTTGGTCCTGAGAGAGTCAGCTATGGACAACTGCTTCAAACAATCCGAGTGTAAAGTACCATCGCGCATTGCCCTCGGCAAACGTCGACTGCGCCTGCTCCACCTCGAGCGAGAAATTGGGTCGCGCAATACCCAACATCATGCACGCTTGGTCGTAGAGGTGAGCTTCGCATACTACACACGGGAACCTGCCATATTTATCGACGTGCAGCTAGCCCGTCGAAGACTACAGCTATCAGTCCCAAGATAAGCCAGATCCTGTGCGCCTTGTTCTGGATAGTCGGATACAGGCCCCGGTCCTTGGTACCAAGGCTCGACCACTCAGGCGCCGACGCAAAGACTCCACGGCCATGGTGGGCGGTTGAGGCTTGGTTCTTGGTGCAGCGAGAGATAAGGACGATGGATAGTCGTCGGTTGTAGTTCCCCGCTTGGGGAGAGTCCCCACGTTGTGGCGCCGTTGGCCCCACTTTGCAGGGCTGGGGTAGGAACTTCCTCTGGGTCCTAGTCTAATGCTCATTACGACGACGGATGCGTACCATCAAAACAGGTCTTACATTTTGGATACGCGGGCGCTTTATTGCAGAGCGTGCGATTGCCGGACTATAAAGAAATATAGAGACAGTCATGCAAATCGCCGTCATGGCGCATTGACCGACCCCCTAACTCGGAGCATCAGAAGTCGACTTCCATGTCGTCAGGATTGCCCGTCTTGTGAGCTACCACTAACGCCCTCAAACTCACCAGCGCCTCTTGTCTTTCCCGCTTGCTCGGCCAACGCATCTCCACGGTCTTCGCAGCACGTCCGTGTCCCAGCGTGCGCGGCACAGGTATATTGTTGCCCTCGTCGTCGACGAACCCGTAGAGCACAAAGTCCAGGTAGTACTTCTGCACATCCAGCCCCCTTCTGATGCCCTCTGTGATCACCATGTCCACGGCACTCTCCATTCTCTCCCCGTCCATGTGCCAGCCTTCTCTCGACAGCAGCCCCCAATCTTCCTCCGGCACACCGTTGTCAATCTCATCGTCGAGCCATGGGTGCGTGTCCAGATCCAGATCGTCGCTCAAGTAGGTGCGCACCAGGATATCTGTCGCCATGTTGTAATCCATGTCCATCTTTCCCGCCAACACCTTGTACAGCATGTCGAGCCCCCTCTGCGTAAGCAGCATATGACTCAGCTCTCCAATGCCATTCCCCAAGATCGGATCCGAGAACCGCATATCCAGCTTGACCAGAAAAAGCTGGAAAACAACAATCTCCGCATCGCTCCAGATGGCCTTGTCCTGCAGAAACGCCTCCCGCACCCGACTCGTCGTGCACCCCATCACCCCCCAGAACTTGCACAGCACCGCAAACGCCAGCCGCGGCACCCGATGGCCCTCGACAGCGAGCCGCGTGAGGATGCCACGTACGACGCTCTGCCGGTGCAACACCATGCCCACCCACCGGAAGCCCGGCACGTCACGCGCCAGCCACGCGCGTCCGTCCATCGGCCGCAGCATGGGGTCCGAGATGCACAGCTCCGGGTACAGGATCCACGCGAAGATCTTGCTCGCGACAGGCGCGTGGTATAGCGCATACTCGTGGATCAGGCCGACGCTGTATTTGTTCAGCCGGTAGTGGAATTCCTTGTCGATGGCGTAGAGTGCGACGATCGAGGCGTAGGGTAGCCGGATGCAGAACTGGAAGAAGAGGTTGGGGTGCCGGAGGAGCGATTTGTAGATGTTGAAGGTTGTGCGTGGGCTGCTGAAGGAGCGGTTGGTTGCGGGTATGTTGTTGTGAGATGCCGGCGGTGGAGGGGCCTCGACGCCCCAGACGGTCGCTGCGACGTTGCGACGGCGGTGGTGGTGACGGCGCAGAATCTGCGGGCCGTCGCTGTTTTGCGTAGAAGGTGGCACGAGGTAGGATGGTGCTGTGGGCGAGAAGTCCGCGCCCCGCTTCTGACCGTGAGGATAGTCCATGGTATTTTCAACCATGTGAGTGCCGGTCCAAGTGTCTTGTCTGCTGAGTTGTGTTGCGGCCGAACTGTGGGGAAAAATTCAGTGTCAAGTCGAGAAGCAAACAGGTGATGTTTAATTATACCAGGCAGCAAGCGGGATAAAAGGTGAAAGGAAGTAGTCGGTGGCCATGAGAAAGGATTTTGTAGTTCGAGACATCTCTCATGGCTACAAGCTGAAAAGCGCTGCGAAACAAGATCTGTATTATGCTTGGTTCCTCAAAACAGAGACTCGAAGCGTGGAGAAAAGAGTGTAATGGAAATGGGAGCCAGGTAAGAGTTCAGTTTTGATTGTTTGCATTTGGTATTGTAATCCTTGCTCTCCGTCAACGCACATGGAATTATCTATCAAGATGCTGGATGTGACCAACTATTCAGTGTGATTCATTCAGCCATAGTCTCAGATGAGCCCGTTGGGCAGTCAGACTGCGCTTAAGGCTCGTTGGAGCAGGTCTTATCTCCGTCGATGATGACCTTTGTATCACGCTTGAAGGGACCTTGCCACTCTGGCAGCGCCTTGAGGAGGTCCTTCTCGTACTTGTCGATGGCCTGGTTCACCCACTTACAAGTACGGCAAGGATGGAACGCGTCCGTGACGGTGAAAGGGAATTGGTTCTGCTCATCGGCGCCCCACACCTGAACATACATGAAGTTGCCCAATTTCTCAGGAGCGAACAGGCGGTGCTCGTATCGGTTATATTCGTGAAACTTGCTCTTCTGTAGGTTGACCTAGCGAACATTAGTATTGCAGTCCCAGTCAAGCTAGATGAGATTGCAGGGGACTTACACGCACAAGTTCCGGCATGTTGCAGTAGATGCCGTCCCAGTCTTCGTTCTTGACCTCTGGAACGTCGTAGCAGTTGTAGCCAAAGTCCTTACGCGCATAAGCCCGCAGTGTATCAGCGGCCAGCTGCATCAGCACGGTTCGAATCTCCTTGGAAGCCCAGCACCCGCGCACAGGTCGAACCCACACTTGACGCCGAGCGACTGTCCACTTGGGGTCGCCCTCGATGAGCGCGTTGGTCCAGAAGGATCCCCACATATCATCGCCGTCATCTTTGCTACAACAGCCAGCGCCGGTGCGAAGTTCCATGAAGGGAGTACACTTCTCGTCGAGGATCTTGAAGACTGGGTCCGATAGGTTGGCGCCGCGTGCGTCTCCAAAGTTGACGGGCTTACGCGAGTGACCGCCGGTCCAGACTTCGGCCGTGGCGCGACCCTGCCATGACAACGAGGGATCCCACCCACGGGTAGTGACGATGTTGCTAAAAGACGCGTCTGTTCTTATGTTAGCTTGGCTCGTCACGAAGGTGTGCATTGAGCCTACTATCAGGACCAGTGTGATTTGATGCGTGGGGAGCCTGGAGGTCGTCGATGGGAGGCCAGGGCGCCGCGACCACAAAGGCAGCAAGGCAGGATGTGGCGACACCAAGGATAGCGAGCTTCATGTTGTTGGAGGCATATCGCGGAGCCAATGGAATTGATGGGTAATGTAGCTCAGTTGGCCTGATGTACGCGTTGGTGACGGTGGAGATGACGAGCTGCTGTGGTGGGCACTTTATATAGCGCACAGGGTCAGGTGAAGGCAGACTGCATGGGCCAGGTGCACAGTGAAACAGAAACAATTCTCGAATTCTCGATGATGGGTGTGGCGCACAAATCTCTCGCGCATCCGTTAAAGGCAAGTGAAGGTTGTTGGAAGCGAGGATTATCTTCGGCAGGAAAGGGTCTATTATGACGGCATGAGTACCTTCCATACAAAATAACTAGTATAGATAGATAATAAACATAGGGAACCCTCGGTCCCTCAACCAATACACTTCATTATCGAACAAAGGTAAAAGGAGAGTCGAGTTCTGGGGCAGTTTCCAGAAGATGAAACGCTCTGTAGACGTACTCAATCCCAGATACGTGGGCTCTCTGGATTTTCCGGTGGAGCACCGACGAGGGCAGATCTTTGCATCTCAATCAAAGCGCCATCGCAGGTGCGATCTTACTCACCGCGGCGGCCTCGTGTTCCGATATTATTTGAGATCGCTTTTGAGCATTATTTTCTGCAACACCTCGGTCTTGCCTGCTCCGTACTGACCAATACTGTCAAATGACTGTCTCGAAAGACTCCTTTTTACTTAGGCATATTCGAGTAATAGTTCAGGGTGGCTAAGCAACACCTGCTTGACAGCTAAGTGGTTTCGATATGATTCAGCTGTTGGTATGACGAGGTATACAGCACGGCGAATGTCACCATCCTCGGTAGGCTTCATTGCACCCGAGTCAAGAGCATGAGCAAGGTAGCGGAACGACATACGATCCATACTACCAGGCTCAGGCTTGAACACATAACCGCCGTAACCTTGAGCTAAAGTCAGCACTCAAAGTTCCGACCAGCGCCTTTCACGTACTTAAAGCTGATGCTGCGACTGCATTATGCTCAGGAGCTACGACTACATCGATGTCAATGATGGGTTTGGCAGCAAGGCCGGGCACAGAAGTGCTTCCCACATGCTCGATGGTGATGATGGGGACTTCTGCCAAAGCTGCTCGAAGCTCAGCCCTGATGCGCACAAAGTGTTCGGCCCACAGAGGGTCGTGGTCAAGCACGGCTATGCGTAAGGCCATGTTGTCTGAAGGGGGGATAGGGGTATGTAAGACTTTCGATAGATGTCAGCATTCCAAGACCTGGACGATAAGCGGATTCGCGACCGCAATCTGTAATCACGTAAGCCTCACATAGCTCGGCCGTAGCAATGTAGACATGTGGGATGGCCCGGCGGTGGTTTCCGATCTGGTGCGTAGAGATAATCGCCTGGAGACACACATTGCCAGCTTCCGTCAGCAGGAGACGTCTAATTAGGGCTCGCGGCTCCCTCAACAAGCATCGAGTCTTTGTTCATGACTACCCATGATAGCTTGGCATAGTCAGTCGGCGTTCAGTCGCACGATCAGAGACTGATCATTGGGTGGAAGGAGACGGTAGAAGTCACCAAAGGAGAGGGGAATCCAATGGTGTGTGAAGCGCGTTAATGTCCCTGCTCTCGTCTCCATACAGTTAGCGCGCTCGGATATGTGTTGATGTCATGGCGACAGCTTCCACGTTGCGATAACTGCACCTTTCCCAACACTTATTGCCACGTCGCAGACTGTTACAAAGCCATTCAAAATTCATCCAGCACCTCAGCAGTGGACGTAATGTTTGCGAGAAAGGAGAACTCTCACCAGACCGGAACTGCTATGACTTGCGTCTGCAATGATTGCCCCACATCAGCCACAGATCCCTCTTGTCCTCCCGTGTTGCATCAGATCATCGACAGGAGCCTGGCAACGATAAATAACTGTCTTTACAAGCAGTTCCGCTGACAACGTTGAGCGATACAGGCCAAAGTTCACAGACCAGGAAGCCTCTCCCATACCGAGCCCCACAGCGCTAGCGGCGAATCCGGCGAAAAATCTCTGCACACGGCAACATAACCTCATTCGCAGCCATCTTGAGCTGAGTGTGAGTTTGCGAGACGTCTGTGAGCATGATGATTTCGTCGACTGGTATATATTGATGTTGTTGAGATCTATTTCCATCAATCAGAGCAATAGCATCTGGCCTAATGGCCCAATGGCAAGGCGCTTGACTACGATCATTCGGCAATCAAGAGATTCCAGGTTGTAAGTGTTCACTCATCACCGCATTATCCAGCGTTCGAGTCTAACAGTTATCAGCGACCCCTGGTTAGGTCATCTAAAACACTTCTTTTTTGCTGATTGTGCACACTATGAAGGTTAGCGTTGCCCTTAGCGTGAACTCTTGCATCTGTTGGCTTCGACGATCTTGGTCTCATGCCTGGTTTTTTGCAACAAAGGAGCCGCAGTTCGGCTTTTCACTGGTAAAGGGAGAACGTCACTTGAAACATAACCTGGAGATTCGAACACAGTTCCAGCCCTCTCATTGTATCATTCTACGTGAATACATGCTGCTGCGGCGGCATCTCGTTGCCTCAGAAAAATCTTCCGCTAGCCGTGTCCATGCCAGAGTCTCCAAAATACAACCCGTAGGTTCGCGATCCTCCTCCAGCTTCCACCTGCGAGTATAAAGCCCAATCACAGACGCTGATTGGCATTGACGCTTGCCAAAGCACACCCAGCCGTTCCAGCTCCTCTTGCAGCCTTGCGCTCACGCTGACGCATGCCCGACGCCTCGTTTTCTTTTTCCTCATACCAAAGACGCATGGCCTTGACATACCCGACATCTCGAGGGAACGAGGAGCACTTATCAGTGGGACTCGCGTCGACCTTGGTGACTTCAGCCTGCTTGCCGTCCTTGTGTTCCAGCCCCTTGTCATCCAGCCTGATGTTGCTGTTGGCTGCCTCGATGTTTAGCTCTGGAAGCGTGCGGCGACTGCGGCGGGTGCAAATCGTTTCTTGAGATGCTTTCGAGTCTGCATCGTCAAAGCTCGATGTTGACGGCAGTCGCATCTTGCCAGGACTTGGAAGTGGAGATGCCTTCTGGCTTTGTAGAGCTCGACATCGGGCAGAAAACGAGGGCGAAGGCGACGGCGGATGCATCCGCAATGGATGTATGTTGGTAAGGCTCTCAGCAAAGCCAACGGGTGGCGATTTTGTCACCGTTTGCTGTCGGATGGGCGCAATAGGCTGAGCATGCTGATTATAGGTACTGCTCGAGACCCTTTGAGTCAGTGTACCTGACTTCTGCGAAGCGAGACTGTTCCCTTCTTCATTGTCGCGCTCCTGCATCCAGCCGCCAAAAGTCGACACAGTTGCGATACTCAAGGGTCGGATGGCCGGTACGCGAAATGGCGATCCGAAAACATCGATGCTGTCTGGCCTATAGGGCGAGGGGGTAGTATCCCTGCTGCTGTTGCTTTCTTGTCGAGACCGTGCGGCTAGATCGCGCTCCCTCCGAGGCGTGACCGATGTGGACAGGACTGGAACGTTGCTAACGCCCCATTCCTCCACAGGCTTTGAAAAACTCGATAACGCCCGAATGAATCCACCGCGAGGCTTCGTTGGCGTTGAAGTTGGCGTTGGCGATGCGTCAGACCTAGGGCGCGACATAGTGGTCGTCCTTGGGAGGTGGTTGAGAGAAGCGCGAAGGGAGCAGTAGTAGCCCGAGGAAGAAGACCTCCGATCGATCGACGCGAGCATAAAATAATCAGTGCTCATTTGCGCGGCCAGTCTTCACTTTCACCTTGATGACGCATGCGTCTGGTGAACCGCTGGACTTGCCAATCAACCATTCTCCTGACTGCGACCGAGGAATTACAACCATCCTCGCAGAACATCAATGACGCTCAAGCAATGTAGAGCCGTTAAGTTTTCATTCATGAATCCAAAATTCAGCAACTTGACTAGAACAACCCAACACCTCTGGCACTGCTCGCACGGGGAACATGCGCGACTTTAAGTTCCTTTATCTTCTTTTCCCTGTCCAGACGTGATTCAGCCTCGTTCTTCTCCATCTCAGCGCGTTGCTTAAGTGCGTAACTACGGGCATTGACTTGAGTGCATAAGCCAGATAGCATGTTCGGCAGGTTCCACTGCGATGGACACGTTGCAGCCTGCTTCCCAAGACTGTCTGTAGTTCCCGCGAAAGGTTCTTTCACTGGGGTGGCCGACGCTGGGTAGCCCACGAGAGATGGAATCGTCGAAGTGCTAGTAGTGGTCTGATACTGAGCCGATCTAAGTCCGCTCCGCAGTTGGCCAGTCCCGGGGGGTTTGGTCACGTCCGCGAACACCCCCCTTAGTCCACGCAATTGACGTCCAACGCACTGATAAACGCCAGTTTCAAAGCGCAGCTGTTTTCTTGGAGGTTTTTCGGACCGACCGAGATCATTACTGCTTTTGCGTTTCAGCACAGGAGCAGGAGAGGTGGATGAGGTCAAGTCCAAGCTCGACCTGCTGGTGGCTACGTCGAAGGGCAGCGCCATAGAAGACGTGGGAGAAACAGACTGCGAAGGAGTCCGCCGTGCCGCACCCCATGCAGTTGGCTCCTTCTGTGCTTCGAATACAGCTGGTGTGGCCTCTAGTGCAGACTCAAAGGGCGGGTAAGCTGTTGTCGCTGACGTTGATGTGAGGAAGAGCCAAAGCTTCGAGTCAATAAAGCTGACCACACCAGAACGTGACTCAACTGCGGGTGGCCCTGTCCGCGAGTGGTTTTGCGGACTAGAGCCTGGATTGGTCGTCTTTACAGTCGGTCTGGATGGGTAATAGGTAGCAGATGGCGGCGGAGGGAGATCATCAAGACAATATACATTCTCCTGTACAGTTGCACGACCAACAGGCCCGTCGTTGAATGCGCTATAAATCGTTGCTCCAGCAACATCAAAGTCAGTGAAGATGCCAGCTTCGTTAAGCTTTGGTAATGATACAATATTTGTGTGTGCATTGGCATCGTAAAGCACATCTTCGAGGACCAACATGCTGCCATCGTTGAAGTACAGCGGGACCGTCCCAGTCCATTGGCTCAATTTGGTAGCTCGATCATCATAATGATCAGAACAGAACACAGAGTCCACGTTGCTGTAATACTCGCTGTCTTTTACAACATGCGTGGAACTGTTGAGATCAAGGCGCCAACCCAATTGGCAACTCGGTGTCGAGTCGGACAGCAACGGCCGACTCTGCAGAGGGTGTACCGCAGCTGCAACGACTGCGGCAGAAAGTAGGGCAGCGGCTAACTTACCCTTGTGCTTGGCAATGTATTTGCCTAAAGTACGAGATGACGTCCCAATCTTTCTGACACCAGCCTTGAACGGCTCTCGTAATCGTTTGAACATTGTGTGAGTACGGTACAATTTCCATTTGGGCACAGCTTGTTCCTTTCTCGATATCGTTGTCGTTGAGCTCTGTGCTGCATGGGAACTGGATCCTTTGATCAGGTTCGAATCGGTAGTGCAGCTTCTCTGCCGGGACCCGTGTCTCAAATGTGCAATCCTGGCGTTCGGGTCTGTTGCATCGATGTCACGAGGCAGTAGGCCCGTATGATCATGGGGGACACGCGCAATGATTTTAGCAGCGGTTATCGACTGCAGCAGTGTAATATTGCTAGCAGTATCGTCGTTTTCGTTCAGAGTTTGAACGCTTGAATTGCCAACATTGGTGTTGTCGCTTGTCTCCGTTAGTCTTATGCTGTTGTGGATTAACGATGCACAAGTCATGAGGGGAGACTCTGCCGTGGAATCGATTGTGGCTTCCTGATTGGGGTCTATCTCTGCCTTAGCTATGTCGTGTTCATTGTCGTTGAGGCTTCCTTCGCTGAAGAAAGATTCCTGTATGTCGGCCTCATTGAAGGCACCGACCTCCTCACCTTCAAGAGGAGGAATTAGTCCGCTATCATCGGGATTGGATAAATTGGTAGCCAGTTGAGTTTCTCGGGACTTCGATAGTTCTGTCAATTGCTCATATGACAAAGTATGCCCAGATGCAGTGGATAGCTCCACGTAGGCACTCGCCGAATCCGTGCCAGCAATTTTCGAACCGTAACCCTTTGGTTGATATTTTGAACGCGACCAGTCACCAACATGTCCAGTTCTCTGGCAGTGTGCATGAAAAGCGTGTGCTGCAGTGTAGCTGAAGCCGCAAGAGCAGTAAAAGTGACGTAAATCAGAAGCGGGGTCTGGTGCCGGGCGAGATACGGCTACAAATTCACTGTTGTGTCCAGACGTCTGGAGATGGCGCTCATAGAAATCAGCGCGAGTATAGCTATCTCCACACTCACAATGTAGGGTTCTGACGTGCTTATTGACACGGCGGTACCAGGGGCGCCGTGGAGACATCCTGCAAATCACACTGTGTGCAGCTGGTTTCGTATAAATTGGATTCGAGGTAGTCGCGAATGCTAGATGAAGTCAGTTCGTCGTGAAATCTTGCGGATAAACCAAACACTATATGCGTTATCGTGCTGGTGTGCAGACAAAGGGAAGCACGTGGTACTACGGCTTTGTTCGAGATAAGACAACGAAGCATCGCTCTGACTACCGTCGCAGAGACCATGTGCATAAAACCTTGATAGAACATTGTGTGTACCGCGCAAAAAGCACATCGTGTGTGAACCTGCTTTGTGTCAGAGCGCCAATGACTGGCAGAAGCAACTCGTACTAACGTTTGGTCGGTCTAAAGTCACGTATTCATGCCGCGTTATTCAACTATTCAAAAGTGACTGCAGCGTTAAAGATATCGATGCTCATATTCACGATGCGCACAAAGAAGCCTGTCCCGACAGATTCGCCCCAGCAGCCAACGTGAGGCAGGTGCTCCATCTATGTAACACTTCCAAGCTCTCTGCACTACACAGCGCCGATACTGCCTTTCTCTCCTGCTTCTCTTCTTGCAATTTCTTCTACATTCAGCACAGTTCCATCTTTGAGTGACTTCTGTATCTCTTCCTTTTTCACGCCACATCTGGCGCTGTATGTGCACTTGTTTCTTCCGCAATTCGTGTTCCACCAGAAGCTCTCGCCCCAGCATGTACTGCCGACTAATTCCAATACGAGCACACATGCAACCAAAACTGTCGATGTAGCGACTAGCTCCAGGCTGTTTAGATGCGCCAATGGAAGACACAGTATGACGATAGCGATCGCGACACGGAAAAGGAGGCGGAAGTTCTTCTTGATGCGCTGGTTCGGAATTTTGCGATGTGTGTGCGCCCACGCGATGATGGCGAGGCAGATCAGAGAGACACCCAGACCTCCACAGTAATACCAAACCAGACCTTGAGAGATGTGGTCTTCAGACCGGCCTACGAAAGTCTCATACAGCGTCTCAATGTCTGCATTAGGACAATCATGTGCCCGAACAAGGACTGCAAGTGCACCAGCGCTCAAGACGAAGGACATAATAAATGGCAAATGAATGCAATACCAAACTATGGCTATGCCCCCACGTTAGCTTAGCCATCATCAGCAGCACTGGAGGCCTACCTGTCGAAACATGCCGTCTTATAGCATGAGTGTGCAGATTGAAGGAGTCAATCTCGAAGTAGATCCAGTTGAATATGAACGCCTGAATCAGACCAAGTACAGCCTTGCCAAAGAACGCATTCACACCCATTGCCGAGGAGCTCTGGTACAGTATGCCCAGTACGCAGGATCCGAAAATCAACGTCACGAATGCGTTGGTCCGCTCGATCCTGTGCTCGATGTTGACGCCTGGGTAAAACTCAAGGCGCTCCTTCCAGCTAGCAGGTAACTTGCGCTCTATCCCCGGCATACGTGCCATGATCAACAGGAAGCCTCCAAAGAGGTCGAACACTATCGCTGTCCATATAAGACCCTGGCGGCTGGGCTCCTCGACATGAATACTGCTAATCCAAAGAGCGACTGGAACGAGCGCGATTACACCATTGCCTATCATGGAGGCGCGCACCATAGGTATCTGGTAGGAATACCAGAAGAGGCTGACGATCAGATACAGCCTCGCGGTAACATAAAAGGCAACTAGTGGCGTGTAGGTGTGCTCGAATGCATCTACCATGTTCGTCGTAAAGCCGAGTAGGCATGTCAGGATGAAAAGCACGCTGCCGCGACGCAAGACGTCGTCGCTGTCGAACCACGAAATGAGCAGACTGATGTCGGTCCAGAACTTCCAGCCCATGATGAATGTGATGACAAAGCGTAGCAACGACTGTCCATCAGGATGCTCTGCTGCGGTATCACCAGTGACTGCAATAATGCCAACATAGAACAGGTCGATGAACAACTCATAACTAGCCACTTCCTGCGCCTCTCTCGCGCGCCAAAGTAGCCCTTTGTGGAAGTATTGGCGAACAATGGGCTTTTGATAAAATCGCATTGTCTCACCGAGCTTGCGGCCTGCATGCCAGGTATCTTTGTCGAAAGTAGAGTCGCCAATGGAAGCGCTGTCCTCGTCGCCCGAGTCTCTGGTACGCAAATGCGCGGAATAGCCGTATTTGGAGAAGTTAGCGTCAAGCTGCACAGCGTGCTCGCTGATCATGTGAAGTTCTGACGAAAGCGCGTCGAGCTGGCGTAGTACGCCCTCGAAGTCAGCAACGAGGTCTGGGTTCTCTTCCTTGAGCTGGCGGTGTCTCTCTTCGTAATGACTATGATTGTGGCGAAGAGCTTCAATCTTGTCACGAGCAAGTCAGCCTGAGCACATCACATAGGAAGAGTTGCTGCAAACATACATGCTCAGGACTTCCATGAATAACCAGGTCGAAGTCGTCTTTTTCATTCAGGCGCAAGGTCTGGCTCATGCGTCGTGCTTCATCAGGGTTTTTCGCAATGTGTACTTGCCTGCCATCTGGACGGAGTAGATGCTTAATCCTTCTCCCAGCTCCGTGCAGATGGTGATGGTGATGATGGTGTCCAGAGGCGAGACCAGGCGGCGTATTAACGCCATCGACAAGGGTTGCCGGCGTCGAAGACATGACGATGGTGTAGAATTTCAAAAGCAAGCGCGGGATGAACAGACCTGTCTGCTTTTTCTATGCGAGAGTAAATGTACGTGCATTTCGCAAGAGTTTAGCAATACCTAGATCCGTACCTGATGGGCGGTGTGGCTTGTCGTTATCGATGTGTGTGAGCTGCTGATTCGTCGTTCCGCGTTAGCTCAGGTGAATAAGCAGATGTGAGTAAGCACACTAGTTGCGGGGTAAGCTTCTGCGATGCTGGGTCTGCGTGTGCTTACAAGATACTGACAGTTCGGTCAATATTCTCTAGCTAGATGGTCGAGGTCGATGTGGATGGTCCAGTGGCTTATGAGATTTGCCACAACGAACTTTTGAGGATTGCAGCAGGGGTGCCCGAACATCGAACGTCGGTCTTTCTCTAGTACATGACTGATGTTGGTGACTTGTGCCATCACTAAGAGTCAACAGTCATGCACCATCTTCGTTTTCGTAAGCAGTAGCTATGGTAAGGCTGCGAATGGTGGCTATTTCTATGACTAACAACTGTGCGTGTAGAAGCTTGAGGCAGCATCTTCCTTATACAATATATTAGGACATGTCATGATTTATGGCCGAGTCCAGACCGGGACAATCTTTTGAACAAGCCGGATGGCAGCCCCTCTCATAGACTTCGCATTTCCTTGAGGCGATTCACGCAGTCCACATCTGTAGACTGCAATTTCTGTAGTCATTGAGCATAGGAGCTTCGTTGCAGTGCAGCATCTTTGTCAATGTATCGAGCTGCATACCTACAGCGACATTTTACCGCTCCTAAACGATCACCTCTGCATGAGCTCCTGGCGCAATTTCCTGGCTCGAGAGTGAACAATACCCTGTCTTTGATGTCTTGCATGGACCTATCGCACGTGCAATTCATTGTGAATGCTATCTACTATCCGCACGTGTCTCTCAATACAGACCGACCCAGTCACTGGCTTCGAGCTATAGGTATCACGACTTCAGCGATGGATGAAGACCACCTCAGGGCACGCATTACGCCGAACGATCGCAGTAGCTCTGTATACATCGTCACGTCCATTAGATTTATTTACAGTGGTCCGGAGTTCTTGACATGCCTGCTGATCATCAAATGACATGTACTGGGAGATGATCCGGCGATGCTTGCCGTACAGGTACATTTACCACACAACCGTGATGCAAGTGTACATACTTCATCAGTATACTAATTATGTAACGCAGCTATTACTGTGCAGTTCGTGCTGTTACTCGCTTCTTCATCAGCTGGATTAGCCAAGTCGTTTGAAACGCTCACTGAGCCCCAGTACTCGAAAATATCATCTGTGAGTCTTCTGAACTCACATATGGTGGCTTTTTCCCAAGCTCTGACAGACATTTCCGGCGCTCAAATTGCAATATATGTTTTCCTCGGCTTCTCGAAGCTTGCCACAATTCCACTCGAATGGCGCCTTTTCAAATGAGACATGAAGAGTGCTCGGACAATTCGCATCACTATCAATGCAGTTGTCGTAGGGTGGGCACTTGTCTCTGTGTCGCTTGTATCAGTGGGCTGCTCGACAGCGGGACTTTTGCCGAAGGCATCTACGAACATCTGTCCTGGCATCAAGACACGTTATCTGATTGTTACCATCGCAGACGAGACTCTTGACTTGGTTCTGATGTTCGTGGATATGTATCTGTGTCGTCATCTTCAGATGGACGTTCTATTCAAGCTGCAGGTACTGGGGTGTTCGCTTTGCGTTTGCCGGTCTTGGCCCTCGCGGGCATGTTTTGGACAAACTGGAAGACTTCGATGCACCCTAACAATCCTGGGGTCAACCGCGCCTCAAGGTTGGTGTATCAGCAGTGTCAATTGTGCTGTTATCTAGTTGCCGCCACTATGCCCTGTCTGAAGTTCATACAAAGCTTCCACACGGTGACGGGGAGTGGTCAGAAAGCTGGCTTTTGTTACTCATCGAACTCAAACGCCTATGGACACACCTCTAGCGTACATCACGGCACCGTGCAGGTGGGCCGCGGCAGAGATTTTGAAATGGACTGCCTAGACAATAAGGCAGGTGGCAAATCACGACTCGGACATGCGGCCAGTAGTCAGCCAGCGGTCAGAATCAATAGGAAGGCCCCTATGGACGTTGGATCGGCTTTTGGTGAGATGTTGGAGCTGGAGCGTAGAAGCACTCAAGACTCGGATCGGAAAAGCTAGCAGAGTACCCAGGAGCTGGTCATTAGAAAAGACGTTCAGTTCCATGTCAAGCGCGAACCTGTAAAGGGCAGTGAGCTTCACAGACTCGGTCTGCTCCTGCTCCCGAAGTAAGCATATCAGAAAATTGCGCTTTTAAGCGGCTCTTGTCTTCTTTCTACGGCCTGCAAGCCTCGTTGCTCATGCCGCTCTTATCCCACATAAACAGGATGTTGCCACCCTTTACGTTCTCCTTTCGCAAGGGGTTCTCAACTCCTTCATTTACATTGCCAATAACCTCGTCGAAACCACATTTGAGATAGAACGCATCTGAGCCATCGCTTGCTATAACGCTGGCTTTGATCCGTTCGTCCCGCGCACGTTTTAAGCCCCATTGCACCAGGAGCCTGCCCACGCCCTGTCCCTTCACGTCTGGATCGACGCAGCACAGCGACAGGTACCAATTCGTTGCGTTGGCACCCGCCCAGTAATGCTTTGTGTATCGAGCAGATTCTTGCAGAATTGTCTTTTTCGAGGGATCCAGAGCACGATTTTTGGTCAAGGTAAGGCAGGCCATGCGGCGGGATGAATCCATGCTGAGTTGATCTTCTGCGCGCCTGCATCGTCACCCTGCCTCTGCCATACTGCTAGGCCAAGTATCTTCTCTTGTTGATTCTCGTCGTGCTTGACAGCAACAATGATTTCGTTGCGGGCATCTGACCAATCAGCCTGAACCCATTCGTGCCAGAAGATCTCGACATCGTCCGGGAAGTCGTAACGATGCGGATGAATCACTCGTCCGAAGAGATCTTCATCAAAAAAGGCGCGGGCGCAGATGCGCGCAATTGTAGGCTCATCTGCATGCTGAGCCGGACGAAGATGCATCGTAAAAAATTGCGGAGGTCCAGGGCCGACGATAGTGGTGCTGAATAGGCTATCAAATTATAATCATTCTAAACGCTGGTCATTTTGCCTACTCTGTGTTAGGAAGTGGATTTGGTTTTTGGAGGTGGGGCTGTGGCAGTTGCTTCAGATCTGGCACTGGCGGCCAGGACGCATGCCACCTGACCATGGACGTGCCAAGAGTCGGCATGACCATACCTAATATAGTAGGTGCCCCACGTCAACCCACTTTTCCTATGCTAGATTTACTTAAAATCCTAACTTATTCCTAACTTATTCCTAACTTATTCTTTAAGATATTCTATAGTTACTTGGAGTTAAAGTATGTTAAGGTTAGGATTAGTTAAGGTTAGGGAAAGTGGAATATATAAATAATTACTTAGGAATAACCTTAGAATTAATTTTAAATTAATTCAAAATTAATTTCAAACTAGTTTTAAGTACGCTAATATCTTAGCATGCCGACTCTTGGCACGTCCATGGTCAGGTGGCATGCCACCACACTGGTGGCTGGCGGCCTATGGATTTGGCGAATTGACGCCCGGGCCTGTGCCCACCTCAATGCACACGCCCCCCCTCCCCTCGCTTCAACACCATGTGTACAGCTTCGATATCATGGATCAAAATTGCTGCTCGACTTTCCTGCGCATCGAAGGGCAGATTCGCGGGAACACTCTTGCGAAGCAGCAAGCAGTCCCGCCGTGCCTTCAATGTATACAAGCTGCGGGTTCCTTGAGATTAGCGGAGACCATCTCAAGACCTAGGTGCTGTCAGGAACCATGGCTCAATCAGAGCACTTGTACTGCTTGATTGCTTCAGTGACCCGAAGCCTTCAGTGCAGGAACCGCAAGCCAGGATCACTGCGAAAGTGGTGTCAAATTTAGGAATTATCAATACGCGGAGGTGCGAACATCATGCTAACATACTGAGGGTGCTCAATTTACGACCTTGGCTGTAGCTGATATGTTTCTTAATTGGTTAATTAGCAGATATCCATCTGGCCCGACAACCCCGCACAATTTCGAGAATGATTTGTGGACGCAGAAATTGAAGTATCAACGTGCGGACAGTCTGCAATACAAGGCTTCACTCGCATCCAACGCTAGCGAAGGAGGTCGGACGCAAGACACAAAGAGGTCATTGAGCAAATGTGCTGATAATCTGCAGCCGCTTCTTTCTTGCCGCTTGCCGACGCATTATTTTGTGGTGGATGTTGCGACAAATCGTTGCTGGTGAACGGTCCCCGGTGCTGCCAGCCCAACATCAGCCTCAATAGCCTCGAACGAAGTCAGCATGCTTTTATAGCAGAACGTCTTCACAAGAGCCTTCGTATTCCAACAAGTTCAATGCCTATCGTGATCGTCTTGGCTCCGTGGCAATGTTCGCCTACGCGCTGATCAAGCAAGCTGCATTCTGCTACACTGCCAAAGTGTAAACTTGATATCGCTAAGCTCGCGACGAGATCGGCTCATTATACTACTGAAGAGCATTGGCTATTCTTCTCACAGCTTCTGCGACGACTTCGGGTGGCTGTGTGAAGACCATTCTAAACCATCCCGGCTCTTCAGCACCCATTGCGTCACCACCAACAAGAAACACTTTTTGCCGAGCCACTTCATCTCGAACCACTTCGGCGACTTTGAGAGCATCCTGATCTGCAGTACTTTCAGGGTGTTGCATGATGTACTTCTTGCCAAGATTTAGCCAGATAAAGAATGCTGCTGTGGGACCGGACTCATGCTCGATATTATGCTCCTGCAATAATCCAACGGCATACGCATAAGCGAGTGACATACGACTGCGATTTGTAGAAATGTAGTGTCCTACGAACGCTCGATCCGAGATGATGGCCCGTAGTGCATTTTCGGCGAATGACGAAGGAGACGAGAAATACGCACAAGCTTTGCTTGCAGACAGTAGTTCAGGATTGCCTTGGGAGATCATGACTCCGAGCCGAACGCCGTTTGCGCCAAAGTCCTTCGAAGCACCCCAGAGTACATGAACTAGACCGGCGTCAATGCTGCCATCCGTGGGAACAGAAAGTACAGATGTAAAGTCTGTGAAGCCCTCTTTTGGCGAGTCGATAATGTTATCCCACGTTGAGAGCGCATAGATCTCATCGACCACAAGATGGATGCCGTACCTCTGGCAAAGTTTCATGAGACCGACAATTGCTTCTCGGGAGTAACATCGTCCAAGCGGGTTGTTGGGATTGCACAACAGTAGTGCACGGATTTTGACGCCGCAATTATGTGAGCGGATAAGCGCAGCTTCGTATTCTGCCACACAACTGACGCCGCACGGGTCAAGCCCACCAAAACCCACTGGAACGATTTGGACACCAGCACGCAGTTGGGTAGCGTTGATAAAAGCCCGATAGTAAGGTCGACCAAGCAGAATACCCTCTCCGGGGTCCGCCAGGTTCCACGCGCAGTGCTCTACCGTCGACGTGACGCCATTCGTGATCAGGAGGTGACCAGATTTAATTGGACGTGCAGGACGGAATCGGTCGTTGAGGAATGTCGTCAATGCATGACGCAATACCTGTGACCCAGTTGGGCCATCTCCGTACGTCAAAGCTCTTGCGGCCTCGTCTATAAGCGATTTTGAATTTAAGAAGTCTCGGAGCTCGCTGTACATGAGGGCATTCTCAGCAAGACCGACGGAAACCCACCCCTCAGGATTTCTCTCCGCGTGCCACGCGTCAGCGCATTTCTCCCAAACAAGCTGTACACAGTGAGTAGTCGTTCCGAATGCAGCTCAGGTGCTCGTACACAATCAGCAGCACCAGCACTGCGCGTATTTGATCCACGAGCAGAAAGCCTTGCATGCATGCTGCAGATTGGACGTGTCGCTGAGTTTTAAGTCGGACTCTCTACACCGTGGAAAAGGTCTGCAGTTGATATCCGTTGCGTGAGGCTTTCCGATGTGGGATGAGATAATGTTGATTGCTTACTCCAGAGGTCACTCTGTATTTTCCCGCTCCGCAGCTTCCGCCTTATCCGCACATCCACCGCCAATTCCTCGGCCTATCAGCAGTGCCAAAGCCTAGTAGCTGATATAAAATTAGTTAAAACAGTCAATTAAGTACGTTTCTAACACTAGAATAATAAATAGTATACCTACTGATCTATCAATAATGACTACCTATATAACGTACATCACGGGCGAGCGGCGCACATGGGCGAGCGGCGCACTTTTGCCAAGACCCTACCAAAACACTAACCTCTACTAATGCCTCCACAAAAACAACAGACAGACGCGTTAAAAGAAGCTCAGATACAGCTTGCAATCCAAGCTCTTAAACAAGACCCTAATCTCTCTGTTCGACGCGCTGCAGCTATCTTCAGCGCCCCTGAAACAACACTACGCGCAAGACGCGCCGGACGACCTTCACGCGTTAATACCATAGCCAACTCACGAAATCTGACCAATACTGAGGAGCAGGTGATTGTTACGCATATACTTAAGCTGTCTAAGCAAGGACGGCCTCCCTGGCTCGCAGATGTGACTAATATCGCCAATTCTCTGCGGAAAGAGCGCGGTTTAGCCCCTGTTGGCTCAAACTGGGCCAGCACGTTCGTTTTGCGTTAGGAGGAGCTTAAAGTGGTGTTTAATCGCAAGTACGACTATAAGAGAGCCCTGTGTGAGGATCCTGAGGTCATACAGGGCTGGTTTGACCTTGTAGCTAATACCAAAGCCAAGTATGGCATCTAGGACAATGACACGTATAACTTCGACGAGACAGGCTTCATGATGGGCTAGATAAGCTCTAGAGCAGTCGTTACAGCTTCAGAGAACCGTGGACGGGCAAAAGCAGTCCAGCCAGGCAATCGCGAGTGGGTAACGGTCATCTAGGGCATTAATGCCACAGGGTGGGCAATCCCGCCCTACATTATCTTCAAAGCCCGCCGCCACCAGTCCAACTAGTACAAAGATGATGACCTGCCCCAGGATTGGACTGTTGCTGTCTCTAAGAACGGCTAGACTACTAACAAGCTTGGTTTTGACTAGTTAAAGCACTTTGACAGGCATACAAAGACGCGCACTGTTGGCACCTACCGTTTGCTGATTATTGACGGCCATAAGAGCCACAACTCTAAGGAATTCAAGCAATACTGCAAGGACAACAAGATTATAGGTCTATGCATGCCTGCGCACTCATCACACCTCCTACAGCCACTTAATGTGGCTTGTTTTGGCCCTCTGAAGAAGGCGTACGGGGATAAGGTCAATTAGCTTATACACAACTAGATTAACCACATCACAAAGCAGGAGTTCCTCCCATGCTTTATAGCAGCTTATAACAAAGCTATAACCTCTAGCAACATCCAGGGAGGGTTCTAAGGGGCCGGATTGGCTCCATTTGACCCAGATCGCGTCATATCAACCCTAAATGTGAGGCTGCGCACCCCATCGCCACTACCCCCCTTAAACAGCCCGCTCTGGCAGTCGCAAACCCCAAGCAATACCCTAGAATTTGGGTCGCAATCAACGCTTGTGAAG
Organism: Didymella pinodella; assembly: GCA_039634465.1. Taxonomy (NCBI): domain Eukaryota; kingdom Fungi; phylum Ascomycota; class Dothideomycetes; order Pleosporales; family Didymellaceae; genus Didymella; species Didymella pinodella. The sequence continues at coordinate 337,288 of CP113351.1, forward strand.
AAGAGGATTTAGAGGCATGTAGACAGCTCACCAACCTCTATGGTGGAAGCGTTTAAGAAGGTGTCAAAGGGGGCAGCAATTGTTGCGCACAAGCTAGCTTTAGCACAACGGGAGAACGCTGCGCTTCACGCAGCTCTAGCAGCTGCTACAGAACGTAGATCGCGTAAAAGAAGGCATGTCCAGACAGAGGGAAGCCTCACGGTTGAAGAGGGCCAGCGGCAGACTGCTCTATTAGAGTTTGGCGCGCGTAGTGATGGAAAGAAGAGGAAGACACAGGTGCGTGCTAAAGGAGGTGAACTATCCCAACGACGCTGTGGACGGTGCGGAGAGGGTGGGCACAACGCACGAACGTGCAATAATAGAGCAGAAGAGGTCTCTAAGTAATATTATAGCTTGTTTTGCCTTGTGCAGGGCTAATTTGTGGTGTTCTGGGCCATAATGTAGGTGTTTTTGGTGGGGTCTTGGCAAAAGTGCGCCGCTCGCCCATGTGCGCCGCTCGCCCGTGATGTACGTTAGAAGTTACTGATTCATTGCAAAACGTTGAGTATCTTTAAATGCATACTAATTACTAACCGTGAAATGGCTTAGCGGCGTGTCCCTTCAAACTTCCAAGGCTGCCTTCTGCTGGGCATCATGTCTTGACGCAAGTATCTGATTATCGGCGTTGGCTGCCTGCTTCAGCGACCCTTGTGCAAAGGCTACCTGACAGTTCGATGGCCAGCGTCGCATTACATACTTGGTCACTTCGCTTTCATGCTCTCCTTGCCGACCTCGGGAGGTATCCCGTCCGCAGACGTCGCCGATGCGTGCGCTCTACAAAACCTCGGCAGGTCCAACGACTTGCGGCTCACCCATGGGACGAGGGTGGCAACGGTGCGGGCACCAAATTTGAGCCTCAACGCCATATGATCAGCATTCCCCAGCATCGTTGCTTATGGCGCTCCTTGTTGCGCCGCAGTCACTTCCCCTCAGTATCTATGAACGCTATTTGCTGGTCAGGCACTGCGAAGAGCCGGTTGAATTCAACCTTGAAATGCCATGGAGGATAGAACGGCATTTGGCGTACGTCAAGGTCATCGCAAAAGCTTATACCGACGTCACCTTCCTCTTTCGAACATGTTGTTACCTGCCGAGCCGCGGGGCGCAGGCTTAGAGCGCCACACTGAGCTTGACGAAGCTTGATCTGGCGACCTAGCAGAGGCTTCCACCAACCGCTGCGCTGCAAGCCACAAGCGTGGCCCACATTCCCCAGTCCGTCCCAAGCACGGTTGAGACGAGTGCGGAGCAGAAATGCGGAGAGCCTTGGGAACTCGGGAATTCGTAGGATTTCGACCTTTTCCCCCTCGGCTGGGTGTATTGATGACGACGACATGAGCGGATGCAGCCGTCTTTTACCGTCTCTGAACGTTACTTGACAACAATTAAAAGCACCGAATCCTGTCCCACCATTCTGGATCTCTAAACGACCGTCTCCGCACTCTCGGATTACATCTGGACCTTGCCAGTCGCTCTACTACATTCCGCTCCTTCCTAGCCGCGCAATCGCAGCCATGGCCAACGTTCACAACGTTGATCACGAGATGAAAGAGCATAATGGCCATACCTTTGTTGGTAGCGGGGCAGAGCTCAGTCGTCAAGTCACTGTGCAACTCAGCTCCGAGCAGTATGAACGCCTGTTCTTCCAACCATCAGCGCCTCGTCGCGGCGACCTTGCAAAACGCTTCGGCACGTCCAGTCGCCACTTCAAAGTTTGAGAAGATGCTAATTGTGCGAAGCCAATCCGACACTTCTCGGTCTGATCGGCTTTCTGATTCCGTACACATCAACCATCCTCATTCTTTGCGGTTTCCAAGGTGCTGTAGCACCACAGAGTCTAATCGGCTTGAGCGGGGACTACTACTTTTTTGGCTGCATTGCTATGAACCTTGCGGGTATTGCGGAATTCATCCTCGGTAACAGTGGGTGCTCAGTGTTTAGCTGTGCGGGCATCATCGCTGATTTATATTTCAGCATTTCCAATGGCGGTCTTCCTTATCTACGGCAGTCATTGGGGCAGTCTCGCATACACTCAGGATCCCATCCACCAGACTACGTCTCCCTTTGCGGAGCTCGGTGGCGCTAATGGTGCAGCATATAACTCATCTCAAGGCTTCCACAACGTCACGATGTCAGTAGCTCCGAACATGTCGACCCTCGATTGTCTGTAGAAGTTGCTGACCTCCATAGGGCCATCGCGAGTTTCGTGTTCTTCATGGGGACTTTCCGTGTCAATGTGTTCTTCACCTTGACCTTCTTTGGCCTCATAATGCTATTCTCCTTCATTGCAGCGGCCGACTTCCGCGTTGCACACGCCACTACCGAGGCCGATGTCGAGCACATCAACAAGCTGCTCCACTTCGCCGGTGGTTTTGGTTTTATCGGTCTCGTCTGTGGTTGGTATCTGGCCATTCTTACCGCTTGCGAGGCTGTCGGTATCCCATGCCCGCTCCCTATCCTAGACTTGAGCAGCAGAGTGTTCCCCAAGAAGGATGCTCCCATCAATGGTGAATAAGTGGGCGATTATCTATAAAACAATTCTGCTAGACTAAGAAGTGAACAATAGGATGTGATGCCGAAGATGGCCGTCTGGTGCCTGGGATTGACGGCTGGCTACGAGAAATGCAGACGGGAGAGACGGGGGCCGCTTAGTACCTACATTGGATGGGACGTTACTTGCGCCTCGGTAGTTTTCCAGATCTTGCTGTTATTGCATTGAGCTCTGTGGCATTGCGCATATGCGATATGACGTCCAATACGAACACGAATTCGAGGGCCCCACGCGAGAACTTCGTCGTACCACTCTCTGAGTGAGCGCATCGCGTTGGTGTATACTGACACTGCTGTGGATGCGAGACGTCAATGAGCATCCTTCTCAACAGATCAGAATACCCTGATCCATTACGTTTGTGCAGTTGTAGAGTGTGTCTACGTTCGCTCGTCTGTTCTCGTCGTACTGTATGTACGTCGGCTCGGCTCCACATTCTGCTTGGAAATTTTAGTATGGAACGGGATCGAGCCGTGCTCGTACAAGCTTTGACATCGCCGTTGAACAAGTCTCCACAATCTTAAAATAGGCCCAAAGTAGACCATAGGCGGCATGATACCCTCAAGATTTTCAGATCGTTACCACATTAAATACGAGAATGTCAAGTATATAAGAACAAAACACTGCTCTTCAGCAACACCATCAAAACACTGTCAACTACATCCCACGCCACTCGCTCACAACCCCCGAATACTTCCTCAACCATCAAAATGCGTTTCACCACTGCTACCATTGTCTCCATGGCTGCTGCTGTCACGGCCACCGTCATTCCTCGTGCGGACATTGGCAGCTGGAATGTGACCATCGTCCACACCGGTGGTGCCGACAGGGCGCGCACTGAGACAGTCTCCGGTGTCTATGCCAACAGCGGTCTCACTGACAACATCCCCGTCACCTGCCATTTCCAGGGCATGATCGACGGCGAAGTCGTTAACAAGATCACATGTGACCCCGAGTCATTCAGTTATGTCCTTATAGACGATGGAGGTGACCGTATGTCATGATAGTTGCGTAACCTCAAAACAGATGCTGATGATACCGCAGGCATTGCTCTGACCCAAACCGTTACCCTCAGCGGCACCAATGTCACCATCAAGGGTACATCCGAGCCGTACACGACTGTCAGCGACGGCATCACTGGCAAGGGATGGAGCGTATCTGACGTCATCGTCGATGCTTCTACAGCTGTTGCGTAGGGCGTATGACCTTGGGCAAGCACATACTGTGGTACATGAATGAAACCATTTTATCAACCCATTATCTCAAGGAGATGTTTATAACATTGACACTATGCTCTTCCGTGGCGTTCCATATCCCGGTCTCTACAGTGCTTACAACAGGAAGAAGATTTTGTTTCTGGGTAAGTTGCAATTGTTGTTCCTAGTAGGGCTTCAATAATTTTCCTATACGCTGGTGTCTTGGTAGATAGATTTTAATCTATGCGTGCAGTATAATATACCTGTAGGGATTGGGTCTACTGCAAATTTGCTGCCAGATCACGGGGGTATGAGGGTACTTCAACAATAGTTATGACGACGCCGAGCGCTGCTTAACAGTGAACATCAAGGCTTAGCAGCCTTCCAGTACATTTACGTAACCCCTCCTTCAGTCTTTGTCTCACGCATCCCAGCAAGACCTGGAGAGAAGGTCACATGTTCAAAGAGAACAGGGTCAAAATTATATCGGTGCTCTTCCAGGGTCACTCCCTGGTGACCTTCATGAATCAACTCTGTCCTGCGACATGAGAGCCTGCCTCCCGAATATAGACGGTTCGTAGCCTGGAATCGCCTTCGGAGATCTCATCTGAAGGCTGTACAAAGAAATCATGCTTGCTGTTGGCTTGTGAAAGACTGGATCCTGCGTAGCCCAAGTGAAATGGGCGCGCAGTCGAACGTGTAGTGATGCGTGCTCGGCGCTTGAATCATCGCGCCTTTTATCTATGTGCGTTCTTTGTGCGCTCTTCAGTGGTCCCGTAAGCCAAGACGCGGCAAGGCCCTAACGAAAGAATGGAACCGAAACAGCTGCAGGTCCTGGAAACCGTTCTCCGCATTGAAATCGCGACGGTGGATTGTAGTCTGAGCGAAGCAACACTCTTCAACCCAAAAAAAGCTAGTACTTGAACGCCAGACCATTCGCTGCACCGCCCCTTCCGTTGCGCCAGGCATAGTAGAGCCTCATGCTCACGCACCCAATGGTGACCATCAAAAGCATTCCAAAGTTGACATCTAAATCACTTTTAGTCTAGCTAGTCTAGTTTCGACGGACAATATACATACAATGGCCTGTTGGGTAACCCTGCTTGGCTTCGTTGGTTTTGTAAATCCAGACACCGACGATTTGGCCCGGCGCACCCCAGCTGATATTCAGGGCGATAGCTAGCCCAACGGCGGAAGTCGAGTGAAGATTTGAAGAAAGCCATCCGAGCAATGGCGGAATGCAAGAGAACGCTCCGCAGCATGCGACGATCAGACAGCCGTATCGTGATGAGTAGCTAGTTGCTGGAAGCGAGGCAGATGCCAGGAAGCCAAGTGAGCCAACCAGAGCAAACGCCGCTGAGTGAAGGGCTCGTCTATGGTCGGTCAGCCCGTACTTTTGGTTTTGACGGGGTTGCTTACGCATTAAAGTGATCCGCTGACCATGACACCAGCAGTGTGACTATGTATGCAGCAGCATATGGTGGGACAGTCATTAGTTGGGCTTCGAGATCCTTGTACCCGAGCCCAGCAACGATCGAGGGTGCGAAAAAACTGAGACTAGAGAACGGTACTGAAATACCAAAGTAAATCTTGATTGGGTCAACACGATGACCTTCGATATTCGAGAGGGACGCACAATGTAATGTACCCAGAGCCTCCACTCCAAAATCGTTGCTTTTGCCTCCATCCAAGTCAGCGACGCGCCGTGGCCTTTCGATCCTTCGTGCTTCAGACGCTCCTTTGCCAACTCTTTCTCCTCTATCAACAGCCAAACCCCGGTTTCTGGATAATCCGGCAACAGGAAGAAGACCAAGATGGAAGAAAGAACCGACGGAAGGCCTTCGAGAATGAACAGCCATCGCCATGCCCCCATACCAGAGGTACCATTCATGTGTCCAACTCCAAACACTATGGCGCCTCCAAAGGCGCCCGCGAGGGTCGCTGATGCGAGAATAGTGGCAACTCGAATAGAGCGCTCACTATCTTTGTACCAAAAAGTTAAATAATACACTAGTCCAGGGAATAGGCCTGCTTCGAACACTCCAAGGAGGAAGCGGACAATAGTCACCGAGATATGAGATTGAGTACCTCCAAGACCCATGGTAATGGCGCCCCAGCTCACTATTGAATATCAGTAGGTAAGACCAATGAAAGTCTAGACTGCAGACACCTACTCATTAAAAACGCTATCCACCGACTCGGCCTCAACTTCTGCAGGAAGTAGTTGCTCGGCACCTCAAATAAGCCATAGGCAATCAAAAACATCATCAGCGCGATGGTGTATTGATAAGCCGTCATGTGGGTCGTACTAAGGAGATCATGGTGCGTTGAAGAATTGAGAACCTTCGCATTTCCGATGTCTGATCGGTCCAAGTAGCAGAGCAAGTATATTGAGGCTGACAAGGGAATGATCCTGAGGTCTTGCTTCAGTATCAAAGCACGTTCCCGTCCTTCGTCAATCACGTTCTCATGCGGAATCTCTACTGTATTTTCTTTCTGGAATAGTGATGAGGATAATCCTGGTCGATTAAAGAGGCCTATCTTATACGTACCTCACGCGCAGCCGGGCTTTCAGCGTTGTCGGCGAAAGCTTCATGTTTATGGTCAGTAGCCATGATCAACTGGAGAAGAACGTTTAGGCCCTTGGCCACTAGATTCCGGAGAGAAGGTGGGGAAGTGGAAGCTTCTTCTATAAGCCTTGCTGAACCCCGAATTTGAGCAGTGTAGCAGCTGCACCGCCTCCTTCGGCAGTCATCAGCCGAAGTCGGGGCAGCAAGCCCCACAGTCGAGACCCTCGGCACGAGACCCACATCACAACATAGCAGGTGCATCCATCGGCGTGAAAATAGCGAAGCCTCGGCCCTGAACTACCTCAAACCCACATCAGATCAGGTGAGTATCATGGACGCGACAACTGTGCAGGCTTGTGACCGCTGCCACCGTCAGAAGAGACGATGTAACAAAAGAAGACCTGCATGCATGGCGTGCGAGAAAGCTTGTACACTACGCACGTACAGTGCTCGAGCTTAGAAACCAGTACATCGGTACAACTATGTAGAGAGACTGAAGTGACTGGACGCGCTCGAACCTGGAAATATGACAATCGCGTCATCGAGGAACGAATGTTGCTCACTAGTCACAACCTTCGACTTCCAGAATGACGTCAAAAAGGTAGATATTCAAGCGAGCCGTTTGATCACCGCAACATCCCCGAGACTTGATGCGCTCAAATACAGAGGCAGGAAACTCATCGCTTCCCAAGGTAGATATCTCGCGGACCTTACTTAAACATAGCAACAGTGACAGACATGCGAAAGGCTGGGCTGATCCATTCAATGCGCCCACTTGGCCCATCGATCAGGACGAAGAGGCAAGCCCTATCTATGGCAAGAAGTCACACGACGATTTTTGGCGCTTGTTTATGGTGCCTGGTGGTGGTCACTGCGGCTCTGCTGCGAGCTACCCATGTGTACCGGGTACCTGGCACTCACCTGATGCACTGATCCCATGGGTCGAAGATGAAATACCTCCTATCTACATTCTAGCTACTGACCCAGCGGATGAAAGCAATGCGATGAAGAAGCTTTATCTGTACCCACAACACATGGTGCTTACAGCTCAGGATCACAATCTGTGCAATTCGTTTACCTACATACTGTGGTATGCCCCATAAGTTTTGTAGGTGGGTCTTAGTGTGAGACTAATGGATGTATTGAAATATATTCAGCTCGTAATTTGATAGAGCATCATATAGTCAGCCGCTAAAATAGCTCTGTCAGGCAGCACCAAACTTGAGATTTCGGCCCGCACCCCTGGAGGCTGTTCCCCACCTACAAAACTTATGGGGCATACCACAGTAGATTGAATAGTCGACCTGACGCTACCAAAAGCTCGAGGACCACTAAGGTTTACTGTGGGGTCGCGAAATTCTGGAACCAGTGTTAGGCAAGCTTCTGCGGCGGGCGCAGCTGCCAGCGCAACGACCTCGATCCAGGATAAAAGGAAGTTCCGATATCGACGGACTACCCTGCACACTTCAATTCTCGGAACATACTATCCTATCTAAATAGGCATCACAATGCTTGATACGTCTAGGCCACAGGCGGTCGGCAATGGCGAAACAGATACGCCTCCGATCACGCCACGATTATTCTCGACGAGCCAACCCCCGTCATTGAGCGACTTCAAAGTGTTGATGACCAAATCTGTTACGATTCACTACCCGCTCGCCAAAGAGACCATTGGAAACGTTCCTATATACGACTTGTCAGAGTTCACTTCATACAGCGCGGAACAACTCTCAGCGCTCCAAGACGAGTGGTACCACATCCTACTGTACGGGCCAGGCGTCTTTGCGACCAAGAAGATGTACACCAACCTCAAGCTTATCGATAAGGTGAACGATGTATATTCCTTGATCATCGAACAAGAGGAGCAGATGTCAGGCAAGAAAGGTGACCACTTTGCCACTTCCGGTTCAAACTCACGGATTTGGAACTCCTTCTCGAAACACTGCCTCGCAGATCCGTTGAGTTTTCTAGAATACTACTCAAACCCATGGCTGCCGCTCATATCATCGGCATGGCTCGGTCCGCACCACCGCTTGACCGCGCAGGTCAACGTTGTACGACCAGGTGGCGCAGCCCAGATCTGTCACCGAGACTACCATATCGGCTTTCAGAGTGCGGAATCATGCGAGAAATTCCCTAAGGCTCTACAAGTTGCAAGCCAGTTCCTTACGCTTCAAGGCGCGGTTGCACACAGCGATATGCCACTCGAGTCAGGGCCGACAAGGCTGCTGCCTTTTAGTCAGAAGTTTGAGGAAGGCTACATGGCGTACCGAATAAAAGAGTTTCAGGATTATTTCCTTGAGAATTACGTCAGCGTGCCCCTAGAGAAAGGTGATGGACTGTTCTTCAATCCCGCTCTCTTCCATGCTGCGGGCTCCAATACCTCTGTCAACATACAGCGCTCTGCCAACCTCCTTCAGATTTCAAGTGCGTTTGGCAAGCCAATGGAGAGTATCGACAGTCACCCTTTGGTGGAACGATCATGGAACTTGCTTACGGAGAAATACAAGAAAAATGGTGTGAATGAGGAAGTCAAGGCTTTTGTCAACAACGTCGCGGAGGGCTACCCATTTCCAACCAACCTGGACAGGAGAGTCCCGGAAATATCGGGAATGGCACCGGGAAGTGAGCAAGACATAGTCATGAAGGGTTTGAAGGATGCATGGGACAAGGACCGGGTGTTGTCCGAGCTGCAAAAGATGCGAGACGACTCGAAGGCATGAGTGTCAACGGACACAACGTGAACTTAGCTACCCAGAAGGATTATTCATACAACGAACGTTGTAATTTCACTGTACTGTTGTGAATGAATTGACCTACAAACAACATGTCCGCCCTGGACTGATTAGGAGACCTCTCGAGCGCCATGACTATACCGCAAACCGGCTTGCCAACGCTTTGCTACATGCACCCTGCAGTATTGCGTGGAATGGCCTCAACGTACACACCATCACGTACGCTACCACCTGCGAAGCCACACGAGATGGAGCAGATGATCGAAGACATCAAGCTAAGGGTTGCAGATGTGCGCAGACAGATCGCGTTGATGAATGTGGATGACGCAGAGATCGAGTACATGGTGAATAAAGTCGCAGAGATGAATAACGTAGAGAAATGAAACCTTGCGAATGAGGCGGTTGCTTCCTAGAGACCCAACAATAATCGCGTGTGTCATATGTATATTCCAGATAAGAACACGGGAGAGGTTTTGCAAAGGATGCGAAGCCATCGTCATCGGTAACGATCGTACTCGACTCCCATGTTGGCTAATTCCGTTCAAGGCAAGGGATCACAGCGTTACCGTGACTATTGGGACCTCGCTTTCCCTCGCTCCAGGCGCGATTCTTTCCACGACGGGCAAATGATCTCTCATGTAGCCTGTCTTCCTGGTCGTGATTTTGTAAGGAGTCAGTACCACAGCTTCCTGGCCAGGCGAAGCGTCCAGTCTGGCACCGCGATACGAGTGAGCCTTGCCATTCAATGGCCTATTCATGCCACGAGTTTTGGTTTGCAACCGCATTCTGCAACTGTTAATCATTCGCATAACTGTGGAGCTCAAAGTGTGACGCTACCACACAAACGCCCAGCCCTTCCATGAGTGCAACCTAATGGAGCGCCAAAATGTCCAGCAACATCAGTTCACAAGAGGCACAAGTCTCTCTTTTTACGTCGATCAGCCTTGAATCCAGTGCCTACGCATCTTTTCCAGACCACCCCCCCGTCGAATCGAAACGGTTCGGCTTCTTGAGGCAAAAGAACAAGCATCTTTCAACGCCCATCGACTTTCGGCTCTTGGCGAAGCATAATGACAACGCCAGACAACCTCCTCGCGCTCGCTGCGGAGCTCGCCAAGCTGGGAGGCGAGCTCACAGCGGTCGGTGGAAAGCTCGCAGAGGCTGCAAGTCAGCTCGAGCAAGAGGCTGCGAACTTAGCCGAGGAGCGCACGAAGCGATGGGGTTTCGAGGTCCAGGTTGCCGTTGGTGTGAAGGGCGGACCCGGTGCAGGAGCTAATAGCAATACGAGTGTTATCGAGGTGAAGAAGTGACATCGGGTTCTTGCACGAAGATTGCTGTAGGGTGATGGACATGGACCAAGCCTCAATATCATGATGGATTTCTTCTCAAAATGACGTCATTCATGTTTCGCTGTCAAAGCGATCCAGTAACATCATCTCACATATCCGATCTGGGGATCGTGACTGTAGCGGCAGTCGGGGTTCGTCATTGCTGTCGCTGTCGTGAAGGGCGAGTGTTTTTCCGGGGTGGATGCGCGGTTACCCAACGTGTCGGCTGCGCTACCCCGGTTGGTTTACGCTACTGGAAGAGCCCCAAATTTGTTCTGTCGTCCCGCCTCGATCATCTTCCCCACAATAGCAAAATGAGTTCGAAAGCAGTCATCTCGGTCATTGGATCCCTCAACGTCGATCTTGTCACCTGCACTGCTCGTGTGCCGGTGGCGGGCGAGACACTGACCAGCGAATCCTTCAACATTGGTTACGGAGGTAAAGGCGCTAATCAAGCAGTCGCGTGCGCACGTCTATCCCGTACACAGGAGCAAGCGTCTGAGGGCAAGGCATCTGACATCGAGGTCCGCATGGTCGGCGCTGTTGGGGATGATGAATTTCATGAGGGCTTTCTGAAGAGTCTGCAGAAGGACGGCTTGAAGACGGATGCCGTCAAGATACTTAAGGGGAAGAAGACGGGGGTTGCTGTCATCACTGTTGAGACAAGCACCGGGGAGAACAGGATCATGTTTTGCCCTGGAGCCAACTATGAGGTTGAAGCACAAGATCTGGTCGATGATGATGCTAGTGTTGCTTTGTTTCAACTTGAGCTCCCCTTGGATGTCGTACGTATTGATGTTCACTAACAGACGGTGTACACATGGCTGATCGGTACGAGGTTCTCTACAACATGAAGACCGCGCGCCAAAAGGGCGTCGAGACAATCATCAACCCAGCGCCAGCGATCCCACTTCCTGCAGAAGCATACGAAGGACTTGACCATCTGATCGTGAACGAGACCGAGGCTGCGATCCTCTCTGGCGTTGAGAATCCGACCTCCTGGGACGAGGTTGCAGCTATCTTCATCTCACGTGGTGTGCAGAACGTCATCATAACTCTCGGAGGCGAGGTATGTAGCAGCGTCGCTGGTCTCAAATACGGTGCACTAACATTTGAACACAGGGTGTCTTCTACCAAACCGCCAAACAACAAGCCGAGTCAAAGAACGGCCGCATAGTACCAGCACGAAAGGTCAAGGTAGTCGATACCACAGCTGCTGGCGATACTTTTGCAGGCGCTTACACTGTTGCTGTTGCGCACTGGAAATCAATCTCCCAGGGTGCCGATTTCGATCTTGATGCAGCTATTGCCCATGCCAACCGGGCTGCATCCATGACTGTACAAAAGGCGGGCGCCCAATCCAGTATTCCTTGGGCCAACGAAGTACCTGAGGCATAGACAAAAGAATAATAAGTAATAGATGACCTCCTCCTGTGTGGATACAGACCCACAACGAGTTCCGACCTGTTTCTGATGATTGCTCTCGAAGACTCGTTCAGATGGCCGTCAGTCATCTTCGGTCAGGCTAAGTAGACTGAACAATGCTCACCCTCAATTTGCGAAAGAAAGCCAGGCTTGCCGAGACTGCGGGAATTGAGTCCCAGGGCAAGATTGGACTGTCGCGCTTGGCACATGACATTATAGACAGCAACTGTATGACTGGCAACTTGATCATATCTAAAAGCAGGGTTAATGTTATTAAGGTGCTAGTCATTCCGGCACCGAGGGCTGCTAATGCAGTCCTGTGGTGTAACGATGTTCTCCAAAGGATTGGATCAGGGGACGCAGATGCTTCAAGGCTAGCTTGTACACGCTTGCCTCACTCTCGCGCACGTCTCCCAGCGTATGTTCCGCGCGTCCCCCTTCCTTTTGCGGACTTGGGGTCAACCTTCAAGCCTGCTAGAGTGGGTGTGGAGCCTTGGTCATAATCATCGTCTTTCAGTTCTTTGAGCTCGATGATCGTTCACGCCGTTAACGAAGTCTGCGTAAGTATGCCAAACTCCTCTCTGGTATCAAACAAAAGCCTGTAGGGTGCGCAAAGTACCGCTGTTCTGCATGCACTAAACACACCAGGTGAGCCTGTGATACTTGTGACGACGACCAATGATAACCTGGAAATAATGGGAGTCATCTCGCGAAAAGCACAACATCCCCAGAATCGATAGAGGTCTGCCCTTGGGTTCTTGCAGTAGAGGTGACGGTTAGCTGGTTCAGTCTACGAGGGTCGCTCATGCTGACCACCTCGGACCCACGTAAAGATAGATTTGCCAATCGGTACATCCATCTCTGTAGAGTGAGGCGATTCTTGATCCATTGCATCTTTGCCCGTCTCTTCATGGTTGGTATGTCCATCGGGTCCTGTAGCTTCTAAGCTTGGGCTGAGTAAGCGGATAATTTTGCTGCCTGTAGTATACATTGAGAGTCCTTCAGTTCCGTTGTAGGCTTCATGCAATACTGCTCGATTAAAACGACATTGAAGCTATTTGGAACGAATAGTCACTGTGCATAGGATGCGAAGGTTCTTTCCTGTTGGTCCTGTGGTTGATCCATCGACGATATCAGATGTAGATGTGAGCAGTTCGCAAAGCCTGCAAAAGACCGCTGGATTCTGAATTGATACCAGTTGAGAGGTAGTGAGAAGGAATCGTTCACAGGCGCCTCGGTACACGCGTAGCAGACGCGTCCGGAAGTCTCATTATGTCATACGTGGCCTGTGCTTCACGCTACCGACAGCTGCCGAAAGCCGACGTATGGGTGCCATGCAAAGCGGTTCAATTGAAGCGGCAATAATTCTGGCGCAACTGGACAAAAAGCCAATTCGAACCCTCGCAAAGTACATTACGAAATTCATAAACCGATACATAGCGCGCCCAGACCTGTACAGAGCACATACGACTCACGATACCCAAGTCTGCAACCCCGCTGTGATCACTTACTGCGCGCAGCCGCAGAACCACCACTATGTCGAACCCTGCCGCAAAACGCCTCTTCAAAGAGTACAAATCTCTCTCCTCTGATCCACCAGAAGGCATCACAGCCGGCCCTGTCACCGAAGATGACATGTTCTTGTGGGAAGCCCTTATCGAAGGGCCAGAAGGCACACCTTTCGAAGGCGGCGTATTCCCTGCCGAGCTCAAGTTCCCAAAGGACTATCCCCTCGCGCCGCCCAAAATGAAATTTCTGACAGATATGTGGCATCCTAACGGTACGTGCGCCTACAAATTCTGGCCAAACGTGACGGGCAAAAGGGCAGAGGAATAGGCATTTTGAGTGCTGACAATACCAGTGTACAATAATGGCGAAGTATGCATTTCGATCCTGCACCCTCCCGGTGACGACCCACACCAGTATGAGCAAGCGTCCGAGCGGTGGTCGCCAATTCAGAGCGTGGAGAAGATCCTTATAAGCGTTATGTCCATGCTGGCCGAGCCGAACGACGAGAGTCCTGCGAACATCGATGCGGCAAAGATGTGGAGAAACAAGAGGGAAGAGTACGAGAAGGTCGTGCGACAAAACGTAAAAAAAAGCTTGGGTTTGTGATGGGCTGGACTCTCGGTGCTTGGGGATAGATCATGATTTATGAACATTAGCATGGATGGTTTCTAAGATAACAGCAATACCACATGATGCGAAAAGAGTCTGTCAAATATCACTGTCTCGATTATCATTGTCATGACTGCGGTCGGGTCGCTAAATCACTTCGATGTCTGATGCCTCGCCCCAGGCGTTGTAGCCGACCCCTCTGAAGTTCCACTCAACGCTCTTTTGTTGCGTCTGCCCGCTGCTGTCAGTCGCTTTGCTGTAAATGGTAATGTTTCTGCCTTTCTCAACCTTGACCCTCGCCTTCCATAAGGCCCATGCCCACTTCAAGTCGGCGTCCTTGTGATCATGACTCTGGTCCAGGTCTGCATCGACCCAAGTCTCGCCTCCGTCAGTGCTGACTTCGACTTTGGTGATGGGCCCATCAGAGCCGCTGGGCAAGGCGTAGCCTTTCACCTGTATTGTGCCGTCTGCATCCCGTTGGACCTTTGTTCCGGTCTTAGGCACGCCGATTACGCTGTTGATAGGCATGTCTTGAAGGGCGCCGACTTTGCCCCACCATTCTTCTGCCTTCTCCTTACAGTCTGCTTCCGGTGGGAGGATCTTATAGTCATGCTGCTGGTAGTAGCTGCTGCTCTCGCACATTTGTACTGTGATACGGTCTAGCCACTTCACGCTCCTTGCACCAGCTATACCTGGCGTGACAACTCTGACTGGTGCGCCATGGTTGGGAGGCAGAGGCTTGTCGTTCATTTGAAGCGCTATGATAATCGAGCTCTTGGGGTCCATGGCCCGTGACAACGGTATGCTGGCACCGTAGTACTCATCGTCCTGGGTCGGCGTCTGGAAACAGGAGAACGCGACATGTGCATCTTTCCACTTGTCTTGCTCGACTCGGATACCTGCTTTGTCGAGGACGTCTTTCAGTAGTGGTCCGGTCCACTTGCAGTTCATGACGGCGCCATCGAACCAGTCAATACCGGATACTTCCTTGAGTTTCGTTCGCATGGTGTGGCGCCTATTACCGGCGCATTGTAAGGCGCATATCACGCTGTGTTGAGGGAGTGCTTCCAGATCTTTGACGTGTAAAGAGAGCTCTTTCATGACCAAGCCGTATACGCACACTTGGTGGGTAGCGGGATCGAGGTGAGGGATGGGCCCATGATTGCGGTCATAACCGCCTTCTTTTGTTATGAAGCTAGATTGAATGTCAGAGGGGTATCATGTTGGCGTTGTCCGAGCTGGAGGACGGACCTTGAGACAAGCTTGTCGAGTTCCGGCTCCCGATTGAGCGGCTTTTCGACAGAGTACTCGAGCTAGTGACGTCAATAGTGTGTTTACCAGTAAACAAAATACCTTTTATGGTAATTTGTATAGAGGAAGCGTCCAAAAAGGGTGCGTACCTGAACCATGTTGTGCGGTTTGGGTCTGGCGGCGATGGCGTGATTGAGGCAGGGAAAGCTTTGACGAGCGCAGTGGTGGGGTATATCTAAACGG
The DNA here is from genome assembly GCA_039634465.1 of Didymella pinodella. Taxonomy (NCBI): domain Eukaryota; kingdom Fungi; phylum Ascomycota; class Dothideomycetes; order Pleosporales; family Didymellaceae; genus Didymella; species Didymella pinodella. The sequence goes on from CP113351.1 coordinate 352,738, forward strand.
GGCGCGGGGTAGTCGCGGCTCTATCTTCAGCCTGACTCTGGTCACGAAGGGACAGGTACGAATGTCAAGACGGATAGCTGCGGCTCGTGCTGCACGTGGATACTTGTAGGATTGCCATTTGCGTCTGATGTGCAGCTTCGTGATGGTTCTGAAAAGATCGTGAGGGCGAAAATCGATGACGTTCATCAAGCAGGCAATTGCGACATTTCAAGTGGGCCACTAAGCATTCAGTTAACCTACTGTGGTATTAGGCGTAAGTAATGTAGGTATGATTTCAAACACTGTACTGTTGTGAAGTGCTTGTTTGAAGAGATCATGCACAGCCAGCTATACTGTCGACCTCCTCACCAAGTCGATTTCATTCGTTCAACCGACAGGCAAGGTACCACGCTTCGAGGGCAGCTCGGACTGAGGTTCGTTACTTATGACTCCATCACTGCTGTGACTCCTTTACCTCGGGAGCCCTTTGTTGCACCGCTTCGTCGTAAGCAGGCGGACCGTTTGACCGTTCTTCTGCTTCCTCTACCCCGTCCATATCATCGACAAGTCTTGTCATTTCTTCGCTTTGCATCTCGATATCGTCGCTTCTTCCTCGTTGTGTCTTCGGAATTGCATGTGACCATGTGGTACTGATTGGTCGACCCATCATGCAGGCAATCGGGTAGACCATCAATACCTTGATGGTCATGTACGGCAAGAACCACAGTGCCTGGAGGGGCATGCATACCGCCCATGCCCAAATGTTGCTTGCCTTCTTTTCACCATAACCCAGGCCCTGTCCCCATCGTACGAGGACACAGTCCACCACGGTCCGTAACAAGCTAAAGCTTGCACAGACAAAAGGCAAGATGTTGAGCGGCAGGACCCACCACCAGTTCGGTACCGGCATTTCATCACTCACTCGATGGAGTGAAGTGTAGTCTGCGCACTCCGGACGCAGATGGGGTATTCTGACGTCGCGCATACGTATGATGAAGAAGGTGAGGATACCTGCGTACAGGAAGATCGCCGTGATGAAACGATTTGCGCGAACGTTCGGAGAGACATTTGGAAGGCAGCACGGCGATTCATGCGTGGGCGACTCCTTTTCCGATGAAACAGCGCTCTGCTCGGATGAAGACGAAGGGGCTGCTGCTTCAGGTGGTGCTTCGGGGCGGGGCTGTTCTGTTACGATTGCAGGCAACACTGCTCCGTGAGACTTCACGTCGGTATTGGTGTCATTGGCCTCATCTCCATCGCTGATGGTTGAGCAATTTAGGGTCCCATGAGAGGTTGCTTCCAGAACAACGGTCAAGGCTATCAAACCAAGAGTGGGAAAGAATACATGGACGAAGTCGTTGTTCGTCAGTGGTTCCATCGAACAACTAAGCTGAGTCGATACGTCGTCCATTGTTGTGGCGGTAGGTCCGAAGAGAACGAAGTCGAGGGGCTGAACGTCTTCAGAAGAAAATGGGGGTTTTTCAATCTTACTTTGCCTGGTTGTGGCTGTGAACAGATGATCGGAAGCTTGAGTGGGACTAGACAGGATAATTCGGGGTGGCTGTGAGGTAAGCACGGCACGCCTGATCACGATAAGATCATAAGCTATTATCAAGCCCATGCTTGTTGCTCGTACCGACTTTCAACATGTGGCACCCGAGTGCTTTGTTGAATGAACGAAGTGTATTGGTTGAGGAACGGAGGGTTCCCAATGTTTACTATGTATCTATACCAGTCAATTTGTACGTAAGGTACATATGCAGTCATAATAGACCCTGCCTGCCGAAAATAATCGTTACTTCCAATATGTTTAAGTATGCAGTGTCAACTATATCACATCAAAATCGGTGCTTTGTGTTACATCAGTATACAAAGAAGTGCGACCTATCCAAAAACCTCAATCATGAACCGATACTCAATTTTTCTGCCTTCATTGCGCGCCTTAGCATTCATCTGCGAGCACTGGTCGGCAATTTGCTGACCGATGACCGGAGGTCCACAGAAGAAGACACCGACGTTGATCTCATCCTTCTTTTTGGAGTGTTTCTCTTTCATCCTCTCGCCAAGCACCTTGCTTATATCTGTGTAGTGCTCCTCCATGATCAGGGGAATGTCGGGACGACCAAAATGTGTTGGGTTGCAAAGACCAGTGATGGGCGACTGTGGGTGCTCATCAGTCCTGTGCTTCTCGAGCAGCCAGCGGAAGACATGTTCTGAGATCTGCTTGCGCTTTTGAGTGACGTAGGTGCGTATGCGGATATCGAGATGCGAGCGATCAAGCTTGTTGGCGCGAGAGACTTCGTTCAAGAGATCAGAAAACCAGAGCAGATTGTTCTTGTCACGAACCATCCAATGGAAATCAACCCGTCTGTGATCCTCATAGGACGAAAGTCCCTTGCCACTTTCGTAGCCAGACTCTGTAGAGTTCTCGCCTGATATGGTGCGCTCGAGCTCGTTATGCTGAAGATCAGTCAGAACACCAGAGAAAGGCGTGACGCCAATACCAGCTCTGGCTTCCATTAGCGTTAGCAACGATGGAAGGTAGACATTTGCTTACCCGAAAACCATGCTATAGTCGTAGTCGTAGAAACGCTGAGCTGGTGCACCGTAGGGTCCGTCCAGACCGACCTTGATTCTCTGCTTCTTGCCCCCCTTCTTTGCAATGTCTCGCAGTGCATCTGTCCAGTCACCGTCCGCTTTAATATGTACTTGCATCCTGTTGCCGACACAGGTGGATACAGTGAAGGGATGCCATTGCCAGCGCGACAACTGCGGTACTTGGATGAAGACATACTGGCCGGCTTTGTAGGCCCATGGTCGCTTATGAGGAACTTCAACAGTAATCACCGTTGTCTCCTCATCCAACGACTCGAGCTCGCCGTCAATAGGACGGAAGCCTAGAATGAGGCGCCAGGTCCGCTCGAAAATGACGAACAGAGTAGGCACCGCAAGCCAGTAGCCGAACATGGGCCATTGTAGCAGACCAGCCGTACCATGAGCGATCATGAGACCAATGATGGGAAACATCAGGAGATGGCCTAATTGGAATACCTCGTAGCTCCATTTCCTGATTTGGGGCATGCTCATGGCGGTAAGGAGGTAGAAGCAGCCGATTGCTGTCAATCCAGTCCATCCAGGCAAGGTTCTTACATAGTCGACGTATGATCTTGGAACAGCATCGGCGCCCAGTACGACAGCGACTGCATCCTGGCGGTGAGCCATACTGCCGAAAACAAATGATCCAGACAGGTGTCCTATGGCGTGTAGCGTCGCAAAACATAATGCTACGATTGACATTTTGATGTGGAATGACTGAGAAAGATCCCAGTTGATGAAGCGGGAAATGAAGTAGAAGCGTCGAAGAAAGGTCGCCAGCCATCGTGACATGGAAAGGATGAGGAAGAAGAACGTCGGGTAGAGCACGCCGGCAGACGTCTTGGAGACTACAAGACCCCAACCAAATGCTGAAGTGTATCCATCATAAGTAAGGTATTTGACGAGTTGCCATACACCGAACGCGACCATGAAGGCTGCGACCATCGTTAGGAACGCAATCTCGGGCCCTTTCACGGCCCAGTATGCGCGCATTCGCCTCCATATGGACATCTGTTTCCAGTAATCATCTTCCTTCTTCGCCTCTCTTCGATCTTGCTCCAATGAAGGAATGTCCCATTTCTTCACGCTCTCAGCAAACTCTGCATCATCAATGCGATCTTTGTGCGTCCCAATCACGCTTCGGAGGAAGTCGTGTCGTGCTTTGGCTCGCGATTCGTGATGGAGGTGGTGTGGTTGCGCCTTTGGCGCAATCTTCTTATGAACCTGGTCGAGTTTGCGTTCTATCTCCCAGTAGTCTATCTTGCCATTGTTGTCGTGATCCAAGTCTTCGATGAACTTATGAACCTCTGCATCGGTCAATGTCTGCTGGTCAGCCATTGATTGTAATATCGAAAGGAGTGGATTAACGAACATGCCACATGTGGCTCAGGCATCCCTCATATCAGCTTCACGACAGATTGACTGGCGTGACAAGTCGCTGTAAGCATACGTGCGCCGAGACAACAGTAGTTGGCGCCATGGACTGAAGTGGCTAGATGATGCCTCCTGGAAGGTCTCGACGTACGATACCAAGACGACAAGAGCATCAAGCCGGAACAGGTGCCGGCGGACGACGCTGGCGGAGCGGAGAGATACTCCCTGGGCAAGTTCCGCTCACTCCGGGGCCACAAACAAGTGGCGGCCAAGCCCTCCGCGCAGACCTGATTCAGGCTTTTCGTCCCCTCGCTATTGATAGCGTTCATGTCGCTTTGCACTCACGAAATATACTCCTCGATATTGACGACCGATCAATGGAACTGCTCAGTCTACCAAGCTTGTCCTAAATCCCTCGACATTAGGAGGTTGGGCCATGTCACCTAAAAGGCTTTTGTAGAAATTTCTTTTCTTTTCCAGTAAGGATGTTCCAGGGACAACTCCGCGCACAGCTGAAGCCGAGAAGCCAACGGATACTGCCGAGGGGCTGCCAAGCCCAATGACATCAACGTGAAGAATTACAGACCTGATCCTTCTCCCTATTGAGATAATGACAACGCAAAACATACATTCCAGTCACCAATGCGGCGCGCGCTCGCAGAATATATTCTCTCAATGTGATCTACGGCAAGCAGGTTCTTTGACAGTCAGATCGCAGGCACACCATGACGATCCGAGGGCCCGCCTTTGACGTCACTACTAATTTTTTTGGATAACGATACGCTCAGTCAGCGTGCCAATGGCACGCAGTGTGCTAAAGAGAGCTGGTGGATCGACCTAGATCTGCTATGAACTTGCCCTGCATGTTCTAACTTCCTCACAACTAACCTCTGGTATCCTTTCGAGAAGCTATGTCTGACAGCTCAGACGTCCACGATCGCCAGAGGGGCCCCTTAGAGACTAGAACCGAAGCCCACCTGTATGCTGCTCAGAATGGCCCATCTATTAAGGTGACAGAGCGCACCGACCGCACACTGCTTATGGGTGTTCTGATGAAGCTTGTACGCCTTTTTCGCAAACAGCTCAACGCGAGCGAGCCAAAACACGAGGATGGATCGATCAAGCTCAAGCTGCCGAAGACGCGCCTGCGGCCATGTACCTCTCAGGAGCGCGCCGTATGCGATATACGTATCTACGACATTATACCATCTCATACAAGGTCAAAGACGCCAACAAAACGCATCTATTATATTGCAGGAGGTAGCTGGCAGATGGCACCGTCTGGTCAGCATTGGTGGATGTGCGCACAACTCACACAAGAGCTGCCTGACACCGTTATCTCACTGGTCTCGGTTCCCTTGGCACCGAACAACCCAGCGTCGAGCTCCTTCCCGTGGTGTTTGAAGCTCTACCGCGAGCTGTTGAAGATGGCAGAGCAAGCAGGGGAGACTGTCACGTTCATGGGAGACTCATCTGGGGCCAACATTATACTGTGTCTTGCCATGGAAGCTCTTCGACAGGAGGCCGAGAATCCTGCCCTAGAGAGGACTCCACGACCTACATCCTTGATCAACATTTGTCCATCGACCGACATGACGCGCACAAATCCTGCTATTGAGAAACTTCGAAAGTTCGACCCTCTTCTCTCGCCAGAGATCATCAACGAAACAGCAAAAGCATGGTGTGGCAAAGATGTTGACCGTGCAGACCGCATTGTGTCTCCCATCAACGCGGACTTTTCACTGCTTGCAAAGAGTGGCATTAAAGTGCACGGTATCACTGCTGGCTATGACGTACTCAGCCCTGACGGTGTTGTCTTCCGCAATCGACTGTCTGAGTACGGCATAAAAGGCGAATGGCTGCACTGGGACAAGCAGATGCACTGCTTCGTACTGACGGCTCCGTATCGCCTTAGCGAAGGCAAGCAATCGCTTGACTGGGTGATCGATGTTATCAAGAGAGATTGATCTCATATTGTTTGTTTGAACTAGGATACCCCACTTGGAGTCTGACTCGAGATCTATTCGAGGGTGGATCTGACTTGTGCAAGAGCGCCTACTAGCCTGTGCGCTAATCCGCACCGTGAAATGTGGCGAGTGTGGTGAATGTGAGTATACCTAGCATATATACCCCATAATTTCATACCCGTCCTGACCTGTTTGCTACAATGCCCCGTGATTCACCCATACTTCCTGTTCGAGCAGCGGTAGATGCGTTCATGCCCGGCGATTTCTCAGATTCAGAATGGCCCATGTCTGACTCCGACACATCGTCAATCACATTGCCGTCATGGTGCTCCGATCTCGAGGAGGATTCAAAATATGGTTCGAACATCGAGCCCAGCAAGAAGTGCAAGCGAGAAATAATTGCAGAGGAGATTTTTGTAGATGTGGGTGAGTGTTTGGAGCTGGAAGATGCACGCATAATGCTCAAGTGGCATCGGGCTATGAAGTTCGCAAGGGTGGTAGTTTAGCGGGATCAATTGTAGTGACGAAGACCGAGAGTGGGTCTAGGGCGATCAAGTAAAGCGCGAGAATATAAGATAAGCTAACTAGCGAGGATTTATTATATTATAGCGTGATCGTGGTCATAACACATTTACAGCGGCAGGGTGGAATCGAAGAGCGGTGCAAGCGCGAAAATGCCTCGGACTTTCGCAGACTCTCTCACAACCAGCGAAAATTTACGTACAATCATCCCCCTAACAAGGATGAAACAACCTGAAGCTGCGTCCTGTCGAGGGAGTTCAGTGTTGCTTCTACACATGATTGTGTGTTATCCGTGCTCAGAATAGTAATGTGGTACTCCAAGAAGCGCCCGAACGTGCATGAGGAATCCTTCTCCCCATGATCTTACGTCCCCGACTTCGCCAAAAGCACCTAGTTCCTCGGCGACGGCAAGTCATCGAACAACGCCTTGTAGTCATCATCCGTGCGCTCCTTGACAACCTCGTCAGGATACGGATACCGCTCGATGATGCTCCTGAAGAACGGTGTGGACTCATCAGGCACAGATACGTGTGTACCAAGAACATTAGTCCGGGGCACCACAGGCTCGACCATGGTAGAACCATGAGCCGGGGTTTGCAGACTATCGGTCTTGGACAGAGTCTGTCCAGGGAACTTGACGATATCCCCGCTTGCGCGGGCTTGCTGGGCAGGCTTATTCTGCCCGGGACTGCAGCCTTGCACCATTGTATCGTTGGACTCGCCGCTGAGGTCTTGCTTGAACATGTTGCTGTAGTCATTGGGGTCGGCCTCCCTTTTGGGAGTATGGGACTCTGCAGGTTTCTGCTTGCTCTTCTTTACCACAACACCGAGACCGCGGCCCAACGACTTCCCAGTCTCCTGATAGTGTGCGAGGGCCTCAGTTGCCTCTCCTTTACCGCGCAGGACAGACACAAGGTCCTTGTAGGTGGTGTGATTCATACTATCGATGGGCCTTGTACGACGGGGAGGTGTAGCGTTCGCCTGCTCGATGTCGATTTGAAGGCTCCTTCTATGACGCATCTTTGCTGACTTCCGGGGAAGGTGGTCAAGGGAGGACATGGTTGGTGTGCTTGTACACTACCGGTTGTCGAGGTAAACTCGAACAAGCAAATGACCCGGCAGTCGGAAAAATACTGTAGACACATATTGCGCGTGCCTTTCACCACATTGAACCAGAGTGAATGTGGGCTTTGTTGCGCGCCGTTCCACACAGTGCCGGGCGTACACAATTCTACTGATTCCATTTTCATGACTTGTATGCTCATAGCGAACGTGATCCAAAGATCTTCAGCGGTCTAAATCCAAAACATGAGTTCAATCAGAGGCTCGTGTCATGAGAAACAGGTATAAACATTGTAGACTCCGTGGGTCTGGGTTGCCTGCATGGTTCTACTGGGTGATGGAGAGTTCTCTGGAGATTCTGTGGATATTGAAGTATCAATCAGGAATATGTACGATGGGAGGTGTCTCTATCCTGGCTCGAAGGACGTACGAAAACAGGAGATTAGATGTGAGACAAGTCGCGGTTCATTCAAGGTTCGGGTAAGAGGCTTGGCAGGGCTCGGGCATGAAGCGGAAGTCGTGGAGGCGCGCCAGCTGTTACCTCGCAGTCCACAAAACTACCAGCGCATTCACATCTCGACGTGAGGAATGCCACTTCTCTGAAGCTGCTCACTATGCCGCCTGATACGGTAGCCCGACCATGGATCATTGGGGCGACCCGTGGGCCGACAATGCCAACGACAAGTCGCCGACAAAGAACGCGGTAACGTCACCGCTGCCGCCAGCCTTCAACTTCGCGCCGGCACCCGTGAACGGCTTTGCAGACGACGCAGGATGGGGAAACAACAATGATGATGGGTTTGGAGATTGGGCGGCGAGTGACACAGGCCATGGCGTTGCAAATGTTGGCATTCTGGAGACACCAGCTGCAGACGACGCGCCGGGCAGTGCTGGTTGGGGCACTGTGACGCATGGGCAGAACGACGACTGGCCAGAGATTGTGTCGCCTATGCCAAGACCGCTCGAGAAGGTCGACTCGATCACGAGCGATTCATCGACAGTAGCCCAGCTTGAGCAAGCCGCCAGCCAGATCGAAGACGAAGAGGAGGTCGAAGACTCCACGCCAACTCCGCAAGCGGAGATCGAGTCCTCTGTGCGGTCGTCTACCTCACCATCTGAAACGAGCCGCGCCGAAATACCTGTCGAGTCTCCTCGGACTTCGATCGAGGACGAACGAGTAGTGAAAGGAGAAGAAGAGAATTTGGGGATCTCTTCGATTACAGCAGAGCCTCATACTATCTCCACAGAGGCAATTCCTGAGCCTCATCCGGCGGAGGACTCACCTCTGAGCGATATAGGGACCTCTGATGACGAACGGGAGTCGGTAGCACAGCCCACGGACCACTCGAAAGAGGTATCCCAAGAGATACCAGTCGCCTCTGAAAATGAAGACAAGCAAGATTCGAAAGAACTCGACTCACTCGCTGAGACTATCGCTCAGATTCAAGCACCATCGACCGAGTTCAGCAACGACGAGGACCTTCTGAGTCAGTTATTCTCTCTAGGCGAAGGGAGTACCGAGGATTTGGAAGACCATGGCGATCCTATCTTCTCTACCTCTGCCCGCAAGGCCTGGTATAGACTGACCCGCAAACAAACTATGCGCGAATTCAACCACGGCGAGAACGATGACAACTACGTTCGCGTTGCCTGGACAAATTCCACCGTGCGAACTGAGGTCAACAAGGTTGTCGGAAGGTGGGCGCGTGAAGACCGTATTTCGGGCACAGGTCCAGGCGCGAGAGCTTCCTTTTACTGGGATACGTCAGCACCTGCAGAAGCAAAGGCCTCTTTCAGTCATTTGCGCACGCAATCATCTGTGCTTGCGACAAAGACTGCCCTGCCAGCGAGACAAAGCCTGCCACCTCTGGCTGCCGGCCCGTCTGCTTCGTTTGATTGGAGCTCTTCTGCATCTGTAGATCCATGGAAAGTTGAGAGTCCGGTGCAGCGATCAAGTCCCATTCCACAGGCTCTGAAAAACCCTACTGTAGCTAAGCTGCAGCGTCAAGAAGGTCGTTCGATTTCTGTGGATCTAACGCCACGCACATCAGAGCAAACGGTGCACAAGCGAACAGCAACAGTATCGCATCCGCCTGCTGAAACAAAGGCTGTCGCACACTTGATCTCGCCTCCTATAAAGCAGCCGACCGCTGAGCCATCCGATCCCTGGACCGGACTGGATTCTTTTGAGGCGTCTTCGACTTCCATAATTGAAGTTGTCGATCCTCCTATTGACGACGATGATGATTGGGGCGAGATGGTGCAGACGCCTACGTTGCCAACCCCACAGCAACTGGATCCATTTTCGCAGCCACCACAAGCAATCGACACGATTCCATCGCCGCTAATGCCTAAAGCGAGCCCGCCCGTAGTCGCGCCCGTTGAATCTGAGTCGACAGAACCAATGTCTGCCACCCCCATTGTACGATTGAAGAGCACGATCTCTCCAACCTCAGCTCTGTTCAAAGCCAACACCTTTGTTCCGCTGCATGTTGAGCAAGGTCCAATTGGCCCGGGGCTACTGAAGCCAGCCAGGCGAGTTTCCCGCTCCATGCCTGAGAAGGAGAAGCTCGAGATCAACACGTCTGCCAGGTCGAATCAGGAAAAGGGTCACAGAGCCGTCCAAACTGCAAAAGCCAACGAGAATGGCAGCAACGAGATTCTTTCCTTCTTGGACGCCTCGGACTCATTGCCTTCGCCACCAGGGTTCGACGATGTTACAGTCGCCCCTTTGCAATCGGCAAAACCCATGCCAGTTGTTGTACGAACAGCTACACCGGTCCAGGCATCGACAGATTCATGGGCGGATGTCGACTTCTCCTTCTTCGAGTCTGCATTGCCTGGCGCCGCATCTCAGCAGGCAACGCAAACGCAGGACTTGTCAGACCCCTTGTCTTTCTTCGATACTCCGGCGCCCATATCGACACAGCTGGCTGCTGATTCATTCTCACGTTCGCCTCCCCACAATACCACACCGCCGCCACTACAAGCATTGACAAGTGCCGCGGGCTCTTTGCAGCGGCGCAAGGCTGAGGAGGATCAGATCATCAGCGACATCCTAAGAGATCTCCCTGATCTGAGCTACATGTTGCGTCGAGCGTGAAGAAACGCCATCCAAAAATCACATTTCGCATTTGCATTGTGCGCGGCGTTCAGGTAATGTTGCATCCTTGATGATCTCAGACATCGCAGTTCTCTATATAAGAAGTATGTATGTACATAAGCATAGTCGCTATTATCATCACCATTCCTACCCAGCCGAGCTTTGTGATGGTGCTCACAAAGGAGCAGGAGCACCATCCTCTTACAAAAAGCACCCTCTAGGGATGCATCTAAACTTTTGCACTTGCTTCACTGCGCCATTGCGTCTGGAACCAACATGGGCCAATACTCGATCTTGCCTACTTCACTGGTATCTACTGCGCACTGGCGTACACCGACTGGCCCTGCATACTTCGTCTTTCAGACGTAAACCTTCAGCCTCACCCTCTACTTACCTCCGCTCTCTAGTACCAGACATAAGCAACAGCCCCCGCCTAAATCAGTTTTTCATACTGTCCGTCATGGCGCCTTGGTGTGACAGCACTAGCCGGAGATGGGAGTCAATGTCAATGCATACAGCATCAGACACCGGAAATGCACCGTATCCAGCGCCATCGGAGACTTCCCGCGGACGAGGGCCAGAAGTGTCTCCGGCAGCTCCAGCGACATGAGTCGGTACGCACGCCCAGTTGCGCGCCGACCATCCGACCTTGGCAGCAGTCCAACCCCTATCGGATTGTCTACGAAGGATCACCACCCCCTCAGGTACGCCGGAGCTGTCGCTAGAGCATTTCACAAGGAGATGTGGAATCTCGTACGCGGGGATCTACAGCAAGCTTAGCATCCGAGTTTCATTTACCAACTGTCCACCACCTCGAAACAGGTGGCTTGGTGTAGTGGTCAAGCACCTGGCTAAGTCTGCCTAACGGCGGGCTTCGTTGATCCAAATTCAGCAGTCATCAAGGCACACTTTGTGTGTGCTAGACCTACAAATCCTGCCTTAGCAGGATAAACCTTAGAAGTAGCTAAGCTTCTGCCCTCTTTGTTTAAGCCCTACGCAGTTTCCCCTAAGGAGGTTTTACTTCACAGGGGATTGAAACACGTAGGAGACTCCAGACTGGCGTGAGGTCTGCTACATGCTACTTCTTCTACCCACGAAATGTCATCCTGCATGGCACGTCGCATATACCCCACGGGAGATCGGTTCTAAGTAGCCAAAATTTGACGTAAATTACAATCAATCAACCAACCACCTCGAATCAAGTCGGAAGCGTGTACCTGGACATGTGCACGATGCGTCGAACGCAATTCCGTTACCGCCAATTACTGCTCTGGTTGCAGGATGTCGCGTATCGAGCGGCCTGTAGTCCCAAAGTGTGGATTGAGGAGAGACGCGCCACGGGCCGCTAGTCGCGCCTTCTTCTGGCGCCGCTTGATCAGCCACCCCGCAAAACCTATCCCTATCAATGTCATCCCTCCAACGCATTGCAAGGCTATGGCGAAGTCTGACGCCTTTCCACGCGGCAGAATGAGGAAAACGCAGGGTATGAGATCGTCACCGTAAAGGGCAGGAAAACACCAAGACTCGAGACGGTCCGCTCGCGTACCTGCGTTGTCACGTTATCACGCCCAAAGATGGGGCGGCCTATCGTTTTCCGTCCAAAATTGTCAGTCGTCGAGTGGATTCAGCGTCGCATAGCCTCCATATCGCTTCCGATGTTACCTCCGACGGAAGCCTACCCCAGCAAAACGACCTTTTGCTCCGCAATGACGAGAGTGGGGAGCGATAACCGGCTGTACCTGAGTCAGGGAGCATGGAGCAGCCTCCGATAGCGACCGCACCAAGACTTTTGCGTCTGTGGATTTAACAAGCAGCAAGCATGCTCGTGCTGCAAGGTCTCGAGCATCTGTTGCGGGCTTCAGTCCTTCATCTCGACACCATGGGTTTCAGTAGCGCGGTCCAACGTTACCTCACAGCCTTGGCGGTGCTGACTAGTGCTGGGAGTGCTTCTACTGTCCATCTGCCCGGATATGGCAGCTTTGTGGGTACTACGGTCAGCGAATACTTGACCAAACGGCCGTTGCCAGCGACCGTCGACGCCTGGTTCAATATCGACTATGCGACGCAGCCTGTGGGCGACTTGCGCTTTGCGCCTGTTGGACCACCGAAAGCCTTCTCTGGAGCCAAGAATGCTTCTGCGTATGGCCTCTCCTGCGTTCAAGATGCGTCATTGGTACCCTATCCTCAGGACGAGGCGTGTTTGAACCTCAACGTCTTCCGCCCCCAGAACGTCTCCGCAGACGCCAAGCTTCCTGTGCTCATCTGGATCCATGGAGGCAGCTTTGTGGCTGGGTCTGCGAGGAGCTTCGATGGTCCGGCGTTCGTGGCCAACTCTGGCCAGCCGCTGATTGTTGTCAACTTCAATTACAGGGTGCGTTGGTGTCAGACTGTGGTCGACCGTATGCTGACTGAAACAGCTCAACTCTCTTGGCTTCCTGCCATCTCCTGTCTTTGACCGTCTGGGCCTTCTCAACCTCGGTCTCTTGGATCAGCAACTAGCATTCGAATTCGTGCAGAAGCACATCTCAGCGTTTGGCGGTGACCCGGAGCGTGTCACCATTGGCGGTCGCTCAGCCGGCGCTCACTCTGTGGGCATTCATCTGTTCCACAACTACAACAAGACCGAAGGCCCTTCCCCGCTATTCTCCAAGGCGATCCTGCAATCTGGCAGCGTCACTGCGCGCTCCTTCCCCAACGCCTCCTACCCACTCTACCAGCGACAATTCGCCGAGTACCTAGACCTCACCGGCTGCAGCGACGTCGCAAACAGCACCGACACCGCCATCATCCGCTGCCTCCGCGCCGCAAACATCACCCTCATCCAACACGCCAGCAACAAACTCTTCTCCGACTCGGAATACAGCATAACCTGGCCCTTCCAGCCGACGCGTGGGGGTCCCCTCCTCGAACAATCCGGCTCCACCTCTGGCCTAAACAACAACTTTTACCACATCCCCACCCTAACAACCAACGTCCGCGACGAAGCAAAATACTACAGCCCCGGAAACATCACCTCCAACACCGCCTTCCTCTCCTTCCTCCACACCCTGATCCCCGGCCTCACCACCGCGGACCTCTCCGACCTCGAAACACTCTACCCAGACCCGACCACCACCGCCCTCTCCCCTTACACAAACAGCCCGAACTCCACGCAGTACAACCGCGTCTCCGCCGCCCTCACAGACTACATGTACGCCTGCGCCGGCCAGGAAACCGCCCTCCGCCTCTCCGCCGCCAACACCCCAGTCTGGAAACTCCTCTGGGCCGTAAACAACACCTTCCCCGCCTGGCAGGGCATCCCGCACACCGCAGACACAAAGTACACGTGGCTCGAGGGCGCGGGGCCCGGCGGAGTGCAGTACCCTGATGAGGGCAAGGTGCTGCATTCGTACTTTGAGGATTTCGTGGTCCATGGCGATCCGAATCGAGGGAGGGAGGGGGTCCCGGTTTGGCCGGGGTATAGGGATGGGGGGAGGGGCAGGCCTGGGTTGCAGATGAGGGTTGAGGCGTTTGGGGAGGCGAGGGTGGAGGGCGATGCGGTGAGGAGGGGGCAGTGCGAGTGGTGGCGGGATGCTGGGAGGGCGGGGCGGTTGGAGAAGTAAGGGGGGAGGGTGCGTTGTGTGTTGTTGTGGGAGACGCACGGCCATGTATCACCAGCCAGCAGAACCCTCAGCCAGAGAAACTCGAGTGTCGTAATGATTACTACCAATATCCCCCTCTCCACAGCGTCATAATAACTACGCCCACTTCCCGCTCAACGCCTCGCTCTGCGCCTGTGTGACGGGCAACACACTCCCGTGCCTCAGATTCGCGGGCCACTTGGACCTATCGACGGCGGTCCACACACCCCCCTCGACATCCGTGCTAGCATACGGCCTATACCCATCCCCCCCGTAAAAATCCAGCAACAAATGCGCCTTCCCCTCTTCCTCATTATCCCAGAAAACAGCGGGCCCCTCGACGCCAGACTGAATAGTGCTATTCGCGCCCTGGGCCCGCGTCCACGTCCCGAAAAGGCCCGTGGTGGAAATCTCGGTGAAGACAGTCTTCCTGGATTCGTCTTTGAGGAAGCGGGCGTAGGCGTTGTTGCCGAGGGGGAGGAATTCGAGGTCGATGACGTTGGTGGGGGAGTAGTCTATGTAATCGTGCGGGTCTGAAAAAGTGACAAAGTCCTTTGTGTGGGCGGCACGGAGTTTGATGGCGGAGGCGGGGCCGGTGTGGGAAGTGTCGTTTGCGGCGTAGAATTTGCTGGCCCAGTGGACGAGGAAGGTGCCTTTCTCGTCGTCGAAGACGGCGCTGGGGGCCCAGACCATGCCTGCGGTGGGGTCCTCGACTTGGACTAGGTGCTCGTTGGTCCAGGTGGTGAGGTCGGTGGACTCCCAGATGAAGATGCTGCGGCTGCCGTTGCGCTGGGAGAGGTCCCAGGTTGTGGCGGCGATGTCGAGGTCGGTGCCGATGATGTAGTATTTGTTGGAGGTGGGGGAAGTGATGATGGAGGGATCGCGGACGCCTTTTGTGCCGAGGGTGGGCACGATGACGGGGTTGCCGTTGTTGAGGGGGTTCATGGACGCGGCGTTGTTGCCGTCGGACTGGTAGAAGTAGACATTTGGGGCATCACCGAGGAAGAAGACGCCGAGGTAGCCGGTGAGGGAGGCGTTGGCGTTGCTGCGGGGGGTGATGTAGGAAGAGAAATCGAGGGCAGGTGCGGCAAGCGCACTGGGGAGCAGTGCGAGGGCTGCGAAGCGCATGTTGGGTGAGGTGAGGACTTGGACTGGGAGCGTCTGGATTTACTATAGTGTCGCTCGTACTTTATATTGCAGCCTCAGATGACGTCCCCAAGGTGACATTAGCCCGAATACCGAGCTTGACCTCGTAACAGTTTAACGTCGGTCCGCATGCCATTCCGAGAAGGCCTGACGCTCGGTCGCAGCGCCAGAGTTCTGTGGGGATCGTGACCGCGGGGGCGATTCCTCCGGATCTACAGTGCCAAGAACGCGGACTCGCTGGATACGACCACGACCCCGGCGGCCGTTTTGAAAGCGGTCAAGGTGGTGCCTGAGCGATGACGCGCTGTCTGGGGTCAGTGGTGTGCGGGTCAGTGGTGTGCGGGTCATGTGCTTTTGTGCCAAGGATAAAGTTACGAGGCGAGGTTCCTGTGGCGATAAACTTGATTTGGTATCTTCCTGGCCTGCGCCGATAAAACGCGTGGAATGCTCTGTTCGAAAAAGAGCTCAGTCGTCGTCGCTGTCGTAGCCTGCTACGAGCATGGTGGAGAGCTTCGAGGGCGCCGGGGCAGATTTGAGTGGTGCGGCCGGCGCTGAGGTCTTCTTCTTCAGACCCAGGGCTGCGCTAAAGTCGGTCTTTTGCTTTGGCTTCTTGCTGAACCCTGGGGATGCGGCGACGTCAACAGGCTCGTCGAGCGTGTCCTCGTCAATGTCCTCCTCGCCCAGGTCGGGCATCTCACGGTTCGCAAAGGCCCTGCGCGCGGCTGCAGCGTCCTCCTCTTCCTGCTGCTGGCGGCGGGCGTCTGCGTCGTCGGGCGGCGGGGCGACAGTCGCAGTGGTGCCGTCCTGCTCTGCCTTTGCGATGCGGGCGTTGCGCGAGCGGATCTCGTCGAGGGCGTCTGCGATGGCCATCTCGGTCTTGGCGTCGATGACCTTTGTCTCGAGCTCCTTCATGGCGTCGCGCTCGGCCTCTTCCTTCTCGAGGCGGTCGAGGCGCTCCTCCTCGGTCTCCTCGGCCAGCTTGGCCTCGCGCCAGGGCTCAAAGTTGCGCTTGGCGCCGCGCTCGCACTCGTAGTCCATGTTCTTGGGGTCGGTCTTGAAGGTGATCTCGCCGGAGCAGCGGGTGCAGCGGATGTAGAAGCGGAAGATGGCGATGGCGTAGTACTTTTCGTCGGTGGTCTCCTTGCGGGCGTTGAACTTGCGGCCCTTGTAGATGAACTCGCCGCAGTGGGTGCACTTCATGGAGAAGGGGGCCATGAGGCGGACGGTTTGGACCTTGGGGCCGGCATTCTTGGGGCCGCGCTGGCGGGTGATTTTGGAGGGGTCGAAGTCGGGGGGGTAGTACTTGGAGAGGACCTTTCGTTCGGACATGGCGAGCCTGGGAAGATGGGGGAGTCAGGTGACGGGTGAGAGAGTGGCTCGGGCCTGGGTGACGGCGGCGGGTGAGAGAGTGGCTCGAGTCTGGGGGCGACGGCGGGTGAGAGAAAGAGGTGTGGCTTGGCTTCCCCGAGCGCTCCCCGCAGCCGCCCTGACGACGCGCGACCGCCAACGCCGTCAACATCGCGACTGCTGACTGCACATCGCCAGCCCGCCCACACGTCCACCAGCACTCGGCCGGCCACATCGCCAGCACTCGGCCGCCCACCGCCGACTACACACGGCCCCCCGCGCATGGCATGGGCGACGCAAAGCTGACGCACGACCTGCGCGAGTGGGCGCGCGACGCGCTCTCGCGGCACCAGTACGACACGGCCGTCTACGTCGGCGACAAGCTGCTCGCCATCTCCGACGACGACAACGACGCCTTCTGGCTGGCCAACGCGCATTTCCAGGCCGGCCGCTTCCACCGCTGCCAGGCGCTGCTCGCCCGCCGCCGCATCGCCGACGCCACCCCGCAGAGCCGCTGCCTGAACGCCCACGCCGCCCTGAAGCTGGGCCACACCGACGAGGCCCTGCGCCTGCTGGGCGAGACGAACCCCGCGCACCTCGTCGGGGTGCCCGCCCACGGCAGCGCCCGGCAGAAGCTGCGCCACGTCGACAGCCACAGCCACACCCGCCGCCACACCCACGCCGCCGCCCGCACCGACCGCATGCCCACCAGCGAGGAGCGCGACCGCGAGGACGCCGACACCCTCAAGGCCGAGGCCGCCATGTGCTACCTGCGCGGCCTCTGCTACGCCCGCCTCAACTCGTTCGACCGCGCCAAGGACTGCTACCGCACCGCCGTCCAGATCGACGTCACGTGCATGGACGCCTTCAACGCCCTCGTCGACAACTCGCTGCTGTCGCCCGACGAGGAGTGGGCCTTTCTCGACTCGCTCGACTTTGACTCGCTGGCCGCCTCGCCCGCTGCCTCGCCCGAGATGCCCGACCTAGTCAAAAACCTCTACATCACCCGCCTGTCCAAGTACGCACGACCCAAGGACTTCACCGACGCCAGCGAGACCCTCACCACCCACTACCGCCTCGCCGACAACCCGGACCTCCTGCGCGCCAAAGCCGACCTCCTGTTCAAGCAGTGCCGCTTCCACGACGCCCTCGCCCTCACCTCGTCCGTGCTCGCCATCGACCGCTTCAACTTCGCCGTCGTGCCCCTGCACTTTGCCGTCATGGCCGAGCTGCACATGAACACGGCCATCTATCTCTTCTCCCACGAGCTCGCCGACGCCCACCCCGACGAGCCCGCCACCTGGGTCGCCGTCGGCACCCACTACCTCGTCATCAACAAGGTCGCCGAGGCACGGCGCTTCTTCTCCAAGTCCTCCCAGATGGACCAGTATTACGGGCCCGCGTGGGTAGGCTTCGGCCACACCTTTGCCCAAGAGGGCGAGCACGACCAGGCCATCAGCGCCTACAGCACCGCCGCCCGCCTCTTCCAGGGCTCCCACCTCCCCCAGCTGTTCCTCGGCATGCAGCACCTGCAGCTCGGCAGCCTCTCCGTCGCCCGCGAGTACCTCAACACCGCCTACACCCTGTGCCAGACCGACCCCCTCGTCCTCAACGAAATGGGCGCCGTCGCATACAACACCTCCGACCTCGTCAGCGCCATCGAGTTTTTCCGCCGCGCCCTCGACCACGCCGCCGAGAACCAGTCCGACCCGTCCCAGGCCATGGTCTTCCGCATCAACCTCGCCATGAGCCTGCGCAGACACGGCGCCTACGACGAAGCCCTGCACATGTACGACGCCGTCCTGCGCGGCGGCGTCAAAGACGCTGGCTGGCTGACCTCCAAGGCACTGACCCTCATGGGCGTAGACCGCAACTGGGAAGCCGTGACCGTGCTGCACGAAGCCCTCGCGCTCGCCCCGCAAGACCCCATGGCCACGGACCTGCTAAACCGCGCGCTCGAGGCCAACGAGGTCGACGAGCGCATGCGCCTGAGCGACGAGCCGCGGGGTGCGCACGCGAATCTAATCGAGGACGAGATCGAAGACGATGGGTTTGAGGAGGCATTGCGCAGGAGGAAGCAGGAGGCGCTGAGGGACGTGGAGCCGAATAGGGTCGCGGGGAGGCGCAGAAGGGGGCGGAGACACGCTGCGGGCTTTGTGGAGGAGGAGAGCATGGTCGTTGATTCTGACGGATGACATGACGCTAGTCGCTTTTCGAACAACGCATCAAGGGACGAGCTTCTTTTGCTTTTGGATACCACGCCATAGCGAGGCGTACGCGGATTATGGGCCGGGTCAGGCACGGCGTCGCATTTTTGGCGTTCGGTAAAAGCACGAGTATATTTAATCGACACAATTACCAGTAGACTTGCGAGCACATCTTTCCCACAAACCACGCAATTTCTCCTCTTTCAACCTTCACCCTGCAATCGACAACTTTCATGTCTCTGGCTCCTTCCAGGTTCTAACCATGCCAGGCATCTATCTAATCATACAAAAGCCCAGACGCACTTCTTTTGAATAACAGGGAGGAGAGTGAAGGGATTGATAAGAAGTAAGCGTAGAGCAGGCAAGTATGTTTCATATGATTGAGTGGTTCTGGTCACGGAATCGGAATCAGGTTTGACGCAGCATGCTGGATTGATTGCAAGGCGTGAGGGGTGTTGAGGTATAGCGTTGAAACTATCGCTACTTATGATCCTTACCCATGATACCACAGTATGTTGTAGTGAAGGTGGCATGTAACCGACACTTCAACACCTCGTTGAGCGCATGAGGTCGGACAGGATCCAGTATCCACCTGGGCTGCCGGGATCCCCATCCTGGCTAGTACTACGCTACCCCACGAAGCTACCCCGCTTCCAGTACACACGTGTATGCACCGCGTCTACCAGACCTCACTACCGTGATATAAAGCGGACACGTCTCGATCGAATATGTGCTCGAGGCACGTACATTCGGGCTTTGTGGTGAACGACACTTGCAATGGCATCAGGCGAGATAGATGGCGATGAGCACCCAAGCGGGGAGATTCCGAAGAAGATGAAGGCGTTGCAGTACGTATGGGAAAAAAAAATAGGCAGAGCAGAACTAATCAAACAAGATACTCAGCACCTGAGAAGTTTGCTGTTGTCGAAATCGACGTACCCTCAATCGGCGACGACGACGTCTTAGTACCACACCCATCTCCCCTCACACCTCCTTCACCACTCCTCACGCCAACAGGTCAAAATAGCAGCCTGCGGAATCTGCAGCACAGACCTGCACTACCACAAAGGCGAATTCCTCGCCAAGGTCCTACCCCCTCCCACCTTCCACAACCATCCATAACTAACACCCCACCAGTACCCCCTCATCCCCGGTCCGTCCCCCTCCCCCCTCCCCCTCCCTCCCCTCTCCTAACCCACATCCCAGGCCACGAAGCAACTGGCACCATCGCCCTCGTCGGCAAAAACATCACCCACCTCTCCCCCGGACTCCGCGTAACCGCCGACCCCATGCAACCCTGCCTCTCCTGCACCCACTGCCAGCGCAACAAACCCCTCCTCTGCACCGCGCTAACCGCCTACGGCGGCACCGTACCCGGCGGGTTCGCAGAGTACTGCGCGTATCCCGCGCGCCAGGTCCACCGCATCGGGACCCTCCCGTTTCTGTCCGCGGTGCTGGTCGAGCCCGCAGCGTGCGCGGCGCATGGGGTGGCGCGCATGGATCTGGCGCCGGGAGCGCGGGTTTTGGTGTTTGGCAGCGGGCCGACGGGGATGTTGCTCGCGCAGATGGTGCGGCGGAACGGGGCGGCGTGGGTGTGTGTCGCGGCGCTGTCGGGGGTGAAGTTGGATTGTGCGAGGGGGTTGGGGGTTGCGGATGAGTATGTGGATGTGGATGGGGATGGAGTTGCGCTTGAGGCGCTGAAAGGGAGGAATCCGGGGGGGTTTGATGCCGTGGTTGAAGCTACGGGTGTGGCGGCGGTGTTGGAGGCTGGGTTGGGGTTTGTGGGGAAGGGGGGGAAGTTGGTGGTGTATGGGGTGTATGATGAGGGGGTGACGGTGAGCTGGCGGCCGTTTGAGATTTGGGCGAAGGAGATTACGATCCTGGCGAGCTTTTGTAGTATGAGGCATATGCCGGCTGTGCTGGAGTATGTGGCGGGCGGGTTGAAGCTGGGGGGGATTGTGGATCGGACGTTTGGGGTGGAGGAGTGGGGGGAGGCGATGGAGGTGGTGAGGGGGCAGGGGTGTGTTAAGGCTGCTGTTGTGTTTGAGTGATGGAGGGCGGCACTTATGTCGGGCAGAGATTCTAGTCTTACTCGGTTAACCGTCATATCTTTACCTGTCTTAAACTCCTACGAAGAAGCTCGTTCTTTTTAAGCGATTACTTGCAGGAAGACTACAATAGGCCTCCTACGTATGCTTAGAGTTAGTTAACACTACAACATGTTTATTCAACTCGAATTACACACTAGCTTAAAGGATCTAAATCCTCTGCCTAACTACTTTTTTTTTCTTGTCAACTTGTGTACATGTACTGTCGCTATAGCGTATATAACAAAAACCTATGAGTTGATGTTCCGGCCAGTGATTCATTATAAAACCGAGCTTCTTCGTACTGAAATCGAGTCTGTTTCACTAGGATTGCACAGACAGGTTGAAGGCTTCGTGTTGGGTTGGTACGAAAGAGGACCTGTGTACATAATTGCAGCTTTGAGGACTGCGCTCTCGATGGAAAGTTTTGCTCCCAGCGATAGGAAGTGTAGGCTCAGAGACACAAGATGGCTGCAATCCACATGCTTTGTGTATTCTTGCCATATAGGATTGGTAACTAAGGACCAGAACAAAAGCCAGCTGCCTACTGTCACTAATACCGGGCTAAGTTTTGATGTCAGTCGATGGACCATCATAACTTTACTTAAGTTAAAGTCCCGCCGAAATCAAGTGCTTCGCTAGAACTGCACAGCCGGTTCAAAGGCTTCGCGAGTTGCGCTGGTACGGAAGAGAACCTGTTTATGCTTGCAGCTCTGACGACCGCGTCCTCGATGAAGAACATACTCAGTGACATACGGTAATTTCAACTTCCAGGCGTCTTTGGCTCCAGCCATGTAAATTTATTAGCTGGACCGGCGCAGTAGGCAACTGCCTTCTGTCACTGACAACGGACGGAGATTCTGATCTCACTCGATGAGCTGTCATACCTTCGCTTGTCCCATGGTCTCGCCGGAATCAAGTCTATTTCACTTCGATCGTACATGCGCTTATAAGTGAGCCACCGGACAATAACTGCCAGCTTCATTACGCTCTCTAATGCCACCACCATCTCACTAGGATCGCCCAATCGCCACTGCAAGCTATGAAGCTTCTTCCTGTTTCTGTCCTCCTCGTGAGACTTGTGGCGGGTAGAGTATTCCAACCTCCCGCAGCAGCTTTCAATATCAGTGTTGCGCAGGGCTTTCCAGAACAGCACAAGGATCCCAATGTCGACTTCACCCGATTGCTCACCGATGAATGCGTTTCAGTGCTCGTACAGAGGCCAAAGTTCACAGCGAAAGAGCGAGAGGACATCTGGTGCAAGGCCACAAGCAAAGGCCCGCAGTTGACTAAAGCCTCTATCATGGACGAAGCCGGGGCCCGTCAATACCTCGAGTGGCCATACGTCCAGAGCCCGTGGGAAGGCGACTTGAAGGAAGAACTGAAGACGTGGGGGTATCTAGATGACCCTGAAATCCACGATCAATCCGACTATATTTGCGACTTTGCC
This sequence comes from Didymella pinodella, assembly GCA_039634465.1. Lineage (NCBI taxonomy): Eukaryota > Fungi > Ascomycota > Dothideomycetes > Pleosporales > Didymellaceae > Didymella > Didymella pinodella. The sequence continues at coordinate 375,197 of CP113351.1, forward strand.
GAGTGGGGCAAGATGAAGAACGCTTTCACTGACCTCGGTTGGGATACCCGATCCTACAGCATGGGAGGGCCCAATCGCTGCTACCACCTGGAGCATCAAGACGGACCCGCTGTGTTGCGCGATGCAAATGGGCAGTTTCCAAGGACCATCAAGGAGCAGATCTATGAGGTCGACGGCAAGAAGTATCACGTGAGTCTTCCATATCACGCTGCTCTACACACATCTTATACTAACCGGAGCAAGAACACAGGAGGCACCGCCAAGATCGGCGTCAACGCAAAAAACGGCATCATCTACATGATCCATCGCGAGAGCCCCGAGAGAGCTGCACGAAAGTACTGGCAACCCACACCCGTCACGAACGAAGCTTTGCCGAAAATAAGATCCAGTTCCGATCTCATGTATGCTCCGTGGCACCGCAAGACCAACCAATACACTCGCAGGTCCATCAGCAAGTTCATGTCGATGGCTATCATGAACGAGGAGACCCTAGTCATCATATCGCGCGCGCTGAAGCTTTCGAACCCCGAGAAAGCGTACGATGCGCCGCCGTGGCCAGGAAGGGACTTCGAGCTCAAGTTCGAAGACGGACATGAGGAAGAGACGGATGCGGCTCTGGCTTTGCTAGGTATTCTTCCGTATCTTCTTATCATAGGAATGACTAATGACAAGACCAGGCTCACCGAACGGACTCGGTGCTGGATATTTCCTTGTCCAGCACAAAGCGCAACTCGGCGGCGTCAAATTCGTGTACAAGATCCGTGTCTTTCGAGGCGACAGTGAGAATACCAGTCCCCATCTGCTTTTCTATGTTGATGCTGGCTCGCCCTACCGCGAGGAGGTAAAGAAAGAGGGGATTTCTGGTCGCAGGAACGGAGGTCGCCAGAGGGCGCGTCGTGCTGCCTGAAAAGTGAATGGCGATGTAGGAGGGAGGGAAAAGGTGGCTGTGAAGGCAGATCTTTGATCTAGTTACAAACTGGGAGACTACGTCTATCTTAATGAAACGTGAAAAGGTCAGCAGGGATATTGGCATTCGAGAGCAAGTTTTGAACAGCGTTCATGTGAAGGCAGTCACGCCTTGCCTTCGTCATCTTCACTCCATTTCACTCCAATGTACCAAGTGGGCTAGTGGTCAGCAGGCCCCACTCCCGCCGTAGACTTTATCATCTGCCGTCACTGAGTCTTTCCCTCACCCACTAGCGATCACACGTTCTCAACCTGGAGGTCTCAACGCAAGTAAAACGGAAGCGCAATGATGTCTCTACCACTACTGACCCATTGCAGATCATCATGTTGCTCAATTGGCCACTTCTTCTTGCACCCGCATTACTTGCTACTGCGCGAATACTCCCTGACAATGACGCGTCTTTCAACATCTCCGTTCCCTTTCGTGACCCAGCCCAAGCTTACACCAACCACACTGAGACTTCCTTTCCCAACATCATCTGGAAATCAGACACCGAAGAGGAGGCCCAGCTCACACCAGCACAACGCTGGTGCAAGTACGTCGGCCGGGGTAAACAGCTTATGAAAGCCATGATGATGTCCGAAGACGAAGCAGGTAGGGAGCTTGGATGGCCGTACGTGCAAAGCCCTTTTGACGGAGACATGAGGCGAGAGCTGGAGCTATGGGGCTACCTCGACACAGACGAGCTGCATCGTGACCGCGATGGAGCTTGCGATTTTGAAACAAGGCACAAATTGGGCGATGTCTTCACCGAGCTCAATACAGACCCGAGGTCGGCTGGTCAGGGTGGTCCGAATCACTGCTTCTACATTCAGCATTCGAACAGCCCTGCTATTCTACGCGATCAGAACAACAGAATTCCCCGGGACGTTCGTGACCAAAGGTATAGGGTGGGTGCGACTGAGTATAAGGTAAGCGGAAAATTCACAATTTCAAGCGTGGCTTCGCTGACTGGTCTCGCTGTAGGCAACAGATGCTCATGCAGGCATTGGAGTGAACCCCACGGATGGGTGGCTCTACATGCTCGATCGCTCGAGTGCAGCAGAATCCGCGAGGTGGCTGTGGCAACGGAAACCTGCCTCGAACGAGTTACCGAAGCTGCGGTCGACTTCTGACATTGCATTCGGCTTCTGGAATCGGATCGCATCAGCTGAAAATCGACGCAACATCAAATACATCATGTCGTGCGAGATTCTCAACGAGCACACAGAAGAGACCATGATAGCTGCACTCGATAAAATCGGTGCCGGGGATCTCGGCAGTCAAGTCTGGCCAGGCACCGACTTTAGCTTTGCGCTAGGTGAGAACAAGGGCGAGGAAATCGAAGCTGCTCTAGCGCTTCTCGGTACGGCTTCCAGGTGCTCTACACACAAAACTGTAACTGAATCACTCCAGGCTCACCCAATGGTCTCGCTGCCGGATATTTCTTGCTCCAGCACAAAGAGCAACTCGGATGGAAATACACTTCGAAAGTCAGGGTCTTCGTGACTGCCAACGCGTTGCCGGATATCTACATGATATTCTACGTGTCGGATCAAGCGCCATGGACCGGGCCGGCGTCTGTTATTGAAGCACAATTGCACAAGTCTCATAGTAAGACCCGCCAAAAGCGGAGTCAGGGGTGTACAAAGTCGAGGACGAGCAAGAAGAGCCAAGACAAGAAGCTCGAGGAGGTATATGGCAGGACTGCGCTGTGAGATGGTACCTTGGACTGCAGAGGACTGTTGGAGAGAAGATTGTTACGATGAGCTAGAGTTCACGTGGTATGCAGTTCTATTCGAGAATTTAAACTTTACAGCTAGAACACTCAAGACGCATAAACAATTGCCTGACTTGCTCTGCCAACATCTTGTTTGAAGGATCTCAATTTATTTCGTACTGACTCAGTATGACATAGGCCCTCCAATTAGTCTGTTGCAGGCTCAGCCAGCCCGAACCTCATCTGTCTATTTCTGCACCGTAGATCCATCCATCTTTTCATTGCGCCTCTCGCCAGGTGGAGACATGGAGCAGATACTCTTATGCAGCTGAAAGAAAAAGGACATGATTGTCTCTTTGTAGATCAGAAGAGAGACAGGTGTTGATGCATCAGCATCCCATTCGAGGTGTCTTGATCATTCAGCGCTTGCCTCGCGCTGCTGACGGATTACGCGTAGCGAGATAACAGTTCCCTCATGCACAAGGCAATGAGAGAGCGCAGGCTTGGCGTGGAGGGCGAAAGATCGAACCAGCGCGGAGCGAAGCCCGTCTTTACTTCTGCGATCTTTAGCGGGCAAGTTAGGGGTGTCTGCGTGGTCATTTTGGCGCGATCATCCAGGAGTAAGTCTGGTGCATCTGCGAGCTACTGGACTGGGTCACCGTTTTTGCGCAGAGTGCTTAGTATACTGAACACATTCATGTTTATTAGCGAATCGATGAAGTCAAAGACGAGCGCGGTACCGTGAGTTAGAAGCATAGCTTTCCTGGACAGCTCGAAAATGTACCTCTCGTCTCGGTCGTGCTTAGCATGCCTTCAAGGTCCAGATCGTGCCCAGTGCGGCTCTGCGACGTAGTAGTTTTGCAAGTGGAATTCGAACGCGCTGGCATTTAACAAGACGTCGAACGAGCTGCAAGGTCACTCATGGATCATGAGGCCATCCATCTTTTCCAGCACATGAGCCTTAGCTTTGCAGACTTTTTGAGACGGATCTCGCATCCTAGAGTGAGGCATGCTTGGCGTCGAGATATGCCAGACTGCGGTGAAATGCCAGATTGTCACCAACTTTCGCAGCACATATCTCCTGTAATGCATAGATTGAGACATGTTTGCGATCTCCGATGATCTACAAGTGTAGTACAATATCGAGAGTGCTGCGGTAGCGATTCCGTGGGCAGTGTTGTCTTAAGAGGCCAAGGTACACGAGATGAAGATCGAGGACGAGGCGCAGGGCTCATGTCAAACTAACCTTGAAAGTACCACATGGCAAGCAGTGCCTCTCCTAGAAGGCAGAACGATGACACCGGAGAATCATCATCCATCTATGCTTGTTCCCATAGTGAGGCGTCAGCGGCGCCCGGGGCTCAACGAGAGCGTGTCGTTAGAATCTTTTGCCCGTCCGCTCTTTTTGGCCAGTGTAGGAATGATGGCAGCTGGTGTTAAGAATAACACAAGGTCTCCCGGAGCGCATGACAGGTAGCAAGTCCTGTCTTGTGTGTGCGATGATGAACATGAAGCAAGCCACTGATGTTGTGCCTTCGTACTTGAAGCCCTTGTCCGAACAGATTCGAAGCATAGGCAAGTCGTGAAATGATGAGGCCCGTGGGACTGTGGGACAGGTCTTTAATACACTATACCACGATTTGCCTGGGTTCTTCCTGGTTGGCTCAGGGAGTCGAGGATGGGGCGACCTCAATGTCAAGTCGTGGGTTCACGTGGGACGTTGAACGTGAACACTTGCCACGTGATCAGGGATGGCAGAGACTCAACGCCACTGATGCTGCCTGAACACCATCGGCAACCGGCTGTGACGGCAGGTGTTACAGGTCCAAGCAATGCTTGACGTCCGCGGCAGATTGACAAGATCGACAAGATCATGCCGCAAGCGTAAGTCGCCATCTCTTTCGAGCGCGTGGCAGCAATCCACGCGAGACTCAAGGTGTGTCGAGACGCTTCAATCCGCAACGTGCAACAAGGATGATATGTAATTGGCAGACGCCCAGCATGCAGGCTCTTTTGCTTGTGTAGTCCCCAAGTACTGCCAAGCAGGGCGGAACGGGGCTCCTTGGCTCCTTGGCAGATCAGCGGAGCGGACCAGGGTGTGTCGGCCAACCAGCAGAGAGCATGGACGGGAGCGTCGTTGACGTGCATGCTGGGCAGCGAGAATCCTTTCCGCTTGGCTGAACTCATGTGGTGGTGTCCCTGTTGGTACTGGAGCAGGACTCGTAACTTTGTGGCAAGTGCTCCTCGCGTGCCCGTATATATTGAGAAAAGCTGCCTCTCGCAATCGGCAGTTCGTTCTGCAGACACTCGTTGCCCTTCATTTGAATCACTGTCTTCAAGTTCACGATGGCGCCTGCAATTACCGCCAAATATGAATGGATCCTTGCGATCACGTCAATCGCTTTCATCTTCTCCGCCTTCGGTAATGGTGCCAATGATGTCGCCAACTCCTACGCCAGTATGCTGTATCTCCAAAGGTTTCGATGTAGTTGCTGACAGTGTGCAGCATCCGTGGCTGCGCAAACTTTGACCATGGTCCAGGTTGGTTTCCTGTCTATTGTCACTGAGTTCGTTGGAGTTATCGCCCTCGGAGCTCGTGTCACCGATACCATTAAGAACGGCATTATCAACATCGAACGCTTCGAAGCGCCCGCTGAGCCTGGTACACTTATGCTTGCCATGGGCTGTGCTGAAGTCGGTAGTGCTACCTGGCTGATGTTTGCAACCAAGATGGGCATGCCTGTATCGACTACTCAAACAATTGTCGGTGCTTTGGTTGGTGTTGGCTTCGCTACGAACGCTGGCGTCACCTGGGGCTGGGAGTCCGGATCTGTCTCTCAAGTCGCTGCCAGTTGGGTCATTGCACCTCTGATTGCCTGTGCTTTCAGTGCCATACTCTTCGGTACCGTCAAATATGCCGTCCTCGAACGCGAAGACTCCTTCAAGTGGGGTATGAGGTTGATTCCATGGTATTTTGCCGCTACTGGTGCCATTTTAGCTCTGTTCATCGTTGTCGAGACTCCCACCGCACCTTCTCTTGAGGAATTCGGAGCTGGCAAGGCCGCCGGTATCATCCTCGGAGTGTTTGCTGGAATCCTGGTCTTTAGCTACGTCTTCTTCATGCCCTATCTCGAGCGCAAGCTAGTCAGACAGGACGCTCGTCTGCGCATTTGGCACATTCCCCTCGGCCCTCTGCTCAAACGCGAGAACCCGCCACTTTACTTCGCTGGCAAGGCTGATGGCGAGTATGTCAAGAATTACTACGCCGATGCGTATGGCGAGGTTCGTGCGCAGGGCAAGGAGTTGCGCCAAAGCAACAACGGCGACTCAGAGAAGCAGCCCCAGAATGTCGACGATATCCAGAAGGCCTCGCCTGGCAGCAGCAAAGACGGTCTTCCCACTAACCCTGAAGAGGCTGCTGCGTTGGAGAAGAAGATGAAGAGCGAGCCGGACGCCGTTCCTCAGCTCTCCAAGAAGCGCGTGCACCTAGAGCCGTATGAGCGATTCATCGGGCCGGTCAAGGACCTCTCCTGGGCCCACCCCAAGAAATCCTGGGGGTACTTCAAGTTCGGTCTTCTTCAGGGCGTGACTCGCGATGTCATCACGCACGACAGCGACAAGCTTCGTGACATACACGCTCGCGCCAACCGGTACGACGTACGCGTCGAGCATTTATGGACGTATTGCCAGGTCATCTCCGCCATGATGATGTCCATCGCCCACGGTTCCAACGATGTTGCCAACGCTGTCGGTCCCTGGTCCGCTGTATACCAGACATACAAAGAAGGTGCTATCGCAACCGAATCTGGCACTCCCATCTGGATGCTTGTCGTCGCTGGTCTGTTGCTCGGTCTTGGATTCTGGTTCTACGGATAGTAAGTCGACTTTTATATTCTGACAACTAAACATCGACGCTAACAGGCTTACAGCCACATCGTGCGCGCCCTTGGAAACAAGATCACGCAAATGAGCCCTACTCGTGGTTTCGCCACTGAGCTGGGTGCTGCCATCACCGTGTTGCTCGCTTCTCGCCTTGGTCTTCCAGTATCGACCACCCAGTGTTTGACTGGTGCTCTGGTCGGCACTGCGTTGATGAACTACGATCTGAAGGCTGTGAACTGGGCCCAGTTAGTTTTCATCTTCATGGGCTGGGTCCTTACGTTGCCAGCGTCTGGATTGATTGCCGGTCTTCTATGCGTCATGGCTCTCAACACGCCTCACTTCTAGGTCTTATTAGACCCAATCCGCTGCGAGCATAATCCGGGCGTTGTGATTTTGTTGTTCAGAAAAAGGCCGGGTGCCTGTAAGATACCAGATAGACTACACAAAACAATACATTGGCCAACAGACCACCTTGACGTCATAATCTACGGTTGCGTAAGTTCGAGTGGTGTATCGACTGAGTTCCTCATTGATGACAGTGGCTTGTGCAGTGACGTGAGGATGCTGGACGCGTTCGTGAGGAAGGAGCGCCGATAACGCGCCACGCTAGTGACGCAGCCAATTGCCCCGCGTCCATAATTTTTTGACGGGCCCCGCGAGGGTTCATTCGAGTCTTTCAAGTCTTTTAGGCTTCGCAGAGGCATCCCTCTTCGGAACCCCCCGACAACTCTTCTGTCATACTCATTGGCGCTGCCGTCATCTAGCATGGCGTCCAGCGAGAGCCCCTACCTGATTCTGCCGGGCTCGTCCGCCCACTCCGACTTCCGTCTGAAGCGGCTCGCGCAAGAGATCGGCGCGACGGAAGTTCGCTCGTTATGGGCGCACTTTGTCAACCCTCTGCGCGAGTTGAGCACCACAGAGCTCAATACGCTGCAGCAGCTTCTGCATTACGGCGAGTACCCAGACACCCATGATCGCCTTTCACAGGTGCTTCTTGACGCTATTCACCGCGGCGGCGAGCCTAGCGATGACAAGACTGTTCTTTTCTACATCTGCCCTCGTGCAGGCACGATCTCGCCATGGAGCTCTTTGGCATCCATGATTGCACGTACCTGCACGCTCGAGAATGCTGTCAAGCGCGTTGAGCGTGGTATGGTCATTGCCGCCACTTTCGACCGTCAGCTCGCAGCAGACGAGATCCCCAAACCCGACTCGATGTACGATCGTATGACCCAGACTATCGACCGCAAGGCACCGAACCTGGAGGCTATCTTTGGGGAGAGCGAGCCTGCGCAGGCCACTACCATCAGCTTCGATGAGTACAACAGCGCTCAGGCAGCTCTCGAGCACGCCAATCGCGAACTTGGTCTCGCCATGGACAAGTCAGAAATCAACTACCTCGTCGAGGCGTACACCCAGGAATTGAAGAGGGGCCCAGTGGATGTCGAGCTGTTCATGTTCGCTCAGGTCAACTCTGAGCACTGCAGACACAAGCAGTTTAACGCCGATTTCACGGTCGATGGCATGCACAAGTCGCACTCTCTCTTCGGTATGATCCGCAACACCCACAAGAAGCACCCAGAGCACGTTGTTAGCGCCTACAGCGATAACGCTGCAGTTCTCAATGGCGAAGAGGCAAGCTTTTGGGCTCCCAACCAGAAGACTGGCGAGTGGAACGGGATCAAAGAAACAGTACACATCCTCTGCAAGGTCGAGACACACAACCACCCCACGGCCGTATCTCCATTCCCTGGCGCTGCGACAGGATCTGGAGGCGAGATCAGAGACGAGGGCGCTGTTGGGCGAGGCTCGAAGCCCAAGGCCGGTCTTGCTGGATTCACCGTCTCAGACCTGCTCATCGATGGATTCGAGCGCCCGTGGGAGCTGCGCGATGTTGGCAAGCCCGCACACATTGCTAGTAGTAAAGACATCATGCTCGAGGCACCCCTTGGCAGCGCCCAGTTCAACAACGAGTTCGGCCGCCCCTGCACGATCGGTTACTTCCGCACTATGTTGATGAAGGTGTTCACAGACGAAAAGGAGTCAGAGATCCGCGGTTACCACAAGCCCATCATGCTGGCAGGCGGTGTTGGCACGGTCAGGCCTCAGCATGCCCTAAAAGACCCCGATCTCGTACCTGCTGGATCTCATCTGCTCGTCATTGGTGGCCCTGCCATGTTGATTGGTCTTGGTGGTGGTGCTGCGTCCAGTGTACAGTCTGGCGAAGGCAAGGTCGAGCTTGACTTTGCCAGTGTGCAGCGTGGAAACCCCGAAGTCCAAAGACGAGCGCAAGAAGTTATTGACGCCTGCCGATCAATGGGTGATGAGAATCCCATCCTGTTCATCCACGATGTCGGTGCTGGAGGTCTTTCGAACGCGCTGCCCGAGCTGGTCCACGACTCCGGTCTTGGAGCTATCTTCGAGCTGCGTGAGGTTGACAATGTCGACAAGGGTATGAGTCCCCTGCAGATCTGGTGTTGCGAGGCCCAGGAGCGTTACGTGTTGGCCGTCGGTCCCGAGCAGCTTGACTTGTTCAAGAAGATCTGTGAGCGTGAGCGCTGCGGCTACTCTGTCGTTGGTGTCGCTACTGATGAGCAGCGTCTCGTTGTCAAGGACAGGGACTCCAAGGAGAATCCTACCCCCATCGACTTACCCATGTCTACACTCTTCGGGAAGCCCCCGAAGATGTCCCGCATCGTTGAGTCAAGAAAACTGAGGCTCCCACCTTTCGACAGCAGTCTGTCTATGTACATTCCAGACGTTCCCAAGGACGGTCTGGTGGCCGAGGCTGTCGATCGTGTCCTCACCCTTCCATCCGTCGGATCGAAGAACTTCCTCATCACCATCGGTGACCGTACTGTTGGCGGGTTGACAGTGCGCGATCAGATGGTTGGCAAGTGGCAGGTGCCGGTCTCTGATGTGTCGGTCACAGCTACTTCGCTCATGGCCGGCGTCAAGACTGGTGAGGCCATGGCAATGGGTGAAAAGCCCACCCTAGCTCTCATCTCTGCCGCCGCATCAGCCAGGATGGCCGTAGCTGAGTCCCTGATGAACATTGCCGCGGCAAGCCTGTTCGACAGACTGTCCAGGGTCAGACTATCTGCCAACTGGATGTCAGCGAGCAGCCACCCGGGTGAGGGTGCCGCTTTGTATGAGGCTGTCGAGGCTATTGGCATGGATCTTTGCCCTCGTCTTGGGATCTCCATCCCTGTCGGCAAGGATTCTATGAGCATGAAGATGAAGTGGTCGGACAATGGCGAGGCTAAGGAAGTCACCGCACCGATGTCTCTTATCATCACCGCTTTCGCACCTGTCAACCGCATTGACCGAACCTGGACACCTGCCCTGCAGCGCCTCGAAGACGTCGGCGAGACTATCCTCATTTATGTCGATCTCGCAGCGGGCAGGAAAGCGCTCGGTGGTTCTGCTCTCGCCCAGACTTTTGGCCAGGTTGGTGATGAGGCGCCCGACGTCCATGATGCCGACATCATCAAGGACTACTTTGATGCAGTGGAGCAGTTGCACGACTCGGGCATTGTGCTCGCTTACCACGACCGATCCGATGGTGGTCTGTTCACCACATTGGTCGAGATGATGTTCGCAGGTCGCTGTGGTCTGGAAGTCATGCTCGACGGCGTTGCAAAGTCAAGCGAGCCTAAGGATATCCTGGAGGCTCTGTTCAATGAGGAGCTCGGCGCCGTCTTCCAGGTCAGGAAGAAGGATGAGGTCGCATTCAACCGCTGCTTCGCCACATGCGGACCTCCTCCTGGCATGATCAAGAAGATCGGCCGCGTTCCTGAGGCCTCTAAGCAGGGTCTGTCTGTCGCCGTTGGCTCAACAACAGTCTACCGCAATACTCGCTCCAAGCTCCAGCAAAGGTGGGCCGAGACTTCGTACCGCATGCAGCGTCTTCGTGACAACCCTGAATGCGCGGACAAGGAGTATGCAGCCATTGTTGACGACCGAGATCCTGGTCTATCATACAATCTTACCTTCAAGCCGCAAGAGAATATCCTGCCGCTTAAGGCCAGCATCTCATCAGCTTTCACATCCAAGCCTCGCGTTGCGATCCTCAGAGAAGAGGGTGTCAACGGCCAGAGCGAGATGGCTTTCGCCTTCCACATGGCTGGCTTCTTGGCTATAGACGTTCACATGACCGACATAATCAAGGGACGAGTGTCGCTTGCTCAGTTTGCTGGTGTCGCAGCTTGTGGTGGTTTCTCGTACGGTGACGTTCTTGGCGCTGGTCAAGGTTGGGCTAAGTCTGTCTTGCTCCACCCCAACACCCGCAAAGAGTTTCAGACTTTCTTCGAGCGTCCGGATACGTTCACACTCGGTGTATGCAACGGTTGCCAGTTCCTGTCCAAACTGAAGGAGCTGATCCCTGGTGCTGAAGCCTGGCCTACATTTGAGCGTAACGCGTCGGAGCAGTACGAGGCACGTGTCTGCATGGTCGAGGTCATGGATCCTCAGGGCCCCAACAACACACCATCAGTATTCTTGCATGGTATGCACGGCTCCAAGTTGCCCATTGTCACAGCCCACGGAGAGGGTCGCGCACACTTTGCTTCGTCTGCAACCTCATCAGTCACACCACAGAACCTCTATAACGAGAACCTGGTGTCGCTGCGCTATGTCGACAATTACGGCAAGCCGACCGAGGCGTACCCCTACAACCCCAACGGCTCGCCAATGGGTATCACTGGTGTGCGCTCAACAAGTGGCCGCGTGTTGGCGCTCATGCCTCACCCTGAGCGCACGATTCTCAAAGAGGTTGCAAGCTATATTCCTCAGGACCAGGCTGAACAGTGGGGTGAGCTTGGCCCTTGGAGTCGCATGTTCAAGAGCGCGAGGAGGTGGGTCGGGTAAGCAGCCTGCTTGGACGGAAATGATCTTTTGCATTTGATTTACTCGGCGTTGGTGTGATATCCACCTGGAAAGGACGAAAATCTATACGAGGGTACGAAACAACACACTAATATCCTTTCCCTGACAGGTTGTGTCATGTCTCCATCATTGTGAAAGTCGGATTCTGAATCTCATAATTTGCGCAGCGGGTGCAGTCAAACAGATTGCTCCCTTACATGAAGATCGTCGATGTATGTTTGTATTCTCGTACAGCACAGCGTGTAGGCTTGTGCGGGGCGGCATGAACCAGTCCAGCGATCCGGCGTTCTTGCCAATCGCATCGCTCGTTCTATCGAGTCACAGTACATGTCAGCTCGCTGCGACAAGAAGTCGCACGTATCAGGGCTCGCTTACCGGTAACATTACAGCCAGAGTGCGCAATGGTAGATCTCTTGCCCATAAGGTACCACGGTCATGCGTGGTCTCCCTATATACGTCCTGCTTTCTCGGCATGCCCGCCTTTCGGCATACTGCACTGACAACATGTAGGTCGCACCTTCAAAAGTTATGCGCGAGCCTGCAGGATGCGTATGGAGATGATGGTGCAATTTGGCGACCAAGCCTCATCACTGGCAGAACAAGTCGCTTACCCCACGGTGGCTTATTGGATGCATGGAGTCTGCATTATTTAGACATACCCACCTGTCATCGTAGATTGTTCGATTTGAATCGAGCAATATCACCTGCGTCAGCTGATATCGGTTTCGCGACATTCTCAGCCTTGCGGAACCTTCCAACAGCCTTTCTCTCCCACCTTCAAACTACAACGATATAACTGCTTGCTCTCCATTTGAGAACTCAAACATCCTCGGGAGTTCAGTGAGAAAGCGCTGCATCTGCGGGCTGTTGTTCTGCGCCACAGCCGATCCCGACAAGGAGGCTGAGTTTGCCTGTGACCTCTTCTCTGACATAGCACCGTACGTCGCAGATGCTGATGAGTTTAGAGACAGAAAAATTCATCTAGATCAGACTACTTGCGCTCTTTGGAGATCAGTTTGCAAGACAATTTGCCAGCGAGAGTCTGACATGGGTCGATCACCTCATCTTTGCCATGGTGCCGCTTGGAATCCTCGCCACGATTACAGGCGCCATCCGTGTTCAGGGTCCTCGAATTGCCAAATCGTTTATTGGCCGTGGCAGAGAGAACAGGGTACTTGCAGAAATCGAGCTTATGTCATCGACCTCCAAGGAAGTCTGTGAACTATTCGATGGCAAATCAATCATACGCGTCATAGGCAAGCCGCGTATTGCGCAAATCCTTGTGTTCCCCCTGGACTATGATATACTGCAAAACGAATACGCGGTTGAGGACAGATCGCCCTTGACCTCAAGGCCGCCTAAGAGCCATATTGCAGATCGTTCATGCGGAATACACACGCTAAAGACTGCCTCGTCGAGAGACGGCGAACTAAAGCCGTTAAGGGCTCGTGAAGGTTCGTTGAGAGCTGCCCAATATTTTAAAGCTTAGTCTAACCGAAATACAGAGTACCACAGCTACAGCTACGAGATCCTATTGGCGCTTTGGAGCCGTCTTCAAACCACCTTGAAAGGCTCCAGTAACACTAAAGCGAAAGGGAATATCGAGATGAACAACGATGTTGATTTTTCAGGTCCGCCCAACCTCCAGCTGGGACTCTCATCGACCCATCATGCAGAAGGCACGGTCAAGGAGGGTCATGAGATCTTTCTGGCTGCTGTCGCTGCTGTACTTCTTCAAGTTGCGCTATTGGCAGTGGCAACGATCACGGTCTATCACGAACCCACACGGCAAGCCATTGCATACGAGTCGAAGACCTATGGCTATCCTTGCTACGTTATTGGCACTGTGTTACTTTGCAGCGGCGTCGCCATCTGCTCATTGGCCGTTGAGCGAAATACCACTGAGTACGACTGGAAAGTCTTGCCTGCCCAAGAAGGTGAACCGCTAGGCCAGCCCATCTTTCCAATAAGGTACAAGCCTGGTGTAAACGCCAGTCCGCGACTTCTCTGGCTTCAGAAAAGTCAAGAGGTTAGTGATCAAGCGTTCGGCGGGTACGCGATTCTTGCAGGACCCAAATACCATGTGATTACATCTAGTCGTCTCGAGGATACCAAAATGCTCTCAGCAAGCGGTACAGATCCAACCCAAGATTCTGTAGTAGTAGCAGCGCCTACTCAGCCGCCCATAGATCTTCACGAGGACTCCAGTGGCTCAATGGGATCTCCATGTGGCCCGAACCTGAGAACCAGTGCCAGACCAGCAACCTCTAATGGCCCTGAATCAAAGAAAATAAGTATGCAGAAGACCTACAACCCACAAGAAGATCCAAAGTGGGAGTTTTTCACTGTTTGTGCCGTATTGGCGGCTGGTCTTGGCTTCATAGCACAATTCATGGGCCTGCGAGGTTCGACCTATCCATGCTCTATTGCACAGCTGGTAGCTATCTTCCTCATGGCACTCATCAGAGCCACGATTCGACGGCGTCTTGGGCGCGTGCCATCACACTGCCCAGCATTTGCGCGCTATGAGGTCGATTATCTGGCGACACGGCTGGTCTACTGCCAAAGTTTCAGGACCTATCAGCATGGCCGCGAGTTCGAAGATACTATAAAGTCTCTGAGTAAGGAAGAGCCTCACGGGGTTCTTAAATGGAAGGTTAGGACTGCAATCGACACAAAAAGAAGTCCTTTCCGTTTTCAGGCACCTGTCGATCTCGCAAACAAATATGTCTCCCAGCATGCATCAGACGTGCAAGCCATCGCCCAAAAGTCAGTCCTAGAAGCTTCCTGTCATCAATTGCTTCGGGTGCGTGAAAGGCTTGGCGACTTGTGTGAGTGGCATTCAACAGCTCTAGAAGGTGCCCAGGCCTTGGCCTCCTCTATTGAAGCATTCATGAACACGTTCTTCCCAGCTACATCGAGCGGTCAGGTGACTACCGATACTGTAAAGCGCATCGATTCCCTCGACTGGGTTGTGGAAACAATTGGACTCTCGTCAGCGGTCGATGTTCGCGCGAAGTGACTTTGTTAAAATCTCCGTTCGAAGACTCAAGGGTGAAACATGGCAAGTTCATATCGGCAGATTAGAAGCTATTCTGTCGCTTTGGATGGCTACGGTCGAAGCACGCGCTGAAGGCCAAAGGAAGAAAGCTGAGTCAGACAGAGCTAGCAAGTCTGCTCGTCCCACGGAGGCGACCAATTGGAGGCGTACTAAAGCTGGGTCTGTCCTTCGTTACCGATATTGCCGCATTCTTGGAGACGACTCTGAGGACGGAGTGCTTAGAAGAGATTTGTCGTGGTGGATCGACAAGTTGACCGTTAATCAAAGCTACAAATGGGCTGGTCCTGACAACGACGAGAACGATAATGATCTGTTTGACTCTAGCCAACATCATGATACGTCTGCACCACCAGAGCAATACACACAATCAGACGCTGATATGTGGCATCGTAGCTCTGCCAGAAACGAGAAGGTAGACCTCATGATCGGATTCAATGGACAAAAAGAGAAGCGTGAGTATTGTATATAGCCCAAGATTTTCTTTTCTAACATCGATGTCAATGCAGCAACTACGCCGGGTACCCGAGAGCTCGCTATCGTGCATGTCGGGATACTTCCGATCATTCTGGCTCAACACCTGTTCACTAGTTTCATGTGGACTGTTGCGAATCATCTCCCAAAGGACTTTCTTCGTCAAGGATACACTAGCAGCGAGCAAGAGGTGGAAATCGACGCACGCCACACGATATCTTAGCCACCTGGCGCCGACCCACCTTGCGACATCGACAACTGGCCAAGCTGGTCCGCGAACTCGAGAAATCCGGCCTTGGCAAATATAATGATATCATACTTTGCATGATCCCGGCATTGAGCTCACAGGATCTGCTTCCGAATCACGTGTTTCTCCAGCTCATTCCATCTGTGCGCCGCAGACAGAACTGGGCCGCAACTGCTAAAGTCTACTACGATCTACTTCATGTTGATATGCAAATAACGCCTGCAGAGAATTTCTGCTACAGTGTCGTCACTGAAGCGATGGACTTCCTGTCTTTCGCATGCGAACCATACGACGAGTTCTTCCGACCTCTTCCAGAACTCACATACGAACTCAACCTACTTGTTGGCAAATTAGATTCTTTGAAATTTGTCGACATACTCAAGAAGTTGGCTCCAGTCTATGCGATCCAGAACCGTCGGAAGCAATTTGGACAGATCTTCGAGCTATACGGGATGCCTCCGAGATTCGCATCACGAAGGAGCAGCATAGATTCTGACGATGCGTCCGGCTCAAGCCTCGGTACTCAGAGTCGCTCCAACATCTTCCTCGACCCGAGCATCAAGTTGGATATGGAAACTTGTACGTCCAGAATGGGCTTCTTCTCCCGTTTCAAGGGCATGTATCTAGATCTGGAACGCAAGTTACGCATAGAGATGGGATTACCATCATATTCCCCTGAGACTTTGGAACGAATGAAAGGACCGTTGACGTTCAATATCGATGGTATGTCAGCCGGCAAATGACAGACCTGTCCGATCGTTAGCTGACTTTCGAACAGGAGCCAAAGATGCCAAGAAAGCCGGCATTTTCTGTTGGAGTCTACTCCATTATGCAGTTCTGCTGGATGAGGACGACGTTCAGACCTGGGCTTCCTGGCCATTCGTCATCAAGCACACTCTGTCTATACCACTTCACCAAGTCGTTGATAAACGTGGCCACAGTCCGTTGCACGTGGCTGTGACTGCTCAAAACCAACACTCTCTGAATTGGGCCATTGACTGCCTCAGCAAAGAGGATCAGAAGAATGGCTTCAATACCCCCGGTATCGATGGTATGACACCCTTGCATTTAGCTACTCAGGCTGGAATGATTGCAAATGTCAAACTGGTCAAAGATGACGCACAGACAATTACTCGGCCAGATTTCTGGGGCCGCGAAGTGACTCATTTAGCCGCTAGCTCTGGATATTCAGAAATCACAGACATCTTGCTGGAAGAAGGAGCAAGAGTCAACCCTTTCGATAATTTTGGCATGTTGCCGATGAAGTATTTATTGAAGGGTGATGTCGATTTGAAGGGAATCAGTACCACCCCTGAAAAGGAGGAAACGGACCAGATCCAAGTCGTTGCCACACCCGGGAGTCTAGATGGGGAAACTTTACAGTTACAAAAGATACAGGGAAATCCAGTAGGCTCGCCATTGTCTGCGGCACAAAAGCTGCGCGTTGACAAGAAGCGGAAGATTTTCGAAGACTTCGCCTTGAAAAGTGTCGACTTCAGAGACAAAAACGGTCAGACATTCCTACATTACGCTGTACAAGGTCTGGATGACAAGACCGTTCGTCTACTCCTGAAAAACGGATACGAGCTGGAAACACCGGACACAGACGGAAGAACTGCATTACACATGGCAGTGCCTGCGGGCAGACACGACATTACAACTCTGCTGTTGGAGGGCCTCGATGGCTACATGGCAAAGGCCTCAGCAAAAGACGAGCTTCAAGAGACGGCACTGATGATGGCGGCTAGCATTGGTCGTCTCAATATTCTAAAATGCCTGGTTGAAGGCCGCTATCCTGCAAATGACTCGGAAGGCCCAGCGTTGTTGTCAGTAACCGAGGAAGACAAGCCGGCGGAGGAGCCGGCGGACAAGCTCCAGTTCCTCACGTGGAATCCCGACGCAAGAAACTCAAAAGGCGAAACGACGCTGCACATCTCGATTGTCTGTGAGCACGAAGACATCATTTTGTATCTTCTCGAGAATAACCCACCTCAAAAGGTCTTGAAAGATGAAGGTGGCGAGTCACTTTTGATCGCCGCGTATCAGACAAAACTGCCGTGGGCAAGCGTGAGAGCGATTCTCGAGAAGTACCCAAGCCTTTAAACGAATTCAACAAGACGAATAGTCAGACTCCGCTGTCTTGGGCCAGCGAGAACCAGCGAGAGGACATTGTGGAAGAACTTTTGAATTGCGAGTACGTTGTTGATGTCAACAAGCCGGCCGCAGGGTGGAATGGCTACTCGCCACTGCATTTCGCTGCATCCGGAAAAAACAGCACCATCGTCAAGATGTTGCTGAATCATACAGACATAGTGGTTGACGTGAAAGATAAGCGCGGTGAAGCACCTGCAGACATAGCGGTCCGGAATGGCAACCTGGATATGGTCCGCACTTTCCTCCTACACAACAAAACTGATTCGAGAGTTCGTTTGGATTACTTGAAGAAGTTCACCACACATAAGTATGAGGATATGCATAGCATTATCCCTGACATCTTCAAACGTCTTCGCAAGGAGGACATAGCTCATGCTGATCTCATCGCGCTTATCAAAGCAACCGAGAATCTCCGGAGCCATGAGCCATATAATGCGTATGTACGGCGTGCCTTGGAACTGGGTATGGGCCTGGAGCTTCCAAGTCCGTTGCACATAGCAGCAAGGCTCGGCGATTTGGACCTGATGAAAGCCCTGCATGCCGGGGGAATCAGCCTAGAAAGTCTTGACGAAGACGGTTGGACGTGCTTAGAGTATGCCAACACGTACCGCGACGAAGTCCTGGACGAAGAGTACGAGCAATATGTACGGAGCTTCAACATGTCGCCTCGCAGAGACCCAGATCGCATCACACCAACCTCGTGGGACATTGCTCATTAGAATAGTGATAACATCTCAGTGAAGAAATGCGATGAGCAAGGCCACGGAAGATGCACTGGATTCCACAGTATGACTAGTATATCCTAGCTACGCTTTTGTAACAATACTGACTAGTCACACAGTTCTTGAGGTCACGAGCAGAGCCACAACTGGGCAGAAGTCAGCACCGATCTCAGAACGAGCATATATACGGACAACACAGTGTGTGCCGCCGCTATCAGACACAACGGAGAGCTTCTACTACGAGATTACAATCTTGAGTGATTCTAAGCTGAAGTACGTTGGCACTCCATTCCCCGGTGAGCTAAGATCATCACATGACTAATCATGATCAGGATCTTTGGGCTTGGTTTTTGTGACAAAGACTACAACAAGAGCTACATGCCAGGGTGGTACGACATTTCTTTCGGCTACCACAGTGATGACGGGTGGCTTTTTATAAACAACGGAGAGCAGGGCAAGATTCCATCATCGGATTTTGGTCTTCGAGGCCAATACGGCGCAGGAGACACCGTGGGAGCTGGTCTCGATCTACACACCGGAGAGGGGTTCGTGACGCTGAATGGCAAGAGGTTAGACGTTGGTGAGTATAGTTGGTGTGGTGTAGCTATATGGGGTCCGGACACTAATCTGGCACAGGTAACGCATTTGAAGTCACCAAGTTCAAGGGCAGAAAGATGTTTCCGTGTATTGGATTCGACGATACAGAGGACGGCAATGGTCTAAAACTCAAGGTCAACTTGGGGACTTCTCCCGTTCAACATCCAATGATGTATAGAAGATCACCTTCTTGAGGTGGTCTCGCAAAGCCCCGCTTGGGGTAATTGGAAGAGCAGCACAGTGTAGCATCATGTACACGCATCGATGCTTTTGATATATCAGTTCACCCACAGCACCATCTTGGCGTAAAATTGTTCATCACAGTGGAGTGATGTTCGTGAAGAGCAGCTACTCATTCCAGTCAACGTATGCCATTCTCAGGCCCGTGACAAATGTTGATGCACCACTGCGGCACAGCAGCGGGTCGTTCTCGTAATGACCCAAGCGAGCTTCTAGTGAGCGTCTAGTGACATGTACCAACGGCCCAGCGATCCTCCGTTGGCAAAGGACGTCTTCAGAGACTTTCGGCACTCAAAGCGCCAGGCCGATTGTGGTGGCCCGCCCCGTGTTGGTGGCTGGTCGCTGCCGTTACGAAAGTACGGAGGAAGACTAACTTGGTGCCCTATGCGATGGCGTGGCTGCGATGACATCTTCAAAGCATAGCTGTTCTTGCAAGTGGGCAAGCATATGAGGGACTTGTGGCGTGAGGAGTTGTTGAGTATGTATCATGTACAAGTAGATTGAGGTGTATATGCAGACAACGTAGCCGTTCAAAGCGAGCATGTGAAGTCGCTCGTACCAACATCGAGGCTAGACCTGCGCTCGGTCCGACTCCGACTGGCCCTTTCCCTAAACGCTGGCTTTGCATGTGAGGCGGCACGCAGCTTCCGGAAGAATGTCGCTGAGGCAGGTAGTTTCACCACGGATCCATGGTGACGTTTAATGACCCCGAATTGGTCCAACTCGTGCCAAAACAGCAACGTGTCAGCGTCATGAGGCCTTCTTCGAACATGCCCTTGGTATAGCAAAATGCGCGATGATAACGTCTGCGGCAGCGGTAATTTCAAAATCCTGAAGGATCTGACGACCTGCGAAAATAGAACCCTTTGCGGCTTGAAGCGAGGTTTGAATGAGGGAAGTTCTACGCGTACCTGCAGACAGTTTACCGCTGCCTGTTACTATAGCCGGCTTGGCTGCATGGCCGACCCTTGAAACGGTAGTGAGCGGCTTTGAACCGAGACGAGCTCATATGCCGAAGTAATATGGGTGTTTGTGGCCATCCATGCCAATACAGGGCCCTGTAAGTCGAGCGGCGAGCCGTCCGAGACAGGGGTGGGCGAACACGAGATGCAAGGCTGCCAGCACAACGTCTGTCCGATGTTTGTCGCTACCGGGATCTAAAGTTTTGTGAGAGTTTGCTAAAGGAATGAGGCATATGCACTCAAGTATTGGAGCGACCTGTTTCCTGGGAGGGCAGCCGTTCTTACCCTTTGCTGCGGGGGGAGGAATGTGGCCTCTCCGAGGCAATTGGCAAGGTTAATGGCAGTGTCTAAGCAGGAGGTAATGGCAACCGAATGCCCGAAGATCATTTTGCCAAATCACCTTATGCCGTCCCCTAATCTGAGGGGAATAACAACGATAAAGTTTTGTTAGCCAGGTCCCGACTCATGGCAGGGGAATTCAAGGCGGTGCAAGGTATTGTACGGTCTGTACGGCAGGACACCACCGCTCGCGTATCGGAAACACTGCGGATTGAGATGGATGATATCTCTGGAAATGTCTTGATCGGAGCGGTGGACTCTGAGCGAAACTTAGATTGAAGCACCTGGCGGCGTTGGTGTGGCTTGGTGCCCTGGGCCTCAAAGCCTTGCGGATCGACACTTCCGAGACAAGCAGGCTTGTTCTTTCCCGGTCTAGCGTTCTACCCCGCTTGCAGTTGCCGTTCCTGCCCCGCCAGTTTCTAGGTCGGCAAGAAAAAAGTTGTGCAGAGCCTCACGTCACATCACAATTCAAGCACGCGCCTGCCACGCCTTGCAACACCAAGTATACGTATAAAATTGACGAACTGAGCACGTGCTTTCGCCCAAATGTCCACCATTGACGAAGACTCCGTTGACGAGATTCTCTATCTTGCGCGTGCCAACGAGGGCAGCGAGCTTGAGCAGTTCCTCACAACACTCTCCGCACGAATCTCGAAACCCAAGGACCAGATATTAGCGGAGGCTGTTGACTCATACTCGCAGAATACTGCACTGCACTACGCTGCAGCGAACGGGCATATTGGTGGGTTGCGTGCGGTGGCAAGCACAGGACCTCGTTGATAAACTTTCCAGAGATCGTGAAACTCCTCCTATCAACATCGGACTCAAAGTCAGCGCCGTTCATTAACCTCACAAATGCGTCCGGTAACACACCACTCCACTGGGCCAGTTTGAATGGGCATCTCGAGGCGGTGAAGCTTCTCATTGAAGCCGGCGGCAACATCACAATCTTCAACAAGGCCGGGCATGACGCCGTCTTCGAAGCAGAGGTTAACGATAAGAGGGAGGTGGTCGACTGGCTGCTTGGCCACGTCGAGGCGCTAGAGAAGAGCGTGGGTGGCGGCGCGAATAATGGCGAGGGCAGTGCAGGCGGTGACGAGGAGATGGTGTTCAAAGCTGGAGACACAAGTGGGTCCATGGAGGATGTCACTGAGAAGATGGGGGAGATGCAAACCAAAGATCCGCAATAGAACGAGAGTTGTGCGACAAGGAGCCACGGCTGCTTACTGCATGGCTGCAAAGCCCCGAGAGTTGGGGCCCCGTGAATTTGGACGTGGTACGCCTACTGATGGCATGATACCAGCGGACGACACGACGGTGCCGATAGTGGCAACAGAACATGAAAGGCACATGCATTTGATGGGGAATACGATACGTTTGTATTACTCATACAGGATACGCTGTACATGGGAACACCTAGCAGAGGATAGCTAGGTGGTTGTGCCGGCCGCAAAGGGTATAGAAGGTCGACCAATAACCTTCGCTAGATGCTGATAATGATTCGAAAAAAAAGCAAGACAACTGCCGACAATCACTCTCTGCGACCAATGCATACAATCCTACCTTGAACGCCAATACGCAACCTTTCGAATACTACGCTGCATTAGTGGACATAGCGACTTCACTTTATTTATTCTTTCTTACCACCCATCGTCTTAGTCACGCAGCCATGCACGGCGCTTCTCTTCTTTCTTTTCGCGGCGCTTGTCCTTGAAGGCCTTGAGCTCCTTCTTATTCAGAGTTTTCCCACGTCGCTCTGCTTTCAGGCTCTTCCCATCGTGGCTATTGGCTGCAGCGTCTACGTCGAAAAAGGCAGTCATTTGACGTTTGCTCTTATTCTCGTCGTTGTGCATATCAGGACCTTGTCCTGCAGTCTGGAACTTGCCAGTGAAACGATTGAAGTGGGCTTGAGCAGTGTAGTCGTTTGCAGTATTTGGAGGTGGCAAACCTGCAGCAATGGCGGCTGCAGCTTGAGCTGCCTCCTCCGCCTCCTCCTCTTCCTTTGATGCCTCCTGCGCATAGTCGGCATTGGGGTCATAGCTTCCGTGAACAGCTGGGTTGTATCCCCCCCATTTTCGCTTTGGCGGTGAGCTAGTGCCGGGCGCACCGGAGTATGAGGGTAGTGCAAAAGCGCTGTAGGTTCTGTTCAAATGAAAGATTAGGATGGAGAAGGAGATGTGAGATGGTATTTGTTAGCAAACCTGTCGTACGATGCAGTGCTGGTTGTCGTGGCCTCAGGCACACGTGGATTTTCCCATTGTGATGTCCCCGTCTTATTGTTGTAGAAGTACCAGGCTTGCGCAGTGTTGTCCCAACGAGGCTCCCAGCCATCGTCCTCTGCGTCTGGCACAGGTTCGTCAGGAAGCGGAGGCGCCTCCTCGTCCGGCAATGGTGGATTCTCCTCTGAGACGGCACCTTCACTGCTTTCACTCGGTGCGCCTTCCACTTCTGCTGGCAGCGCTGCGGGAGATGCACTTCGCTTGTGATCATGATCGCGGCCGGCGCTCTCGCTAGGATGCGCCTGTGCGGTTGGCGACGGCGTGACGTCGTTGAAGGACATGGGGATAGCCTAGAGAGGATCTGTAAGATATGGAGGTTAGAACTAATGCACTAGAAAGAAAAAGGTTGTTGTATGGACGTTGCTGCTGCTGCTGCTGCTGCTGTTGGGCGGGATGTCGTGGATGTGAGACAGCGGGAAACTTGAGTCGCGACTCGCGAACCTCTGTGCGATCTAGCGTCTTGGCCACGAGCTGCTGTCTGAGTCACGTGAAGTGCTCTCCGCACATGCCTAATTGGGGATATATGCCCGTCTGGCTGTGCGAAAGGACCACATCGCTTGCTGAGGATCCCACAATTCATGCCTCGACGCCGTGGTATCAGGTGTGTTTAGTCACGTTCTGCTGCCAGACCGGCTTTGGCAGCGACATGACCTGCGCATCATTGCTGGGTTGGAGGCCTGGAAGCGTGCAGCCGAGGTCCTTGTGATGGAGCGCCTCAAGGGTCCTCCTCCTTTGTCAAATCACAGAGGCCCGTCCCTCGCCGGAGGCTGCAAACGGTACGCTATGCTTGGTCGAGTGCTGATGCTGGTTGACTCTCCACCCTGTCCCCTCAACAGGCGCCTCCTGTGGTGAACCGAGGACAGGGCCCGGGATCTTTTGGGCGCAGGCCAAGCGGACGGCGGCATGCACGCAAAGCCAAGGCCAAGGCCAAAGCCGTTGAGAGGAGGGTATCCGTCTCGATCTTCTGCTGGCCCAAATCGACTCCCGTCTCCCCTAACGCGCTCCGAATCGGTTCGTGTGCCGCCTAAGCTAAGCGGGGAAGCACATGTGTCGCTGCTTCACAACGTCAAACGATGTCATCCCACTTCACTGCGCTGCTCCCGCCTGAGGAGGTGGTTTGTTGGGTCCGGCCTGGCAGTGAAGGCCCGTCAGACCGGGCGCAGCATGTTGGTGAGGGCCTTTCACGGCCTCTTGTCGCCAACGCATGCCTGTCTGAGCTGCTAAATATGCTCTCGCTGCGGACTGGCGCCAGCACCAACTACGTTTGTCCGACCAGTGCGAGTGCGAGTGGCCGCGAACCCTAAGGACAGGCCACGGCGCGCTCCAGTAGCGCATTTCGGGTGTTTTGATGAAACTCAATAGGTGGAGAGCCTATTGGTTGCGGGCCGGCAAGGACATGTTCGCCTGCATCGCATCGCCGGTGCATGGATCGACAATCATCAGCAAGATGGTCCGGAGCGCTAGGCGGGGGACGGCCTGCGCCAGATCTGGGGGCTGAGAAAAGCACTCACCATCATCTACGCCATACCTAGCCATTCCTCAATTGTGTGATCTGGACAGCTACTGCCGTGTCTTGCATCACCCAAACACGCTACGCGGCGAGCTTGCAGGAGAATTCGACTCCCCACAACCCTCCCGGGGTACGCTGCATCCTCGGTTCTCAAACAGCAAAAGCTCCATGACCTGTCCATCATTGCCTGCGCTACAGGGAACCTCAGTGCACAGCTAGGCTGCGCTGCTCCTCTCGCCGCCGCGGCCGCTCCGTTCCTGGTCCAATTCTTCGTCAGGGTCCGCCCCTGCCAGCTGTTGAACTTGCTGCACGGCTTACCGTTGCTCCTTCACATTTATCTTTGCTACATGATCGGTGCTGATTGTATTTATTGCTACCGTCCCTCGCCGAGCGTCGAGCCACGTTGAACCCGCGCTCGTGCATGCCCAGACTGGATGGACGCCTAGAAGTTCCGTCTGCGCCGCAATCTTAACCCTGTATCCGTAAGTCAATCCCGTGTTGCTTCTGTACAACCCCTACATGTGGTCCACTCTACCCTGCCGCTTCGGCTGCAGTTCAGCAGGAGCCGGACGGTGGTCAATCGAAACGTCAGCCCTGCACGGACTCACGGCTTCTTTGACATCGTCTCCAGATCCTAGTCGTTGCAACAACGCCGCAGAATCCTGCAGCACTCCAGACGCACACACTCAATTCTGCCGTCCCCTACCTGATTGTCTCCAGATACATATACGTGTTCAACATTGTGGGCGCGAGTTGATGTAGTCGCTACATCTTGAGACAATCACGGCAATTTGGACCCCGATTGCCATTCCCATTGCTTCTTCTCAACCCCGACAGTCTCATGTGGATCCTCAGCTTAATCATCCACGAAGTTGTCTCACCCTAGGCACCCAATACTAGAAGAGAACATCACTGTCTGTAATGCTCCTCAATATGACCCATCCTCCCAGCATCCCTTCTCATGGAGGGCCTCCAGCGTCTTACCAGCCGTACTCCACCTCACAGAGCGAACATCACCGCTCACGAGAGCTCAGTGAGAGCCAGAGCAGTACCCGACTACCAAGCTTGCGCACTCTTCTGGAGCCGGAATTACTCGATAAACCTTCTGATCGTTCACTGCGACAAGTAGCCCCTCAAGCTACTCACAATCATTCTCCACCATACGCGTCGTCGAGTCCGCACTTGAAGCGAAGGCAAGATTTCGACAGCCACATCCATAGTCAATTTGAGCGCAGTCCAGCAGCACCTCAGATTTCATACGCACACCGACCACCACCTGCCTTACTTCACGTGGAACAGCAGTCTACAACCCCCTCGACACCAGGCTCTGCGCTCAGCACTGGCTCACTGGAACACCAACGCCATGGAAGCTCGCAATCCTTCTACGACAATCCAGCCAGCAATGCCTTTCGCCAGCCATCGTCCGCGTCTGAGACGATACCTACACTGTCGAGCCGTCCCGTGCACGATGAGACAGAGGGCTCAGCAAGACCGGTCAGGAGGCGCATCGATGCACTCTCACGAGCTCCTGTCCGTGCCTCAAGGTGTGTCGCGCAACGCGAGATCCCAGGCGAGGGTCTGTGCTACATCTACGAAGATGGCACTTACTGCAGGGCCATCATCGACGGCGAACCTGTCAATCCATCTTGGGGTATCACTAAAGCTGGCAAGCCTCGCAAACGACTAGCTCAGGCATGCTTAACCTGCCGAGAGAAGAAGATTAAGTGCGAGCCCGGCTACCCCAAGTGCCACCAATGTGCCAAGTCGCAAAGGGTTTGCAGAGGGTAAGTTGCACATTATCTTTACTCTGCGAGTCGCCGTTATTTTAGATAGCTCGCCTACGTTGGAGTCTGCTAACCTCTGGCAGGGGTATGAACCAGCCCGATCAAACCAGCCCACGCCATGGATCGATGGATGTGTCACCACCAGCCCCGGCAGCCGCGACTATCAAGAGCTATACATCAGAGTCTATGAGTCCGTCGGTGAGCTCAGAAAAGGTCAACCGCATCGCAGAGTTTCGAGAGAATCTACGAACAGCTGACGCTCGACACAACTGCCCTCCGTTGAAGGCACGAGACCCACTTCCCCCGCCTCCTGTTGCAAGTCCCCAAGGCCTGAACCCACAACCAAATGAGCCCGACTGGAGAGGCTTGGCAGATACTCGAGAGCATCCGGTGGCGAGCTTTGGTCTGTACCAAGACCATTTTGCTTTGCAGTGGGAACAAGACCCCAGCGATCTGGACCCAAGAGCAACCCACCATATTTTAGAGTTGTATTTCGCACATGCCGGTCGAGCGACCTACGGCATGTTTCCTCGCAAAGCTTTCATGCTGTGGGCGCAGTCCGGCAAGAGGAAGAGTCAAGATGATCGGATGCTGCTGTACTCGGTACTTGCAATGGGCTCGCTGTTCTCCCCAGAAGTAGAAAAAAGGTCACTAGGGAAACGTTTTGCAGCAGTCGCCACATATGCTGCAGAGAAGCGGTTTGGAAAGTTTAGTCTGCAGCTCTGTCAGAGTCGCCTGCTTCTAGCACTCTACCACTTCGCTCAAGGCAAGTCGCAGGAGGCGTGGGACTTCTGTGGGAGTAGCCTGCGTGCGCTCAGTGCGCTGAAACTGAACACGGAGGAAGGCGTGAAAGAGTTGACCGAAGGAGCACCCACACTTGAATATGGATTCGACCGTCTCACCTTTGAAGAGTGCTGTCGGCGTACATTCTGGTCTGGTTTCCTGATGGATGTAAGTCTGGATGTGACGCGACTAACTACCACCATTGACCTAATGCAACGACAGCGTTACAACGGGTTTTTCGGTGGAACACTGTTCGTTGTAAGCATCGAGGACGCTTTCGTGAAGCTCCCATGCTTTGAGGTTGCCTACGAGTCTGGCACACCTTGCGACACGCCCCTCTTCGATTTCGAACTCTTGAACCGCTTCGCACCTAAGACCCCTGTACTGGGTCATATGGCGTATCTCTGTCTCATATCTGCACTCTGGGGCGATGTTTTGACCTTCACCGGGCGTGCAGTCCGTCGTCCTGACACCGGTTATGAGCAACATTACGAGTCGTTCTACACTAAGACTTACGAACGCCTGGAAGGCTGGCATGCCTTGTTGCCTCCCAACTTGCGCTACTCTACACAAAACCTCGAGAGAAGCATCAGTGAGGGTACCGTCGGTACCTTCATGTCGCTGCATGCCCTCTACCACGCTTCCATCATTCGGCTCAACCGTCAGATCCGCATAAGTGCAATGCCTACCGACAAGATCAATCGAAACATCGAACATGCATTCAAGAATGCATCGAATTTCTTGTCCATGATGCACAGTCTAGCCCTTATCACCCGGCAGCAACGTAAAGACACGTCGGAGTACTTCTTTTCTACGCCATTCCCAGGCTATGCACTCATGTTATCAGTCGACGTCCTTTCAGCCGCTGGGATATCGACCACACTGCCTGAGTTAATCGACACAGTGGGTACCACGATGTCTTGCATCGACGAGCTTGCTACTTTCTGGGCATCTGCGCGCGCTCAGCACAAAGCTATCTCCAACCGTCTGCGCCAGCTCACAGATATTGCTGTGGGGCAGAAGCACGGGCGGAGCCAAGCAGGGCGATACTGGAGGATTGGCGAGAGTCTTGATGTAGCATTCGGAAATGATGATGCCATGTACAGGGCAGATGAGCGAGAGCTCTTCGATGTTGTGGCACAGTGCGCAGGACGCTAGGTCGCGCCTTCACTCTCAGCATCACACACCACATTTCAGGAAGCATCTATCAATGTTGCATCGACATATGTACAACATGAACAGGAGCACATCGCTCCATCAAAAATAGCGGGATATGCTCCAAGAGATAGAAACTGCATACCTCTCACAGAGGTCTAATGACATAATGTTCAATCATCGAAACATCCTCCCTGTTCCCTCTTTGTATGACCTCACACGCTCCCTTTCCGTCTTACTCGTAAGCCCAGATTTGCCAGTGTAGTCAGCTGCAGGAACAAGTACCTGCCGGCGAATATCTACCGTATGCCCCCAACATTGAGTCGCCTCTGGACATCTCTCCGACTCGAAATATCTTAGTGCAACTGCCGCTTACCTCATTATGTTTCCTTAGCGGCTCGAGTCGCGCAGGTGATGCATAGCCTTACAGTAGCCGGTTGCTTCCTTCTCTAGTAGCTGCAAGTAACCGGAAGTTTTATGGTCGGATATCGATAGTCTGCTGTAGCCTCATGGCTTACTGATGGTGGCTGATCGAGCGGATGGTTCATGGCTCGTAGCTTGCAGGACACTACCGTATTCTGATCCACCGATCGAAGGTTCGGTAGCCGGCATGGCCGGCCTCGCATTTCGATCATGCAACGAACGCACATGTAAACCTTGTGCAGACCGGATAGACAAGGCATATAAGCTTACTACGCAGCCAAAGTCTAGATGCACTGAGATCTACTGGTATGTAGGAGGGGCTAATGTGGCTTATGGAGGCTGACGTTGCGCCACGAACTTTGACGTTCACGGTCTCAGATGGGCGAGTAGTATAGCGGAAGATCAGCGAATGGGAGATGCCATGTTCCGATGCATGGCGGACGATCTGCCGTTGCATCTGTGAGGGATCTGCACGATGGACACGACAAGTCGAGGCTGATCGTTAACTTCAACATCGGTGCTCAGACCTGCCTCAACGAGAACAGTAGATAAGTCCGCGGAAACACAGTCTCAACGTGTGGATACTTTCCATGTTGTGTAACAGCGTCGGTCTCGGGTCGTTGGAGCGGTCAACTCACATCCCGGCGGAGCAGCGGGGCGGGACGACGGCTGCCCACGGTTAGGAGTATATGCCGGGTCATATGGGTGGACCATGGAACAAACTCAAAGGCAACCTCCGGGTTTTGCTTTTGGCTGCCTCTATTACCCGGGTCCAGGTGATAATGTATACCCGCAGCAGGATTCGAAGAAAGTAGAGACATACATGCACGGTGTCTTGACAAGGCTACATCGGTCGCCCTGAGAGCAGAATCGATGATGTAGAGGCAATTTTTCGAAACCTGTCCAAGTTCGCGCAATGTACGCTGCAAACGGTGCATAAGCAAATGTTGGGTTCCAGACTTCAGAAGAGCATGTAGCGTGACGAGGTCGTGCCTGTTGCCAGATTGTGGTTGAGGCAGGTGCACACGAGACCCTCTCCAAACTTTGGCGACCATAGAGTTCAACAACTTCAACGGAAAGTCGGGGCCGGTACAACAATCACGAAAGCATGTCTCAGTCGCGCAAAGTCTAGATTGAAGAGAGTGCAATGCAGCGAGACAACACGGCGGTAAGGCGCACCTGATCACATCTCCTCTATGCATGGCGAGACCAGCAACTGGTTGAAAGCCGCCAAGATCCAAGCATCATCAGTGTTGGAGATCATCATGCCACTGGATTGTGGTGTTGTCGCAAACTGATAGCGTCCAGTACGCCATCATGCTGTGCCTGCCTGTCCCATCATCAGCGACCTGAGGAGACGCAGCGTGTTTGTGTAATATTCGCACGGGAGGCAGCCAGACGGATCGGCCGTCTACACCGGCAGTGGCAGCTAGCTCAGTTGCCACACAAGTTGCCGGGTGTAGGAATAAGATCACTGGACTTGGAGCAAGACATCAAGGTTCTGTGTCAGGAGGGCTCCCCGTAGAGGCACATACTCGCGAGCAGAGCGTTCGTCTCTCCCTGTGGTAGATCCACATGCAAGAGTTAGGAGCTTTGGGCTACTGCCGCGTGACAGTCTGATGTTGAGCTCATTGTCTTCGACTGCAGCTACTCACGGCAAGCAGCCTCTACAACAATATTTCCTTAGCTCAAGAGACCTTTGACAAGCCCGATCGACTTTGCTCAGTATGACCGTGCCTCTCCTCACGTAATAACCGAGCGACAAAATAAAGAGCCCTTGCATTCTCAATTTGCACTCTAAGATACACGAGCGAGGAACGCTGACAACAGGCTATGAATTGAGCGGACGACAGACATCACCCTCCTAACGCTTATCGCGCACGTAAGCGGCTAGCGTTGGAATCCACAACGTCAATAACTTCGATTCTGTTCCCATAAATGCCCTTACGCTTCGAACTCCTCCATCTGTACGTAGTATCTGCAAGGTATCGCGGTCACAACGATATTTCCCAGCAAGGCCCGACGCACTTCAAGTGGATCAAAGTTGTGCACGCGTGTCATCACGCCTCCCTCTCCAATCTAGTGCTAACACAGGCACGCGTTTGGCAAGCAGGGCTTTCGTGTCCTGGCAGAACCTGGAAGATGCTTGCGAGACCTGCGAGTTGCGTGAGGTTTTCAGCAGTAGCTGATAAGTTCTCTGCAGACCAACAGGCACCTTGACAACTCTGACCAGTCATTGTGGCCACAATCACCTTTGCTGGCTAAGGTTCAGGCTCAGAGGCTCCATTTGACTGATGGGCTCGCCGGATCTTCATGAGCTGTGCTGTAACCTCATCATCAAGAATATGTAACGAGCTCCAAAGTCTCCGGCCTGAGAGGTGACTAGATTCAGCCAGTATAGAGTCCTCCTCTATAGACTTTTCATAAAGGTGAAGTCCGGATTCAAGTTCGAGTCTTCTCCATGCTGGTCAGGTCTCTGCTTGGCCGCAGATAGCAGTCGGTCATTGAATCCAGGAGGGATTCAGGGTAGTAACGACATGAAAACAGTCCGCGGTATCCGCGCGCCTTGATGAGCTCAAGTGATGCTTCGTTGCCTTGAAGCTCGCTCATCTTTGTGGGCAAATCCGCTGGAGGCCCAGACTGTCGCCTCCTCCTCTCAGCCGAGGAATCTGATGCTTCATCCACCTTCAGGAGGTCTTCGTCGTCATGTTTTGTCGTGCAATCTCCGATGTTGAACCCAAATATCTTCCTGCATACATCTTCGAGAGGCTCTGAGTCAGGTTCGGGGTCCTAGCCTATGACCTTCTCCTTGCCTTTGCTACTCTCCATAGTGTCTGCCGAGCCAGCGAACGCTTGCTGGATTGGAGGACGAGGCTTCGAAGCAATGTCGAGTTCGGCAAACCGAGGTCGAACCTGGAAAATATTGACGCGAGCAGCATTGAAGACTTGCTCAGAGGGAGGGATGGTGACAGCCAGATTGGTGTTCTCTGTAAGGCGTGTGATGAAGAACATGAACCTGCCAGTCTTGATCTGCATCTCAGCAAAATTGGCGCTTCCAGCGGGGATGTTTGTATGCTTGGCCATGCTCTGCTTGTGCGTCTTGAGGATGCTGGATATGCGCTCAAAGCGATCATGGAACGGGTTGTCTTCGCCGTCTCCTCGAGTGACATGCGCGACTGTAAGGCATGTTGTGCGCTCGTACAGTACGAGCTCTCGCGCATCGATGATATCCGCCAGCTGCGTCAGGAGGGCTTCGATGGTACCAGCGTTGGGGATGAGGAAGTAGATAATTTTCGTCCAAGCCTTGTACAAGCTCTGATCCCAGATGCTTGTGGGAAAGAACTCGACTGTGTCGCTGAAGCCTTCGCTGGCATCTCGAATGTAATTCGAGCGTTCATGGTACATAGCCTCTCGAAGACGTTGTTGTACCAAATCCATCTTGTGAATAAGACAGAAGACCTTGGCGGTTGGGCTGCATTCATGGAGGGCACGGATAATGTTCGAGTAGGAGACGACGTCAGCCTGGAACTCGCGCGACTCGATATCGAAGACGAATATGAGGACGGCTACGGAGCCAAAGACATGGCTGCGTGACTGCGTGAGGTAGTTCTCGACGAACCCATCTTGACTGTACAAAGTCAGTACTAGTCACCCCAGTCATAATCTCTGTTCATGTACCCTCCACAATCCCACAAATTGAGCATTAGGTTGCCCATGAACTTGATATTGCTGTGCTCGACGTCGATAGTAGCACCCAGCCTGCGAACATCCTTGGCAACATAATTGCTGAACACGATACTCCTCATAGACGACTTGCCAGCCCCACTCTTGCCCATCAGCAGTACCTTGCGCTGCTTCTGGCGCTTCTGAGAGTTCATCTTGGACGAGTATTTGATTGACGTGTGGAACGTGGCCGGAAACGGAGGCGTAGGGGTAGTTGCGCCTGACGTCGTTTTCGGATACCCTATCTGAGGTTAGAAGTAAACAGGCTGGTGGAACGGCGTGGCGTGGGGCGTGCGGCGTGGTCGAGGGCGTGTTCGAAATGAGGGTTATCAAATGACGTCGATAACGGCTCTCGTCGCGTGGGGGAAACAGTAATGAGAGCGTAGATGAACCGCAGAGCGAGGAATTGAGCGAAGGTCGCCGCAACGTG
The DNA here is from genome assembly GCA_039634465.1 of Didymella pinodella. Lineage (NCBI taxonomy): Eukaryota > Fungi > Ascomycota > Dothideomycetes > Pleosporales > Didymellaceae > Didymella > Didymella pinodella. The sequence continues at coordinate 407,512 of CP113351.1, forward strand.
CAATATCAACAGACGCGTAGCATGAACAATAGCTTCGCGAGTGAGGTCAGTCACCTCGTATGCGGCAGGAGCGTTGGAGCTTGGGCGCGTTCAGAACCCTGGCTTGGCAAGTGCATCCTGCTTCAGATCACGAGCCAACGGCTTGCAGAGCCGCAACCCCTGGCCTTACGGGCTCTTAGACGAAATCATTAATGTGGGATGAACGATCAGCGTGCAGTAGTACCATGTTTTTCCGATTACGTTAAATGATTATCGAATTCGCAGTCCGCTGCATTCAAGCGCGTAGATTCTTGGACCGAGGTCCTACTATTTTACAATTCCATTTTCCTTGCCCTAGATGTCTGTCATCTAGACAAGTCCCGTGTAGAAGTGAAGAACATAGGAGATCGCAGTAAGTGGCTAGCAAACATGCTAATGAAGACTGACGTGTCGCTCGAGCCATAAAGTCAGATATGCCGCCGTGGTGCCGACCGTCGAGATCGTGCATCATGAATTTCCAAGTTGACTGCAGCCGCGCCACTGCTACTGCCAACGGTAATGTAAATGGTCCTGATAAACGGCGTGCTGGTATTGCGCGCCGTCGAACCCAAACAACGAAATAAAGCGGGAGAGGAATCTCAGGGGTATCTCAGAAAACAGTTCCATCGGACAGAATCATAATAGGCGGCTCCTTCGTATTTGGCCGCGACACTTCTGCGATTTCTCGACCCCCCTGCATCGTATTAGTCTCAATTCATCAATGTAACAGGGTGGTGTAGGTTAGCTTACCTTCCAACTACCGGCTTCCAACATCTGAGCCAAGCTCAGCTTCTCGCGCCCACTCAGCCCTAGTGAGCTGTTGACCTCGACAAGGAGTTCATCCAACAGACCCACTGTCACTGCGCGCCATTCAACAATAACGTCGTCGTCTGCAGTGAACATTGGCACGACTTCCATGCTGGGCTGTCCCTTGACCTGAGCATTGCGCTGGTACTGCGCAACACCGCGTTTCTGGTCGTCAGGCTTGAGCGTCAAAAGTCCAGTGTCGATGAAAAGGCCACCATTGCGGTACTCAGGCAACCCAGTCAGTAGTTCCACGCCGGCGAAGTGTACGTTCATGAGCTTGGTCATGGGCACCATCAGGGAGTAAGTGAGCCACTGCGTGAGCTTGTGAAAGGGGACGATATTTTCCCAGGGATGGGTGGGGTGAGAAGGCATGACAGAGCATGGCCACGCATCGCCCATTGGGATGCCATCGATCTGTGTCCGAGTTGCAGGCCAGATGGGTGTCAGACTCTCCATCAGTGTGTTCCAGAGGGTAGGAACTGGAATGATTGGGACTGAGGAAGCCTGTGTGGTGGGGTGCGAGAGAAGGTAGTCTGGGACTATTAGCTTGTGAAACTGTGTTGCGCGGAGATGACGTACCAAGCATGTTTCCTGGCCGTGCTTCAAGGCCAAAGACTTCCTGGTTCTGCAGCGCATCGGAGAGCTTCATGAGCAAGGTGGTACGTCCCTCCAAGCCGTCCATAGGGTTGGAATCGTTGACCTGCAGTCCACGGGCCATGATAGCCAGGTCCAGCCTCCTCAAACCGGCGCTGTCAACCTGGCACGGCTCCTTGGGATTGCTGCTGAACACGCCAGCCTTGAACATCTCAAGACTGGCGACTGCAAGACCCTCACTGCGCCTGTAGATCTTGCCGGACTCCTTGCTCTTGTACTGCCATTTGGTGCCGGCGCCGGCGTCCAGGAGAACGGACACCAGGAACAAGTCGAGCAGACGGCGGGTGCGCTCAGAGTTGTCAACGGTGGAGGGCCACGAGGCCATCAGCTGGTCAATTCGCGGACGGCCGCCGACCTCGAAGTGCTGCCAGCGGCCGTGCGGGGGGATTGAGGCGTAGTCTGGGGCGTAGTCTCTCTGTGGACGAGTCAGCTCTGCTATTGTAGCCCTATTCTATTGTGAAGGCCCGAATGAGGCTGCGCGGCGTGTATGCACCTTGACGATCGAGACCACGAAGCTGGCGACGTCGGTGAACTTGCTCATGTCGACGGTGAAGTGCTTGAGCTGGTTCTTCTTCGCCTTCTCAAGTACCAGGCGCGAACGGTCGCGCACTGCATAGATGCTCCTCAGGTAGCCCGCTGGGTCGAGTGCTGGGTCCGGGGCGCGAGGCAGAGGCACATCTGGGAAGCTGGTGGGCCGCGAACCGTTGGTGGTGGAGGGGCCAGGGGAGCGCAGCGATCCATTGGACGAGTTGGGCTGGCTGCCGCCCGGCGCGATGGTGGGCTTGGAGCTCTTGCGGTTGAACAGACGCATGGCGGCGGGCAGGAGCAGGCAAGGCGTCAGATTCAGGTGGGGAGAGGCAGGCAAGAGTGCAGGAAAGAGAACGCTGGCGGCGCTCCAGCAGAGGAGATTTGGAAGACAGGCACGGTCTGTCGAGGGCGCGCAGAAGCGATCCACAGCAGTTCGAAGAACGAGCCCCGAATCAGTTGGCGCAGCCTGCAAGTGCTAGCGACAGACTCGCAGGCCCTAGCGTTTAAGCTGCCGGGCGGCTTTGCAGGGGCTCCTGGACATTGTGTGGACAAAGAAACTGGAACCGACCGTGGGCGATTTGCATACCCAGCATTATGCAAGGAGCGTGGTTGCGATTGGGCAGTAGGCGCGTGCAGTCTTCATCCACGCAACTGTATACATGTTCTCTGGAACAGCAGAGCCTGGGTGCAGAACACCGTCAAGAGCCTGCAGAGTCCACCACCTAATCTCGCGGCAGGGACGGCTCCATGCCCACGGCACGAGCTGCTAGCCCGTCCTGCACTCTCACCACCGCTGAGTGGCCACTCGCAGAGGAACAGCTGCCTGCAGACATGCAATAAACATTACAACTTCCTTCAACAGCCAAGACCAGGGAGTGCTCTACTCTGGTCATGCTATCGTACTGCAGCTACTCCTCTCCAACAGCCTGCCTCGCAGTGCCTTGCAGTGCTTCGCGGTATCCAGTCTAGCTTGCCGTCGTGCCCTCGAGTCCTGACATCTGTTGTACGCGCTCAACGGCACACAACTATCCCTGCTGCAGTGCTGCATTCGTGAGACGTTGCCGCAGGGTCTATTCGGTCCATCCTGAATTGCGCACACGCAAACATGAAATCAACGTCGCTGCATCATCATGTGTTCCTGAGGCACGAACCAGGCCCGCCCACTTCACTGTGGACACAGAACTGAAGCTTGCATTCTCGTATCTCCATTGCGTTCCATAGTGTCCATCTCGCGGAACCGCACCTGCACCTCCTTGCGGTAAGCCCCGAGCTGCCCACAACGCTACCCAAGACCCCCTGCCCACCGGCTCTCGCCCGCTTGCAGCATAGGTAGCACTGTACGGCGCAAACCCTACCCCAAGGCCTCCACGCTACATGCACCCGATCAGCACGCATTACTCAACGAGTGCCGGCGTGCTGTGCAACTGTTGCATCTGCTCAAGCAGTTCACGACCTCGGAAACAGCCTCACTCGCGGATGCACAGCCGGACCTGCTGATCGCAACCTCTTTGATGCCCAAAGACGCTCGAGACACCAACATCACCGTACCCTTTGTGCCAGGGGTCAAGCCATCGCAGACGAATCCATGGCTGCGGGTTCGCCGGCTTGCGGGATTGCCCTTCCGTGAAGACCAGAGCGCACTGGAGTGGGCAGCTTCTGAGAAAGCTCTCCTGTCTATTGTACATCCTGTCATTTCCGACCTAAGAGACCCGTATCACACGACATGTACTTGACCATGGCGAGTCTCTAGCATCACTTTCCGAACCTTCCACGGCACGCAGACTGACTGCCGCAAACCACCACCAGCCCGCGCGGTCCACTGCGACTCGTGCTCGGCGGCCCGAGTCAGGAACCACCGAGCCGAAGCAAGCAATCCAGGGCGGGCGACCAGCACCTCCTTGCCAACATGCCTGCTGCATGCTTGCATTCTACTCTCAAAGTCGGGACAGTCCGCGTGCGCCAGACCGTGCCATCTCCGCGGTTCGTGGTCCGCCGCAGCTCTCGCGGCTCACTGACCCCATCTTAAGTCAAGTTCCACTGCTTCCTTGATGGTGTTCCTTGGTGACAAAGCGGCAGCCCCCTAGATTCTCTAGCGCTCTAGACCGCCCGTGCCAGGAGGCTTCCCACATGGCAATTCGCTGCCGTTCCCGTGTCCTCAATTTTGCTGTGTTTCCTCGAGGTTGTTTACACTCTGTGCGCCGCACACTCTGTGCGACCCCAGCGAAGCGGAGCACACCACGCAAGCTCCGCACTCCCAGCAAGCTGTACAGTCGGGCTCGAATGCCGTAGCACCGAACCGCGAGCGCTTCCTTGCACCATGTTCAGGGCGGCCTCCGCGTTCAGCGTCAGGCTCTCCCGATGCAGTTCAATTTACCATTGCGGCCTCACTCGGTAGCCGCAGCCGCACCAACGTCTCGCGTCCGGCAGGGCAATAGCACAGGTTTATTGCATGCAGGCAGTTGTCCCGAACTTCGACGTCCGACAATCCAGCGCGAACAGGCCCTCCGGTTTCTCAGAAGGTGTGCCGTGGCTGTGAATACCTGTCGCTGATCCAAGTGTCTTGCAACTTCGAGGTGCAACATGAACGGAACCGGAACCGGAAGCAGTCTTCCCCTCGCACACGAACGTTCGTTTTCATTACATTGACTGCAAAATTGAGGACTACGTAATTGCAAATGGCGGCGTTGGCTCACACTCGACTCCACCATGGGCTCGCGTACCTTTCTATTTACAGTATGTGGAGTGTATGTTGCAGTAGGCTCCGAGGAGTCTAGAGGATAGTACCGAAGACCGAGGCCCTCGCGTGGCTCAGGGTTGCGGCTCCTCGTGGCTGGACTTGAACTGCCGCGGAGAGGTCAAGAATGACAAAGAGGGCAAAGGCTAGACCTTGTTGTACTTATGATAGTTTTGATGAAGCTTCTTGTAGCTACATATGTGTATACATCTCGCGATCTGATGAGATGTGTCGCCGTGCGCTGAAATGCTGCTCGCAATAACGCCGCAATCTTGAAACGCCTCAAAACCTTGTACATCTGGTAGAAAACGAAAACACCCCTCGCTATGCCGATCGCTGAGATACAAAGATCATGAGTGAGAAAGAGGCGAGAAGAATTACTCGAAAACGGCAACTCCTCGACACGCTGAAATTGAATATGCGACAGTCGAAGGAATCATGTAACTTAGAGCAACAGCGATGGTGTACAGACCGTTCAGCTGTTGACCAGCACCCATCGCTTCTCTTTCTCGGTAGGACCAACCCTCGCAGCGACAACGCTGAGTGTATTGGTAATAGCCGCTTTTGGAAGCTTGGGGAAGGCCTTCTTAAGAGCTTCGATCATACCCAGCTTGGTAAGATCTTTGCCCTGAATCTCAGCTTTGAAGGCAGGCAGTTGTTCATCAGGAACCATCTTCTTTGGCGCTACTGGCTTGCAAGCAGTGGCAGATGGTGCAGAACTCGCAGCATTGAGAGTATTGAGCATCCCGTTCATCGTGCGCTGCGCCAATGGCAGCCGAGCCGGGGGTTGCATGAGACCATTCGTAGAGGCGACCTTGCTTGCTGTGACAGGGGCTGCAGTGACCACAGATGCAGGTGGTTCCCAGTAGGCTGTGGAGAATGGATCGATGGACTGAGGATATGATTCTGGGAAGATGTTAGTATGAGGGATCTAGACGTGTCTGCTAGCTTACCAAGCAGAAATCCCATCTTGAAGTCCTTGAACTCTGTTGAAATAGCACCAGAGCCATCGTTGAGCGTAGAGACCCCAGTGTAATCCTCCCAACATAAGCCAGTGCTGATAGGTTCTAAGTCGCCAGACAACATTCGACGCTTGAGTTGCGGGTCCTCCTCATCATCCAAGAAGCCATCCATATCATCTTCTCCCTCCTCCTCGAGATCATCCTCTCCGTCAGAGTCGAGATCTTCGCCATCCTCGGGCTCCTCCCACTCCGCCTCTGAGTCGTAGTCGTAGTTGGTGTCCTGTCGGATCCGCGAGACTGGATTGCGAGCGAGTCGACGCTCAGCCGCAACTGAATAGGGCTTTGTGTAAGTGCCATAGTAAGGAGGGCGTACGTCTTCACCGAAGTGCAGGTACTTCATAGGAATCGTTTTCAGCATGTCAATCGGCCGTTCACGGCTGGTTTCAGCGTCCGCGGTAAGATCAATGGGTCGATCAGGCGAACTATGGACACGATTGACGACGTCCTTGATGGCAGCAGTCTTTAGGCCCCGCGGGGCACGCGCTGGGAGTGACACCTTCAAAGTATGTACTGTGAGAGGTATCAGGCCGGCTTTGTCGCCCTTGCATAGCTGGTCCAATCGTGCCCGGGCGGCATTGAGCTTCTCGGCATCCTCCATGAATGCGTTTGCGGGCGCCAGGACCGCGGTGGATGGTAATGAGAAAGGCAGGAAGCAGCGTTCGTAGTCCGAGTGAGCAATTTTCTGGATTAATTTCTGTGGGGAGGGAGGCAATCCGTTAGCAACGACTCCGGGAGTGTCCGATGATATCAATGTAAGAGGAACAGTATAGTCAGGGTATGAATCTACCACGGAAGGTTCAGCACTGCTTGCGGTAGCCTTCGGTTTCATGAAGAAGGCATTGAGCTTCATCTGTGACTAGGCGCGAGTTAGCAACGATCACACAGCAGTTATGGTAGACCTACCCGCTCTTTTTTCGCTCTCTCTTCCTCCTTCTCACGCTTCTCGGCGTCCTTCTTTGCCTTCTCCTCCTCTTTTTTAGCCCTTTCATCAGCCTTCAATTTAGCTTCAGCCTCCTTCTGAGCTGCCTTGTCTGCCTTGGCCTTGGCCTTTGCTTCCTTCTCACGAGCTGCGTCATCTTTCTCTTGCTGGGTCAGGACCTTGCGTTTCTTCTTGGCTGGTTGCTGTGCATCGCTCGTAGTGGGTGCAGCTGTGACGCCCAGTTGGACAGGTGATGGTGTCTGCACATTGGACAGGACTAATAACGGTGTCGACGCTCGAGACGAGATGGCCTTAGCAGGTGTGGATGGTTGTGGTTCCGCGTCTTCTACGTGAGGCCGCTTCTGAGCGACGGGGAGGACAGGAGTTGGGTCCTCCATGGTTGTGTGGGGATTGCGTGGCGAATGGATCAATCACAAGCAAGTTGAGGTCTACGCTTTGCGAAGGCGAGTGAATGGAACGCGTCAATGGATGAAAGCGTTGATGGAAAGTCACGACGCGACGGGACGCGTTGTCGCGACCGAAACGCGGGCGCGATTTCAGGAGATCATTGCCTGCACGCCAAGAATGTGATTGCGCTGTCTTTGGGGTCAAATGTATGCTGATTGCCTAATCGAGACTGGTGCTTTCCCCACCAAAGAACATCACACTTGCCTGAATACTCGACTCATACTAATACATCAATCACCTAAAGTCCAAAATTGCATCTCACACAAACATGCAAAAGGCGGCTACTTCAACTTGATCTTTACTAACTTCTCCGAGTGTCGAATTACAGCTTTAATGACCGGTGTCAACATGAACCCCGAGGGCATTCAGGACTTACTCTTCGACGCCGCAAACACCCCTGAAGACCTCGAATTATTTTGGGACGACAGCTACGATGACGATGAGATGATCGATACTGCTGATATCCCACAATGCTCAGATGAGGATGACTTGTTTGACGCTACTGGAACAACTACCGCGAATGACTGGCAACTGTTGAGTAGCCCACCACTCACGCCGACAGATACACCAATGGCAGCACAGTACGAAACATTGACGAGCTTAGCAGAGCACTCTACAATTGCTGGGGAGAGACTTTCTCGTGACAGGTGCTCCATGTTCCGAGGCAAGTGTCGCAAATGCTAATTGTGGACTAGACAGTGGGTCATTGTTCACCTCGAAGCCATGCTGGAAGGGATTATCGATGGTCTGCTTGAGGACCGTGAAAGGTTGACGTTCACGCTCAAGAGTCGCGCAGGCATCTCGAGGAGGCGACCAGTCCCGGAAGATCGCGCTAGGTTAACACCTGCTCCAAGAGTTCGCCAGATCGCGTTTCCTGGCAGCACTGCGCAAGAGGCTTGGAACTTCACTGTCCTCCTGCGAATCATCGAACTCGTGCACGGAGGCCTTGTCGACAACACAGTCATGACCAAGCGCGATATTTACTATAAGCATCCCGACTTATTTACGAAGCAAGCAGTCGTTGACCGCTATGTGGATGATCTGGCATGTACATTGGGCATCTCTAGGTCTCAGCTCAATATCACTGCTGCTGCCAAAGGTCTCGTCTACGGGCGCTTCACTATATATCGAAAAGATGGGACGCAAGTGGATGGTCTCAATGACAAAGAGGGCATGCTTGTCCCTAAGGTTGGAGAAACTGATCGACTGGATCTTATACAGATCCATTGGATCCTCATCATTGAGAAAGAGGTTTGTCTTGATGCAGATTTCACGGCCTGCACTAAGTCATTCAGGCTACGTTCCGCGCCCTCATCAGCACCAAACAGTGGAAACAACTGGCGCAGAATGGTCTCGTTGTGACTGTAAGAGAGTCAGAGATCTATAAAGGGTTGGTGCTGACCCGTGTCCAGGCCAAAGGCTATCCTGACGTGGCTTCGCGAGTGTTTTTACGGTACCTGGCTGATCACGCACCACATGTACCAGTGTACGCCTTGGTGGACCTTGATCCTGACGGTATTGCCATAATGACAACTTACAAATATGGCTCGTACCGCCTCGCACACGAAGACGCCACACATAAAGATGCACCAGGGTTGAGTCTACCAAACCTCCGCTGGCTCGGTGTAAAGAGGCACCACATCAGCCGAACTGACCCACTTGAGGACAGTACAGAAGCATACAAGGCTCCTGGGCTTCAAGGCATGATGAAGCTCACCACACGCGACCGATCGAAGGCTATGCGCATGCTCGAATGGGATCTGTGCAGCGAAACAGGATCCGAACTGGAGTGGAGACACGAGCTTCAGAGCATGCTTATGTTGAACACAAAAGCTGAGATTCAGATTCTGGATGAGCTGCCGGGCGGTGTTGTCGCCTTTCTGAAAACCGAACTTGGGTGTAGTGAAGAAGCAGACGTCGATATTGCAATTGACACGTCCGGCTCGGATGACGGCCTACTCTTCTAGCAACCACGCAACCTGTACCTAATCACTTATCAGCATGCCATATGATATCAAGGAAGGTGTGACAAATGTGCTTGGTAGTTCTCAGACCCAGTGTTGCCTCTACCCAATGATCGCAAACAGCTGCTGCAGTGGGACGAAAGCATCGAGCCAAGCCCCGCTCGCCAGCGCATCTTCGATCACAACAGTCCACGTTCACACCTCGAAGAGCGCTGCATCGCAACCATGCATTGACGTGCAGCAGATCCAGTAAAGCAAGCCTACGATGTCCGAAGCTTCGGCGAATATAAGATTAGCTACCAGCCCGGGGGAGGCGCATTCGCACCCACACCCGCACACTGCTGCCCCTCTCCCGAACCATGCCGCCAATGTAGCGGACTCGAACGCGCTCCCACCAGCATTGACGCCGGCCACCACCACAAGGCAGTCCGTAGCACTGGGTGTCTTCTCGACGCTGTGGGGCCACAGTTCTGCATCTACCCACGAGACCGTGAACCTCGCGATACCGTCCAGCGCAACGTATGCCGACGCCCATGAGCAACACAACGATCTGGCCGCGAGTACAGGCTCGGTGCCCAGTACGACTACAACGCTGACGAACACCCTGCCTCCGTTACAATCTGCTGCCATTCGTGCGCTCAATGCCCCCGCCTTCCACGCTCAAAGCAAGCCGGCGAAGTCCACATCTAGCAAAACAACTATCACAAGTCAGCCGGTCGTAGTGCGAACATACTCAGGGTCGCGACACACCTCCAGGCCAGGCTCTGGTTTCACCACCCCACGCTCCTTCGCGATGAGCGGCCAATCGAATGCTTCTGCTCTGTCAGCTGGATTGGCGCGCCAGAACGAGCAGCTGCCGGCCATTGAGGACTTCTCGTTCTCAGCAATCCTCCGTGCCGTTGACCCTGAGATTAGAGATGCCATTGATGCTATTGCTGAGATATGTGCCAGAAGCCGATTGAGCTTGGCAGACGAGTACGACGCGCACCTTCCACCACAAGGCGAGATAACAGGTGCAGGGCCAGGCTGGGCTGCCAGTACAGGAGCTCTCGCAGGACGAAGCCGGCTCTCTAGGATCAGTCAAGGGTGGACAGCTGCAGACAACGTGTTAATGGCTGTTCCTGAAGCGAGCAGCTCGAGTGAGCGTTTGGCACAGGAGGGCAGAGGCACAACATCGGACGATGGCAAGAGGAAGAGGAGTCGGTCCGCATATGGCAGCTTGAAGAGTGTCATCAGTGGCGGCAGCGGTGGAAAGAGAATTGCCCTAGAGGAAAATACTTTCACACAACCGGAAGCTACCAGCTCGAGACAGGAGGCACAGCAGCGCCCACAAGGGCCAGCGTGGATGATTAGGACCGCATCGCAGACCGAGGATCATCCTGCTATTACCATTGAGACTATGCCACAAGCCTCCAAGCAGCTTGCATTCGATACATCTGCCTTGCAAGATTTGCCTGAAACTGACAGCGTCTGGAGCCCGCAATCACGCACCCCGATATCCCAACAACGAGCGGTGCATCAGCGCAACTGGTCCACCTCAACCTTCTCACTCGGGCCGTCAGGCTCAAGAACGCGGTCGAACACAATCACCACTTTAGCGTCGTGGCTCCCGTGGCTACGTACAGTGGGCCTCAGTCAAGACACACAGCAAGAGTTGACGAAAGCTGAGACCCGGCTCCGCGAGATGTTGTTACATTCGCAAGGCGTTGGCAGAAGCAAAGCAACTGCAGGCGCGGTATAAGGCTCTGGTTTGATGTATTTGTATTTCTGCAGGCCACCGGTGTTTGGTAACGACCACAAGCGTGCGTAGAACTTTGGGCTTGCACACGTACAGACTGCGTACACATCACGAGGGACGAAGCTGTACTGTATCACGATTTATGATTAATGAGGTATGAATTAAGATAACGCAAACGATTCGGGATCGTCTCGAGCTTCTTGTTAGACAGCTGCTTAGTTCGTTGTAGTCTAATTGCAACAGGCAACGAGCATGCTTGTCAACGTGGGGTAGCTTCTTGACTGACCTCGGAAGCTTGGTTGACGTTATCGTCCACCTTCCCCTTGTGCTTGCTCCTTGAATTACTTCTACAAGCTCCATGATCTCTCAACCGGTAGTTCCGCTGTACTCGGCGTTTCAAACTTTCTAGCAGCATGGACGACCATCGTCATACATTGACGAACCTGTGCGAGGACGTACTACTTTCGATCAGTGACTGCCTTAGTCTGCACTGCTCGGAAGGCGAAGCATCGCTCAAGACACTATCCAGCGTCAATCGGCAACTTCGAGATGTGTTCAGTCCAGTCCTGTTCAAATCACTATATATCAATCGACCGTTGAGCCAGCTTGGCAGCGCACCGAACGTCCTTCAATATGCAAAGACGTTGAAAATCGATACAGTGTCCGTGCCCGTAACGCGCGTGCATCGTAACGCGCACCAACCACCTAAATGTGAGCCTCTAAAAATAAAGCTATTAAGCTACACATAATTGCTATCTTAACTAGATTTTTTAGTAGAGTATTCTATAGGCCTATGCAACACTAATCCTAATAATACTTATATAGTAGCTTAACATTGCGGCCTTGTGTAGTAGTCTTAAGTAGAGGTGCTAGTTAAGGACTTAGTACAGGCACCTCACGAATACTACCTGCAGCACTACGCCTCTGCTTCTTTTTTAGTACTATAGCTTATAAGGCCTTACGCTTGCCTCTTTAGGATAATTATATAGCTTTTGCCTAATTATTCTATGCCTTCTTAAGTGCCTATGCCTCTTTCCGTGCGTTAATTTCTGCTTACTCTCTAGCATGCCTCTTATCCCGCTCCTTCTTCTCTCTTGCTTGCTTCTCCACCTTCTCTGCCTTAAGCTTCTGCTTAAGCAAGCAAGTAGACTCACGGAGCTTAGCTGCGTCTACTTTTCTAATCTCTTCTACCTTCTCTACGTTATTAGCTTTGTCTGGAGCTGCTAGCCTTAATTAACACATAAAGGAGACTACTGTTGAAGTCGTACCTGGACGAAGTCCAATATTGTACTAGTTCTGGTTGGTTCTCGGGGAAGAGTACTGGTTCTGGAACGGTAGGGTGAACTGCGTCTAGACAGAGTCTAATATAACAGCTTAGGTTAACAAAGGTCTAAGCAACGTGCAATACGGCTCGTTATTGTCAGAGGTGAGATTCTAAGAAGTAACTTGATTAACTGAGTTGAACACGAACCGTAAAGGTTGTGTTCCTATGCGCTATATACTTAGAGAGTGTAAGGGTATGATGCACAATGCTCTGTTGCTCTGTGTGCTCTCTGGAGATCATGGGAGCAGAGAGAGCAATGTTGCTCTCTTGCTCTCATGCCAAGGAGAGATCAGGGAGAGCACCTTTGTTGTGCCCTCTCGTGCTTACTCGCTTCGTGAGAGCGACCCTGGTCGCCCCGCGAGTATAGTGGGGCTAGGCTGCAACGGATCGTAACAACTACTACTTAGTCTCTGCCTCCTATAACTGCCTCTAATAGACTAGGAGAGGCCTCTTCTTCTTAGTGCCTCTCTTCTTGTGATATAGAGCATGTTGTAGCTTTAAATTTTCTATCTTAAGAAGCTAATTTTAGATAGAGAGGTAGTGCAAGGTATCCTTTACTACTACAGCATCTTCTAAGTATCTATCGCTAATAGCAGCAGATAGATAGGCATTAACTGCCTGCTAATCCTTGCCTGCATATACTAGAAGAGGCACAGCTAGTTTAGGTAAAGGCCTATACTTCTTCTTAAACCTTTTAAGTACTATCTCTAGGTTAAACAGTATTAACCTAGTATGCTTAAAGGCGCTCTTAATGAGCTGTTTAGTGAAGGTTTTTACCTAGGCAGACTAGAAGAGGCGGAAGAAGTCACCCTTCTTAATTAGGATAAGGCCTAAGGTATCTTGTAGATAATCTGCGAGCACCTAGGAGTAGTTTTAAGCTAGAGGACTAAAGCATACTACATTAAGTAGTTAAAGAGTATAAGTAATGTAAGGTAGGTACACAGCTATTGTGATTTAATTACAATTATAGTAGGCAATAAAAGCTGTTGTTAGGTGACTCCTATGGCTATCTAGAATAAGTAGACAGTGCTTCCTTCCTGCCTTCTCCTTAGTGTAGCAATTAAACACCTACTTAATCTAACCTAGTGCTACATTGTCGTTCGTCCACCTAGTAGGAGAGACTACAACAAAGGCTAAGTGTGTTTTAGCATCTATCTTATCTACCTAAGTACTCTAAATGTTCTAAGATTTAGCAGCATAGATAAGGCCTGGTAGAAGGACGCTCCTATCCCCACATATACACAAGAGCAGGGTAATCCACTCTTAATTGCTATCTTAAGTAGCTTGCTAAGTCTGCTTTTGCTTATATAGAGGCCTATTAAACACCTATTTTAACTTAGAGAGCGTCCTAATAGCGAAGCCCTTCTTATCTATATTATATGTTTGACTAGGTTCTATACTATACTAGGCTATCTTCTTCTCTATAAGGCTAAAGTAGCCCTTATATTTCTTATAGGAATTAGCTTTGTGGTAATTAGAGTCTATAGTAGTAACCTATTAAGTAATAAGCTAGTCTTAGTGACGCTTAAGGAAGCTAGTGACCTATAACTCTAAGACGCTTATTTAGCTAATATCCTCTGCAAACCCCTTAATTATTAATCTTATAGGTGGCAGATGACGTACTATAAGACCTTCTATGTATCTTACAAGGCCTGCCTCTTAATGTGGAGTAAGTAGTTATTGTGTAGAGGCCTTAGCTTTACAGGACATACTTTTGCCTTAGTGTCTGCGCGTTAAAGTTAACCTTATAACACTATATTTTTTAGCTAAAGCTATATATAAGATAGGTTTATTAGGATTAGCTGCGCGTAATTCTGCAAGGGCTTCCTCTAGTAACATTGTGGCGTGGAGATATTAGGGGTGCAAGATGGGATGGAAAAGTGGTTAGGGTGCGCGTTACGGGCACGGACACTGTATGTTTGGGTCAATGTGGTGGTGGTGCTCAGGCAAATATGTCTCTAGCAACGACGCATTGGAGTTGTTCATGTGCATTCAAGAGATGAAGCGTCTAAAAAGACTGGAAGTCACGATGATGAAGAGGAATCTAGATGTTTTCACAACCGCCTTCAAGGAGGTCGAAAACGTACAGAGCTTCCTGCTTCCAGGTATCGAGACACTGGTCGTCACTTCCGCAGCGGCATTTTTAGCATCCCATTGTCCAGATCTGAAGCAACTCGTCGTCGAAGACGGCCCATCTTGCATGATCGAAAACTACCTCGACGTATCGACACGACTACTTCCATTGCACCATGAGCTTGCCAGCAGCCATTGCATATATGCACAACTCACACACTTCGACACGACGGCAAACTGGTCCGCCGAGGAGATAGCAGCCCTCCTACCCTGCTTTCCAAATCTGCAGCATCTCCACATGCGCAGCGACGCCTTTTGCTACCGGGCATCAATTCCCACAATCATGCAGCTCCTAGGCGACGGCCTCAGCCATCTGAAGACCCTCAGACTCAACAAAGTGGGCAATCTCGACGTGGGCTTCCGCGCAGTGTGGAAGCGCAGCATAACGGCATGCTCCACCGAGTCGCAGCGGCGCACACTGTGGCTGCAAAACGAAGCCCACAGAGTTGAAGCCGAAAACAATGTTGCACGTCTAGCTTTCAAGAATATTGGCGGATTGAGTGAATGCTGGCTGGGTGACAAGAGAGTTGCGCGGCGGTCGGCAGGCTGCAGCGGCCAGAATGACCTGAGTTGGGTCTGGGATCGCAAAAGAGAGGATATTGACGTCTGTGCCAATCAGTCTGAATGGGCCAACTTCCGGGCGGAGAAAGAAGCCGTCGTTGTCTGCCGCGAGGTTGGCACGTGAGCTTTGGAGGCTACAGACAGGCTTCACCCAGGCAGCCAGCTATATCCTCAGGTTCCAATTCGAAGATAATAGACAACCACTGTACAGTATCCTTGAGACAGGCTCTTGTGCACTCTAAAAGCGTGGAGAATGCTGCAAATCCTTCTCTTCGACATCATCTCTTCAACACCGACTTCTCCTTTGATTTCGGGAATCCCCAGGCATTCGTTCTGGTCGCTGTCAGCTCTTCCCATACGCTTGCCCTCTTTGTAAAGAGCTCGTCTCAGCACTGACGCCACCTCACTGCACCGCAATCATTCTCGAGGATCTGAATCACAACATTGTGGAGACCAATCTAGACGAGCCAGACAGCGTGTACAGTCGCCACAACCATGCGACCGTTCCAAGCGCTCATTGAACAAACCGCCATTTCGCACATCAGGTTGGACCGCGCCTCCCCCAAGACCTCTTCATCTCAGACCCATGCACATTCGCAGCGAAACCTTGAGAATGCTTCAGAGCACACGACCTTTCAACATCGCGCATATCGTCCACCGAGTCGATATTCGTTCTCACAGTGCCCTGGCGCAGGCACAGAACACGTACAACCTCTGCTGCACAAATCACCTCAGACATTGCTCAACCGCTCGTCCATTTAATGCAGACATATGTACGCGCTTATACCTTGCTAAGCTGTACACACACCTCTTACCACGCCTCCCGCTCGATCGAAAACAACACATTAGCCAATCATGTACTCTGCCCGTCCCAAGGACTCGGCCGAAGAACACGCCCAGCGGCGATGAATCCATCCGAGTCCCAACAACCCACCCACCGACAGAGAAGCTCCGCCACTGCGCGTCACGCGTGCCCGCCGTTTTCAACCAAGCACTCGCACGGGGAACGCGACTGAAAGCGACGAGAACCCAGGGTTGCTGCCCCCTCCCCAACCCTCAATCCATCTCCACCGTTCCCACGCAAATCTCACATTCTCACCCCTCTACACGCTCAAGCATGTCCAGCCCGTATCTGTATTGCAAAGACAAGAGTCTCCGTCTCTGCGACTTTTCAAGGCGGGGCGCGCGCGAGCCATCGCTGCGCCCATAGGGACGGGGAGGCTCGCTGCGCGGTTTGATCTTCGATTGAACTGCGAGAGCAGCAGGCGTCCTTGCATGCCATGGAGGGCTGTGCGAGGAGGCTTGGGAATCGTGGGTGTCACTTGAGGGGGGGTTGTCACGGTGTAATGGGGATTTGCATGAATTATTTTCATGGGCGATGGATGAGTGCGATGCCCATGCTGGTGGAATCTTAGCGTACAAATGTAGTTATGTCATATGATGGTCGATAGTTTTGTGTGTTGCGATGTGCACCGGGGAGACGCGCACATGTTCTAAGCCGTGCTGGTGTCGTTCTTCGCGGGTTCACCTTCCTTCTCAGTATCGGCTGGAGGTTTTTCGTCGCTACTTTTTGGCTCCGGTTCGGCAGGTGGTTGGGCGACATGCTTGCCTTCTGCCAGCTGCATGAGGAACTTGCCCACGTTGCCTGCGCCATCGATGGGGCCGAGCTTGGCTTCGAAGAGCTTTGCCTCGCGCACAAGTCTGTGTCGTGTTAGTCGGCAACGCTCGTGACAAAGGTCAATGGACGTACCTCGCCTTCCCACCAAGCGTCTTGACACCCGCCTCCTTGATTACCTTCCCGACCTGCTCTCTGTAGCTCTCAAACACAGGACCCATTATCATCCTGACCTGCACCTCGTTGAGGTACTTGTTGATGACCTTGTGCATGGTGACTGTATCTTTCGTTAGGCTCTCCATAGCGCTCGACACATCGCGCCCAACCTCATCCTCTCGATCCCACTCCACTTTCTTCAGCGCACGCATATGCACCGTTGCGCGCCCCGAAAGGATATCCGTAAGTTTATCGTGAATGCTGACTTGCTGATCCTGCAAAAGACGCTTCGTATTATCGAATTCCGTGCCGACGGGTTTTCCGCCTGCAGGCGTTGGGCCAGCGCGACGGCGCACGCATTCGCGAATGTAAGGGAGGATGGCGATGATGAAGGAGAGTGTTTGCGAGGCGATGGCGAGGTGCTTGGTGTTGATGTTTTTCAAGCCGGCGGTGGCCATTGCGCCGGCGCCGAGGATCAGCTGGCATAGGCGGCTGTTGAAGAGCTTGATGTATTCGCAGAGACAAACGGAGATTTCTGAGGTCATGCTGGGGATGTGCGATAGGAGGGTGAGGTGGCGTTCTATACCGCGCAGGACGAAGGTCGAGGAGGTGGAGATTGTGTATTTCTCTTCATCGACGATAGCGGGTATGGTAGTTTTGCTCTTCTCTCTCGGCGCTTCGGTGGTTCCGTTCGTGCCGTTTGTGGTAGGTTCTGTGAGAGATGAAAGGATATCACCAGTCTCTGCCCAGCTAAGCGGGTCACTGTCCATGCTCCTGAGTATCCGGGCGAGCACTTCGGTGTCGGACGCATCGAAGTCTTTGGGTTCCCAGCGGTCGGAGTCCATGGTTTTGGCAAGATCTTGCTTCTCAAAGTCGGAAAACTTCTGTACGAAGGCGGTGATGTGATCGTTCACGGCGCTCTTCAGTGCTGAGCCTGAGCGTCCAGAGACGGCCTCGCATTCGTCAGCGAACAGCCTGCAGAGCTTAAAGTAGCGCAGGAAGCGTTCAAGTGGTAGTTCTGCAGTTTGTGTCGAGCGCACTCTGAGGAGTTTGGTGATTTGTGTCTGAGCAGCGTCGACAGCCTGACCAAGCAGGCTAGACAAGTCGAGAGCCTGCATAAGTTCCATCTGCAAGTCGTTAGAGCCGATGCCATTCTGGCCATTGGGTCCAGCCTCCATGTAGCTGTCAATGTTTTGCATGTACGGGCTTCTCGGGGGCGATCGCAGGCCTCCTGCAGAGGCTGGTGGTGTCGACACACCACTTGTAACGTCAAGCAGGACCTTGACTTGGGTACTGAGGCGCCGCAACGCTTCGCCGATGTCCGTGAAGATGCTTGTGAAGAATTCTTCAGCGTCTCCCGCATCCATGGCTCGCAGGTTGCGCGCCAAGATGGAATTCTTGTCCTGCTGACTGTGGCCTCGACCTCCTCTTGTTGAGACCGAAGTCATCGACTCAGCATCGTCGTCGGTCGAGCTGGGCAGATACCTGCGAATAATGATCTTCATTTCTTTGACAATGGCTTCCCTAAATGTCGCTGCTGCTTGGTTCGTGAACTGCGCGTCATTCAAGCCGTGCAAGTTCGCGCGCAGTTTGGAGCGGAACTCTGTGCTCGTGGTAAGATATGCAGGCATCGACTTTGGCTTGGCTGCTGCCTGGACACCTCGTGCCTTCGTCGACGCAGCGACCCATCGTTCAAGCGTATCTCGACTGGGCACGTCCTTGATATGATGGCGGAGGTCGGCGAGTAATGTGTCGAGGAAGCGTACTTCAAATCCTTTCCCTATGCGGAACCTCATCTCGTCCATGCCTTCGAAGATGCTGTCAAGCGCGCGCAGACCGCGCAGGTCGATGAGGCGGGGAGGCAACTGCGTGTCCAGCCATGATGTGACGTTTGAGTCGGAGGTGTCGAGTACGCCGGTGATTAATCGTTGGATGATCTCCAAGCGCGCTGCAGCCGTCTCAAGCTCGTCCTTCTCGACCGACTCGTCGCAATGGGCTATGCCGTGGATGACGGCCTGCAGCTGGTCCACGGCGTCTGTCAGTCTCCGCAGGTTCTCTCGCCGCCTCTTCATGTCCACGACTTTCAAGCCTCCAACTGCCATCTGCTCGTCCAGCCTCTTGAGATCCTCTCTGAGCTCCTTGATCTGTGCGACCGACTCGGCAGCCTCTGTCTGCAGCTCACGCAGCGACCCCAGCGCAGCAAAGAAGGACGTCGAGGCGGTGGAGATTGCTGAAATGAGGTGCACCTCGACCGTATCCATGTACCACGACAGCTTCTCCTGCAGGATGGCGTTTGTCGCCAGGGCCTTCCGCCCCGGGGGCTGTGGCGCCTCTGATATGCCGTTGACGCTGTTCACGTCATCGCTGCTCGCTGTGCGCAGCGGACGCACCACCTCGGAGCGCTCGCTCACGATGTCGAATGTGCGGGGGTTCTCGAGGCGAAAGCTTTCTTCAAAGTAGACGTGTGGGATGGTCGACAGCGGTGTGACGGCGGGCGCGCCGCGCTTGGAGCCGCTCGTGCGCCGCTTGGGCTTCGGTGTGCCGCTGGGCGTGCCGCTGGGCGTGGCCGCGGGCGATGTTGTGGTGGACGCGCGCTCGACGCTCTGCTCGCGCCCGTCCTTCTTCAGCGAGTCCTTGCGCGGCTGCTGGGCGTGGGCGTCGGCTTCGGCTTCGGCCTTGGCGCGCTGGAAGGCATCGTACAGGCTGCCGATCTGCGCCAGGTATGCGTTGAACGAGGCCGGCTCGACGTGCGGCACGTTGGCCAGCGTGACGGGCGGGATGTCGCGGGTCGAGGGCGGGCGGTGGCCGGTGCCCGCCTGCGCAGACGTGTAGGGCAGCATGCCGGTGCGCATGATGGGCGGCGTCAGCAGCGTCGAGATGGCATTGTTGCTCTGCTCCCGCACCGCGCCCATGTTGCTCTTGAAGCCCGCGTCCAGCACGCCCCCGACCGAGTGGATGCTGCTGGCCGTCGACCCGCGCCGTGGCTGGTAGCGGCCGCCCGTCGAGCTGGGCCGGTTCGTCCAGTCATGCTGCGCCTGCGGGAACGGATACTGGCTCTGCTGCAGGTTCGGCGACAGGAACTCGAAGCTCTCTGTCGATTTCCGGGGCGATCTGGGCGACAACGACATTGGCGCGGGAGGGGGCCGACATGGGCAGACGGTCGAGTCTATATCATTGTTCGGGGGTCTGGTTCCGTGCGAGTAACGGGAGGGGACGGCGAGGTAGGCGAGGCTGAGCTGTGTTGTGCTGCACGTGTGTGGTCTGTTGTGTCTCAACGTTCGCAGCTCGGTGACGATGCTGGTCGCGCCGCGCCGAACCGTCGACGATCCCTGCACTCGATATTCACCATCACCGCGACATCCCTTACTCGAGGACAGATGATGAGACATGCACAAATCACGTGCCCTGCACAGGTCATGGAGCATTCACTACCAAAACTACCCACAACTACTGCCCCTCCCAAAACTCCCCCGCAGCCTTTAAATCGTCCACATTCAGCAAATCGACCCCCTCCTCCCACAGCGTCCTCCACACCGCACTCCTTGTCCTCACCGGCCAGTTGGGCTGATTCCAGTACCTCGCCATAATGCCCTTGTCATGCGCACTCTTGATCTGACTCCTCAGCTTATCCAGCTGCGTAGCATTCAACTCCGGCTTCCTCAGCTCTCCAAACTGGCTCACAAAGTTGGTCGACGCGATGATCGCTTCGTTGCCTGTCAAGTCTTTGTACTTGGGCTGGTCTAGCTGCGCGAGCGGCGCGTCGAGGAAGACATCGCGCGGGAGGTAGTTCACCACGTCTGAGAGCTCCGTGTTGCCTGTGCCGATCACGGTTACGGGGCGCGAGGTGAATGATTTCCCGTCGTAGGTCGAGAGCCAGGAGCCGTTGCGGAGGGGCTCGAGGGCGCTGAGGACTGCGGGCCAGAGCTCGTCTGCGGCCGTCTTGAAGTCGACGAATAGGTAGAGCGTTTGGAAGGATGCTGTGTCGAACACTCCGTTGGACGAGCCGTCAGGCAAGAATGGCGAGTCGGGATTCATGCGATGCAGTGTGTCGAGGATGGGATTAACGTATAGCGATTCGAAAGTGCGTGCTTTGGTGAGGGCACTGGGTTCATGGCCGACCTAATTGCATTAGCTGAAATTCAATCTCATCGCATCTTGGTGAGAGGATGGTGGACGACATGTCTCAACTAGCAGATTGACCAGAGACCAGACCTAGGCACCATTGAGTTGAAAAGTGTTGAGCGGGCTCGTAGCGTAGATCACGTTGCAAGTAGTCTTTGAGGTACTGGTGCAGGCGGAGGCTTGTGTGCTAAAGACATGCATAAACCTACATAGAGTATCCCATCGATCAGCCAAACATCTGCCTCTGTGGAGATAGCGCCAGCAGCAAGTCCAGAGTAGAACGGTACATCGCGCCAATAGTCGTTATGGCTGTGGAGAGGTTTCTGATGTGGCGTAAGTCGTGGAGGATACAAGTAAACATGGCTCAGGCGCGTACCGGTTCAATCCCTCGCGTGAAGTCAGTGGGGTATCTGTATTTGTCTGTCTTGTCTGTATTCTTCAAGATGTTTTGCAAAGCGCCATTCTGCAGTCCACCCGCGCCTTCCGAGGGCGCGTAGGTAACATAGGCAGTCACAAATGCCGGCAAGGCAAGAGCGAAGGAACGCATGTGTAAAGAACGCAGCGAGACAATAGCTCTCCGTCGAAAGGAGAGATGCAGAGTAGATGTAGGAGACTTTGGTCAACGGCTTCAACGAGCACGTCAACAAAAGATGTCACAGTGGAGCCTGGTGATGGTCAGGAACGGGCTCTTCCGGCCAATCTGGTGGCCCGCTGCGTCGCGTGCGGTTGACGTGTGGAGACGCGCTTGCCTGCGCGGCTGCGCCCCAGCCTCGCTCGATCCTTCGACGCAACGTCCATGATCATTGACGTTCTGATCCTGCATTCACGTTATCATATATTAAGACTTCGTCAATTGTTGGGCAGACACATCACCCCGGACAGAGCTCTGACTTTCGCATGTTGTCCCTCGAACGTTGCCTTATGGTCTTGTATCATAGGGTCAGCATGTAGAAATGAAGCGGGCGGAAAGCAGTCAACGAGTGTTTCCAGACGGCCCCCTCGCGTGAGGCTCAAATACCGCTATAGTCTGTTCACCTTGAAGCTCTGTCGAGACTGGAGGAATCGTCTTTGATAGACCTGCCGTCTGGCTTGCGGCTGGACATGATTTGGTCCAAACGCTATTGGCGGTGGGGGCGCTTTTGATCGTGCAGGCCAGGACCCCTCTCGCCAGGAAGTCGCGTCTGACCTACCAACAGACCGCGCGACTCTCTGTTGGTCGCCATCTACTTTAACGCACTTGCTGTCTCATCTCCTCTGCCAATTGCACGTCCCTGCGTCTTACTATCTCCGAAGACGCGCCTGAAGATCATGGAGTTGCTCATCTCACCCGCAGCGTTGGGCTTGTGTGGACTCGTCGCAGCGCTACTCGTACTCGCAGCTAATGCCCTACGATTCAAAGTAGACCCTCGCGAGCCGCCAGTCGTGTACCCTAAGATTCCGCTGATAGGACATATCATCGGGCTTATGACCGATGGGGCCACATATACGAGGAGAGTGTTGTGAGCAGATCAGATCGAGTCGATACCGCCAATACTAATCAACCTGTGCAGTCAGAAAAGCCGGCATCCCATCTTTACATTGCCTATGCTGAGCGGGCGCACATATGTCGTGGCTGATCCAGCGCTATGTACAGCTGTACAGAAGGCATCGACTGTCTTGAACTTTGATCCCATCGTTGTCGCGGTCATCCCACGTATGGTTGGCTTGAACGACCATACAATGCAAGTCATCAAAGGCCCCCCAGATCAGAAGGACGAAGATGGCATCATGAAGGCATCACATCATATCATCAACACTCCTCTGTTGCCACAAAACATCAAGGATGCTTCCAAGGCGCAATTGGATTACTTCGGCAGGTGCATTACGAATATCCAAGATGGATCCAATCTCGATTTGTATCGCTTCGTGCGTGATACGGTAACTACGGCCACACAGAACACCTTTTTCGGTCCCAACAACCCTTTCGAGAACGACGCTGGGCTGGTAGAACGTTTTTGGGATTGGGAGGCTGGTCTCATCCCCTACATGGTCGGCGTACTTCCCGGAATCTTCGCGCGCAAAGCAACTCGAGGAATCGATGCGTGCGTAGATCGCTTTAAGCAGTATATCGAAGCAGACGGCTTCAGAGACGCTCATAAGATCCTCCAAGATCGTCAGACACTGCACCGCAGCAACGGTCTAACAGACAAAGACGAGCTTGCAAGGCTGGAGGTCAGCATATCATTTGGGTTCGTCATCAACGCAAGCGTCACCACTTTCTGGGTGATAGACCAGGTGTTCAGCCGGCCAGCATTGCTGACCAAGATCCGGGAAGAGATACAGGCCAACGCCCTTACTGGACATGGGCTCCTCTCGGTAGAGCAGCTTCGTACATCCTGCCCACGGTTGGTGTCCGCTTTTCGCGAGACGATGCGACTCTTCATGCCTGCCATTAGTGCACGTTTTGTAGCTGAAGATGTCACCATTGCCGACACCTGGCTTCTGCGGAAAGGCGCAGTGGTGCAGCTTGCTGGAAATGTCATACACTTCGATCCAGAAATATGGGGTCCTGATTGCGATACCTTCAATCCTGACCGATTCTTGTACAGCCCGAGTGGTTCGAAGTCAAACCCAGATGGGACTGTCTCCGAAGGCAAGACTCATTACGTGCACCCTAGTGCGTTCAGATCGTTTGGCGGTGGTTCCAGTCTCTGTCCCGGTAAGTTCTTTTCGATCATATCACGCGTGTGCCTACTGACCGAGTTAGGCCGTCATTTTGCACACATGGAGGTGCTGGGACTTGCCGCAGTCATGATCATGGGTTTCGACATGGAGCCTATCAACAACACGAAGTGGAATCCTTCAGCAAATACCAAGAGGATGCCGATCGTAGTGCCACGGCCCGCAGAGCAGCTTGACGTGAAGATCCGGGTCAGGAAGGAGTTCGAGGGCGTTACTTGGGAGATGAAGCCTTGACGACAATACACCAAGATGTTTTCCTGACATAGAGCACCGCGAGATTGTAGAGGCTGTTGTCAGGCTCTGATTTGTTGCCAGCTTGAACATGCGAGTCAGTTGCTATCAAGCAGCACAATCTTAAGCGTCTAGACATGTCAGCCACCGAATATGCGGTTCAACCCTGGTCAGCCTGGCTAGGATTGGCCCTTAGGACGACCTGGCCTCATACAACAGTAAGAAGGTCAAGGTTGAGTTGCACAACATCATCTACCCCTCTTCTCACCTGCCTTGTCTCACGTCTTGCGACAACGTTGTTATCACCGTTCCCCTCTATTTCGCACTCGTGTTCCTTTCACACCACGATACCATACTTCAGCAGCCCGAACTCTACGTCGAACGCATTGCCTTGACTGAGTTTCTTTGTCGTTCCTGTAATCCGTCATAACTCGTTCCTCATCTATGTACATCACGTCTTCCCTACGCATCAAGGGCTAAAACTCTCTTGCCTCAAAGGATCCCGTACTGTCTTTGTTCAAGCTGCGATCCAAACTCTCCGCATAAGATGGAGCTACCATTGTCCTCGTCAGTTCTCGGTATCATCGTACTGATCACGATTCTGGGCGTCTTCCTGTACAACGCCCTTCGCTTCGAAGTCGACCCCCGCGAGCCGCCCGTCATCTATCCCAAGATACCTATCATCGGCCATGCGATTGGCATGCTTGTAGATGGTTTGTATCTCAAGAAGCTTCAGTAAGCACCTCGTTGGAGACTGCACCTGGAATGCTTAACTTTAGTTGCAGCGACAAGCACGGTCACCCAATCTTTACTTTGCCCATCTGGCCCATGGGCCGCACATACGTCGTGGCTTCTCCGGAGATGGTGTCGGCTATGCTTAAGGCGCCTCCTACCTTGACTTTCGATGCACAACACGAACGGCACCAGAACAAAACCAGACGGTTCCTTTGAGGAGAAATCAAACATGCCGTCCGCAGCGTTTAGAAGCTTTGGGGGTGGCAAGCACATGTGCCCCGGTCGCCACTTCGCTGCTACTGAAATAATGACTCTGTCGGCGGTCATGATTCTGGGCTTTGAGATGGAGACAGTCGACAAGTCTACTTGGAATCCTCCTCCAGACAGGAACAGGGCCCCTATCACAGTTGTGAAGCCTCTGGAAAAGCTCATGGTGAGGATGCGTCGCAGACAAGGGTACGAGAACGTCCAGTGGAAGCTGCAATTGTGAGGGAACAGCATTTGGCGAGCGCTTGCTCTCAATAAGGGGTATCTTGCTGTCTTCGATTCTCGCTGCATCCAGCGATCGAGAGCACTATTGTCCCTGGTAACTCTATTGGCTTGCTGTCGGCCATCTGGAGTTCTCCGGATCTGCGCTGCGCACCACGTTGAAACTATCTCGCGGCAAGGTTGAAAACAAGATGTGAACATAGCGCAAGACCAAGTACAAGGATCAAATGCTTATTTTTCTTACCCTTGCCGAATATGCGTCGCACTTCGCGGAGCCGGTGATAGCGCCGACGCACTTTCCTCAACGCGTGTCCATCCGTGGCTGAACTCAAAACCACAATGCCGCGCCTTCCGTGGCGGTGCTGCGTGCACCAATCAAATGCGCAGGACCTGGGAAGTGACGTCTCACTTCGCGCGCAAGCAGCGCTGGCGTGACTGACAGAGAGATTGCTTTAAGCAAAAGGTCCTCTCACATGCACAGCTTTAGCTTTTCCAGACGCAATACATAATACTCGCGATACCCAACGTTTCCCAGCTTTGCATTCCTCGCGCGTATTCAGTACCCAAGCAACTCCAGTCATCTCGCAACACCAGAACATCATAAACATACCGCGACTAAATCACAAATCGCCAAAATGATCAAGACAATCCTTCTCATTATCCTCACCATCTTCCGTACGCGTATCTCCCTCAACTCTTGCTCACAACACTAACTCCCTCCAGTCCCACCCGTGGGTGTCTTCATCGTCGCAGGCTGCGGCGCCGACCTACTCATCAACATCCTGCTCACCATCCTCGGGTACGCTCGCTCCCTGCCCACCACACTCCACACTGACTAACCTACCCAGCTACTTCCCCGGCCACATCCACGCCTTCTACATCGAATACGTGTACTACAAGCGCCGCGACGAGATCCGCGCCGGCACCTACGACGGCAGTCTCGCCCCGGGCGTCTACAGCAAGAAAGTCCAGAACGGCGGTCAGCGCAACGTTGTCGCGACGCCGGTGCCGGTCGTCCAGCCTGCGGGTGCGGTCCCCGCGCAGCAGGGATACGGCACGACGACTGTTTAGAGGAGAGTGACGACTGAAACGGGGGAGGTTGAAGTGCGCCCAGCTATTATACAGTATGAGGGCCCGATTGGGGAAGAGGTGGGATGTTTGAGCTCGCAGGGCGCTGTTGTGTTGAGGACGTCGGAGAGTGTTGTTGCTTTGACCGCACCGGGGCTGTCGGTGTAATGGGGATGGTACTGGAGGGAGCTGTTATACCCAAACTTTTAGAGCTGCGTGTTAGTCGGCTGGAGTTATTGTTAGTGCGAGTGGTATTGGGCAAATGCCATCATGGCCTCTGGAAACTGCTGGGAAGTCATTATCCTGGACCGTTCATTTAGCTAACCGACCCACAGCCTCAGACGGCCATGGTGCCACTCTGCGAAGCAAGAATGTCGGATTGTGTTGTTCAGGGTTATGCTTGCATCTGCCATGGGGACGCAGCGGTGTGGCGATGATTCCTGCTTCGAAGCTGGGTGCGATGATGCTGAATATGCACAAGGCCGTATCCTGCATGTTACGAGTGTCTTACCGCGCAGCTGAGATCGGATCAAGTGATGCGCTCGTACCCGCGTAGAGTTTGCGCTGAGCCACAAAGCTGGTCGTAGCATACTAGCAGCAACAGCTTGTGGGTATCGGTGTAATCGTCTGCGGACGCCGTACGCGTGCAACACCTACTGGCAACTTACCACAGTACTCCATGCAACTTAACCCACGTCATAGTTCCCCTCCCTGGCCCTTGCAATGATTCGTCTCCACCACACCTCACAACTTCCATGCTGCAGATGCAGGTACTGGCATCCCTCACTGGCGGACCAAATCCCCCGGCCACAACCGCCTCACGCGCAGCACCCCGCCCGCCAAAGGACCGAATGCAGATCTCCCACCCTGGATCTGTGCATTGAGGCAAGGTCCAAGGTCTCTCTTCCAAGGCCCTGCGGCCGTTATTTCAATCATCGAACCGAAGCAGGGTCTGACCGCTGTACCGTTGGGCTGCGAAGGGTCGGCCAATACTTTCGGCAAGGCGCGGGGTGGGTGGTGATACCCAATCGCCGGAAGCACTGACTGGTGCGGTGTAGTTTCGTGACCTTGGTAGAGATATACGCTAAATTAGTGTTAGATGGTGGGCTTGGACCCTGCGTCGGGAGACCGGTGGACCTAAGGCAGATGAACTTGGGTTGGCGAGAGCAGGTTGGCCAGATGGGGAGTATGCTCCTGGGGTTCGGTTGTTGTGAGAGGTGCCACGTTGATCTTGAAAGGGCCGAGGGTAGAGTGAGATGTTCTGGCGTAGAGATAGAAGAGGATATAGTCTGGTTGATCACTGTGGAGTCACGACTCACGAAGCGAGAACATCGACATGGTTTGGAATAGTTCGAGTTTAAATGGAGTGCTTGATAGCACATGATGCTTGAAACTAAGAGGTATCCGCCTGCAATGTGACCCAACACCATGCACCATACAAATGTAGTCGTAACCTGAAACGCCTTGGAATGCCGATAACCATCAAATCGATGGAAGTGTGTTGGATAGAAAGAATGACGAGGTCGAGGTCAATACCTGATGAACTTCCGCTAATACGTGGGAGAAGTAATGTCGTTGTAGTGGACGTATTACGAGTCGGCAGACGAGACAGAGTCGGTACGCTCGGCATCAGTCGCCTGGGTCATGCCCGTTCGTCGGCGGGCAGAGTTGGTAGCAGTACTGAGCTGGCGTTTGGTGTGCTCGTGCATGATCCTTGATGGTGTTAGTCTAGTTCGACGAAGACATACAAGGTTAAACGAACCTTTGATACGCGCACATGGCATCCTCAGGGTGGTCGAGGTCGAAGTTGTTGACAAAGTTGTGCTGAGCGCTTATAGGCTCGGAGAAATCGTCGGTGACATAGATCTGGGCTCCGGAGGAAGACATGGCGATGATTGTAGGTGATGGATGTGAATGTTGGCGAAATGTAAGACTTGGTGAATATTTGTAGAATGGAAGCTGAGTAGATGAGGCTCGATCGAAGTTTTGGTATGGCTTGTGTTGGATCTCGATGAGGTGCGGAAGGCTGGAGTTATATAGAATTCGCTCTCACCAAGGCCACTACTTCATGTTGCAGGCCGGACGACAGCCAGGCTCCCCTTCTGTGCCGCCGGTCATGACCGCACACGGTAAGAGATCAGCCCAAATATCGGCACACGCTGACCGACCCTAGTTCGAGGCTTGCCGCAAAGATCTACAGGGTCCTACTTTTTCTGTGAATGTGGACTTGTTCGTCAAACAGAGACACGCATAGATGATTGGTACGATACTCAAACCCACGTGTCGAGGCGAGGAGGTCACGAGCATCGAGCTGTTGGGTGTGAATCTTGACCTCATTCTCCACGTCACCAGTAAGCGCCCCTGACCGTGCATGCTCAGGGTCTTCGGGCACAGAATGCCCTAGACTGCAGGCCATGGAAACCCGGCCAGTGGCAGGTGGCCAGGCACAGACCGTATGCGCTCATTGGCGTCACAGGTTATTCATGAATTCTGGCCTCCAACACATCCTTGGAATAGCTGTGGTTGCGCCGCGAGCTCAAATTCGACCGAAATTGGCAGTCCTGAGTGGGGATATTCAATGAATACCACAGCAACCAGCTGATGATTCGTGAAGCGGTCATGTTTTTGCTGCACTGGGAGCACTGCTCGCGGCGTGTCCGCCTTTTTGATGTGAAGTATGACGCAGTTCTCGTTTTCGACTGAAGTTTTCGGAAAGCCGCGCCGCGGTTCACACGATGACCGCGGTGAGCCAGACGTCAGACCTACCCTCAGCTATTCAGCAGTCCGACTCGAAGGACCACACCGCGGCAAAGACCCAGAAATGCAGAATTTCACAGAAGACGGGAATACCCAAAGAGCCCCTTGTCGTGTGCCTCCAGAACAAAGCGCCTTCTGGCGTCATACCTGCTCTATGCGGCTGAGATCTACGGCTAGCTAGTACCAATATAGTATGGTCGGCCGTTCGTCTCATGCAGGGCAACAGCCGTTGCGCTCATAAGGGTCCACATCTTTTGCGTCGGGACACATGTCTTGCCCCAAACGACGTCAAAGGTGACGATGGGTGGCAGGAGGCCTTCCAGTTAAGCCTCACATTGCAGGTTGTCTTTCAGCTCAGCGTCAACAGATGCAGGTACCACGAGTTGGCTGTGATACGAGCGACGATGTCATCCAATATCCCGTGCGACACAGAACGAATCTGGCCCCTAGGTAAGGCGAATCTGCAGTGCGCCTGTGACGATGCAGGGCCAGCACGCAGTATTGAGACTGTGTACAGATTCTGCGAACGGCAACAGATTCTGCGACGCACCCAAGTTATGCGACTCCGCACAAGGATGGACTTGGTGTTGGAGCGCTTCAGGACCCGAAGCGGATACAAGCCCACAATCAACACTTTCCATCTAGCTGCGGTTGTTCCCATCATTCCTTCCATCTTTCTTCGTGACGCGCTTGCTTGCAACGCGGCCTTCCAACAATAACCCCTTCCGTCACCGCTGCTCTCTTGAGCTGATGCGCTGCAAGGCTGCGATGAGCAAAGATTCGACGTGTTGTCCCGGCCTTCCAGATCAACAGACCTAGAATCCTTCGTCCACCCCTTACTCCACTGCTGTCGCCCTCGTTCCGCGCTTGCAGAACATGTCAATCTGTAGATCCCCATGTCGTCGGTGACCACTCACACCCACAACGATCTCCCCCTTATCCACCAAGCGTCACAGCCCCGCTTCTTTCGTGGAGAACCGACGTCAAAGCATTGCATGTCCGGCACCTGTCCCAAGTACATCGTGAAGCATCTGAAAACACACAGATGAAGGTTTCGCACATCGACTGGCGTGATGAGAAGCCTCGATATGCGCTAGAGAGCTAAATCGAGATGCAATTCCAGAGATGGGATCTCGATGTAGATTCTAACGGGGAGGACAACGGTCTCCTCAAACCAAAGTCCGTAAGATGACATCGTTCGCGCCTCAAACAGCAAACCGCAACTCGCCATTCACCGGGACCAGCAACACGGCATCCTTCGACACCCCCTGCCCACAGCCTTGCGCAACCCGCAAGAAGCTTCGCAAACAGTAAGCCGCTTCACAAAACCGCCTTGCTCGCCTACACCAGTTCAGCACGGCCACTTCTGACGTGCATACGAGTGGATCCCTCCGTCACCTCGCTTGTGTCTTCTCTAGCCTTCCTCTAACGCCTGCTGTGCAGCGAGCCTTCATTCCGCGTTTAGAGAATTGACAGTGGACCAATGTGCGGAATCAATAACGGCGCGTTCAACCATCCTGGGAACGCGTCGCACGCTTCTACTGCGCTTCGACCATGCTCCCCCACCAAATCTCGGTGTTGAACTCCATCCTCTCAGTTCGTCGTAGTTGACGCGTGTCTACGTTCCATTCCTTTGTGACGACACACCTCCCGCTCGGTGTTGATCCGACGTCAGACATGATCCATGGGTTGATGCTACACGAAGTACCCGCCTCAGCTCGTCTTGTTCGACGCTTGAGCGCGGCTACGTCGTTGGCCCCACTGTTCCTGCATTGGAGCGACCCAGAGCACGGTAAAGGCTTGGCCGTTGCGGTCTCTGACGTTAGAGGCGAGCGTAGAACGGGAAGTATTTTGGGATGCGAGTGCATGCATGGCAACGGGTTGAGGTCGATGTGGTGGGGAGAGGTTGGGGTGAAGAGGAAGAGGGGGTACGTCACAATATCATATTGGAAAAGAACTTGACAATAGGGCAACCGTTTACACCAACGCACTTAATTGTTGAGTTTGGTCAATCGATTGGACGAAGTCGCCGTCGATTCTTTGACGATGAGAAAAAGTTTTCATCGTTACTTATATCCTGAATAGTGTCTACATGGAGTTGGTCAACGGGTTGCAACGCCACTTGCGGCGGCGAACTAACATTCTTGACATCAAATTACCCCAGTCCGCTGTACCACGGTAACCTGTCTTCATCCAAGTATTCCTGAGCGAGAACAGTCCCAACTGCTTCTGTCCATCTTAGCACAACGATACCGTCGTCCGCACCAGTCGGCCGGTGGTGTCGTTATACAACGTCTTGCAGCCCGAGAATTCGAGTATAAGATGAATATCAAGGGGAGTGGTTCTCACTCTTCTGGTCACCAGTCATTCTCAGAACGGACGGGGCGAAACGACATTTCCTCTGCAGGCCAGTGGAAATGTTGTTCAACTATTGCGATACCATCGGGCTGACAGAATGCCCCTGCCTCGTATTATGCAAGTGCCTCCAGGATATTGCATCGGCAATTTTCTAGGGCGCCTTGTTAGTGTCTTCTCGCTTTGGGTCTGGTTTGGTAGGTCGGCTTATACGTTCATCAGTCTAATCAATGTAGAACTGCCCGACTCGGATACGAAACGCATCGCGCCATCGGCGGATATACTGTGAAATCGTGAAGATCTTGCAAACATGTCTGAATCTAACTATAGTATCTATTGTACTCATGAGATAAGTAGAGAAAGAGATCTCTCGCATCTAGACGTTGTCTCGATGACACTGGACGTTTATAGCTTAATCATCCTGCCACGGACCATGCGCTCCATTCTGAACAACGATACGACTTGGTAAGACTGACCCTCTCCTTTGTTGTAACACATTTCAAGCGCTTCATCCTTAGGACAAGACTGCAAGTTTCCAAGGTCGTCGCGGTCGACCATCAGAGGAAATGTTCCGTTGAACGACGGAGACCTCCATTGTTTACTAAGCATCAGCAAAAGTCTGGAGTCTGGAATCATGGTGATGAGCAACTCGTGTGATCTCTATGTGGCTGAGGGTCTTGAAAAGATTCCGAGGCCGATCTGCTTCCGTGTTCAGCCTGATGTGTCGATTGTCCAATTCATTTCTACCCGACCCATTTAAGACTACCGTTGAGGTTGTATATCTGACTCGTAGTACGATCACACAAGGCTTTGTTGGGATAAATTTTCCCCGGCAAAATACTTTTGCATGCATTGTCTCTTCCTGGAGTTGTTTCTCTGCTTTCTGGTACAGCATGCATCTCTGCATCTCCGAGTCTCTTTGTGAAATCGAATCCTCCCGGACACCTGGAATGCACACCCATTGCTTTGTGTCACATTTGAAATTGTCATATCATTTTGTAATGGAGCACCACGATACCGCTATCCTGAGACTGTACATTCTAGTACGAGTTCTGGTCCACCTCGTCGAGTTCCCCTGCTCATCGCGAGAGTCACTACTGTAGCAACTAAAAGACAAGATTTCGAATCTGAGTATACGAGACAGCGTCTGACAGTTCTTTGGCTATTACTATGCAGGAATAGAATCTGTCGCGCTTGTTGCGTATGATATCCAAATTGGTGACGCTTGGACTGGTAGCGTTGTCAATGCTGAAATGTAGGCGGCGTAAAACGACAGAAGACAGTATAGGGCTCTTCGCAAATTTCGTCAGAAGCACACCATGAGAAAACTATAGGTTTGACAGCAGTGATGGAATACTGGGAGCAAGGCTGGATGTGTGGAATGGAGGACATGTGATATGAGTTTTGTTTTTGATGTGATGAAAGTCGAAATCACAATATAGAATCTGAGGTACGGATTGTAATTTGCTCGTTGCATATGGAAGCAGTCGCCATGACTGAGGGCTTATGCGCTTTTCGCGCTATCTATCTCTCTGTTGAGTCATGTCGGCTGCAGCAATAAGATCTTGAGATCGACGTCAGTTCCAGAGGCCAAAGAACGGTCATGTATGCGGGACGCGATATTTCCCAGGATCAGTCCGCTTCCTAACGGCGTAGCCGATGATCGCTGCATGGCACTCTTACTATACCCCACTCTGCAGCTCTTGCGTCAGCCATGTGGTCTCTGACCGGACAGAAGCAGTTTACTCTGAGATGGCTGATTATGGTGTTTCCCTTGCAGACACAAGCAGCTGAGATGGAGCTACCAACAGAAAACGCGCGGCTTCTGTGTTCGAGAATACTCCCACGGTACTGATGGTGTGACGAGCTCGTGAGATGCTCGCATTCGCCCAGGGCGCACTAGCTCTGTGTGGTTAGCACTGTGTAAGAAGCCAAGCGAGCTTTCATCTCGAGGTGCGGGGACAAGCTGGGCTGAGGGCGAAAAGCCTTGAGCTGGTGGAATCTTGCTACTCTTGAGGTTTCTCTGGCGCTGCTTGTTTGTATTGCAAAGATGGATAAGAACTGCCTGGCAGGCGCTTTTTGAGAACTTGACCGGCTGTGTGCAACACTCCAAGATAGCTCATTTCATTACCGGTGAGAGATGCGAAGATCAGGTAAGCGAAGATCTGACACGACTGTTCAGGATACGCTGCATGCAGTGTTGATGATGTTACACCGCTGATGCGACCTTTCACCTCCAACGCCAGTGAATGTTCGTTCTGGACAAGCCACCTTTGATGGGAAGGCGCAAGGCGAGCTTGGCACCACATGAACACTGAGTCCCCGCGCGAAAGTCTTAGCTTTCACGTCACATTCCTGGAATTTTTCAAGATTGTTTGGGTGTCTCGCACGGATTGCTCTCGAGTTAACCTTCAGATCATGTGCGGAACTGGGCAAATTTGGTCAATACAAGGTTGTGCTGTCGAATCTGGCTTTCACCGCGCGCCAAGGGAACCGAGATAAAGTGCGACTGCTGCTTACAGCTCCGCCTGAAATGTGTAATGGGGAGAGGTCGCGCCACCAACGTCTTCGATCTGGGGTGATGCTGACCCTTGCGTCATTCCTTGTCGTGACTGGTTGGAAGGGTTGTTGCGCGTGATCGCAGCCTTGCTGGAAGTTTGAAATCGCAGGCTGTGCCGAGTGGAGCTTTGACGAAGGCAGAAAGGTCAACCTGTACGACGACCGACTTGTCTGCCTTCCTGCAGCCGCCTACCTGGTCCGAGCGCAAGCTCTCTGCGAAGCTTATAAACGATACCTTCACTCAGGCCCTGCGCCGATTCGAGAAATCTTGACCTCAACCTTGGATGACCAGTCATGATGGACCCCAAGGACCCCGAGATCGAGTAAGCTTGCGCTGTCTGAGATGCTGTGACACCGTACTGACGACAAGAAGCCCAGTCACTGCTCACCATGAGCGCCGCAGCTCTCTGTTCAACGATGAACAGAGGCGCAAAGAAAGTATCAGCAAGTTGACCGCCAACGTCGAGGGGGAGATTCGAAATCCACTTGTCGGTGTGCCAAAGGCTGAGCTTCTCTCGGACGTCTCCCTGTTTGCGAAGGAACACCAGCTGGAGGACATCGAGCCCCTTCTCGTAAAGGGTGCGCTAGTCGCACAGTCACCAGCTCTTTTCGAAGAACTCGAAGAACTCGACGATGGAGACAGGACTGCGCTTCGTGAGGAGGTTACGCACCGCTTCAAGCTTCCCAGGACACTCTACTATACTATCGTTCTCAACTCCATCGCTGCGGCTATCCAGGGGTAAGTTCTGGTGTTCAATCGTTTGGAATGATCGATAGCTGATAATCTCCGCAGATGGGACCAGACCGGATCAAACGGGGCGAACTTGACTTTCGCACAGTCGTTCGGAATTCCAGACACTGGCCCTGAGTGTACCGCAGACGGCACTTGCGAGAGCAACTCCTGGATCATTGGTTTCATCAATTCTTCGCCGTACATCGCCATTGCCTTGTTCACCGCCTGGCTTTCAGACCCCGTCAACGACTTCCTTGGCCGTCGTGGCACCATCTTCGTCGCCGCTGTGTTCTCGCTGCTTGCACCAATCGGTTCGGGATTGACTCAGAAGTGGGGTCAGCTTGTGGCATGCCGTATCATGCTCGGCATTGGAATGGGCCTAAAAGAAGTGACTGTTCCAGTATTTTCAGCTGAAGTCGTACCTGCCACCGTTCGCGGTGGACTCGTGATGTCCTGGCAGATCTGGACTGCGTTCGGAATCTTTCTCGGTACAGTCGCCAATCTTTGCGTCATGAATACTGGATCGATTTCCTGGCGTCTGCAGCTGGGCTCCGCGTTCATTCCTGCCGTACCGCTGGTGCTGGGCATCTACTTCGTTCCGGAGGTGAGCAGTCCACCCGTACATTTTGCACGAGTTGCTTACGATCTGACAGTCTCCTCGTTGGCTAATGAAGAAGGGCCGCTACGCTCAAGCCTACCAGTCTTTCCTTAAGCTTCGAAACACTCCACTGCAGGCTGCACGTGATCTTTACTACACTCACTCCCTTCTCGCTCAAGAGGACGTTCTGATTCGCGAAGCTGGCCTCAACCCCAGGAGCAATTTCTTCAAGCGCTTCACGGAGCTCTTCACACTGCCTCGCGTCAGGCGTGCTACCCAGGCGTCCGGAATTGTTATGATCGGCCAACAGATGTGCGGAAGTAGGTAGATCTGATCCTATTCTCGGCGTTCGTCACTGACTTCGTACAGTTAACATCATCGCATTCTACTCTTCCACTATCTTCAAGGAGGCTGGCGCCACAGAGAAGGGAGCCCTCTTGGCCTCATTCGGTTTTGGACTCGTTAATTTCCTGTTCGCTTGGCCAGCTGTCTGGACGATCGATACGTTCGGTCGTCGAGGACTGCTGTTGTTCACCTTCCCGAACATGTTCTGGACGCTGCTAGCGGCAGGCTTGTGCTACTATATTCCCAAGGACAACGATGCACACCTCGGGCTAATTGCGTTCTTCATATACCTTTTTGACGCATTTTGTAAGTGTCGGCGTTCCCAAGCTTCAGGCATGATATGACTCACCTGTGACAGACTCTCCAGGAGAAGGCCCTGTTCCCTTCACATACTCTGCTGAGGTGAGTAATTTCATTCCAACACAAAGCCACTTTATTAACCGTGATAGGTCTTCCCCCTTTCGCACCGCGAGGTTGGCATGTCTTGGGCGGTAGCCACAAACAACTTCTGGGGTGCAGTGCTGTCGCTCACACTTCCACGTATGCTGAGGGCTTTTCAACCACAAGGCGTCTTCGGTTTTTACGCGGGCTTGAACATTCTCGCGCTGATCATGATGTAAGTTTCTGATCGAAATCGTACAGCGAGATGACTGACAGCAGCGTAGCTTCTTGTGGTTGCCAGAGACCAAGCAGCGAACCCTTGAAGAACTCGACTATATCTTCGCCGTCCCCACTCGCACGCACATGAGGTATCAGGCTACCAAGAACCTGCCTTGGTGGTTCAAGACCTACATTCTCCGCAGGAAGGGCCTCGTGAAGCCGCAGTTGTACAAACTCGGTGGCTTGCCTCAGGCTCCTAGCGTCACGGCGCAGATCAAGTATGCTTGGAATGCCAGCGTCCTTCGCAAGAGGAATGCCGCAAAGCCAGCGGCGCAAGAGCAGGACGTTGCTCCTCCGAGCGATGCGTCTGCTGAGAAGCAGGTGTAGAGAACGCGTGGCATCGTAGATGCGTTCAATGCCGTGGGTGCCCACCTTTGGGCTGTGTCGAGGTCTGGGGCGTCTCAAGACCTCGAGGCCTGTCGCCGTTAACTAGTTCGGTGGACGATCGATGTTATGCAGCGACGCGCTGAAACGGCACATGTTTTTTGCCCGACGGAAGCTACGGACTTTGAGCACTGACATTCTGTCCCTAATGATACGTAAAGCTACTCGAGGGCTTGCTGTCCCCCCTAACTACTTTTGCGTGACCGAATGCTTTGCGACTCTTGTGTGGCGTTATCCGCAGACGCACGATATTGTGGTGTTTCTGACTTGGTATGATGCTGGAAAGAAGCTACGTCGGACGCGCGTTGTTTGGATGCACCAACGTGCCTTGCTCGTCGCCAAGCTGCCATCTTCTAGCATGTAGCATGTCGCATCATAAGTAGCCATGAGCTCTTTGCAATTTCCATGCCCATCGTGACCATGCTGTTTATTGATGTCTCATATCCTTGCTGCATACTTCGTATGCGTTTGGAAGGTTAGCTCCGCGCCAAAGCTAGCGTTCGCTGTCTTGATCAAGTTGATGTTGACCTCGTACGATCCGCATCCTCCATCACCTCATTACGGTCGTGGAAGTTGACATTGAAGTCACATGCACGCGTCGCGGGAGTCTTGGCCGTCCGAAATGTCGCCAATGAGGGGCAGCAAATTGGCCTCGGTTCCTACAAGCCCCTGCGACGCGGCAACGGCCATGGCAGCCCCATGGGGTAGACGTTGCGGATGGTCGGGTGAGACAAGGTGAGATAGGGCCGAAGGGGCTGCGTATGCAACAGTACAAAGGATCGCTAGGCCCAGATACTCGCCGGCAGCTTGTTCGTTTGATTGCTTTGCGTTAATATTGCCCTCGGCTTCCCCACGACCTCTCTCACGTCCTACCTTCTGTACCGCGTAGTCACAAGAGCCGGCAACATGGCAATCTTCGACTTGAAGAAAAATCTCGTCTTCGTATGCGATTCATTCGACGTGCTGAGAGTATTGGCTGACAAGACTAGTATGGCGCATACCACCGCGAGCCCGTGAAGTAGCCCAGCTCACCTTGAGGATGGACGACATTGCTGACACCAGGCTCAAGACCAATATAGCGATCCACATAGCCTGCGTACCTTTGTTGATGGCTACTGGCATCATCTTCGTATGAGAGCCATTCTCAAATTGAATGCGTCTGGCTTACACACATCAGGGCACGAACACACCGTCGATTCGCACACCATCCCTCCTAAGCCGCCTCAACCTCCCTCTGAATGCCGGCACCATTGCCTCACTCACCTACTCGGCCCTCTATCTGCTCCTCTCGCCCAACGTCGCCGGTGCATCCGTCACGCCCTTCATCCTGGGAATGGCAGCGCTTGCCAACAAATTCCAGACCAAGTTCAACAGCACAAAGGTCAACAGCATCGCGATCGGCGTGCATGCCATCAGTTGGATTTTGCAGTTCGTTGGGCACGGAAAGTATGAGGGCAGAAGGCCAGCGCTGGTGGACAATGTAGTGCAGGCGCTGTTCCTGGCGCCGCTCTTCGTGTGGTATGAGATCCTGTTCAAGTTGGGGTTCTACAAACAGCTGAAGAAGGACGTGGAGGCTGGGGTTGAGGTTGAGATTGCTAAGCTTGGGAAGGGAAATACGAAGGAATAAAGGCGCTGCATGACCGTGTTCCGGTCACATAAGGATGGTTACGTTAAGGACTTGGGGGTGGAAGTTGAGCAGGTTCAATGTCGGTGAAGAATACGATAAAGTCTCAGAACCTGAACCAAGAATCCCGTATCTCATGTCTAGCGGCTCCACTCTGGGCAATCTCGCCTCCTGGCAAATAATCGGCTGCCGAATTGTCCAGCAGTCGAGTCCAAGCATTGTGCTTACCCAGATGCTCTTGTATGCGCAGTCTATATAACGCATAACCAATCAAACTTCCATCGACCAGTCAAGTCTCTTCCCAATCATCAGATCGGATATCTTCGATAGTATAGTGTTCAGTATTTCTGCTTGTCATCCACCGGACAGCTCGCAGGAGGCCGGGGTTCGATTCCCCGTCGGAGAGATACGACTCCTTTTGCTCCCATTGAGTTGTTGTGGTGTTGAGCTGATATTGGGGGTGTTGGCAGAACGGCGGGTGAATTTTTGGCGGTGGTCCGTGCACGCGACACCGGCTCGCTCTCTCTAGCCCCACATCATCGTGACTGCTTTGTCGAAGCTGGGAATGCATGTGTGAATTGCTTCTTTTGCTGCAGGTCGTCGGGAATTCGTCATGGGCCTGGAAGATGCTTTCCATGGTCTAGATGTAACCACGACGTAGACAAGAGAGGTGGTGCCGAGCTTTGTGCAGCGGATCTTGTTGGTAGCTGTCCGTGTTGCTACTCACTGGAAGCGAACGCATGAAGTCTTGCAGGATCCATCTTGGTGTACAATGTTTCTTCGTTGTAGATTTGGGCTTGATCGTTTCGGCTGATAGTAGGAGACTTGTTCGACTCCTTCGACGCGCGAGATTCTCCTGAGGCACGCATCGTGAGCGCTGTGCACAAGAGTGCACCTTGATGTTCTATTTCTTGCTTTTCCTCTTGCTCGGCTCATCTTTATTGTCCTTGGCGAATCCTCCCAGTACTAGAGCTTCTCTTGCAGCGGTGTTGATGAGCCTGAACCTGTCTGGCCCAAGGTGTACGCCACCATACCATCGAGTGACAACGACCATGACATTCCACACATCCATCAGCTGCATCAGATGCAGCATCCTGCTGCCGGCGGCTGTCTCTCCATCATCGTCGCAGTCCTGGAAGACAGTGTCGTTGGGCCCTTTGATGCGCCAAGATGTCATGTTGTGTGTTGCTTTGGCAGCCTTCTTGTCTGTTGCTAGCAGATGCTGGATATACTGCTTGGCCTGTTGTGGCGACGAGACTGGAGCCACGCGGGCTAGGAAGACTGACTTCTTCTCACTGATTGGTTCTCCTACTATCCATGGAGGCTCAGGTCCAAAGTCAGCAGTTGAACTTCGAGATGCGTGCGAGGTATCCTGATCTTGTGCTTGCTCCTCGGCTTGATCGTTGATGTGGAAATCTCCTTGCTCTTCCGCCTTTTCGAGGGCTTCACGTGTATCCTCCAAGAGGTCATAAATACAAGCTTCGCCCGGGCGATAAACTTGCGCAAGTACAGCTCTCACCACGTCCACTGCTCGGCTTCCCATACCTTTTGGCACATCGTTGCCGACGCTTTGAGTCCCAAGAATCGAGGGCGGCGCATCTGGATAGTCTGCTGGAAATTCGATGCGGAGGACTATCGAGGGAAAGGATGGCAACCGCAGACTGAATAACCTTGCGTTCACATCGATCGGCGAAAGCGTTTCTTCGTCAAAGATGGCATTGATCGAAGTCAGCTCGTCCTCAATGGCATCAGAAGACATGGTTCGAACGCTTCGATGGACTTGGCGGGGTGACGTTGAAGCGGAAGGCACGCTAGCGCCAGAGACCGAAAACAATGAATGGCGCATCTCGCCCACTTCGCCAATACAGCACCCTTAAAGCACATTGCGGTCGCTTTCCACCGGAAAATGGCTCAGATCGACGATGCAAAACGCGCAAACACCTTTATTACCATTGCGCAGCTCAAGTTCAAGCAAAGCCTAAAGAAAGAGGAGCCTGAATCCCACCTTCCTCCAGTCGCTGCGGACACCTGCTCGCAATTCTTCAGCGCAATTGATACTGTTCTGGCACAGAACACGCCCGTGAATATCCAGGTGTCTACAGAGTGGATTGTCAAGCACATAGCTCCCTCCAGGATCCGTATTGCAGTGCTTGGAGACTACTTCATATCAGTCTCCAAGTCGCTCATCGTAGACGCACCGTCAGTAGCTGGGAGGAAAGCAGTGCGCAATCGGCTTGACCTTCTTTTGGTTCTCAATGATGCGCTCCATACTGACAAGTATCACCACGATAGCACGTCGAAGCATGGCTTCCTCGGGTCCGAGATGACTTCTCAGCTCACGGAACTCGTCGAGCTGGCAGCATTGTGCGCAGTAGGGATAGGCTCGCAGACGGAGACCAAGGTCAGGGCTATCATCAACTTCTGGGCCGTCAACCAGCTTATTGCACCAGACGTGTTTAAGGCCCTCAAGGCAGGGGCAGACGAGAGCTTCCTGCAAGCGCAGGGCGGCGCGCCCACTCGAAAACGCAACTACCTCCTACCAGAGTATCACGGCGACCGAACAGCGCCTTGGTACGAACTTCCCGCCTCCTACATGCTCGATCAAATGGTCAAGCAACCCAATCGGCCGCTCGATCCGCACCGCATCAAGGCCACTCGGTTCGAAAAGAAGCCCGTCTCGGCACACGTTCGCAAATTGCTCGACAATTACTTCGAGAACCTCGACCTCAAGCACGCACCGACCGGCGACAACCCTACGGGCGAGACAGACAGATACAACCTGTGGTTGGACCCCATGGGACAATTGGTCAAGCGCGACAAGGAGACCGGCCAGACAACGACAGCAACAAATGGCTACGGGTGGTCTATGAAGTTTTGTCAAGACATGCAAAGGGATGGCGTTCCTGAGAGCATCAAGACGCTGAGGGAGGATGCTGAGCGCATGGAGGCTGTGCCAGAGAGGCAGCGCGACCAACGACGCTACTCGCGTTCACCCAGACGACGTAGGCGATCATCTTCTGCATCTTCTCGCGGGCGAGTCAGGGACCGCCGCAGTCGAAGTGACAGCTACACCTCGAGATCATCTGATGACAGTCACTCCAGGTCACGTAGTCACCATCGTGATCGTCGCCGACGCTCGCCGCAAGACGAGGACCGAGGACGAAACGATCGAGACAGAAGGTTCAATGACCGCGGAAATGATACTAGACGACCACCTCCAAGACCGATCGAAGGAGCTCAATCGCAAAGTGGACAATGGAATGGGCAACAAGGGTCGAACCGCAACATTCAAGGCAGTACTGGCAATAGCCATTTCCCCCCAAATGTGCCACAGAACTTTGCACCCAATCTCTCGCAAGCCCCACAGCCGCCTTTTAATGCACCTCCGTTCCCTCCACCACTGATACCAAATCAGTTTCCTGGAGCGTTTCCCATGCAGCCTTTCCCGCCGCCTCCTCCACCGATGCAGTTCCAGGGACCTGGTGGCTTCCCCAGCGGAGTGCCTCCACCTCCACCCCCCAACTTCAGCGGACCGTACCCTCCACCGCCACCGAATATTGCTGCAATGCCCAACAATCCATACGATTTCAACAATCAGTGGGGCAGCTTCCAGCAAGGAGCGAATCCTGGATTCGGTCGACATCAAGACCCCAACGGCTTTCAGAATCAAGGCTATAGCCAGAATCAAACGCAAGGCCAAGGTGGCTTTCAGAGCGGACGAGGTGGTTATGGAGGGAACAGCCAAGGCGGTGTGTACAACAACAACAACAGAGGTGGCTATGGACGTGGGCGAGGGGGGAGATATTGATGGGTGTCACGTTGTGCGACAAATGTTTGACAGCCTGTATGCAAAGGAGTGTTGAATGCTCTGACCTCGGATACGATCATCATGGTGCGCGCTTGCCTTTACTTCCCATGTCGTGACTTCACCTGAACAAGGACCTGTTCATGTATCAATTGAGCGAACCATGGGGAATTCTACCATCCATAACCGCTTTTCTGCAACCATTCTTCATTATCGTCGATCACTGCAATTGAGCGTCCCTGAGCTATTGACGCGTCCTGCGCGCGACGCGTCTGATTGGCCATGGTACGTCAGTAGCTTGGAACGTACTGGTGGTCCCGCAACAGCTTCCCCAAGCTCCAGCACTCCAACAACACCAAACACTCGACACGACGCACGCTTTCTACTAACCATGGCCTCGGCCTACAGTTTCGAGATTATTCTTCGCGCCGCGTAATGGAATCACTGAAACGCAAGCGCAAGCCCATCAGAACTACGACCAATAAACGGCCCAAGTATACGCTCCTGGACACCGATAGCAGCAGCAGCGCAGAAGAGGACGCTGCGCCCGACAGTCAAGAAGAGTGGGAAGCTGTGCGAATAACAGAGCAGAGAGGTCAAGGTTTCGCGCTGCAGTACTTAATTGAATGGAAGGGA
Source organism: Didymella pinodella (assembly GCA_039634465.1). Lineage (NCBI taxonomy): Eukaryota > Fungi > Ascomycota > Dothideomycetes > Pleosporales > Didymellaceae > Didymella > Didymella pinodella. The sequence goes on from CP113351.1 coordinate 449,975, forward strand.
ATTGATCCTGTGACTGGAGAGCCGTGGGCACCGACCTGGGAAAGAGCAACCAACGCTGGTGCAGCTCTGCGCGCATCCTGGAGCATAGAATTAGCCAGAAGGGTGCAAGAAGATAAGGAGGCGATTGCAGCAGCCAGACGTGCCACGGAACAGCGCAGTGCTCGTGAAAAGTCGCCGGCGCAAGCAGCGCAAGCTCGAGGTGCAAGACGCAGTCAGGTGGTCGAGAGCCCTGATCCAACCGGATCGACATCTGCAGCAGATTCGCCAACAGAGACCAGGCAGAACGCTGTAGCTATTACAGGCTCAACAACGATAGACCTAACGGCACCGATATCAGAGTGGACTTCTCCCCAAGTCAACATTGACGTACGTGGAGACAGCTTCAACCGCCACGAGTACGAGCCATTCTCCGAGATTCCGGAGTCGCAATCCTCGCCCGGAAACGATACTCCTGACGGAACAACTTCGGAAAGCAGACAGGTGATCGCGTCGCAGCCTACTTTCCTGGCTTCCGGCATTGTGAGGGACACACAGAGTACTGCAGGTGACGCTAGCTTTCTTCCAGTGACACAGGAAGAGCTTGAGTCCAGTCTACATTCTGCATCGAGTTGCAATTTTGATGAGAATCACATTATTGGGTACTCAGTAAGCCGGACATGCGTGAGCCCTTGAAAATTGTTCGCTGACTTCTGTGAAGGGTCTCCTCGATACTAGCGAAGCACCAAAGCGTGGCGCACGCCCTTGTTCACCTGCGACCTCAATCGCTGAAACAATTGCCGACACTACCCAGGAATCTCACAGCCAGCTTCAGCTTCAGAGCCAGCAAGAGCAGCCTAGAAATTCCGATACACTGGAGTCGCACTTTCCAGAAGCCTCTGGTAAGGCCGATTGCGCAGGCTCACCTCACGATCCAGGCAGCAATCTCCGGACAGAGGCTGATTCAACGCGATCACACAATCCGGCGGAACCATCTGAGGCCGATACTCTCTCCTTGTTCGTTGAGAATACCACGCAGTTTGACCACGACACTCCTAATTTGGAGCCAGAACAGACTTTGCAGGAGCAGAACAGACTCGGCCTAGCGACACAAGAGGGTTCAGAAGCTACGTTCAATACACATCCATCTGCTAGTGTGGAAAGACCAGAGCTTCTTGCAGTCGCAAATACGCCTCAAGTATCACAGTTCTCCTCTACAGTCCGTGAGACTACAATCCAGGAAGCACAACTTAGCTTAGTTTATAAGTCTGAATACGTGCATCCAAACGCAGAGTACGATAAGGAAGCATCACTCACCGAGTGTTCTATCTGGGGAAAAACCGCGCAATTCCCGTTTTTCTCGCAGCGTCCTGCTTGCTCCAACTCCCTCTCTGCCACAGAGCCATCGCAGCGTGCGCTGACAGAACCTCCGAAGACTTGTACAACACACGAAAGTCTCAACACGCGACTCAGTGAAGGTCCGCGTTCGGACCCGCAACAGGACAGCAGAAATCTTGGTGAAAGCGAGGAAAGCACTACTATAGACGAGGTCACTCAATCACCGTGGCAGGAAGAACTGCGCGCATTGCCTGAAAAGTCACCGACCCCACAGCTCTTGCATAGTCAAGCAGAGCATCAGGATTCTGGAAGTGTAGCCAGTGGAAGCGAACAGTATACTCTGGACGTAGCTGCAGTTACTGATATCTTGCAACAACCACCATCCTCTGAGCAGTCAAGTGGCTCTCGCGAACACAACGCCCAGTTTCTACCCTCCAATAGTTCGTATTCAAGTGTGTCAGAAGAAGGTACTGGAAGTGTACATGAGACTGTGGAGGTCGAACCTGCAGAGACACCTCAATCGAAACACTGCAGTCCCTGTTCGAGACACGACTCCTCTCAGGAGACACCAGAACGGGATTTGGGGTCGATAGAAAAGAGTTCGTCACCAATTCCACATCCTCCGAGTTCTTCGCTGAGAACTTTGGACTCAAAGGTCCCACCTCGACCCGTATCGCCGTTCCTGACATCCACGTTATCGAAGATGGCCGAAAGCAAAGCAGAAACACCATCCGAGCAAGCTCGCCGGCGGCTCGCAGAGATAATGGGACCCGACAAGAGAGAGAACAGACGCTCCAGGGTTTCACAATCCTCTGTGGCTGCGCCTACCAGCGCAGCTACCAACGATACAGTCTCACCGTCTACCAACACACGCGTTTTGCCGAGCATCAACATCTCAGCAGAAGGGACAAGGTCGCCATCAACGGTGCCAGATCGATCGCCTGCGCCACCGTCGAATGCGCCTCTGGGTACAGTTCCGGCAGCAAGTTCTCTCAGGAGCGTGGCTTTTGCGAACAAGACCACCGAGTCCCTGGGCATTGACTCTCTACTCCCAAAAGCCACTACTGCTGATAAACCTTTGACAGACGAGGACAATGACCTTGTAACCGCTGTCGCGGCTGCCGCCGCTCATATTGTGCCGCCGGTGCCATCTTCGCCTGCGGTCGACGGTAACATCGATAACATGAACGAAAATGAAAGCACGCACGATACTGATGGCATGGACGACTATGACGATGACGAACAAGATCCATATGAGGACGAATTGAAACTAGACGACGGGGAGTATATTGTTCCACTGTACATCGAAGGGCGACAACGAGGTACTTATATTGATTACATCAAACAAAAAGAGGAGCTTCTTAATGAGGTGCTTGTGCATAGCCCGGCTCCTATCGAGAAGCTTGACGAGGTGGATCGAGCTTTGACTTATCTGAAAGCCATTGAGACACATCCCGATCTGACGTACGCCGAGGCAGAGTCTGCTACAGGGTCTGGCTTGCACACACTAGCAGATGTCCAGCATGGTGCACAGTTTGGTATCGACAACTCGGTCAAGTTCAAATTCATTGGACAGCTTTTCGAGCACATTCGCGACAAGCCAATGCATGTTGTACTGCTACTGGAGCGGGACAATGACGCACTCTTCAATATCATAAAGACGTTCCTAACAGCTGGTCAATTCAACTTCAAGATGCCGACCAAGGCCCATCAGTCAATGGCATCCCCAGACTCTCTAACTGTCACAATCTTTCCGAAGACTGTGACTCCAGTGCTTCAAGCTGTCCACCTGATCATCTGTCTGGATGGGGCACAGAGCGCTGCACAGGCACGGCAGAGGAAGGCACCAGCGAAGGGCAAGATCATACCTGTCTTTCATTTGGTGGTTCCCCAAACAGTTGGTCATCTCGAGCGCTACATGCTGCCGACGACAGAGAGGCGAACTCGTATCGAGACCATCCTAGCTGGACTTGCCCGAGCGCAGGCAATTAATGAGGTCGGGAACGCTATAGACATCGACACACCGAGCGCTGGAGAGGCAGCACAGATGATCACGTCTTGGCTATTTCCCGAAGAAGGTCAAGAATGCACCGAGTGGCCTCTACCCTCGATCGGCAGTGCACAGAGCCTCATTGAGTGGGATGCAACGCAGCAATCCATCAGGTCTGCAGCCTCGTCTCCAGCACCTGAGCGAACAAAGCGGCCGCTGGTAAGTGAACGGTAAATGATAGTTGAAGATTGCGATTACTCACTCTGACAACGCAGGATGAGGATGATTTGGATCCAGCAAAACGTGTGCGTTATACACCACAACCACGTGGTGTATTGGGTCCCAGCACTGTCCACGATCCTGAATTGACTCGGGTAAGTGACTCGATGCCTGGAACTGCCGCTTCCGAGAACGCACGATTGGCCACATCTCTCGAGAAAGTAAGCACTGCGCTGTTGCAGGAGCGGAAGGAGCGTCGCGAGGAAGCTGTCATGTGGGACAGGCAACAGACCGAGCACGAGAATCGCCAGGAGCATTATCGCAAGCTGTTCAACGAGAAGGCTGCAGTCGACCGTGAGCTCACAAATCTGACCGCGAATCGAGATAAGCTACGCACTCAGATTGAAGTCCATATCGCTGAGATTAGAGGCCTCCGTGAAGAGCTCGAAGCACTGCGGACCCTGAATCTCACATCCTCAGATGACAAGAACGTTGAGATCACCCGTCTGCGCAAAGAGCTCGAGGCCGCAAATTTCGGGCTTGAGAAAGCGCGCAGTTCGGCCAAGACGCAAGATGAAACTCTGGACTTTCTCAAAGAACAGTACCGTACAGCTCAGGTATTAGCAGGCAAGGCCCAGTCCGAAGTCGAGACCCTGACATCCACAAACGCCAAGCTCGCCCAAAAAGCCTCCGGTGAGGCCGCAAAGCTGAAGCAAATGCATCTTGACCGCAGTGCCAAGCACCTGATGCAACAGAACAAGGCACTGCAAAACGAGAATGCTGTTCTGAAAGCCAGGCTCAAGACCAATGAAGAGGAACTTGCTCGGGCGAAGAGCAACAGTGGCAGGTCTGTGTACGGAACAAGGGGACAGAGCACAACGCCGCAGCCAAAGACCAGATCAAGGGCTGCAAGTCCGGCGGGAGGGCCGAGGGCGGCTAGAGCTGGTGGCAGGATCTCGAACTTGGTCGCAGAGGGGATGTAGAATATCCCCAAGCAGATTGAAAGCGAGAAGAAGGCAGACGAGGAAGATGAAGATGGCGAGAAGGGGAACAAGAAGCTCAAGGGCGCCGGGACGGCCAAGCGTAAGAGAACGACAAGGATGCCGGTTGTGAGATCAAACGAAGATTCAGATGAGGAGAATCTGGTACGGAGGCCGAGGAGGCCAAAGGCGAGGGGAAGTAGGTGACATGGAGATCCTTTACTTTTGGAGGATTTGATCAATGACATAAGGTAAATTCATATCAATCATTCTATTCTACTCTGGCGATTGACCCCCCGGATGACACGTCCTTTTTTCAGTCGTACCTGTCTTGAGGCACACATTATGCGGTGCCTTCTACTCATAGCCAGCTTCAGCGCGTGCGGGCCACACTGACACATTACTTTTCCCATCACTCACTCTCCAAAAGCAAGCTTCATACGCCTTGCATGTGCAGCCCTACGTTTCGCCTCTGCCGTTTTCGGCCTTGGCGCCTCCACATCCGCGTCCAGGTCTGTCACAGGTATAACAAGTATTGGAGGTGATATACTTTGCGCTTCAAGCGATGCATCGAAGAACGGGACTGGGGGCGGAGACCTCGGATGTGCTGATGCCTCGGTGGTTGCAAGATGACTTCTGCTGGCTGATTCTGTTACAAAAGGTGAAGAGGGACATGTCATTGCCGTAGGTGGAGGTGGAGGCTGCCGCTCTGGTGCCCTTGGTGATTCAGACTCTTCTCTAGTACTTTGCACGTCTATTGGAGACTCTGATCTTGCGCCGTCTGCGATCAGGTGGACGCAAGGGTGCGGCTTCGATGAGGTTGACAGTGGGGGCGTCATAGGTGCGCTGCCGTTCGTGCGCACTGGTAAGGGTTTGCGTGCGAGCGAAGAGCTGTGCCGAAACATGATATTACGGTGGGCCTTGTGAAGAGTCTCGGAGGGCATAGGAGGACTATTTGGTTGCGATGGTGGTAGAGGTAGGCCCGCAGCTAACGTGACGTCGTCGACTGAGCGATTAAGTGACAATATGGCTGCACGATTCTGTATTGTTTTAGAAATTACTATACGGCCTGATAATTTTGGTGATGTTGAGATACTCTCCGCTTGCGAAAGTGCAACGGATTGTGCTTGAAATTGTGGCGGTGAGCGACTCGAAGCGACTGGAGAGCCTCCAGACTGTGACGGTGGCTTTGGAAAGCTAGACAGGATTGTATCCCTATCCTGACTGAGCACAGGCTCAGGTACAATTGGTGGACTGTTAGTTGCTGAGGCTGGTATGGAGTGTCCACTCGCATCGTCTTGATATATCGAATTGGTCTGCGTGATCGGGGCCGTTGCATTTGCTTCCGCATCATCTCCGTCAGTACCTGAAATGCTCACCAGATTCTTCAGATACCGTGAAACTATCGAGTTTGTTGTAGAAGATACCGTAGGTGACTCGGTAGGCTCCGTCTCCGGTCGGTTCTCGCACGCCGCAGTCTGTATCATCCAGTCTCTCAGATCGTCCTCAAGCGACGGCTGGCTCTGATATGGAGGTAGTTTGGATGGTAATGAGTGATGCCTCAAATGGGGCTTCTGTACATGGATGGGTCGTGGACGGTAACGCTTTGCTAGGATTGGCATCCTAACCGACGCCGTCGTCGAGGCGATAGATTGAGTCCGTTCGATTATCCTGCCGACTACAGCATTCAATGAAGAAGAAGCATGTGCAGACTTTCTGTCGGTTTGGTCATTCAAGACCTCCTGTTGACTGCTCTCAGGTTCTGAAACAAGTTGATGTAACGTGTCAGGCTGTGCACTTCTGTGACCATTGTCTGTTAGGTTATTGAAGCGGCTAAGTGGCGCCTGATTGACTGTGGGAGAGTCCGGCATTGTTATACTGTACGAGTGTGATCTCTGTGTCATCGTATGTTCCGGAGGATCTGGAGTGGCCGTGTTCGAAAGATCATCTGGTGTACTACCGGGCAGCTCAGCTAATGGTATCTCAGAACGTCGCACTGCTGTTGAGTCAGCTCTGAACTCAATCTCTATCAAGCGATAACCCATCATTGTGTTTGTCAGCCACCTGCGAAGCAGCAACGCTCAGGGCAGATAAATTCCTTGCACTTGAGCGTCGCGAGTAAGGCGCACGAATGAGTTCGCTATCTGAACGAAGCCAAGCTCGCACGGGAGCCTCGAATGTGGGATCACGACCACCACCTTTCAGACCAACGCACTGCTCAACAGTCTGCATGACCTGGATCGCCCCCAGCAGTACTTGGTGAGTGTTGGCCAATGTCTGTTGTTTCTGGGCAAGGTGTTTTTGGTGGCTCAGTGTGTACCTAAACTTGTGTCTTCTCCTGAGAATCTCGTCATCGTCTCGGGTGCCGCATATGGATTCGATGTGAGTTCCAATATCCAGCAGGGCAGCGCGTATGTCCAATAAGATTTTATCAATCCAAGATTTTCTGTCGGGCCATGCATCCAGAAAGCTGCTGACAGTCGAAGATAGGTACAGTCGCGATGCTTCGGTGAGGTCCTGCCTTGTGCGCCAGATAAGACTGGCGAATAGTTCCGCCTCAGCAGGACGTTTGCTCGACGCAAAAACGAAATCTGCGTAGCTGAATACCGTTGAAGTCAGGTCTGATGTGCCCGCGTTGTCTTCTAATGAGTCGCTTCTCTGTTTGATGGACTTTTGGCTGGGCGCATCTTGGCTTGTACGCGGCTCGTCGCGAGAATCTTGAATGAAGCTTCTCTGCCCATTCATAACTTGGGACAGAGTGTGCGCCTCACACCGATGTAAAGTCTCTGGTAAAAACAATCCAGAACCTGGTATCATCTCTCTCGTCGTCCTATACATATATTTGAGCTACCTTCACACACATGCAAGCCAATGGGTTCTTACTTGTATCAAACACGAAGGGTCGATAGGCTCCAGACGCGGATAAGATTGCGCAGAACTAGATATCTAGGCCGTTCTTTATGTTTGTCACGGGGCGCAGGAGTAACGAACGAACGAGTTGGAGACGAACGTTTCGAAACGCACTAACGAAGATATGTCCAAGGTTGTGACGGAGCAAGCGTCAGCAGTGCATTTGGAAGCGCCTACCTAGTGCATATCCGAATATACTTGAGAACGCGGAATGCTGGTAGCACAGTCTATATGTGCAGCGGGAAGGCGCAGGGCTTGCAAGGTAAGCGCTATGATGGAGGCTCGACCTCCTTCGTCAAAATACCAATGAAACCTCTCTATTCATGTGCACATGTACCATCGCTTAAGCTTGTCAGCAATCATTTGGAGCACGAGATTGACCCATCTTGGGGTCGAAGTACAACTCGCAAGGCTGAGATTACGGCGAAATTGTTTGCTCAGTCATTTCGTCCAGTGTGGTGCGATAATTCATCCACCCTATTCTAACAATGACCCAACAGACATATTGAGTCTTGACTCAGCTAGGCCTCAATGATTCTGCTCTTATACCTTTCAAGGTAGAGGGCCCTCCTTAGGTCAATCCTCCAGCCTTCTGATCACAGCCTCGCTGAACGATCTGGGCGGTCTCACGGGATCACCAGCCTCGTTCGTCATCTGAACAAGAGCGGGGAAAATACACAACTCGCTCGTCACACCAGCCTTCTCCTTCCAATCGAAGTCCCACAGGCTCGGCTGCGAGAAGATTGTGAAGGCGAAAAGCGCAGACCGCTTGAGGATCTCTTCCAGGTTACGCTTGCGTTCCTCGTTGTTAATTCGCGAATCAGCAAACGGCTGAAGTATGCTCTCCAAGACTTGTGCTATAGAAATTATAGCAATACTGCGAGAGTCTGAAGGTCTAATGGGTCTTGAATGTAGGTAGAGCGCATCAATTCTGCAGTCGTGACTCGCCAGTGAGCTGCTTTCAAAGCGTGTGCTAGACGACTCAGCTTTGTAAACGGACAAGGGCACAGACACACTTACATTTGTCATTTCTGTCTATACTCGCGATCTCGCGCATGGGGCCGCATAGTTCGGGAGGCAGAAGGCTCTGAGAAGAGTTGCTGTAGTTCTGAAGCCTCCCAATGATAGCCCAAGCAATGCAGAATCTCAAAGCCAACTCTCTCGTGGCTTTGCCATAAATTAAAGTGCTCAAGGCTTCGCTGGGTATGGGTAGATCCCTTCCCAGTATTGCAAGGTCATCGCGTTCCATGAATCCCGGCGTTACGGGTTTGTTATGGTAGTAGCTTTGGACGTGGTTCTTGATTGCATTGCCAATCTTAGACATCTCTCCCGCAATTGCCTGATCTTCCATAGGTTGTGGGAGAGACGCGTCTGCACCTGGTCGGATCGAACTTGCACTTGGAAACGGTCGTGTATACGACATGGCTCCCTTCTCAGGTGGAATCAGTGCAATGGCACTGACCTCAGAACCCCTCTCATGCCGCCGTTGACGTTTGCCACAGCGGAGCCAGATGATGAGACCAGCGATCAGGGCGCCAGCAATCAGGCACCCAATAGCAAGCCCAGCAACGGCTCCGCTCTGAAGTCCGGACTTTTTCGGATTATGTTCAAGAGCTGCGGTCGCACTCGCTGATTGAACCTCAGACGAAGTCAAACTCGCACCTGACATCGAAGAACTCAAAGATGACGCCACAGACGTGCTTGATGGAGGAGTGGGGCCAGGAGTAGGACCAGGAGTAGGACCAGGAGTAGAAGCCGCACTAGTGGGAGTTGAGTATCCAGTCGGCTGTGGCTCCATCCCCTCAGGCGTAACTGTAGCTGTCGTCAGGCCGGAGCAACAGTCTTCGTCCCCGGCGGTACTGCCCCACTTGATGACTTTCTCCTGCTTCTTCCAGTAGAATTCGACAAAGGCACTGCGCCAGACCTTGTCAGGAAGCTCTACAAATTCAATAATCGAAGCCTGATCCTTCTCCAGTACGCCAAATTTGAGAGTGTTCTCATTGTTGGCAATCTTGAAGAACGTATATACTTTAGTACCGTATGCTTCTGTCTCCCAACTACTTGTTTTGTTATTCGTGGCCGTGACCTGCAACGTAGCGACAGCGGTAAGCGCCATGCTGGCTTTGATCAGAAGAATACAGATGAAATCGTTTCTGTTGCGTGACTGGGGCAAAAACTGGTCTTTAAGTATTCCATTTACTGAGAAGGCTGAGGCTTCAGCGCCCTCCGGCTATTAAGGTGGTTTCGCTTTCGGACAACATGATGGCTCGATGGTCCATCATGTCTACCATTTGATAGGCCCCATGCAGAGAAGTCTGAGCCTTCGTCCTTCACCCCCCTTCTGTAGCATACTTGGCCAGTCAGAGGTGAAGGGAGGCGCTGAGGGGGGCTGTGAAAGCTGCAGTCGCAATAAGCAACACCACGTAGCGTGTCATGAGATTGGCTCCAAGATCTCGGGGGCCACGATGGCGTCTGTGGGAGCTTGTTGTGCCGCAAGGCTGTGACAACAAACGAAGACCTGCATATCGTCCTGTGATAAGACGGTCATCCTGCCAACACATGTTGAGCACCGGAGCTCAGCCTAGCAACATAGTGAAAGAGGCTCGTGAAGATGAGTGCCATTGCGAAGCCGCACATGGTCATTGGCATCGATCTCGGAATGACATGTAAGTGTTATAGGCGCGAGTCGAGGCCCGCAGGTTCGACGCTAGCGTCCACTTTGAGACTAGATCGGACTCCGTTCCTGGCGGGTGGACATGCGACTCCCTCACCCTCACGCCTGCCAATTTGTTGCGCTCGCTGACATACAACTTCGTCGCAGGCACTGGGGTTTCTTACGCAAATCTTTCCATTGGCAGCGAGACTGTCCGATGGGTTCAGAAATGGCCAGGTCGCTTCCAGGCCAACGAGAACAAAGTGCCTACTGTTGTCGTCTACCCGACAGGTAGCGACGAACCATCATCATGGGGATTCCTGTCAGAGACTGCGGCGGAGACTACATCCGAAGACAAAGAGTTCAAAGAGTGGTTCAAGACGTGTCTTGACGCGGACAAGCTACGACAGAAGCAACTCGAAGACCCTGAGGGGGCACCCGCAAACCTGCAAGAGGTTGAGCGATGGTATTGCGACTATCTCCAGAAGATGTATGATTATCTTCAGTTCAAGCTAGGTGGCGAGCTGTCGGGAATCGCTTGGAAAGACGCAAGGATCGAGTTCATCTTCAGCGTCCCGACTACTTGGGCCCCAGCACCAACGGTAGAGAACTTCAAACGCCTTGTGCGGGAAGCAGGCTTCGGCTCTGAGACACAACATAGCGTCAACATTGGCCTCACTGAAGCCGAGGCGGCTGCTGTGCATGTGTCGATCGAAGCACCCGGAATCTTTCATGAGAACGACATCCTACTAGTTTGCGACGCTGGCGGTGGAACAACCGACCTGAGCGTTTTGCGTGTCACAGGCACCATTAACCAAGCCATCACTTTGCAGCAGCTAGACGTTGTGCTTGGTGAAACGATAGGAAGCGCGGCTATTGACTACGAATTCGAGCAGCTTGTCACACAACGCTTGACAGCAGCTCACGAGACAGCCCCATTACCTGTTGACCCTGCGGATGCGGCCTGGGAGATGATGAAGAGTAAAGACTTTCAAGCCGTCAAATGCGAGTACGGAGCGCCAGACGACACACCAATCTTCAGTATCGGCATTCCACATGTGCCGTACTCATACAACAACTACTCACCCGAGGCTCGAATTCGCAATGGGGAGGTCATGTTCGATCGACATGATCTGCAACGCCTGTTCGATAAGCAGATCGCAAAGCTCTTTAGGCTTGTCGATACCCAGCTCGAGACGCTGCAACAAAAGTTGCCGTATGAACAAGTCGCGCATCTTGTCCTCTCCGGCGGACTTGGCAATAGCGCATATGTGCAGTCTCAATTGCGACAGCACTATCAAAACACAGTCATACCAAATGCAAAGTCGATTTCGGTTCGCATAGCGCCAGATCCTCAGCTTGCTGTCTGCAAAGGTCTCGTTGCAGATCGTATTCGCAAGCTACTCACATCACACGCCGTCTTGGGCTGGCGCTGTTGTAGAGCGTCATATGGCATAGCCTGTAAAATTGCATACGAAAAGCGCAATCCAGACCATCAAGGCAAGAAGCTAGTCAAGGATGCGCTCAATGGCAAATTATACATCACGCAAGCAATTGCTTGGTTCGTCAAGAAGGGGGAACCTGTTAGCGTCGACAATCCGATTGTGCATCGCTTTCTGAAAAATATCAGTCCTGGGGATCCGAGGCGGGCATCCCAACCAGCGTCATCATGAGTGACCTAGAGGCTTTGCAGTTACCAGAGCAGATGAATAAGCGTGAGTATAGCACTTGTTCCTGGCACGACCCCGACTGACATTCACGAAAAGACACTCGACTTCTGTGCGAGATCTCGTCCGATCTTTCCGCTGCTGATGAGAAGAAGTTCGTTTCCAAGAACGCACACTTCTGGTCTTTGAAAAAACAGCACTTGCGCATCGAGTACGAAATTCGCGTCATCATCGGCCCAGCGGATATACGCTTCGAGCTGTGGTTCAATGATCAAAAGCTCAGCCGCGATGAAGCTATCTCTGTCGAGTGGACGCGGGCAGCCCCGCCACCTTCCGAGCATTTCGACCCTGCAACATACGGGCGAGTGGAGTTGCCAGACACGCCCCTCGCAAGCATGAGTGGAGGGTTGGAGAAAGGTAGCATTGATAACAGTCAGAATGGAAAGATTGAGAGGACAGTCACGAATATCGTAAGGAAGGACAAGGACAACAATAGTGAAGAAAGGAAGAAGCGAAGCATGAGTGGATTGTTGGGCAAGGCAAGAGGGGGGAAGTGGCCGATCTCAATGTGAGTGGAGTTGATGGAAACCAATCATCACTCCGAAGATTTCGGAAAGCTTTGGATGTCGACAGCCTGAGTCTAGCACAACTTCAAGCTCTTTAATGCTCCGGTCGCCACTGCATCGGCCACATCGGTACCCCTTCACCCCCTTCCTGTACCTCACCATCTTTCTTACACTCCCCCTTCCCTAACCACGTCTTCTCACCAACTTCCTCAAATCCCAACTTTTCATACACCCTCCTTGCACCCTCATTACTTGCCTCCAGATATATCGACTTTCTCTCCTCCTTCGCCCTATTTTGCAACCTCTCAATCAATGCCGGTGCAAGTCCCTTGCCTCTATGCTGCGTTCCCGCGCCAATAAGTTGCACATAGAAAAAAGTCTCCCCGCTTTGGAACGTAGCCTTCTTACTCGGCGTTGTAGCAGCGTCATACGCATTCATCTTACTCACGAGGCTGTTGGGACCAACTGACCACAATGCTGGTGCAAGACCACCACCAAGCAACAAACCAGGCAAAGAACTAGCTCCTAGGTCGTCGGGCGATTTCCCAGGTGGGAAGATGATGGCTGCGGCTTGGAAGTCGGGTTCTGAAGTTGACGAGGCTGGAGACGTGCTAGCAGACCACAGTTCACCACCTGCCTTCACGGCGGCACTGCCGTACAAGGAATACAGATCTTGCCGGGCAGCGAGTCGTGAAGATTGAGGCAGATGGTTGAGCATATAGGCTGTCACGGGATCAGACTCGAAGGCTTCGATGAGTGTGGAGCTTGTGGATTGAATGGCGCTTGGCGAGGTGGAGTGCTGGACCTGAATGGGAAGCCGAGGCGTTGGGGCCGAAGGCTGCGTTGCAGTTGCTGTTGACATTTTACAGGCGGGGTGGCGTGAAGTCAGGAGTGGCGCTTTGTTACGAGGTGCTGAAAGCGGTCAGGACTTTAGGCAGTTCTGGAAGGCTCGCGTTGATGTTTGCATGCCTGGTCTTAGAAATAATGCCGCCTCAAAACTAGGTATAAGGTGTTGAGATAAACAGTTGTTAGCTTTGTGTGGATGACTACAATCTACATTCCTTTTGTCTCCAGCGACGTCACTGCATCTGGCCAACCTTTAGCTCACAGTGCCCGGGCGCGCTGCTCACGAAGCTCTTGGGTTCAAATTCAACTTTGAAGCCATTATGAGGCTGGAACATGTCGTGATGTCATTAGTGCGGCTCCGCGTGGCTTGAGATTACGTTTTAGCGTGGACGCCTGGGGATACTTCGGCTTCGAAGGTGAACCCAACATGTTACGGCTGCCTAAGGGTACGTAGGCTGATCAAGATCAAAATCTGAAGCTGCAGATGTCTCATTCAGGGTATATATCTTACGTTGTCTTCCGCAGCTCCCAATGTTTCTGTCCCTTCCAACGCCAATAATATAAGTGTTGACGAAGCCTCAAAGTCTCACTCTTATAGGCCTGGAAACTCCTGCGGCGTATCTTGCGATGCAGCTCTCGCACTCTCCATCTGGGCTATAGGGCCTTTTTCGACTCGAGCGATGACTCGAGCGATCGCTCGTTGGCAGGTGACGCGCCTCGCTTGGCTATCATGAACGTCGTGTTGAGCTAAGAGGGTCTTCCTGGCTCTACGCTAAGCGTCTTGCTTAGAGCATGCCAGCAGCAGCCAAATCGCGATAAACCTTCTCGGGCATGACATTGCCCTCTGTGTCTTCCATCTCGACCACATTCTCAGCTGCAGTCTTCTCCCTCTTCTTGTCCTTCTGGATCTTCTTCCAGAGCGTCTCGGCCTCCTGAATGCTAGTAATCTCACGGAACAGTGTAGTGTTGGTGATGCCGAGACATTTGAGACCGTGGATGTGGCGAGGCTCATTGAAGTGCTTGTCGAAAGCACGCCGCCCCATGTAGACAAAGTTACCGCAGATCTCGCAGGGAAACTCGACACCCAGACCGTGCAGCTTGTACAGCCAGTAAGGAATGGGCTTGCCGTCCCAGGCAAGAGGCAGCTTGAGAGGATTGTATATCTTGTCTTCGCCGTCTGACTCGTCGTCCTCATCTTTCGCACCCTCTGCAGGTTGCTCAGAATACAATGCCTCCAGCTCCTGTTGCCTCTCGCGCTCTGTCATACCCTGCTTTCTCTCGACATTAACCTTGGTATCGCCACGCTCGGTTTGCATGGCCGCAGCCAGCTTCTTGATCTTGAATTCTCGCTCGGCGACGGCTCGCTCCTTGAATCGCTGGATGTCTGATGATGCGCCGTTCACCTGCGCCGGTGCGCTGTTGTTCTGACTTGCCTCGACAGCCTTCTTGTGCTTCTTACCAGTCAAGTGGTTTTCGAAAACCGACTCTTTGGTGAAGCCCTTCTGGCATGCGGCACACCATATGCCTTCCCCAGGGGCATCTCCGTTCGTTGGTGCCGATGATGGGACATTCTTCTCCCAGCCGAGAATCTGATCCTTCTCCCATAGCTCTTCGAATTCCTTGTCGAAGCTGGCGAACAGCTTGTCGAGGTTCTCTAGGGGCTTTGTGCGGCGCATGAAGCTCTCGAGATACTCCTGGAGGGCCTTAAGATACTGGAAATACGGCTCAGACTTCTTTTGATCGCGACGAATACTGCTCTGCGGCCCAGTGAAGACATCGAATAGATCAAGGTATTGCAGGTAGGTCAGGCGGCGCGCATGCTGGTGAACAGACAAGTTCAGGTACTGTTCGTGAAGGGTTGTCAGGTCGAAGAACCGACCGAAGCCCTCTTCTCCAGTAAACATAGAGTCGATAGCTGCGATCGACTGGGCCTGGTCTTCTGGTAACCGCTTCTTGTACGCCTTCTCGAGGTTCTCGACTGGTTCGTTGGGATAACGTCGGTGGAAGTCGTTGATATTGCTGAGTTCCTTCTTGAACGACTCCATGGGGTCGCCGTGGGTAATGTTGCGCACCTCTTCGTCTCTCTTGCCTTCCGCATCTTCGTAGATCGCAAGTAAGCGACCAGATTGTGTTTCCAGCTGCTCGAGGAACCGCGCAATGTCGTGATCACGTGCTAGACGGTCGCGAATCTATTTGAAACTGTTAGACAGGTGCGGGAAGGCGCATTTGAGGTAATTACATGTGGAGGATCTTCGAGAAGACGCTCTGCGACGGCATCCTCGAGGCGCTCGAGGTCCTCGTGGATCTGTCGCTGTTCGTCTAGAAGCATAGTTTCAGTCGCCTGTATCTGATATGAGTCTTATGTATGGCAGCAGTGAGGTAAGTGCAGATTCGGTACCTTCAGCGGCGGGAGTATGGGCGCATTCGAGGTGGAGACGCGCTCAGATAAATCAAGTCGGCGGGCACGGGCCACTTCCGCAGGCAGCTCCACCAAACTTTCTCGCGCGCGCATCATCACGACACTCACCTCAGCACCAACTCAGGATTGAACTATACATACACGACCGACATCATGGCGGACGGAATCGATCGAAATGCGGACGATAAGATGGAGTTCTCCACCTCTAAGGAGGTCACAGTGGCGCCTACCTTCGAGGCCATGCACCTGAAAGAGAACCTCCTGCGCGGTATCTACGCCTACGGCTACGAGTCGCCATCCGCTGTGCAGTCACGTGCGATTGTACAGGTTTGCAAAGGTCGCGACACCATTGCGCAAGCGCAGTCTGGAACGGGAAAGACGGCAACTTTCTCGATCTCCATCCTACAAGTGATTGATACAGCAGTGCGCGAGACACAGGGTACGTGGTGGATCTTTGATATTTATTCTAGATGGAAGCTCACACGTGATAGCACTTGTCCTCTCTCCCACTCGCGAACTTGCGACCCAGATCCAGTCCGTCATCATGGGTCTGGGCGACTACATGAATGTGCAGTGCCACGCCTGCATTGGAGGAACAAATGTTGGCGAGGACATCCGCAAGCTTGATTACGGCCAGCACGTCGTCTCTGGAACACCTGGGCGTGTTGCGGATATGATTCGCCGTCGCAACTTGCGTACGCGCAACATCAAGATGCTTGTTCTCGATGAAGCTGACGAGCTTCTCAACCGTGGTTTCCGCGAGCAGATCTACGACGTGTACCGCTATCTGCCCCCTGCGACACAAGTTGTGGTCGTCTCCGCTACCCTTCCCTACGATGTTTTGGAGATGACCACCAAATTCATGACCGATCCCGTGCGCATTCTCGTCAAGCGTGACGAGTTGACACTGGAGGGCCTGAAGCAGTACTTCATCGCCATCGAAAAGGAGGAGTGGAAGTTCGATACATTGTGCGATCTTTACGACACACTCACCATCACACAAGCAGTCATCTTCTGCAACACACGCAGGAAGGTTGACTGGCTAACAGACAAGATGCGCGAGGCAAACTTCACAGTCTCGTCTATGCACGGCGATATGCCTCAGAGGGAGCGAGACAGCATTATGCAGGACTTCCGCCAGGCCAACTCACGCGTCCTTATCTCGACTGACGTCTGGGCTCGTGGTATCGACGTGCAGCAGGTTTCGCTGGTCATCAACTACGATCTGCCTTCCAATCGTGAAAACTACATCCACAGAATCGGTCGTTCTGGTCGCTTTGGACGCAAGGGTGTTGCTATCAACTTTGTCACCCAGGACGATGTCCGCATTCTCCGTGATATCGAATGTAAGTGGGATTTGCAGAGTCGACGAAAGCATCGCTGACAAGTTGCAGTGTACTACTCTACACAGATCGATGAGATGCCCATGAATGTGGCTGACCTTTTGGCTTAAGCCTTTGACACATTTACAAGATATGTGTCAATCCGGCGTTGACGGTGTTTTATAAACGTGACGAAGCAAGAGATCAGATGCTCCTCTACGCGGAAAGTCAGGGTGGAGGAAAGGGCTCTATAGCCATTCAGTAAGTTGGCGCGCTCACAATATTCCATGAAGTAAGCTGACCCGAATACCCTGAGCAGTATCAAATTGACATCGCGATCTACGAAGTCGATATAATATCCAAAAGGTTATGCATTGAATACTCACTAAAACTAGGCTACGAAGTGCAACGATGTTATCTGCACCGCCTTTTCATGGTACGTAACGGATCAGAATCAGAGGATTCACCCCCGTTACTGGCCGCGGTTCCCTCATCATTCCTTCAAAACGACTATTGCGTCCAATTTCAACAGCCGCATGATCGGCCCATAGCTCTCGAGCCTGCTGCTTTTCCATCGCCGCGTCCGACTCCACTCGCGCCTGGTCCTCAGAAAGCTCGTGTTTCCTGTCCACAGAAAGCGCTCTTCGACGCCGGTGCAAAACGATCAGTGCTCCTGTCAGGCCCAGGATTACGCAGGACACACCTGCGACTGTAGATCCGACGATGACTCCAGTGTGTACTTTCGGTCCCGGAATAGTGCTTGCGCTTGCTGTTGCAGACGGGCCAGTCGCTGTCGGCTTCATGGATGACACCTTTGCACTCGAAGCAGGCGGCAGGCATCCATCAATCGAGTAATACACCCATGATGAGTCATAGCATGTGGCAAGATGACCAACGATCTTGGTCCTGCTAGAACACATCAGTGGCCCCTCGTTCTCGCTGTACAGAGTCACTGTACTCGTCAGCCGGTTATTTTAAGACGCATATATTTGAAACATACCTGCACAGCCTCGGTCAAGCTCTTGGACCTGGAAACTCTGGCCCGTCGTCACGTTTAGTGGCTTGCACAGCCCTTCTGGATAGTCGTTCACGGTGTCGAGTGCGCGCCATGAGCGCGTACATCTGGCGTCGGTGAAGGATATGATGTCTGACGCGGCCACCAAGGTCACGAGGAAGAGGCGGCAGATGATAGCGGGAAGGTTAGCTGCTTGCATTGCATGACCACGTTTGGCAAATGTTGAAAGACGTGTCTGAGAAGTCGGCCCGCTGCATGTGAAGGGGCAGTGTTGCGCTACTTGTAAAGCCCTCCAAACAAAACATCTGCGGAGTGTGACGATAGGAGTCGCGGAGAAGGCCACGAAATCGACGACCAAGTGCACTTGCAAAGAGCGGAACACGAGCGCCACCACTTTTAGTGCGGAGAAAGCCATCAAGTCGTGAACAAACCACATGCATGCTATCTTTCATCGTGCGTCCATGTGTCCTATCGAGCCTGCGAAGTTTCGTCATGTCCGTCGTTTTGCAACATTGCCTTGTCCGGCGGGTGTGTCGTTGCTGACGAAGCCTCCGTGTCCGCCCCTGTCGATACCCTTGGGTGATCATTCGTGGCTTGTTCTGGCGCAACGATGGAAGGAACGAAGTCCGTCGTGATGCTAGACTCCACAATGACGTCTGAGGTCCTCCACGATGTTGTGCAGTATGTGTTTTTTCGTGGCGCACCACGTTGTTTCTACGCTGGTATCTGGTGCAAATCCCGCAGCTGAAGGTCCTTGTTTCATCTCGCAGGTGCGGCCCACGCACGTGTCTGTAGAGATCAGCCATCAGACCAAACGTCCTATCGCACTCCGAGCATTTGTACATGAGTTTCCCACGCAGGTGTCTGTTGAGATCCAGTGCCCAATGGAACGCTCTGTGGCAGTGAATGCATTTGAATTTTCCTGTTTCACTTGAATTCACTAGTAAAGCCGCGCTCCCCAAGGGAAGGAAATTCGACGGTATGGAGCTCGTGAGTGTCTCTGCACAGCCAGGTCTGTATACGGCTGCGCCACTCGCACATGCGCGGTGCTTGGAACAAAGTGGTGGGGATCTAGCAGTCCCTACTGCTACAACACGAGGATATGCAGACTCGCCTCCATGTAACGAAGTCGGGTATATGTATGCAATCGAATCAATTGTGGTGCTGCTCGACTCTGTAGGGGCATCTGCTCGCGAAGCCGTGTCGTGGGCGGGCCAAGGCTCATATTTCCAGTCCAGAGATGAAAGAATCTTTTCGGTTGAAGGTTCCCATAGCTCATTGATTTCAATGTGCGTAGCATGATCTTTAGTCGGTGCAAATTGAAAAATCTAAGCCATTCTGCATCCTATTCAATGTACAGCCGCATTAACTCGCTCCAATAGGTCGATACTAAAGATCGTCATTATGAAGCCTGTTCTCTTGCTTCCGCTCGAAGCCTCCTCGATGACAGGCATTTCAAGATTGACAAGGGACGGTCTTCTATAGACCATTAGTGCGGAACGAACATTTCTGGATATGACAGACGAGACTCCTATTCCAATTTTAGAGCCCCGGCTCGCGCTCACCAGGCCTACGTCTAAATTATCACTAACTGCATATTTGATGACTGGCCACACCTTCTGCGTCGCGCCTGGAGCCCGTTTATCCAGTCGAATTGCGCGCTTACGTACCTCCTTGAGCTTGAAGGTGTATCTTTCTAACAAAATATCTCTCTTGTCGGCTCGACAGTCCCAAGTAATGGTGACGTGGTTTGGCCCAGTCTCTGATCGATTCTCGGACTCATGCAATAGACCATACATCGCGAAGAAGGCGTTAATCGCGTCCTCTTCGGTCGCCGACTCAGCTTCAGACCCAGTGTAGTGCAGCACAAGGCCTTTGAGGGACAATGCAAACAGAACATCTAGAGCATGTCCCATGTCCTCTCGAGTCTCAGGCAGCGGACCTGGAAGGATGACTTTGATCCCCTGTACCTTAGTCATATCAGGCCTGGGAGACAGCTCTCGAGGGAACGAAAGATTGTTGCCAGTTTCTGAGAGGTAGGATCCCTTCAACTGATCAAAGATGCGGTAGAAACGATGTTGACGCTCTTCACGCCACTTGCGCAAGCCTTGTGAGCAGATTTGAGCAAGTGGAAACATGGATTTACCATGGATCTGATCAGCTCTACTCTCAAGCGGTGGTACCATCATGTACCCGTAGATCATATCGTGTATCTCGCGCGGTAGGACCCTAAAGGGATTGAAGCGAGCTGCGAGAGTGTTGCGAAGACGCTTCCTCCCTTCCGAATTAGCCTGTGATAGACCAACAGCGGCCAATACAAGCGAATGCTTACGCTTGAGGCTATGCTTCTCTTGTTCTTGATGATTGCCTTGGTCTGAACCGTCCGTGTCTACCCACTGGTCTTCTTCGTGCTCACGGTCAGACCGAGGAAGTGCCGTCATCGTTTGGTTCATTCGTAGAAGAAGATTCTCTTGTACGATACAGTGGAAGGTTAAGAGAGGTGGAATGAGATGATTCAATTTCCCGTTGGGTTTGGAATTATATAGAATCGCGAGAGATCAGTGACCAAGCTTTCTTGCTCGCTTCGGACAAGATTCGGTTTCACTGCTCTTCTGGGTTTTGACATGTTTGCATACACTGTTCATCGACTTTGAGCTGACAAGTGCAGTGAAAATCCCGCCGAGCCCGGACGCTCGGCTTAATCGTCAAAATGGTAATGTTACGCCATATTGAGACGTCAGCTGTGAATCCACGCTCTGGTCGTTCATAGAGGATTTATACGAATCCAGAACCGCTGTCCGGCCACCTGGTTCACACGACGGTTCAATTGCCTGCCAATTCTTCACGTCACATCTCTAGTCCCAAGTGTTGTGGCTCATCGTCTTCCCCCTCTCGAGATTTTTTGCTCTTCGTGGGTGCGGTGTCCAAGTGATCCTTGAGGTTGGAGGAATCATGAACGTGGCATAGCCACGATACTGTTTGATCTCCCTCCAAGGGCCTTGTAGAGTCGCATTACAAAGAACCGTGGAGGCTTGCACTATCCATGCCTCAATGAGAGCTTTTTGTCCAGAGGAAAGAAACGACGAACATAGGTTCAAAGGAATGGAGGCGGAAATTGCCGTACTTCCCCAGAGTAGGATATCGAACGCGTTGCAGTAGTCCTCGCAACCTGTCAAGGGAGGCGGAGATGATCATCTTTTGTGTAAGCCTCCAGCTTGAGTCACCGTGGACGTGTGACTCCTAGTGCACGCGGAAGCGCTAAACAGTGTTGCATTGCACCGACTACGTAGTGTTAACATACTTCACTATTGATGGCAAATGAGAAAGACGCAGATTACGTACCGTAGTTATGTTTGGAAACCTACTTGGATAGGCGGTGGAGTCATTTGTAACGAGTTCTTCGGCGGATCGGTCTTCGCCGTAGCCTTTTCCCAATTACCACCCCCAATTCTTCATGGTCTTGTTGGCGAACAGCAGGTCATAGATGAGGAATCGGATCGCTACATAGAGAGGCAACTGGGAATAGAGAGTGCGAAGAAACCGCAGATTGGTTGCTTTTGTAAGACTGCTGTTGACGTCTGTCAGGCAAACTGTTGGCGCCCACGGCCGATAGAAACCGAAACTCCAAGGACGCACGCGCTCCACTTTTGTTCGACAGTACATCATTTGACTAATTGAGGGGGGTATGTCGCTTGCCAACGCCTGAAAGAACCAATTAACGCCCGCGTACAAAGTCAAGAATACCAAGTTCGGAGGCACGTCATCCGGACCTTCAGCTCAATTCGACCAGAACCAGCCGCCTTTCTTCTGTACACTCTGATCATTCTGCGGCTGCACGCCCTGTGTTGCCCCCCACAGGTCTCCGGTATGGCGGGTTTCGTCGCTGCGCTGTATTTGTATCGTTTCGGAACTTTGCTCACTACCGTCTACGAACCGCTTCTTCGAGACAACCTTGGTGGTGACAGTGCCATCAGGTGCAGTTGTGCGCTCGGTTGTCGTAAGTGTAGAGAGTACAGTCGACTTGCTTTTTCTAGCTGACGGCGAAGAAACGCCTTGTGGTGTAAGGAGCTGCTCATATGCATCTAACTCAGTCTCTTCATTCGAGTGCTCTCCTAATGTACTCTTCGCGAACGCCGACTGTTGAGGCTTCGGTGTCGGCGGATCGTCGTGCTGATCCTCATGGTCGTGGGCGTACTCGTAGCTAGGCTCATCGTTCGCGACGATCCGTGCAGGCCGTCGAGCGTTTGGCAATCGCCCATCGTTGCTTTCCTCGAACTGCTTGTGCTCCTTCAGATAGTCTTGCAGAGGCGACAATCCCATCTGATCGAGCCCAGAATTCTGCACATCTGACAACAATGGGTGTTCCTGAGTGGTTTGCATGAGATCTGCAAAAGCATTGCGCCACAGGCTACCCATGTGTTTTGTTCGCTCATCAGCTTCCAGAGCTGAGGGCGAATATGGACTCTCCGTCGCGTTTAGGCCTCCATGCCTCGCCGCGTCTGCTGATGGCGGCCACTGCCATGACCATGATCGCGACCAATTTCGAGTTTTTGCATCTTTATTGTGAGTTGTGTCGTCGTATCGGGCCCAGTGGCGGCGCAGCTCTTCGATCTCCTCACCAAACACCTTGCTTGCATCTTCCTCAAATCTAGTGAACATTCTTTCAAGTTCGCCACCAGCTCTCTTCGCATGACTTTCTAGCCATCTGACAAATTCATTGTCATCAGCATCTTCCTCGCGAGTTGGTTCTGGCCAGTCCCAACTGTCTGACCACTCTTGCCCTTTTTTATTGCCTACTTTCTCCACCAGTTGCCTTTGTTGGTGTGCATCACGCTTTGACTCGTCGACATCATTCAAAATCGCTCTTCTAAGTTGACCAGCCTGCTGCTCTACAGCCATGAGTTGTTCACCCTTTTGAAGGACTGCTTGTACGTCACCAGCACGATACGCTTCAGTGCCCTCATGACGAAGCCTATCGCTACGCGAGTCTAGAGCTTGTAGCTCCTCACATGTCTTAAGATCTGCTTTGCCAAAGAGGCATTGTTCTCGAGCTTGGTGGGCATTATTGTAGCTGGCGATTTGGGCGGGAAGCGTAAAGACGGAGTTCAGTAGTGACGACACCTGCGAGTCGGCGTAGCGGCGGAACACGATAAAAGGATTGTTTTCGGGACGGCTCGAGTTTCGTGTGGGATCGCTATTACTGTTATCTGCCATGATAGATCTGTTAGTGTCTGATGGTCTGCGGGGTTGACATTGTGGTTCATGACGGTGATGCCTAGAGAGAGGCGCCTCGCGCTAACCATATCGATAAGGAACGCGTCGACCGCTCCGTTCACTCCTCAGCGCGCCATCATCAACCACTCCTGCATGCCCTACTTTCTGGACGCGTATTACCGCTTTGGTCTCATTGAGGCCTATGAACTGAAAAGAGATATGTATCTCAGGTCGGCATCGCAATTCAACGTTGTGTCATGTCGCCAAGAATCGCTCTGCACAGTGCCATTGTCCGAACCACCACTCCACAAAGCTCGAGGACAATCGCTGAACGAAAATCATTACATCCTTCTAGAGAAAGCCTCTTCTTTGTCTCTATGTCTGTCTTGGCATGCTGCGAATGCATCGAGGGCACATATGCCTCTTTGGCTCGCGCATATCCATGAGCTGACACTTCAGGATAGACTAGACCACAACAACGTTGGTGACATATAAACATGGTAACCCAAGAGGAAGAATTCCTTAACATACGACACGAAGTTGAAGAGATTGGCCCGGAGCATGCGAAAGAGAAGATCGTCGAATATCACAAGCGTCTATATGCACTTGATCTCGAGGGCGAAGTCAATTTCTATGCACAGGACAGAGACGGGATTCCGATCGCTAGAGCGCACACAAAATCTGGTGACGAAACATACTATTGCGCGATGCTGTTGCGCAATGGCCTCGACAAGGCTATGTGGAAAGGAGTGAAAAGACCGCAGAACTGGAAAG
This sequence comes from Didymella pinodella, assembly GCA_039634465.1. NCBI lineage: Eukaryota > Fungi > Ascomycota > Dothideomycetes > Pleosporales > Didymellaceae > Didymella > Didymella pinodella. Next base: position 473,864 of record CP113351.1, read on the forward strand.
GGTGCGCTTGGCCACCTGTCAGGCCCAATGATTTAGTGGGTTGTAGAAGCGTAGACGAACCCTGCGCTGAGTGTGAGAGGGACTTTTGGTACAATGACACTCGAACCGATGATGCTAATTACGCTAGCTGGATTCTTCGAAAGCGCGACTTGTGGTATGAGAATATCATGATTCGACTCCATCCACGTGTCGGATTCGGGCTTTTTGCGAGACAGCTGATACCCAAAGGAACGTACCTTGGCGAATACACTGGCATGCTCACTCCTTACTTCGGTAAAGGGGACAGCGAGTCTGATTATTTCATGATCATGGAATGTGGCCCACTCAAATTTGGGGCAAACCGCGTGCAGTACACATGTCGAGTTGATGGTGCTAGGGAAGGATCTATCTTCCGTTTCTTGAACCATTCGTGCAATCCCAGTGCTAAGATGGTACAGATGCGCTGTGGACTTCACCACCGTATCAACGTCGTAGTCACAACACGGGCGATTAGGCCCGACAAACCAATAACGATCTCCTATAGTGAGGACTGGTTTGATGACGAAAATCCTTGTCAATGTGGTTCGCAAATTTGTCAAACGAAACTCAAGAAAGAGAGGAATTCAAGATTAAAGAGCCCCGTCACGAAAATATCCAAAACGACGGAACATGATCGTGCGAGGAAGGAGAGGTTACAGTTTGCGAAAGATCATTATCGGAAGGAAAATGGCAATTTCCATTAAATGACGCCAGCGATGCTGGTGATGTAGATAGAAAGGGTTGATATTCGTCTCTCTTATGTTTGGATACAACGTACTCATGATCTCATACTAATCAAAATTCGACGCCGTAACTTTGATTGATGGTAGCCGCAGATCGCTGCATTCATGTCAGTTTTGCTCCCACAGCGTGGTCCTTGATGCATACTCTCTGCTCTTTGCTTAGGCAGAGCTGCATGTGCAGCCCTTCCTCAGGGCAGGATCCGTTGAGGGCCACGGAACGCATATGCTGTTGCCGCATTGCAGTCCGTTGACGCCACAATTGTCATTCGCGCAGGGCCCAGCATAACCTTGAGGTGTCGGATCAGGCAGAGCCACAGCAAGTCCTGCGAAAAATGATGCGAGAATCATTGCAAAGCGCATGTTGGCTGGTGGAGGCAGATGGTGACAGTGAAGTACGGCTCTTATCGTGAGGGGAACGAGATTGCCGTGCTCTGAGTAATGGAATATGTAGCTGATAAAGTTCGGGCTGACCCTCGAGACCAGTTCCGTTGATCACTTTATACCAGCCTCGAGCTGTGCGTGACGTCTGGTGTCCCACGGTCCGCAAATCCACATTAGCACTGCTGTGACACTTACTCGACCAGTAATCCATCGCCGCTTAGGGACGAGCACGACAACACCAAGAACTCTAAGAGTTGTCGACCGGGTATGCCCACAGATCGTCGGTGCTTCGCCTCGGAGTGACGCCTTGAGAATGGCCGAGTGCTGGGCGTACATGGGACGAAAACAAACTTGAGGCTGAATGGAAACCTGAGTAAGGCTTATCGTTCCACAAGGAGGCTGATCCTAGCTCGGAGCCTCAGACTGTCAGATACATGTCAGAAACATCAGAACGGAGTGTGTTTCTTCTGTAACCAGAGCCCACAAAGGAGGCGCTATGTTTGGTGTTGTATTGTGCGCCGCCTTGGCTGCTTGGCTGCCCAGAGTAGCACGCGGCCTTGCGGCGATCGTCGTCGATCACATGGATGAACTGGACGATCCTAGATCCACTCGAGCTTGCTGGCGGTGAGAATCAGGGGGTGGAGTCGGTCGAAATGCTTGGTTCAGAGCAAAGCAGTAGCTGGTGCTGACCTTGCTGAGTGTATGCATGGAACACAGCTAGTACTAGTAGAACAGGGAACATAAGTAAGGAAGAGCGAAGAAGTTCAACTAGGATTACGAGTGTGGCTTTGAGTGGTATAAGACGAATCGAAAAAAAAAGCATATAACGCGGCAGACACTTCGTAGTACGTACACGTCATGAGACTACGAAGACTGCTCGCAGATCGCACAGTACACAGGGCGGGCAAGTGCGGGTGCAATCAGGCCTAGAAACGGCGGGGAGCAGCAACGGGCAGATTGGCGGGGTGCCTCGGTCGAAGAACAGTAGAACAGTAGCACGATGACAGACGTTGGGGCTGTTCTCGAGATACTTGTGGATGACGTCACCAGCGCAAGCAAACGCGTCGAGAGGCGTTTCTTTCAATTCGACTGCCGCTGCCCATCAATCACCTCGACATCCCGCACCCGCCGACAAACTATAAGCATATATTCATCGTACAATTTCAATTTTGTCATCAGATGCAGCTTGATTTGTACAGTCTCACGCGTCGCACAATGATGCTCCCAAGAACTCTCTCTAGAAACACGACGTTGCATGCGCAAGTGCTCATCTTGCTGCAATACCACAAACTTTGCACAAACGACCTGGTTTGAGACGATTATTATGTCAACTAGCTTTTGCAGTTCGGCTGCATTGACTGGTGCACAGTGCCATGCTCGCCACTGTGACGGCTCTTGTATGGGCGCCCTGATCACTCTAAACAGGCTGTTGACTCGGCTCCAAGCTTGCAGTATAGCCGAGAGCTTATGTAGACATTTAGCATCGGTCTCCTTCTCATTGTGGCTTGTCGTGTTTCGTATGATCAGGTCCCCATCCGCACTTAACCACCAGTTGCCTCAGCTCCACCCCACATCACGTGTGCCTTTAGCAACCACCCTTATCCGTTCTTACTCCATCTGGCATATCTGCAATCATTCTGCTGACCCTTTCGATTGCAAGTTCCGGGATGTTGGCCAATGATAAGCCATCGTTTCATGATGATGCGACCGAGCCATTGAGGTGCTCAATTGGACGAGCGCACAACGACGAAGTCGAATATACAAATGACAGCAAGGTGCTACAATTCTCACAGAAAACTATAAGATACCCGCTTGATCAATAATTGGCAACATCACACCCAAGAAGTCACAATGGCACCCTCGAAGCGAAGAAAAACTGGTAACTCCAAGCCGAACCCTCAAGACAAGAGAGCGAAGTCCGGACCACTGCCTGTCACAGTTCTCTCGGGATTCTTGGTGAGTAACAATAGCCACACTTTTGATCAGGTCTAACGACGAGCAGGGTAGTGGGAAGACAACACTCCTTCGTCACATCCTTCAGTCGCCGGATCATGGGTTGCGTATCGCGGTGATTGTCAATGATATGGCGGCAGTCAATGTCGATGCCAATCTCGTTACAAGGTCGACTGAGGCACGGGGGAAGAACAATGATGGAGAGGTCCGCGTTAAAGAGAAGGTGATTCAGATGCAGAATGGTTGTATCTGCTGTACACTCCGGTCAGATCTTCTCACTGAGCTAGCACGGCTGGCATGGAGCGATTCTGCCTTTGATCACGTCATCATCGAGAGTTCTGGTATCAGTGAGCCTCAGCAAGTGGCAGAGACTTTCACGACTGAACTTACCGAGGCCATGATCGATGCTGAGGGTATGGAGACTGAGGAGAAAGAGGTCTTTGCCAAAGTGTGAGTGTCTGATTGAGGTGAACGCGCACTTGCCATACTGACTATATCTGCAGAGCCAAGCTGGGCGGTCTCAAGTCGATCGCTAGCGTAGACACCATGGTCACAGTCGTCGACGCCTTCCGCTTCTTCTCCGAGTTCGACACGGCGGAATTCCTACAAGACCGCTTCGGCCGTGAAGAAGTTCCAGACGAAGATCAACGCACCATCTCCGACCTCTTCGCTGACCAGATCGAGTTTGCTAACGTGATCATCGTCAACAAGATCGATGCTGTCGACAAAGCAACATTGGGTAGAGTCAAAGCCTACGTCAAGACCTTGAACCCAACAGCAAAGATCATCGAGTCGAAGTTCTCCAAAGTCGACGTCAAAGAGATGCTCAATACTGGCGTCTTCAACTTCGCCGAGGCAGTCGCGAGTCCTGGCTGGCTGAGGAGTCTACACGAAATGACCGTCATGGATGTCCAAGGCAGGAAGCGCGTAGCACCTAAGCCTGAAACCCTCGAGTACGGAATCGGTAGCTTTGTCTACCGCGCCCGTCGCCCTTTCGACCCTCTCAAGCTCTACCGTCTCTTTGAGGGCAAGTTCATTCTTCTCCAAGAAGATCCCGAAGATGATGATGATGAAGACGAGAGTGACGACGATGACAACACAAGCGAGGCCGACTCAGCTTCGGATGAGAACACCGCATCAACTGGCTCCGATTCCGACAAGATGACCGATGACGGTGACGACAAGCCACCCATGTCCGACAAAGAGATTCTCGCAAACAAGAAAGCGTCACCATACTTTTCCGGTCTGCACCGCAGCAAGGGAATCTTCTGGCTCGCGACTCGGCCCTTCCAGATGGGTTCTTGGTCGACTGCTGGCGCTATGCTGACGCTTGGCTCCGAAATGGCATGGTTTTGCTGCGTGCCTGAAGAGGATTGGGGCGCAGATTCTGATACTGTTGCTGCGATTCGGAAGGACTTTGAAGGTGAGTGGGGTGATCGGAGACAAGAGTTGGTATTCATTGGTGAGGGCTTAGACATCGAGGGTTTGACGAAGATGCTGGATGCGTGTCTGTTAAGCCGAGCAGAGATGAGGAAGTGGGAGAAAGTCATGTTTGATGGCAAGACTAATGCGGACGTCAAACAGGAGAAACTGCAGGGGATGTGGGACGATGGCTACTGGGCTGAATGGGCATCGGTGGAAGAGGACGAACATGAGCATGAAGGCCATCATCACCACTGATGGTTGGTAGACATCTATTGTATCATTGCCAGCAACATTTTTCAGAGTCAACGGAAAAATTCTAGCCACTGCGTCTTGAGTAACACTTCTTGCCCTTGCACTTTAGGTCGAAGTAATTCAGCACCAAGTCATCCTGGTTAGGGATATTATGATCCACTCCCGCAGCGCTGTACGCCTCGAATTTGCTTGTCTTGCCATATCTGTACCGCGTCCAACCCACGAGCGGCGTGTTGGGAGTGACCTCTGTAGGCTTTTCGCTGATGTCAAACACACTCGTCCACTCCTTGATCTCTTCTTGAAGGTTCTGAGGATACAGTATCGTGTCATTCGTTCCATGAAAGACTTGCAGCTTCGGCTTGAAGCCCTTGTATCCCGGATACGCACTCTTGACGATCTTCGCCCACTCAGTTCCAGACTTGATAATCTTGCCTGTCGCACATGCATCGCTCCAGACTCCGTATCCATCTCCTGCGAAACAACCGAATGCAACGCCCGCCCATGCGCTACCTGCGGCGAATACATCAGGATAGCTGCCAAGCAGTACGTTCGTCATCATGGCACCGGAGCTAGTCCCTGTGACGAAGACTCGAGAAGCGTCGGCGTCATACTTCTTGACAACATATTTGACCAGCGAAACGATACCGATTGCATCGCCGCCTCCGTTATGTGTGAGTGACTGCTTGCTCGAAACGTCCCAGCATTGGTCTGCGGCATTGGATGTGTCCGGGTAGATGGAGATGAAGCCGTACTGGTCACCTGCAGAAGCCCAAGAGCGGCCATTGAATACGTCCTGAGCAGTGCCGTGGCACCAATGAGGTGCAACTAGAACTGGTGCATTTTTAGGGAGATTGGCTGGCACGTAGATGTAGCCTGTGACATTCCGTGGGTTTGGGCCGAAGTCGAATACTTGGGTTAGGTTCGACGTGAGAGTATGGGCCGTATGCGCTGCTGCGAGCAGCAGACTGAGGGAATTTAGTCGCATGTTAGTGATTGACCGCTGAAGTGTGGCATCAACGACTCCGCCCTGAGTTCTTATACTCGCCTCGAGCCGGACGAGCGGCGAGCACTACCGGCGCAAAACCATGAAGGAGCCGTGATGAACCTTAGTCTTTGGCGAGAAGTGATTTTCACTCGACTGTACCTGGGTGATAACTTACTGTTCCGTGGCTCAAAGAGGCAAGGCTCGTTGCGGGGTGGAGTGTTGAGGCTGCGTACTCGTCGTTCTGCTCCGCGTGGTATCAGTCCGGTCTTGCCTGTTTGGATGCGGAGAAGGCGCTCCTGATGAACTCGACTCTGCAATTCTTCCGGCCCCACGACGCTCCACAACGGTCTCCATAGCCGTTGTACCTTCTGTAGATCACCCCATCGCAACAGATGCTGCTGTATGATTTTCCACGTTTGAAAAAGGCCCGTTGTCTAGACATAAGCTCTCTCGATCGCATTCTCTCTTTGTAGGTGTAGGACATGAGGTTGACGAAACGACTTCTGCCCTCAAAAATGCAGAAAGTCATGTATTGATTTGCTTAGTACACGGCAAAAGGTTCGAGAAGCTGTCCTGCAGCCATGAACGACTTAAAGTACGCAAGACGGAACATAAATGCCGGTCCAGCTTGGTGCTCCCCCCCTCCGCATTATTCTTCGGTCAGGCCGTTGGCTCTTTCTTTACTTCAGACTGTTTAGATTTCGTTGTCTCCACTCGATTGACCTCTTCGACACTCAGGTAGTCATCAGAAAGGGTTCTCTTGCGCGCTGTCCCTCTTTACCACACCCCTCTCTTTCTCGACCAAACAGGCCGTCGCGCTCACGCTGACCACGACACAACCCATAACCTCAGTCTCTCGAATCTGCAGTCCGATGACGGCGTTCGCGCCCTTATCGATCGCATCTTTCGTCATTCTCTCGATGGCTTGGTCTCGCGCTTGATATAGAACTTGAGTCAATGGCTTTGGTTCACCCCAAGAGCCTGCGATGCTGCTCGAAAGCGACTTCATGAACGACTTTGGAATCTTGTGAGTGAGAGATGCTGTTCCATGAATCGCTCCGACAAGACGTGTTATTGTGTAGCCAGGCAGACTTGGTGTTGTAGACGTGAGTATCGCAGGCGTCAGGCTTTTTGGTGCATTGTCGATGATGTATGTGGGGATGGCAGAGTTGGTGATCTTCGAGCCTGCATGCCAGCTGGGCATCCGAACGTGCTTCATAGGCATTGTTGAACGGCGGTTGGTCAACATGTTATAAACGTTGTGACGGCTGTGTCGCTGTGATAGTGAGATCGATACTTCTGTTGCGACACCAAATGGATCTTTTCAAGAGACAATCGATGTTCTTGTAGGTATGGAAATGAGGATGTGACAAGAGATGGCATATCTACACGATCACGGTGGCAGTGATGTTATAGTGTACGTCGGTCGTGACGTTGGTCGCCCTCTGAAACGTAGACAAGGCGACGCCGCGCCTCAGGCTGTCTACCAAGGTTTGCTTGAGCATCTAAGCCACTGACAAGTGCAAACACGCTGTGCAGCTCCGTGCTTCATAAGAGCTTTCTCGAATGACCGTTCACGTTTTCGCCAGTCCGGAGTTCATGGCGAATGCGATGGTTCGGACAGCTCCGCCACGATTGTGCGTTTTGGAAGGTCGTTGCGGGCTAGGTATGCTGAAGCGAGGTTTTGGGACAGGAACGGTTCCAGATGCCGCGACCGCGTCCGTCCGCTTTGGAAGATTGATTGGAGGAAGCCACCGATGACTTGCCTTGATATGCATTTGTGTGACTCTGCTGCACGTGGAAATTGCGACACCAAACACGTCTCAGCTTCTACTGACATGTATCCGGCATAGTTTTTGGCTGATGGTCTTTCAGAGTGAGTGCATATATCGCTTGCAATTGTTTAAAGCCAATGGTGAAGCACAAAACTTTTCGGTTGTCGTTGGCAAGGATGTCCACGCAGCCCATGAAAGCGTCCAACGATATCTGCCTGCACTCACTGAGCCCCATATCTCCTTCATGCGAAGGTGGTCCGTTCGGGGTCAGAAGTATCATGCAGGTAGTAAAAGCAGCAGCCAAAAAGTCCAACAAATATAGCTGAGCCAGCAGGTGAGTATGTGGCGATGTGGAGGATAGCTGATGGAAGTGGTTCAAGAGAGCTATATTTGTCTCGAAAATGGCGTTGTACGACACTGACTAAAGTACAATAGCATCTGAACGTAGTGCGTGCGGACAATTTATCGCGAGAAGAGCGCGTCGAAAGAATATGTCGAGAGTTAGCCGGACGATGTCATGTTCGTGGAACATGGTAGCCTCGTGCGTGAGCTGCGTGATCTCGCGGTTATGCCTGAGGACCTCGTCGTAAGAGAAGATGTCCCCATCGTGTGTTCACACACATGACGGAAACTGAAATATAGTGGAAAGTGTGCGCGGCATGATCGTGTCCCAACAATCTCCAGTATCCAAGCTTGGAGTTGTCAAAATTTTGGCCTCTTGCGGCAATAGGCTTCGCTGTTCAGTACGAGCCGACATTTGAGTGTCCAAATATACAATCATTGTCCGGGTAGTCTTCCGTCAAAGCGAAAGGAGCTTCCTGGCTGTAAGGCTCCTCTGAAGTCAAGTGAGGGGGCTGTGGCGGTTGTGCGGGCTGATCCTGTGGCGGCCTAAGCTTTTGTGTGTACGTGCAGTGTACCCCGGAGCGTGAGCAATGAGAACGAGGCTCTGTTTGACTGTATTTGATCTTGATTCGATGGCAACGTACGCATCACAGGCAAGCTCGGTTATGTTTTCGCAATTTCAGGACGTCAGTGGCGTAGGCACTGGGGTCGGATACTACAGAACCGGTCTGCCATTAGCTTCTTATGATTGAGCTGGACCGTACTGATGGTCTTCGTCGTAGGTGCAGTCAACACCACCACGCTCACAGCGCGTACAATTTGGGTTGGCCTTGTCGCATTTTCGCTTCGATTGGCGGCAACGAGAGCAGGTCGTTATCTCCTTGGCTGTTACCGTGTCGCCATATGTTGCATGTACAGTTTTACTGCTGACAAAAGTCAGCAATGCTGGTGCCGAAATTGCAGGCAGGCGATTTCAAGATATGTGAGATGAAGTGAGTTGGTGACGCTAAGAACTTTTTTCTAATCTAACACAAAGTAATCTTGATAATACTCGATAAAACATTATCTAGGAAAATACTTTACTAAGCATAACTAGTAAGCATAACGTGTCGGATCAGTAAGCGGGCCAGATCAGTGAGCGGGCCACCCCACCAAAACGCGTGAAGCTGCTCTCATCCCATCAGCCATGCCTCCACTACAATTGATCCAACTCTCTCAAAAAGAGGGTAGATCTCTTCTTGCTGTTCAAGCGCTTCAATTAAGACGCGTCAAAAGTCAACGTGAAGCTGCGCGGCTCTATGACGTCTCTCGTACAACAATTTCACGCCGTCTCTAAGGTATCCACCCCTGAGGTGAGACAACTCACGTTAATCTCAAGATGACGCCTACTGAGGAGCAGTCTCTCGTACAGTGGATCCTTGACCTTGATCGACGTGGATTTCCTCCCTATATCATTGATGTACGACGAATGGGAGACGTTCTCCTCGCGGCACGCGGCTAAGATCCTCCTCCTCAACCTCTTGGCTAGAAGTGGGTGTCACGCTTCGTCAAGCGCTAGGCAGAGCTTCAGACAAAGTGGAATAGGAAATTCCACTCACAAAGGGCAAAGTGTGAAGATCCTGTTAAGATTAAGGCCTGGTTTAAGCTTGTGGAGGACACACGCGTTAGGTACGGGATCGCTGATTAAGACGTGTTTAACTTTAACGAGACTGGCTTCATGATAGGAGTCGCCTCAACGTCTAAAGTTGTCACTAGCTCTAATACGATAGGCCGAGCTACTGTCGTTCAGCCAGGCAATCGTGAGTGGGTCACAACAATTGAGTGTGTCAACGCGTCTGGGTGGAGTATCCCGCCCTTCGTGATCCTGGCTGGCAAGCTTCACCAAGCCAGCTGGTATCATGAGCTCCCACCTGACTGGGTAGTCGGCCTAAGTCACAACGGCTGGACAGATGATGGCTTAGGCTTTGAGTGGGTCAAGCATTTCCACAGACATACAGAGTCTCGTACAACAGGCGCGTACAGACTACTTATCCTTGACGGGCACAGCAGCCACGCTACACCTGAGTTTGATCGGTTCTGTACAGAGAACAAGATCATCACTCTCTGTATGCCAGCTCATACCTCACACCTCCTCCAGCCTCTTGATGTAGGCTGCTTCTCTCCTCTCAAAGCTGCGTACGGACGTGAGGTAGCTGAGCTTGCCCGCCAAGGTGTCTTTCACGTAGACAAGCTTGACTTCCTCTGGATCTACTTACGTATTAGAGAGTCAGTTCTCTCAGATCAGAATATCAAGGCTGGCTTTCTGGCAACAGGGCTCATCCCAAACGATCCAGAACGAGTCCTGACGTGCCTCACGGTAGTCAGAACGCCGTCTCCACCACAGACAGCAGCAGGTGAATCAGCCTTATGGACAGCAGAGACTCCTCACACAACAGAGCAGCTCCAATATCAAGCTCGCCTCATACGAGACCTCCTTCGTCGCCAGTCCCAGAGTCCTACAAGCCGAGCAATCAGCCAGCTCGTTAAAGGTTGCCAGCTTGCTATGAACTCAGCCACAATACTAGCAGAGGAGAATCAGAAGCTACGTGCTTCAAGTCAACGCCAGAGACGTAAGCGTCAACAACGTAGACAGTATATAGCTCAAGGAGGTGTTCTCCAGGCTCAGGAAGGTCTGGCGCTGGTCACAGAGGCTCAAAGAGGTGTCCAGGCAGGTGACCAAGAAGGAGCTGCTCCTGTACGTATAAGGGCACCACCCACGTGCAGCAAATGCCACGTACAAGGTCACACTAGGGCACAATGTAGATAGATCTAATCTATCGTGATTTCAAACCTCATCAAATTTGATCATGTGGGTGGTGAGCTATCGTACGGAGAACCTCGCGCGTTTTGGTGGGGTGGCCCGCTCACTGATCTGGCCCGCTTACTGATCCGACACGTTACTATTACATTATTAGTCATAATACTTTTCTAGTGGAGATAAGGCTCTTGCTGCTGCAGAGCAGTGCGGCTGCATATGCGGCGTGTCGTGTCCGTACATATGCAGAAGTCTCTCTGTTTGTAACGTGGAGAGCGCTTAATGGTCACGCAATGCAACTTTTTCTGTGCGATAGCTGCATGAAGAACACAAAGAGTCGCTGCACCACCTAAGTATGCCCTTAGCGAAGCCACAGACTAGCTCTTATTATGGCCAAAAAGCAGGGGGTCACTACCGAAGCTCCGGCTGTAGCAACAAGCAGGTGAGGCCTCTCCCTACGAATCTGGCCCTCAATCGGTCTTAACGCTTCACTAGCCGCTACACGAGTCCTCCAGTAACGCTGCGCATTGGTCCAAACCTCGAATCGTACTATGTTCCAGAGGTTCTTCTCCAATCGCTGATCAATCTTCCTCGCTCGGAAGACACAAAGGAGACAATTCATCTCCCAGACATGGATGCGACTCTAGCTCACACAGTTGTGCACTTCCTGCACACAAAAGAGTATCAAATGCTTTCCCGTGACGGGGAAGACCCTGCTATATACACAGGTACGACCGAATTCAAACAAGCCATCGCAACTTTCATCGTGGCAAAGCGGTATGGCCTGACAGGCCTGCAAGACTTGGAAAAGCTGGAGACCCAGAGGGTTGCTGATGGTATCAGCGTCGTTCAAGCTGCACACGCGATCGCAAAAGACACGTTGAAATCGCTGGCAGAAGATGCTGGATGGCTACAGGGTCTCGTTTTGCGCAAGGTTGAGCAGGCGTTTGCAGAAGGTGATGAGACTTTCTCGAGCGGCAGCTTCTTCAACGGCATCAAAGCCTAAACCTTGCGAAAGCACTGGGCCAAAAGGTCGCAGAGCTGTATCGTGACAGTTTTCGGCAGCTGCGTGGGCAGCTCGATCCATCCGAAGGGGGAAGAACCCCTACGACGAGAACTAGCAACAGGGAGACCAAGCTGACCGCTCACGAGCTAATGGAGGCTGCAATCGAAAATACTCCTTCTACAAGGCCTTCCAGTGAAATGGTCACGCCAGAGAGACCTGTGTTCCAAACGAGCGAAACCCTTCCCCAAACCCACTGTGTGACCGCAGAGCCGGTGAAGCAGTCAGATCAAGAAATGCACGCGGCCTGGGAGCATGTGTTAGTTGTTTCCGCGGCAGAGTCCAATATAAGACCGGATCATGAGATCGAGGCAAACTGTGGCATGATTGAGCCTCCACCTGTCGGTGAGGGAACAGACGCGCAGGATTCTGCACCAGACAGCCGTCCAAGACTTCCGGAAGTGGTTGCTTTGACCTCCAAGTACTTGCTAAGGACCCATTATTTGGCGGGTACGGGACCATTTGAGGGTATGAAACCAGGGAAAAAGATGTTAAAACTTTGGAAGAAGCTGAAAGCGCAAATCCCTGAGCCTACAGAAGGAACGGAAGAAGAGCCAACTACTGTGGAAACTAAAGTAGAGGAGGTCACAACTGATACATTGCCAGCAATCCCAGCAGTGAAGCAGTCCCTTGACGAGATCGAGGGAAAACTCAGCGCTACAAACCTTCCAGCCATTGATCCCTTCGCTGGCCTGTCCAAATTGCGGAAGAAGAACCTAGAAAAGAAGTTGAATGAAGAAGCTATTGCAAAAGAGAAGCAAGTCAAAGCATTCATATCCCAGGAAGTGGTCAGAGGCTCAGACTTGATTGAGCTGGAACCCGACTCAGCAGTTGACATGGACGTATCAGACGATGAGCATTGCCCCTCCCGCTTGGAGCATTTGGCCCAGAATGGACAGTGGACGGACTGCTCCAAATGCGAGGCCTACATGCGGAAAATCGCGATGAAACTTTCTGCAGTAGGAATGCCAGATGTTAACGGATTGGTAGCCCGATAGTCGTTCCAATTACAATACCGGCGGTGGCAGCACTTCTCTGCGGGGCAGATTCTTCTGGACACGGGGCGGGAATCTCAGTGCGCCTGCTACGTTCTTGAGTGAACGATACCTGTCTATGGGTATGTAGCATCTAGACAAAGTGTCTTTCTATCTCTTAGTCAACGATTATGAAGAGTACATAAATCAGGGCCTCCCATTGGACTGACGAGTGCGTTGTGAACGGCCTTCGACAATGAAAAGAGCGCAATGTCCGCATTAGCCAGCGAATAGACGTTATGTGTGCAACTCTTATCTTGTGGTATAGGAATGTGTTGATAGAAGGACCGCTTGTGGAGTATCACATCTACAATCCAGTGATTTCCGGTAGCATGCTGCGTAAACAATGGAATAATCATTGGCATGGTCCGTCGCAAACCGGACAGGTGTCAGTAAGCTTGATTTAGAACGGCGCTGCTTCAGACTATAAGATTCCGAGTCCGAGTCTACTCTAGATTTGATGAGCAGGGTGATGCTTAATGCTTCCTCTGTTTCTGCAATCATCTCCTGCACTGCGACGAGACCCTGCTGTTGAGAATGTGCACTCGCAGAATGTCTTAGCCACCCTTTTTGCTGCATTGCTTAGATTTACATAGTCACTAAACAGCATATCAGTTGAATCGATGTCCACGAACAGGAGTGTGGGTCTTGATTCACAGACTGCTTGACTTGATCCCAGCAGAGGGAATTTTGGAGACGACAGCATTGGGCGCTGAGGGAAACTTCAATGCGCAGAAGTCGGCCGTAGCAGATTCGCTATCAAGCAGCGTCAGAAGGTATTGAAGCGTCGTTGTACATGGGTCAATCGCTGTTGGCACACTGGAGGCGGTTGCAATGAGGCCCAGGAATGCAGTCGAATATTGCATCTTGAATGAGCAATGAATCAGAGAGGAGAAGGATGTTGGCAACAAGTATTGGAACACTAACTAACGCACTTACCCTTAGGCGCAATTGCCGATCATCGATGTTGTGACTCGCTACAAAGGTGCAGGCTGCCTAGAGTAGGCATGCTTTGGCCTGGCTCGGGTCTACACCTAGGCTCGACTTGGGCAGAAGCTGTGAAGAATGGACCATTGCAGATCAACAGCCTAACGAAGTCGAGGCAGATTGGCGAGTACCTAGTGCGAGGCTGATAAGTGGCAGCGAATCGTGGTCCAGACTTTGGGAAAGGAAAAGGCGGATCGTAAGTCACTAACACCCTACGTTTTGCCGACAGTCCAATCTGCTGCTATCTTCAATTCGACCGCAACTCGGAGGTGAATTGCAGACAAGAAGTTATGCGAACTTTAGTGACGGTATACCGTGTCCGTGCGCGTGATGCGCGGATTCGCGTGACGCGCGGGCAACACCAAAACACCTCAGCTAAAAATGAGGCTATTGAGCCACGCACAACAGCTGTATATAGATAGTATTATGGTGTTGTAGTAATTAAGCCCTTGCGATTAATTTGTGCTACTTATATTTACTTGGGAGAGTCACGTTGCGGCCGCGGCGTGTGGTTTTAGGTAGGGGAGCTGGGAGAGTCTCTGCAGCGTCGGCACTACGAACATCACGAGTATACACCCGTTTTTGACGCTTGCTTGGCTGAGGAGCTTGTGAAGCTGTTCTCTTGCCTCTTTGGGACAGTTGTAGAGCTTTTGCAGCGTTGCGCTCTTGTTGTTGACGCTCATGTTCAGCCTTACGTTCAGCTATTTTTTGAGCCTTCTCTGCCTTCTCCTTCTCCCGGGCTGCCTTGGCTACTACTGCCGCCTCACGCTTCTCCTGAGCTATCTTCTCCTTGTATAGCTTGTTGGCGTGCCTAAGCTCAGCCATCTCAACTTTTTTAAGCTCCTCTTCCTTCTCTGCTTGTTCCTTTGCCTTCTGGTCTTGGCGTGCTTTCTCTACTCTCTTTGGAGAGTAGAATTCAGCTCCCCTATGGTTATTCTTGCAAGCCTCAATTGGGAGAGCCTTGCTCTTCTCCTTGTGCTTCTTCTAAGTCTTAAGAACCTCCTTAAGGCCTAATATCTCATGGTGGAGGACTGAGTTTTGAACTGATATATGGTGCAGCGATCGTCTGATCTTCTTCACATCCTTACTGCCTTGATCCTTAGCCACCTTACGGATGAGAGTCTCTATTTTGAGCCAATCCTCGCCAGAGAGTACTGAATTAGAGCTTCCGTCGGTATCAGAGTGCTTAGGGGTCTCCTTCTTGAATCGATTAAGTATGACGTTGGGTTCAAGGGGTGATATGCCTGTGGCTTAGAAGGACTTGAGAATCAACTCTGGAGTAGATATATTAATCCAGGCCTTCTAGAACAGATGAAAGAAGTCTCCATTCTTGATTAGGGCTAGTCTCTGGCCGTTGTGAAGGTACGTTGTGAGCTCCTTTGAATATGCAGTTGATAGAGGCTTGAACAGCACTACGTCCAGGGGTTGGAGCGTCTGAGTTGAGTGAGGAGGAAGAATAGCCAGGAGTATCTTATTGTTGTCACAATAATCCAGGAAATCCATCGATATATGAGACCCGTGGCCGTTAAGGATAAGTAGGCGCCATTTTCTCTCAGCTTTGGTCTTAGTGTAGCGATCAAACACCTGTTTAAGCCAGGCAATGGCTAGATTGTTGTTTGTCCATCCTGAGGGTGATGAGCTAACTAGAACAGAGTGTACCCCTGGCTTGATTTCCTCCACCCAGCTCTCTTGGATGGTGTTGTTGGCCGACTCATATATGAGCCCGGGCGGCAGCGCTGATCCATCAGCACACACACAAGCTAGGAGCGTCACCCAGGCACGATTGCCATCTTGGAGAGATGCTCTAACCTCCTTCTTCTCCCACATACGTCTGCTGAACACGTGCTTTGTTCTGGTGGTGACTCTAATCATGAAGCCCTTCTCATCTATATTGTACGTATGACGTGGCTTAACGTTATACTCAGCAATCTTATGCTGCAGAAGGTTAAAGTATAACTCATATTTAGTATATGAATCAGCGTTGTGACGTTTGCTGTCCATCCCCGTTGAATATTGACAGATGAGTTTGTTGGAATACTTGTTGATGAAGCGCGTAACCCAGCTCTCAGAGACCTCATTTTGAGCGACAGATGAGGCAAAATTTCGTATCATTTCCCTTGTAGGAGGCAGACGACGAGTATTAAGTATCTCTATATACTTAAGAAGCTCCTGCTCTTGTTGTGGGGTGAGCTGTTGTTGGTTGATGTTCTTAGTAGCTGCATCTGTAGATATTGCCTTGTGCCGCCGCGTTAACGTTGATCGTACAACACTATACTTTTTGCAATTGCAGTATAGCTAAACTGTTTCCCAGGCTTCAAAGCAGCCAGCTCTTTAAGCGCAGCCTCTAGCGACATCGTGGTGTTGAGTTATGGTGTTGTGAAGTATAACGCGTATTGGTGTTGCCCGCGCGTCACGCGAATCCGCGCATCACGCGCACGGACACGGTAATGAATGTTATGTAATTCAACGATGATTTGCACTAGGGTACCAGGGGGTGTAAAAAACACCGCACACGTGCGGTGTAAAATACACAGAAGAAAGCCTGCAGATTACACGGCATTAGGGGTGTATTTTACACTCTAAAAGTGCAGTTAGTATATTTTATACTAAATAAAGAACATAATAACGTACAGTGTCCGTGCACCTCGTGCACGGTTTCATCTTGTGCACGCGAAAACCACCTTTGGCAACCACCAAAATGAGGTTGTAGAGCCACACACAAAAGCTATTATATAGAGATTTTTTATCGTAACAGTCTACTAACTCTTACAATGCTTGCCCTGCTCCTATTTTTTGTTTAGGCGCGTAGTGCGGCTGCTGCGTGTAGTAATTAGTGGAGGTGTTAGGGAAGGCGACGCCTCTACCACAACCTGTGTAGCACCACGCACACGCTGTTTTTTAGCTGCAGGTTCTGTAGGTACCTTTTGTAAGGCCTTGCGCTTGCCTGTTTGGGATAATTAGATAGATTTGGCAGCGTCGCTCTCTTGTTTTCTTCGTTGTTTCTCGGCTTTCTTAGCGGCCTCCCTGAGGGCTTTCTCTTCCTTTATCCTCGCTCGCTCCACCTTCCGCTGCTCCTTCTCTCGCTCCTTCTGAAGCTTCTTCTTAGCTGCCTCTGCCTTACTGCGAGCTTTTGCAGCAGCTTCCTCAGCTTGTTGGCGGGTATTTTGACGCAGCTGAGCTTTGGCTTCATCCACCTTTGTTAGAGACCACAACATCGCGTTAGAAGTATAAGACTTAGAGGTCTGTAGCGGTAGTACTTGGCGGTACCTCCAGGAGGTCTTCTAGGTATCAATTTGGTTGTGTAGGCCTTCATTTTCTACCTCTAGAAGGGAGTTGCGAGCTGCCAAGTAGTTCAACGTGCGAACTAGCTTGCGCGCCTTATAACTTGTAGGGTCCCTCACTGTTTCGTTGCAAAACTGTTCAATCGCGATCCTATTGACGTCAAGCAATAGAGATAGGGTTCGTGGCAGCTCGCTAAGCTTCTTCTCAAATCTATTAAGTATAGTAGGTGGGTTCAGTGGTGAGATACCTGTGGCTTGGAACGCGCTTAGCACAAGCTCAGAGGTAAACGTTTAGTACTAGGCAGCTTGGAATAGCTTGTAGAAGTGATGCTTTTTGATGCTAGTTAAGGCCTGGCTTTAGTGGAGCTGTTTAGTGACTTCTTTGGAGTAGTTGGTACCACAAGGTGAGAAGCAACCCACATCAAGCGGCTGCAACGTCTAGGTACTGTAAGGTGGGTAGATGAGTAGCAGGATCTTATGGCAACGACAATAGTTAATAAAAGCCATTGTTATGTGAGAGCCGTGGCTGTCAAGTAGGAGTAGGCGCCAGCTACTGCGAGTCTTACTCTTAGTCTCCCGCTCAAACACTTGTTCAAGCCAGGCAAGACCAACCTCATCGTTCGTCCAGCTAGAGGGCGTCGCAGTACTATAGGTAGAGTCTTTTCCTGCGTCTAGGTCCTCTATCTAGGATGATTGTAGAGCGTTTGGCTGGCCAGCGAAGATAAGGACTGGCGGCAACGTTAAACTATCAGCGCAGATAGTTGCAATAATCGTTACCCATTCTCTATTGCCATCCTGCAAGCTCTGGCGCTTGCCTTTTGCCTTCTAGCTTGCCTTACTAAACAGCCTCTTGCTTTTATTCACTAATCTAATCGCGAGGCCCTTCTCATCCATATTGTACGTGTGCTGTGGCTTAATAGAGTATTCTTTGATTTTGGAACGTAGTAGGTTGAAATAGTATAAGTACTTTTCGCTATTGTCAGCGTTATGGCGTGTAGCGTCCATGGCGGAGGTCCATTTATATATGAGCTTATCGTGGTGACGGTGCAGGAACCGAGTAACCTAGGCATCTCCAATAGGACTGTGAGCAACTTCAGAGGCGAAATTTTGTACTATTTGCCTTATAGGCGATAGGCCTTGGCTTAAAAGGTCTATTATATAATTACAGAGCTCATCTTCTTATTGTAGGGTGATCTTCTGCTGTTTGAAGTAACTGTGTTCACGCGACGCGCATACGCCTCGGTGCCGCCGCGACAGGGTGGATCGCGACACTGAAAACTGTTCAGCAATTTTAGTATAGGAAGGTTCATCAGCTGCATCTGCTGCGTCACAGGCTTCAAGCGCAGCTTCTAAATCCATGTCGTTGTTGAGTTATCGCGTTAAGGAAATTGACGCGTTATGGTGTTGGCGTGCACGAGATGAAACCGTGCACGAGGTGCACGGACACTGTACCCCACGGGCGAGCTGGTCAACGGGCGAGTCGGTCACTTTTGCTAAGCCCCTACTAAAACCTGACCTATTATAGCCTACAACACCACACTTTAGCACTCTATAGCAGACTACAGCACATAGTATTATTTAGAGACCTCTTCTACATTAATCTTGCATGTTTGCGCATTATGCCTAGTCTAATTACACCTTCTACAGCGCCTTTAGCTTAGCTTACCCTCTTAAGCGCGCACCTGTTTCTTTGCCCTCTTCCTATCACTACGCGCCCTAAACTCCTTTAGAGCTACTAGTCACTGCCTATCTTTAACTATTAGGGTCCCTTCCTTCTAAACCTGCTTTCTTTTATGTGATTTTCGTTGCGTAGCAGCCTTGTTAGCCGCTTAAAGCTCCTTAATTTCCTGTTAAGCTAAACTAGCTTATAGGATAAGATTGCTCCCCCCTTTGCGTAGTGCTTAAGCGCGCTAAGCACAGAGTTTAGTAAGCTACCTTGCTGCTTCTTATACTTCTCTTAAATTAGAGTAGAT
Organism: Didymella pinodella; assembly: GCA_039634465.1. Taxonomy (NCBI): domain Eukaryota; kingdom Fungi; phylum Ascomycota; class Dothideomycetes; order Pleosporales; family Didymellaceae; genus Didymella; species Didymella pinodella. The sequence goes on from CP113351.1 coordinate 492,870, forward strand.
TGCGACCTAAATTCTAGGGTATTGCTTAGGGTTTAGGACTGCTAGGGCACGTTGTTAGTAGGAAGTAGTGGTGATAGAGTCCAAAGCTTCACATTAAGGGCTGATATGACCTGTTCTAGGTTAAATAGGACTAATCTAGCACCTTAGAACCCTCCCTAGATGTTACTAGCAGTAAATACTGCATTATAGGCTGCTTTAAAGCATAGTAGGAACTCTGTCTTTATAAGGTAGGTAATCTAGTTGCGCATAAGCATTTTAGCTTAGCGCCTATACGCTGTCTTTAAAGGGGCAAAACAGCCTATATTAAGTAGCTGCAGGAGGTGTGATAAGTGCGGAGGCATACATAAGGTAACAATCTTGTTATTATTGCAGTATTGCTAGAACTAGAGCGAGTTGTGGCTCTTGTGGCCGTTAATAACTAGCAGTTGGTAGGTACTAATAGTACACTCCTTTATATGCCTGTTAAAGTGCTTTAACTACTTAAAACTAAGCTTATTAGTAGTCTAGCTGTTACTAGAGACTCTAATAACCTAGTCCTAGGGCAGGTCTTCCTCCTTATACTAGCTAGAGAGGTGGTGGCGCGCCTTAAAGATAACAAAGGGCAGGATAGCCTATCCTTTTGCATTAATGCCCTGTATAACTGTTGTCCACTCCTAGTTGCCTGGCTAGACTGCCTTTAGCCTTCCTTGTCTCTCTAAAGCTGTAACAACTGCTCCTTAGGAGATCTAGCCTATCATAAAGCCTGTCTCATTAAAGTTATACGTGTTGTCATCCTGGATACCATACTTAGCTTTAACGTTAGCTACTAGGCTAAACTAGCCCTGTATGATCCTAGAATCCTCGCAGAGGGCTCGCTTGTAGTTATACCTGCGATTAAACTTTACTTTAAGCTCTAGTTAACGCTTTATAAACGTACTAGGCCAGTTTGTGCTAATAGGGCCTAGATTGCGCTTAGCGCGCAGAGAATTGGCTATTGCAGCCACATCTGCTAGCTAAGGGCTAAATCCTTAGGTGTCTAGCTTAAGTATGTGATTAACAATCACCTGCTCCTCTAGATTGTCTAGCCCTTGTGAGTTAGGCATAGTATTAGCTTGTAAAGGTTGTCCTGCGCGTCAGTTGCTTAGTGTGCTTTAAGGTACCCTATAGATAGCTGTAGCGCGTTGTTGTGAGAGATTCGCGTCTTATTTAAGAGCTTAAAGCGCAAGCTATACTTGCGCTTCCTAAGGCGCGTTAATATTATGTTGTTGTTAAGGCATTAGTGTAGGAAGGGTACTTTAGTGGGGGCTTGGCAAAAGTGACCAACTCGCCCGTTGACCGGCTCGCCCGTGGGGTACGTTAAATTAAGACTTTATTATTCTATCTATACTATCTATACTATCTATACTATACAAATTATAGGGAGAGGGAGATAGACAATAAGATAGACAATAGACAATAGATAATAAGATAGACAATAGACAATAGATAATAAGATAGACAATAGACAATAAGATAGATAATAGACGATGGACAATGGACGATGGACAACGAGATAGATAATAGATGATAAGATGGACAATAGACGATGAGATGGACGATGGACGATAAGATAGACGATAAGATAGACGATGAGATGGATGATAGACGATAAGATAGACGATGGACGATAGACGCCGAGATAGATGATAGTTAATGACAAACTATTATAGATGATCGGTTCTAGTGTAAACTTACCTATATATGGTGTAAATAGACTATTTTGCCTAAAAGTGCAGTGTAAAACTATGTTGGCGGTGTCTTTAACACTGCGTTGGTACCCCAGTGTTGGTGAAGCGCTCCAGAGTCGGATATTTCTACCGAAAGTGTCCAAACGTTGGAAGTCAACCAAAGTGGTTACAAGCTCTTACTTCCCCACAGTATTGCTCAAGCGTGTGGTCTGAATCCTATGTCACGCCCACTTCTAACTAACAGTATGAAGCGCTCCGAGGTGCTCAGTTGGGGCTCTCGGCTTCAGCAGGCTCTTGGCTCATACAGCCAGTCTGCGTTTGCATGTCCGCATCGCTACTGTCGCTCATAGGACAAAAGAGTGCATACCTGGGTACAAACCGCATCCGCGTTGCCTCTCCTGCAGCCCCGTTGACTGGATACTGGCCGACAAGAGTACGCGCTCAGTGTATGACGGATGGCAGGTTGATCTGCAGGCAATGTCTCCGCGTCACGCTAGAGAGGGACATTTTGGTCTCCTCGAAACCCCAACGTTCATGCCACGGACATCCAGCCTTAAAGGTGTTACTCTCATCCAGATAAGTTACACTACGAAAACGAGGCGTCGTCTAGGGCCCCTGATGTAACTGGACTACGCCATCACCCCACTCATGTTCAGGCGATGAAAACTTCCACAAAGCACAAAGCATAAGAGCGCTTTCAGATTCTATTGGTTTACCCGAAACGTGTAAAGATGATCGATAAGAGGATCACTACAAGTATAGATTCCAAGTATTTCGACTGTGTTCAAATGCCATCTTCCACACGGGCATTATGGCAGACATAGGCGCAAATCTAGACATGTTCTCGTTCTTTGGAACCTCGGAGAAAACGCAGAACTTTTGTACTGAGTTGCTCCGTCTTCCCAAGCAAAGAGGGAGCGTCAAAAGCTTCGAAATCATAGCATTCCTGATTGGGACGTCCAGAGGCTCTTCATACTGGTGGACCTCTTCTTTGCCGTGTCAAGATATGAATTTGACTGACCAAGAATAGAGTCGCAGTTCTTTGCTCTCCCGCTTGGAACCAGATGAAGGCAAAATAATCCCCTATGTTAATCCCAATCGTGGCTACAGCTTCGTTGGCCAGGGGAATGTAGCTAACATCAGTGTGTACGAGGAAGGTCTTGGCCCTGAGAAGACTCGTGACATCAAGATCTGACTGCTCAAATCAGCACACGACTAACGTTGACACCTGATAGGAAACACTAGACATGGAGGTGACGGGATCTGACCTCTGTTTTACGACACAAACCATTCAGAATTGTCCTCATAGAGCAGCGTTTTGCAGGGTCGGTTCGAGTTGGAAATGAGAGTGAAGTGAATACTCCGGGTATTACAGTTGTGTTGAATCAAAGCTACTATGAAGAAGAGAATCGACGAGTTCTGTTGGGACAGTATCGATCGCTAGGGCGTGAGAGTAAGTACAGCCTGTACAGCACAAAGGGCACCTTCCCATCGCCAAGATGCTTCTTGCCATCAGAAGCAATGCCAGATATGATGGGACTCCTTTCAGATAGCACTGTTCGTTGACGTGTCCGTCGCTGCAGCCTTTTCTCTTCGTCCCCAAACACAGACATGCAAGAACCAAACGCCAACAGCGAGCACGAGAGCCAAAGCCGTGACAGCCAATGCAATCCATCCAACTGGCTCCACATAAGCTACAACAACCATCGCGAGAAACAGGAAAGCCAACAAGATCAGGATCTGCACAAGTAGGCTATAAGAAAATCTGCAAAACATCCAGTAAATGGTGTTGTACCAGCTCGCCCTCTTGACCTTCTTCACATCACCATCTACCTTTCCACCAAACCCGACATGCAATGCCGTTGCCTGGAATTCGATCACAGCCAGACCAACCGTAGAGAACCCGAGAGAAAGCAGAAAGAACAGCCACGCTAAAGCGAGGAAGACGCGCACGTTCTGCGCACGCATGTCGCCATTCGGCGGCGATGCATCGCCGATCGAGGGAATGACCGAGAACGTAATCGACCCGCCGAATATCGACAGTTGGGAGACCATGGGTAATAGTGTCTTGAGCCATTGCAACTCGGACGGCATAGGACCAACAGGCTCGGGCCTGACGTTAGCAGTCCCAGCTCCATGTCCGTGCTCAAGGTTTGGGATGAGCCTGCCGCACATCGATGGGAAGAAACAAAGGCTTGTTCTTGGTAAGTACCGTTATGGCAGCGACGTTTGATTTATACTGATACTGTGTGTGATTGAGGGTATGGGAATAACTTATAAGCCGCGAAGTTCGCGGAATATGGAGTTATCAACATTCTGTATACGTTGTGGGACACACGATGTGTCTTAGGTTCTTAAGCGACATGCATTCAGCCGCACCTGGGCTTCGCCTTGAGCCATCACGCCATTTGGAACCATGTGAATACGAATGGCTTATCAAGCACCATCATTGCGGGGAACGCAGGAGAACGAGCAGCTCCAGTCCGTCGGACCCAATCCCCTCACACCGCGCTCGCTAACACGACCAATCCGAGCAACCTACAACCGAATCAGACTGTGTGACTTGGACCTCAGCAATTCATGGGATACAATCTCGGCCTCTTGATTCGACCAAATACCCTTCGTTCTCTGTACTGCATGTGACAGTGAGCTCACGAGATCCCCGTCACTGTAGGTACATTTGGTTCGGTCGGGGCCGGGCCGCAATCCACGCATCTTCGTGTATAACGCCCACTCCAAAGCGTCCTGCGGCACCTGTCCCTCTTTGTCTCCCTTCAGCAATCAGCATAACGTTGATGTAGCACCAGTCACGTCGCGGAAAGACAGCTTCTTCAAAAAGAGTCAACGACTCTGTCAATTGCAGAGACCTCGACAATAGCATAAAGTCATGTGTGTCTCCTTCGTTGAGGAGATGATTGATAGCTTCTTCTCGCAGGATAATTGAGCCAGCAGAGTTTCCGTGGTGATCGAAGATCCTGAGATTTCCCATCGATTGCATGCAGGTGCCGCCGTAGCTTCCGATGGGGTACCTCGCGCCGGTGATCTTGAAGCGCGCAGTGGTGCTCCAAGACATCAGCTGCAACTTTGAATTCCAGATACCACCCTCGAGGTTGAGTTCGTGTCTTGGGCGCAACTTTCGACTCAGTTCCAGAGGTAGACCTCCTGCATCGAGAACGTTGAGCGTGTGATCCCATTTCTCTCTTGTTTTCTTGTTCATGGTGGGCGTATCCAGCTTCCAAATCGCTTCTCTGTCCGTCAGGAACCATTGCGCTTCGCCGGCAATATATGTCGCATCGACTGACATGGACATTGCTGTAAAGACTATGTTGTATGTTGTTCGCGACAGCCAGCCTGCCCACGTCCAAGACGGATATGGGTATGCCGTGGTTCCATCCTGTTGCCGTACCGACCGGACAAGGAAGCCGCCAATGGTAAACCACAACAAAGCCTCGTGGAAATACCTTTCCGGCAGTCCGGCAATGAAAGCAGTTCGCATTGTTCTCGTCAGAATCGTGATAGCGCCCTGGAAAGCAAATATGATATCCCCAGAATTCGTCATATCGCGATCGCTGTACTGGTAGTGCAGCATCCTGTATGCGTGAAGCGCTTGGATGGGATCAGTACACGGGCTTCGTGATATCCACGCCATCTCTGCATAGTCATCGAACGGCCTTGCCGTATCAGCAGGATTATACAAAGTCGTTCCTACGCGGTGGGTGGAGTGCGCTCGTTGCTCCTCGCCGTGAGTGTCCTCGGCAAACACTGCGCACGAGCACTGGAAGTACATCTGGAGATCGGTGAAATACAACTTGCGGGGCGCCATGAGGAATTCCTGAAAGGTCCACGCGCGCGTCGTCCATCTGCTATCTTCAAACGCAAACTCAACCGACGCACATGGCGCGGCTAGAGTTAGGTCTCCAATCCTTGCCACGGTCTGGGGGCGGATTCTGGAGCCGGTGCGATACCCCGTCAATCCAGTTGGAATGGTCATGGCATGACTAGGGTCCGGCCGATTTTTCGCTATATTGGGACCTCTCTTCGACAGTGGGAAGTCGGAACAGACGATTGTAGCCAGGGCAGTACTGTACACCAGATCCATCTGTCCGATCTGACCTATCTTGTACTTCAAGTCGTCTTGTATAATACAGAGGGCATCTACCCACAGATAGCGCTGCCCTAGCTCGCGAACAAAGGATATCGCATCCTGCACAATAGCGGTCAAGTCTGATAGATGTCTACGAAGACCTCCAGGCAGCAACAAGTCCGTGTAAACAGCCTTCGTGGTCTGGAATGTATTCTCAGCGCCCTTGGGCCAACAGTAGCTCAAGGCTATATATTGGGCGCTCTCCGGGAGACTGCTGAGATTCATGTCTTGGACGTCGATTACGATCAGATCCTTTGGAGCTGAATCAGGAACGGCTGTGGCTGCATCATTGGCCGGGATCTGACAAGCGCTGCCATGCCGGGTCTGGCATATATGTAACCACTTCTTCGCCAGTCCCACATCAACTCTCTGGGGCCTCAACAGTCTCCCTGAGAACAGCGCTGGGCCTTGAGCACCGCCGCCATCCGTGACAAGCGCGAGCTCGTACCTGAGCCCATCCCAGGCTGTGTGGGGCAACAGGTCGATGAGCATCCGGTATCCCTCGTCGACATCCCGATCTCCTTTATCATCACCAGTCGCATTGCTCGCAAACCGATAGCTGTATATGGCCACTTGGCCCTCGTCCCCCAGCTCACGGGCCCGATTGATGTAGTGTTCAGCTGATCGCCAATCATGTCTTCCGCCGCTATGCATCAACGTGTCAAAAACAAGGCGACAGAAATCGCACTGCGAGTATCTCCTATGGATTCCGGGCAGGGTCCCAAGACGGGTAGCATCTTGGGACGAACGGATGCCGGTCTCTGTTCTTGCGGCATGGATTTCTTTCGTGAAGTAGGACTTCAGATCTATCGATGCGCAGTTGTCGCATAGCATCTTCTTCGCGGCGGGTGATTCCAGGCAAGAGCTAGGTTTGATGTCAGTATGGGATAGGAGATGAAGCTGACGTGGAGTGGCGGGGTCATCCTTCCCAGGGCTGCAGCTCGCTTGTTGCGTGGAGACACAGCAAATCCAAGAAAAGACATTGTGACTGCTAGAGTTTAAGTAGATGTTCGTGAAGGTACGTTCATATTCATGTCCAGTCGAATCAAATACTAATGTTGTCTCGGTCTCCCTTACAACTTATTTGCTGTCTCTTGTTGACGAAAGCAGAGAACCCCTCCTGTGGATAAGCACACACACTTACACATGAACAGAACTCAACACGTTCCTTGCTGTGATGTGCAGCATGCTCCATCGCCATATCGTCCAAAAGTAGGCACTACTTTCACCAGAGATTTCTGCCAATGCTCATTTAACCTTCTGGGCAACCTCTTCAACATCCTGGTCACCCTGACCACTCTGAAGGTATACCAATGTAAACAAGCCGGTCAGAGTCAACCAGACATTTCCCCAAACGCCAATACCCATGCTAGTGTTGTAATGGGTGTCGAGCTTGTAATGCTGATACGCGCCGATACCAGTCGTAATGTGGTGGAACACAGTAGCCGCAACAACAGCCTTCGCGTACGGCAGAGCTCCATTGTTCCTGTTTGACTTCAAAGCCCTGGGTGCATCGGCGCTGTGAATCGCTTTCGGAGCCGGAGATAGCGGAACGGCGTTTGTGAAGGATATGAGGATCAAGGCAAGGGTAACAAGGCACCAGCCGTCGTTGCGGACGTTGTAGAGTTCGAGGTCGTTTGCTTCGAGTAAGGCTTGTGAAGGCGGTCGGAACCCTGGGTTGTTAGTGATGAGGGAGAGTTTGTGGTTGGGAAGAATGCATACAGCCGACGACCATTAATGGGTCGTAGACACGGCAGGCGCCGCGAAGACCGTACCAAAAGGCTGTGCCGTAGGCATAAGCGTGGAAGATCTTGTCGGTGTCAGTAAGTCATGCTGATATTCCGAGCTCATTCCGGTTGTGGTTGGAGCCATTGCTTACTGCTGAGTTTACTGAAGGCATCTTCGTTCAGTTAACCGGATCTCTAAGCTGTCAAGCTCTCACGGCTGGGTAACAGGGTACTTAAAGCTACCAACGTCACGCATGTTGTGTACGTAGCTCAGCAGAAGCAAATACGCGCAACGTCATAGTTAGCGCGAGAAGAGCTACTTTGGTGTTGCGGGGCTGCAGGTCCCAGGAGCATGGAAACCCCCCGCGGGAACGCCATGCATCTCTAGCATCATTGGACCCAGTTCTCTTTCAAAGACGGGAAATTCGGATCGAAATTGTGATCTTGAGGGCGATAGACCTGATAACCGAGATCTTACACACGGAGTTAGGACCAGGTGCCATCCCCGCAACGCATGGAACCCGTCAAAACGTCATGGTGCGTCTTAACGCTGGGCATCAATTTGATTGTGCATCAAGCACCTCTGCTCCACTGCCGTCTGGTCTTACATTCTCGAGTCAATGTTCTATTCTTAAATTGTTGTGCGACTACCTATCCACAATCAACGACGGGGCACTCTCAAGCGTGCAACATCACTTCTTCGCGATCAAACGCGACCTTTGGCGATCACCGAACCGAGCTTCAACCATCTGGTCGCGATGAGAGCCAAGAAACCCGCTGCCATGATCCCCGCTCCACAAAACCAGACACTGCTGAAGTTGTGGATAGCATCGGTACCATGGCCTTTCACTGCTCCTGAGATAGGGTTGCCGAGCAAGCCACCGAATGCAGCGACAAGATATGCAAGACCTAACCGTACGCCTATCTCCGCGCTGTTGGGCGACAAGTCGGTGATGGTCGGTCCAGGGATGATGATGACACCGCCAGAGAGGAACCCGTAGACGATACTAATCGCGATGAGCCCCGGTAAGTTCTGCGCCAGCGGCAGCATACACATCGTAATGATGCACGCAATGCTCAATGGCAACAACGTGTTCACGCCCCCGTATCGGTCGGCAATGTAGTTGGGCACGAAGCGGCCGAAGATGTTCGCGGCGTTCATGATGCTGAGCAAGTTGAAAGCCATGTCTTTAGACACGCCCAAACCAAGCGCATACTCCTGGATGAAGAAGAACGGCACGAAGGAGGAAGCCACGAAGAGAGCGAAAGCACATACGAATGCTGAATAGGGAAGGTCTTTGAAGTGGTGGAAGCCAAAGTCGGAGCCTTTCGAGCCGTTCTGGCGCTGGAGTCGCATAACCGCAAACGCAACCAGGTTAGTGAGCAGGATGACAAGTGCAAATGCACGAACAGTCCACGCAAAGCCAATGCGGATGAAGAGCGAACGCATAGGAAGCGTGTAGACGATGCCAGCTGTCAAATGTCAACCTCTGTCCCTCATCATCAAAGAGACTCGATCTGCTTACCAACACTCGCACCTGTCGATGCAAGACCTGTCGCCAACATCCTCCTCTTCTCGAAAAACATGGCCAAGATGACTACCGGTACGATGGCTAGCAGTCCACTCCCGATGCCCATGCAGACTCCCTGAGCGAAGAGAACCGCCCAGAAGCTCTTAAAAAAGGAAACCACACCCAACCCCACAACTTCCAAGATGGTACCAGCCGCGATGAGACTTTTGAGATAGCCTCGATCGAGCAATACACCAGCAGGAAGACAGCCAACCGTGGTGAAGAAGAGCTGGATAGATCCAATCCAGGCAATGGACGCAGCGTCTACGCCAGGCATGAGGGTATCCACGTAATAGGTTTGAAACACACCGAACGCATTCGGGAGGCCTGAGGAGTGTCAGCGAGCTTGGTCAAGCACGGCTCGGCGAACGGACCCCAGCTGTTTGCGAAGATGATGAAGCCTCCGAGGACCTGCATCCAGGCTACGTAGCCGCGGTCAACGGGGTAGTCATCGTTGTCCTGCGGACTGCGAGTGACTTCATGTGCTTGGATCTGCGATATCCGCGATTCTGACTCCCGGCTTCGTGCCAGCAAAGGCTGTGTTTCGTGTGCCATGGCGAAAGGTGAATTGCTTCTGAGGCAGAGCACGAATTGCCGGTGTTGGATCACGATGCGCCTCAAGGGGTTTCGTTGTGGATACAAGCTCGAAAGTCACGATTTTTGGGGTTCGTCATTCCGCGGCGCAAGCAGGGTTCAGTGGTTCACGTGGGGAAGGCGCGGTGAAGGTTGTCCGGAATCAGGAAGGTGAGCCCCACTTCACTGCAGGAGCAAGCGAGCTCGTACTTTTTGTCAGGTACGTCATCCTACAATTCGGACAGTACCGACACAAGGTGCTGACCATTGTTAGCGATCGCTTTGTCTTAAAAAAGAAGCAGCCTGTTTTCTTTGCGGTTACTCCACGGCATGCAGCATCACTCCCGGATAAGTTGCAGCCCATTCATCCTACAATAAGTACGAATCAATTGGGCAGGGTTCCGTCTATGGTTTGCCAAAAGGTATCTCACAGTGGCAGTGTAAGGCTCATGAAAATCCACAGTCCATCATCAGTATACCAACATGTGTCTTTGCCATTCCGTCGACTGCAACGCAAGTTTATGTCCTACTACCCACGATACTCTTGAACCCCATACTACCTACAGTCAGCTTCCACAACTACAAAACACAGCCCTAACACCAGTCTCCACTTGGAATCTTATCATCACGAGTGACAGTCTATCAAGACCAGCCGTCATACCTACGCATCACGCTGCTTATCTCGGCACCAGCGATGATCAACATCAAGACAAAACTCCTTAAGTATGGTTCATGCCAACGAGGTGACTGGCAGATACAATTTTAGATCAGATACTTACCAGTGCGCAAACGACCAAACCACGTTACAGGATCTATGGTGGTTTGAGGCAGTACCGCTTCAAAAAAAATCTGCTCTGGAATGAGCTGTGGAACGCGATTTGTCCATGCATGACACGGTTTCTTTGCGAAGCGAGCGCAAGATGCTTGGTGGAGACTTGGAGCAAGGGGGACTTACTACAGAGGACTACTTCTATGAGTCGTTTCGCGTTGGTGAGATGATGTATCCTCGTCGTGTTCAGCATATCTTGGATGCTCATCCTTCTTCTCATCGCCAAGTATGCACTCAATTCGATACATTCATAGTGGGATCGCATAGGTACCCTTGCAGTGTTCGCCATCACTCTTTCTGTAGTGACTCAGACGTCCCGCCATGAGTTTTTGGTCGCATCTGCTGGGTGCTGTGCGATTCTCTTCGTCTTCAGTGGATCGCGTGCAAGTCATTGCATTGGAGGTGGGGTTCGACAAGCTGCGAGGCGTCCGGTGAAAGCGAGATGATCAGCAGTTACATACCCGTGCCGAGAAATGTTTGGTGGTAGGGCAGCTGTTCACGGGGCGTTGGCGAACCCATTGTGGGTCTGGTGAGGATGAAGAGGTGTAGTAGTGGCCGCTTTTACTGCGGTGCCTCGCTACTTCCCTAGCAACAGCTTCGACCCACTCGTACAACAGAGCGTGTGCAACGACAGCTGCAGCTCCGTCGGGGCTCCCGTGGCTAGTGTCCGTGACGGGTGTCGAGGTCGCAGCAGTGAGTCAGTGTTTGGGCTGCGAACATGTGGATGGGTTAACACGTAGCCAGTTATGACGTGCTGTTTTGGTTGTGCTCGAATTGTGCGTAGGGGCTGAGACGGTTGCCAGAGCTGATCAAGGCAGGATTGCGATCTGGAGGGGGATTTATCTCGATCACATTGGGATTGTGTGTGGGTTGTGCAAGGAGCAGCCTTGTGTCACTGGTCGTGTGAGACGAGATGTAGAGTTCTAGGTTGTCAAGTCCGGCCAGAAAGCAGTCGAGCAGCGTCCAGCTTGGGCGCGGCATCTCGTAAGGACATGCAAGACGACCGGTCACAGATGCAGGTCGAGGTCAAAATGTGAACGTCCAGTCGAATCAGTTCTGATTTAGAATTGATCGAACTGGTGTTGTCGTGGTGCGGCGTGCGTTGTCCAGCAGAGCGGTGGAGCCCAGGCACGGCCCAGGGTGGTGGTGGGCGTGGTCGCGCCTGACAACGAGTCAAAACACGGCGCCGGCCCAACCAACCAAGCAACGTCACAGACGCTCGAAGGACCAAGCCAGATTAGCTCCCATTGATATCGCATATCACCGCCCGCTATCGATAGTTTGCAGACACACTCGACGCAAACCCGCCTTTCGCTGCTCTGCTCTGCGCTGCGTTCCCCTCTGGACGATTTCAACGCGCTCCCAACCTCGTCGCCTCGTCGACGCGCTCGCTCCGCAAACGTAAACAGACGCATGTCGCCGTCGCTCGCCGGGTGAAGTGCGGACCGTACCGCATCCGGGGCCACAGCTGGGGCACCACAGGAGGGAGACAGCAAACCATGGCCGGCCAGGCGCTGCCAACGCGGTTTCCGTGCTGGTGCAAGGCCGTGTACTCGTGGGGAGGAGAGGTGAGTTGCGACGCCCCGACGCGCTGCTTTGTTTGTGTGCGAATCGCTGACCGCCATTTCCCGCCGGGCAGACCAAGCGCGACCTCGGCTTCATCGAGGGCGACCTGATCGAGGTGCTGAATGCCGGCGACGGGTCGTGGTGGATGGGGCGGCTGAAGCGCGACCGGCGCATGGTCGGGCTGTTTCCGAGCAACTTCGTCGAGCTGCTGAGCGAAGACTACCAGCCATGGAGCGGCAGCCGCAACGGGAGCTCCGAGGCCGTCTCGCGGCAGAACAGCGCCCAGGCGCAGGCGCAGGCAAAGCCCGTGCCGCAGAAGCAGAAGAGCATGTTCCGCAAGCCCTTCACAGCCTACGCGGCGGCAGGCGCCCCGAACCCAGCGGCCGCCGCGCGCGAGAGGCTGCGACAGGGCGCGACGCCGCAGGCCGCGAAGACGACGAAGCCCTTCTCGTCCATGAAGCGCGACTCGACCGAGAGCAGCCGCGAGAGCCCGTCGCCCAAGCCAGCACCAGCACCCACCGCCGCCGTCGCGAGGGGCCCGTCCCACCTGCGCGCCGTATCGCCGCGACCGGCCTCGAAGCGACCCGCGACGTCGCCCGCGAATGCGAGCGTCAACAGACACGGCTCGCACGCCCGCACAAACTCGCACCAGCCTGCGCAGGCCTACCAGACCCACGCCTCGAGGGCAGTGTCGCCTGCCCCGCCGCCCTCGAGACACGGCTCGGGCACCCGTGCCTACCACCAGCAGCAACAGCAGCAGCAGCCCAGAGCAGTGTCTCCAGCGCCGCCCCGCCAGCAGCACCAGCCCCGCGCCGTGTCGCCCGCGCCTCCCCCACAGCAGTACCGCGCATACGATAGAGGGCCCTCGCCCGCGCCCTACTCTCGCTCCATCTCGCCCGCACCGCCGTCCAGACATGGCTCGTACGCTCGAGGCCCTTCGCCTGCACCGCCGTCCAGACATGGCTCGTACGCTCGAGGCCCTTCGCCTGCACCACCTGCGCAGTCGCAGTATCAGTACCATAGAGCTGTGTCGCCTGCACCGCCACCTCAGCATCAGTACCATAGAGCTGTATCACCTGCACCGCCACCGCAACAGCACCACAGAGCCGTCTCGCCAGCCCCACCGAGGCAGTACCAACCAAGGGCAGTCTCCCCTGCACCTCCCTCGCAATACCGCGCATACGACCGAGGCCCGTCCCCCTCTCCCTACCAGCGTGCAATCTCTCCGGCACCTTCGTTCCAAGATCGGCCTCAGTCTCGAGGCGTCTCACCCGCTCCTTCGCCTCAACAGTACTCACGTGCTGCCTCCCCCGCACCCTCGTCCCAGTATCGCGCCTACGATCGTGGGCCGTCACCTTCACCTTACCAGCAGCAGATCAGTCGGAGTCCGTCGCCTGCCCCGCCGCAGTTCCAGAACCAGAACCAATTCGAACCTGACGAGGAAGCTGATGGCCCGCCTCCACCGCCTCCACCCCACCGTGTTGCATACGATCCAAACCGAGCAGTGTCACCTGCGCCACCTCCCCAGGACCGCTTTACCACCCCAGAGCCGCCCTCGCCGAACCCACAGAAGTTTACGCCTTCGCCACTCACAAACGCTATGAACGATGTCATGTCCTCGTTGCAAGACATGACTTCGCCAGAACAAGAGACACCCTCGAACCCTTGGTCTCCGGACGCTTTCGACCAGGTCCACCAGGCCTCGGCAAGGATGGCTGGTCTCCAGACCGGTAACAGGAGTGGCAGTCGCATGGGCGACGACGACGATGATGAGCCCGTGCAAGGCCCCCCAGACGTTGACGACTATGTGAAGCGCATGGAAAGCCGCCTCCGACGTATGCATCAGATGGAAGCCAATAAGAAGAAGAAGGACGACATGTTCATGGGTGACAGGAGCACTCCTCCACCAGTCCCGTCTAAGAACCCGGGATACCAGAGACCTGGACCCTCACCAGTCAAGGACAGTCCAGGCGTCGAACGCAAGCAGACACTGCGCCATCGCAAATCGGTCCACGATCTCGGAAAGAGCCTAGGCAGATCCTTCACAAGCAAGACGAACTCCACGACCGCGACCGAGAGCACTAACCGTAGCTTGATGTCTGGGTACTCTGCGACAGCCATGAGCTCCACTAGCGCTGGCAGCTACTATCGCAAGAAGTTTGCCGGCGACACGTCTCGAAGCGCAATTGGCAATCGTCCAACAGGGACCGGCTTTGGCTTCGACGACGGACGGCCAGAGTCACCCTTCACTGGCGTCACTTATCACTCTAGCCATGCTTCAGGCTCCCAGTCCCGACCTGGTTCGAGCGATGAGCAACAGCAGTCCACACAGCCCAGCACACCTGGTCCTGAAAACCCCGATCCTCTTGGTGGTCTGACAAAGCCCAAAGAAAGACGCAGCGGCTTCTTCCGAAAAATGATCGACTCTGCAAAGACTCAGGCAGCCAATGCGCGAAGCACCATGGAGACCATCAGCAGGCCAGCATCTCGGGCAGCCAGTCGTGCGGCAAGTCGTGCCGCCAGCAGGGCAGGTAACCGCATTGATCGCATGGACACTAGCACGCCTTCCACAGGCTTTGCTGGCGGTTCCGCAGCACAGCAGCCCACACCCAGCAGAGACGGAGGCCTTGGTACGACAGACTGGGTGCAAGTGCGCCGCGATGTCAACCGCTCCAACTCCTTGAGCAAGAACGAGCGCATGGAACGGGTAGAGCGCTGCCAGATGATGGATTACCCTGCTTTCGACCCAGTTGAAATTCTAAATGAGTCGGTCGAAGGTGACGAGGGTCTTGACGGGTTGCCGATTGCTGAGCCTGTCGACTTTGCTGCATGCAACCTAGCTCACGTCGACAAGGGTACCCGCTTTATCAACAGTATTCCTATGGGCACCACGTCGGCTGCTTTGGCTCAAGGCTACGTCTGCAGGCCGTTCAGAAGCGATGTGCAACGTCTGCGGGCCATCTTCACCTGGGTCAGCGAGCGCATCACCTGGGAAGAGGACTTTGAGGGCGAGATGGACACTCGACACGTTCTGCAGAGCAAGCGCGGATGCTCGCAGGAGATCGCCATGGTGGTCGCCGAGATGTGTGCTGCAGTTGGACTGCACGCTGAGGTTGTTCGCGGTTACTTGAAGACGCCTGGAGAGCCTCTGGATCTCGAGAGCGTTGCGCGTCCGAACCACTCGTGGAACGCCGTCATTGTCGACGGTGAGTGGCGCATCATGGACTGCTCGCTTGCAGGCCCGACAAACCCCAAGCGTGCACACTTCTCCATGGCTGGCTCTCAGGTCGCCGAGAGCTGGTACTTCCTCGCTCGGCCTCTCGAGGTCTGCTACTCCCACGTCCCGCTTCTGCCAGAGCAGCAGCATATCGTCCCGCCACAGCCCCACGACATACTCATGGCTCTCCCATGTGCTACGCCCACTTACTTCAAGCATAGCCTGCAAGTCGTTGACTTCGACACAAGCATGCTGAACCTGGACAACCTTGAGATGGCTCACATTTACGTCAATGTCCCTGAGAATGTCGAGTGTGTCGCCGAAGTGGAAGCCAGGGCGGTGTCGCAGGATGCTGACGGTGACTTCTTCGAGAACGGTGACTTCGTTCGCAAGCCGGCGCTGGCACAGGCAGAATGGGTTGGAGGCCAGAAACGCTACACAGTCAAGGCCCTGCTGCCGGGAGACGAGGGTCAGGGTGTGCTCAAGATTTACGCCGGGCCTCGTGGACTGATGGTGAGTTCTCACCAATACTTCAAAAAAGTAAGACACTAACAGGTTGCAGCACTCCAACAAGCAGAACCCGCACACTCTAGCCGTGGGCCTTCCGATCACGCACACTGGCAGCAACCCTCCATACTCCTTTTTGACGCTGCACCCAACACCTCACGCACAGCGTCACGACCTTTACGTCGCTCAGCCTCAGTGCTCTAATCTCGTCCTCAACAACACATTCGTCTTCTGTGTCCGCCAGCACCCCTCGTCAACGACTCGCACCGAACCAGAGACCCCGCTTACTGGGCGCGCATCGCCCAATCCCTTCGCGCGTCCTGCATCGGCTATGAGCATGCAGTCAATATCCGCCACTGGCAGCAACTACACCAATCCTTCCCAGGCCTCCTCGGGATCAAACGGCAGCAGCTCGATGAAGCCCGCCAAGCTCGCCATCCAAACACCCAGTGGCAAGATCATCAGATTGACGAGGAAGACCGAGCATGTCAGCGTACTGACTGATGCCGACGGTACCGCCTGGGAGACGGTCATCAAGATCGGAGAGAAAGGCACTTGGCGCGGCCTGGTGCTCGCAGATAGGAGCGCACGCTGGTGTGTCTTCGCCCAGTGGGAGTGCGCCTAGGAGGCAGTCACGAAAGACCGCTGGGGATTCGACTAGGCTCAGCCTGTGTTGTGACGATGGGACGTGTAGGTGGAGATATTCGCTTCTTGGTCGAAAAGTTCTGCATGTACGTTTTGGTAATGTTTCGGCGTTGGTAGAGCAGATTCTGGATATAGCATTGCATAGCGGGTGTTGGTTTGTTTAGTCTGGGGTATTATATGATACGATGAATGGAGGCATGTCTGCGACTTATCTTTTATTTTGATATTACGATTTATGCGTTCTTTGTTGATTGGATTTAGCTTTGGCTATGTGATGATCATCGTGAAGTGCCACAGGAGTCGCACCTCTATCGATAAGCTGCCCCGCCAACCACTCACCATCCCACCAAAACTTCTCCGCCAGTGCTTTGACACCTCCACAGTACACCATGGACGCCCAAATCGCCGAGTGGCAGACCCGTGCCGAGGCACTCAAACCTCTCAACCTCAAGCAGATTGAGCCCAGCCTGCAGGAGCTCGACGCCCACCTCACCCTCCGCTCGCACATTGTTGGCTACACCATCTCCGATGCCGACACCACCGTCTGGAAGACACTGCGCGAGAACCGCGTCGCACACGCCTTCGTCAAGCAGAACCTGATGCCCAACCTGTGCAGATGGTTCCGGTACATCGAGGAGGCGTACCCCCAGTCTGTTGTCCTGGCTGAGAGGCCAAAGGAGGCAACAAAGGGTGGTAGGGGCAAGAAGGAGGGCAGCAACGACGATGCAAACTTCGACATTGGTCTGCAGGATGTTGGCGACGGTACGGGCATCGTCACACGCTTCCCGCCTGAGCCTTCGTAAGTGCTGCGAAGAGGTTGGACGGGGTTGGTTGACTGACTTACAACAGAGGCTACCTCCACATTGGACACGCAAAGGCGGCCCTGCTCAACGACTACTTCGCCCACACCAAGTACAAGGGCAAGCTTATCCTCCGGTTCGACGATACCAATCCCAGCAAGGAGAAGGAGGAGTTTCAGGACTCGATCGTCGAGGACTGCGCTCTTCTTGGTGTCAAGCCTGATCAGGTCTCCTACACTAGCGACTACTTCGATGACCTTTATGAAAGGGCTGTGCAGATGATCAAGGATGGCCTCGCCTACGCCGACGACACTGCGCAGGAGAAGATGCGTGCTGAGCGCATGGATGGCATTGCCAGCGAGCGCCGTGAGATGAGCCCTGAGGAGACCCTGGCCAAGTTTGAGGAAATGAAGAAGGGCACTGCTGAGGGCACAAGGTGGTGCATTCGTGCAAAGATGTCTGTCGACAACCCGAACAAGGCCATGCGCGATCCCGTCATCTACCGCTGCAACCCCGAGGATCACCACCGCACCGGCTCCAAGTGGAAGATGTACCCCACCTACGACTTCTGCTGCCCCATCGTCGATTCGGTCGAGGGCGTCACACACGCTCTGCGTACCACCGAGTACAACGATCGTGACGCGCAATACCAGTGGTTCATCAAGGAGCTCAAGCTCCGCAAGGTTCACAACTGGGGCTTCGCTCGCCTGAACTTTGTCCGTACCGTCTTGTCTAAGCGTAAGCTGACCAAGATTGTCGACGCTGGGTACGTTTGGGGCTGGGACGACCCGCGCATGCCCACCGTTCGTGGTGTCCGCCGCCGCGGTGCCGTCATTCCTGCTCTCCAGGAGTTCATCCTGAAGCAGGGCCCCTCAAAGAACATTGTCAACCTCGACTGGTACTCTTTCTGGGCCACCAACAAGAAGCACGTCGAGCCCACCGCCGCGCGCTACATCGCCATCGACGAGGACGCCAAGGTCCCCGTCACCGTCGTCGGCGCACGCGAGGGCGTCATCACCGAGGATAAGCCCAGGCACGCCAAGTACGACCTCGGCAACAAAAAGGTCGTCTTCAGCAAGGACATCATCATGGAGCAAGCAGACGCACAGTCCTTCGCCCAAGACGAAGAAATCACCCTCATGAACTGGGGCAACGCCATCGTCCGCAACATTTCCCACTCCATCAACCCCCTCTCCAAAGACGGCTTCAAGACCGTCACCGGCCTCAAGCTCGAACTCCACCTCCAAGGCGACGTCAAAAAGACGTCTAAAAAAGTCACCTGGCTGTCCAAGGACCAAGACCTCATCCCCATCGAGCTCGTCGACTTCGACTACCTCATCTCCAAGGACAAGCTCGAGCCCGAGGACACCCTCGAGGACTTCTTGAACAAGAACACAGAGACTAGGGTCAAGGCCGTTGCAGACTGCAACGCCGCGGAGCTCAAGGTCGATGATATTATCCAGTTTGATCGCAAGGGGTTTTTCCGCATCGACAAGGCGTTCAAGCACGGCCAGGCGATCCAGGCGTTCCAGATTCCGACCGGTAAGGCGAAGTAGGGCATGCGTATAGATTCACAGATGTGAAAACAATCAAGAAAGACTGTCCTCTCTCTCTATGAAGTTTTTTTTTTTTTTGCAAATTCCTGACTATTGGGCTCGCGCCGTGTATACCCCTTTCAGCCTCCGTCACTCCTTCTCAGCATCACCACCCGACCATCACACTCTCCGCCATCCCCGCCGTCCAGCACCGCATCGCACAGCCCCCACCCGTATCCACACCCACCGCACAACCCCATTCCTCATTTCCATCGCAGCTCGCGAATCAGCCTGCACGCCTTCACTTCCACAGCAGCATATTCTTAGCGGGCATGCAGTGTGATGGTTGGTTCAGCGGGCGTTAGCGAAGCGCAGCTCGTGAGACGGACGGAGAGCTCCGACCAGGGAGTTTGTGGCGGGTATTGTAGGAATGAGAATGAAAGTGGGCTGAGGAGAGTTGCAACTGAGTGTGAGGTGTGGCCACGGATTCGATTTGATGCTAGAGCGTTTTACGAGTCCTGTTGTGTTGTGTTGTGTTGATATGATATGGTGTGATATGATATGATAGCGGGTATGAACACGTCCGCAGGATGCAAGTCTTTCATCCAGGAAAAGCAAAGCAATGAAACTGAATCGGGGTATATAACATAATCTACCTCACCCAACCTCCCCATGTACACGAACCCTCACCCCTCCCTTGGCATAAACATGCACAGTCCCCTCCTGCGAATCCCACTCAAACACCCCCAGCTTTCTCCCATTCGCGCCAAAAGCTCGCAGTGGAATGCGGGGTTTGACGCGCTTCTGGACTGCGGGCGGGCTTACAAAATCCGCGACGAGGGTGTGTTTGCGCTTCTTACTCACGGGGACGGGCGCGGTTGATGCGTGTGATGTGCGTGATAACGCTGGGCGACGATGCGATTGCAGTGTTGGTGCTGTTGATACCGGGCCCGCTGGCGCAGGGGATAGGGGGGAGGTTTGGGGAGGCGGTTTCAGGGGTGTTGCGAGGCGGGGGCGGTCGGCGCTGATTTTAAGGGTGAGGGTGCGGGATGCGAGGGTTGCGGTGCGTTGGGTGCTGGATGAGTAGTAGGTGCTGGGGGATAAGGGTGTGTGTGTTTAGGGTGGGTTGCTGGGTTTCTTGGATAACGGCGTCTGGTGGCGTTGGATGAGACGAAGTATCTGATCTGCGTGGGGTGGTTTGAGTAGTGTCTTGCGTTGTTCGGTATGTTGATGAGCTTGCATGCGAGTCCCTCGCGTACTTGACTGCGAGTCGGGCGACTTCTTTGGCGTGGCCGTCGAGGTTGTCTGCATTTGGTACTCCCAACTTCTGTTCTGCCATCTGCTCGAGTTCTTCGAGGGTCACGCAATCCTCCCATGTTCGATCATTGTGCAGTTTCTTGATGCGAGGATGACGTAGCATCTCGAAGGTCTCGTTCTGCAGCTTTTCGAAACCTCCGCCTAGGATCTCGGCAACGAACGGTACTCGGAATGCAACTGTCATGCGACGGCCATACCCTTTCGATTGTTTGATGCCGAAGTGGTCTGTCTGACCATCATCATGCAGGTTGGCTTGTCGCACGTAGCCGTGTATATTGAGATACTTAAGGTCGGGCTTTGGTATGCACTGATCTAGACCTATAGTCGCAACGGTCTTATAGACAGGCTTCGCCTCGGTCCTTTGTACTTCGGCCTTGTTTGTAAGACATCCCAGGTGGAAATGCGTCTAGTGCAGAGGTTTCAAGTCTGACTTTGGCGCGAGTTGCGCATCGAAGCTGGCGCCGATGACTGCAAAGTCGCCTAGATCGCGTTCACCGACCATGTCGCCCAGATAATCCTTCTTGAGCTTGATAAAATACCCTGGTCGACGTGATCCCTGTTCATATAACAGCGGAAAGTAAGGCGCATGGAGCGGCTTCAATACGAGCCCTTCCTCGCAGCGGGCAAGGTTCCTCGCGAATACCTCCTTGAGGTCTGTGACACCGTCCCCTGTCTTGAAATTGAGCAATGTCCATTCCGAGCGCATCGAACGACCCGGCTTGCTTTGAACCAGATCCCTGAGCAGATTGCGTCGTTCTTGTAGGCAATGACGTAGGACCGGCTCGTTGTCCAAGACCAGAACGTCGAAAAATACGATCATGAGATGTTCCCACTCGTGGGGCAACGAATCCTGCAGCGTCCCGATGAAGGATCCAGACCGAGAAATATGCTTGCGAATCTTGGAAAATGGCATGATTTTCTTCTCCTTCTCACTGTAAAGCACCATCTCACCTAAGACAACGCACTTAGACTTGAAGACGCAAGTCGGCAGCCCAATACGCAAAGCTTCGCGTATGGTCGAGTGAAGCGCTGATCGATCTGCCGTCGCGTCCTTGCCGTTTTTCGAGAATATTTTGATGTCTCGCGGCGCGTTTTCCAAATCGACGTGGATCTCGCAGTATTCCCCACCGTACTTGTTCTCGGCTGCCCAGGCGTGGCTGCCGACCATCTGGAAGCAGTGCTTGAACGACCAGGCTTTACGGAAAGCCGGACGTCCAACTTTGACTCCAACCACGGGTCTCAGCTTGTGCGCTGCTTCTAGCCGCATGGACTTTCCTTCAAGGTTGCCAGGCACCGCTGGGTAGCAACTCAGCTCGCCTCGAAGCATATCAAAGACCGCATCAAAGTCGTTTTGAAACATCAGAAGGTCCGGCAAAAGAAAGTGGTACTGTCCAAGAATGTAATTCTCGTCCAATGCGATGGTGCAATGGTCCCGTAAGAGAAGGCGTACCAACCACTTGGCCTCCCATGACTCCAGTCGCACAAGTATATCCTTGAGCTCCTCATCGGTCTGCACGTGCCAGTTTCGTTGTGATCGAATGGCTGCATCGGAAAATCTGTATCTGGCTGCAAGTTGTGTGAGGAGCCTATCAACTCTTCCAACCGATACCGGGCGCCTAGAGGAGAAGGTTCCATCCCAAGGTTTCATCGCTCGTTCCGTATACACGGCCAGATCCCCGTGCTTGCCAGTCTTCCACCCATCGAATAAGGCTTTCTGGCCATGATTGAAATTGAGTAGCTTGCTAAGCTTCTTGGCCAGGAGCGGTGGCTGCAAGCCGTACACTCGATCCCTCCGGTGATTAGGAAACAGTGCGGATAATATAGCAGCTCCGTCAGTTTTAGGCTCGTCCAGAGCACGTCTGTGATTGTTGAACCAGTTTGAAATGATCTGCCGAATGCTTTCCTTCTCCTCTTTGGGTTGCAGACGCAGATGGAGAGTAGCAATGTTCTCGATACTCTGCAGTAAACTGCATATCGCGTCGAAAGAAATGGGCATTAGGAATGTATGGTTATGTATGAATGTTGAGAGGGGTAGGCCAAGTAATGATCCAGAAGTTGCTGGGCCTCACGGACACTGTGCGGGTACTGATAGGAAAGAACCCTTCGAGTGCTCGACCAGGCCCTTCCCGCGGTTGAGCGATCGGTCGAAAAGCAGTCACAATCCTCGGTATCAGTGACATGATATTTGTGGACTTGCAGCCTGCCGTATGTAATATCAGGGTTCCGGTGTCAAAAGCAATGGCTCCAAACCTAAGAGAGAGTGTGAACAGAGCGTTGGACGCGGGCCTAACGCGCCCTTTACGTGAGGTGAAAGGGGAACTGGTGGGGTGCCAGATTCATCAACGGGAAAACGCGCTAATGCAAAACATCACGGGATCGCGCGTCAGGCTAGTCTCCACAAGACCCTGCCCACGCAACGTGGATGAGTGTTATGACGAGCAGTTTTGGCACTTATCTCGCCCTCTCTCATGTTGTAGAGCGATAATGCTCGCGGTAAAGAACCTGAATCGGTTATATGGCATGAGGCAGGCTTTGAAAAGTGTATCTTCTGTCTTTAGCCGTTCCTGACGTCACGAAGGCCTTTGGGCGGCTTCGTTTCGTGCTCCTGATAAGCCACATTGTCTACGGTCAATTCAGTAGAGCATCAACAGACTCCTGTTCCTTCGAATCTTGATCACCGTGAGCACAACCGTTACGCGTAGACCCACATCGGGACTGACCGGAAGTAGCGTCATGAGCCACAACGACCCTCGCTCAGAGGAAGCGAAGGAGAAAGACCTGATATCACGAGGCGACTACACATCAACACCTGTTGGCAAGGCGACATTTTTCTTGGCTCGTGCAGTCGAGCCAATACTCCAATATGGCATCCTTGCCCATGGAATGGGCACCCCTATCCTTCAACGGCTTGGACTTCGAACACTTCCGCCAGGACTTCCAGCGCACACAGGCATTGCCACTATTGACCGCCTTGGTCTTTCGCCCTACAGGCTCGTTCTCCTAGGCATGTCGGTTGGTAGTGCCGTGAAGCAGAACATCTGGGTTTCGCTCCTCTCCGGAGAGCCAATGCCTGTTGTCCCAGCTATCCAGATCGGTCTGTTCAATGCTTTCTTCAACAGCATCAGCAGCTATGCATTCATTCTCAGCGCAACATCAGCATCCACAGAGGCAGACTTCCCTCAGCCATCTCTCATTGTTGGAGGCACGTTGTACACAGTTGGTATCCTCACCGAGCTTGTAGCAGAGATCCAGCGCAAACGTTTCAAGTCCGACCCAAATAACAAGGGCAAGGCTTACACGGGAGGCTTGTGGCAATTCGCCCGGCACATCAACTATGGCGGCTACACAATCTGGAGGGCGGGCTACGCACTGGCCGGAGGTGGCTGGGCCTTAGGCGCACTTGTCGGTGCATTCTTTGCGTGGGATTTCTCGACGAGGGCGATTCCTGTTCTCAATGAATACTGTGAGAAGAGGTATGGCGAGGATTGGACAAAGTTCAAGGAGCAGACTCCATACCGTCTGATTCCGTATGTGTATTGAAACGGCCCCGCATGTCACGGCAAAGGCAACTAGGTATTCAAATGAGGAGTAATCGGGCGAGGTTAGATGCGCCTGACGTTCTCGGACGAGAGCTCGTCAGCACAGAGAAACAGACTGTCAAAGACCTACTGTACCTACCACGCTTTCGATTTATCACGCCCTGCTTACTCCCCAGCATCCGAACTTGCGGCTAATGTATGCATAAGCCATGTACGACTGCACAAAGAGACGGCCCGAGCATGCCTCAGCTGCTCGGAAAGCCTACGAATCTCTCCACCAGCGGTGTTGCCAAAGGCAAGATCAAGTGATCGGCGACGTTGAGACATTTGGTAGCGGGATAATCCAATCGATGCTATGGTACACTAGCACATATGGACCGTAGCGAAAGCGGATCGTGGGGATGCCACTCGAACCAATAGCCGAAACAGGCAGTCCACGATAAGAGAAGCTCGAATCGTAGCCTGTCGCTGTCGCACGATGCAGGTGTATTTCCCTTAAAGCTGGTGTTTGCGCCGGATCACACGTACCACGACATCGATAGTTTTGGACTAAATTGAGGCGGGCAAGCGTCAACACCAGAGCTAATGTCATGCCCTCCCCTCTCATCGTCTCCAAGCAACCGGCGCGGGTAGTCACCTCACCGCTTACTCTCTCACAGTCGGCTTCAACCGAGAACCATTAACCTATTCTTCCGCTTGTCGACGCCACGTCGAGCCTCTCACCGATGTTGATTCGACAGACAGTACATCCATCTGACCGGAATTATTCTCGGTCGATGCAAGAAACGCGTGTCCTGACCAGCGTCAATTCTTTAGATCTGCATCAATGTCTTCGGTTCGTGGAGCTACGAATACTTCTCCGTATTGTCGGTGCAAAAATAAATTGCCGGATCCGTGGGTTACAGCGGCCTCTCCTAAGCACAACAGGAAGAGATCAGCATCTGCTTGCCGGACTCGGTATGCAGGGTCCCTGTGGCGGGCGATGTTGCTCTGGGATACTACGCCACATCTCCAGTTTTCTGTTTCTTCCTGGCGACTCCACATTTATGATGGTTGTCGATACAAACTGCTGCAGGGAGGTGGCTGTGTTCGATAATTTGATGTCGGCGACGAGGAGCAATTCCGTTGTGCGATCCAATCGTCAAACAAAGTCCCCAACGGAAAAGGAAGCGGGCACCATGATGCTGGTGGATTTGCTCGGCCCATCGTCGACAGGCGGGGAAGCCAGAGAATCGAGTGGGATGCTCTGCGCGGCTGCATGAGCTTGCAGGCAACCCCCACTGGAACTCGCAACTTAGCGGCTCGACACCAAGGATCAGGCAGCGGCACATCGAGTTCAACAACTTGCAGCTACTATGGTATGAAACGAGAAAAGCCACTAGATGCGGCGGTTCTGCAGAGCTGATGGATCGTGCATCAAACTTGGCCAGCGCCGCACTGAGGGGTAGGGCTTATCGTGAGATTGCTCTGAAATCAGGGCATTCTGCACTGTACCTGAGGCATCGTGATCTGACATCCTAGTGAGGCATTTCGGCAAATCACCTTGAGGTCACCACATCGTGTCTGAGCAGCTAGCGCTTGCAGTGCAGCAATTGATCAGAGACACATGGCAACACAGAGCGATCTGTCAAACGTAGCACTCGCGATGTGTCCGATGCAACAAAGTCGATCATTCAATACGAGCGACTAAGTGCCCGCTTGCTCTGGCACGCTGGGCGCCACGACTGAGCGTGATTCGACGCCGAGCGAGCGGGATCTGTGAATGCAGTGCGCAAGTGCAGCAGACAAGGAGCATGACCATGGATCTCTGCCGAGCCATAGCTGTAAGCCGCATCCGGATGCGACTCCGTTACGCGGCTGTCTGGGGTTCACGTCTGCAAATTCCAAGTTTTGAAAGCGTTAGTTGGGGATGCTATGAACATGGCAGGGGTCGGTGCACGTTGGAAGCGCTGCACTACCCGTATTATCGACGACGCCGTCGGAGCAGTTCATGGCATTTCGTCATGGTGGAGTGGGCCAAAGAATAACGCCACCAAGAGGTACGGCAAGCACGGGAGAAGGATACAGTACAAGAGCTTTCACGCGTCCACGTCTTCAGCGGGCAGCACGCATTGGCAACTCAACTGCTACCGCATACACTGTAGCATCTTGAATCTCTCGCTACCTGACACAGTCGGCGACCTCGACGCTTTCACTCCTTCCATCTCATCTCGCGTACGCTGCCTTAGCCCCAGGGCGCTGAATGAGGTTGTGCGCCCGCTGCTACATTGGATCGGACGCAGGACGGAAGAGTAAGTCAGCTCTCGCGCCATGCCTCTTCACGCTGCACGCTGTGCCCACGTTGTCCCGGCGCCTTCGGCACTACGCTCGAACAACACAGGCGTCAGCTGGGCTTATGGAGTTCAAAAGTGACTCGTGTTCGCAGACTGACAATTCTTTCTTTAGCTCTCGATAGAAGCTTTCTCTAGCGCAGGTGGCACAACCAGAGGCCCTCCCTGCTGTCCTGATACATAAGGCCAACTATCACCCGCGATTCACGGCAGCCATATCCCGCCGCCCACCAGGTCTCGAACCACCACAAAGTGCTCGAAACTTCCCCGGACACCTGTCTGACTGGTTAATCCCTCAGCATCACCACTGACCAGTGATCACTGACCCTCCTCGGCGGATTAGGCCATCGCCGGAAGCGGTGGGAAGTCAGTGCATTCGGAATTCTGCAGGGCTGCATCGAACGAACGCACGCACGCAAGCGGGGCGCCAAGTGGCACACGGCCTATCCCCATCGCCAGTACATAAACATACAGAGCCGCTCCGCGCTCTGGTAGCTCCCGCGCCGAGTGCAACTGCCAGTGCCATTCACTGCTCCTGCTGTTCCTGTCCTGCGCGCCTTTGACGTCAGGCTAGTGTCGATTGTTGTTTCAGCGTCTGTGATCGTCGAGCCAGCAAGCGAGGAGCGCAAACATGCAGGCCGCTGTGATGGCACCACCCTCACAGGTCCCGTCCTACGGTGGTGCAATGCCGCTGCCCGTCCGCCGCAAGCCCATAGCAAACCCCGGCGTTGCCGTGCGACCGTCGCAGAGTCACTACAACGACGCGCAGATGGGCCACTCCCGCACACGAACCACATCCTCCGGCGTCTTCCCCGTTGCTCCCTTGCCCACCACCTCCACCATGAATCCGCAGTACCCGCAGTACCCCTCGCAGTACCAGAGCAGCCTGCGCCGCACGCCCACGTCGTCGACCAGCAGCACCACCGGCACGCCCAACCGAAGCAACAGCGGTGCTCTCCGCCGCTCTTCGCCCACTCGCTCCGGCACCTCGCCCACCTCCTACGTCGCCCTCATGCGCAAGCAGAAGGCTACGGTCTGGTGTGATCGGGCTCAGTACGAGGATCCGCGCATCCAGGCTCAGCAGCGCCAGGCGAGGATGCGGGCCAACATGGAGGTTGCTGGCGGCAAGAACGCTCCTGCCCGCGGCCCCTCCGGCAGCTCGAGCATGGCTGCTGGTGTGCGCTCCAAGGTCCGCCATCACGGTGCCCCCAAGGCCACGCTCTATGCGCCCACCACCTACACCGGCACTGGTGTGCCAATGCGCCTGAGTGCGTCCGAGGTCGACGAGGGCGACGACGATGACAACGGTTCGAATGGAGGGCAATACCATCACCGCACTGGATCTGGTCGCAGCTCCCTTGGCTCAGGCCGCCGCATCTCCTACGCCAACCCTGCTGGTCGCATTTCCTCCAGCTCCACACCGCCTCAAGACTCGTCTCCAGGCGAGCTTGCAGACCTTGCCGAGGAGCCAACACCGAACCAGGACCACGCAAGCAATGATTACTTTGTCGAGAAGACAAAGACAAACCTATCCGCTGGCAGCGGCAGCAGCGAAGAGCGCAACTTTGGTGCCTCGGCTCCAATGAAGTCACTACCGAAGCTCGAGGTCACCAAGAACTCTGATCTGATGCGAAAGGGCAGTGTGGACGAGCGGACTACAACGATGAGCAACACACGTCTTTTCATCGCCAATCCGGATGCGGATAGCGATTAGTCCTTCCATTTTCATTCTTCGATACCCACACCTACAGACGACACGATGATTGAAGATTTATGGCGGACGAGCACAGCACGGGAGGTGTTTTCACGGCGTTAACTCAGCATTGTTTCTGGAATTGTTGCATAGAGTCATTGATTTCATGCGTTTTGGCATTGACATTTGCGCACAAGCGCACCCTGGAGGTCGCTCGTTGATCCGGCTGTACATAGTGGTGAGCGTTCCAGAAGAATCGTACGACTGCAAAAGTCGCATAATACCGATCGTTACCTTCACACCTGATCATCGAGACTTCACCCCTGCTGGCCCGTCTATACCGTTCCTTCCTATTCCAAACCCCACCCATGTGGACATCGATAGTACACATTCGGCCGATAACCTGCTTTGGTGCTCCCCTGTGTAAGTGGTACGACTCATGCCCACGGAGCACGCCCAGATCGAGCACATGCCATTCTCCCTTATCGGCATCGCGATCACGATTGCCATGATGCCATCGCCCGGCCGCTTTCAGGCTTCGTCGGCGTGTGGAGCAAAGCACCATCCGTGGACCCCTTATGTTCTCCACATCAAGAGCAAAAGTGGAGAGGCACGGAGCGTCCGATGTGTGATGATGTGAGCATGCAAGATGGCCAAAAGGTGGGCTTGTGAGTTTGGGCGGCCGGCTGTCGTGAGCCGACTCACTGCTATCTGTCGATCAGCCGAGCGTGCCTGCCCAGAGTGCCGAGTCAATTTTCTTGATTCCTGCAGAGGTCGATTTTGATGTTGACTCGAGATTGCGTATGATGCAGAGCAACATTAGTTGGACTTGTTTTGGTGTCGCGGTAAATGCTTGCCCCGCATATTTCGTACAGACGGCACGAAGATGCTGTTGTGCCTTGTACAGAACTGAGATGTCCAATCGTTTCTCGAAAAGTAATTTTTTTGTGCACAACGATACACTGCAAGTTCCAAGATCCCCGAGTGTTGCACATGGCATGCTCTATTCTGAAGATGGGTGCTCATCGTAATGTCCGAGCACTCAACATGATTCGCTGCCGCCCACGCGCCTCCGCCTTCCACTCACGCGTCCGCGCCAAGGTTGCCGACCAAAAGTTCCCCCAATACTCAACACCAGCCAACACACGCCACAATGGATGTCTGAGCATTCCACGATACCCACGACGTACACGAATACCTAATAGACATGCCGCATGCTACCAATGGCTCGGAAAACGGCGCCACTACTGGCGTGGTGAAAAGGGGCGCAAACGGCCATGCGCAAGTCCCAACCGGTGTCAAGAGCAAGGCGAATGGAGACCAGAAGACAGACTACACACGATGGAGGCTGAAGGATGATAGGGGGTGTCAGACATGGCATTATCTGCAGACTGAAGAGGAGGTAAAGGCGTGGCCACAGAGCGCAGCGGACAGGTACTTCCTGGGCATGGAGACTGTACGTACCTACACTGTGCACTGCCAGCAGAGCAACATGCCATGTAAAACCAGCTCTTCGATGCTAACATGAGCATGATAGGGTCTCCCGGAACTTCCCGCCGCAAAGACACCTCTTGAAGCCGCCGAAAACGGTCTCTCTTTCTTCTCGAAACTTCAACTGGAGCCCGGCAACTGGGCCTGCGAGTATGGAGGTCCTATGTTCCTTCTGCCCGGTCTGGTCATCACCTGGTATGTCACTGACACACCAATCCCTGTCGAACGCGCAATCGAGATTAAGAACTACCTCTTCGCACGAGCACACCCTGAGGATGGTGGATGGGGACTTCACATTGAAGGCGAGAGCAGCGTGTTTGGTACATCCATGAATTATACGGTACTGCGACTGCTCGGGGTAGATGCGGAAGATCCCAGAATGCAGAAGGCACGCAGTACATTGTGGAAGCTCGGCGGAGCAACACAAGGGCCCCACTGGGCAAAGTTCTGGTTGAGCGTGCTGGGTATCATGGAATGGGATATTGTCAATCCTGTGCCGCCTGAGCTGTGGCTACTGCCCGACTGGGTGCCTATTGCGCCGTGGCGCTGGTGGATTCACATGAGACAGGTCTTCTTGCCCATGTCATTCGTCTATGCCAGGAGGTGGTCCTACCCGCTGAACGACTTGACTCGACAGCTGCGCTCGGAGCTTCTGACCGAGCCGTTCGAGACCATAAATTTCGCTGCGCATCGCAACGACATATCGCCCATGGACAACTACCACCCGAAAACCTGGATCCTGAAGCTAATCTTTTGGTTACTTGTTGCCATCTGGAACCCTTACCTAAGGACTGCCCGGCTGGCGAAGCGTGCTGAGGAGCACGTCTGGTGGTTGATCGAAGCGGAGGATAAGAATACGGACTACTCGAATCTCGGACCTGTCAACGGGCCTATGAACACCCTCGCTTGCTACGTCAAAGAGGGACCTGATGGCCATCATTTCCAGGAGCATCTCAAAACCCTGCCCGAATTTCTCTGGATGAAAGACGAGGGTATGCTTATGAATGGTACAAACGGTGTCCAGACTTGGGACACAGCGTTCACTGTGCTCGCAGCCGACTCGTGCGACTTCCTTCAGCAGAAGAAGTATCGGCCCATGTTTACCAAGGCCCTCGAGTTCCTTGAGGACCAACAAATGCTGGAAGAGGTCGACAACCAAGCACTATGCTACCGTCAACAGCGCAAGGGCGCCTGGGGCTTCAGCACACGCAAACAAGGTTACACAGTCAGCGACTGCACCTCTGAAGGTCTCAAAGCTGCACTCATCTTGCAAAACGACCACCACTACCCTACCCTCATTGAAGAACGCCGACTCAAAGACGCAATCGATGTCCTACTGACAATGCAGAACGCTTCTGGCGGCTGCGCCTCCTACGAACCGACTCGCGGCTCCGAGCTGCTCGAACATCTGAACGCTGCTGAAGTCTTTGGCAGCATCATGGTCGAGTACGATTACGTCGAGTGCACAACCGCTACCGTCACCGCTCTCCAGATGTTCCAGAAACACTACCCATCCTACCGTCGCGACGAGATCGTCGCCTTCCGCAACCGCGCCGTCGACTACATCCGCTCCGCCCAACGACCCGACGGCTCGTGGTACGGCGCGTGGGGCATCTGCTTCACCTACGCAGCCATGTTCGCCATGGAGTCCCTCAAGAGCGTCGGCGAGACATACGAGAACTCGGAGCGCGTGCGCAGGGCATGCAAGTTCTTCCTGGACCGCCAGATGGACGACGGCGGCTGGGGCGAGACGTACAAGTCCTGCGAGACGGGCCGGTACTGTCAGCACGAGCAGAGCCAGGTTGTGCAGACGGCGTGGGTCGTGATCGCGATGCTCGAGGGAGGGTTCCCAGACAAAGAACCGTTAAGGAAGGCCCTCCAGATGATCATGGGCAGGCAGCAGGCCAACGGAGAGTGGAAGCAGGAGGCGATTGAGGGGGTGTTTAATAAGTCTTGGTAAGTTTGATTCTCTCCTATAAAGAATAGACGCTGACAGGTTAGCATGATCTCGTACCCGAACTACAAGTTCATCTTCCCGATCAAGGCGCTGGGCATGTACGCTAAGCGCTTCGGCAACGAGCCTCTCTAGGATACGGCGTGACGAATCGAGGATAGAAAGCCTTACGATAATACTAATATATCCCTGAGATATGCCTCAGCACCAACAAGGCCGTGTACGCCCCTTCTTTCTGTGGCACCCACTTTCTTCAGCGTGATGGTTTAGCTAGTAGGCGGACTGAGTATGTCCCAGCGAGTGAGCTTCCCCGTCTATGTCGAATTTCCACGAGAAGACTCAAGCACTCTACAGAGGTGCTGAAGTTCGGTTAGCGCTCGCAGGAGGGAATCAAAACAGCGACGTGACTCTCACGCGAATACAAGACGATGAAGCAGTCTCGAGGGTAAAAGATGCAGTTCTGATTCTATTATACACTGTCCATCTCAATCTATCTACATACACACACCAACGCCCTGCCGGACCGTAACAGTAACAATATATCTGGGTGATGGAATGCACAGGCCCAAAACGCCCGCTATGCAAAGAAGCAATGGCACGCTATCCAGACCACAAGAAACACGCTCCAACGCAACGCCCCAGCGCGTCGTCAAAGTCGTGCGTCGTGGTGGTGGATAAGCGCCGCAAGGAGAGACGTGAATATATGTGCAAGAATGCAAGTGCACACGCGCCGGGGCGTGTGGTGGAACACCCCCGGTGTTTAGTTGGATACGGGCCATCGACTGCGCAGGCCGGACATCCACTGGCCGTAGAGGATGTCTGCGAGAAGACCTTGCTGCTCCATGCCCTTCTCCACGTGGCCGGGCAGCTTCTTCTCATCGACGATGGGGAGGGAGTCGTTGCCGTAGGACTTCTCGCCGACGGCAAATGCGCTCTGGCGGCGACGGTGGGACTTTAGGTGAGGATTATTCTGCGCAAGTACGAGTTTGGTGCCTTTGGTGGGGGTGCCGGAACCGATATTTGGTGTGCCGTTGGGTGAGTCGCTGGGTGTTGAAGGGGAGTCAAAGTCTTCTGAAGCAGAAGACTTGCTGAGGGACGATGTGGAGAGCTTGGAGCTGGAGCGTACGCGAGTGGTGCCGTTGCCATGGACTGTAGTACCGCCGTAGCTGGTGTCGCTTCCCTGTGTGCTGTTGCGCTTGAGCGGCGAAGATGAGGATGGCACCTCGATGCCCAAGGCGGCAGCCAACTTCGAATCGCCTTTCAAGCGGTCGACCATGGCCTTTAGCAACAGAAACTCTCCCTGTGGGTCAATCTCATCCAATTGCGCCCAAGCAGAAGCAACTCGCCCCATTGCCTCACGTTGGTGAGCCGAGCCAGTGTCTGCGTAAGCTTCCTGGAAGACTCCATCCAAGACCTTGCTGTAGGCCCGGCGTCCATAAAGCGCGTCCTTTGTGACGGGCATAGGTGGGTACTCCGGTTCGGGTGGCTCGTTCTCGTTGTTGACATCATTCACTTCGAACATGAGATCGGCATTCGGTGGAGACGGGCGGAATGTTGCAGCAGACGGGTTGGGATGGTACGCATTGTTCTGGCTGGGAGGTGGGTTCGATCTTAGGGCCTGGCGACGCTCTCCACTAGAGATGCGCTTGAAGCGTTGGACAGTCGATGGTGAGTTACCAAACGTGAGGTCGACACCCAGCGGCTGCTTGGGCGCGCCACTAACGCGACGAGCAGTGGGGGTGTTGCCTGAAGCTACACGGAATGCGGTGCCCGTAGATGAAGTGCGAGAAGACGCGCGGGTTCGCTCTGGCAACGGCGAGTCTGAAATAGTACCCAGCGGAGCGTCATTGAGGTTCATATGCTGCATGAGGGAGATGGGCGTTTCCTCGTCACCAGAAGGTATGCGAGCAAGCTTGCGCCTCCTCGCAATTGTACGTTGCGCTGGCGCAACCGTGCCCGCTTTGACTGTGTCGAAAGTCCAGTCATCTGATTCGAGCCTGGGAGACAGATCCTTCCTGCGGATATGTTAATTGCTTGACTTTGACACAACAGCAGGTCATTCACTTACATGGTCTCCTCATAGTACTTGGGGTGCGACACGTCCTCCTTGTCCTTCTTTGCGTCGAACATCTGCTTGCGCTCTACCAACTCACGCAGAGCCTCGACCTTGCCGGCGCGACGAACAAACTTGTGTTCCAACAGCTCCTTCGCGGTGGCACGTCGGTCTGGGTCCTTGATCAGACATTGGGCGATAAAGTCCTTGAACTCCTTGCTGAATTGGTCGCCCTGTAGGCGTGGAGCTGGGTTCTTGGGGATCGTGAAGAGCACCTTCATGGGATGTGCTCCAGCGTGCGGCGGCGCTCCTTCGGCCAGTTCCATAGCAGTGATGCCCAACGACCAGATGTCTGCCCTAAAGTCGTAGCCAGCCTCCTGAATGACCTCTGGGGCCATCCAAAATGGCGTTCCAACGAAGGTCATGCGCTGCGACTTCATGTTGGTCAACTGCGCAGCGACACCGAAGTCAGCAAGTTTCACCTTGCCCTTGTCGGTCAGAAGCACGTTCGCAGCCTTGATATCTCTGTGGATCTTGCCGGTAGAGTGAAGGTAGTCAAGACCGAGGAGAAGCTCGCGGCACATGATGGCAATGTGTGCTTCGCCCATGGGACCTGGCGCAAGCAAATCGGCAGCTGAACCACCGCCGAGGTACTCCATGACGATCCATAGCTTGACGCCTTTGACGAAGCTCGTCTTGTACTCTGTGATGTACGGGCTGTGGCAGGTGCTGAGCAGGGCGATTTCGGCCTGGATGTCAGCGAGCTCTTCGTTGCTGTCTTCGAGGTCGATCTGAGCATGTGAGCGTGTGGGCTGTGAAGTGTGCTGCAGCATGTGCACCTACATGCTTGATGGCGACTGTCTCGCCTGTGCTACGGTCGATGGCCTTGTACACCTTTCCGAAGGACCCGCCTGTGCCTGTCAGCCCAAAGGTCGCGTAGCGGGATTGTGAAACACGTACTGCCCAGCTCCTCCATAACCTGGTAGTTGTCCGCCATTGTGGGCGACGCGTGAGCTTTTGCTGTCGACAGCAATGCAGGCGCTCTTGGTGTTCAGGCAATTGCAGAATCCAGGTTGGGTGGGCGGACGGCAGGAGTCCTTGGTAGAGCGCGTTTGGGTAGAAATAGGGCGATGGTAGTGATGCGGCCGTGGAGCTGGACGCGCGAGTCGGTCATAGAGTCAAGAGGCCTCTCGAGACCCTGCGTGGTACGAGCGCTTGATGCTGGCGGTTGCTAGGCGACGGTGGGCCCGGAAAACAAACACTGACCAGAGCTTGCCCGCAGCGCGATCGCCGACACTCGAACGCACAAGCACAGAACGGTCCCAAGAGCCGCTGCAGTATGGATGCCCATGCCGCGAGGGTGGAAGATTTGGCAGATGCAGGATTGGAAAGAAAATTTGGATGCTGAATCTGAAGTTGCTTGCTTGCTTGCTTGCTTGCTTGCTTGCCGCCGCCGATGGTCAGCGTCTGTTCTGCGACAGCCTTAGGCGCTGTACCTGCGTCAGAGCATTCCAGTCGAAAGCGTGCGCAGTTGCCCTGCATAAGTTTCAGATGCAGTGCATGCGGGCCTGTCAGCTGCTCGTGTCAGATCGCGGAGAAGTGCTAGGCCAGAGTCGCAGACCGATGACGCGCCCGCGTCGCCCACAGCAACACCTCACCAAGGACGACGGAGAGGCGTGCCCTGGGCGACCGGGGGACGGCCTCGCTGTGCGCTGCGCTGGAAACGGGTCGCCAGCTGCGCTGGAAACGGGTCGCCAGCTGCGGTGATCCCAGGGCAGGACACCCAAACTTCATCATGCGGCTGTCAGACCTCTGCTAGCCTGCGTTGGGCGCGCGCTGTCAAATAACGAGCGCGAATGGATGCAGCGCCCCATGGCCCCATTGCGACTCTGGAGATGGGGTTCAGATCTGCGTGCAAACGTCAGGTCGCGAAGCCTTGGGCTGCACCAGAGCGGTGAATAAAGGGAGACGGTCTTCCACCCAGCAGACGTCCACTCTCAGTCTCTCAGCAGGTGACCCGCTCACCACGCGTACCTGCGCCCGCCTCAATGGCACTAGCCCCGCCGGCCCTCCCAGCCTGTCCCAGGGATGGTTTGGGAAGACGTCGGGTTGCTGCCCACGGGTGCGGACTGTTGATGGTCAGAGCGCTGTGCAACGGGCTCCATATGTGTGCAACCAGCGCCCGCGGCGCACCACATCCCAAGTCAACCCCTCTTTTATACTGCTCTCAAGACATGCCCGCTTCACGGCGACTGGAATGGGTTCCTGCACTGTCAGCCCGACTCTGCTGAAGGCGTGGTTTACCTGGCTGTTTCGCGGCTGCCGCTACCTGGCCGCCATCTCTGTCCTGATTGGCCTGAGTCTGGGTGAAGTTCCAACCAGCCATCCAACCACCTCGGCGCTCATCCTGCTCCGCCTGTCGCGACGCCTGAGGCTCTCGTCTTTTGTCTGCATGCTCACCCAAGAGCATGATATGAGCTCGAGTTCCACTCTCCACGGCGCAGAAGCCCCGGACCGCCCAGACCGCACCGCGTCAAAGCCACCCTCGCAAGAAAACGCGTCAGGGGCCGGTCAACGTCTTTTGCGACACCACGCTGGCGACTCTCCCTCCACCGCCTCCTCGACCACGCTCTCCCTCCCTTCCCCTCCGCCCTCGATGCCTTCTCACGCTCGTTCCAAGACAACGTCGCACGCCGACATCGTCAGACAAGGCAAGCGCTTGTCGTTACAGTTTCCCATCCAACCTTCCACCTCTACTGCTGGCAGTAGCTCACCCGTCTTTTCGCCTCGCTCGCGGCCTCAGTCCTGGATCGCAGCCCCGTCACCGCTCCCTTCCCCCGAGGCGCAGCCGTCGCCATCCGAGAACAATATTCTCGCAGTTCTTGCCGCGCAAGAGCGATATGTACTCGAGCTCAGAGAAGAGCTTGGCAAAGCCGAGGAAGACCTCAAGACATTGAAGAAGCACTATGCGCTGCACGAAGCAAACAAGCGGCGCAACGATGTGCGCAAGGTGGCCCAATTGCAACCTTTGAACACAACCCTCGCAAACATCGACGCCGCACAAGATGACGAAGATGGAGGCAACCACTGGATGCAACGCGAGATGGAGCGCAGAAAGGCGCTGCTGAGCAACACCAAGTCTTCGCAAAGAAAGGTCTTCAGCGGGTCACGCCACCTGCGCACCCTCTCTCTGCTGTCGCCCGACAGAGCATACGCGCCGTCCTTCCCTCAGCCCACCGAAACCAGCATCGACGAGTTCACTGCCAAGCGCGCAACACCTCATGCTCGGTCTTCGACAACGTCGTCTGACGTATCGAGACAGCTCATTGATGTTACCAGCAATGGCAACAGCGACCTGGTCGGATTGCCGAACATGCAGCGCGACAACATCCTGCGCACTGGCAAGCAATTGGCCAGCGACTTCAGCAATGGGCTATTTACTTTTATCGAGGATATCCGACAGGCCACCGTGGGAGACGAAGCTGTCAACGGGGCGGCAGAGGCTTCTGGGCCCTCGCAGAACAGGGATGGGTCCGCCAAGGTGATTCGAAACACATCCGCAAGCCGCCCATCCCTGAACCGGTCGGCAAGCTCGAGAAAGTCCGTGCAGAAGAAACAATCGATCGGGGAGGACTTCTGGTCAGAACATGGTCTGAGTGAGCCCAAGACCACCTCCGTAAACAAGAAGACTCATGCGCCCAAGGCCACCAGAACCCCCGAAAGGCAAACAGCCAGGAACAGCGACAGCTTCGAAGAAGACTGGGACAACTGGGATAGCCCTGGCACCACTTTTGTTGCGAAGACGACAGACGTGCACAACGACTCGGACGAGTCAGACACACCGTCATCTGCCATCAACAACTCCCACACGGGCATCAAGCAGCACAATCGCCGCCACGATTCGAAAAACTCCTCGCTGGCCACGATCAGCTCCGCTAGCATGCCCGACACCAGCGCGTCACGCGACCCCAAGCGCAACTCGATCCCATGGCCTGACATGGGCAACCTGTCACCATCCAACCTCAAGCGCACCGCCTCGCACTTGATGAAGGAGTGGGAGAAGCAGCTCACACCACCGCCTGAGTCGAGGCTGACCAGTCACTCGCAAGGTGACTACATTGGGCGCTCAGGGTCGCCAGGCAGCCTGATCTAATAACGAACCATCTGTACAGACGACTTACATATTGACGACGATACGCATCTAGACCAAATGTCTAAACGAATGTCTATTCATATATACTTCACACATAGAGAGAACTTGGCGCGGCGGATTGTAGATAGCACTCAGCGGAGCAGGGCGAAACAGGCGTTCGTGGTTGCTACATGTACTTGGTATGGGACGATATCAGATGTCTATAGAAGCATAGCATAGACTCCAAAAATACTGCATATTAGATTTACAGAAACTGTCTCGCCACATTCACAATGCGTTTCCTTCATGTCCCTCACCTCTGGATTGGCGGACACAGTGTCGAAGGCAAGGCTGGCAGCACGTGCCAAGTCGAGACCCCCGAACGTCTCCGCAAAAGTTGAGTTGCCGCGCTCCAACACCGCGTCGCATCGCATCGCATCGCCATCATCCCCTCGACCGACTTGAGATCCATTCGACACTTACAACGTCGCCCTCAGCCCCGCGCGACACATCACAATGGCGTTCCCGAACAACCCCAACGGCATGATGGCCAACATGAACCCTACAGCCGGCATGTCAGAGCAAGAAGCGCAAATGACAAAAATGGTACGCCATCACGCCGACCGCTCAGGAACACAGCGCAGACGTCCCTGCACACATCCGGCAGCTAACACCCCCAGATCCAAACCTCGATGGAATCCTGCGTGGGCAAAACCGTAATGGCAGGCGTCATGGGCGGCGGCCTGGGCGCAATGTTCGGCCTCTTCATGGCGAGCATGCGGTACGACACGCCCATGGGGCAACCGATGCCTCCAGCTCCCGCTGCCGGCAGCGCAGCAGCAACAGCAACAGCAACAAACCCCGCCGCCTCACCAACCACAACCGCAGCAAAACCCACACCCGTCACGTCCGCCGTCCGCGCCGCCTCATCCACCACCCCCTCGCTCCCTACCGCCACTGCCACACAAGCCCTCCCCTCCGCAACCGCAACCGCAACCGCAACAGCAACCTCCCCCTTCGCTCAACCCGGCATTTCCGACCTGCCCCTCAAACAACAGCTCAAGCACGGCCTGCGCGACATGTACCGCTCGTCGCTCTCCTCAGGGAAAAACTTCGCCAAAGTAGGTGCGATATTCAGCGGCACCGAGTGTGCGATCGAGGGCCTGCGTGCGAAGAACGACTTGTGGAACGGGGTTGCGGGCGGGTGTATCACGGGGGGTGTGCTTGCGCGGAATGCGGGGCCGCAGGCTGTGGCGGTGGGGTGTGCGGGGTTCGCTGTGTTTTCGGCGGCGATTGATGCTTATATGGTGAGTTTTTCTTTTTTGTTGTGGTTTGCGAGGGAGGCGGTGTGCTAACGGTGAATAGAGGATGCCTGAGGATGAGCGCAGTAAGCCGATTGCGTAGACGGAGTGTGATGGACGGGGATTGGGTGTATAGGAGAGGGGGGTGTTGTAATTGTATTTGTATACCATACGCGACTCTACGGGCGGCACGCATAGCATTGGGTGGAGTTTTGGGTTTTACCACCAAGATCTGGATGGCAATGTAGCATACTGGTTGCTTGATGGATAGTGAGAGCATTAGTACATGGGCAGTTGGAATGCTACGTGGAGTATCGAAATGGAGGTGATTAGATGAATGTAAACTACTCGATACTATGTAGTTACTTGTCAATTTGATGGTACGAGACGTGGATATGTATTCGTAGGGATGTCAAAGTGCAATGAGTGCAATAGACTGGCATCGATACAGACACACGAAGTTCAAAAGGCGCATGCGCAGATGTACGTATTGGGGAGTTTTGGACTTGGAGGCTGGGAAACGTATAAAGATGTCGTAAGCGAGTGTCCAGTCAACGTAACCGTCTCGATCAGATAAGATGAACGTAATCAGATTTCCAGGCCACCGACCAGGGATTCAGGCCACCGATCTGTCGGCGCGCCGAGGGCGGAACGAGGGTAAGACGGGCGGAGGACCGGGGAGCGGAGTCTCGGCATGTACCGAAGGGCGGCGGTAGGGCTGGAGCTGTCATTTAACCTTTCTACCGGTAGTACTTCACGCCGTGCCTCCCTTCTTCGTAGCTCCGCAGTGCTCTTCCATTATCTCCGCTGTGAATCGGGCAGGTCCAGACGGTAACGATGACACCTCGCTGGGTTGAACCTAACCATACGAGTCAGCATGAGGCACTCAGTGATCTGGACAGCCGTCGAACGTACGTCCGTTTGCTATGCGGTGCTCTCGCCACGCGCCACTTTGAAACATGCTTGGTAAGAATGTGGACAGATAGGCTTCCGGCATCGCAAATGCAATCAAAGCCAAGAGAATGGCCAGCTCGCCCTTCAGAGCACCCTGGCCCTGACCACCCGGGGGTCCATGATACACGTCTGGCAACAGCATCCCTGTCCAAATCCGGTCCGGTGGGTGACAACGGAGAGTCGTATGCTGTGCGGCATTGGTCATGAAGGACGAATATCCGTCGCTCTCGTCATGCTCGAAACAAAGAGGCCGCCACTGAGTGCTAGGGTTCGTAGCATCACCATCGAGAACCCAAAAGCCGAAGCCGCCACTGAAGAAGACAGAGCGCGTTGCATAGCGCTTGCTGCCCTCGACACGATGAGCTACAGGACGTATGCTGTTTCCGTCGCAGTACCACAAGATACCCGAAGCACCGCCGGGGACTCTGATGTTGGCTCCGGGAATGTCCGTAGGAGTCCAGTGGCCGGTAGTGGTCACTAGGGGTCTCGTGTTTGGATGCTCACGAGCTTCGTCGATCTGGAAATAGAAGGGTGGCTACGGTGTCGCTGTTTAGTCATCGTCTAATGTTAGGTGAGCGAGACTGACCACAGTCGCAGCCATAACGTTTGCTCAGTATCGGAAGTAACCGTCAGATGTCTATAATTCAATGCTAATCAGTGTTCGGATCGCCTCAAGCTTGCTCTTGTCCCGTTCTTTAGGCCCCTGCTTTATTCTCCATCCGCGATGCGGCTCTGCTGGACACGACCGTAAACGCGCAGGCACGCTACCCGAACGGTCAGCCGATGGCCTTGGCCAAAACATTTGTTTTGCGAGAGCGACGCTACAGGCAAGCTGCTGGGGGTCGTGGCGGCAGTATGGTGATGCATCGGCTGCAGCTCTTAACCGACTGGACAGCGACGGGCCCCTCTACCCCGCCGGTAGAGCATGACGCGCGCGTGCCGTCAGGCTATACATTGCCGGTGGTGTGGAGGACGTGTGTGGGTCGAGTAGAGTCTTCAGTATGACCGTCGCAATTGTACATGTGGTGGTACTCGATTCTCTTTGCGAGACCACCATTCTTGATCTAAAGTACTGAAGAGACCCTCTGGTCTGTGCAGCTGTCGAAGATATCAGCAAGCAGGTAAGCAATCGTATTGAGCAACCGAGGGTCCTCTGAATGTGATGCAACAGC
Organism: Didymella pinodella; assembly: GCA_039634465.1. Lineage (NCBI taxonomy): Eukaryota > Fungi > Ascomycota > Dothideomycetes > Pleosporales > Didymellaceae > Didymella > Didymella pinodella. Next base: position 533,626 of record CP113351.1, read on the forward strand.
ATGGGTTGTCGTGTTGCATAAACTTGACCAACCACGACGGCAGCAGAGCCAGCCCAAAGCAGGGTAGGGTGGGAACCGGCTCTTTTAGAGCGCCAAAGTCCATACCTGTTGCGGGGAGAAGCGCTGGTAGGCTGGCATAGTGCTCCGCGTAGGATGACCCAGCCCTGCAGTCTTGACGGCGGTAGGTCGTTTCCAGCAAATGGCCGTTGCCATCCTACAAAGGGGCATGATAGATTGCGAAATACCGCCCGATTGTGCCGCACAGTCATGCGGAGAGGCCCAACACCGGCTGTTGAGAAGGAAGAGCGAGATAATCGGCAAGGTGGTCCCGATCCGACCTGTCAGGTCTGGCTTTTCCTGAAGCCACATCCTTGGAGGCTACCAACGAGGACTGGTCGAGGGACCTTTGTGACCACCACGAGTAATGCGGCTCTGCTCTGTGGCGAGTGGGTTACAAGCGGACCATCGCGTTCATCGAAAGGCGACCATCATTTGCTTGAGCACGAAGCGCGGTGTCGAAATAATTCATCTGAGCAGTCGGACAGTGTGAGCGCGGAATTATTTGGTGATTCGATCCGCTAGGTTGACGGTCGTCGAAACTGCGGGATTCTGAAGGTTAAGTAGGGCAACGCATGGCAGTGGCCACCCACACTAGGGCGTCATGGCGCCGCGAAGGACTCACTCTCCTGCAAGTCTGCCTCGTTCCTGCCTCGCGCCTTTTCCCTCCCCCCTCTGGCCTCTGAGAAGTCGTTCTGAGCTCGCGTAGGCCCATGTACCTGGCAGAGATTGAATTGAGTCCGTACGGGGCCAAATTCGGTTACGAACCCATTTCCCCGAAGTAGCAATTTGCTGAATTGACCTGGAAAAGGGTGCATGGCACTTTCCAGCGCTCACCGGAAGTGCAGGGCTTCAGGGCTTCAGATCCAACCTCACTTTATCGATCAGATCTCCTTCTACGACGTTATCGCGTCCATACTCACCGGTCGACAGAGCCTAAGCACCGCATCATCACTCAGGGTCATGCGTACGCTTCATGAGCCACACCCGTCGGTCCAGTAATCGCCCCCAGAACGAACCGCACTACCAATCGCCGAGCGATCCTCCCAACCTCGAACATCAATCTGTAACATACACCTGATTCGACCGTCGACCTGCCAGCTTCGACTGTCGGCTTGAAAGCGGATAAACGAATCCGTCGTGCCCAGCAACTGCGTACCGAGCTCAACTCCCCTCTCCACCCTATGCACATCTGCGATTGCATCACTGGAACAGCGGTGATAGCCAAGCAAAGTCTTCACTTTCTTGCCTTGCCGACGAGCTCCGCAGCTACACACTATACACACAAGGCTGGGTGGGTGGCTGCGAAGGTCTACTGAGCTACCTTTACCAGAAGAAGGCAATGCTACAATCTTCCAGGAGCCGCATCCGTCCGGAACCAGGAAGCAGTAGCAAACGCCAGAACACAGCCAAGTCGAAAGACCACTCGATCTGGCATACGTAAGGCCTTCAGCTGCCGTGGTGTGGTGAGCCGCATAGCAAGATCAGGCAAGATCACAATTCTTCCAAGCAATGCTGGAAAGGCCACTTGGGCTGCTTCTTGGAGCCAATCGTCCCAGCTGAACGCTCGAAACGAGATCAAGCGCAGGCGATCGGCTGTCGAGTGCACGAATCAGACGAACGGTTGCGCACAATCCATGTTGAAACCAAGTCTCCATGGGCGAGACACGAGATAAAGTGCAGCTCATGATCATCGGGTTGTCCGATGCCCGCCCGCGGAACAATCCTCGTAGGAGATACTACCGTCATCGTTGCTTGGACCAAGCAGCGTGTCGGCAAGAGCAGCAGGAGGCAAAGGTCGGTCCGTGACGTGGAGGCTTGACCAGGACCCGACAGTTTGGACCCCATGGATACACTTTCGGAAACAGTAATAGACTGAAAGAGCCAGCGAATAAAGAGGACCGTATCCGTATCGAGCATCAAACGCCTCCACCAAAGGAAGTATAGGCGTTTTGACGACGTTTTGAGATAGTGGCCCAGGTAACATGCGGAGCCTCACTGAGGTCGAGACGGTCGCGGCCGGCACTCCAGAAGTTGAATACGTTCTCACATCTGCCGAGCGCGGTTGACGCGTGTACTGCCGCGGTAGAATCTCATGTTCAGTCGAATGGACAACGACGTGACTCGTACGTACGACAGGATACACCGCGAAGGTCGCTCATGATAAGAAGTTGAAGTTCCTAGGTGCTGTATTCGACGTTAGTGGCTGCGCAAGGTTCGATTAGACATCCACCACTGTACCCAGCTAGTCGTACTGGAACATGGTGTGGAGTATAGTAGACATCATAGCCCTACGTAACGGGCGTGAAAGATGAATATGCAGGGTTCATAGATGTTGAAAGTGACTTTGCGGGAGCTAGCATCGGGAAAAGACCACCTGCGCGTCTCTGCTCGCTCGTCGAAAAACCGTTAGCGCAGCTGCCTGATGGCGCCTTCCCTGATTTGTGAGCCCCGCCACTGCTCGAAATTTTGTGAGACAAAAATCAACGTTTTTTACAACGACAACATTGCTGCCAGAAGCGTGTAAATTGAGTGTGCACTCATACTCAGGTACCTAGCTACCCAACTGTCGCCATTTTCTGTCGTCAAAATGGCTGTCGAACCCACCCAGAAGCCTATCCATTCGCTTATTTTGGATACTGGCCCACTGATCAAGAACGTTGTCTCGATATCAACGATAATCAACTCTGCCGAGGAACTCTACACTACCCCGGCCATCATCTCTGAAATTAGAGATGAGGCGACTCGAATGCGAGTGGAGACTACTCTCATGCCATTTCTGAAAGTGCGCAATCCTAGCCCAGCAAGCTACGATGCAGTCATCGCCTTCAGTAAAAAGACGGGTGATCACGCCGTACTCAGCAGACAGGATTTGGGTATTCTGGCCCTGGCGTATGAGATCCACTGTGAGCGTAACAAGGGAGACTGGGGTCTGAGATCCGTCCCCAAGGGACCGATCAAGCTAAGGCCCGAAGAGGAAGAGGAGGCGCGCAAGCAGAAGGAGGCAAAGGAAGCCGTAAAGGCAGCTCAAGAGCAAGCGGCATTGGAGAACGGCCAAGTGGCGGAGGACGATGAGTGGTCCACTGTGACCAAGTCGAAGAAGTCGTCGAAAAGATCGAAGGGTCAACACAAGAAGATCAATAAGCCCGAACAGGGGCCAGAGCCGGCAGGGAACGAGGAGATGATTCTCGAGCAGCCAGCGACTGAGGCCGAGCCCCAGCGACAGTCTGACGAGCCTGTTGTGCAAGATGCTACCAAAGAAGAGCAGCCAGCGTCCTTGCCGACAGAGGAGAAGCCTGTTGAGGTTGAAATTACCTCAGAGTCCGCGCAGCCCGCTCCACCGGCAACTGCGTTGCTAGAGCAAGACTTGTCAAGTCTCGATATCGCTTCCACCCAAGAGCCGCAGCAGCAACCCACACCTCCTGCATCTGATGACGAGGAGGACAATGATGGCGAATGGATCACTGAGACCAATCTCCCCGAACACCAGGTTAAGGACTCCGGCCTTCAGGCTGACGTCCGTACCCAAGGTCCCACGCAGATGGATGTGGCCACTATGACCATCGATTTTGCGATGCAGAATGTCCTGCTCCAGATGAACCTCAAGCTCATTACCACCAACATGCAGCGCATCAAGAAGCTGTCCTCAAAGGTTTTGCGCTGCCATGCCTGCTTCCAGATCGTCAAAGACATGAGCAAGCAGTTCTGCCCCCGCTGTGGTGGTGCTACTCTTGCACGAGTTTCTTGCAGCACGAATGCGAAGGGCGAGTTCCACATTCACCTCGCTAAGAACTACACCTACAACAAGCGGGGTGATAAGTACAGCATTCCTAAGCCCATCGCAGGGACAGCTAACACAAAGTGGAGTGGTCTCGGTGGAGGAAAGGGAGGGTGGGGACGTGACCTCATTCTTGCTGAAGATCAGAAGGAGTTCACCAGACAGCAGGAGAAAGAAAAGAGGGCGAAGCATAGCGACGTCATGGACCAGGACTATCTCCCTGGTATTCTAACAGGAGATCGTGGACGCGCTGGAGGAAGGGTCAAGGTTGGCGCCGGCAAGAACGTCAACTCGAAGAAGAGACATTGATAATCTGTTCGCATCCTCAGATGAAACATGTGCCGTACAGTGCACCTGCAAAATACAAGAACTCAAAGAACCCACTATGCAGAATCTGTGCTTTAGTCGTCTCCAGTGGCCCGAAAAACACAATGATCTTTACAGGTTACATGCGTACATTTGTTGTCTCTCGCCGATGAAAACGACTCGTATACATACTGCGATTGCCGAGTCTAACACATGCAGGTCCACTCACGCGAATCATTGTCTTGGATGCATTGACATCATCGAGTCCAGGCAGGAGCCACGAGAGCACCTTCCACTTCGGCAGCCACGTGAGAACGCGACGCGCTGGCGCAACGCCACTTCTGTGCCTCCGTGTCAGACAGGCGGCAACACCACCATGGAAGTGCTTCCGGAACTCTAATTGCGTGCAATGGCCGACTCCCAGGTGTTCACGCTGCTGAGCGAGGTTTTGTACGATGTGAGTTCTCACTTTTTGTTCGCTTCTGCAGAATTAACCCTGCCTCGACGCGGAGACCCTTGCAATTGATCAGCGCATGATTCGGCCCTCTTCTGCTGCTGACCTTCGACACTGCAGGACCCATCGCAACTCTCACAGGCGCTGAGGCAGCGTGCAGAGCATCACGAAGGCGTCCACTTCACCACCTCGACCGAGTCCCACGGCTCATTCGTCTCTGCGCCTGCCTCCACTTTCACCGTCCCGCCACACCCTCTCCTCGGCGCCGTGCCGCAGCTGCGTCCCGCCGAGCCCAAACACGCTCTCTCACCTCGACGCGTCGCCGCGCACATCTCTAGGCCGCATCGTCATGTCAAGCCTGGCTTCGCAAAACACAACAGCGCCCCCATAAGCTCGGCGCCAATGGATGCCGTCATTGCGCCCAAAATGCATCACAGTTTTGCAGGCATGGATGCACCTGGCGATACCCAGCCGGACAGCCAGATGCACAGGGAGTGGACGAGCGGAATTTTTGGCACAGCAGAGACCATCACGCGCATGCCCGACCCTCGATCCGGACCCAAATCGCTCTTCACAGAGCACGAGGACGAAGACGACGACGACGATGTGGAACCTCTCACTGACGGTCTCGAGGTGATCGTTTCTTCTCAAGTGGTGCAAGATGCTGCAATTACTAGCCCAACAGCCCTCGAAGATGACCGTGGCCCGGATTTTCAAGCCGAGAATGCATTTACGAGCCCATTGAAGTTCGAGACACCAGTATTGGGTGGTAGGAAACGCAACAGCTCAGGGCAGGTGCTGAGTGACATTGCAGGAATTGAGACTACACCAGATACTGTTGCGTCGGCATCTGCATTTGGCGGCGTGTTCGGTGGATCGATGATAGGGCAACCACTGTCACTAACACAGGCATTTGATCTGACGCAAGCGCGCACATCGCCTGTTGTAGCTGGCACCGAAGACCCTATTTTTCAGCGACCATCGCCGAACTTCACCAACGTCCGCCATTCGAGTCCAATACCAGCGCTGTCGAGCCCTATCAAGGTCATGAGAAACGAGCGATCTGATCCGGTAATACGATCTTCGAGTGAACCACGATCTGAGTACATCACAATGAAGGAGTCGCAGGAAAGGCGGCAGCATTTGAAAGGAGCGCAACACGCGCCACTCATACAAGATGACAGCTGGGAGGAGCTTTCAGCTGCTCAGAAGCGCCTGCAGCGTCAAAGGCAACGGGAGCAGAAGCATCGAGAAGCTGGGCTGTCACTGTCAAGCATCTCAGCGCCAATAGATCTCGAGCCACGTCGAAAACGAAAGTCTCATAGAGAATTTGCGAAAACTCACTATGAACGAGCGCAGCATCAATGGCACGACGGCGTTCAGGAAGACGAGGACACCATGCATGATCCTTCGCAGCAGCTGCCCGCAGAAGAAGACGAGGCCGACCAGTCTCCAGACGAGCTCTCTCAGGATGTGGTGGTCACTGCGCAGGCCCCGATGAGGTATAACGGATTGGATGTGCAAGTACCGAAGACCTCATCGTATCCGCAACGTACCCAACCAGACCGCGTATCCGGTACCGGGTCGCAACAGCGTGGCACGCCTTCGTCGCAATTGCAACGCGAGTCCCAGATACAAGCACCAGCCTCGCAGTCCATACTCCGGTCAGCTCCGCATAGCAGTAGAGGCTCTGTCGCTGTCATGGACTCCCAACCTGATGTCACTGCCAACTTCGAGAGCTGGGCGCGACCGGATACACGGTTCCCTTCTTCACCATCAATAAATCAGTACAGCATCAACCAGACAACGGTTGCATCCAGGACAGGATACACGAGTCAAATGATCTCGTCTTCGATACAGATGCCTCCGAAGATGACCCAAGATGCGAGAGAAGATCCGGTCGAAGAAGAGACGCCCGAAGAAGAAGGGGAACGAGTGCCCAGCAGTCCTCCGATGCTGCCAGCAGAGACTGAGGAGATTGTATATGACGAGCATGCCCATGATGAGTTGACGGAGAACGATGAGGAGCATGAGCTTAACGAGACGGCAACTGATAATGGTGATGTACAAATGGAAGAAGAAGAGGAGTTGCCAATTGCAGAGCCGGATGATGCTAGCCATCAGGAACGAGGCACTGTGCAACCTAGCGAAATCGAGGTGGAAGTAGATGCAGAGACGGAGGTGATCCAGCCCATAAAGATCGACGGTGGGACAGATCAGGAAATTCCCGAGACTCTGGAAGACGGCAAGCGGTATCAAACTGTACAGGAAGGAAGCACTGTATCTCGAAAAGCATTCAAGCATCAGGCACTCGGAAACCAAGAGAAGACTGTGGCGAGTCTTAAACGCCAAAACACGATCCCAGATACGGATGCGCTCGAAGAGACCCAGCCTTCTTGGTTTGCGGAGCAAGCTTTCGAACCGCAGGGAAATGCTCTTCAGGTGGAGACGGCTGCCCTCGGGACGGAAGCCACTGAAGACACGAACGGCGCGGAGCCTTACTCGACTGCACAAGAGCAACAGACAGCTTCACAGTCTCGTATGGCTGCCCCAGCAAGTTCAAGAGACGAGGGAAGTGACCCAGTACACAATATCAGCCGCATTCGGTCTCTCAACGATATCGCAAATCTGCCAAACACACAGCGTTCAGCAACAGAGGAAGAGATAGAGCTACCACGCCTGAGCGGCTTCGCCGATGCGGACGGCGACACGCATATGGGCGGTTCTGTACCCGCAACACCAGCAACCAAACGGCGCAAGACTGCACTTGCCGCTAGAGAAACACTCAAAAGCCCTGCTAAAGAAGCTGCCGCGGCCGAACATGTCCGAAAGCAAGTGCCACTGTTGCCGCTCAAGCAGATACAGCAAATGCACGAGGAGACCCCTCCGACAGCGTCAGCGCAAGAGCGTGAGGATCGAGGTGCAGCGGCCGCAGCTCAGACTAGGGAAGACGCCCAGGCAGTGGCCTACGGGCAATTAGCGACTCTGAAGTCCCGAAGCTCTTCCCGACCCGCAAGACCTCAGAACAGTAAGAAGGGATCTCTGAAGTCTGCTAGGGCTGTTATTGCCACGATGTCATCACCGCTCAACTCGCCGTCCAAGCCAAAGGAATCGGCAGTTGCACAGAAGCCCACACCTGCAACTCCCACCCGTAGAACCAACAAATTCGTCGACAAAACTGCTGATGTCGAGATGCGTGAGGCAGGTGATAGCACAGACGAGCTTGCTAGTTCGCCACCGGCTCCTGCGGCGCACCTTCCTGTTCGTTTGACACCAAAGAAGACCGAGATACCGCTGGGAGCAGTGATCGTTCCCAACCGAGTGTTTGCACCCTGGCCAGGCAGTCACTATTATCCAGCCACTTGCACTGGCCGCTCAGACTCGAAGCAGCTTCACATTCGTTTCGATGATGGCAACACAACACTCCTCGACGCTTTTCAGGTACGCGCGCTTGACCTCAAGGCTGGCGATCAAGTCAAGGTTGATAAGCGTGGCATGAAGAAGCACACGTACGTCGTGGTTAGTCTGACGGACAAGTGTGAGGATCTGCACAACTACGAGTTCCCCATGACAGATCGCCATGGGCATGTCTCGGTCGTTCTCGAAGAGAAGCAGCGCGACAGTCTTCCCGCGGGCAAGGCCGTGCTACAAGCAAAGCAAGTCACTGTGCACATTGCAAGTATCTACATCACCACCCAGCTATGGTCTAGGCTTCGTGATCGCAATTTCCTGCTTTCACCACCTTCCTCACCGCGCAAAGCCCCCTCTGAACTGGGGACCCCAGTGCCTACCGAGGTCTTTACTACACCTACGTTCACGCGCAGAGGCTTAGCAGCCCCCTCTTTACTGAAGGAAGCAACGAATCGCGCTGGCTCAGTTGCATCACCAAGTCGATCAGGCAGCGGCACATTCTCGAACATGGCGTTCGTCTTGACATCGACCGGCGATGGCATGGACAAGGATTCTATTGCACGAGCCATCAAGACGAATGGTGGTCGTGTTCTAGAACAAGGCTTCCATGAGCTGTTCGACACTGAGTCGATAGAGCTGACAGCTTCTCAAAGCCGCCGGACCTCAGTCTCCGCCCTCGAAGGCGCAGGTACACTGATACTGAGGGAAGAATTCAAGAAGCTCGGATTTGTAGCTCTCGTGACCGACTCGCACTCCCGAAGCACGAAGTACCTGCAATCTCTGGCGCTCAACGTACCTTGTCTGCATCTGCGCTGGGTCAACGACTCGCTCTCAGCGACCCACGCCTTGAGTTTCGCCCGCTATCTCTTGCCTGCAGGGCTCTCAAAGTATCTCGACCCTAACGGCATTGTGCGCTCTCGAGCCATGCGCATCTACGACCCCTTGAGTGATGATGTTTCGTTTGACAAAATCTTCCACGACCGCGACCTTCTGCTCCGAGACCAGTCTGTTCTCCTCGTAACCGGCAAATCTAAAAAGGAGATTGAAAAACGCCAGCCTTTCGTCTTCCTCACCCACGCCCTCGGTGCTTCAAACGTAGGGCGCTGTGCAGACTTGGCCGCTGCAACGCATCTCCTCGCGCAAGGGCAGTGGGACTGGGTGTACATCGACAGCGACCAGAACAGCATCGCCGATGCTGCTGCCGAGCTGTTGGGCACCAGCGCTCCAGCGAAGAGCACAAAAGGCAGCTTCAAGAAGAGCAAGAAGAGGAAAAGGGATGACGGCGAAGCCGAAGAGCTCGTGGCTAAGGGTGAGGTCGCTGGCCGCAAAGTGCGTGTTGCGAGCGCAGAGTTTGTCATTCAGAGCCTGATTCTCGGTGCGCTTGTTGATGAGTAGAGGGTAATGAGACAAGCAAGCTTGCGCAAGTGGCAACGAACTCGACCTAATTTAAGTATTTGCAAGTGTTTTATAGTATGCATTCAGCGAGGCGCACAGGAGCATAGCAGGGAGTGTATGCGCTCGAAGAGAGATATTACCGCAACGGGCTGGATGTCAAAATATGTAGCACATTTAATATCATGAAGCGACACAACGATGTGTTGTCGTCATGACATGTACAACGGTCTTAAAAGTACGTGGACTTTATCGTTACCTCCCGTTCATGTGCATCAAGTCTAGTGGCAAGAGAGAGAACATAGCATCACATTGGTCCGATTATGGGTGCGTCAGGGGGCACAACCATGTGGAACACATGATTTCGAGAACCAGGGACATTTGGTGAAGGAGTGACCACATTCGATTTCTGACGTAAAATACTACTAAAAGAGTGGAAAGTAATGGCTCGCCATCGTGCAACAAGAGCCTTAGCTCATCGACAGTAAAGACAGACCTGTGTCGATACGAAGAGACATTACGAATAAGGAGCACCAGGCCTACTTCTCGCCCATGCGCGGCACAGGCGCAACATCTAGTCCCGCACGAGCCTCAGCATCCTCCCTAGAGATGACTTTATGCGCACCAGACCAGATGCCAAAGCGGCGTTTGATCATCTTCCACGTCTCGATAGCCGAGATGTAAAGGACAACACAGCCGAAGCTGACGCCCCACTCCCAGGTGATGGCGCCGTGCTTGAAGACCTTCTCGTTGATGATGGGAATGTAGACAATTGGGAACATCATGACAAGCCCGGCGATGACAGCGAAGAACAGGAAACGGTTGCGCCAAAGCGTTGGGAAGACGGACATGCCACGCGGGACATTCTGGTCGGTGTTGGGATACATGTTGAACAGAGAGCGCGCGAAGTGCTTGACTTCCCAAGCTGTAACAAGCAGCAAGAGGGTGATGGTGGTGTATGTCGTGGCACGAGCGCGGAAGACAACGTCGCAAGTGGCGTTGAAGCCTTCGTTGCACCCAGAGCCAAGGTTGCCGCCACCAGGACCAACGTAGGCAACGATGGCGAATGAAAAGAGACAGAGAGCACCCATGAAGAAACCGTAGATGAATTTGTCGGTGATGAGCTCCTTGGTGAAGACACCGGCCTTGACGTCGTGAGGTGGGCGGTACATACTGTCCTCCTGCTTCTCTTCGAGACCAAGACCAATGGCGAGGAAGGAAGAAGTGATGAGGTTAACCCAAAGAATCTCAATAGGCGACAGGGGGAAGACAGAGTGATTGTCGTTGTCCTTGAAGGAAAGACCAATCAAGAGAAGGATGACCTGAGCGATGTTGGAGATGAGGAGATGCATCAAGAACTTCTGGATGTTGTCGAAGAGCCGACGACCTTCCTCGACCGCCTTGACGATAGAAGCGAAGTTATCGTCAGTCAAAACCATCTCGGCGGCATCCTTGGCGACATCACTACCAGTACCCATAGCCATACCAACGTTGGCTTGCTTAAGGGCAGGGGAATCGTTGACGCCGTCGCCAGTCATGACACAAAAGCGTTGCCTGCGGTGAAGTGCCTGGACCATCTTAACCTTGGTCTTAGGGCTACATCTAGCGATAACAAGGGGTAACGTCTCCATGGCGTCGATCTGCGCCTCAGTCATGTCGTCAAATTCGCGAGCGATCATGACAGCGGAAGATGGGGTGGAGTCGTTGATGATGTCAACGTCCCGGGCGATAGCTCGTGCAGTACCCGGGTGATCACCAGTGAGCATATGCACAGTGATGCCAGCAACCTTGCACTCACGAACAGCACCCTTTGTCTCTAGACGAGGTGGGTCGTATATGGCGACAAGACCAATGTATGTGAGGTTGGCCTCGACAGCGGCACGTTCATGGATGTCGGTACCAGGAAGGAGCGTCTTATGAGCGATACAAAGCACACGGAGGCCTTCGTTAGCCATCGATTCGGCAGCCTGCAGAATACCTTCGCGTTCCTGATCCGTAACGTTGAGGACAGGAAGCATGAATTCGGTAGCTCCCTTGGTGTAGACGTCGAGATTTTGGGTAGAATTGTCACGATATACGACGGTCATCTTCTTGACTGTAGAGTCGAACGAGAACTCGGTGGCGAGAGAGATATTGAGCGAGTTCAGGAGGCTCTCTTTACCCATACCAAATCGAGAGGCGAGGACATGTAGAGCGATCTCAGTAGGCTCACCGTGCGCCTTCCATGGTCCGGTCATGGGATTGTTCAGAATGGCGGTGGGCGGGCGCGAGATGGATTCGATCGTGGATACATCGGTCTCACTTTTGTTGTCCTTGGTGTAACGGTCGAAGCCATCCTTCTTCTCACTGCGTGCCTCCGAGTCAGCGTCGTGAGAGGGCAGGACCTTGGAGTTGTTGCAAAGAGCGATGGTGCGAAGGAAGCGAGCAAGAACAGTGTCAGGTCTGTAGGTCTCAAGAGGAAGCACCTGACCGTCAAGACTGACTTGACCACTACCTGGATTGTAAGGGTCGGTGATACTGTCGACGGAGAAAGTACCGACACCTGGGATGAGAGCCTTCTTTGAGACCATACGACCTTGGGTAAGCGTACCGGTCTTGTCAGAACAGATATTGGTCACCCCACCAACGGCTTCGATGGCAGACTGAACCCTGGTAATAACATTGGCCTTAGCCATAGCCTTGCCACCAACGGCGATGGTGATGGTGAGCACGGCGATGAGGGATTCTGGGATGACTGCGACGGCCACACAGATACCGTAGATGAGGACTTCGCCTCCAATGACCCATTTGCTTGCAGAGAAGACAATGATGGCCAGGAGAATGGCGAGACCAAAGAGCAAGAGAGCGAACTTGCTGAGCGTGATCTGGAGTGGGGTTCCCACAAGGCCAAGAATAGTTTTCACGCCGTTCACAAATCGCCATACAAGCTTGGCGAAGAAGCCTTGAGATTGCGCCTTGTCATCCTTTTTCTGACGAAGCATGGTAGCAATCTGGCCCACTTCAGTGTCCATAGCAGTTGCGACGACGATACCGCGGCACCGACCAGATGTCATCTCACTCCCGGAGAAGGCGAGATTGGTACGGTCAGCCGTGGCGATATCCGCGTCGTCGAACTTCTTTTCGGGTGTCTTCTCAACAGGGAGAGATTCACCTGTGAGAAAAGCTTCGTTGGTGAAGGCATTCACGCCATCGATGAGACGAAGATCGGCGGGGACAATGCTTCCTACGCTGAGTTGCACGATGTCACCAGGCACAAGGTCGGTTGCTTTGACCTTTTGATCAGGTACGCCATTTCGAGTAACGGTAGCCTCTGGGGCAGTGAGCTTCTTAAGAGACTCGATCGTCTTTTCAGCACGATAGTCTTGCCAGAAACCAACGATGATGTTGAGTAGGATGACTGCAGTAATGACGCCGCCCTCGATGTAGTCGTCGATGCCAAAACTGATGGCCATGACGATGATCAGGACGAACGTAAGACTGTTCGAGATCTGCCTCATGAGAATCTTCCACATGGAAAGCCCCTCAGCTCCCTTAACCTTGTTAGGTCCATAGAGGCCGAGGCGGCTTTCTGCTTCAGCATTGCTGAGTCCATGGCTGTTCAGACGTTAGTAAAACAGTAAGACGTAGCGAGAGAGCCTCGCTGGTCTTACTTGATATCTACGCGCAGAGCCTCTGCAACTTCTTTGAAGGAGAGGGTGTGCGGTGCATATAGCGGCGGCGGAGAGGCGCGGTCGCTCGTCGGCTGATGTTGCCTTTGTTGGTGAGAAGATGTATTTAGCCCATTTAAACCACCTATAGGGGGTTCTGTTTCTTGGGGAGCGGTCTCCTCGACGATAGGCAGTACGGTTTCACCCATTCAATAACTCGATGGCACAGTGGTGTGGCTTTGGTGAGGAGTGAATACAGGCGCTCGCGGGGGTGGCAGTTATACCCGTTTGTTGCACCAAGGTTCGCGGGGTCGCGCACGCTAGGGAGAGCTACGTGGGTCCTTCCAAGCGTGGGGAGGTCTTGGTGGCCCTCATCATTCACAGCTCACTCACCTGCAATCATCATGGGACCAACGCATCGCAAAATGTAGCCCTGTGCATCTTATGCGCCGTACAGTTCTGCCCGTGTCTCGCCGCACCCTACGCTCTATGCAAAGAGTTCCGTTGCATGGGATTTCGGTGCTTTGGTTCTGCTGTCCTGCTCATTGACGAGAGGTCAAGGCTCTTGGCTGGCAGCCCCAAGGATTTCTTTGCCGCTTCCCGGAATCGTGCAATCGTTAGAGACGCACACAGCCTCACTGCCGAGAAGCATCGGCTGTTGGCAATATGCAGCTGCAATGCAGGCTTGTGGTACAGCTGGACTGTCCAGTTATCGTTTGCAGGCAGCCGATTACCACGGTATACCAGATCTGATCGTGTTTAGTCATGCTCGTATGGAGAACAGACCACTCACGATGCCTTCTGTGGCGTTCCGCTGCTCTTGGCTCTTTTGTAAGCGTTGAAGACACGCGATACGCTGATGCTCGCTACGCGTTTCTAACTGGCTCGGCAGCAGATCTGATTGCCACCAATGAGGCGTAACAAAGCGGCTGATAAGAATGCGGAGTAATGCACCTTCTACCGTATTGTTCTCGCGAAGGTGCAAAGAATCAGGCAGGTCGTCAGATGTTGAGGTTCCACCGATGCTCGGCTTCTGCTTCCAAGGCTGCGGGGTAGGTATGGGTGATGGCGTGAGGAGCGGAAGCCATGACGAGAGCAGCAATCCGTTATTTCGACCTTGAACATGAGGAAGGAAGTGCAACGTGAAGAGATGTCGTCGAAATTGCCTCGCACCTTATCGATTGGAAAGAGCCCCAAAGAGCCGCAGATCCGAGACTCCACGCGGAAGGCAGGTACCTTGGTGGGGGAGCCAATTTTGGCCTGGGCTGCTGCACATCCAGGCGAGACCTCAGCTGCCAACACCGACTTTCGTCGTTGCTGAGAAACTAACAACTGACCTCGCTTTGGAAAGCCGGATCGGTGTCGGCGATCTTTAGCCCACGGCAATCCTTGGGCCTTTGCGTGAGGATGTAGCCATCAACCGAAAGGTCATTGAGCACGCGAACTATACACTCACTTCACGTTAGCTGAAGCAGACCGCTTCATCGTCGAAGCATGCACAAGAGAGAACAAAGGCTTTTGAATTGTATCAAACAGTCGGTGTGCGCCATATTGCACCAGCCCAATGCTGAGTATTACCCATCCATGCAGATCATAAAGTCGTCAAAGTTGAAAAGTCGAATCTCCCATCTCCACCATCTCCGCCTAAAGGCTAAAACTCGCTTTGGCGTAACGACTCGGCTTCAGACACACTCGACGAACGACGTTGAGGAGCTAAGAGGTTATCAGCCTCGGCCAGCGCAGCTTGTATTGACATGTTGAAAGTGCAGGCGAGATATTGTGCATAGCGGTTGCGGTATGCTTCCGCAGCGTCCTCTTTCGAGGTGTGAATTGACTTCTTTGTAGAAGCGCCTGATGCTAGGTTAGATGGCAAGCTTTAGTTTGGTTGATCAAATATACCCGATGCGGGATGCAGAACTATCGAGGGCGCTGGCGACGCGATAGGAGAAGAAGAAGGCGAGGAAGAAGCGCTGAACGGAAGAGAAGGCATGATGAATGTCAAGGGTTGTTCTCGGTTTGTATGAAGATAGTTCTCTAGTGTCGATCCCGTCTTGAGCTGAGTACTGCGAGTACTTGGGTGGCTTGAGCGATTGAGGTTGATGATTGTTGCTACTTTGAGGGAGCAGTCAGCGATCACTTTATAGCAGACGAATAGCTGGAACCCTCACGATCCTCGGCTCACCGTTACAACAGAAACAGCACGAACAACGCCCTGAGACACGACCGCTGATGCATCCATCTCGATCACCCCAATGATTGCGTAGTATTTCAGGTGCGTACGTGATCCGGCTGGGCTAGCGCTGAGCCATTTTTGACCCGTGGACCTTCTCCACTACACCGCTACAACCGATCCGACCAAACAAAGTCTGGGGAAAGCCACGATATAGCTCAGGGGTCGCCATTCTCTCAACCCCTTGCATTTAATAGTCTGTAACGGCGGGTACTCGCCAACAAGCACGTTGTCGATTGTAAGCCATGGCCTTACACAGCCAGGTAGTGTTCGCCAACTCAACAGAAGCACTGCGTGTACCATCTTGTCGTCAGATTGCTGGGCGTTAAAGCAGCACAAAGTTGAATTGCCCAGGCACTCGCGTGCTCAATGCGGCCAACGTTTGCCACGTTCCAATGGACCCGTCAAGCTGGCTATTGCCAAAGACGCGATGACACAAGACAACATCGCGATTCGTGCTTTGTATGACGAGGATTAGGCTGGGGGCCCTGTCAGTTGTAGTGGGCACTAACGCGTAACGCCATCTTCGTCGCAGCTGAGCCACCGCTCACGTTCTCGTTGACTTCCTATTTCAGTATCTTGCATCGTGTTGTGTGATAAGACTCTTCAGCTTGCAGAGTTTGATGCTCTAGTCGATTCTGCTTATCAGCTTCATCACCACATTGATTGATCGAGAGGCCTGCATAACTCGAGTTTTGAGCATTCCTGCAGCCCGCATGAGACTATGTGTGGGGCCGGCAAGAAGAAACAGGACCTTTTCTAGATTCCTTGGATCTGCACCTAACTTCTGACGGTTCAGCCGCGAAAAAGCGCAGCCAAGCCAGTTCCCTCACAGCAACGCGCTCACATTTCGCTTCGCTCGAGCTTCTGCCGCACACACAGTTTCCACAAACCCACTTCACAGACCCGCATTCACCACCTTGCGTGTGTCGCTGACGTTCGCCTTGTCCACGATGCCACGAAGGCGTTCGTGTTGCTTGGACGATGGCAATTTGCAGAATGCCCTGAGTCTAGAAGGCCTGGTGGGCTGGGGTTACGGCATAGAAACCTGCTGGCATGCACAGAACGTCACGATGTCAAAGACACAATGGTTCAGACGCCATTTTGCGAGACGCGCCATGTCATGAGGACCACAGACGATCAAAGAGAGCCAACCCATTTTGCGGGGCCGCCGACCGCTAAGTTCGGAAGTGCGGATGTCTCTCCTCACCCGCTGATCGAAAAATCCAGGCACCGCCGCGGTCCCCACTCACCTTCCTGTTCGTTCTTACCGGCTGCCCTGGTAACATCGTGGCCACTGGCTTGTATCGGCTATATCAAATTTTCCACGATGCACGTTAACGGCGTATGGAGCGTGTGGGAACGAGAACCCGAGCTTGGCTTTCTTCTACGCGCTTTGGGCTGAGTCCTGACCTGCGCAATGGCCCAGCCACAAGCATCTGCGCCAGCAATCTTCATGGTCACCTGCATTCCCAAGTCGGATGGACATTCCGAGCAGCACAGTCCTTTCCGGTCAACTCTGCAACCTCATATCTGCGAACTCGCCATAGTTCCCGATTGCATCTACATGGCAATTGTGCATCGCACATCGGTACCCAAGCTGATAAGCTTGAGGCATTTCCAACATGGCACCATTGAATATTCCCGCAGTGGAGGCTGTCGATCCGCGCAACTCTAAACCAACATCTGTGCTACTGTATGAGGCACACATTCTTTCAGGGGCTGAAAGCATCAACATCTTCTACAACAGCATGTTATGGTTTCTATTGCGACACGAAGTAATACACTCACCGCCATCTGGAACGTGCTGCTGTCGAGTGGTCTGAATCGCTCCGCCCTGAGAGGTGCTGGACGTCGAACCACGCAGCTGTGTCAACGCTCGCTGCACATGCAGGAGAACTGATTGGGCGCACGATGATCGAAAGTAAGAAATCGGCCAGACACCGCTGTCAGAAGTCAGCCACGATACAGCTGTACATCACGTGCAAGACACTGCAGTCACAGCGAACACCATCGGATAGAAGCCTATCTCGACGAAGCTGAAACCACACCTTCTAGACCGCTTCACAATCGACGGACCCGCAAGCAGATGATCTATTGCGCAATACTGGTCCCTGATGATCCATTCCGCCACACTGGGAACACCATGTGGCTGAGGCTGCAGCATGAAGCCAGCTCTGCTACCTGTCTCCAATAACATACTTCGTTCTGACGCGAAGCCACTATGGAAGCTCTAATATATCGCGCAACTACCGAAGACGGGACAGGTTTCATCGTAGATCGACTGTTCATACGAGCGATTAATCCCGAGGGGCACTGCCTCACGAATGCGCGATTTTGCTAATACACTTGACAAAAGCAGCCATTGCGTCCTGCCACTGACGAAACAGGTGTTTGCAACACATATCCTCGCACGATGAACATTCTGATGCAAAGACGGTAGAACAGCAAGAACCCACGTCTAGACTGCCTTTGGAGAAGATCAATGTCTCTTACTCGAGAAGTGTAGACTGACAACCGTCTCTGCAACATTCCAAAAGCTTCACATGCTGTTTATGGGTGTCTCAGCTTCAGATCTCGAAGACGACTACGTAGCACGGTGTTGGGTAGCTTGCCACCGGCTCTCCTCGCACTTCGATCGTGTCCTTGACCATATCCCAAGCATCTACGAAGCCTCCAAGTCGTTGTCAGACAGCACGAAGACTGTAAGCGTCGTCGAAGTGTAGTCATATTTGGCTCACTCCGGAGCCTGGACTCAGACATACCCCATGTAGGGCTGGTCAACTGCTTAGATCTCAAATTCCACCCATTTCTTGCCACTTGGAGTTAATCGGTGCGAGATGTGTGGTATGAAGTCGCGTATATGTAATCGCTTCTGTTGCTGTCGCGGACATCCGCCTTAGATGACTGATCAAACAGTGTTTGTGTATGCAATTCGGACCCTGCACTACAGCTTGCAGTATCATATGGTGGAGAAGAACATGATCGCCCCGTCTATTCGCTCAATCTATGCCTGAAAGATTGTTGCACATGCAATATTACAGCTCATCATGCTGGTCCATCCCGGATCTATGCTCCCCGTTCGACTCACCGTTCGCCCCCGTACTCACCGTCTCGATGCTGACTTCGAACAGTCCACTGCCCACCAATCCATCGCCCTCTGCATGCGCGACTTCCAGCTCAAACCAGGCGTCTGTCCTTGGCGCGTCATCGATGTTCACTTCAGCCCGGAATGTGCTGTTCCCACCCAGTCCAATGTACTGCTCGCTGATTACGGTGTTCTTCCTGACGTGGCGTACAGTAACGTGGAGCACGAGATTCGGCGTCATGGGCGCGACAGCGACAGCCACGTTGTCAGTGTAACTTGCATCGAAGGAGAAGCGGCGTGGCTCTGACTCGGGCTCGATGTAATCACTGATCGAGAGGCCGACGGGTAGGAGCGTAGCGGTGTCGCGCGCGTTGTCGTACTCTGTGAGACCGCGCGAGATGACGTGGTCGACGAAGCGTGGTATAGCGTCGCGGTCGTGCAGAATGCTGTAGGTGCCACCTGTGCGCAAGACGGCGGTGATGAGGTCTTCTTCTCTTATTCTGCCGGTGAGAATGGTTTGATCGTGGGGTCGAGGGCCGAAGGGAATCTGGTTTTTTTTGGGTAGAATGCCCAAGTGCATGCGTATCCCCTCATCGCCGGCCTGCCAGACGTGTGCGATTTGCTCGGCAAGGTCAGAGTTGCGTGCGCAAGTCAGAGCTACAACTGCAGTCTTGTTGCTCGGTAGTGGCGTGGAATGATTCACCAGCTCGGTCATTGCTGCACCGATGTCAGGGCTGGTCTGGGTGTCGCAATCGATGTCGAAGCTAGGATGCAGCCTGTATAAGTCGTCACTTGAGCCTCTGCTCTTCGTGGAGTTTTGTTTCGTTAGACCTTCTCCTGGACCTTCGTCGTGCGGCTTGTTCGCAAGCTCTTCTAGCAGCCACTTTTGTATGGGAATTTGCATTTCCGCAACTCGGTTCGCGGTCTTGACCACGTCTCGTAGGATGGCGACACGGCGCCCATAGCAGTCCTTAGCAGGCTTGTCGCGCACCAGAGCGCAAATCATGATGTTGCCGCGCTCAGTACCATAGGTTCGTCTGATAGACTCTCGGAAATGGCGCCATTGCCTGCGAGAGTCTTTAATGGCAGCATTGACGGCGCGCTGAAAATTGCCAGGAAAGTCGCTCCGGGGGGTATTCGGACCGGGTGTGCTGACGTCCCCAGTGACTTGGTCGATAATTCCGTTGTCTTTGTTCAGGGTATGGTGAGTGATGCGCCCAGTACAGTCAATGGAGCCTGGCTCGAGCGGATGCCCTGCCTTGCCCACTGGCCCATCTGTAAACAGACCGCCAAAGCAGCCTGTCGATAGATTATGTGGAACCTGATCAGAGATGTCGTTCTCACCACGTAGATCCAAGAAGACTGGCGAATCGACACGCTTCAGGCCCGGCGGATTGTTGGGTCCAAAAGGCGGTTCAGCATCATCTGCCCAGTTACTGTGCGCGTAGAAATCTTGGATGCCATGTAATGCTCGGCCGAATCCTTCAATAGCAGAACACTTCGCTCTTCCGAAAGAATGCATCTGCAGCGCTGGAAATGAGAACCTGCAATCCAATGTGCTAATGTCCACTTCTGGTGTGATGATGCGGGCGCCGTCGTCGACAATCCTGTCAGCTGCGTCTATGCCTTCCTCCACCCTCCCTCTCATGTGACTGACGCATATCTGAAGTTGATTCGTTGCTTCTTGTCGTGTAACGGGATACTCGACGTTGAGGTTAAAGAGTTGAGCATCCAGGAAGTCTGCATTGTCGCAGTGCGCTTCGGGTCCTTCTGGCACTGGATCTAGCATGTCCGGGGCGCCGACCGCTCCATTAGATCCTTGGCCGACATAGACGTCTGATCTGCCGGAAAGTTGATGTAAGCTCAGCTCTTCGAAGCATCGACCATCTGATATCCGGCTATCGGCCGGGCAAGCAAATGCAGCTCTTGTGATTCGTTCATGTTCGCAATGTTGGCCAATGATGGCGGGTTCGTTGATCGTCCCGAATGCGTAAACATGACCAAAGGAAGCATAGGACAGCAGCAAGGCTGTCGTGTACGCTTTTTGCATTCCTGCAAGGTGCACAGTAGGAGCTCTGCCTGGAGGTTCCGGAACGCGGGTTATCGTTGGTCAAAGCGCGGTGGTGGCACCACGCGGACGTCGTGTTGTTAGCGAAACGGCTTGAAGAACGTCAATCCGGGCTCCGCAAGGTTGTATGATGACTCGCGCGCTTCCATACTCAGAAGTACGTTTGATGGAAAATGAATGTGTTGCGGTGCGCGCTCAGCATAGAGGTGCTGCTAAAATCTCTGACGCAACTGGCCCGCGGACCAATCAAGTGGGGACGTAGCCGCACCCGTCGATATCGACGATGAGGTGGACGGAGTAGTCTTGGAAGTTGGCACGAGCTAGATAGACAGATTACATTGTCAAGACTCCACAAAACTCGGCTGACTTTCTTTTGGACGCATGATGCTGTATGGTGTCGCGCGTGACCCGCACTAGCATCGGAGTGCTTCGTGATTTGCTTATAACTTATCGTCTATGTTCTATACAATACGTGACGTCTCTTGCCGAGACATGTGCCTTCGATATCACTTTCAAGATGCGTTCAGTGCTCGTGGCCGTGGTGATCGTGAGGTCCGGCATTCGCGCCACCGAAGTCAAACTTCCACCCGCGTCCAATGCCAACACCAGGGTCGCGAATGACTGCGTAGGCAGCCTTCTTGCCATCCGCAGCATGATACTTGAGAGGTGCCGACAATTTCCTCTTGCTTTCCTTCGCGCCCTCTTGCATAACAATAACCTCGTCCTTGTCTTTCCATGCGCCAGGAGCATTGACAATGATGACCTTCTCTACGCGAACTTTGTCCATCGTCTTGGCGTACTTCTCGAACTTGACGGTCCGGACAGTGCTGGTGTCGAGATTGGAAGAGGTAAGGATGTTGCGCTTTCCATCGAAGGAGAAGCGGCGGTGGATGAAGGCACCTCCCTGGTAGTCGAAAGTTTCGCCATCGTCAATGTAGAGTGTACCGGCGGCGTTGCCATCCTTGTCTAGAACGACGACCAAAGTAAAGGGATCGTACTTCATCAGACCCGAAGAACGGCGAGGACGGTCGCGACGCGGAATGATGTGACCGCCGCGCATCAGAAGTGGAATCTTCTCAAGAGGCGCAGGGACAGTATGCTGACCCTTGCCACTGTACGTAGTGTAGTCAAAGTAATCAAAGTACGGCTGGTCATCTGCGAGGTAGACCGACACGGTGTCGGCGCCCTCCTTGGTGACCGGCTTGGCAAGCAGGCCGGTAGATCCAATGTACAGCTGATCATCGATAGCGAAACCAGCCTCATCGTCAGGGTGCACGTAGAAATTGGGTCGAACGATTGGTGCGCCGGAGACATGTGCCTCGTGGAATGCAGTGTACCATGCAGGAAGCAGCTGGTAGCGGAGACGCAGCGCTTGTGTGATGATATCCGTGTATGGTGACCCGGGGATGTAAGGCTCGCGACGACGAGTGTCGATGTGGGCGTGGCCACGGAAGAAAGGGTAGTAGATACCCGCTTGGTACCAACGAGTAAGAAGCTCCTTGCTAGGGTTGCCGAAGAAACCACCGACATCAGCACCTGCAAATGGGAAACCAGAGATACCCTGGTTGAGGACCATGGGCAGGGAAGCCTCAAGATGAGGCCAATCAGCCTGATTGTCGCCGGTCCACATGGCTGCACTTCGCTGACTACCAGAGTAGAACGCACGGGTCAAGACGAAGGGGCGGCGAAGGTCACCCTTCTTACGTTCAGTCAAAGCCTGATAGGTAGCATTGTGGAAGGTCATGCCGTTGACATTGTGAACGTCACGATGCTCCCAGTTGCCGTGATGCAGATTGTCCTTGGGCATGGTCGTTTCAGGACCGTTGAAGACGGAGGGTTCGTTCATGTCGTTCCAGATGAAAGTGTTGTGTGCAGAGCCCTTGAACTTGTCGTACTTGAAGAGTCCCTTCCACCAGTCAATAGCAGCGGGGTTGAAGCAGTCGATCCACATAGAAGAACCGGGCCAGCACCAGCCTTCGTACTGGTTGCCGTCTTTGTTCTTAACGGCGAGGTCTTTCTTCTTCAGCTCTTCGACGATGGGATAGCCGTTGTTTTTGATATGAGGATCAATAATGGCTACAAGCTTCCTATCGCGCTTGTCAAGCTGCTGCTGCATCGAGATGGGGTCGACGAAGGTCAAAGGATCCCATGTGAAGTACTCCTTTTCGTGAGTGTACTCAATGTCGAGCCAGATGACATCGTAGGGGATGTTGAACTTGTCAAAACGACGGTCAACATCCTTGACATCTTCGTCTGTGACGTAGTTCCAGCGGCACTGATGATAGGCAATAGCAAAGGATTGAGGCATGGCAGTGTAACCAGTGAGCTCGCCATACTGACGGGTCAGGTCCTGCGGAGTTGGTCCAAGGAAGACGAAGACATCGAGCAGACCACTCTCTGACATCCAGTGAGTTTGAGTGTCAATATGGCCCTCGACGCCCAGCGCAAGGGGGTTAGCAGTGTTCCTCTTCTTTGTGACATCGATCCAGGTCTCCGCAGCGTTGAGCCAGAAGACGCCAACAGTAGAGCCCTTGCGGTGAGCCTGCATAAAAGGAATGGCACCGTAGAGAGTCATAGGGCTGTCCATCTCGTACTCGAAGACGTCGGCATTGTACAGCCGATATGGTTCGGTGTAGGCATCGTCGCCTCCCCTGCTGCATGTTAGTCATAGTCTTCTGTTTAATCCCCTCGTCAATCGTACCTAGTAGTCTTCAATGAGAGACGTGTGGCATGCTCCGGAATACCAAAGACGTGCGCGTAGCCAGGGAAGGAAATGTCGAGAGAGACGGCCTCAGGACCCCTGGGCTTCGTGTCGGTGTTTCCACCAAAGCTCTCATCCCACCAGGTGCTCTCATCCTCTCCCTGCTCCTCTTCGACCTTGACCTCTTCTTTATTCTCCTCGCCTTCTTTGGGCTCCTCCTTTAGCTTTTCAACCTTGGCCCTCCAGTGCTCGAGGTTCAGGAACCCACGTTCGTTGAACTTGACTTGAGTCTCCCCATCCCTCTGGAACTCGATCGAGAAGGGTGAATGGCGGATGATAGCTTGGTGCTTGCTGCCCCTGCCGTAGACGACCTTGGTGTAACCAGCATCAGCGGCCTCGGCCAATGCTGCACCATGCGAAGGTTTCAAACCACCAACAAGAGCCCACTTTCCAGCCTCATTGTAGCGCTCCTTCCTGGCCTTGCTGTCATGCCTAAGCTCGATATCGGCCTTCTGCCTCTTTGCTTCGTCGAGGGTAACGCGTGCGACACCAGATTCGAGGAATGTGACCGTGAGAGGCAGCTCAACTTTCTCCTGACCATCCTTGATGGTTTTCAGAATAACGGCATTCAATTGACCATCCTTGAACTTGAGTGTCGTAGGGTCGAGAGCATACGGGGAGACGAAGGAGCTCGATGCGGTGACGCCATCTGCGAACGCGCGATTGCGCTTACAGAAGCCAGATTGATCGCAAGTCTTGAAGTTTTCGTGTTTTACGGCGACTGTTGTCTTACATTAGCAATTGAAGCAGCAGACGCATACATGTCCAGAGCAGATGCCAGCGATCAGAGCTCCGGGCACTTACCAGCTGGCAGGAACAGGCTGCACAGCGCCGTCCAGAGCAATAGCACGGCCGTCCACCGGGGAGCGGACCGCTGTTGTAACGTAACCATATCCAGCAGCTCTCAAAGCAGGTACCGCTTGAGCTAAGAAGATTGCTGTCCACTTCAACCTCAGATGTCTGATGAAACGTAGCAGCTCTTAGTAAGCGCTGCAAACACACCAAACATGTGCCTTTCAGGGTCGAAGTCGAGGTCTCACCGCCCATCACCAGGAAGCCACTAAGAACGCGGGGCGCCAACAGCGTGCAGCGCCCCACCGAGACCAATTCTTCTTCGTTCCCCTCTGGCGTCCCCAACCCTCCCTTCTCCTCGAAACAAGACATCTTCGAAGCAACATCGAGAATCTCCTACCGCCAAAATGACTACCGAGCAGACGTATGTCTCGTCCCCCAATTACACCCGCGACGAGGTGTACACACTTGAAAGGCGGTGCAGCTAATTGTTGGGAACAGCTTCATTGCTATCAAGCCTGATGGCGTCCAGGTACGTACAACACCATGCTTCAGTGCAATTGCGGCATGCATCCCAATTGCATTGGAACGAAAAGTTTGGTAGCAAGCAGCATACTGACCCTCCCCCAGCGTGGCCTCATTGGTCCCATCATCCAGCGCTTCGAGAGCCGCGGCTTCAAGCTTGCTGCCATCAAGCTTACCCAGCCCGGCAAGGAGCACCTCGAGAAGCACTACGAGGACCTCAACGGCAAGCCCTTCTTCCCCGGACTGATTGCCTGTACGTTTGCTCTTCTCTGTCCCCCCCACCAACCCCTCCATGACCCCTGCAGAGCACCTGCAATCCCGCCCCTCTTGACCGCCCACGTGGCATTGCATACTGACACGCACCAGACATGTCCTCCGGCCCCATCTGCGCCATGGTCTGGGAGGGCCGTGACGCCGTCAAGACCGGCCGTGTCCTCCTCGGTGCCACCAACCCCGCCGCCTCCGCCCCCGGCACCATCCGTGGTGACTACGCCATCGACGTCGGCCGCAACGTCTGCCACGGCTCCGACTCTGTCGAGAACGCCCAGAAGGAGATTGCTCTGTGGTTCAAGGACGGCGAGGTCCAGTCCTGGAAGCAGGCTAGCTTCGACTGGATCTACGAGAAGGCTTAAGCGCTTTCTCAATTGGTTCAAGTGCTTGAGTGTTGTGAGTGTACGCTTAGTAGGGCTCCGCTGGGTGAATTGGGTATGCTAGTAATGCCGTGGTCTTGTTCTGCAGCATGAACGAATAGCCAGTCTGCCAGGCTAGGGTCCGGAAAGGTAGATGGAACAGCACAACAGCTACGACGATACGATCTAGACGGACAAAATAGAACCAGAAATGAGACACACGCATGATCTCACCGTGCTCTATTCATCTCCCACCTCATGCTGTGACGCTTGCTTTACAAGCGCAAGGTGATACATACAGCACACGCTCCAATATCTATTCATTGCCATCGCCATCGACTGCCACAACGTCACCCGCACCCGCCTTACCACTACTCCGAAGATCTCTCCTCTGACTCTGCCTCTCAGCATCCCTCTCCCCAAGCTCCTGCTTAATCTTCCCAACATACCACATCCTCAGCTTCTCCACCTCCGCCCACTCCCCGACGCCTCTCTCAACAACCGGCCCCTTGACCTCTTCTCTAGCACGCAGTTCACCCCACTTCCCGCCTTTCTTCCCCCAAACCGGCTTCTCAAAGCGCCAAACACACCACGAGCTCTCGTCCACGCTCTTCAGCAGCGGCTCCCTGTTACGGCTCTCGACCTTGAACTTGCTCAGGAGCAGCACGTCGCCCGTGTCCGCTTGGGGCAGCGCGGTCGCGTAGGCGCGGAAACACTGCACTGTGCGTGTCTGTGGCCAGATGCTTAGGTCGGTGATGTGCAGTGTCGTTGTCCAGTGGCGCGGGCCTTTGCTTGCTTTGGAAGGGGGTGTGGAGGCGGATGTGCAGAGCGCGAGGATGTCGGGGTACGTTGAGGAGTGGAATTGCGAGGACCGGTTGAGGAAGTAAATCAGGTCGCGTAGGGGGGTGAAGTATGCTAGGGGCGTTGAGAGGCCGATGGAGGGCGGATCAGGGTTTATAGTGCTTGTGTCTTCGTCTGCGGCGGAGATGGCGTCGGAGGACTGTTGAACGGGTGATGATTGTTCGGCATGTGATGACGATTTGGGTGAGGCGGCGGGCGCACGGCGTGGAGACGTGCGCAGTATTTGTGACTGCGGCGGGGGTTGTGTCTCTACACCCGGAAGAGGAATGTCGAAGGAGCGGAGATTCGCGGGTGCTGAGCTCTGTTGTGTAAGATCGGGTGTGATGAGCAGGCTCTGGTCAGGCTGGCGTGCTTGAAAGGATAGAGGCTGGCGTGCTTGAAAGGATAGAGGCTGCTCCATATTTGTTTGTTGGGTATCATTTGGTGTTAAGAGATTGGTTTGTTGAAGGCTCGGTTGCTGCGCAGAGAGTGGTGCTGGAGGAGAGCTGCGGACGTCGCCTTCATCTTCAACCGGCAGCTCAGGATAGTTAATGGGCTGTTCTTTGGCCTTCGGCGTTTCTTCTTCGTTTTGGTCTTGATCAGCAGCCTCGGGTACAGGTGAAGACACTCGCACGGCCGCTCTCGTTATCCGCACAACTCGAGGGCTTGCATCCGGAGAGAAGATTGATCGCGTAAGTCTTGGTGACCGCCTTGGCGAATGAGGTGGCTGGACTGGTGACACAGCGCTTTGTTGGCTCATAGATCTTGGCCTTGAGTGTGGCTGTCGCGGCGATTGCCGGGAGCTTGGGGGCGGCTTGATTTCAGGCGTAGCTGGCTGGACATCCTCGGCGACGTCTACAGCATCATCAATTCTAGCACGTACTCTGTCATCATCAGAGTAATGGACACTGAAGATTGAGTCTTCTGAGTGAGAAGTACCCTCCTCTGAGTCTTTGACGAAGCCCACATCGGAGTACCTTCCTTGAGAGAGCTGTGAGTACTCATTTCCAAGCTCTTGAGATGGTCCAGACACGCTGTCTAAAAAGTCACGGCTCTCGACTTGAGACGGGACGGTATCAAAGTCGGAGTCTCTCCGAACGAGCTTGCGAGTACTCTTGCGGGTAGGAGCGCGAGTAGCAGTCACGCTCTGTGCAGGTGAGAGCTGCTTAGACTGAGACCGTAAGCTGTATGGCGAAGTCTGCGTTGCATCACGTGTCCGTGTGGGCGTGACGGTCGACCTGTCAGGTCCTCTGCTTTGCGCGGGTGAAGTGATGTCATGATTGCTTGAATCAAACGACGCCTTGGATCTTGTGCGTCGTATGCTTGTGCTTAGCCTTGACAAGTACCCGTCCTCTTCGGTCGGAGAGGCTACCGACTTCGCCTTCGATCTCGTGTTTCTTGCAGGAGTAGTGGCCGGCACGGATTTGGATTGGAGTTGCTCAAGCTCATGGCCATTCTCTGGAATAGCTTCCACAAGCTCTGTTGCAGGATTGGCAGCGGACTCTTGCAGAACATCTTCACTCTGGCTGACTGGGTATAGAGACCCATCCTCGACAGATTCCATCTTGATGTCTGATTGATCGGTACCGTCCTGTCTGGCTGGAGCTTCTACCTCCATGTCTGCAGTCTCTGCAACGTCATCTGCGGCGATTTCAGTACCTCCTAGCATTTCAAGCTCCTCGATAAATGGCAAGGGCTCGTCCATGCCCAGCTGCGGCTCCCAGTCGTCAAAGGCCAGACTAGGTGGTTCCTCACGATTGTCTGATATAGCGACAGGAACTGGTACGGGGATCGGGCGATCAGGGCTAGATGAAAGGATGATCGCATACTTCTGCGTTACGTTCGCACCAATGGAGTCGTCATAGCTAAAGTTTTCTGTGTCGGTCAACCTAGGCGCTTCTTCCGTCAAACCGGCCTTTGGGTCGGAATCCTCATGCGGTACATCTTCAGCAGCCTCGGTACGGATGAGTGACTGTGCATCACCAGAACTGCCTTCAGATTGTCCAGGATCTGTAGTCTCTTCTCGGTCATCATCAGCCTCGCTGCCCTCGTCTCCTGTGGGCGACCCTATATCCACGACTTTTGATAAAACTCCAGGTGTCTGTGTCGCTGCAGAGACATCGTCTTTTGAAGACCGAGGCGGCTCACCTCTATCGCCCGAGTCAATGCTCGATGCTACGTTTTCTGGCCCCGGGTGCTCTCGATCGTCAACAGCTAATGTTTGCCGAGCGTCAATCTCGTCTATCTCGGATTCAGACTCAGACTCGAGTTCTGCTTCAACCTCATCCTCACTTGCTGACGAAGTCCCTTCCTCCGCGCTGTTTTCTTGATCAGGCTCGGTCATGACTTCGTCATCCTCCTCGACATCTTCACCATCTTCGGACTCTACGTCGGAGGTTAAAACGACCACGTCCGGGGTTCTCGATGCTAGCTCGGGAAGCTCCTCGCTCACGGGCTCGGGATTGGTCTCAGCCGGTGTCGACACAGGCTCAGTCTCAGACTCTGAGGTCTCATTGCGAGCTTGGAGCGCACTCGTTACATCTCCATCGAACGTTCCAGCCAGTGACGAGTAACTCACATCCTCAACAAGTTCGGATTGCTCTGTGAGAGCTGTGTGGGATTGTGCCTCTTTCTCAGCGTCGACTCCATCTCGTGCAGCAGTTGGCGTAGCCTCATGGAGTGCGATGTGAGGGGCATCTCCTGGTGGCGGTGAAGACAAGTCCCGAGGGCGGGACCATCCTGCACCGTCCATACCGAAGGTAAAGCGCACAGGTGTGAACGCCGTCTCATGATCCTGATGAGGTCTTCCCGCCCTTAATGAGCTGATCGAGCTGAAGAAGGAGTTTTCTGTGATATAGTCCGTATCATCCTCAGCTACAGGCTCATATTGTACAGCTGGACCGTCAAGGAGAGCACGCTGCTGTCCTACTGAAACTTCCTCGAAGTAAGAGGTAGTTGGCTCGCCGGGGAATGGCGAAGGTAGAGGTAGTGTGGCTGAGTCCACGGCTTGCAGACTCGGGCTCGACGGTGCCCTGCCAATGGGTGTCAGCATCTCCGTTGAAGAGGGCACTGCGAAGTCTGTGTGAAGAGCTGGTAAGCTAGGCGGAGGCATGGCAACTGTCAGAGTATTCTCGACCAGTTCAGCAGGTTCTGCCACCTCTGGAAGCGTCTCATCAACAGTCGTCTCCTCTGCTTCTTCAGAGACCTCCTCAAACCGCTGCAATTCAACTACAGCTCCACTGCCTTGATCTGGAATGCTTGCTTCGACGTCGCTAGCCTCAGCTTCAGCTTCCATTACTGAGAACTCTTCCTCCACATCTTCGCGTTCGTCTCCGAGATCAGTGGCCACTTCTGTCGCACTGACGTCGACGGCCTCGTTTTCTGGAACGCCAGTGTCTTCTCCCTCGTCCTCGTCCTCTGTGTTGACTTCTGTATCGCCTCCAAAATCGTACTGAGAATTCAGACGAGGATCTTCGGATTCAAGCTGAGGTACAGCGTCTGGTTGTCCGCGCTCCGGGCCGGTGCCTAGGGGAGCATAGACCTTCTGTAACTCTCCATCGTCCACCGTTGTGTCGCCGTCTGCACTGTCCGCGATTGTAATTTCCTCGACGTAGTCCAAATCATCTTGCGCTTCTGCTGCGACCGATGTGGCTTCGGTCCGTGAAGGCGATACGGGCGTCTTGGACAATTGCGGCCGCCTGCTCGGCGAAGACAGAGCCTCCTCCAAGTCGTCTCCCAGACTGACGTCTTCTTTCTCTGGCGATGGCGTCCTTGTTGTGTATTTCCAAGCTGTCCAATCCCTGTACGACTTGCGTCGCCGCTTCTTGTCATGCCCTTCGCCATAAGCGTCTGCCAGAGGATCGAACGCAGGCTGCTCGAAAAAAAGACCGTCCGAGAGTCGCGCACGCTTGAGGAAAGCCGGAGAAGACCACTGCGGCACGGGGCTGGGCGCAGCAGCAGCTTTCTTGACAGGTGACCGAGGCGCAGGCGTGGGCACGGCATTAATGAATTCGAGGTTCGCAATCTCAGCTCCGTCGCGCCTCACAGAAATGGCGACTGTCTGCTTATAAGCCAGCTCCCAATCTATACTCTTTCCCGGCGTGCTGACAGCGCCATCTTGCACGAACTGCGCGCCGTGCAAGCTCAGCACCACCTCATCGCCAATCCCAACACCCGTGGCGGCAAGAGCCCTGGCGCTCGTTGAGGAGAAGCGGGCGCGCACCTGACCGCCCCGTTTACGTCGCAGTCGAAAGTCGGGCTCGGCGAGGAGCAGGGCAAATTGGCGTTGCGAGGACGAGTACGGCCATATGAGCGTGACCACGGCTTTGATCTGCTTCGATTCGAGCGCGTCGAGGTTCGGCCGCAGCGCTGCGATGTGCACGTGCTCCATGTTGTATGAGGTGCGTCGCGTGCACCGTGTGACTCTCGCTATATATCCAACATGGCTGCCGAAGTGTGGGGTTTCGAGCAGCTATCGGAAACGTGCAGGTCAAGGGTAGATGGTTGTTCTTGGTGGAGCTCGGTACCGTCAATTGACGCGCCTGCACTAGGGAGCTACAACCACCAGTTCTTGCACCACGCTCTCTGATGTTTCTCACAATCCTTGTTTGGGAGAGCTCAAGCATGCCCAAATTTGCGTCATACCTTGGGTAGAGTCGGCTACGATTGCACAGAGGTTAGCTCGATGGTACTCGGTCCAAAATCTGCGAGATCTTGCTACGCTTATGCTGCTTCAGAAAGTGGGCAAATTGCATTCGACTTGATGAAGCTAGATATATTTGGGGCCATCGCATTGCCGACTGCTGCGATCACACTCAAGTGGCGATGCTCATCCCTAAATTCGCAAAGGTACATAAGTTGCAGCCTCTGGCCGTCCTGCAAGGCTGCAACCATGTTTTCTTCTCACGAGCAGGCACGACTCAGCGAATCGAGGCCTGAGACTAGGCTTCTGTGGACACCACCATCAAGCAACGACTGTAAATACAAGCTGACAAGCCCTGCTGAAGTAAACAGCCTTAGGTTCAGACGATTTCGCTATCTGGCCAGCAGACCCATATTTTGGAAAGCCTGGCAACGGCTCCCACGCATCTTCGGCCCGAAAGTGATGGCTGCTACAGATGGGCAGATGCAATTATGTATAAAACAAGAAGATACACAAGTGAAGACATGGCGAATATAGCTAATGTATAATCTTTACAGCACAGCTACACGCGTGATCAGCTGGCTCGGACGATCGACAACGTAATTAGGCATGCGGACTCTCCACTTTGGCAGCTTCACTCCTCAACCTATCCCTTTGCTGCTGCACCCATCACCCATCTTGCTCACTATCAACCGTTCGAGACTTGAAACCACAAACGCACATGGTCATCGCCCCAGAGATCTTTAGTGGTAGAACTCACGCATGCGTATCGGAATGATATTCAGAAGAGAACAATAATGGTATAATGCAACAAGTATCTACATTAAATCGAAGGAAGCCGCATCGGCCGTTCAACATAATCATAACCATCAAACATCCACCTACACAGCCTTAGCAGCAGCCAAGATAACATCCGCAGCCTTCTCAGCAACCATGTACGTCGAGACAGCAGTAAAGGTACCAGGGATGCGAGGGAAGATTGAAGCATCAACAACACGCAGACCCTTGGTTCCGCGGACATTGAAGCTGCTGTCAAGAACAGCCATCTCGTCGTCATCAGCACCGATGGGGCAAGTGGACGAGGCGTGGTGGCCCCATGCGCTGTTGCGGATGTAGTCGGACAGCTGCTCGGGGGTCTGGACGTCCGCGCCGGGGAGGACCTCGGTAACGGGGACGAGCTGGCGCTTGAACGCGTCGCGGGTCAGAGCAATGGCCTCCTGCATGGCAGTAACGTCTTTCTGCCATTCGCCGACACCAGTGTCGAAGTAGTTGTACGTGATGGCGGGGACATCGAGAGGGTCGGCCGACTGCAGGGTGACGGAGCCGGCGTTGTTGCGGGGGTGAGCCTTGAGGATGGCCCAGGTGAAGAGGTTGTGAACAGCGGTGGCGTTGACGCTGTAGTTGGGGAAGTAGCCGCGGAAGTTGACGGGTCCACCGAAGGCGAAGACATCCCAGTTGTTCTTCTCGGCGACGCTAGACTGGTAGAACATGTTGGCACCGAGACCAGGGGAAGCGTAGAGACCGCGGTTGCCGAGAATAGGGGTGTTGTAGCGCTTGATGCAGGCGTCGGCAGCGTCACCCTTGAAGGTGCAGCCGTTTAAGGCAGAGAAGTCGTTCTCGATCGTGCCCTGAACGGAGATCTCGTAGTGATCCTGGAGGTTGGTGCCGACACCGGGGAGATCGACAACGACAGGAATGTTGAACTTCTTCAGCTCCTCGGCAGGGCCAACACCAGAGAGCTTGAGAAGCTGTGGAGAGTTGTAGGTACCACCAGCGACGATGACCTCGCGGGAAGCCTTAGCGGAACCAGCAGTTCCCTTCGCGCCAGTGTTCTTGGGGCTGGCCTTGTAGAGGTACTGACCCTCGGCAAACTCAACGCCAGTAGCAGTGGTGCCGTTGAAAGTGATCTTGGTGACGTGGGTGTTGAGCTTGACGTCGAGAGGGTACATCTTGGTGCCGTTGTTGAACTTGGCGTCACGGACGGCGACAACAAACTCGCGGGAACCAGTACGCTTGCCATCACTGGTGCTGATAGGAATCTGGAATAGACCCGGGTTGGAGTCACGAGCGGCGGTGTCGGCGTTGGCATCGCCAGCAACGAGGGTGGCAAGGTTGACAATCGCGTTGGTCTTGTTGCCAAGAGCGAAAGCAGCACCGCCGACCAAGCTCAAGAGCTGAGGGTCGCTGGTGACGATGTCGATGGGGGCGTACTGGGTGCCCAACCATCCCTCGTAGCCGTGGCCCTGACCAGTAGTGAGGTAGGCATTCTTCTCGAGCTTGACAAAGTATTTGCGCATGTTGTCAGGGGACCAAGAGTCGTCACCAGTAAGATCCTGGATGTACTCGAAGTCGGATCGGTGAGGGTAGACAGCAATCAGAGCGTTGTGGGCTGTGCAGCCACCAAGGGTACCAGTGCGAGGGTACAGGGTTCCCTTCTGGACAGAGCCAGCGGGCGGTGATAGACCAGTGTACTCGCCACCATCAGGCGTGGTGTACGAGGTCTTGAAGTCTTTAGCTTGCCTGTCCTCGTCGGCGTAGTGCTTGACGAAGAAGTTCCAGGCCAGGTTAGGATCTTCAGAGACCTTGGCATTGAATGAAGGTACAGTGTAGTTCTGGTTGGCACCCTGGTCATCACCAGCCTCGATCAGAAGTGTCTTGTGGCCGGCCATGGCAAGGCGGGCAGCGAGAGGACCGCCACCTGCAGGAGTTGTCAGCCTGGTTCATCTGCGTAGCCGTTGCGCAGTCCAACTTACCAGCGCCACTTCCAACGACGACATATTCGTATCCGGTAAGGTCAGCAGCCTTGGCGAGAGAGATGGTGGCCGCAGCCAGAGCGAATTGACGGAACAGCATAGTGATTATTAGGAACGAGAGTTAGTGTATAAGAGGTTCTAAAGTGGTCAGTGGCTATCGGTAAAGTACCTATAGAACGACTTACGAATGAATGGACACCTGCTGATCCCAAACTTGAGGGCCTCTGTATCTTTATACTAACTTCTCCATCGGCATGTCACTTCCCCTATGGATGCCGCATTGCTCTGGGTCGAAACCTTGTCCATAGTCGCCCTGTAAGATCATTAGGCACTAGGTGCTTGTAGTTACTCGCTTTACAGAGCGTGCGGTGCTGATTCCGATTTTGTGAGAGAAACCCGAAGCGAACAACTATTGCCCGTGCCAATGATCGACACGCCATCCTGTGGATGTGCTCCGCCGTCCAGGGTGCCCTTGAACAGGTAATATCCGAGGTCGAATGCGTACACGGGCAAAGCAGATGTTCCCGACGTTTGGAAGAACACCAAGGTACTGCGCATGTTCATTGGCAGACAGCCCAATAGCCCTACTGATGAAGGACCAATGCGAGTCTCAGGATGTAGCAAACATGCCATAGTGACGCTCAAGTTTAGATTGCGTGTTCCAGAGGGTTCACGGGCGGCAGCGCACGTTCTCATGCGCAGAACAGCCATCCCTAATCTCGATCCGTTCCCGCGGCTGGTCGGAGGCTAGTTAAAGGTTGTCGCCTCATCAAGACTGGTGACACGGAGCTCTTGCGTTGTTCGTAGACCTCGACCGCTGTCTTCATTTCGAAATGCTAAATGCCTTCGTTCCGACCCATAACGTCTGGGGAGCGCGGCTGAACGTCTAACGGTTCGTAGTGGCGCAGCAGCTATGCAAGGCTGCATCTTAGTACGCGAATGGACATGAAGCCTG
This sequence comes from Didymella pinodella, assembly GCA_039634465.1. NCBI lineage: Eukaryota > Fungi > Ascomycota > Dothideomycetes > Pleosporales > Didymellaceae > Didymella > Didymella pinodella. Next base: position 567,954 of record CP113351.1, read on the forward strand.
GGCCTGCACGGCCGTGATGGTGCCACTTCTTGTTCCTGTTCTTGCATTTCCATAATACGCATATGATCTACATCGCCAAATGATCCTCCTGCTCCTTTCGTAGCTTGCAGGTGACAAATATTACAATCAAGCTTGGCGAACACACGGCTTTTCTGCTCGACCAGAAGTCACGACTCGACTGCTACCGCATGTGTAGTTGATCGAAACGCATGCGGTGTAGCGGTATGGAAAGGTTACGACGACGACCTCGTGGCCTTCCAGAGACCCTGTCCCGTTTCGCAGCTCAATACCTTGTTCAACACAGGGCTGCGCATGATTGAGCTTCCTCGGGATTACTCTTCGAAGATCTCGACGTGTATTGTAAAGACTTCCGTCCATCGCAATGATATAGTGACAAGGGCAGATGAGGCAAAAGGAAAGAGGGTCATTGCGCATGTCGGTTGCCGAATTAGGGCGACTGCGCTAGAACGGGTGGCAGCTTCCACGGACGAAATCCGCTGCCCGCCTGAACTCCACTTCACCGCAACGATACACCCTGCCGTCTTCCACGTGCAGACTGACAGCGGCAGCTACGTTTGCCACATCACAATAGGTACGCTGATTCATTTGGCAGCCAACGTCAATCGCTCCTGCCGACGGCAACTCCCGATCGCTACCAAATGTCGCCGAAGATTGTGATAATCATGTCCACCGTCCTAGGCCTAAGCATCACAGCCTTGGCTGTGAAGATCAGGCTTCGAAACGTATAATAGCAGTTATGCTGCCAGCAAGGAGCCCTTATTACCGACTAAATCCGGCGCAAGTGGAGAAAGAATCTCGCACAGTCTTCCCTTTACAGGCACATTCAGTAGAAAATACCGAGGCGAAGACTTTCCAACTGCCGAGTAGCGCTGAACGATCACCCATGGTACTCTGGCGTCCGGGTCTGCGACCTGATGCGTCAAGTGTCGAATTTCCCTTAGAATATAGGGAACTTGACAGGTATAACACTAACGAACTTCAGCATTTCACACAAGAAGCTGCAAGAGTCTATACTAAGGGAGAGAACTCGAGACTATATACGCCTACGTCGCTCAAGCAACTGCTTTCAAGCATCAATATAGCCTGGGCCATCATCAATGAGCGACGGGCCGCTCACAGGATCACTGTGCTCGATCCGGGTTCTGCTAAAACCAGGACTGTATATATGCGCGCTTTCTCTGGAGAGGAGCATATCTACTTGTCTCCCTGGACACATTCCGATCCAGGGTACTGCACAGATGATGACTCAGAATCGTCCAGCACAGAGCAGAGCAACGGCTGCGGGCATTCTACAGAGGACAAATCGGCAGTGAGAAAGGGCGGACAGCAACGGAAGCTTCACAATGAGAACCAAAAGCAAACGAAAGGTAAAGCACATCATCACCATCAACGCAAGACCTTTGTAAGCAAAGCGAAGAACCTTTTCAGCAGCCAAGGTCGCGACGGTAACCTAGAGGACTATGAGCGCCCACGTAGACGAGCTCGTGCCAACAAGTTCTTTGAATACAACAGCTTGAGTGACTCTGAGCCTCCACCTGAACGCACCAAAACCAACCAAAATGAGGTCAAAGTTAAGGCGAAACACGAAGGCAACATGAAGCTGAAGAACGAGCCACTCCCTCCCCAATCTGACCAACGCGACCAAAGACGTCATTCATCGGATAGGTCTGGCCAAGCAGCAGGTCATACTCAAGATCACTCGTCTCCATGTGACTCTTACAGAAGCTGCAGGGATCATCGCAACGACTACAGGCAGAGACTTGATCGACCTCGCTCAACTCCTTACAGCTACACACAACCTCAGCTTCGTCCTGCCGCTCAGTCAGAATCTACGAAACTGCCACGACAAGGCCTTCGACCCCACAAGCAACAGTACCACACTCCGCAAGCTCCCAATACTGTTCCAGAATCGTCAAAAACCAGGCCCTCGCAATCGACACCTGCAAATATCCCCTCTAAATTCAACCCTTACGCCACGCTCTCTCTTCCTCCTACATCCAACATCACAACCATTAAAGCTGCCATCAGAGCGCTCTCATTGCGTTTCCATCCCGATAAACAGCAGGGCAACTCAGACGCCGAGATCCAAGATGCTTATGATCGGATGTGTGAGATCAACAACGCGAAAGCTATTTTGCTCGATGACGTCAGGAAGAAGGCGTACGACGAAGACAAAGTGGTCGAAGAAGATGAGTTTGAGGAGTGGCTAGAGAAGCAGAAATCAAAACGAGGTAGAGGTAAAGAAAAACCTTGCGGCTAAAATTAGTCTCGAAGGCAACAACCTTTCTTTTTCGATGGAAGGAACTAGAGTTTGGAGGCTGTCCTATTAGTTCTGCTATTAACGATCTCGATCTGCTCCTTCTGCTGAATTATTTTGCCACGTGAATCCTCTTACTCGTCGACATCGCGCAATCCACATTATAGCTTTCTGCTGAATTGCGTAAATTGCCTCATCTCGCACAACAAACCTCCCCTCCCCATCTCATTCTCACGCGTTGCAGATCCTGATGAACGTCAAGCGGTATCCAAACTGTGCCTCTGGGACCACTAGAATCACGTTCTCTTGCTGGGAAACATAATCGTTGCCAAATTGTGTAGATCACCCGCCTTCTGGTACAGAAAGTGCATGCCTAGTACTTGATTAGATGTACTACTATAGTTGGCAAGTACTATTGTGTACCTCCCCTCTTCGGCCACTTACGGCAGTTAGGGGTAGGTACACCCCACGAACCGGGACTGTTTACACATCGAGGAGAGCCTGCAATCAATCAAAAACAATGCAGACTACCTGTACCGAAAGGCAGGTGGCCTGCACATTTCAGTAAACGCTGATATTTTCTTTCTAAAATATGCGTGCCCTATAACTCATCTGAATTCAGGAACGGTCAACGATGCAGGAGTAAAAGTCCATCTGACGAGCACAGGATTCACAATGCTAGAATGGAGATGCACAAACACGGGCGGTCACAAGACGCTTCACTGGGAATACATTCACCACGATGAGAATATGAGTTCTTCAATCACTTCGATGACACTTTTCGTCATGGTAGTATAAGTGTCGCCGCTTCGCTGGTCCCCCCTGCTCGATATAACTGTCAAGCTTTGATTCGACAACGCCAGTACATCGTCGACAACCAAACCAGATTTACCGCATTAGATCTCACATGTTTTCAATTTGGCCGGTACCATACTACTCGTCCTTCGCAGTCTATGATTACGTGGTTCCTGTCTGCCGTTCACGAGCACGATGGTTGGACTTTCTTCCGCCCGTCGATGAAAACTGGTTCGAGGTGGATGTGAACGAAGTGGATAGCGAGTCACTGTACGGCGCCTTTTGCGAACTCCAGATGATGCATAAGCGAGGTAGATATGTACGCGATTTCAGGAAGAAAGAGGAGCTGCTCATCACCTGGCTGCGCAAGAGGGGATACGATGTCGACGAAGATACCTTTGAGATGGTTCAGATCAGCAAGTCAAAGTCACAGCTGCGGATCACCGAGCGCTCTGACGCAGGTCGCTCACGGCGATACCTCGATGACTTCCCCGCCATCTGGAAGAAGTGGAGCAAGTCGGATGTGCAGGATCAGGATAAGGAGGTGCTACAGGACCTTTTGGAGGAGCTTTACGAGCGAAGTAACCACAACGACGACTGGCAACAGAGCGTGGACATCATCATCGAAGAGCTAGAAGACCAAGGCTGGCTGTGGGACGAAGAAACCAAGGAACTAGAGAAGATCAAGAAAAAGGGACGCAAATTCCTCACTGACTACTCCCAGAGCGAGAAGGACAAGTCCAAGAACCGGAGCAACCAAGAAGTATCCTACGCAGCCGGTCCAGCACAGCCGCCGACGACGACCGATCCGATCGTCGCGAGCACCGCACATACCGAGAAACAACAACGGTCGTCCGCAAGCAAAAGCAGCCACCCCAGGAATCGCCCACCACCGCTCGCGCACCGGGAACAACTATCCACGTCCACCTACCAACCGGCGACTCGCAAGTCAAACAAACAACCACCACCAAAAAGACCGTAAAGGACAAGACCAGGAACCGCAAACCCTCGCGCATCGAAGAGTCCTCGGAATCCGACGCGAGCGACCACGCCACCAAAGCAAAGCAAAGCAAAAAACCCAGCACCTCCGCACGCAAAACAAAGACTACAAAGCAGGACTCATCATCGGAATCCGAGCAGGACTCGTCTGAAGACGAGAGCGAGCCGCGCAACCACCGCAAGACACGCAAATCCAAGACTAAAACCAAGAATCGCAGCCGCAAACACAACGCTTCCTCCTCCTCCCCCCCGTCATCATCATCATCATCATCATCATCATCATCATCAGAAGAAGAAGAAGACTCCGCTTCTCCCTCACACACCGACTCCAAAGATACCCCCCACGTCCCACCTCGCGGCAAGCTGATCGCGAGCAAAGCCGCTGGATCGACGGACAAAGCGTCTTCGGACGCGGATAAGGGGCGTACGAGCGTGCAGACGAAGGGGGCGAGGAGGGCGGTGAGGGGGTGGCGGAAGAAGAAGGGGAAGGGGAAGGGGAAGTGAGGAAGGGGAAGTGAGGAAGGGGAAGTGAGGAAGGGGAAGTGAGGAAGGGGAAGTGAGGAAGGGGAAGTGAGGAAGGGGAAGTGAGGAAGGGGAAGTGAGGAAGGGGAAGTGAGGAAGGGGAAGTGAGGAAGGGGAAGTGAGGAAGGGGAAGTGAGGAAGGGGTAGTGAGGAAGGGGTAGGGTGGTTACGGGGGAGACGGTGAGGGGTGTAGCAGTACCTGTAGGTAGCTATAGTAGATAGTATAATAAGGGCGAGGGTTTGTCGGAGCGAAGAGGAATGGACCCCCCCCCCCCCCCCCCCCCAATAGTTTTTTTTAGATCAGATCCTATCCACGCTTTCCTTCCCACTTCCCCTTATCTTACCAACCTCCGCTTTACTCCCCTCCACATGAGAGGCGCGTTTCTTACATGTCTGCGTTCTGCATCGCGTGCGGAGGACTTGGTATAAGACTTGTAAAGTGTGGATGAGGGTTAGTGCTTGGATGGGTAGATGGCTGGTGGTGGTTTGCACAAGTGGTGTCCGGACTGATTGAGCTGCTGAGCGTCGAGGTACTGTGTTGGAAGCACCGATGAGTATGGGTGTAGCTGGAGGGGCAGCGCCGAGTACCATATAAGCATGAGCACGACGACAGCGAGTAAGAAGATAGTAGCTTGGAAATTCTTATAATATCCTATTGCACCGCACTACTGATTCCGAATCGCTGCTCTACCCCGGGTATCTCTAACCCGACTAAACACGCAGATAGCAGCCCAGATGTGTCCAAGGAGATTCGTTACCACCGCTCCGTCTCAGCACGATGTGTATCGTGGTGATCGCTAACTCCATGCTTGCTTGCTTGACATGGCTGACATTACTTCGAGAGTGTGCGGGGAATGATGCTGATCTGATGCAACATAACGAAACGCCTAAACCCATCCCAAGAAAGAAAAAAGAAAACACCACGCTATGCATCGCACTCGCACCAAACGAAAAACAGGGGGTATACCGCGATTCCCTACACGCAAAGCTAGGGAATACTCTCCAGCTCGCTCCTCTGCCTAAGATACTTGGCGGCGAGCCCATCGCCGCCCTTCATACTCTGCTCCATCCAATGCTGCGCGACACACATCGTCATCGGATCGCTGCGCTGCGGGTCCTGACTTGCTTTGCGCTCGCGGTTGAGCAGCTCCGTCTTGAACACGTCGCTGGGTTTCGTCAGGGGGAGGACAGCGCGGTCGAGAAGTTCCGGGCTGGTGAGGTAGAAGATGGCGAGTTCGCGCTCTGCGACGGCGTCGCCTTCTTTGGCGGTGATGAGGAGCATGCGGGCTGCATCGGACATTGTGTATTTGGGCTGGGGGGAGGGGACGGGGGTCGGTGTGCGGTCTGTGGACTTTTCGGTGGAGGATTGGGAGAGGGTTGCGGCGCGGGACGTGTTGGATGCGTTGATTACTTCGTCGACGAGCTCGACCATGATGCGGCATACGTCCTGCTTGAGGCCGAGAGCTGCGAGGCCGACGTCCCAGAAGGCTTTGCCGCGCTCGGTTTTGTCGAGCATGGTGGCCGGTACGAAGGAGGCGATGTATTGGAGGTCGCGGAAGAGGGATTTGGGGCGGATGTCAGCGTCGCGGAGCAGGTTCTGGATCACGTCGACGATCATGTCGGTGCTGGGAGGACCGACGGGGGAGCGCGTGTCGCTGCGGTGGGGGATGGGCGAAGAGCGGTCACCAGTCATAATGTGTGCGCGGCGCTCAGAGCAGTTCGCAATTGTTTCTTCGAGGTTCTGGGCGCGAGAGTGCTGGTTTGCAGGCTCGCGAGAGCTGTACTCGGGGATTGCGCCGAGGGTAGGTGATTGAGGGACGGTGGGCAGAGTTTCGCGGCGGTTGGCGTACAAGCGTCCAGATCGTGAAGAGAGCGAGGCGACGATCAGAAGCTCGAGCTCATACAGAGCATGGAGCTTCGAGTAAGGGTTGGGGTGAGTTGCGAATTTGGTGAGCAGCCGTCGGAACGCGACATTGTATGGAAACTCGAGCAGACCAGCCTTCTTTGCAGCAGCAACCCCAGCGGAGCGCGAAGCAGCATCGCTCGATGTTGAAGAGTGCTCGCCTGCAGAGTGGTGCGCATCGGAGGTTGCAGCGTGCTGGAAGGTTGCAACAGGAGGAGCAGCTTGGCCTCTCTCGTTCCTGCCCAGGGTGTCGAGCGGCACGTTGCGTTGATCGACATGAGGCTGTTTTCGCAGACTCTTCATGCTCTTCTTCTTGGCGAGCTGTTTCTTGCGCTTACGCTCTTCTTCGTCCCTCCGCTGGATGCAGTCCTCCAAGATGTCACCACCAAACCAGGAGTCGGTCTCGCTCCCGCTGGCGAAGACCATGGTACCAAGATCGCTCAGAAGCAGGCCAGTCAGCGTCTGCTTGAGATCCAAAAGGAAGCGGCGCTTCTCTTCGTTAACGCTAGCCGACTGTTTCAACATGACTGTGCCCTTTGACGACGATGCGGTGCGCGGTCGGATGCTGGCCGCGCTTGTCGGCGACTGAGCCTGAGTCTGGAACGGCGACCAGAACGTTGTAGCCGAGTCGATGGCCATTACTGGTGACGAGCCACCAAAATAATCTTGAGAGTCAATCGGGCTGGTACCCCAGGGGCTCTGGTCGAAGTTGCCCGACACATTGCGGTTGGCAACCGAGCGCAAGCTGCTGTGGCTCGGGCGTTGTGCGAAGTCGAGGTTCCTCGAGCCAGGTCGGCCGTGAGTCTCGTACTCTTCGTCGCCAGCAACGGACAGTGTGCCGACACCTGTGAGGAAGAGGTCTCCCTTTTGACGGCCGCTGTCGAGGATCTGCTGATCGCGCTTGTACAGATCGCTTGCCCACAGTGTTGGGCCTTCCATCAAATTATCTGCGACAATCTTGTTGACGCACTTGTCAATCTCGAGACAGAAGCGATGGATGCGCTCCTCGCCCTTGCAGAAGTTCTCAATGCCATACTGGTTGATCCACTTCAACGTGATCTCAGACTGCTCGTCCGACAGCTTATTCGGTCCTCCAAAGTCCTGAGAGGCAGCCATGACGTCCACTAGCTGGGCCTCGTTCCTCAGTGCGAAGTTGTTCGAGGACGACTTGGAGTAGTTGCGCGATCGAGGCGTTTGCAGAGGCTTGCCATCCAGTGTTTTTGTAGGCTGACCCATGATCTTGAGTGCAAGCGCAACATTCTTCGCATCGTCGTACTCTTTGGACCCACGTACATCACTGATGTACCACATCTTGTCTCGCAGATTCTTGAAGCCGACCATCATTTCTTCAATCATGCCGTCGGACCTCTCTTGAGATTGCTTGAGCCAGACAAACCAAGCTTCGAACTCTTCGATCGCATTAGCGGCCTTGTTCAGAGAGTCGCGGGGCCCGCGGGAGAAGTAGTTGAGAAGCGCAGCATAGCCATTCTTGACGAGCGTGGGCGAACTGAGCCTGCGCAGGCTCGCCAGTGTCTTGTGATACATGAGCGCATTGACGAAATCGGAACGGGCCTGACATTGCAGCATAGCCGACTCGAGCATGGTGACCAACACCGAGTTGCCTTCTTGCCTGTCGTTGGGGTTTTGTGGATTGCTGTTGCTTCTTGGATGCTGCGGCGAGCGGTGCCGCGCTGGCACGTTACGTTGGCTCGCGATCAAGTTGGAGAGCTGGCTTTGGGACTGAGTCTGCGGTTGGTTGTAAGGGTTACGCGACGCAAAAGACTCGCTGGCAACTCTGCCCAGCCCACGGCCTCTGCCACCTTTCCGCGTGGTCATGCGGTTACTGAAGCTCTTGGATTCGCTGTCGGGCGCCAGCTCCTTGGGTATTTCGTACTCTTCAACGAGCTTGGCAATGGCTTCCTTCAATTGGTGGTAGTCGTTCTCGAGATCAATCGCGCCCGAACCCTCGTCGTCGCTGCTATCAGTATCGTGCGAATCCTCGTCGTGTTCATCTTCATCATCAGAGTCTTTGCGCATCCTGGGCTTCAGTTGCTTGCCGTCAGCAGAGATGTACAGCACGGCCCAGCGCTCTTTGCAAGGATGGCATGTACCGGAGGTAGCATCACCGCCCAAGATGCGCGTCATCTCGGAGCAGGCCATCCTCAGATGTCGCCCGTAGCTCTCGCTAGGCGCGATTTTCGACTCGGCATATGCTTCTCCTAGGGGCCGGGTGAGATCGACGGTGCCAGTGTCTAACAAAGGTTCACGGGACGTAGTGTCGCTGGTCATGGACGACGCACTGGCGCTGAGAACCGAGCTTGCGTCAGTGGTTGCTGCAGAAGCGCTGCGGAACGGCATTGAGATGCCAGACATGGACGAGGCAGACGAAGCGACCCCACCGCGGCGCTCGGCATCCTTGTTCAAATGGCTCGACGACGGGCGTCGCTCAGGAAACAGCGTGTGGACCAAGGTGATGATATCTGACGGACAGAGCACGATGAACGGCTGTACTTCGACAGTCTCCCGCGGAGACGTAATGGCTTTCGCTGGCAAAAGAATGGGTTTCGAGTATGTTTTGGTGTGCTTGAACCTGGCTATTATGCTCTCAATGTGAGTCCGTATCTCTGGAAGAACAGGCACTTGTTGCTTCCTATCACCAATGTTAGCTTCCTGGAACAGGCGGAAACCACAGGAAAGCTCGTACCAATTGTAGGTCAAGTCCAAGACGTGTTTCTGCGCGCGGACTGCGATTTCCTTGAGGATCTTCTGGCGGGCGTGTTCGCTGATGTGGTGCTCGATCATGATGCCGTGTGTCTGTTACGGTTAGCCTAGCATGGCGGGACATCCGAGGGAAGACGTGCCTCGGGATGAATGATGGCATTCATCAAGTACGTGGTGAACAGCCAGCGCGAGACGAAAAACATCTGCGCGCCTCTGCGGGCGCCTCGCTCATCATCCAGCTTGCGCAGGATAGCGTTTCCAATCTCCAAGACGCCTTCTGGGATGCCTCCCGCGCTGGGTTCATCGTCGACGACTTCGAAGAGGCGCTTCACGGCCTTGTCGAAGAACTCGTCAGCGGCAATGGTGTCCTTTGTGCTCCGGGGTGCGGGCTGGCCCTGTCGTGTAGGCTGGTCTTCTGCCTTCTCCAGCAAGAACTGGCCATCTTGCAGGGCTTGCATGAGATAGAGCTCCAAGTTTGCTTTTCCGGGCCACTCTCGCATGCCAGCCCAGACATCCAGGATGGTCTTGACGAATCTGTCTGTTCCCGGTCTGTTCTCCTTGATCATCTTGGCACACGTGCCAGCCCAAACATCGGTGCGGCGCAGGTCCTCGGCGGAGTCCGGTCCAGAGGAATTGGCGAAGATGGTGTATATGAGGGCGGCGAGGGGGTCATGGCGCTGGAAGCTCAGCAGGCGCTCGACGGGGCTGGGGCCGGTCTGGCTGGGTTTGCTGGCGGCTGGGTTCTTGCCGCGGGCACCGGTGATGGCAATGACCGACTCGACAGGATCGAGGGCTTGACGAAACGACGAAAGAGACGCGAGTTCCTGCTGGGACAAGCTCGCGATTCGGGCAGCCAGGAAATCAGGATTGGTGCGGACTTCTGAAATGAAGTCGAGCAGGTCGTCGAGGATCTTGGAGGGGACCTGGTTGAGAAAGGTAGGAAAAGAGAGCTTGTCTGTCCTCGCGGCGTTCTTGGCCTTGGCCAGGTCCAGGTCCGGCTCGAGCAGGGCGTACTGGCGGGTGGCGTCGCACGAGTTGCGGACGTCGTTGAGGGCATTGTACAGGTGGGCGAAGCTCTTCTTGTCGTCGGAGCGGAAGTTGTCGACGAGGGTGCGGTAGGCCAGCTCGCCGCAGTGGACGAGGCGGGCAGAGAGGGCGCTCGAGACCAGCCAGCGGTGCAGGCGGACGCGCGAGTGGGCCTTGCGCTGCTCCTGGTAGCCCTGCAGGCGGATCAGGTGGGCGAGCTCGGCGAGCGACGTGGCAGAGGGGGGGATGGCGGCCGTGGGCAGCAGGGCGTCGCTGTAGGCGGAGAGGTCGGCGGGCAGCAGGCGCGGGAGCTTGCCGGCGGGGGCGGAGAGCGAGGGCGGCATGTGCGGGCGCTGCAGATGGGGAGGAGGAGGAGGAGGGCTGCCATTTGCGTGCTCGAGGGCTGGCCGCGACCCCATGGTCGAGCTCAGTATCGGCTGGTCGTGTGTGCGGGCGGGGGACGCTGGGGCGGCGAGCGCTGGGGCGGCGGGCGCTGGGGCAGGAGAGGACCTGGGAGCCTCGGCGGGCGGGTCGTCGTCTACTGCGTGTGTCGGTGGAGGTGTCTGGTGTTGCGGCGTGTGGGCGCGGGACGACACCGTGGGCACGCTCGACACATGGGGACTATGCGCGGTGGTGCCAGTGTGGACGCTGTGGACGCTGTGGACGCTGTGGACGCTGTGGACGCTGTGGACGGCGTGGACGGCGGGCGACTTGGCTGGGGAGCGTCAGTAATGAGAGCCGCGAACCCACGAGTCCACGACGGGCGCCCAAAGGTGCTTCGCACTGCCAGCTCATCGTACAGGCGCATTGATGTGCGCCGGGTTGTTGCAGATTGGGCCATCGTCAGGGCACGCCGGGCACAGACCGCGCAGCTACCGCCATGGCCCATCACCGCCAGAAAACGAGGCTAGGAAGCTGGGAGATACCTACGGGGAGGGGTGTGCCGCAGCATGATGCTGTCGGCGCCATGAGGCAGCATCTGGGAGAGGGCCGCTCGACAGGCAGCAGAGACAGCCGTGCGCTGCGAGAGTCTACTATGGTACGCAGTACAGTATGCCTCCTGAGCAGTCTCTCATCGCCTTGGGCGCGCCTCGAAGCAGCGGATGCGCTGTCAGTCTGATCTGCTTCGCGCGCCGTTGCAGACGCCTGCGATTGGCGGGGCTCGAGTCAGGTCGCTTGCGCAACAGCAAAACAACAACGACGCCAGCCAACGGCGCTGGCCAGGAACCGAAGCGAGGAGCTACGACGACTGGAGGGTCTGGGAGTGCAGAGGGCGAGGAGCAGCGCCGGCAACTCGACAATACCATCGTAGACGTTCGCGCACTTGTTCACGCAGCCTGCAATACACCGCCAGCGCCCTCCTCAGCAAAGCAACCGCCATGACTTGCAGCACCGCATCATGAGCTGGCCCCACACAGCCAATCGCCCGCCAGCATCCCCGGGCCACAGCAGCGCTGCATGCATCACGCTGCAGCCCCTCAGTGCCTCGCCCAATGCCTCACGGTGAGCACCGAGCCCAGTAGTGAGCAAGTACGCTGTTGTTGTTGTTGTTGCTGTTGTTGTTGTTGCTGTCACCCAGCTGCCACGGGCTCCCTGTTGTTCCAGCGGCTGAGGCCCTCTTCCTCCGACAGCACATCGCCAGCCTTGCTTGGTGTTTCGGCGGCCTTTGGCGCCCTCCCGCCTCCTCCCGTGGCCCAATCTGCAGCCGCCCCTGTACCCTGGAATCACCACACCACTCGACCTCATCCTCACCCTCACCACCACACGTGTGTCCCCGATGCAACAAGCCATCCACTGGTTTTAGATTCACCCACTCACTCCATCTGCATGTCTTCGCCTGCATTGTCTCCAGCTGCACCCCGAGTCTCGACCCGTGACGTGCTGTCGATTCTGTGGGTGCACGCTCAGACCGGGGTCTCCACAGGCGTTGCCGCCGTCGCGCTTGATGTGCTGGCACCCCTTAACCAGCGCTGCGCATATGCACTGTTTCGCTGTCACAACACACGTGTGTCTGATTCGCCGCCGCGTCTGGTCTGGAAAACGTGCCATGTTCGAGAATGCTCAACGCTGCCATTTGCTGTGTGCGAACTGCGTTCCGTAATGCTGTTGCGCTGCAGAGGGAACCGACGTTGACTCGAGCTGCAAACGCTGCCTACTACCTGCGAGTGGATTTCGATACGGAAGCAAGTCGATGCTGTGCATGCATGCATGCATCCACCTTTCGCCATCTAGGACGACGGAATGCGTTGTATACGCGCTACCACGATAGGACCTGTTCTGAGCCGCAGCAGCACGACTAGGATGACCTGTCCGATGCTGCATCGACCATTTGCCACAGCGTCCCACGACACCGCCTCCAGCAACCCGGATACCAGTCCCTCCCGTCACGAGACCTACAGATGCTGCGTCACGAGACCTACAGATGCCATGCGCCCCTCACCGTGCTGCTCAGTCACCTCCCCTTCGTCGTGGTCTTCGCCTGTCTCAGCAACGGCGCGACACGTTTGCGACTGTGCTGCACGTTACGCTGCCACCACACTCGCCGCCACTGCTGCCCGCCGTCTGCGCGCGCCACGTCTGTATCCTCCGCCCAGTCCTGTAGCCCGAGCTCCTCTGACGAGGCGGCCTTGAACTTCTCTGCCCAGGCAACGGCCTCCTCGTTGAACGCCCAGAGCAGCAGCTCGCGCTGAAACTGGCCGTCCGAAGACGTCGACGTCGTCATGATGCTGTACAGATCCAGGCCGCGCTGCTGCTTAAAAGCCTTCAGTTGATCCAGAAACGCACTCCCAGATCCGCCTGAGGAAGATCCGGCCTCGTCGCCAGCTTTCTCTTGCAGAAAAGACAACGGCGCGACGACGGAACTAATACCCAGCTTCTGCCCATCATCCTGCTCCCACTCTTTGTAATCTTTCTGCAATATGTCCTGCAACTTAAGCGCGCCAATGTCCTTCTTCGCACTGTCGATCCCCTCGTAGAACGCAGTGCGATCGTAGCCCGTCGCTAGCTGCGGGCACAGCAGCACCTTCGCCTCGAGATACTCGACAGCCCTGCGGTCGTGCTCCGTAGTCTTGCTCTCATCCTGCAGATTCGCCGTATCAACAAGAATGCTCGCCAGGCCTAGCTGCGCAACGCTCGCATCCCAGCGCTTAACAACCGCATCATCCTCATCCAAACCCTCACCCTGCCCGTTCGCCGCGCCCGAGGAGACCGCAGACCCCGAAACCGCGTCCCAGGTAGACCGGATATACTCCGCAACCAAACTCGTGCAACTCCCACTCTTCTCAATAACCCTCGGCTCCACCCCCGTATCCTGCGGTACTCCCCCCTCATCATCATGATGATCAACCACCCCCCTCACCCTCCCCCCATAAACCTTCCCAAGCCTCCCTTGCAGCTTATTATGATCAACCAGCACCCACGCCGTACTCTCCGGCCTCACCCTCTCTTCAATCCCATCCAACTCCGGTAAATCATCAAGCGTAATCAAATCCCCCGCCTCAATCCCCGCATACTTAAACACAGCGCTGAACTCAGGCCTCATGTTGATTCCCGCAGCGCGCATGTTCGTCACGGGGATGTACAGCGGTGTAAACGCATCTTTTGGTGGTGATAGGGAGCGGATGTATGCGTATAGGAGAGCGCTTGTCATGGAGTCGAGGTCTGGTGGATATCAGCTTCTGCTTCAGCTTCAACCTTGGAAATACTTCCAAGGTCATGTGATGTGAGGGCCTGACCGGCGGACTCGTTGCCTATCACCAGAGTGATTTTCTGGTTTGAGCGAGTGGCAGAGCGTAAGGTGGTTTTTGCGTGAGTCAGAAAACCGCGCAGGGAGGTCCGCGGGAATGCCATTGTGAGTTGGGGTGAGGGAGGGATGTTTTGGGGTGGGTTGGTGGTAGATGGAGGTGTAGAGCGATGACGTAAGCTGTAGTTGGAAGTCACGTGATATCGCATCTTGCACTTTGGGCAGTGAATGTGGTTTCGTGCGGCGTGGCGCTGCAGGAGTTGCGGATGTATGGTCCACGGTATTCGTAGGATTATGTGCGGCTCGTGATGGTCCTGGTGAGATGTAAAGGCTACTGAGGTATCCAAGCGCACAGCTCCAGCTTAAGAATTCATGATCAGTACGAAGAAGCTCGGTTTTCATAAGCGATTAGGTACTCGCGGGAACACTGTAACGCGGCTCTTGCTTGTGCTTGCAGCCATGTAATTTCACAACACATTGAACTTATAATAAATATGCAGAGACATAGAAGAAGGAATTCTCTGTCTATGTTGATATGTTTCTTATACATTTACACAGTTGTGTAACTGTTAGTGCTACACCTAGTAATCGCTTAGAAAAAAACGAACTTCTTCATAGCACCGCAACGACCCTTCATCCGACGAGAAGTTCATTCTCATCAGCCAGCTTTCTCACAAGCCCTCATACACCAAATCAGCCCCCCTCAACCAATCTCAACACTCCCATCCGGCACCCCCCTCCTACTCCTCAACCTCCTCGCAAAAAACTGCATTATGGGCAGCATCTCGTCCCTATTACTAGGCATCCCATCCCCTTTCTTCTTCCACTCCCTGAACTCCACAAACTCAAACCCATCTTTCATCTTCGCCACAGCACTCTCCGTAACCGCGGACCCCTTCTCCGCCCTACACACCAACACCGGCGTCCTACTCTTCCGCCCCTTCAACTCCACACCCACCGGCACCCTCCCCCCCACACTCACAACCCCCCCCATCTCCTCGCCTTGAACCTCAACCGCAACATTCAACCCCACCATCCCCCCCTGCCCGAACCCGAAAATCATCACCTCACGCGCTTTATACCCACACTTCCCCAGCAGCCCTCCCCGTATCACCTCGTCCAGCACAACCCTCATCGACGCGCGAAACCCCGTGTCTGTGTCCATTTCGCCCGTGGCCTCGTCGAACAGCATGTCGTCCCCCCAGTGAAACCCACCCAGTTCAAACGGCAGCGGCGCGGGGGCTTGCACCGCGATGCATGCTGTCTCGGGCAGGTTCAGCTGCTGGCCCAGGCGGGTGAAGGATGTGTTTGTGTCGCCGAGGCCGTGGAGGAGGATGAGGATGTTGGTTGGGGGGTGGGAGGGTGGTGCTGGGGGGGAAGGTTAGCTGGGTCTGTGGATTGTTGCGCAGCTGCGCTGTGCGAGCGGGGTTTTGGTTTCAAGGAGGACGTACGCGGCGTTATGCTCAGGATCACCGAGGACGGGAAGTCGGCGGGAGTGGGCAGGCGCCCGGGCATGGTTGCGGTGGGGTGGGTGGTGTTGCTGCAGGCATGTTGGTGAGGGGCCCGCGCGTCTGACGTGATGGACGGGAGATGGGTGCCGAGCGATCACCAAAGCTTGGGAGCGGGGGTTGTGACAGCTGCCACTGCGCAACGACAGCGTCCAACGCTTGAAAAATTGCCAGAGTGCTTTGGAACACAAATCATGCATGCTTTCTACATGGCACAGCCACAGCGTCCAGCTCGGTACACCCCCGTATCAAGCTCGCAGCTCTAATGGCGCCAAAACCAAGCTTTACCAAGGAAGCTTGGCCTAGCTTAGCCCCGGGGAGCCGTCCGGTCTCAACATTACGCATGCGTCTAGGCCGCATCCAGGCGCTGGTTGATGCAGCGTGTCTACCAGCCAACCAGCCAGCCACGGCGACAGCCAATGGTGGGCTGACGTCGCTGTTAGTGCATGTAGCGGTCCGTTGCTTGCAGGAAGGGCCGCAGCTGAGCCACTTCTGGACCCTGAGGGCTGATGCCATTGAGAGGGGCAGGGTGAGTGATCGGGTGGAATGACGAAAGTCGGCATTGGTTTGAGAATGGTGGGGTGCGAGGGCTGAGGGTACTTAAGAGCGAGATGGTGCCCGTTGTTGAGTTGTATTCTTCCTCTCCAATCCAATTCAAAGCCTCCCGAATCTCTGACCTCACTACAACTTACCCACCCCTTTCTCTACCTCAACCACACATTCACAATGGGCTTCTGGGGTATGTCACCTACCCACTCACCCCCAATCCTACAGGGCACTGACACCCCGACAGACAAGGGCGAAGACTCGTACGAGCAAGTCTACAACAACAACAACTTCGAAGAAAACAAATCCAGCTTCAGCCACGAGCTCGTCGCCGGCGGCGCGGCATTCGCCGGCTTCAAGGCCTTCGAGGACCACCAGCGCAGCGAGGGCAAGCCCGTCTCGCACGCGTTTGCCAAGGAGCTCGTTGCGGGCTTTGCTGCGGCTGAGGTCGACAAGGTGCGCTTTGTGTATTCTGAACACGTGAAACTTGGACTGACGTCAATAGCTCGCTGAGACAAAGGGCGAGGACTGGTTCGATCGCGAGAAGGCGAAGCGCCAGGCGAAGCAGCATGCGGAGAAGATGTATGATGAGCAGTATATTGAGAACCATGGTGCTGAGCAGTATGATCCCAATCAGTATGATCGCCCGCAGCGGTTTCAGCAGCGCGGTTGGTAGGTGCTGTGCACCAGCACAGATATATGTGAGGAATGGAATAAAGCAAGACTATGCCTTTGTATATCGACCTCCTCTGCGTGACTGTGATGTTAGGTGTGTTATTTTTAAGGCTGTTGTCGAGCACAATGGCTTGTGCGATGTTGCCCTGCCAGTCTGCGACGTTGGTTGCACGGCACCGGTGCTGTGTCTGGCGCTGTTGCACTACGTGAGGGGTCTCCGTACTGGCAGCTGTAGTGCTGCCGCGGCGGGCAAGCGTGGTTTCTAGCTAGGCTCGACGTTCTCCATCTGTCTTTGCACCTTTTCGTCGAGGAACAGATTGATATGGTCTGTCAGAAGGTGATGAGTAAAGCCAGTCTTGGAATACATGGCAATGACGTGGGGCAGCCCGTGCCCGTTGGCGATCTGCCAGCCAAGCAAACCCACCATAGTGCGACCGAGATGTCATTGCGAGTCAATAATGTGCGGACGCAGCAGCATCCTCCGAGGCTCTCGAGTGCCCATGTCTTGGGCGAGTCCCGCATTCGCACCTTGACCAGCGCCCTTGACGCGTCCGCCGCGCAAGCATGAAGTTCGCCAAGTAAGCAGGTGCAACGAGAAGCAGGACTGTAGCTAACAGGCCCAGGGAGCTTGAGCGCGATCTGGTGCCGGAGTGGCGGCTGAAGTATCTCGACTACAAGCTCGGGAAAAAGAAACTCAAGGCCATCGACCGCGCCCTCCGCAGCGTGAACCGCGATGCGCAGACACCGCGCCTGCGCCGCCGCGGCACCAATCTGCTGCCCAGCTCGTCCGACGTCGCGCCCAAGTACTCGTTCCTCAACCGCGATGGCCTCAGCCGCGAGGCAAACGACCCGGCCGACGTGCCCGATCCCGCCCGCAGCCTCTCCCTCCGCCCCAGCGGCAGCCGCGCGCGCGCATACTCGTCGACGCTGCCGCGCACCCCCGAGGCAACGACGCCGCTCGCGACGGGCGGCAATGGCCACGGCGGGCTGGGCACGAGCTATGGCAGCTTTGTAGGGAGCCCGCCGAGCGCGAGGGACGCGGGCTCTGAACGGGGACGACCGCCGCCGTCGCTGCAGCTGCCCGGCGCTGCACTGGATCCGGAGAGCGCGTCGCCTGCACTTGGGCCCGCGGCCGCCTCGCTGCGGAAGCACAGAGCCGTGAAGCTGCCCTCGCCCAGCAATGGCAACGGCCACGGCAGCAGCGGCGGTAACGCGTTCGAGGTGGGCAAGACGAAGACGCCCAAGAAGCACGCCTCGCTGCCGGCCCGCTACCGCAGCATCTTCAGCCCGAAGCGCATGAACTCGATGCCGGGGCCGGGCTCGGGCCTGGAGCCCCATCCACGGCCCTTCATCAAGCGCGTCATGTCCATGGGCGCCCACGAAGCCGACGTTCCGTCGGGCGATGTGCCGCTGGAGGCCTACCGCGAGCTCGACTTCTGCCAGGCCGAGTTCTTCCAGTTCCTCGATGCAGAGCTCGAGAAGGTCGAGCAGTTCTACAGGGAGAAGGAGGACGAGTCGACCAACCGCCTGAACGTCCTGCGCGACCAGCTGCACATCATGCGCGATCGCCGCCTGGACGAGCTGATTCAGCGCCAGACGGCCAAGCTCAAGACCAAGGCGCACATCAAGCGCTCTGCGCCCGCCGGCCCCGAGACGGACAGCCAGGCCTACAGCTCCGCCGACGAGCCTGCGCACGAGTTCAAAGTGAAAAAGGGCCACCAAGTGAGCAATGCCTGGCTGAATCCAATAGACGCTGCGCTCGACGCAGTCAATGCTGGGAAATACGGCAGCAGCACGAGGGCCATGACCGCCCTTGCCACTCCCTCGGTGCTCAAGCCCATGCTGAACAACGACGGCCGCCGTGACTTTGCCCGCCGACCAGAGCTCCCAGATGTCCCCTACCAGTCGGCGAAGCGGAAGCTGAAGGTGGCTCTCCAGGAGTACTACCGTGCTCTGGAGCTGCTCAAATCATACGCCCTGCTGAACCGCACTGCCTTCCGCAAAATCAACAAAAAGTACGATAAGACCGTACACGCACGGCCGTCGATGCGCTACATGAACGACAAAGTCAACAAGGCCTGGTTCGTGAACAGCGATGTCATCGACGGCCACATTCGCTCAGTCGAAGACCTGTACGCGAGGTACTTTGAGCGAGGCAACCACAAGGTTGCTGTTGGTAAGCTGCGCATCAAGATTGCGCGCGCCGGCGATTACACAGATAATACCTTCCGCAATGGACTCCTCATTGCTGCTGGTGCTAGTTTGAGCATCCAGGGCCTCATCAAGGCCGCTAGTATAGCCGACACGTATCACCCGGATGATCCCACGTTATCAGTCAACAGCAGCTATTTGCTGCAGGTATGTGAAATCTAGTCCTGTCAACTGGACTGTGCTAATTTTAGCAGATCTACGCCGGCTTCTTCCTTGTCAATCTTCTGGTCGTCCTCTTTTCTCTTGCGTGCCGAGTCTGGCATGAGCACAAGATCAACTTTGTCTTCATCTTCGAATATGATACCCGTCACTTTTTGGACTGGAGGCAGCTTGCCGAGGTATGCTCGTTAAAACTCTATTTCAGGATGATTGACTAACCACCGACAGCTGCCATGCTGGTACTTCTTCTTCCTCGGCCTGACTATGCAGCTGAACTTCCACCGCGTGGGAGGCGAGGCCATGTATCTGTACTGGCCGGTCGTTTTGATTGGCGTGTCTGTGGTTGTCCTTGTCAATCCTTTCCGGATCTTCTACTACAGGAGTAGGATGTGGCTGCTGTACTCTCTGGTGAGTCTATGGACGCAATATCTCAACGACGCTAACTTGGCTCCAGTGGCGCCTTGTCCTTGCCGGTATATACCCAGTCGAGTGGCGCGATTTCTATCTCGGTGACATGTTTTGCTCGCTCACCTACAGCATGAGTGTACGTACAACCCTATGCGTTTCGCTAGTGAGACTAATCGTGACTAGAACATTGCATTGTTCTTCTGCCTGTATGCACGGTTCTGGGATGAGCCGCAACAGTGCAACTCCTCGCATCTGCGCACCATGGGCTTCCTTGTCTGTTTGCCTGGCATATGGCGTGCCCTGCAGTGTATTCGGCGTTACTGGGACACTGGCAACAAATTCCCCCATTTACTCAATTGCGGCAAGTACTTCGCAACCATCATCTACTACATGACGTTGAGCATCTACCGCATTAACAAGACCGGTCCGAACAAGGCCGCGTTCATCACCTTCGCCGTCATCAACGCCGTCTACACAAGTTTCTGGGACATCTACTACGACTGGAGTCTCGGCGACCCGCGCGCCAAACACCCCTTCCTCCGCAAAGAGCTGGGCTACAAGAAGATATGGTGGTACTACACAGCCATGGTCATCGACCCCATCCTGCGCTTCGCCTGGATCCTCTACATCGTCGACCCGCTGCAGCTGCAGCACTCGGCCAAAACCTCCTTCTGCGCCGCCCTCGCCGAGATCTTCAGAAGAGGCATCTGGTCCCTCTTCCGCGTCGAAAACGAACACTGCACAAACGTCGGCCGCTTCCGCGCAAGCCGCGACGTACCCCTCCCCTACGAACTCCCACGGGAGCAAAGCACACACACCCCACGCCCGGCGCATAAACCCAGCGACACTGTAGACGAGGAGCAGCCCCCTGCCGCGCCGCCCAACGGCCTTCCGTCCGCCTCCGGCGCAGATATCGAACCCCCCGTTCGCCGCCGCCGCCCCTTCCCCCCCGCCACCGACGACAACTTCCGCCCCTCGCCCCTCCAGCGCGTCTTCACCCACGTCGGCGACATATTCCGCGACGCGCACGCCCAGGACTTTGAGCGCAAGAAGAAACCCGAGCTCGGCCGCGATCCGCGGAACGATAGCGAGCAGCTGGATGATGGCGAGTCGACGGATGAGTCGGAGAATGAGGAGCGCGAGGAGGGTTCTGGGAGTGGGACGGGGGCTGAGGCGGAGAGCGAGAAGAGCGGGGATGAAGAAGATGTGGTGGATGATGGGGAGGAGGAGAGTGCGTTGAGTAGGATTAGGGAGGATTTTGAGGTGGGGATGGGGGGTGGGGAGGGGAGTTCGGGGCGTTGAAGGCCCTGGTGAAGGAGGCGTTGAAACAGAATAGTCTTAACTCTTCTTGTGCTTTTCCGAGGTTTGGGCCGCGTCGGTGGTTATTCGACTACATTTTTGAACCAAGCCAAGGCGTTGATGTAGCGTGCGAAACGTGAGTGGTGGATTGCTTGCGTTGGTATCAGTGTACGCCTGCTGGGCTGTCAGTCGCCTTTGCTGTGCGGCAGTCACATCCGCTGGCGTCACTGTCTCAGTCGTTGCGTTGTACCAGCGCCTTTGCACAATGGCGAGAGCATCTCGTACTCGAAAAGATCTGGGTATTTCGCCTGGTGCTATCACGCTACGTGTCGTCGAGCTGAACCTGACCACTTATTTACTACGCTTGTAG
The DNA here is from genome assembly GCA_039634465.1 of Didymella pinodella. Classification (NCBI taxonomy): domain Eukaryota; kingdom Fungi; phylum Ascomycota; class Dothideomycetes; order Pleosporales; family Didymellaceae; genus Didymella; species Didymella pinodella. Next base: position 589,116 of record CP113351.1, read on the forward strand.
ATCTTCTTGAGGAACGCTTCAAACACCTCCTTCTTCAGACCCTCGCTCTCATCGACCTGATCGATCCTCGCCCGGATCTCAGCAACGCGCTCCTCCTCCCACTGCTCGTAGAACTTCTGCAGCTCGAGCTCGTGGTACAGGGCCTTGACCTTGGCCTCCTTCTCAGCGTCCTTCTGGCCGTAGTTGTCCTCGAGGATCTTGCGCTGCGCGGGGGTGACCTTTTTCAGGGCCTGGTTGACGAGCCACGAGCACTTGTTGTCCTGGATGTCGGTGCCGATTTTGCCGAGGGTCTCGGGGTCGGCGAAGGCGTCGAGGTAGTCGTCTTGGGCTTGGAAGTACTCGCCCATAGGGATGAGGATGTCGTGGGCGGTCTGGAGGTTTTTGGGTGTGGCGGTGCCGTTGTAGTGGAGGGCGAGGGCGACAGAGAGGTAGAAGGAGTAGTATGCGGTCTTGTAGATGACGATGAAGGTGAATTTGTCGAGGCTGAAGTTGTCGAGGTTGACGTCGTCCTCTGGGGCAGTGAGTAAATCACACAACTGGCCGCACTCGGTCTGGAAGGTGACCTCGTGGAACAGCTCGATTATGTCAACGTAGCTCTTCTCCTGGCGGAAGTGCTTCTTCAACAGATGATAGATGGAGGCCTCCAGCATGAAGGCGTCGTTGATGGCGATCATGCCAACCTTGGGTGCAAGGTACCAGCAGGGGTTGCCACGGCGTGTCTTGGAAGAGTCCATGATGTCGTCCGAGACCAGGAAGAAGGCCTGGAGGAGCTCGATCATCCAGCCAAGCAGCGCAGGGCGGAAGTACTCCTCAGACTTGGGGTCGAGAGTCTCATTGTTAAGGATAGAAACGGTGTCGACAACGGACATTCCACGGTTGCATTTCCCTCCGACGGTGTTGTAGTCCAGAGACTGGTTGCATGGTAAGCATGTCACTTTTTGGTAGCATGGTTCGGGGGAGTACCTTGGTGAACCAGTCAAGGGACTGCTTCGGCAGGTTGTAGCCTTTGCAGTGGTCCTGCAAATCGGCCACGATACGCGGCCATACGCTCTCAAACTCCTTCAATGTAGTAGGCATTTTGATATTCAGTTCGTTCGTAAACTTTGCTCCGAACCTCGAACAACAATCAATCTCAGGGGTGAGGGGCAGTGGTGGGACAAAGGCGGTGAAGGCCGAATTTCCGCGGCGAGCAGGCGCGACATTTTCCGACTTTGTTTGTTGGTGCCCCACATTTCACCCCAGCTTAGGAAGGCGCGTCGGCGCGTGCAAGCAACACCGACAGCCAGCTCGATGCGGTCATAGCCGACTATCACACTCAACTCTCCCACCATGAGCGCGCTCTCAGACGACCAACTGGCACAGCTGAAGGCGAAGTTGCAGGACGCTGTTGTGTCCTGCACCGAGCGTTGTCTCTACAACTCCGCGAAATGGTAGGCCATGACATAGCTGGCTGTCACGCATTGACCGTACTGATGTTGACCAAGGGCTGCAGAACTGCTCAATTCGCTGCCTGCCTCGGACGTAGATGGCTCTGATACAGACATCGACTCGCCCATGTCCGGGCATACACCGCCTCAGACGCCGCACCGGATCCACAAAGATGCCACTGAGGAGCGACTAGAGGCGCGGGAAGCGCACAAGTACCTCCTCGCAAAGACATACTTTGACTGCCGCGAGTTCGATCGATGCGCTGCCGTCTTCCTCCCAGGGCCGCTACCCAAAGGCGCCGTCCCTGCGACGTCGTTGGCGAGCGCGAAATCCAAGAACGCAGCCAAGGGCAAGGCGCGAGCCAGCACATCCAACGTTCCACCATCGACCGCCGAGATGGTAGCAGCACTGAGCCAGAAGTCACTGTTTCTTGCTCTATATGCAAAGTACATTGTTGGCGAGCGGCGCATGAACGAGGACAGCGAGATGATCCTCGGCCCTCAGGACGGTGGCGTCATGGTCAACAAGGAGCTCCCTGGCATATCTGCAATTCTCGAGCAGTGGTTCACAGCGCTACCCGATAGTGGGCGACAGCCACAGGGATGGTTAGAGTACCTCTACGGCATTGTGCTGGCCAAGGGCAAGAATGACCGGCTCGCGATGGAGTACCTTTTGCAGAGTGTGCATCAATACGAATACAACTGGGGCGCATGGCAGGAACTCACATCCCTCCTGAGTACCAACGAAGAGGTAAGAATACTCGTCTTTCCCAGAGTGGTGCTGACTAACAACCCTCAGCTTCAGGACTTGTCTGGGCAGTTGCCGCAGAATCTAATGGCTTTCATCTTTCACGTCACCGCCTCGCAGGAGCTGTACCAGGTGACCGAAGGCGTACAGAATTCTCTGACACAACTCATGGCCATATTCCCCACATCAGCCTTCTTGAAGACGCAAAGAGCGCTGATGTTCTACCACACGAAAGACTTTGACGATGCCGAGCAGATATTCTCAGATCTCATCATCACTGATCCGCACCGTCTCGATCACCTCGACCACTACTCCAATATCTTATACGTCATGGAGATGAGACCGAAGCTCGCGTTTTTGGCCCAGATTGCAACAGCGACAGACAAGTTTCGACCCGAGACATGCTGCGTCGTCGGTAACTACTACTCACTCAAGTCAGAGCATGAGAAAGCCGTCATGTACTTCCGTCGTGCGCTCACACTGGATCGAAATTTTCTATCCGCCTGGACACTCATGGGTCACGAGTTCGTGGAAATGAAGAACACCCATGCTGCCATCGAATCTTACCGCCGTGCCGTTGACGTCAACCGGAAAGACTACCGCGCGTGGTATGGCCTCGGTCAGACCTACGAAGTTCTGGAGATGCACTCATATGCACTGTTCTACCACCAACGGGCTGCAGCATTACGGCCATACGATCCCAAGCTGTGGATGGCAGTTGGGCAGTGTTTTGGCAAGGTCGGGAAGATTATGAACGGCATTCGCGCTTACAAGCGTGCACTTGTGGCGGGGTCGTACGATGGCGAAGCAGGTTCATCGTTCGGGGGTGGTGGCGAAGGAGGGCTCCGCGGCGGTCTCGATCCGGAAGTTCTCTACCAAATCGCCCTTCTGTACGAACGGATCCGTAATATGGCCGAGTGTTCGGCATACATGGAGCTCGTTCTTGCTCAGGAAGAAGGATCCGAAGACAAAATCGACGGTGGAGGTGTTGGTGTGACACCGACGACGAGCAAGGCGAGACTCTGGCTTGCGAGGTACGAGTACCAACGCGGCATGTACCAGAGAGCGAGTGAGTTGGCGAACGAGCTATGCCAAGATAACTTCGAGGTTGAAGATGCCAAGGCATTAATTCGGGATGTAAGAGCAAGGCAAGAAGCTCACTAGGCGCATGAACAAGGATGGCGCAAGGTCTTTGGATTGGCGGAATACTTCGTAGCATGAGCATTAGCGGCGCTGGTATGATACCCACTTTTACTTCACTCCATGAGCTGGACTGTACCGATACACACGATGAGAGAGAACATGATCACATCAATAGGGGTATCGAACGCAATAAGAAAAGCACGACGCACAAAGTCTACACCATATCCTTCTTCTCCTTCCGATGCCCATCGTCAAATCCAAAATCCAGCGGACTCTGCGACTCAACCACATTAACCTCAGTATCGACCTTGATACCACCCAACCCTCCAGTACTAGTGTGTCCTCGACGCAAACTATCCGTGCTGCTCTTCCCCGACCCCTCTCCCTCCCCTCCACTCGCACTCGCGCTCGGCGACTTCCGACCCGTTCTCAAATCTCGCTCCGCATTAATCGTCGTGAGCATATAACCTTCCCCCACGTTCCCATACACCTCCCTCTCCTCCTTTGCCGTGTTCCTACTTGCCAGCGTGCCCCACCCGTTGGCACCGCTCTGGCGGGTCCCGGCGCCGTACGGGCGAGAGCTGTATCCCGGCGTGGTGGCTTTGCGGCTCCCACGTCCGTAGGTCGAGCCCAGCACGACGCGGAACAGAGGTTTTAGGCACGGCAGATTGCCTGCGATGATGCCCGTGTTGCATTCGACACTAGTCCAGATTGTTAGGTTGCGGCTGTCCCACAACCAGTCCCTTCGCATAATGTTAGCAGGTGTTACGAGTGATCGAGATTAGAGTGCGCGTTACCCAGTCTTGCCGTATGAGGGCAGATAGGAGGTTTTTACCAGAGCGGCAGCTGTGGCGCTGGGGCGTGTTAGTGGGGGTTTTGTATTTTGAGGGAGAGCAAGACTTACAAGACCCCGAGGCCGAGAATGCACATCAGTGATGACTTTTGGCGCTTGTTCATCTGCACGCTCCATAGTAGCGGCACTGGGATGATGACCGAGAACAGCAGGTCCGTGACGATGTTCAAGACCACGTTGGTGTAGCTGAGTGTCTTGATAGTGTGCACGCTCCAGCACGTCGCCTTGATTGTATGGTCCCACAGCACTGCCAGATTGGTACATTGGAAAACAAGGGTGAAGAAACAGCCAGTGGTATAAAACGCCATGAACGCCATGATACCGATAATGGCGCGGCGGTATAATGGTTGCACTGCGATGCGCAGCAAGAAGAAACCGACTGATATCTTGACGAGGGCAATGGCGAACAAGTAGATCGGCTGGGTCACGAAGTTCAGTTTGTAGCCAGTCGCGAAGTGGTCTGGGTCGATGTATTGAACGTGTCGTCCGGCTCCGAAGTAAACTTCTGGAATGATGACAAGTTGGTTAATGACGCACTGCAGTATTGTCAGTGCTGTTTATTTGATATCGGCGGTGCATATCGACTATGGTTCCATGGCCACGCCGTATCGATCGTGGCAGCTCCAAGCTGTCCGCATGTGGCTCAGATTTCGCTGGTCCAACATAGTGTGCTAATTGCAATAAAAACAGTGAAGAATGGATACTCACCAGTACCGTAGCTGAGAGCATGACGTAGTCATCCCATCCGGTATGCCTGAGCATGAAGACCCTCACATAAAGCCTCGTCAACAAAGTAATCAAGGCTACTATGGTGACTGTCAAGGTGGCCCCTAGGATGGCTGGACCCTGGTCCTCGTCAGGTGGCACTGATCCGATTGGCGATGACATGGCTGGGTTGCTGAGAACTTTTGTGCTGTCGAAGAGCTCGTCCGAACAAGAGAAAGGACTCCTCTCGAAAATCACGCTTTACAACGAGAGTCCTATCGCTCAGGAGTACCAGATTATCGAGTAAAGTACAATACTGGGGCACGGAGACAGCATCGAGGTCAGGGGAGTGAGTTTGAGTGACATGTTCCCCGGCACGACCCCAGTCTCTTCCACTGCCATAAAAACATCAGTGCTGTACCGCGGCCTCAGATGCGTACGAGAGCCCAACCCACACAAACTTGATTGGAAGCACCTCCGGCAGCATGTTCCTTTTACGAGCAGACCGCGCTACGAAGCGATTCGGATTAATTCCTCGCATCCGCATTCGTTAAAGGACGTACCACTGGATGCGTGGCGCAGCGCCAGTACATGCAGTCTCGCGAACGGCGGCGCAAAGTCGGTGGTAAGTTTCGGGACAGGTGCCAGAGTTAGCCCTAGAAGGAAGAAAGCATTGATTAAGGGTTTAGGTTGCAAGCTACCTCCCAGGGTCAAAGTGGCAGATAATAATATGCCGACGCATGATTTGCTCGTGGCGGGCGACTTTCAGATCCATAATGTGGCCGCTTGCGCAATCACAATGAGCTGCAGAAGCACAGATGATCTGATAAATGACATCGGTCGTGCCCTGCTGCTCCAGATGGCGAGTTAAGAACTCGCGTCGAGTTCCAAGTCGATCTTCTCCATATCAGCGGATACGAACACTCAGTTCAGACCTCAGACAGGCCTCAGAAGTCGGTGGCTGGGCGGAAGTGTCGCCCGGTGTGAAGTGTGTCTTTGTCATAAAAGGGGAGACGGGACGGGGCGTGTGTTAAGTCCAGATCGTAGCGTAAACTCTAATAAGATACGTGCTAACTTCGCCGTCGGCAAGACAGCCGAGCAATCGGTACATTGCAACCGAATGTCGATGTGACGCAGAACATTTTCAATATCAGCCGCTTCAGATGTGGCAGCTATGGCGATACTTGATTAATCGATATCGGAGCATTATTGAGAATCCTGGCCGAGAGACCGGGGAGTTTTTTCACATGCTTTCCATGCTTGTACCACAAGCCGTCCACACCTGCATATTCGCTTGTACCTGATACAAAATAAATCCTGCAGGAATGCTATAGCGGGGAAGCGGGCGACCTCCAAGGCGCGGAGCTTCTTAGATCCCCGAGCCGAAAGGCGCTATCTCGGAAGGCGCCTAATGCATCTTGTTAGGCGCGTGCTCTGTCCACGTCGGATTGCACCAACCACTTCATCGTTGCCCAATACCAGCGCCATCACAGCCGCCGGCAATTCGCGGCCGTGATGTCTAGCAGGTTCATGGTGTCCTGGGAACTCTCCTTTGTTTCACGGCAGTTGTAAGGAGTGTGGTATCTGAGTCGTGGATCAGACAAACAGCTCCTTTGGAGGTTTTAGTAGTCCGTAACGACGTGACCCTATGCGGCAGGTAGCATTAACTGGATTCTTATTCACCGAGACCATGCGAAACACGGTAAAGATCAGCAAAATCGTACGAAAAACACGATGAACACGATGTCTAGGTAGTCGAGCTGCGCCAAACTGCTGGATCTTGCGCGAGCAGATCCTGATCTTCAATGGACGCAACGCAACCGCTTTTTCAACGCATTGGTTACATCCCTCCAGCGACCACCCTCCCACGTGTGTTCGGCGTTGAAGTTTGCGGGAAACTCGAGAGTATGCAAACAATAAGCATACCACGTCTGACCGACTCCACGGATTCGGAACGCGTCCTCATGCACGAGCAGCCGCTGCACTTGTGAGGCCGCCACGGGATGAAGTCTATGATAAATAAATATTGCAAAGGCGAACTAGATTACAGGCACTTGACTACAAGACCGTATCAAAACAGCCTCGTCGTCCGCGTTCTTACCACCGGCAGTATGAACGGCAAGACAGCCAAAGACGCAGAGTAAGGCCCGCAACACAAGCTGAAGCTAACCATTTGAGCCGTCTCTGCAGGGGCCCGTGGGTCGAGAAACTCGACCGTCGGCATAAGCTCGCCTCAGCACTTGGATCTCCCGCCCTTGAAGTATACGCAGCACTAATTTCACGATATTTTAGTCTACATTAGCCTACCCTGAAAGGATTCTGATTTGACACTATGCTGCTAATAGCAATGTCGCCCTGCGCTCAAGCATGTATGCGGATGGAGCGTTCACGAACTGCATGATGCTGTGCCACGCGTGCATAGTACAAATCAGAATCCTTCGAAGTATTCGCCGCCAGAAGGATCCGATTAGGGATCTTCCTCCGATACTGGTCGGCAGTTGAGGCTCTAGAAGCCACGGCAGCCTGAACTTTGAAATCAGATATAACCAATAGGTACTTGGTTGTTTGATTGCCCTGCAGCAGCACCTTCTGGTTCATCGTTTCGTCTCATCATAACCTGCTCAAATCACGATGCGTTTCACTTTGCCAGTAGCTTTGTCTCTGCTTGCGGGCACACTGTCGCACGCTCTACCTGCTCCTCAAGATGAGCCTACTCCGACTTCGGATGCCGCCCCTTCCTCGGTTACGTTCACCTCTGCCAGCGCAGACACAGCAGTAGCTGCTGATCAGCTAGACCAGCTCGCGAGCTTCGCTCAGGAGCAAGTCAATGCTACTTTGTCTGACAACAACAAGAAGCGTGGAGGGTGCAACCTCTCAAATGTGGCTGTTCGTCGCGAATGGAATGCGCTATCGAAGAATGAGCGCAAGGCCTATACCGCTGCTGTTCAATGCCTCCAGAAAAAGCAGACAAAGACACCAGCGTCTTTGATTCCAGGTGCACGTTCGCGGTTTGATGACTGGGTTGGTACGCACATCAATCAGACAAATACCATCCATTACACTGGTACCTTCCTTGCTTGTAAGTTCAAGCTTTCTCCTATCATGCCGTGTGCATTTCCACGATCCACTCAGGATCTAACATGATCGTCAGGGCACCGCTACTTCACATGGCAATACGAGCAAGCACTCCGCAATGAATGCGGCTATAAGGGCTATCAGCCTTACTGGAACTGGGCCAAGACCGCTCAGTCTGGCCTTGAGAACTCCGCTTTGCTCGACGGCTCCGACACCTCCATGTCCGGCAATGGTGAATTCATTCCCGGACGTGGCAGTGTCAACCTCGGCGGCAACGGTCTGCCTGACATTCTCATCCCCGCTGGTAGCGGAGGTGGCTGCGTCACGTCCGGGCCTTTCAAGAACATGACGGTCAACCTTGGCCCTGCTGCCCTTCAACTCAACGACGGCACCACCGTCGCCAATGGCAATGGCTTGTCCTACAATCCGAGGTGCCTCAAGCGCGACTTGACTGATTACGCCAACAAGAAGTGGGCCAATGCTACTGCCATTGTCAGCCTTCTCCTTCAGAACAAGGACGTCGACAGCTTCCAGATGACAATGCAAGGTGTCCCTGGCAGCGGCAACATTGGTGTCCACGGTGGTGGTGAGTGTTCATATCCTCAATCAATCCGCGAATCTTTTCTGACAGATCTTCAGGCCACTACTCCATGGGCGGCGACCCCGGCCGTGACCTCTTCACATCTCCCGGTGACCCTCTCTTCTACCTGCATCACGGCATGATCGACCGCACTTGGTGGATCTGGCAGAACCTGAATGCAAAAACAGCGTTTGGCGAGGACGGTATCTCCGGCACCGGCACCTTCCTCAACAACCCTCCTTCTGCAAACACAACACTCGATACCCCTATCGACCTCGGCTATGCCGCAGGTCCCCCTGTTACGATGAATGACTTGATGAGCACCACTGAGGGACCCTTGTGCTACATCTACTTGTAGAATGGGAGAGCCAGTGTCGTCGGATAGAACATAGATTTAATGTATCATAATGTTTTGAAAGTGCTGTTCACTTGAAGATGGATGATTTGTATGCCCTCTGCAACAGGAAGGGACAGCAAGTATCTACTGTCTTAACGTAGGTGGCAAGCGAGCTGCGCACGCAAGCGAGCTGCGCACCCTACCAAACTTGCCCACCTCTTTTATCTTAACGTACAATGGCTCAACGCAGTGCTACTCAGATAACCTCAAATGAAGCAGATATTCAGCTGGCTATCTTTTCTATTACTTCTGGTCAATTACACGCTAATCGACGCGCTGCTAATACCTACAACGTTGCTGAATCTACACTGCGCAGCCGACGCGCTGGTGTACCTGCCCGACGCGATTGCCAGCCTAACTCAAGGAAGCTCACTCAGGTAGAAGAGGAGGTGATTGTTACCCATATACTTGACCTTGACTTGCGTGGGTTTGCGCCCACGTACGCAGCTGTACGTGATATGGCTAATAGACTGCTGGCTGCGCGCAGCGCTGGTGAGGTTGGGCAGAAGTGGCCTGCCAACTTTGTTAAGCGTACAGACAGTCTTACGACGCGTTTTAATCGCGCATATGATAGGCAGAGAGCTCTGTGTGAAGATCCAGTCTTAATCAAGAAGTGGTTCGAGCTGGTAGAGCAGACAAAGATCAAGTACGGCATCTGTGATGATGACGTCTGGAACTTTGACGAGGCAGGCTTTATGATGGGCAAGATCACGACGCAGCTTGTCGTGACAGGGTCAGAGAGAAGAGGCCGGCCAAAGGCTCTTCAGCCTGGCAATCGTGAGTGGGCAACGTTGATTGCTGGTATCAATGCTGCTGGCTGGTCTATCCCACCATTCATCATCTTGACTGGCCAGTACCACCTCTCTGCCTGGTATAAGGACGCAGCAATCCCACGCGACTGGGCGATCGCAGTCAGCGACAACGGCTGGACTACCAACGAGCTAGGAGTAGAGTGGCTAGAGCACTTCAACGCTCATACAAAGGCTCGTACAGTAGGAGCACGTCGGCTGCTCATCCTTGATGGCCATGAGAGCCACCACTCTCTTAAATTCCAGGAGATCTGCAAGGAGAACAATATTTACACGCTCTGCATGCCGCCTCACTCATCTCACCTTCTCCAGCCTCTTGACGTTGGCTGCTTCTCGCCATTGAAGCGCGCGTACAGCCGTGAGATTGAGAGCCTGATCCGCGACCATATCAACCACATCACCAAGCTTGAGTTCCTCCTAGCTATCAAGGCAGCGTACGATCAATCATTCACGTCTACCAATATCTGCTCTGCCTTCTCTGGCGCAGGGCTTGTCCCTCTCCATCCAGATGTTGTTCTATCAAAGCTTGACGTACAGCTGCGTACACCAACGCCACCAACAGCCCTGATAGAGGCTCTGTGGGAGGCTCGTACACCAAGCAACGTACGTGAGCTTGAGGCTCAGTCAAGCCTAATACGTGAGCGCGTACATAAGCATAAGAGCTCTTCGCCAGCGTCAATCATTGAAGCAATAGATCAGCTTAAGAAAGGGGCAGAGGTGATAATGCTGTCTGCTGAGCTAATGCGCGATCGGATCACCAACCTTAAGAAGGCAAATAAGGCAGCGTCTGCGCGTAGGCAGCGCAAGAGAAAGCGTATACAACACCAAGGAGTATTAACAATGGGAGCTGGAGAGGATATACTCGCTCAACGTGAGGCTGAGCAGCAGACTGCTCGTGAGAAGCGTCAGACAGGAGAGCAATCAGGCCTCAGCCGCCAGGCTCTGGCGCGCTGCAGCAAGTGTAGAGAGACTGGACACAACGCGCGTACGTGCAAGAAAGACACTATAGCTACTGCTTAATCTACTGCTTTAATCTCTATATATTATACTGTTGCGTTGTTGAGATATACGTCTAGAGAGGTGGGCAAGTTTGGTAGGGTGCGCAGCTCGCTTGCCACCTACCGTGCCCGTGCACCTCGTGGGCCTGTTCAGCTCACGGGCCACCCCACCATCTTTTGCAACTCACAGAATTAAGGTTATTAAGCCACGTATAATAGCTAAATTAATATAATTTTTTAGTGCTGTAATCTATATACCTATGCAACAATGCCTGCTACTAATATCTTTTTAGTAGAGCAATTTTGCGGCCGCGGCTGTTGTATGTAGCCGGAGGTGCTAGGGAAGGCCTATAAGCTACCCCCTAACTACGCCTAGCAGTACTACTATGCTTCTTCTTTGTTTTTAGTTGTAACTAACGTAGAGCCTTACGCTTGCCTTAGGTAGGTAATTAAGTACTTTGCTAAGTGTCGCGAGCTTGTTTTTAACGCTCTCTCTCTGCTTTCTAAGCGTTAATTGCTGCGCGTTCTTTAGCCTTCTCCTTCTCACGCCTCTCCTTAGCTTCCTCTCTCGCCACACGCTTCTCCTGCTTTTCCTTCTCCTTAAGAAGCCTAGCCTAGTGCTATAGCTCTTGCCTAGTCTTCTTTGCTGCCTCTTGTTCTAGGTTGTACTCCTTAATTGCAGCGTTGCGCACATTAGCTTCACGCTTTAAATAAGGACTCTACTACACAGCGCCCCCCTGCTAATTTAAGGTGTGTAAGTACAGAGGAAGTACTTTCTACTTTACCTTCTTCCTCTTCTTATCCTCTATACTTTGCTTAATACCTTATAGCTTATGTAAAATAAGCTTATTTTAAATATAGAGCTAGTGAATCTCCTGTTCTAATGCCCTGTTACGATCTCCGCGAGAACAGGTACTGATAGGAAGCGGGGCACCGCTAAGGATGACAGCGTGTTACAGGTCACGTGATAAACTACCTCGCCAAGCACAACCACCTCTGGATATGCAAGGTGGCAGACCATCACAAGGTGGTTACACCACCTCTAGGATTACAGATAGTCCAAGTACTGCGCGATGGCAGTAACAGATCTCTTTAGTATATATCTTAGTAGGAACACAACTCTTACAGTTTGTGTTTAATCCTAAGTTATTAAGTTTGTCTTTAGATCTTAATTAACCTTTAAGCTAGACAGTCTACGCTGTACTACTTATCATTACCCCCTGCCTTTAAGACTAACAGATTATATCTGTACACCTTATTACAACTAACCCCCTGTGTTCCTGTTACTATATTCATCCCTAAGAACTAATAGAATTAGTGCTTACGAGCTTTGCTTAAAGTACGACTTCAACATGCCCTAGCCTTAGCACTGCGATGATCCTTTACTGCACTTTAAAGCAACGTCTTTGCCTTTAGCTAGTTAGGCTTAGTAGGTGCAGCAGCAGGTCTTATTTGCTCTAGAGGTGTCCTAATAGGTAAGGGTGTTAGTGTTCTAAAACGCTTAAGGATAACATTAGCGTTAGGGGGATATATTCCTGTAGCTTTAAAGGCCGTTAACACTAACAATTTTGTAAAGGTGCTAACCTAGGCAGGCTAGAATAGTAAGAAGAAATTAGCCTTATTAATAGGCAGCTATCCTAGCGTCCTGTAGTTGTGTGTATTAAGCTTAGTTAAGTAGTTCTAGCTCAGTGACTTAAAGCAGACTACGTCTAATGGCTAGAGAGTGTAGGTAGCGTAAGGGGGGAAGATAAGTAGCAGAATCTTGTGTTTGTCGCAGTAGTTAATAAAGTCCTTTGTTACATGGCTGCTGTGGCTGTTAAGGATTAGTAACCTCTACCTTCTCCGTGCTTTAGCCTTAGTGTAGCAATTAAAGACCTGCTCTAGCTACGTTACCCCTAGATTGTTATTTGTCTATCTATTTAGTGATGTTGTAAAGTAGATAGAGTGCTTCCTTAGATTAATATTGTGTACCTAGCTTGCCTGCACTGCAGGACCAGCTTGTTACGAACCCACATTCGGACCTTAAATGACAGATCCTAGGAACAGCTAGTTCCTAGGATACTAGTAGAGCCTAGGATGTAGAGTAATCCTAGGACTAGTGTGGTTCCTAGGAACGAAGGATCTGAGGACTAAGTGGTTCCTAGGACCTAAGCACGGACTACTAAGCATGACATGTCACGTGACATAATTAGTAATTAGTGCTCAGCAGTGCTTAGTGGTACTAAGCATGGTGATCACTACTAAGCATCACGTATCTCCTTAGTATATAGCAAGTAGGAACACAACTCTTACAGTTTATGTTTAACCTAGTTAATTAAGTTTGTCTTTAGATCTCAACTAACTGTTACGAACCTGAGATGGGGCAAGGCAGAAGATAAGGAAGAGAAGGATTGATGACACTCGGGGACAACCCGAAGGTCTTCAGGAAGGTCAGCATTCAGGACCAATGACGACGTGACCCCTCATGTTCCAAAATCTTGGCGGAACGCCACAATGGAACAAGTCACGTGTTGTTCTAAGAAATCCCACAATGTTCCACAGTGTGCCAATTTGGTACAACACTGGAACAATGGAACAAGCATAGAACATATCTCAAGTATATAGTATGTAGGAACACAACCCTTATAGTTCGTGTTTAACCTAGTCAATCAAGTTTGTCTTTGGATCTCAAACCCTAACCTTCGAGCTAGACAGTCTACTCTGTACTACTCATCGTTACCCTTGCCTTCAAGACTAACAGATCGTATCTGTACACCTCATTGCAAACCAACCCCTCGGACTCCTGTCACCGTACTCATCCTCGAGAACCAATAGAACACGTGCTTACGAGCTTTGCTTAAAGTACAACTTCAACACTAACCTTCAAGCTAGACAGTCTACTCTGTACTGCTTATTGTTACCCTGCACTTAAGACTAACAGTACCCTCTGTACACCTTACTGCAACCTAATCTCCTTCAGAACCCTGTTACTGTATTTATCCCTAAGAACCAACGAATTAGTGCTTACGAGCTTTGCTTAAAGTACGACTTCAACACAGCTGCTAGAAAGATGATGCCTAGGGGAAGGGTTAATCTATCTGCGCATATTGTCGCCAGCACTGTTACCTACTCTTAATTGCTATCGTGCTGTGATTGCTTATTCTGCTTCTTCTTATACAGCACCTTATTAAAGCATCTCTTTATCCTTAAGATAACCCTAATTATAAACCCCTTTTTGTCTATATTGTACATGTTCTTAGGCAGCACCTTATATTTAGCTATCTTTTAATGCAGAAGATTAAAGTATTGCCTATATCTCTCACCTAAGTTAGCTTAGTGACGCACAGATTCCATAGGGGTGGACCAGGCAGTAAGGAGAGTGTCGAAGTGACGGCTGAGGAAGCGGGTAACCCAGCTATCAGATGGCTCCTAGGCACACAAAGGAGTCGCGAAATTAATTATCTGCCTTATAGGTATAAGTGTCTCTCTATAAGCCCTCTAATGTACTTTACAAGCTCTGCCTTATTGCGTAGGTGTAATAGACGTTAGGAGTTAATAGTATCTTCCTATAGGGGTGTGTTGAAGTCGTACTTTAAGCAAAGCTCGTAAGCACTGATTCTATTGGTTCTCGGGGATGAGCTCGGTTTCTGGAACGGTAGGGGAAGTCGCCTGGGTGAAACACCTAATAACAACTAAGGGGTAACGATAAGTAGTATAGAGTAGACTATCTAGCTCAAAGGTTAGGTTAAGATTCTAAAGACAAACTTGATTAACAAGGTTAAACACGAACTATAACGGTTGTGTTCCTATGTGCTATATACTAATAGTAGGAGAGTGCTTGTTAACAAGCGACTAGAGTTAGTCTAATAAGAGGTGACTTGGTGCTTGTGGACGAGCGATATCGTACTATGCTCGTGGACGAGCTGTCACGTGTGTTATGCTCTTTAACGAGCGGTCACGTGACACGACTGGGTGGCCACTTCTCCACTCACAGTGTGTAAGTCTGAGGTCTGGTTAGTGGTTACTTATTGCTGTGCCGTCCCTGTGCATGAGGATCGTAACAGGGTGCTTAACCCTTATGTTAGCGCGTTAACGTAGTACAAGAACAGCTATGTTTTTTAGCTAGAGCGCGGTACAAAAACTGTTCTCCTAGTCTTAAACTATCTAATTCTACAAGGGCTTCCTTTACTAGCATTGTGGTGTTAAGTTATAGGGGTGCAAAGTATTGCTTAAAGAAGGTGGGGTGGCCCGTGAGCTGAACAGGCCCACGAGGTGCACGGGCACGGTACGTTATCTATAAACTGAATTTGAGCTTTGATGTTCCATAAGGTACCTCCTTCTGCCCATTGTGCGAGCTGCCGCCGCTCACAGTCGCGCCTGACAGCAATTGCAGTGTCGCAGTCACGCCTTCCGGGATCACCAGTGTGATCTCAACACTGGTACCATTTGTTGCCCACGCCACCTCGATAGGACCATATGGAGTTGGCACCCTTCCACTAACTTCTGGCAGATCTAGGTAGCCGACTAGAGGTGTGATCACAGCGGTCTTGTATCCGGGCGAAGTTGGTGCAACACCCAGAAGGTACTCAGGCAATACGTATGTCGGCGCTGCCCCCCAGGGATGAGCCAGACTGGTGAACAAGTCGATTCCTGGCGAGCCGTCGGGCTTCACGTATTCCCAACTTGCGCCAGAGTAGTACTCATTGTTCTTGACCATGCTGCCCCAGAGGTTTTGGAGCAAGTGAGTGATAGCGGTCGTGCTATTCGCTGCAAAGTCACGGTGAGACATGAAGAGCGCCTCCAGCAGGAAGCCAGAAGGGTTGGGTGCGAGCTGATAGTCGTCTGTCTCTTCATCTGAGGAGACGGTCTTGTAGCCTACTGCAAAGCGCAGTTCTTCGAGCTTGGCAATCGAGGACTCTGCTTGCGTCTGGTTGGCTGCGCCTGACAGAATTGCCCAAGCAATGCCTGTCAAGGAGAAGTTACCGGGAGAAGCAGTCGACAGCGAGTAGGTTCCGAGTTCGGCGTTCCATAGCTCTCTGTTCAGAGCTTCTCGCAACTGACTTGCGGTCTGGATGTACGATCTCGAGGCTTCTTCGTCGCCGAGTGCATGTGCAAGTGGTGCAATCTTCTCGAGCATATATGCGAATAGACCAGTGGTGGCTGTTCCATTCGCTGGTCCAAGAAAGCTGAATGGGCTTGCGACCTGTGGACTGCCTGCAATAAGGCCTGAACTTGGGTCGATAAATTCAAGGCGTGCAGTTGCAAGCTTCTTGATCTGACCCCAGTGTGGCCTCAGAGAATCGGCGTTTCCAGTGTAGCGATAGTACTCGCCGATACTGGTAAGGAAGAGATCTTGGTAATCAACAAGCCCTGCATAGTTGCTAAGCTTTGACTCCTTGTACTCTGGGCGAGAGCCAAGGTTGGCAGAGATGGGCAGGAAGCCAGTGTACGGGCCACTATCCAATTGGTAGCTTAAGACGTACTCGATAGAGCCGAGAATGTAGTCCCATCTTGCGGAAGATAGGGCAAGGACTCGAACAGTGTGGTAGAAGTCGCCTGCCCACACGAGCCTGTCGCGCTTTGCACCATCTAGGCAGACCGAAGCATCCAGCGGCGCAACTTGATACTCGTCCAATGCACTTTCTGATGTCAGTGGGTTGGAGTAGATGATGCTTCCGTTTCTGGAAGCCACTTCCACGTCCTTGTAGTAGGTCAAATGCTCTTGCATGCCGCCAAAACCCCATGTGCCTTCGTATCGAGAAGCTGTGCCGAAACTGCCAGGGGCAGCGGGCGGGGGAAGCGGCACAAAAACAATTTCATCTCCATCAAGACGGACCCGATAGCCGGTGGCCTCAATAGTGGTGCTCAAGCGGTACCATGTATTTTCCTTGATGGCCTTGTTCACACGGTAGTACTGGTTCTCAGGCGTCAGCAGCGTGCTTTGATTGTTTAGGCCCCAACCGCTGTTGAAGACCAACGTGTTAGGGGGCAATAGAGTCCGGTTGGTATTGGCGAAGGTATTCTCCTCCGGGTACTCAGAGGTGAGGACAAAGTATGGTCCGAGCGGCTGGATGGCGCTTGCAACCCTCCATCCAGCACCGCCCCGGACGATTTTGACATCAAATTCAAGCGTATAGTTCGATGCAGTGACACCAAGTGACGATTGAGCGCTGGCCTGCCCTCGGATGTACGCGCCGTCGCGTGTGATCTCCCAGGTGGAAGGAGCGTTGCCGGCGTCGATACATGCTGCCTGGACAACACGACCGCCAAGGTCGAAAACCGAGTCAAGAACCGTATCATGTGTCTTCAGATGGCCTGGAAGATCGCTCACTGGGACGTTCTCTGCTGTCGAGCGAAAACCGAGATGATTGATAGTCACGGAACCGTTGGTAATCAATCTGGCGCTCTGCCATCGCTGGCCTCCTTGCACGAAGAAGCTTTCGATGTAGCCAGTCTCTGTGACGTTGAAAGTCTCCACGCGAAACGTATTTGATAGTCCGTTCGAGAATGTCCACGGTCCGTCAGAGTCGGGTAGGAGCAACCCTGAGAATTCCTCGGTGTACTTGACTTCGATTTGCACAATGCCAGAGAGAGCGGCTATGTTGAAGAAAGGGAAACCAGCAACTTCCGTCCCATAGTCAAGCGTAAGAAGGGGGTTAGACGGCGAAAGTGTTAGGCTTTCATTGGTTCGTGGTGAAAGGCCTGTGCTTGACAGCGTTGGTCGCTGAGAGAATGACTTGGGCGTGACGAGGTCATAGTCAACAAATCTGTATATATTAGCCTGCTATCATTCATGTTGATATATCAATGGCTTACGCAATGGCTACTTGGCTGAGCAGAGCGATCACTCCCGCGAGGGGAAGAAGCATGGCCATTGCTGCGCCAGTCCCAGAGCACTGTTATTACTGCACAGCAATGCAGCTCAGCTCAGATTGTGAGCATTGTGACTGTGGACCGGTACTACTTATACTGATCCTTCGAAGCTTGCACTGCGCATCATTTGCCTTTTGCTTGGGCCGAAACTCTGGGGTAATGGTTTAAAAGGCGGGGGAAGGCTGTCTACACCCGAGTCTTGGTTCTCGGGACCCGGGCATTTACTTTGAGCATGCCTGAGTTTGATTAGTGTCGGGAGGCATTGCACCGACGCCTCACCCCTTGTGCGTAACTTGCGAGTGCAAGATGCATTGACCAGGAATTTATAAATAAGTGAGTTCAGCGACGTTGTACGCACCGCGCGGTGGCTAGGCATCATTGTACAAACACGTAAAAAGAATTGCATCCAGAAATACACTGTGCAAAAGTTGTTTTTAACGTCAATCACGCGATTTACGTTCAATTCCACTACATGTCCGATTCACGAACAATAGCTAATTACGCCCTCCTGCCAGTTACTGACTGAATAACAGGGTATTTCGGCAGATACGGGTTGTACACCTAGGAGAGGTTAGTTGAAGACTGTTTGATGCGCAAAATGAGGTTGGCTTACCGATTGGCAGATGCCATTGTAATCGTCTGTGTTCGCAAGCTCGATTGCAAGCTCGTTGCCAGGTACACCGAGCTTCGCTAGTGGGCCCGACTTACGTGTCACCTTGCCCCATCCAGGCCCGGCAGAGGGATTCTTGATCCAGGACACGAACCAGTCATTCTGGTAGTCAGCCAGCGCCTGCTCTGCTTCTGTAACGTTGCTGATAGCGTCGAAGCACTCGTTGCCACCAAGGAAGAACGGAATCTCAGTACCATGAGTCGGCGCTGCGACAGGTAGGCCCCACACGTTCGCATAGTCTCCAAAGAAGCGGTAGGTCCAGGTATCCTGGACAGCGCTCCTCAGATCGCGAAGATAGTCGACAGGGCAGAAGAAGCGAGCGTCGCCGTACTGTGCGCCGCTCATCTGGGAGACTGTCTCATAGTCTGAGGCATTGTACGCGGCCAGAAGAAGGTCCTTGGGGATCTCAGCAACATCAGCGTCGAAGGTGTTCAGCCATGTACTGAAGTCGGTGTTCTCTCCACCATAAACAAGAGCGAAAACGTTGCCCTCGCCATCCGAGTTTCCAGTCAAAAGAGGGACGTGTGATGCGTACTTGCCAGCAGCGAAACGGCTCTCGTAATCCTGATAACGGGTCTTGTTGTCAACGACTGGTGTAAACCAGGTATTGTAGGTAGCGTTGAATTTCTCGGTCTGGAAGTCGTACAAGTTGACCTGGCGAAGACACGCCAACTGGCCCTTACCACTGCGGCAGCCAACCTCAGCCGCAACGATGTCGAGGGCCTGGTTTACAGGAGCGACCGCGGGTCCCGACTTCGCGTTCGCCGCCATCTGAACGGCGCCCACAAGCTTAGCATCAGGGTGGTTCCATAGGTAGTGGTCGACCTGAACAGAGCCAGAAGAGTGGCCACCGAACACGATGTGGTTGGGGTTACCTCCAAAGGCTGCATCACACATACTTGTCAGCTCTGGATTCAGAGGGCGGACTGATCAAAGGCAAAGTATACGCACCGGCAATATTCATATGGACCCATTCGATGGCCTTGTCAACATCAAGAATTCCGAAGTTCTGGGACTCCGGACCACCTTGAAGTTCGGCCGAATTAGGGTAGGCGAAGATGCTTTCGCGGGTGTTGAAGCTGACATACACAACGCCCTTGCGAGCGAAGTTGTTGCCCTGGAACTGGGGGTTGCTGCTAGAGCCAGTGACCATAGCGCCTCCATACATGTACACGAAGACGGGCAGGTTGGAGCCTTCAGCGGGAGCCCACACGTTAAGATTTAAGCAATCCTCGCCCTGCTGCGAGTACAGCGTGCCCGAGATTGCCTGCGGGCAAGTCGCACCATACTGAGATGCATTGAAGACAGTGTGCGGCTTAGATGGGGGAAGTGGCTGAGGCGCTCTCCATCTATGAAGCGTGAGTACAATACCCCATGGATGACCTACACCACGCAAAACTTACCGGTTTTCTCCACCCGTTGTGGCAGCAAAGGGAATACCCAAAAATACGGTGTTATTGTGGAGATCGAGGAACCCTTCAACAGTCGCCTGAGGGAGTGTTACTCTCGGCGCTCCACCTACGATCGTCCTCCGCATGGGTGCTACATTCCTGCATTCTGCACCGATGCAGATCCCCAACAGCAGGCTGATCAAACCGTGGAGCAAACCCATTGGACCGGTAAGGTTTAACGGTGGAAAATCAATGGAAGGCGTAGGCGACGATCGATTGCTGAGGCCCGAAGATCATTTATGTACCGCACGTGGCCCACACGTGTCGAGGATCACTCCCAATCAAGGGTTATACCATGGGAGATCTGCTCGACCAGAAGAGTCGTATGCACACGATGTGGTCCTTTCGATAGAGACCCTGAAAAATTTCTCTGCTCAGGGCAGTGCTGCCACCCTCCGGCTAATGCGCGCGGAGACAGGTTCCCTAACACTGTTAGCTGGGCCGGGGCGGCGACAACTAATGACATTGTTGACAGTGCTCCCGTACAGGTAACATGACATAAGGGCAGACAGATGGGTGCCTCAACGCGAATCAGCATGGACGCAGCTTCGGCGGACCGGTTCAACGTCGGCGGATCATCTTGATCCGGTCCCACTCATCACGTTGGTTGTCTCCACCGTCGCATCGATCCTGACTCTGTCCGCGAACACGTCGCCTTGACCCGAAGATACATATTGCAAGTGAAGTGTAGAGACAGCATTGGAAACGATAGAGCTGGGTGAAGCCATCAAAGCCGCCCAAATGTAAGGTAACTCTCCGAATCAGCACTCTAAATAGTGGGACGCGAACGGGACGGCTGCGGGCTTCCGCGGACACGGCAGTCGAGGCGGCACGCTGCCGATTTGGACGCAAGTCAACAACCACGCCACGGTACGCCCCGAAAAGAACGCTTCTGTGTTCGTGGAAGTGACCGGACGGTATCATGGACGCTTCTAGCTTCGCAATGTCTACGCCAGACCTATAATCGTTTCGTCCGCGATGGCTCGGCAGGGCTGGTTTCAACCAGCTCAATCGTTCATGCAAGACCACTAGTCATTGTTGTGACCAAAGGACATCATTCCATAACCCCACTAGGGGCAAATGTGAGCTTCGTTTCCCGCGAACCTAATTACCAAGGTACCCCAAGGCGACTGAATCAGTGGGAACCTCAGGAGTCTGCAGCATACAACTTATACCAGGATGCACCCCACGATCTGATCTTTTTTGCATCCGCCCCATCGATACCACATACCTAAAGGACTTTACAGGGAGGCCTGAGCACTCCGCAAGGCAAAGATCGACGAGCGTGGGCAAAATGGCAGATGGCATCGGTCAAGTGGTAAGTGCTATTCAACATCTCTGTCAGGAAGCAACTGAGCCGTGGCTAGGTTTCGTGGTACGTCTGCACGGTAGCTGTGGTCCCTTTCGTAGCGCTGAGGATGTACACTCGTTGGGCGAAGTTCGGCGGTCTGGCCATTGAAGATGGACTCATCGTTCTGGCTCTTCTATGTCTAATCGGCGACCTTGCGATTCAGCAGCACATGTGGAACCTTGGGCTGGGTAATATGGCCACAGTGACACCAGAGAACCTGAAAGGCATCATGCAAATGATTGTGCCTGGTTCTGTCCTGTATGTTGCCTCGTTGTGGGCGGTCAAGTTCGCGCTGGTACTATTCTACAAGCGCCTGGCTGTGCCGGGCTCAAGACTGGTCACAGTGTACAACGTCGCTCTGGGTGGCCTTGTTGTCACATTCCTCATTATCTTCTTCGACATCCTCTTCCAGTGCTATCCATATGATAAGCGATGGTCTGCAGATCCTGCCTGTAAGCCGCATAACCTCCAATGTGGGACTGAACTCTGACCGTGGACAGATCAATGCGACCCGAAAGCTGCTGAAGCAAACTACTGGATCACCATTCTCTGTAAGCTAGGGTCTGTTGATCGACATGTAGCCTTTCCTGACCCTCGACCAGTCAACATTATATCCGATGCCATCATCATCTCGCTTCCGATCACCATGGTCATGAGGTTGCAAATGAAGTTGAAGCAGAAGCTGGGCGTGGCCGCAGTCTTCGCGCTCGGTGTGTTTGTGATCATCTCAAGTAGTGAGTCGCCCCCCGAGGGATTCTGACCGACTCAGTCGTACTGACGCTTGGCTAGTCATTCGAGCATACTACTCCCATCTCAACGAGACGATGTTGACATGCACCGTCTCAATGGTGGAAACCTCCATCGCCATCATTGCGTCATGTCTGCCGGCCCTGCGTTCGATGTTCATTGGTGGTAACACACAGAACGCGACAAGCAGCTACGGCAAGCACTACGAGCTCACATCTGGTCAACGTCAGACGAACGATACCCGAAACGGACACTCTGCCAATGTCATGTCGCCAAGAAGAATGACAAGGCATACGCCGCATGACTCCGAGGACTCGCTTGTCAATGATGGCCTGCCAATTGAGTCTAGTACACCAAGCTTGTCCAACGAGAAGGGCATCCACGTCCAAACAACGATTGCGACGCACTTCAATGAGGACGGAGAGTCAGCGCGCAGCGCCAAATCGCCTGTATAGATCATTCTTGTCGCAGGTTCTACGATACAATGGTACAACGTATATGACCTCTGCATCACTGTCTGAACTCGGGAAAATGCAAATTTAAAGCATAAGCGGAGCATATGCATCATCTCGTAAACTGCCGTTGGTATTGAACCGCTGTTTGCCGTGATCCTGTAGACAAAAGTCCTTACAATACTCCACAGGACCTGCAGATCATGGTTCCCTACCACCTGCTCAGGCAGACGGGCTATCTTTGTCCCAACTGAGTCAGCCTCAGGACTGCCCCATGGGAGACCGCCGGGTGGCTGATATGCCGTCACCGCTAGTCTACCGCAAGCTCGATAGCGAGTTGCTGCAGATAGCGCGCACGCCCGCACGACGCTAGTCGCGATTCTTGAATGTTGAGGGAATATTCCTGAATCGCCCTTCGCAACAGACTGCTCTATATATGAGCCAGGCCTCCTCGCTTCGTCTACTAATTTCACCTCATAGTGTCTAGTAAGGATTAATCTATCAGAATGAGCGGAAATTGCATCAAGGCTGTTGGATCCAATTCAAGGTGAAGCACTGTTGTCTGAAACCCACTTCGTAAGATGGCTTAGGCCGACTTGAGGTGCTGTATGCAAGATATGACATCGATCGAACGTCAATGTCGCCAGAGACACCGATGGACAACTCGCAAAAGACATGGGTCGTATTATAGCCGACAGCGAGGTACCATGCACAAGAAGGAAACAGAAATCTATCAACTGCCTTCTGCTATCTTGACCGTTCAAGATGACCCAACCGTAGAGCAGATGTAATGAGAGACCATTGCTCAGTCACAACAATTGATGTCTCCAATAGGCCATGGGAAACTTAAGTCGTCTTACACGGGTACGTAAGCGAAGGTCCCGCTTACGCGACAATACAATGTCGGCTCCAACATATTTTTGCAATATGAAGCCTGTTCCGAGAACCAAGGACTTGAATCACACGAGTGTGCCAAATAAGTGCACCCTCTATCTATCTGGGTCAGATACTTTGTCTACCATATTGCCGCTATGGACTTTACTTTCATGCGACGAGACGCAAAACGTGTCGTAGAGTGTGACATGGAAAGTATTGCTTATGTCACGAAGACGTTATTGAAGTGGGCGGAGCAGAAATACTGGTGCCTGCACACCGATTGTATCTACAAGGAGGCTACAGCTCTACCTTTGCTAGGCGCACCATGTTCATAAGACTTGGGAGGAGTATCATTTAGACGTGAATGGAATAGTGTCATTCTGCGATCGAGCATAGTGATATGCTCAGGGGTTACACATATCTCACTTAGTCGAAAATTTGTCAGTCGGAGAGCATAAGAGCAAACCATAGTCTCCAATTCTGTAACTCTTCGAGTGATTTATAACTGATCCCTACCTTTGGGGAGCTGCAGTAGGCGTGCTGTTGCAGCCGCATCACTCTGTCTGAGAGCCCTTAGAAAAGCTGCATAGATCGCTTGTAGGATGTGGAGTTTCCACCACCAGTCGTGACGTTCCCGTATACGCTATCGTTGGAGTTTGCCTGATCGAGCCATGCAGCCTTCAAAGACCAGACAGCAACGCTAGCAGTCACAGTCTCGTTCAAACCTGCCGTCTTGAGAATCATCGTATCCAGTGGCCTGGTTGGGAAGAATACGCTGGTCGCAGCAGCTTCGCCTCCATTCAGGAAAAGTTCGATGATCGACCTGTCGACAATACCTGAGACTCGGATTGAGCCATCGCCGTTTGGATCGTAGAGCGACGCATAGGAGAACTTATCAGTAAACAGAGGATTTTCGAAGCCATTTGTTTTTCCGCGGTCTAGCCATAAGGTGCCGTCAGACGGAAGGAGTAGGCCACCAGAAACAGATTCACCAGATACGGAGGACAAGAACGTAAATTTGAGGTTACCATCAAGCGCGTCATTGGAGAGACCGGTGATGTTCGCCTCGAAATACAAAGCTCCAGACCTGACTTGAGAGTAGTCGACAAGGACTGTGCCGTTTCCAAGCGAGCTGTTAGAAGCAAGTTCGGACTCGATAATTGCGTCAACTCCGACCGGGTAGTGCATCATAGTCAGACCTTGTCGGGGAAGGTTCTTCAAGTAATGCCCGCGGGGGACTGTCATTGCGCTGCGGAAGCCATCACCGACCTGCTGACCAGCAGTGGGTACGACATTGGTATACTGCCAGTTGCTCGCCCAGGCCATACTGATCTGATCCTGATCAGATGGAATACCGTAGAAGAACTGGTCGGCATAGTTGTCCTTTGCAAAATCAGTGAGCCTGGTCAGCGCGTCGTCGGGCGTGAAATGAGTGCCATTGAAGTCGCCAAGGAGGTATTGTGTGACGGAGCCACCGAGTGGTGCACCAGGATTGATCGAGATCAGCATTGCCCAGCGAGACTCTGGCTGACCACTAGTGGCGTTCTCGACGCGGATCTCAACAAAGTTTGGACATTCATACTGCAGACCAGACAGTCCGTATCTCGAGAAGTTGCTGGCAGGCGTCCAATCAATCAGATTTTGGCTCGTGAAGAATCCGACTACGAAGTCAATAGGGTATGCGACAACCATAACCCAGCTCTCGGTTGGCGCGTGCCAGATGACCTTGGGATCTCTGAACTGATTGGGGTGAGTACCTCCTGGCTCGAGAACAGGGTTGTTCTCGTACTTCTCGAAAGTGTAGCCGCCGTCAAAACTGAATGCAATGTCCTGAGTCTGACGCTCAGGCGTGTTGATGGTATAAATCGCAACAACACCGTTGGTCTGGTTACCGAACATTCCAGAGGTATTATTGCTGTCGATGATGGCAGATCCTGAGAAAACTCCCTCGTCTGCAGCACCAGGGAATATCGCTATCTGCTGGTTCGTCCAAGTGTATAGATCTTTGCTCGTGGCGTGTCCCCAGTGCTGATTGCCTGCGACATTGGCCGTCGGATTGTCTAGGTCATCATCAGTTTTCGATGTTCCCTAGGACCCCAGGAGTGACTTACATTGGTAGTAAAGGTGGTAGACACCGTCTGCATCAACAAACATGCCCTGCCGATCAATTTAGTCATTTCACTTCTTTCTCGAGTAGTGAGACGCACATTCGGATCGTTCATGAAGCCAAGTGGCGGCACCCCTCTACAACGCGCAGAACCATGCGCAGAACAACGCGCCAAACCTCAAACAGGCTGCACAGCTCGTCTCTGTTTCCATGGCGCGCCTACACTGAATGTTGGGCGGGGTATCCTAGGAAAGGCGAGGCCGCAATAAAGTTGCGCCAAGTGGCAGATTGAGCAGGTTGATAGGCGGTTGCATTGCACGTGGACACAACTTTATGTGCTGGAAAACTTCAGGAACAATCGCGGGTAGACTCTCTTGTCGATGTGTCGCCCAGTGGTGTTATCAGATCCTGCTGCCCAAACGAGGCGGTAATCTCTCACGGACCCACGAAAGTGCCGGATTTGCGGCCGCAATAGGAATGTCGTTTAACAAGAGGATTCTTTGTCTATCAGACATCGTGTGAAAGAGTAAAGGAAATGGTCGCGGTATGTGGTCGAGCATGACGCGATGAGAAAGTGGTAATCTTAAAGGAGGCAGTTGCGAAAGGTGGAAAGAACGCTAAGGCTTGGCTTTGTCGCACCAAGCAGGAGCTGCAATCTACTCCTATTGTCGACCGAGATGCACCGAACTCAACCACCACTTGTGTCGTCGATGCATGCGAGATGAGCCGCGATGTTTATTGCGCCGAGCGGGTTTGGCAAACTCTGGCTTGGAGGAGAGCTTCAGAAGCCGCGAGGTTCCGAGGCCGCTCAAGCTTAAATAACAGCACCGCATACTCTGGTCCTCACCCCTATACGTAGGTACCTCTTCAAAATGGTTTACTTCGATACCTACAAGCACAGCCTGCTTGGGCTTTTGTGTCTGACACCAACCCTCACGCTCGGCCAAACCAGCAAAGCAGAGAGCATTCACGCTTGTCTTACAAACGGTGGTGTCAATGCCTCCATTTCGACAGATGCCACTTGGACCAACGATACTGCCGCTTTTCAGTTCCGTATTCCTCGAGCACCCGTTTCTGTGGCATTCCCGCAGGACAAGGATGAGGTGGCGCTCGCATTGAGCTGCGCCCGCAACGCCTCAGTCAAGGTGTCTGTCGTCGGTCGTGCTCACTCCTTCCAAGGCTATGGCTTCGGCGCCCCAGGAAATCTGGTCATTGACGTGGACGCATTCACTGAGCGCAGCTTTGACGCCGCCACGAAGCATTTCACCTATGGCGGAGGCTCGAACGTTGGGCCGACTGCTAAGTTCCTGTGGGATACCGAGAAGCGCCACTTTCCACATGTACGCGGCTCGCATGTTGGTCTTGTTGGCAGCAGCTTTGGTGGAGGCTTCGGCAGTAAGTAGCTTATTGCAAATTCCCGGGATTATTGGACTAACGTACTCCACAGCTACCAGCAGGTTCCTTGGTATTCCCGCCGACAATCTTGTCTCAGTTGAATACATGCTTTACAACGGCACAGTTGTCACAGCGAGCTCTGGTTCCGACTTACTTTGGGCCGCCCAGGGTGCTGGCGCCAACTTCGGTGTCGTTCTTTCTGCAACGACTAAGACATTCGAGCTGCCCCATGATGGAGCCGTGAACTACACGCTGGCGTTGGGACAGATCGACACTGACACCGCGTCTTCTGCACTTCTCGCGATTCAGAAGTGGGTTCTTGACGGAAAGGCGTCAGATGAGCTGTCCCTTCGCTTCTCCATCGCTGACTACTCGTCTGCTGGATTCTTCTACGGTCCAGAAGCTGAATTCGACGCCCTCTTCGCTCCGCTCGTTGAGTCTTTGAAATCGATCGTCCCTGCGGTGAATCTGACAAAGACTGTCCAGCCTTCTTTCTGGGACTCGGAGGTTGCCGCCGTTGGTCCCGGCATGAACTCTCCCACTGGAGGGGCTCTTGGCGGCCGCGCTTCCCTAGTACAGTCTTGGGTTGTAACAAATAAGAAACCCCTCAACATCAAGCAGGCAAAGGCCCTCTTCACTGGCTACACATCGCTGAATCGAACCGACCTCACTGAAACCGGCTTCATTGACCTCTGGGGAGGTGTTAGCCGTGACATCGCTGACAGCGATCACGCTTTTGCGCATGGGAACAACCTTTGGCTGATACGCGTTGATGGTGTTGGAGTCAATGGCGTCTGGCCTAGCGATGGTCTTGCTTATATGCAGAGCATTTTCAACCCTTTCGAGAGCGCGCTGAAGAAGTCAGCTCCAATCCGCGGTTTCGTCAACTACGTCAACTCAGAACTTAGCGTCAAGGAGTGGAGCTCGAGGTTGTATGGTGCCAATTTTGCACGACTCCAGAAGATCAAGGCGGCAGTAGATCCCACAGAGCTCTTCTCCGGGTACGGGCTTGCTATCCCGCTCGCTCATCGCTCCTAGAGCGGTTCACGAAACGCCTCGGCGCCATTCTTTTTCTTCGCTCTGTCCATACTTGAGTGCTATCGTTTGTACATAGAGTACATAGATACAGTTTTAGGCTTCGTTTTGGATCGTCCAATCGAAATTAGCTTTTTCATTGAGTGAAGTCTTCTTTTTTGAAGTCTTCAAGTCCTCAACAAATCCCGAAATTCTCAGAGAGAAGCCGCGGCAAGCCTAGGAGCCATTCTCTCAAGTGGATAATTTCTCGATTCTACGGTCGTTCCGATTCCAAATTGTGATATCATCATAAGTGCAAGGCGTCGCATCTGTGATAAATTCCCTCAATGGGAATTAAGAGGCGTTGCAATTGGGCTTCGCGAAATAACCAATTGAGTAGCGCTCTGGAAACCCAAGCTCACCAAAAGCACATCATATCGTCCGTGGGGTGGTGGACCCACGATGTGACCAAGTAGATTTTTCGCGCGTCGTAGCGTGAACGCTCTTGTGGTAATTTTGTTGGCTTGATATGATATGGAGGTAGTGTCTGACAACTTTCCGGAGATGGATGGGGCACGGCCGAGTCCAGGCATAGCGCCGGTCATGGAAAGACACGATATGAAGGTGAAGTGCACGCCACGAAGGTAGGTGCATGATGATACTGCTCATTCAAAGCAATCGTACCGGTATATTAAGCTAACCATGTCGCCAAAATGCTATGCAAAAGACATGACTACTGACTGGCCGGGCTTTCAGCCCATGACGAACCATCGCTCGGTGGGCTTGCCATGCCTAAGCCGTAGCCCTGACTTGTGTCAAAAATTGAATCGTGCTCCATGGGTATCGCGAACATGTTGCTCCAACCTCCGGCCGACAACAGGTCCGGGAATGCAATCGCGGGTGTGGGACTGTATTGTTGATAAGAGCTGAGAGGTGCCATGCCCACAGTCGCCATCGGCTGCGCCACGGGCGGCTGCATAGGAGATTGGCTTGAGTTTTGAGGTAACGTGTAGTCTGGATAGTTGATGGGCGCAGTGTAGCCCTTTGGTTGTTGGTGCGAGAAGGTAGTCGAGACCGGCACTCCCGATGGAGTGGTTGAGGACGGCGTAGACGAATGCGTTTGAGATTGAGGTGACGATCTTTGTTGTTGAACGGCATGCGGAGGGCTAGTAGTGCCAGTAGCTCGTATCATCTTTTCGTACCAGTTCTGTATCTTTCGGGTACGCAGCTCGTAATGATAGAATATGTCTTTTTGTTTGTTGCCTTCTCCCGCTCGTCCGACCAAAGCTCCTATGCGAAGTACCAGATGTCGGAAGACATGGTCGATATTGAGTCGATGCCGCAGCTCACGGGTCTGCACTTCGACATGTGGGTCCCTGCTGACAATGGCGAACTTGGCAGCAAGTGTGACACCAAAAGACAACTGGATCCACTCGATGTTCGTCAAGGCCATCTCTGACTTTGGAGGCAGCCACAAATATAGATCAAGGAATGACTTGGCGCCTTCAAGCCCTTCGCATAGGATGTTAAGATGTAGGTACGGAGATTGCTGTAGATTGCGTTCAAAGAACGCGACCTGATAAAGGAACAGCTTTGCGGTATGGAACTGCATGAACAGTAGATCTGGAGCATATGTCAGTCACGTTGAGGAGGCCACACTCGAAGCACGTACGACTGTCACTGACGTCAGAGAGCAGGTAGACTCTGAACTCCTCAAGTTCTGCCCGTACGCGAAGGTATGACGAGTGTGCTTCAGCGTCGGAGACATGTGCCGCTTTGGCAACCTGATCGATGTTCTCAAGAATGCGCTGCAGTCGAATGACATGGTAGAGATCTTTGTCTGTTCTGTATTCGGCTTTGCGCTGCAGGGCCAGACATCCTTCTTCGATGAACGCTGTACAAGCAAAGGTGTTCATCTTGTCGAGCAATTTCGCAATGCTGTAAGCAGTCAGCTCCTGCTCGTAGCCCCTCACAAGATGTGACACACGTGGACGCTATGTAGAAGACGCCTGCAGCCGCTCGCTGTGCAGCCGAGTCTGAGTTGCTTTCGCCTTTATACCCATCCCTCGCGATTGGGTCGCGTTTGCTGCCTTCATTCGATTTCTGATGTATCGGCTTGCGGTCGAGACGCAGATCGACGGCTATCGAGATAGCGAGTTGAAGATATTGCGAGTAGTTTTTCGATCGTCCGTGGAATTGGTTCCTATCTAACATCAGTCGAGCTTCAGGATTGTCCACAGAATCTAGTACCAAGCTAGAGCAACCAGAAGACCTTGAAGGTACTGCAGATCCAAACACTCATCGCCACCGTACAGCACTTTGTCGCTTACCATGTACTTGAAACGATGGTATAGCTTGTCCTGAGTTTCGAGATCGTGGTAGCAGGCGACCGAGATGATTGCCAGGAACAAAAATGGATGCGCTAGTCGAATGTCGCCAGCAGTCGTATGTGGAGGGATTATGACAAATGGGAAATGCGGCATCATGTCTGTCTTGTACATCTCCAGGAGCGTCTCAGCCCGCTCGATAGACACGACATCATCGTCGATAATATCACCCTCGCCTGCAATGGGTGGAGAGCTTTGACGCGCAGCAGCTCTCGCAGAGCCTTCAGGCAGAGGCTGTTGTACGATGGGCCCTTTCTGCTGAAGCCGTAGTAGATCTTTGACCTGCTGCTCGAGGGCCTGGATTCGAGAGTCTCGCTTGGCCGAGTTGTCACGTCGCCGGGCAGGTCGGAATACACAATTCTTGCCCAGGCGGGCGCATCGGTCGCAGATGTCCTGGCGCTGCGTACGGTCGCAGCGGATCTTAAGCGAGAAGCAGTTCTGGCATGTTCTGGAGAGTAGGACGGCAGCAGCTCCAACGGAGGGGTCGGCTCCGGGCGGGGCTAGAGACATGATGTCTCCGGGCGCACAAGGGCAGCGCGAGGCCGTTTGACAGCGACCACAACAAGTACAAACATGAAGAGATCACAGCCTGTGACCTCGACTCCTACAGGGAGAAGTGTGCGACAACATGGCAGGATGTCGGGCCGCAGTTGAGGCGCGGTATCCGCCAAGCCGTGACGTCCAGCTTTTCTGATTGGCACTAGGCTGTGACTTCTGAGTTGCTGTAATTACCAGGGTGCCGGGTCAAGAGTGCTTACAGGCGGGGGAAGAAATGTCTCCGACCACGTGGAAAGGTGTCGGCGGACGTCTCAGGCATTGAAGAATGCACAAAACGACTCCATTGTTGGTGATCGGATAATTTAGCCGGCAAACCTGTGAACTTGGTCCTCGGTGCGCTTTCGAGTGTCTGTGTACTCGATGCTGTGCGACATGATTGCGGAGAACACAGCTGTGAGACCCATATTGCATGTGAGTGATTAGGCGTCCATTGTTAGCCTGGGTGGTATCTTAAAGCATCAATGTCAGCAGCAGGGTATTGCGAGTCCTCTATTTTAGCTTACTGCGCGCCAAGCTAAGGCTGAGTTGGTGGCGTTTGAGGCTGACAGCTATGTTCTGTGCGATGACGTCTGCATTTCGAAGCGTTCAAAGTCGTAAATTGCATATTCGAGTCGTTCGAAGGTTTGTGTAGTTTCTGACTCCTTCATTTTCTAGTGTAGGAAGCTTACTTTACAGCGACCTTCACATCTGTTTGCCTGGTTGCTCCTTCCTTAACGTGAGGTGCTTTCGTACACTTTTCTGCCCTCGAACCACGTCTCCTTGACCTTTGCATTCAGAAGCTCCTCACCTTTCCATTCTGCGTCAATGACAGTGAAATCTGCCAACTTGCCAACCTCCAGGCTCCCAACTCTCTTCTCCGCAAAGCAAGACCAGGCTGCCCCACTCGTAGCTGCGCTGACAGCTTGTGCCAGCTCCAACCTGAAATTCCCATTTACAGGCTCATCTCCTGCGTCTGGCTGCTTAGCTGATTTGCGCGTCGTCGCAACGTACAGATTTGGCAGAGGCGCGTACGGCGCCGTAGGCGAGTCGGTTCCAATCGCTAACGCGGCGCCATGCTCTGCGAACTCAGAGTATGCAAACGCACGTTTCACCCGCTCGGGTCCAAGCAGCTTAGGCCACGCGCGTAAGATCGAAGGATCTGAATGCACCGGTTGAATGCTTGCTGTAATGCCTAACTGGCCAAGCCTTTTTGCATCCTCTGGAGATGTGAGTTCGAGGTGCTCAATGCGGTGACGTTGCCCGGGTTTTCCATGCTTTTCTAGCACATCGACAGCGTTCGTCACAGCCTGGTCACCAATGGCGTGCAATGCACACTGTAGACCAGCCCCAGCAGCTTTCTCTACCACAGCATCAAGCATCTCCGGCGTCCAGATAGGTCCTTCGAAATGACCATTGGTCGTATAGGGCTTGGCCAGGGCTGCGGTGCAAGCATCGATTACACCATCGCAGATGATTTTAATGCCGACAATACGGAGATCAGGACTTGTGTCGTTGTTGAACTGCCTGTTCAGCTCAATGGCACGCTCTACCTGCCGCAGGCGGTCTTCTTCTCCTTCTCCAGGTATGATGCACCAATGAGCCGCAATACGGAGAGGTAAGGATCCGCCCTTGCTCTTCCTTAGCTCGAGGATAGCTTTCCAGGCATTTTCATCCATCGCCATATCGATACAGCTAGTGGTCCCTACAGCGTGGTATGCGTCGATCGCTGCTTGCAATGCGGCTGTTTTCTCTTCCATAGGTAGTATTTCCGCAAGGAACGGCCACACTATCAGCAGTACGCACGCCTCAGCCAACAGACCTGAAGCCTTACCGTTCTCGTCCCGCTCTATGATACCTCCAGCCGGAGTCTCCTTGTCTTCTGTACCCATCTCTTCCAGAGCAGCACTGTTACACCATACGGAGTGGATGTCCTTCGAATCGATGTAGATGGGCCGTGGATCCAGGTCATCGAGTAGGCTCGCCTTTGCCTCACCATTGGTCATGCTGTGCATCCAACCCATACATAAGATTCTCTTCTTGTGCGGGTTTTCTTTTGCATACTTCGAGATTCTTGACCGAATCTCTTCCAAATCCTTGGATCCATCCAAGCTAAGCTTGTGTAGCGACTGTCCCAGCATCAGAAGATGCATGTGTGCATCGATGAAACTCGGCAAGACATGTCGACCTTCAAGATCCTTGACTGCCACGTCGCTGTCATCCTGAAGGGATTTTATCTCTGGATCATTTGCAGATCCAATGAATGCGATCTTGCCTTCTCGCACAACCATGGTCGAATGCCATTTCGCCCCGGCAGTAGAGATACCGTCGTGGAAGAAGCGACCATTGGCGAAAATTTGGGTTTTGCTTTGGGGACTCATTGTTGCGATTTTTGGGATTTTGTATTGTGGAATGAGGGGGGCTTTCACTTCAGATCAAGGCAGATCTCGTAGCGGTATCAGAGATCCGAGGTGCGGCCGACCGATGGTGTGCGCTGGTAGCCGTGATTCTCACGCCCTGCGCCCTACACTCTCATTCTCGCTGCGGGGTCTCATTCTGCATGATCGAGATACCGCCTGATGTGGATTCTGTAGGAGTGAGGTTTGATGCTACTCGGGTGGAAGCATGCAGCCTTACTGTAGAGCGTGTACCCCACTTCAACTACCGGCGCAATTCTGGTAGACAGCCTCGCCAATCACACACAACCAAACGCTTATCGCGTGTGACCCGCGGACACCGAGTTGGCACCAAGTTGCAGGCCAATCTTGTTGATTATGGTCACAGCCTCATAACTGCCATCCACTCCTGGTTCTCAATCGCAGCACTTCAACATGGCAGCAACACTTGTCGACACAGCTCCTCTCCGAGACTCCACAACATTTAAAGAGGCTCGGGAAGGGGCGGAAGCATATCTACAGGCGCGACTTGCAGCAAAAGCTCCAATCACGGATGAGGATTTCGAAGTACCTGTCATCGATATCTCACCATCTTTCTCCGGCTCGATTCTCGAAAGACGAAAAGTTGCAGATCAGATACAGAAGGCGTGTACGACTTCTGGCTT
Source organism: Didymella pinodella (assembly GCA_039634465.1). Classification (NCBI taxonomy): domain Eukaryota; kingdom Fungi; phylum Ascomycota; class Dothideomycetes; order Pleosporales; family Didymellaceae; genus Didymella; species Didymella pinodella. The sequence goes on from CP113351.1 coordinate 622,748, forward strand.
CTTTTATATTACCAACCATGGCGTCTCGAAAGCTGCTCGCAATGGCATCCTGAAGCAAGCTCAGCGCTTTATGCACGAACTGAGCCCTGAACAGAAAGAAGAGCTGCACACAAAACATAGTAGACTTGGCCTTGGGTGGGAGCCAAGCGAATACACATCCCTTGCTGGCGATTTGGAGACCAAAGAAGGATGGAACTTTGCTTATGAAGTAGCCATGGACAAGACAGGTGGCGACGGCAAGTACACAAATCTGGACGGCACGACTGAGCCTGGCAATATGTGGCCGAAGGAGGAGGATCTGCCTGGCTTCTACGATGCTGTGAGAGAGTATTATGGCGGCGTAAGTCAAGCTCAACCTTCTCTTGTAACATTTGTCTTACGAAACGACAGGTTCTGAATCTTGCGAGGCACTTGTTTCGACTTTTTGCGTTGTCTCTAGGTCTTGAAGAGACCTACTTCGACCCCATGACCACGCATCCAGGCGGCATAGCCCGCTTGCTCTACTACCCACCACCCAAGACAGCTCTATCGGCAGCTCCGTCATCCGGGGAAGCTATTGGTCTTGGAGCACACTCGGACTACGAGTGCTTCACGCTCTTGCTCTCCTCTTCGGTTCCTGGCCTCGAGATCCTCAAGCCATCCGGACATTGGCACATTGCATCTCCACCACCCGACTCCTTCATTGTCAATGTTGCGGACTTTCTGATGCGTTGGACTAATGGATTGTATAAAAGCACGGTTCACAGAGTTGTGAACCAAGGAACAGAAGCGAGGTACAGTGTACCGTTCTTCTTCAGCGTCAACTATGACACACTGGTAGAGACCTTACCGACTTGTCTTGCCGAGGGAGAGAAGAGTCAGTGGAAGCCGATCAGGGCAGGTGAGTATATCCTGGAGAGGCTGAACGCTACGACGAAGGATGGGGCAGGGTTCTTTGGCAACGATAACGTAGCGGACGGAGAAGGGCCTAGGAAAGGTGCCTATCAATAGTACCAAACATCTTCGAGCTGCATCTTATGAAGGTACGGTCGATGGTGAACAACTTAAATGTTAGAAAAGACGTAGGTCATGACAGAATCATTAACCCAACCAATGGAACGTCATGACACTTTTCCGCCTAAGTTATAATCTAATTTTGAGCACTTTGGCTATACCTAGGCCGCTGTACATTACTAATCGACCGTTTCGGCCGAGCTCACGTGATAATCAGTGTCAGCATCGCGCATGACATGCCTTTCTGGGTGATGACTGCTGTACATTTCGTTGATGCCTACCGGCTTGACCGTCAATAGATATTCAGAAATCGCAAAAATGGCGGCAGAAGTCGAGGAAAGCTATGAACATGGTCGTCATCAGCGACGACTGACTCGCCGAATCATTATCGGCGGAGCACACCTTCCAAGTGTGGAGATCGACTCCACAGTCTGATCAAGCCGACAACCACCGGGCAGGTACCAGACTACGGTGACGGTCACTACATAAAGACATGGTCCGCGACAATACGCCGAACAGATTTCAAAAGCAGAACTTTACGCTTTCTCCACCTCACAACAGTCTTGCGGATCACCCAAATGACGACACTAAACCTCACAGTCCACCACCTCCAGATCGGCCAGGGCGAGCGCATTCCCTGGCTGCTTGAAGAGCTCAACATCCCATACAAGCTGGTAAACTACAAACGCTCTCCGCTCCTCTCCCCGCCAGATCTCAAAGCCAAACACGCACTCGGCGCCTCACCAGTGCTAGAAGACAACACCGACCCATCTAACCCTATCACGCTGGCCGAGTCAGGTGCCATCGCTGAGTACATCATCGCCAAGTACGCCAACGGCAGACTGGCCCTTGGTCCCTCGCACAAGAATTTCGCCGACTACCTGTACTGGTTCCACTTCTCCAACGCGACGCTGCAGTCTGCGATCTTCAGGCGTGCAATGCTGAAAGGCGCAATCCCAAACTCTGCTACAGACGCCAGATATCTGGGCGCAGATGGTCGTGTCAAGATCGCATTGACGCACATGAATACCCGACTGCAGTCGAATGACTGGCTTGCGGGCGATGAGTTTACTGCTGCGGATGTCATGACGGGCTGGTGTCTTACTACAATGCGGGTCTTCGAACCGATTGATTTGACCGAGTACGAGGGTGTTATCGCTTGGGTCAAGAGGATCAGTGAGAGGCAAGCGTGGAGGACGGCGATGGAGAAGAGTGACCCAGACCTGAATCTGGAGGAGACGACAAGTGCAAAGGGCCCGGCGCCGTCTGAGTTGTTTATTAAGGCGATGGCGGGCAAGCTCTAGGTCATGCCGACGTCCGCACTCAAGAGGTTGGACGTCAAGGGCAAGTACTCTGCTCAATCTAAATTTTCTAACCATGAGCTCAACGACTATTCAATATCATGTTCAGATCAGACATAACTAATAACCCAATGCTTTCGCTCTCTCCTCGCCAAGAACATCGACTAAACTCATCAGCTTGAAGCTAGCCTCAGCGCTTGTACCTCCCTCAGCAAGTTCGTTCGCATCATCATGCGTTACCACCAAACCGTAAGGGAAGTCGTCATTCAGACTATTAGGCACGGCTGTCAGACCGTCGGTGTTCGTAACATAATCAATGCCCCTTTGCTCATTGTCGACGATGGTGATTGTAGTAACGTATTGGTGTGGTGGCGCACGCTCATACACTAGGTACGCACTGATTCCTTGGCTGCTCACCATGATGTATCCGCCTGTGCCATTCTTCGCAGTAACGAGCGTCAAACCTTCAACATCAGCGTGAAGTCCGTCATCGCCTACCCTGGCGAATTGAAATCCCTCGTTCGATGCATCGGGCTCGGCCTCGTAGCGCCAGATACCGGAGGGTTCTTCTCCAAGGAAAATGTAGCCCGCAGCTTCATCGGCAACGCAACCTTCGACTTGACCGCCTGAGCCACCAGTGAAGTTACGAACGAGGCTTGTTTGCAAAGTACCGTTTGCTGTAGCCGAAAGCTCGTACTGGAGATATTCAGCATCCTTATTGTTAACAAAAAGGTATTGTTTGTTGGTTTTCGGCGAGAGATAAGTGCATGAGCCGTATGGCTCGTAATTCTCGGGAAGGGGCTGTGTTCCGCCGGTGATGTTGTTGAGCGTACCGTTGCTGGTAATCTCTACCAGGCAAAGAGTGTTGTCGCCGCGGCATGCGGCGTATGCAAGATCAAGACTACGGTTGCCCGCAGGAAGACCATAGATGATATCTACATTGTTAGGTTCCGAGGCAGTCGAGTGCTGTAGCAGCTTGCCCGTGAGGTCGAAGACACCGAATCCTTCGCCTCCTTGCGACTTGGTTGTGGTGATGATCTTGCTCTCACCTGGACGACTGGGATGAACCCAGATAGCCGGGTCGTCGCCGTCACCGCCATTAGCTTCTGTCTCATACTTAGCCTTGACTGCCACAAAAGAACAGTCAGGGCCTGCCCAGCCAGCTTTGCACTTGCATACATTTGGCCCATCGCAACTGCCATGGCCAGAGCAGTCGTTCTGACATGTGACCTGCGAGCAATCTGTGCCAGAGAATCCAGCAAAGCAGCTACATATACTGTTACTCAAGAAGCCATTCTCTGAGCATGATATAGAAATAGGCGTAGCACAGTATCCACACGATATAGTATGAGGATCGTATGCAGTGTTCGACGGGACTCCCAGCATGCTGAGCGCGTTCCCTAGGGCACCAATCGCGATTCCTGTGCTGTCTTCTCCTTCGAAAGCGAACGCAACAGCTCCCGTGGGATATCTTCGAGAGCTTGACTGTAAGACGGAAACGTCGCCTCCGATTGAGAGATCGGCGATACCCTCAAGGGCGATAGAGCCTATCTGCTGGAAGTTTACATCGTAGACATCGATCAGGTCGTCGTGTGCAATAAGAAGATGGTCGCTTGTATTACTGTGGTAAGATCCAAGACCTTCGATTTTGAGATCTTTTGCGACTGTACTGATTTCCGGAGCAGTGGTGCTCTCGGCAGCCTGGAAAGTGTACAATGTGTCGCCTTCGCCGCCAGAGAAAAGGATTTGCCCATCCGAGAAGACAGTGACCGTCTCACCCTCAATCGGGATAGAAAAGGCTTGGACCTGTTGAGCGTGAGCGAAAGACAAAACAAGGACAATACGTTAGAATCAACAACAGATGAGCGATACGGCGTTTGAACGTTTCCAGCTCTGATGAACTCACTTCGAGGATCTGCAAGTCATTTTCCTTGCCTCTGATCAGAAACTGCACAACCATCTTCTTGCCAAACAAGAAGACATAGTTTTCGCCACTTTCCTGGCTGCGCCAATTCCGCGCCATACTCCAATCGCCCAACTGGTACTTTCGAGATCCAGTGACTTCCTCCCCAGTAGCAACATCGTAAGCACGAATGACGGAGTTTGGGGAAGGAATATTGAAAACAACATCGCGACCGCCGACGTTGTAGACAGGGACAGCGATTTTCGTGCGTCCGGACCGTTGATGCGAGCGCTCTATGAAAGACGTCGAGTTTGTGGAGTTGGAGGTGGAAAACATGCGATACCCGCCATCTGCTGCACTACCATCGTTTGCGAGAAGGATTGGCGACGACGCATATATCAACGCGGCGTTGTCAGAGTCGAAGCCGGTGGCTGCGGGAGCGAGTGTGATTGTGGCATTCTGGGCGAAGACTGCCGGCAGACAAGCAGCCGCCCATGTGAGACTGGTGAGATATCTCATGTCTCCTACTAGTTGTGGACGATGCGAAAGAGTGGCTTTGATTTCCCAGAAGCTCAACTGCCTCAAGGGTCTGCCTTTATGAAGCCACGCGTGCGGCACATAATGCGTGCAGCGAACACACCTGGACCCGCAAACGACCCTCGATATGCACGTACATCATTACCCGTGAGTGAGGGAAACATTTTGTTTCGATGCCAAGTTGGTGGTGGAGTCGTCGCAGGCTGCTTGGCAGCGATCGATGTTTCCGCCTGCTCGAAGGAGCGATGGTCCGCCGATGATCTACCGTATCCGTGCGCGTAATGCGCGGATTCGCGTAATGCGCCGAACCACCCTAACCAGCACCTGCAAAAATGAGGCTGTAGAGCCACGTACAATAGCTAATATCGTGAGATTTCTTAGTGGCTTAATGTATTAATGTATGCAAAAGTATCCTGTGAAGCACTATTTATATAAAGTAGCGGTGCGGCCGCTGCGCGTTGTGTGAGTGCGTGGAGCTGGAGGCGGGCTTGCAACAACAGTACGACTATGAGCTGCCCCAACACGACGCTTCTTTAATATTTTTGCTGCAGGAGCTGTTAAAGCTGTACGCTTGCCTCTTTAGGGTGATTGTATAGCTTTTTCAGCGTCGCGAGCTTGTTTATCACGCTCTCTTTGAGCCTTGCGTTCGGCTGCTTCCTTGGCCATCTCAGCTCTAACACGCTCACGCTCCTCCTTCTCCCTCATCCGCTGCTCACGCTTCTCCTGAGCAATCTTTTCGTTGTATAGCTTGTTAGCGCGCCTGAGTTCAGCTATCTCTGCTTTTTTAAGGTTTTCTGCTTGCTCTTCCTCCTGTCTTACTTGCTCGCGCGAGCGAGCTTCCTGTACTTTGCGAGGAGACCAGAACACTGCTCCACCATGATACTCGCTATCTGACTGGAGGTCAAGGGTCTTGCTCTTCTTCTTGTGCTTCTTCTGAGTCTTAAGAGCCTCCTTTAAGCCCTGGTTCTCGTAGTGGAGGAGCGAGTTTTGAACTGAGATGTGGTGGAGCGAGCGCCTAAGCTTCCTCAGCTCCTTACTAGTCTCATCCCTAACTACTTTCTGCAATAGAGTCTTAATTTTAAGCCAATCCTTGCCAGAGTATACTAAAGAAGAGCTTGTGCTGCTATTAGAGGCCTCAGGGCTATCCTTAGCAAAGCGTTGGAGGATGACGTTGGGCTGAAGGGTTGGTTGGTTGGTTGGTTGGTATTCATTTTACGTCTGGTTGATGAGGATTAAGTCCACCATCTCGCCTCCCGAAGGGCATATACGACGTGCTAAGCTATGGAATTACAGTGCTAACACACTACCTTAGAAAGCATTTCTTGCGTACGCGGGTATTGCTACCATGTCAGAACTACAGCTCCCCTTCCAGTTAGGGAGACTGAGCAATTTGTGTACATTAGGGTGGATCCTTGGAATGTGTTCAGAGGCAGTTGAGCGCCATAAGAGTGGGAAAGAGAGGGAGGGGGCGAGTAAGAAGGTGAGTAAGAGGGAGAGTAGGGGAAGAGTACAGCTGTTTGCTGCTGTTGCAGCACAGGGTAAACTACCGGGGGCAGACCTTAGTGTAGTACTGTGTGAGTTGGGTGAAGGCTTCAAAAGCCTCTGGATCCCCAATCAGCACGGCAGTATACGCTAGGCCATCGCTCCGGTTGGATGGTGGTATAGGTGGTCGAAGTGGCCACCGGCCAAAGGCCCCTAGGGTCTTGCGGCAGAGCGCAAGGTGCTCTAGCGTCTTGTCGCGCCCGCATGAGCAGGTGAGTGTTGCGTCGCCATGGCTGAACTTTCAGTGGTACCAGGCGAAGTCGCCGTGCATAGATCGGATTAAGAGCAGTCTGGCTAGGGTGGCTCTTGGTAGGTCTAATTCGCGTAGTCTGATGTGAAGTGAGTAGCCTAACTCCCATCTTTTGTACCATGTAGAGAGGCTTTCTTTCTTCTTCGACCACCAGGTCTGCTGTGAGTCGAGCAGTGCTTTGCGAGCGATGGACTTGATGCCTAAGAGTGTTGGCATAGCAGCCTTTCCAGTTGGGGGTGATGGGTGTTGGGCTTCTAGGTTGGCTAGCCCATCTGCCGCTTCGTTTCCCTCGATGCCTAGGTGTCCAGGGGCCCATTTGATGGAGACGTCGTGTGTCTCCATAGCACCATGGCACTCCAGGAAGGCCCACTGAGAGGTGGAGGATGCGTTGCCCCTGAGGCACCATATCACTGAGGTGCTGTCTATGCACAGCCAGATTCGGCGAGTGCGGAGCGCTGGTTGTCTTATAGTGTGCTGGAGGCCCCTCCATGCTCCTACTGCTTCCGCGTCGAAGACGTGTGAGGTAGGGTGAAGTGACCCACGTCCAGTGTGAAGTTGCTTTCCGTCCTGATATACTGCAAAGCCGTAGGTAACCCGCTTTTCTCCTTCCTTTGTGTACTGTTCAGAGCCATCTGAGAAGATAGTAACGTCTAAAGGTGGGAGGTGGGCCCACCATTCCGTAAAGGCCTTAGCTGCGGTCTTTTTGTCCGTGCCCATTGTTGGGTCTGTTTGGCAGCCAGGTGAGTAGTAAGGTGATGTAAGTATTGTCCTAGGTATCTCAGGCAGAAGAGATCCTAGATACTGGACTTTGGTCCGCATTCGTTGCAGCTTTCCAGCTGTCCGGCCTATGCTCATCCTTATGGCTGCTGTGCGGCTGGCCAGTGGATGCTCTGCATCTATGGTGCGTAGATGGGTCGCAAAACGGAGTTTGGCTTCTTCTAGCGCAGTGGTAGCTGAGGGTAGTCCGGCGTCTCGGAAGAGAGTAGCAGTAGGGGTGGTTCGCCACACGGGGAGGATGCCTCTTGCGGCTGTAGCTAGTGTTTTGTCCATGACAGCTATGTGCCACCCGACATAGGTGCTCACTTCGGCTGGTCTGCCAGGTTTGAGTGTTCGTGGAGGTTTGGTACGGCCTCTGTACCAGCACTCGGCCCCATACAGAAGGGACGGGTATACGCAGGCCATAGTGGCCTTGCGGAGGGAGCTGGCCGGTGGCCCGTAGGCCGTGTTTGCTAGGCTGCGGATGTGGTAGGCTACCCTAGCCGCTTTCGCGTTATGTGTGGCTACATGTTGCTTGAAGGTAAGTTTGCGGTCAAACCAGATCCCTAGCCATCGGAGAGCTGGCTGGGTTCTTGACCCGCTTGGTAAGATTGGGTTGATTGTAAGCTGCTCGTCTACCACACAGGGTGGCGCGTAGCTACTCTTCTGTCGAGTGAGGTGGATCATTTCCTGTTTTTCCGGCGCAAAGGTGACCTTGTTGGCTGTACCCCATGCTCTGATCTGCCGTATGTCTGCTGCCAGCAGCTGGACGTTCTCATCTAGGGAGTGTGAGGCCTGATACAAGCATATGTCATCTGCGTATCCGAATCTTCTTTTCGTGTCTGCAGACAGCAGCTCTGCCAGGTACAGTGTGTACAGGACTGGGGAGAGAGGTGAGCCCTGCGGTGTGCCGCAGGCGACTGGATAGCTAGGGGTAGTGGCTTGGCCTAGGCGGACTTGGACCTTCGATCAGTGAGAAAAGAGTTGACAAAGAGGATGGTCCTTTGTGGCCAGCCCTGTTCGGCCATCCGGTGCAGCAGGCGGTTCTTGAGGAGAGCGTCAAAGGCGCCTTGCACGTCTAAGGTGACCATTGTGACATGCTGGCCTTTTGCCCACGCAGCTTCGGTATCGTGGGTGAACGCTGCAGTAAGATCTGCAGCAGAGCGCCTCGGGAGGGCGCCTCCATGCTGGGGGCTGAGGATCTTGTGGGTCATAGCAGTCCACGCGATTCTTCTAGCCACCGTCCGTTCGAGACCCTTTCCGATGCAGGAGAGCAGTGCTATAGGTCTCCAGGATCGGGGCGACGTCCGGTCCTTCTTTCCTACCTTAGGAATCATGGCCACCTCTGCCAGCTTCCAATGTGCTGGGAAGTGGTTGAGTTCGAGGCATCGCTGGAAGATTCTTCGTATGAGTTGCCCCACCTGCGCCCAGCAGGCACGGAGAAGTCGCACAGTAGAGCGGTCAGTGCCTGGTGAGGTGCTGGTAACCCCTATCGTGTTCCGTTCGGCTTCCTCTAGTGAGATGTGTGTGCTCCACGGGAGAGTGGCTGCATTCTCCTGGTCTGGGTAGCCTCCGAGGTCATCCTCCGCTGTGTACCGGTTGAGGACTTCCTCTCTCAGGGCCTCAGCCTTTTCTAGGGGGTCTGAAATAGTCGTGTTGTTCACTATAAGAGGAGTGTCCTGATTTTCCGGTGTAAGCTTGTGCCAGGCAATGATCTTGAACAGGTGCTTGTCGTCTTTGGCGTTGTCAATGACATGCCTCCAGTATTGCCTCTTAGCCTGTCGGACTGTGGTCTTGAAGGCATGTCTCTCCTCTAGTAGACTGTCCTGGCAGAGCTGCCTAGCATGTTTGTAGGCCTGGTAGGCAGTCTTGCACTCCTGAGTCCACCAGGGCGCAGCGCGTCCTTCCTTGCGATCGAGCTTGCCCGCTGTTTGTATAGAGTGCTGCACAGTCTCCGTTAGCAGCGCGACACAGTGGTCTAGTTGTGCGGTATCCTGTGCAGTGCGCGGATCAGGGATGCTCTGGACGCCTATTTCCACTAGCCCGGTGAACTTAGGTAGGCTTGCCTCTGCAACTCTGTAGTGGTGCTGGTCTAGGTGCGGAGTACCGAGTGTGGAAGTAGAGACAGAGGTCACTATTGTCTCGTGGTCTGACCCGCAATGCATGCTAGCATCAACGGCAGACTGGGCAAATGGGATGTTAGAGAAAGTAAGGTCAAGGACATGGCTAGCGCAGTGTGTTGGCTGCCCCGGCACACCAATGTAGTCCATAGAGGCGTTAGCAGCCCACCTGGCGAGCCCTATGCCGCCGCTGGCTGCGGAAACAGAAGGCTCAAAGGACTCGTGTCTAACGTTAAAGTCCCCTCCTACAACGCAGTGTTGGGGGGGCGTGAGGTGCGTGACATACTGGAGTACGTCAGGGGTAAGTGGCTGTCTGTAGCAGTTGAGTATCGAGACTCCGTTCACGACAGCCCACAGGAGGTCTGGGTGATCGAGGCTTTGTCTGACCTGGAGCTTCAAGTGGTATCCTTTGCGGATATAGGTCATCACCCGAGGGCGAGTTGCGCCAGGTGCGTTAGGGGCGTCCCAGCTGCTAATAGGTGCGAGGTGTCTGAAGCCTGGGTGGGTGGAGGTCCTTAAGTTAGCACAGGTGAAAGGCTCTTGGACGCATACAACGTCCATGTCCTTCTGAAAGGCCGCCTCTAGAATTGTAATGTGGCAGGGTGAGCTCCTGCCTACGTTGGCCCAGCATATGCGGAGCTGGTCTCTCTGCTGGCCAGGCCGTCGTTGCCTGTTGCGGGCGGAAGGTGTATGTTAGCGTCCTAACATGTGGATGGTGACTCATCGCTCATGCTGATGTCCTCCCTCTCTGAGGTTGAGGGGTCAGTGTATATGGTTGGTCGTGGGAGCAGACTGTTGGCTGACATGTCCCTTACATTCAGGTTCGTACGGCCTGCAGCGGCCCGTCTTGGTCTCTTTTCTCTACCAGTGGTGGGCAAGGATGCTTGAGAGGCGCTGCTTGTTCCAGTTGGAGCTGCCCTGCTATCCTCGTCTAGTGCCCGCCCCCGTGGAGGAGGGTGGTGGGCCGGTATCTCCTGCGCGGCCTCTAGCGGGGTAGCCTGGGCTGAAGGGGTGATATACCCGTCGCTTCAAAGGACCTAAGTATCAACTCCTAAGTAAACGTGCTCTCCCAGGCCTTCTAAAACAGGTGGAAGAAGTCGCTCTTCTTAATTACTAAGAGTCCTTGGCCGTTGTGAAGGTGTGTTGTGAGCTCCTTTAAGTACGCAGTTAATAGAGGCTTAAACATCACCACATCAAGCGGCTGAAGCGTGTGGGTTGAATAAGGAGGAAAGATAGCCAGTAGTATCTTGTTCTAATCACAGTAGTTGATAAAGTCCATCGTCACATGGGAGCCGTGGCCGTCAAGGATCAGGAGGCGCCACTTCCTCTGTGCCTTAGTCTTGGTGAAGCGATCAAACACCTGTTGAAGCCAGGCAAGGCCTATATCGTTATTAGTCCAGCTAGTGGGCGATGAAGAAACAAGTACAGAGTGTTCTCCTGACTGTATTGCTTCTACCCAGCTTGATTGGATAGTGCTGTTGGCCGACTCGTAGATGAGGCCTGGCGGCAGAGCTGATCCATCACCACACACACACGCCAGCAGCGTAATCCAGGCGCGATTACCATCTTGAAGTGATGCCTTAACCTCCCTCTTCTCCCACATACGTCTACTAAACACGTATTTTGCCCTAGTAGTGATGCCTATTATGAAGCCCTTCTTATCCATATTATATGTGTGCTTAGCGGTGACCTTATACTTAGCAATCTTACGCTGTAGTAAGTTGAATTAGAGCTTGTACTTCGCGTAGGAATCAGCGTTGTGGCGATTGGCGTCCATACCTGTTAAGTATTGAGAGATGAGATGGATGGAGTAGTTGTTGATGAAGCGCGTAACCCAGCTCTCGCTCACGCGCTCTTTGGCCACAGACGACGCGAAATTCTGTATCATCTCTCGTGTAGGAGGTAAGTAACGAGCAGTAAGCTCCTCTATATACGTTACAAGCTCCTTCTCTTGTTGTTGGGTAAGCTTTTGTTGTGCAATTGCCTTCTCTTGTCGCGATCGCGTCTTACCCCTCCACTTGCGCGTCAACGTTGACCGCACAACACCATGCTTTTCTGCTATTTTAGACCATGGAATCTCATCTCTAGATGCAAAAGTAGCACACTCTGCAAGCGCTTCTTGTAATCCCATTGCGTTGTGTTGTAGTATAGCTGCGATAATAGAGGTGTTTTGAGAGTTCGGCGCGTCACGCAAATCCGCGCATCACGCGCACGGACACGGTAACCAATCATAGCATTGGTACGCATAACGTGAGACGATTCAAGCAACTCCATTCGCCATGACCAGCGTGTTGTTTCATATAAGCACCTGCATGAAGGCAGTGATATAGTTCTTGGTGCTCTTGGCAATTTTGCACGTGTGGCGGATTCGGGGGAGCAGATGTATTCTCATAATATTGGGTGAAAGTAGCGAATGGACGTCGATCTCAAATCGACTGTTCAGATAACCTGCATCATCGAATGATCGACCCGCCGACCTAACCAACTCTCTTTACGCGGGCTCAACAGTAACAAGGTAGAGCCATGATCACGAGAAGGCTGGCAGCATTTAGGTACCAGCGGGCTGAGCAAAGGTCGAGCCAATAGGACCAAACTTGATGTTGGAGAAAGCAACACTGGCGTTGGGGGATTGAGATTCGACTTCCTCAGGCTTGCCAGACGAGGTCGGGCATTCACCACGAGCGACACCAGGCTGGCTGGGATCCTTGTCTGTGGGGTAAGAGGAGTCCAGCCAAAGCATGTTGGCGTAGTGGTCGTCCCACAGCGACATGACGAGAGTCATGCCTTGGGCCATCGCCTATGTCACCGTCAGCATTCTAAGTTGATGTGGGAGGAAGAAGAAACTTACTTTGCCCATGGATGCCATGCCGCCGAACTTGTTGAACGGGTAGATTTCTTCCTGGAACACCTGCTGCTGGGTGTCACACCACTTCTGGGTGATGCTGTTGCCGGTCATGCCTACTGCTTTTTAGTTACGTGTCCATTGGCGCTGATCGAGTACAAACCTGGAACAGTAGGCTGTGGTTGAGGGATGACCTTGCCGCCCTGAATGTAGAAGCGCTTGAGCTCTGTGAGCGAGCTTCCAGAGCCCAGGAATTGAGTGACTACAGTCATCTTCTTCGAGGTATCCACAGTCTTGCCCTTGCCGTAGAAGTCTTTAACGCCCACACGGTACGGGTTGAAGTCACAGCCGTTGGCGTCGCACGATCCAGCATATCGATCAAGCGAATAGGTGCCACCGCAGCCCGACTCCTGGCAGACGCTGTAGCCTTCAGGCGAACAGGAGTGAGGCGTGAGTGCAGTGGAGATAGAGTTGGCCTCCCAGACGTCCATCTCAGCGCTATATACTGTTAGCCCATGAATCCCGCAGATATAGAACAGAAGATCTTACCAGCATGCGCCGAACTTTCCGACGCCTGCGTTGGCGTCGTTATCGGACGGCTGCCAGCCCTCAGCGTTCGCCTTGCCGTCGATGAACTTCAAATCGCGAGCACATTGAGCATCGCAGTATCCTTTGCGACTTGGTTAGTACGATGCTGAACATCCCCGAGGGCTGTAAGACTCACCCGTCCCGTACTTGGCACCAGGCGTTCCCTGACCCTTTTGAGGCATAGACACGAAGTACAACGCTCCGTTCAGGCCGCAAGGCAGTTGGGAGAGATCGACATCGAAGGTAAACTCGTTACCGATCAGGTTGAACATCTCATAGTTGTTCGTATCCTTCATGAGGTATGTTCGAGAGCCGATGTTGGTCGAGTACTGTCCCTTCGTAATGAACTTGAGGTTGAGCTGATTGCCAGAGGTGGTGATGCCATAGGTGCCGCTGTAGTCAGACCCTTCGATGGCACAGTTGGTTGTGCAAGCACTGTTAGATGGGCACAGCGACTTGTTCCAAGTGTTGCCGTCGAAGCAGTTGGTGTAGCTGTTCGCAGTCTTGTCGTGCAGCCTGGAGTTTGTCAGTATATGTCGTCAGACGTTGATGGTTTGAATACTTACCAGCGCCAGTTGGCATCGATAACAATCTCGCCATTGACATTGGAGCAGCTTGTTCCGCCCTTACCCGTACATTTCTGCCAGGTCAGCTTGGGATGGGTCTCGGTTTGTTGCGTGCCAACGACCCAGGCAGAGGCGCCTGAAGCGAAGAAGGCCACAACAGACTTCATGACGAGTGGTGAAGGCATCTTGTGGGTTCCAATGTGTCTGGCTCAGGAGGTTGTTGTCCTCTGGACTGATGTGAACAACTTCTCTCTTTATAGACGCTCCATACCATGCACAGTCGTCACGTATCGGCATATTCTCTTCCATATCCATCATGCAGCAAGATAGCTAGACGTCACTCTCGAAATGTCTTTCATCAACAGTAATCGATTTTCGGGGCCATCAGGCGACGGGCCGGCCGCCTCCACGTCCGGCCTGGGGGGCACGCTTATACCGGATGCCTGACCACTTGGTCGTACCATCACAGAAGTCTGTAGTATGGCAAAGCACACACTTGGCGTCCCGAATCCGGACGCAGATCCGTGTAGGGTGGAGTCGATAATGCGCATGTTATAGCGCCGAGGTAAGCGGTTTAAAAGTGAATGCGGGGTTGGCGAATCACATGCGGCGCAGAGCTCAACAAGCTTTTTGGCGCATGTCTTGGGTTGTTTATTTCTCTCGTGCTGTATACTGGCTATGTCTGGTGCTCATGTTAAGTAATGAAAGCCAAGCATACAGCAAAACCCCGCCTATTATTAATTTGCGGGGTCTTGGATTGTAATACATCTCAAGGCTCGATATCGACTGCGGTGCGAGCAGGGACAAATCCTAGGAAGAAGGTACGTCCTTGAGATCGTCGTTTTGCTGAGACATGCTTGAACCAAAGACCCGATGTAGATACAATCAGTACAAAGGTCATGGTCGGAGGAACTCATCTCTTAGCCTGCAGTAAGGAGTAGCGCCAATGGGGAACATGTCCGAGACCGAGACCGAAGAAAGTGTGAACGCTGTGAGTGGCGGAGCCTTGAAGAACGGGACGTCATGGGTCTACAGCAGTCTCGCATATAGCTGACAAGCCTTGGGCTTTGCAAAGCTGGTAACCTGTAGAATTGGGGCTCGCAGATTGACGGACAAGGAGTGATCGGTCGTCAGGGGACGTTCAGCCTAAACAGCCAGAAAGCTGTGCGAGCCGGGTGTTGCAACTGAAGGCGAGACATGTTGCACTGCAGCCTGGGATACTTTCCTCATTCGCTGCTGCATCGCCTTTGTCGAATTTGGAGGAACAACGTCGTGTGTGCAGAGTTCCGATGTCTGACCCTGTACAGGTGTCTTGCAATCAATCATCCTTGCAGTGCGCAGTCCGACGCCTCGATTTCAGAGCCAAATACTCGTCGACAATACCAATATAGTCCACCGGCATATAAGGGGTAAATCGCTCTGCCCACCAGCTCTTCTTCCTCTCATTTGGCACACCAATGTCCTTCAGAAGAAGGTCGACGTATGGCAGACAATCAAACCACAGCTCAGGGAATCGCGCACCGAATCCTCTGCTGTAGCGCCACTTTCCAAATTGTGTATGAAGTACAGTTTCGTAGAGAATCCGGTCAAAGCTAGCTTTGAAGCCTGTTTCGAGCGCCGGAATGGAGTTGTCAAAAAAGGCGGTGATCCAGAGAGCCTGACTCTGCGCGATGAAAGTCGTTGCTGGAATCCTGTATGCCCCACTGAATGCGAGCGTGCGACTATCGATGAATGCAGGAGGCACCATGAAGCGATACAAGCGGTAGGGCTCAGGGGCCGTCTCCACAGCGTCGTCCGTCATTGGCTTCCTCTTTCGAGATGAGGGTTGGTTCTGCAGCTTCGGACAAGCCTCTAGAATTGCAGCGTCTGCCTTGGCAATGTATGGCTGAGCGGACAATGGCAAGTGACCAGGAAGGCCAAGCTCCTTTTCTGTAACGAAATTTATTTGCGGCGTATCCTTCCAGCCTGTGCCACAAATGAGTACGTCTGCTTCCAATTTATCGCCATTCGACATGTGCACGGTCTGTTGACTGAGTCTAGCGATGTCTGAAATGTGCACGCGGATAGCGCCGTTTCGGACGAAGTCGAAGAAGTCCACATCGTAATTCAGTAGACCTCGATTCGTACCGATGAAGAAGACATCATCCCAGGGGTGTAGTTTCGCCGTCTCAGGATGCTCGTGGTACCTATCATTTTCCTCAATACTGTGCTGCATCTTCGCGAAGAATGTGTCCACGATCTTGCGGCCCAACCAATGCCGAGAAAAGAAACTTCGGATATACGAGAAGCCGTCTTCCCATATGCATGGACTGAGCCAAGTGATTAGTCTGGTCTGCAAAAGAAGCTCAGGGATGATCTTGAAAGGAGTGAGCCTTGGGGGAGTCATCCAACAAGGACCGTGACCAGATTCGCGAATGACCCAGTCAACCTGCACGCCCGCTGAAGCGTACGCACATGCAATGTCCCACGAAAACTTTGCACCACTTAGCAGCACAACGTTTTTGAAGGCGCCCAGTCCGTTCTCTGCCTTGGCGAGCTCGCTCGTGTGATATATCGGAGCGTCGAAGGTGTCTTTCCCCTCAAGCTTAGGCATGAATGGCTCCGACGTCAATCCTGTTGCCACAATGAGTTTTGATGCTTTAATTATCGCCTCTGAAGCCTCGCTGGATGATCTGTCGACAATGGTGAGTGTCCAACCTGAAAGCCCGTTGTCAACAGCTAAGTCGATGCTGGTGTTGAAACGCATGTACTTCAGCAGATCGAACGTTGTCGCAAAGTCGTGGAGATATTCATTGACATGCTCTCCAGCGATATGGCCATTCTTAAGGTCAAAGCCGTCCGTCTTCATGGGATGGCCGCTATACTGTATGCCTCATGAGTGACTCGGGTCAAGAATGTGAGATGGACCCAACTGACCTCGAAACTGACAGGTTTAGCCGCATACCTGCAGGGTGTGGAGAGGCATCACTTAAGTGCGGAAGTGGTTGTTGGTACGCAGACCTGGGTACAATCTGTCCTTCGCCCAAACGCCGCCCAGAGAACTTCCTTTATCAACGACCAGAACCGATGCGCTTGGATGTACATCGCGATACGTCTTCAAAGTTATCGATCCATGGATGCCTGTGCGTGGTTCAAATAAGAGTGTTTTGCCCTTCGAGCTTGGCAGAGCTTACCTGCACCCACGATGACGAGATCGAATGCCTCCATGGCTTTTCCGCACCTTCCGACACCGTGAACAGTTTATTGAAATTCATTACGACAGCGCAAGCTGCAGTTCGTGCAGCGAAAGGTGTCTATGCCTGCGCGCGCGGCCCATCACATACCTAGTGGTCGCAAAAGCGTGCGAGCAACCAGGTGTCAGGAGAAACGCCCATTGTTAGTGATAGGCTGAGATTGATACCATCATGCTGGTCTATTGGCCTTTTTCGACTCGATCTCGGTTGGCCGATGAACTAGCTTGAACAGCTGGAGTCTCGCCGCAAGCACAGGGTGCAGCTGCCAACCGATCAGTGTTGTGTCTTCCGCCAAAGTAAGCACCAGCGGCTGATGAAGCGGCTGAGGTTCATGTGGCGTCAGCATCGCGGGAAGTTCGTGTTGCATGGCACAGTGCAGGTTGCACGAAACCGGATCACCTTGAAGTATTGGTAGATGTGAGGCTGACTGAACCAGTTGAGATGATTGCGGAGAGTACTATTAGTCTCGTGTGCGCCGTAGCTCTCGCCGCATCGTAAGCACGCAACACACCAATTACATCCGATGACTTCAATTTTCGAGGACAAGCAATGTCGAGACAACACTGTAGAAGTTCTTGCAAAAAGAGAATAACGTTACCTAAGCCTCTCCAAAAAAGAAAGTCTGATTACGAGGATGAAACGCCAGGCTCGTGTATGGTTGTGACTAATTTCACGCAGTTGGCTCACAGCGAACCCTCACTTGTGCTGTTGAGAGAGCTCCCAGTGTTCTGAGCTTACACCCATTGATAGAATCTAAGTAAAGTATGTTACATACACTAGAACTCGCAAAAACGCTACAAATCTATATCGCTCCCAAAACACACATACCGCAAACGCCATGGAACAATGCTAGTGCTCTTTATGCCACGGCGCACTGGGCCCAGCGCTAAATGCGCCGGACAGAAAACGCTTCGCCTTGGCTCGATTCGAAGCTGGCGGACGCTGACTGGACACGCTGCTCCTGTGACTGAATCCTGTGCCCTGGCGCATCAGGGGATCGGGACCATCCCAGGCGCCAACAGCCGCGCTATTGCGACGTGCGTTCATGCGCCGTGTCGCGTCCTCATTCTCCTTCTGATGCAGCGATTCGCTCGGGAGCAGAATGGCGCGATCCAGAGCATAGGGCAGACCGCGGTGGCGACCGCGAATCTGCATGGCGATGATGATGAGTTTGGACAGGGTTTTGAACTGGCCGGAGAAAGAGGTGTTGACGCCAGGGTAGCCGAGGCTGAGGCCGACGGTGCCATAAGCGGAGACGATTTCAAAGAGCACGCTGAAGAGCGTGAAGGCGTAGTCGTTTGTGTTTTCGAGCCGGCCGCCTTCGACGATGGCGATCAAGAAGAAGCCCAGGAAAACGAACCAGAGATCGAAGGAGAGTTGGCGCCGCAGGTGGTGCCCGAGGTAGCTGGAGGGTGTGTCGTCGTCATCGTCGGCCCAGACGCCAAGGGACTTCTCTTCGTAGACGTTGGTCTGACGCATGGACATGGCGATTGGGAAGATGGAGATATACATCATAATCAGGTAGCTGACCTGAATAGCAGGATGCAGTTCGGCGATGTTGACAACGGCAAATCCGGCAGTGCGGGTTGCGGCGGCTTGGAACAGACCGTCCAAGAAGCGGAAGCCTGGCGGGAGGACGGTGACGGTTGGGTCGTTGAGGTCGAGGATAATGAAGAAAACCAGATCGATACCATTCAGCAAGACCAGTACACCGAAGAGCACCCAATTGGCCTTGCTGGGAAACAGCAGGGTGAAACATCGACGAGGGTGATCGAGAAGAAATCGGAACTCATCCCATATACTGCTTCCCTTTGGTACGGCCAAGGAGCAGAGCCAAATCACGAAGCGAAGCATGCACGGAAAGCCAGTGTTTCCGATGATGATCAGGAATGTTCCAAGAACGAGAGGTAGCACCGCGAACTGGAACGAGACCATGGAATCCGGAGTCAGCGTGAAACCAAGATCGTTGAACATGGACGCGGGAGTGAAGAAGCCCCACCAGACGGGGTTGACACCCACGTTCTCGACAACTTGCGTGTAGCGTTTAGACCGCGTAATCCAGGGCGTGAGGCACACCATGCCGAGCAGATGGAAGCCAACAAAGTACGCGCAGAGCACCCAAGCCAAAGTCTTCAAAGCACGGTATTCGATGCCGCCAAGCTCCTCCCGCTGCTCTTCTGTCAGATCAACAAAGTTGGAGTTACGTCCTATCGTGGGTGCCCAACTGAGGTATGGCATGGGATCTGCTTCATCCTCATCCTCCTTGTCCCTAGTGAAGAAGCTGGCGATGGTCCGTGATCTCGATCGATTGCGAAGGTGCATGCTCGAATTGGGCGCATCAGAATCCTGTTTCCGGTACACTGAAGCATTGGTTGTAGGGCGCTGTGGGCCGTCGAATGTGATGTGGTTCCTGAACTTGGGCGCGTCTCCATTCGTTTCTCCTACGCTCATGGAGCGAGATCGCCGCCTCGAGGCTCGTTGGTCGTCTTCGTGGGATGCACGAGTCACTTCGCGTGTTAGGTCACCGTCAGCGACATGCTCCGGTACCAGTCCTCGATCGAAGTCGCGTGGGCCTGGGATACGCAGGGTGCCTTCCTTGGCAGCGCGCTGCTTCTGTACGATTGCAATGCTCTTCTCCTTGTCTTGGACGGGGAGGTTCTCTGCGGGCGAACCAACGGCATCAGAATCGCGGCGTCTCATCGGGGTCTTCGTGTCGACATTGTCTGCCCACACAATGCCCGAGTTCGTGTGCTGTGGAGTGCTACGTTGGTCGAGAGGGTCGATGTCGTCGTCGCTGCTCGGCCGCGAAGGCTTGCGTTGGGTGATTCCGGCATTGCCGTTCGTCTCCTGGAATGCGTGCTCATCCTCGATGACTCCGCCCTCGGCATGTCCACTAGCGCTGCGCATGACGTTGATGCGGCGATTGCCCACTCCACGCTCCGCATCGCCCAGGTGCGGCTCCTGGTCCTCCTTCATCTGACTCTTGCGCTTAGACATGGTGCGGGTGCGCGTGGCGCGCATGCTGCGGGCCTCGAGGACGACGCTCTGGAAGCGCTTTTCGAACCAGTACAGGCGGATGAAGACGACGAAGGTGTTGATGAAGATCGGCGTGCAGATGCAGGTGATCAGCATGATTGCGATTTGCTGATACAGGGCGAGCGTGTTGACGTCGACCCTGGACTGTGGTCAGCACTTGGTCTCAGCGTTGCTCGAATGGAACGCACGTATTCAGTCCGCTCTGTGTCGCGGAACCGCTCGCGAAGAAGAGGGCATCAATGTAGTCCATGTTTCTCTCGCCATACAGGATGACGGACCCGATCAGGGTCATGACGATCAGATAGGTGTCTGCTCTCAGTCAGGAGTCGTCGGCCATGCAGCCAGCTCGTACATACAGTGCAGCGTAATAAAGTTCAGCTTGGGCTTGAACATAGCCAGGAACCTCGGCGTGTGGTCCCTGACCCAGCGGGCAGCAGGCATAATCGTCTCAGCGAACATGGTGGCAGTCTCCGCGCCCCCCGGCCCTTAGTTGGTGTTGATCAGGTAGGTGCAGTGGTTAAGGGAAGGCGACGGATGCAGACACGGTGCGCTGGCCAGGAGTAATCGCTCAGCCAAGCACCCAACGGACCGACCCGAGTAGCGTGCAGCGTGAAAGATAAAGTGGGTGGGTGTGCATGGCGACTGCGGAAGGGGAAGGGATGTGTGGGAAGAAAAGAGTTGAGCGGGTCGGCGTGGTTGCGGTTAGTGAACGAGCGCTGTGCGAGATGGGGTCTCGATCCGTCACAATCTCACTTGGCGTCATCGCAAATTCCAGATTCGAGGGATTGCCTCGGAGCTTTTGTTGTGCAGCCGTGGGCCACGCGAAACCGAGCCGCTCACAAGGGACACAGCGAATCAAGCACCGTCAAGCACCACGAAGCAACCCTTTGTGAAACACAAACAACGCGTCGTCTGCTCGCGCGAAAGGACGCTCTCTTATCGCATGCAACCAAGCCGCTGCGCCTCAGCCAAGTCACTGCACCCACTCGCCTGTCCACGATCGACACCACAACCGTTTCGGCTGACAACTGTACTCGGCCCGCCTCGAGTTTGACATCATTCGAGAAGAAAGAAACACGGTTCCGGGGCTGCCGTGCAAGGGTCCCGTGTGGAGCACGTCTAACAACGCAGCACTGTGTGGAGAAATGGCTCAAAAGCACCGCATAGAGGAAATGGCCCAAAAGCACTGTGCGCACCGGCTTAGTATTGACAGATCTGGTAGTACATCGAAACGCGTCGCGGCTTCTCTTCATGCAATAACGATGGCGTGGTAAACACTGCGGAACGATAGACATAGACAATGCAACTTCTTCCACCCCCTGCTCCTCCTACTGTACTACCTACTCTGTACCATTGGCCTTCTCAAGCGTCGGTGTTGCGGCGCCCGAGCCTGTGCCTTTCTTGGGCTTGAGAGTGAGCGGGAATTGGAACACTTCGTCCGTCTCTTCCTCCTCACTGTCTCATTGTTAGCGCATGTCTCGAGTCTGTGGAGCTCTGGTACTTACGGAAGCTTCCATGCAATGTAATCTTCAGTGCTCAGCCCTTCACGGCCTTCCTGCAGCGATGCAAAGTCACCTGGGGTCATCATGCCTGAACGATCACGGGGCGATCCAGGCTCCGACAACGGCCTCGAGATCTTCGCCTCGTTAGCGCTGAAGAAGTCGGGCTCATCGTCGTCCTCGTAGGCGCTGGGGTACGCTCTCCGCAGCGCCAGTTGTCGGGCCTTGACGTATTCCAGGCCCATACGCTTCCAGTCGAGCAGGTCGCTCAGTCGCTCCGTCCGGTTACGCTGGTTGATACGCTGGCGCTTGCTCTTCCTT
This sequence comes from Didymella pinodella, assembly GCA_039634465.1. Taxonomy (NCBI): domain Eukaryota; kingdom Fungi; phylum Ascomycota; class Dothideomycetes; order Pleosporales; family Didymellaceae; genus Didymella; species Didymella pinodella. The sequence continues at coordinate 644,235 of CP113351.1, forward strand.
GTGAAATCGAACATATAGTCCACGAGCTGGTTGACCGAGTCATCGACACCCTTCATCCTTCGGTCGACAATGTAGATACCGTAGTCTTGGGCGTTCTCGATCAATTCCTCCATATAGCAACCGAACCCTGAGAGGTTGGTCGTGATGCTAGGAACACCCATGACCGTGCACTCGGCGGGTGTGTAGCCCCACGGCTCATAATATGACGAGAATACACCCAGATGGGTCCCGCGAACGAAATCGTCGTAGTCGAGAGGAAGGACGGGGTTGGCAGAGTTCAAGAACTCGGGATGGAACACAACTTTGACGCGGTCTGAAGGGTGGTTGAAGAGCTGACACCTTCGCAGCTGGTTCAGAACGGGGTCCTCTGCATCGTTTGCCATGTTGTGTGTGACGATAGGGGGCAGGTTGTGCCTCTTCATAGCGTATAACCTGCGACGAAGCAGAATCTTGTCCTGAGGCGAGAGCAAGTCCTTGTCCTCGGGCAACTCCTGGCCTTCGGTCCAAGTCAACGAGCGCTCAAAAAGCTTCTTGGCTACGTTCGCGGCAATGTTGTCAACCGTGTCGTGCAGAGACTTGATGACGGCTTGACCCTTGAGTGAGTCGACAGACAGCGAAGTGGTCTGTGCTGGCAGAATGATGAAAGCCACGACGGTCATATCCGAGTTCTCGTCCTTCATCTTGTGGTTCAATCGCGCCAGAGACTCAATGAACATATCGACACCCTTGTTGCGGTACTCGTACCTTCCAGCTGTGAAGAAGTAGAGAGTCTTGTCAGGGTCGAAGTCATTGTGGCCGTAGAAGTGACCTCGAATAAAGTCGTTGATCTTGACCTTGGACTGCTGGTGCAGGTTCTGGAACTCGTGGGTAGCCGAGAATTTCTTGACGTTCAGACCGTTGGGCAAAACACCATCCGGCTTGCGCTTCAGAAGATGCTCGCTCTCATATGCAGTGATGTGGGAGACGGTTGTGAACACATCAGCCGAATGTGTTGCTGCGCGCTCTATGCAGTAGCGGTGGTAGATGCCACGCTTTCCAGCCTCAGCATCGACATCGAAGTTTTGCAGGTTGTTGTAGAAATCGACCGAGCCTGCGCAGAGGTAGCGACCGAGCAGCGTGGCGTGAGTGGTGAAGATGGTAGTTACGTCAATGCGGCGCTTCTTGCAGAGCGGCACTGCGACACCCGCGAGCCACTCGTGGAATTGCACGATGATAGCGCGCTTCTTCTCGTGGAATGTGTACTCGCCCAAGAACCACGCAATGAGGTAGCCGAAGACGATAGCCTCGTTGGTCTCGGAATCGCTAGGCGGCGAGGGAATGCCGGCAGAGGACCACAGGTCGCCCTTCCACTCGTCGAGCCATCTGTAGCCTGTGCCTGTGTCGAAGAGGAGCACGCGAGGAGCTCCGTCAATGAGCCAGCGTCCGTACAGCGTCTTGACGCCGCGCTCTTCCATCGACTTGATGGTGGCTTGCAGAGCAGGGTCCTTGGGCTCTATGGGCTCGACCTCGACTTGCGCCTAGATTACTCGTCAGTGATGGAGCACCATGTCTTTGCTGCAGTTGCGCGTACCGAAGCTCTGTTCCAGGGCCCCAGCAGGGTGTATGCTGCGCCATACTCGGCGGTGGTGACCTGGGCCTTGGACTTGAGCACCGAGTAGATGCCACCCACTGCGGCGTCGAGGTCAGCGTGTGAAGCGTGGGGCAGACAGCTGCTGCTAGAGCTTCCGGTAGCTCGTACCTCTGTTTGCGACCTCGGTCGCGACCTCAAAGAGGACGTGGTTGCTGACGTCTCGTGTCTCGGTTGCCATTGCGTCGGTCAGGAATGCTGGCAGCTACGTGAGGTGTGACGGGCTGCGCCGCGGTTTTGAGGGGAAAGCTGAGAGAGGGTCCCGGACCTAGCTGCAGAGCTTCGAGCTCGAGGCTGGTCTCGTTTAGAGCTACTGGGGATGGCACTAGACAAGCGCGTGTATCCTTAGTGTTGGGATCGATCTGGCCGTGCCGGGCACGTTGAGGAGCCGCAATCGGGGGTGCAGGGAAGGAATGCAAAATTGCCTCTAGGTTTAGCAGGGCAAACAAGGGAGAGAACAATCACGGTCAAACTGGCAATGCATTGAGCTGCCCAACGCTCTCTGCCGCTCGCGAGAGAGGTTGGGGTTAATTGGCAGCTATCACGGGTCCGAGCTGCCGTCTGACATCATTTCACGACCATGGAACGATGCATTGTCCAATGGCAGCCATCTGTGCGGCTGCAACGCCGACTCCACACACTCCACACTCCACAGCAAGACAAACACCAGCCCCAAGCAAGCAATTCTTCCTTTCGCCGCGGCCCGTGGGATTTGGTGAGGTTGTGCAGCCTCAGCAGAGTTTGTTGCCAACAGCTCAACAATCTGCCAGTGGGGATAGAAGCGGAGAAACTGCCGACAAAAGCCGGGCTGCATGCTTCTTCTGCGGTTCTCATGCTAAACACCACATGAGCAGACCTCACGATCGCCCAGCCAATGTCTGCAGAGCTATACCGCTGCATAGTTCCGTCATGCCACCGATGATGCGGGGTCGGGGGTTGACGTTTGGCAGCAGACGCTCTCCGCCTCAAGTTTGTGGAGCTGTGGAGCCTGGAGGTGGGCCACGTGAAGATTTCTCCCACAGCCATCGTAGCGCATCGGGTAGCTAGCAAAATGCAGCAATGGGGCGTTTGCATTAATTGTGTGAAAACCGGGGTTATGAGCAGATACAAAGCGCAGGCCGAAAATCCACCCGCAACAAGGGCCTCGTCAGCCTCAACAGCTCCCAAATCTCATCAATGCGCTGGAGCACGTAAGACAACGCACGCGAATACGAACCCAACAACAAACGACATCTCCCAGATCCCGCAGGCCTCAAACACCATTACTCGGGATATCGAACTCCTGAAATGCTAAGAATGACACCGTTTCGTTTCCTACCCATTACTCGCAACCCTCCTGTTCGCAACGATCAGCCAAACGCTACTTGCCTGATCGATCAATGACAGGCCCACTTGCGCCACCAATGTTCGCAAGCAGACTGCCTGATTGGAACTCTCGTTCATCGGAGAAGTCCAGCATGGGACCACGTGCCTTCGAACCGTCCATCACTCCACGGCCGACTTTTGCATTGCCTTGCGCATAGCCAGCTTGCGACAGCAATCCGCCTGTGAAGGCTCCGCTGTCATCTTGCGGCGCGCCGCTGTGGTTGTTGAAGGTGTGCGCCGCCAGTGGCTGGCCACGACCCTTCAGCGACTTGGTGCGCTCATTTGGCTGAGGCGCATACACTGGGCGCGGTTTGGCACGCCAGTCTGTAGAGGAGGGGACCTGGATTGCCTCTTCCATGGAAGTGGCGCTTTCCACAAGGGGACCTGCGTTGGCTCCGGGGTTGTAGCCTTTGCCTTGCTTGGCAAATTGGGGTGGGGGACGGTACGTTGGAGTCAAGTCGACCAAAGGCTGTGGCATTCCAGGGATACGCTTGGAGGCAGTGCGCCGGATGTCACTTGAGGTTCTTCGATGATGCCCGCCACTGCTTCGCGTAGACGAGCTGCGGTTGAGTCCAGAGCTCGGGACCATATGATCCATGCTGCTAATAAGAGAAGGTCCTTCAGTGAAAGCACCATTTTGCTTCTGCTCGCGGTCTTGCACTGCTTTCTGGCGAGTCGTATAGGTCCGGCCGAGAAGCCCAGTAGCGGCGAAGGTCTCCTCGTCCTGAGATCTGAAGCTCTGCGTGATGGAATTCTGACGACTGTTGTCTTCAGGAGCGTTGGTTGTCGCGAGAGCAGCAAGACCACGACTGACAGGCGGTGGCTGCTTAGTTCGAACTGACCTCTTTCTGGCGTGCATCATGGGTTGTACACCACCCAGCTTCGAAAGCGGTGCATCATCTGGAAACTCTCCAGGCTTGTGCACCTCGATCTCGTCCAACTTCTTGTTGAAGTCGCTCATATCGATGAGCGATGTAAATGCCCCCAACTGATAATGTGATCCAACAGACTCGCCACGACTGTGCGATGAACCTGAGGGCAGAATGCCAGGTCCAGCACTATCCAAGACTTTCTTCGTAGCGGGCGACTTCTTGAGACCCTCACCTTTCTCATACTTCAGGTGCCAGCTTCGCCATGTCTGCAAGGCCTTCCAGAATGCGTTTGCAATGGCCCTGTCGTTTGTACAGAAGAAGTGGACGTACTGTGACTCGTCCGCAAAGATGTTTGCCTTTTGTAGACTCTTGACAGCGAAGACAATCTTCTTTGGGGGCTTGACCCTCCCAATTTTCGCTTGTGTGACTTGGTAGATATCGTAGTCTGTAAGATGGCACACGTTTTCTTGATCCGAGATCTTCACCTTCTCGTTCTTGGCTGTGACGAGCTGTCCGTCGGAACGTAAGACGAAAAACTTCTTGTTCCACTTTCCGGGTTTTGAGGAATGATTGAGCATGCAAGACATGCCTTCCGGCCGCTTCTCGGGCACGCCGTAAGAAAGGAGCTCTTCCTGGTCGATCCCGTCAATCGCTGAGTCGGTAATAATGAGCTCGTTTTGATCGTCGTAGTCCCATGAGTTCATGACGTCGCGCACATATTCGTAGTTACGGAGTGGTCGTTTGATATCCACTTTCTTGAACCATTCCATAGCCACAGCTGTTCGAACTGGAACGGGTTCGGGAAGAATGACATCGGCCGATTTAAAGAGATCAAGAGGTGTGGTAGTCGGCGTAATCGGGAGCTGGACGCGTCGTTTGTTGAACACAACTGTGACGCGCCTCTCGCCACCATTGACCGCTGATGTCGGGGCGTCGATACCCAGTACAGCGCCGCCACCACCACTCAAGATGGCATCTGGCTCCTTTGTACCACTGGCTTGCCTGGCCGTTCTGGGCCTTTGGTCATTCGAGTTGTGCGTCGTCGGCCGGGGCCTTGTCGTTGTGGTAGGCCTCTCCTCGCTCGAAACGGATAGACCTTCATCCTTGCGCCGTTTGAACAGGCCGAAGCCCTCATGTCGTGGGGGCGATGCTGGCGGCGACCCTGACGACTGTGATAGGAAGGTACGTGACTTCTCAGCCAGTCGTGCCTTATTCTCCCTCTCCAGCTTGGCTCGGCGCTCTTCCTCCTTCTTTTGCTCTATCATCTTTTGTGCCTCAGCTTTGCGCAGCTTCTTCCCACGCTCCTTCTCTGCTTTCTCCTCATCTCGTTGCAGTCTCAGCGCTTCGGCGGCTTCAGCTACTCGCTCGCTTTCCAGGCGGGCTGCCTCCTCCCGCTCTAGGCGCAGCTTCTCCAGACGCTCAATTTCGGCTATCTTTGCTTCTTTGGCCGCGCGTGCCTCTCCCTCCATCTTCTCCTTGAGCAACCGCTGGCGTTCCCTCTCCTTCTGCAGGAGCAGTCTGGGATCCACATGCTGCTGCGAGGCCAGTCGAGCATCTCGTGGTAGTGATGCGGCATCTGCACGTTTGCTAGCTGTCCTCGGGCAAGGCTGGACATTGTTTGCTGTCAGCGAGGAATGCTGTGGCGAGCTTACAGCACGGTGACGGGCAGATGAGGACGGGGGCAGTGTGGTCTGGGGCAGTGGAGGGGCTTGCGGAGCGGTGCTAGAGCGCAGAGGGGCAGCGTTGGGGCTGGTCGCGTGCGTGGTGGGAGGTCGGCGGTGGTAACGGCTCATGCTCCTGCCTATGTTGCTATCGGGCGTCTCGCTCTGGGCACCTCCAGAAGTATGCGCCTCGGGCATGGCGGGCATCGGTGGCATCGGTGGCATTGGTGGCATTGGTGGCATTGGTGGCATTGGTGGCATTGGTGGCATTGGAGGTGCGGAATGCTGCGATTGTTGTGCCTGCTCTTGCGCGCGTCTCACACTGCGGTAGCGAGACAGTTTCTGGGGTGCCGCTGCCGGCGGCTCTGTTATGTCGCTTGCCATGTTGTGCGACAACTGTGCATTCGCGTTCCTGAGCAAGCGTGGAGTATGCAAGGGACCAAGGGTTGCATTAGCTGCGTACAGTCGCCCATGGATACTTTGGAAGTTGCGAGGAAGGTGAGATGTGCACGATCAGCGTGGCAGGTGCAAGCGGGTAAACGGCTTCTATTCAATAAATTATACCAGACACCAGGCGGACGGCGCATTGCTTCGCATGCCACTCATTTCAGGAGGAAGCGAGCGTTAAGGCGGCTCGACCGTGCCGACCTACAAATAGACAGGGCTTGTGGACCCCTCTTTTCTCTAGTGCAAGCCCTAGCAGATGACCTCTCTGAAAGAAGAAATGATGAAACGCACCTATTCCTTATGCCATGAGCACCGCAGCCTCCCCCACAGACCCTTAAGACCAGGGATCGCGGTGGTCGCGAGCTGAAACCTGTTGCATATATAAGAGCAAGGTTCTCCCCATGATCTTCTTGCAATTTCACAAAACAGGCAGCTCGGCATCCAGCCACGGCTGAGAGGTACCATAGTAGCAGATGGATTGCGCTTGATTAGCCGACAATGGCGTCCTATCGAAGAGTTGGAGTTGGAGGCTGTGGAGGATCAAGGTCGTGTTGTTGGACTTGGTCTTTGATTGGAACGAGGAAATGAGAGCTGTTGGTGGACGCTCGCCGAGGTCATACGAACGCAGCCAAATACGCATCGACGCTGGCGCACTGCCAGCTCACCTCTTGTCGATTTGCACGACGGTGTGAGCCAGAGTCCTGCTGGTCAATTTACGCCGGTCAGTGTTGCTGACGGTCGCCTTTATCGTTGGATGACATCATGCATATTAGGCCTGATGTCTGTTCAGGATGTCCCTGCATTTGCATCCAGACCACTTTGGGTCACGTTTTGCGCAGAAGGTGAATACGGACCTGAAACATCGTCAAGGTGATCACTTGCCTTCGGGAGATCGCTGCCGGTTTGTGTGTGTGGAAAGCCTCGAGCTCAAGCACACTCTTGACTACCAAAAAGGTCGGCTGATTCGTCGCAGAATGGATGGCGAACGAGAGTCAACATTTCCCTTTGCGATCTCAAAACTCCTCCAATATCACCGAATGTGACGTAGCAACATCTCTGGAATACAACAGACTGGATGTGCTGTCGACAATATGTTCCAGCATTACCAGACGCCAGGGCAAGCGCTGCAAGGCAAACGCCGGTCAACACTCGCTCTCGTCTCTGGTTCACCTTCACGGACGGATTCTGCTAGTTGCAAACCTCTTCACACAATGTATGCCTTCGAAAAACATCGTCCGACTTCAAAAGTACTCTTCCAGTATCATGCGGCAGAGACTAATTCTCCCAGCAATCGTCACAGTAGTAATTACTTGCGTTTTTCTCCACCGTGTTGGATATCTACCACCTCTGCAACAACAAAACCTTTCAGCACTAAATGCGACACTAGGCTTCGGCACCATCCTAGCCGTATCCCGCCCGCATTCACGCCGTCTCCCAGGACTCCTATGGGCTGCGAACCTGACCGATTTACAGATCGAGGTGCCGTCTCAGCCAGAATGGAATGAGGACGACCTACACTCGTTGCGACTCGACTCAGGCTCTTCAATATCAGAAGGGAGCGCGCTCGCATGGCTCGGCCACCTCCACGCTCTCCGCACCTTCCTCTCAAGCGGAGTCTCAACAGCACTCATCCTCGAAGACGACGCAGACTTCGACCTCAGCATCCGCGTACAGCAAGTCCCCCTACTGGCGTCAAATCTTCACAAGCTACTTGGAAGAGCAGACTCTTACTGGCCTGATCCATCGACATGGGACATCTTCTACCCTGGGCACTGCGACGACGCCCTGCCTTCCCTATCAAACCCCTTCCTGCAATTCCACCCTCACGCCATATTCACAGACCGCACAACACCGCCACACACCGTCTTACACCCCGACACATCCAACTTCCTCCGCGCCCTTCGCGTTCCCGAAAAACAGCGGATCCTGCACAAGACCCTGGCGCCGCTCTGCACAGTAGCGTACGCAGTGCATCGGCGCTCCGCGGAGCGCATCATGCAGCGGCTTTCGAAAGAGGAAGTTGATGTGCAGGCGTTCGATGTGGCGTTGCTGAGGGCATGTGCACAGGGGTGGAAGTGCTGGAGTGTGAGCCCCGAGATTGTTCACCATGGAGACGTGGAAAGTGAGATTGCTGCCGTGGACGGCGGTAGCAATAGTGGCGCAGGCGGAGACGCGAGAGGGCTGGGAAAGGGGACGTGGAACATAAGGTGTGCGGCGAGGCATGAGCAGTTGTGGATTGAGGAGGGAGATCCTGACGCGCGAGAGGCGGCGAGGAAGAGAGTGCGGGAGATAATGAAGAGAGGTGACGGGGAGTGTCCAGTTGATTATGTGAAGGCGGAGAGGAGTTGGAAGGGGTGCGAATGGGGGCAGTGTGGAGCGCAGTCATGATGACAAGGGGCAATACTGGTAGTACATGATATACTCATCAAAGGCTGAAGCGGGCGAAGAAAGGCTCCGATTACTATGTACAACTAGATGCTATCCTGATGCCACGAAGTATCGTACCCAGCTATGATAAATTCCCGAACGCCTGCTGCTATGATACAGTCGGGTAGATGAGAGAAAGGGGTATTTGAGAAAGAAATTGCGAAAGGATATACCGACGTAAGAGACGTTTATGCCCTGTATAATCTGAGGAACGATGCAATGCCTATGCAGCTTTGTAGGTGTGCAGTAGCGGTGGTTTTACCTCATCGCCACAAGTCGGCCCTTGAAGCACGCTTATCACGTCCCGCATGAGTCATCCAGCTTGACCGCACTCCCGGGCCGCCAGGGCTCGTGCTGAGGGAGTGCGAGTGGCTGTGGCCAAAGCCACCGAAGCTGCCACCTCCACCACCTGCTGTCATATGCCCTGCGCTTCTCGGTCGAGCGTCGTTGTCTGCGGGTATGGCCAAGAACCCACCGAACCCATTGGGTACGACTACACTCTTACGTGCATCACCACCCCACTGCGGTCCAAGGCCCCTGTGTGCTGAGTAGCTGCTGAGCGGACGACCGCCAGCCATGGATGCTCGCCTTTGTCCAGCTTCTGGTGGGATGATGGATGTAAAGATCCACTCAAGTTCGTCTAGGCCCTTAGAGAAGATCTCGAGTGGTTGATTGAAGAGCGGCGGTGGGGCCTCGCCGAACGGACAGATGGGAGGTGCCAATGTGAGGACCTCAGGAAACTCAGGATCTTGAACGTATACCTGCCGCAGTCTGGGAAGGCTGTTGGAAAGCAACGACTTGGCCAAGTATTGGTAGTATGAGGCGCCCGGCGAGTAGATCTGGTTCGACGAACTTGCGATAATCTCGTAGTGGAGTGTTCGAAGACTGTAAGATTCTAGAGGCGGCAAAGGATCCAATGGTAGTGATGCTGTGACTGTGGCGTTGTACTCGAACGTTCTTAGGTTCGATGCTGCCCTTAGGATGGCGTGCAGGTCCGCGACTGGAATCCCGTTGCAGTTCTTGATGACCAGTGTCTTCAGCCTAGCGGCACACATGTGATTGGAGAGGTATTGCACCAATCCTTGTGCTGTCACACTGTGAACCTTCTCGAGTTTGAGTGTCTCCACAGGCGGAAAGTGTGGCAAACCAGGGGTGTCATGGAAGAATGAGTCGTTCATCCATGCGCCGCCTTTCACACTGAGCTCGGTCAATCGAGGAAGCAAACCAAAGACCTGCCTCAGTATGCTCGGCTCGATGCGCAGCTTGTTCAGTTCGACCACACGCAGCTCTTGCCAGTAGCCATGGAGCAACGACTCTAGCGACTGCTCGCCACCCTCATTGTACTTCATCCTATGGATATGCGGGCACCGCGCCTGCAGCTCCTGTCGCAGCAGTTGGCACGATTGATCGCCGTTGTAGAAACCCTCTGGCAGGTCGATGTATTCGAGGTTCGGACAGCCTGACACGAGGCGTGCGAGATCTGCCTTGCAAGATTCGCGTGTCATGTATGGCAATTTCACGAAGCGCACTCGCTGGCCAAGGTGCTGATTGCCGCGCACGCTGTTGCTCAGCATCTGGAGACGCGCCGTTGGGATATCCTCTTGGTCGCCATTGCGCGACTTGCGCTTTCGCTGCTCGGCGAAGATCTCTTCGAGCTCGCAGTAGTGGACGGCGTCGATTCGGACACTGTTGTAGCTACGCTGGGTCAGCCTTGTGGATCCAAGGGAGTTCTCGAGACACTCACAGAAGACCAGCAGCAATGCCGTACCATGACCGCCGAGTCAGGGCGCAATGTGCCAGGTCGCGCATGTCACAGGTCATGCATCCATCGTTGCCACTATCCTCGCTGCCGTCGAGCGTGTCGTCGGTCGCGTGCGGACAGATCTCCTCGAAGATGCGGCGCAGAATCTTCTCCGGCAGGTGCGTCGTCTGGTCCGGCCCATGATACTGGTAGGTCGCAGGGGAGTAGTAGTCGTTGCGCGGCGCGCGGAGGTCCACGCTTTTCTTGGGCGTCGACGACTTCTTCCTGGAGAAGCGCTTGAACCAGCCCATAATGCCAGATCTAGACGCGCACTCAGTGGATGTATAATTTTATGGACGACCTCGAGGCTCGCGGCAGGGTAAATTCAGGGTGCTGCGGCAGCACGCGGGGTACATAGAGCTGTAGCCCAAGATCAAGACTTACCGCTCCGCGGGTTGTGGGCCCGTTTTGAAACGCCGCGACATTGTCCAGATCAAGGCGCTGAATAACTTCACGCTCAGAAGCGGTCGGCGCTCAATGACAAGGTCGGCAAATTAGAGGGTAGAAGTGGGCAGTGGCTGCTTGTAAAAAGTGCAATCAGTCGCAGCAAACGCTCAGTGCGGCGCGGTCTTTGAGTTCAGGGGCATCGCGGCCTGCTCTAACGGGACAACCACACAAAGCCAAACACCGAGCAGACGTGGACGAATTGAGTTTGGTCACGACTAGTGCGTAGGACATGTAAGCAAGGCGGTTGAGCATCCTATCAACGGGACAGGAGCGAGCAGTGAGATGCGGATCCGTTCTTTGTTTCTGCGCGCGGCAGAGCAGATTGCCGTCCCTCAAACAACGCGTGTGGCTGCGGGGAGCGACGCGTGCCAGGGGTAAGCAACCTCGACGGGAAGAGCACCGTTGACGGGAGGCTTTGTTAAGGTGGAACAGCGTCTCAGGAGGTCCCCAGCGTAATTATAGATCTGCGCGTCACGTCGCTTGTCAACGTGGAAGTGACTCAGATGCTATTTTGCATAAGACACAGCGACCTCTTCGGTTGCAAGATAGCACGTCGATAGCCTCACGTGCGTGGGGTGCTGACATCTGGCCTCAGACCGCACGACAAGTGCAAAACGGTTACGCTGACAACGCACTCGCCAAAAGACTCCAGTTGCAGGGAGCTGCTTGACACTTGATGCGTGGAGGGCCGGCGCGGCGGTCTTAGTTGATCCTGCAAATGTTGTGTTGTGGTTTTCCGGGTGCGGCGCAGAGGACCACAGCCTTCAGCTCCAGCTCGAGCGAGCAGCAATAGTCAATGGGTTGCAGGCTGGTGTCAATTCGATATTTGAGGGGCGCACAGAGTTGCACAGCGGAGGCGGAGCACACGCGAGAGCGTTCAACAGACGCGTGCGTTGATCAATGAGAGGCGTTGTGGTGGTTTCAGGTGCCAATCAAGCGGGCAGCTTCGCCGAGCGTTCTGTCGCCGGCCGCTAAACCGCTACCCGTCTGCAGGCCGTGTTCAGATTGGAACTGGGAGCATGGAGAACATGCGGTTTGGAGCTCGCAGGTGGAATTGTGCAGAACGACAGACGCTCCGTGGGCGCCAGACTTGCCACCAGTGTTGCCTGTGAGGAGTCAAGTTTCGCGAGAAATGGAAGACTTTCTCGTCCACAGCGTTCATGCTCCGGCTCTGCAGGACCGCACAGATCTCGTCGAACTCGCCAAGTCCCATGTCTGGCGCTGAGAGCGCGTTAGCTCCTCACATCCACGTCAAGAAATCTTCTGATGAACACTCGCACGGAGCTGCTGCCATCCCTACCGCACCTCCGACCACCTGTCTCATCTCACCTGGAGATCCTCTGCCTTGTCTCGTCTCTATTTGCAGAGCCTCCACCGCCCACTTCTCCTCCGCGAAGCCTGAAGCTCCCCTCATCAGGTGCTCCCCATTCACCTGCCCGCTGACGTCCGCGCGCCTTCTTCCACATCCAGGCCCAAACAAACGCTCTTTCCAGACTACCTTTGCCCGACTCCAGCTCGCAGCTGAGTGCAGCTACACCCTACGCAACACTCGAGAAGATAACTGAGCTGCTGGCCCCCCCAGCAATCCGGTGATAATGGCCTCTCAACCAACCCCCACGCCGCAGGCACCGAACCTCGACCGCTATGTCGTGATACACGTTGCCACGACGTGTGACGAGCACGGCGTGTATGTCACCAAAGACTCCGCTGAGGTCATTGAGCTTGGCTGGATCCTGCTCGACGCAAAGTCTTGCGAAGAGGTACTACTTCCACTGCATCCGCCATTGTGCCCGCAGCCGCTAATGCGTGTCGCCAGCTTCACCGTGAGAGTGTGCTCGTGAAACCCGTCAACACTCCCATCACTGCATTGTGCAGTAAGTTGTCCTCTTCCAGCAGCCCTACTCCGCAATTGGCTGACGTATACCTGCAGCAAGCTTGACCACTCTAACCTGGGATCAGGTTAGGAACGCCGGTTCCTTCAGGGATGCCATCAACCGCTTTGATCAGTTCGCACAGGAGCACATCATCCCCAAACAATACGAATTCGCATTCGTGACCCTCGACTCGTGGGACCTGCGTGTACAGCTACCTCGCGAGGCCCGCGATAAGGCCGTCGTCTTACCTCCATACCTCCAACACTCTCGCACATTCGACCTGCGTACCGAGTACCAGCGCTGGCAAGCACACCACCCCGAGTCCCTACCTTTCGGATCGAGCGCGCTGACTAACATTTGTGCCGCTCTTGAAGTTGAGCCCGTGCAGTCCTCAGCTCCTATCAAGCACAACCTTCCCTTTCACTTGCAAGCTCTCGCCCCCGCCTCGCCAAGGCGGGCCATGGAAGAGGCTGTCACCCTCGCAAGAGTACTTCGCGGCCTTATTCGCAAGAGCCAACCACCTCAAGAGCACCCTGACGTGCTCACCAAGCCCATGGACGCTCGCGCCGATGTTCGTGCCTTCCTTTCCGAGCGCAGCAAAGTTCTTCACATGAGCGGTCTGCCCCACGACACAACCCAATCCGAACTTGAAAGCTGGTTTACCCAGTTTGGCGGTCGTCCAATCGCATTCTGGACGCTGCGCACCCCCGATCAGCATAAGCCTACCGGCACTGGTTTCGCTATTTTCTCATCTCACGAAGAGGCCGCCGAGAGTCTCTGCATGAACGGCCGCGCCCTTAATGAAAAGGCCATCGAGGTCTCGCCTTCCTCCAGCCGAGTCCTCGACCGTGCCGCGGAAATCATCACGCCCTTTCCTCCCAGTAAGAACAGGCCTCGTCCGGGTGACTGGAACTGCCCCTCATGCGGCTTCTCCAACTTTCAGCGTCGCACCGCATGCTTCCGCTGCTCTTTCCCGGCTATGCAACAAGGACCCCAGGGCGGTGATCCTATGGGTGGCTACGGCGGAGGTTTCGGTTACGGACACCCCGGCATGATGGGTCCCCCTCAGCACCACATGGGTGGCCACGGACACGGACACGGCATGGGCGGAGGTCACATGCGCGGAGGCACCGGCGTCGTTCCCTTCCGCGCTGGTGACTGGAAGTGTGGCGAGAACGGTTGCGGCTACCACAACTTTGCCAAGAACACGGCTTGTCTGCGCTGCGGTGCGAGCCGCGCGGGAGCTGCCGTTGTTGCTGACAGCGCCTTCCCCTCGCCCATGGACACCCCATCGAGCTTCGGCATGGGTCCTCCTTCCATGGGGGGTACTCCTGGCGCTGGTCCTTATGGGCCTGCTGGCTATGCTCAGGGTGGCTTCCCTCCCCAGCAGTACGGTGGTCCACCTAGCCAGTATGCTCTGCCCTCCGGCATGGGCGCTGCCAGCCCCTATCCTCCTATGGGCGCTCAGTACTCCCAGAATGGCGGCATGCACAACACTCCTTTCGACAGTCGTGCTGCCGAAGCTGCTTTCAGTGCTGCTGACTCGTACCCTAATCAGGGCGCTCCCAACGGCGGCGGCGATCCCTTTTCTTTCCTTCCTAGTGCCTTTGGCTCTTTGTCGGTGAACGATGACCGCCGCAACAACTCAAGCTCGGCCAACAAATCACCGGCGTAAGCCACTCGTATATAAGGTATCATTCCCCCACGGAGCTCTTCAGCAACTTGTCATCTGCATCCTTGGATCTGCACAAGCGATTTGGTATGGGACGGTTTTTTCGGAAAGGCTGGCGCTGGCAAGATTGAATTCGGGGAGTTCGTCGTTCAGAAATGGTTAAGATCTCGTGGCATTTGCAGGCTACCTGGCATGGAAACGGGTCGGTGTGCGTATAGACTGGGGACCTCAAGCGATGGAGTTTGATACCTTTAGCGGACGGTGGTGTTCCGGGGTGGGTTTGCAACAAAAGCCGGACACAGGATAAAAGTACAGGCTCAGTCGTAAGGCGGCAACAGGGGCTGGTCGAAGCTTTGGATCTCTCAATCCGTCCTCTTCCTTAAGTATTTTTGTGATTATGCGAATTCCTTGTCTCGAACAATCTGCGAGTTGAGTTTTCCAACCCGCTTTGCATGTTGTTCGATCTCGTTCCTTTCTGCAGGCATAGCGCGGTGGGTGGTAGCGAGGCGCTGGAAGGAATTCAGATTCCTTGGTCGATCATTTAACATTCTTCCATTATCGGTTTCAGCTCGTCTTGCGAAGTCTTATGGCCAACGGCTAGGTGCTTGTCCCGCGTCTTGAGTGTTTGCATGACAATCATCCGTTGACCGCACCTTTGCATCTCACCACTTGTGAACCGCTCTTTCCAGTCAGTCCTTGTTGAGTTCAAATTGCAATAAAAGTACACATATATAGAAGAACGTACCACGTAGAATAGTGGAAAAATGTCTCTCGTGGTCCTCGGCACCTCATCACTTCGTCGCTGTATCTTCTGTGGGGACTTTGGTTTTGAGAATGACGGCGTGATACATGCAACCTGGCCTAACTATGTTTCCAGAGATCCATTTTGTCAGAGCATGTGTGCGGAACTCCTCTTCTTCCATCTAAAGCTAGCAAGCATTCAGATGCGAACACGAGTCTCACCCCACTATCCCGTTACAATTCGTACAGCATTATTGTCATGATTTACAGGCAGCGCAGGCAAGCCACTACCAACGAATAGCCAGCAGATGCATTC
The DNA here is from genome assembly GCA_039634465.1 of Didymella pinodella. Taxonomy (NCBI): domain Eukaryota; kingdom Fungi; phylum Ascomycota; class Dothideomycetes; order Pleosporales; family Didymellaceae; genus Didymella; species Didymella pinodella. Next base: position 659,485 of record CP113351.1, read on the forward strand.
AAATCGAGATGGTTCGGTCAGCCACAGTGAGACCGACTGTGGTATGGCTTAGCATGGTGTTCGATGGTTCTCAACGCTGACACGCCTTTCGTGTTGACTAGCACGAAAACGCGACCACAATCACTCTTCCGGGGTGTGTCGGTTCACTATATTTGCTTCTGCCGCGACATCTACCGGTTTTCCGACCGAAAGATACTCTCAAAGTTGAATTGAGCGCTAGTTTCCAAGACAGCCAACCTGCATTCCAGAGAATGTGCACCAAGCTTTCTAGTTATCACCGCATGTGGTTCGACCTCCACAGCAACTCAAGAAAACCACATTTACACAGTTGCAACGTACGGCGTCGCCACCGCTACAAAGTTCCGATTGATGTCATGCTGCGTCATCCGTGTTGTATCGGTCTTGCCCCGATGAAGATGACCGTCGCGCTTACGAAGACGCAACCTGAGCTAAGGCTGAACCATAACTACATTTATCTCAAAACATCACGCCAGAATCGCATGCATGCGGGCAGCCAAGACCGCAAATCAGATCGATAGAGTACTCAAGTACTTTCCCACTGTCTCGATTGGAACGCTTCATGATGTTGTCAACTGCTCCGCGAAACATATCGCCAACCTCGATCCGCGACTACATGCTGCGCTGCTCTTGTTAGCACGGCGGTCTCTCTATACTGAACTACTTCGCTCTTTCGCCTAATTAGCCGTTCTATAAACTTCAATGCGAGCAGGACAGATTAAGGCTAGCCTTAACCTGCGTCTTCGACATTGGCTTGATCACACAAGGCTGAGCTGATCGGTTCATTGGCCCGAGCGAATCCTTCGATCGCCAAGTGACCCTTTGGAGCCGATAAGGTGCATCGTAACTGCCGGTGCTTACGATTGTCGAAGACGGTAAAAGTCCTGTGCTTCTTCCTTTCCTCCTGGGTGCGTATCGTGGCCATGCTTGTCTCCAAAGCATCGGTGTTGCTGAGACTGCTTCCCATTCCTATCATTCTGGTCGTATACTACGTTTTAGTCAAAAGCAGGGCATACCATGGTCCAATAGACTCTAGCACATCTCTGTGGCTCAACAACAAAGCTGGAGTGGGTTCATCGAACCTTACAGCAACCAAATCAACATTCAGCCACGGTGTTCGCGCATTTTGGAGCGATCTGGCTCTTGCTCTCGAGGAAGCTCGACCAGATGTTGAACCTATCCAAGTCGAGAATGGTCATCCAACAAGCCAGGAGACCAAGTTTGAACCTCTCAACATCTCAAGGACGGCTCCTTCGAGACTGGTCAACTTCACGAACATGCAAGAGGCTGCTTTGATGAAGTCACACTACTTGATGCGCTCTTCTGCACAACGCCTTTCGCCACGACTAGCATTTTCCAAGGGCAACACTGGCATTGTCATGACAGCAAATGCGAAGTACATGACAATACTCCTCGTCTCGATTCGCATGCTGCGGCGCACCGGCTGTCAACTCCCCGTCGAAGTGTTTGCTGACGATTGGACAACATACGACCCGCATGTCTGCGAATCTACCCTCCCTTCGCTGAATGCGGCCTGCGTCGTTCTCTCTGAGATCTACGAAACAGCACCAAAAGCCCGAACACCAACAAGCTACCAGTTCAAGCTCTTCGCCATCCTCTTCTCCTCCTTCCAACACGTTCTGTTCCTTGACACTGACGCCTTCCCCGCGCATGACCCATCGTCTCTTTTTACCACAGCGCCGTACACAACGCATGGCCTTATCCTTTGGCCCGATCTCTTCGGTCTCACCATATCAGAGCACTACTACCACATCGCCGGTATCCCCTTCGAATCTCCAGCAGCACGCGCATCGACAGAGAGTAGCATCATTCTGCTCAATAAAGACGCTCACTGTGAGAGTTTGCTCATGATGGTGTACTACAACTATTTCGGGCCGGACTATTACTACCCGCTGCTCTGCCAGGGATCGCATGGTGCTGGAGATAAGGAGACATTCGTACAAGCTGCCATGTCCGTTGGACTGCCATGGTACCAGGTCAAAACTGGTGTAGCGGGATTGGGATACTTCGAAAATGGTGATTACAGGTTGAGTGGACTAGCGCAGATGGATCCAAGGACCGACTTCGCGTACAAGCCACCGAGCAAAAGCCACATACACGATAGCGATTGGTGGGATGGGTTTGCTGCGCCGGTGGAGAAGGTAAAGCCCTTGTTCGTGCATCAGAACATGCACAAGTTGGATCCGAAGAAGATCTTGAAGATGGATGGAACGGACGCGAGGACAGGAGATGGGAGATCTACAAGGTTGTGGGTAAAGTCGAAGGCACTGTGGACATGTTTGGATATGATATTGAGAGACGAGTGTGGGAAGTTGTGTCTGAAGAAGGGTGTAGAGAGGATGATGGGACAGAGACCTGTGCTGAGCTGAGGAACTACTTCGCGGAGGTGTTTGGTGTGATTGACTGAATCCATGCCGGAATTAGGATGTGTTTTCTGGGCTTCTATCCACCTCCGTACCCCTAACCACAAGACCCTCACGCTCACCGGTCAATTCCTGCGAATCTGTAGAGTGACCTTGCCGGTACCCGGATCCATTCCAACTCATACCTTTGTCCCACAGTCTCTTTTCTCACACTTCCGCATCCTGCCTTTGCTCCTGCCCCACTAGAGCAAGAAGAATCCAATAATCTGGCTGGACGGTGGGAATGGAAGCCGTTTCTGCACTCCACGGTATGAGGCAGGACCCGAGACACGTTTACACGAAAGTGGTCTTCTCAACTGCTCAGTCCAGCATAAGACATTGCGGTGTTAGCGTGGAATTGAACAGTAGTAGTAAGAGCGCTCAACTACGGTTGGATGGGGTGGTGTAGCTTGCGATGAACCCTGATCCCGCCCAAATTGTTGTGGTTCAACAAGCATACTCTTAAAGTCAGGGTCCGGCTTCACGCATCTATACAGTGTAGCGAAATCAAAGCGTGGAGGTAGTCACTTTCAAGTAGAAATTGAAGAGGCATTTCCACTATCAACGAGTGTCTACAACCCATGCGGAACCTGTTCCTAGTGACTACCGCCTGATCTCAATCGTGAGCATCTTAGTGTCACTTCCCATTTCTATCCACGCTGAAGCCGTACACCTCTTTCTTGCACAACACCAGGTTTTGCTTATACCCTCATTCTCACCACCGAAAAACGCCCGTGAACGCTTTACAACGAACCGGAAGCCGCAATGACGTCGAACTGACTTGTAAAAGGCTGCATCGGAGGTACATCTGTGTGGACAAATCCGCTGCTCAAACTTTGAGAGATCATCGCGGATCATCGCACGCGTGACTGTGCTGATGTCGTGGGAAGGATGGTAGGACAGGAATATTGTCTCCTCGTCGGGGAGCATGGAGGGCGCGTGCGGATTCAGTTTACCGCCCAGACGCTCTGCTGCTTTTCTCGCTAGAGACTCAATTTCGTTGTCAGTGAGAGGGACGTAAGGCTCTGGCGATTTCGTTTCGGAAAATGCAAGCGAAGTTTTGCTCGACGTGTTGGACGGAGAAGGTGAGCTGGCAGAAACTTCCTCTATCGAGTATACCGATGAGCAACTCGTGGCACATTCGGAGGCAGTTTGCGTTTTGTGGTGATTCATTGCTTTAGTGTTGGGACGAAACATTCGTGTTCTTCTGAGGGGATATTGGACTTTTGAGAGAATTTCTGTTCGGTTTCGTGAAAATGTAGCGCCTGAACTGATTGTACTTATAGTCTATGCGAAGCCAAGTATTTTCCATATCATTGAGCAAGTTACCATCCATGGTACTCATAAGCACACCCACTCTGTAAGGATTGGTCTTTCGAAGATGTACCAGAACTCAATATTGGATCGAAGTGGCCCTGATTTGTTCGTACGGTAGCGAGTCTCCATCTCAGCGGCTGTCGCTTCAAAAAATAGGTTGGATATGGTCCTCGCAGGAGACCATGGGCAGTGTCTAGCTGTGAATCTAAGACAACTGTCAGGTAGAATTAAATGCTGCCATGTCTGCGTTTCCCTCAGAACTAACAAGTAGTACTGTTATAAAAGTCTTAAAAATTTAATACACAGCTTCTATGTACACTGTCTTGAGCTGGAAGCGCTGTAGCGTATCAACCGACCGAAGTGTCTTAACGCATGAAATCATGGGTACAGTAAGCGCCTATAGAGAGCCAGTGCATGTAGTTGGACCTGGTTACAAGAAGTTTCTGTCTTTGCGAACCAGCTTACGTTGTGCTATCTCACATTCAAATCGTAACTTCAGTATCAGTGCCTGCAGACACTAGCTATTCTCCTCACGATATCCATATCTGTCACTGAAAACTACTAAGAACAAACTGCTCTCGCTCTGACTTGCACGTTGGCAATTCTGTCGATAGCGATGCCATGTGATCTTCTCCTTTCTACCAAGCATCTGGATCAATGGTACGGACGTTAGTGCCTGGCAGCAGTTGAAGACCACTGTCCTCTGCGATCCTTTCGTCTTCCAGTCTCTCGATAGCGCGAAGCTGCGCAGGATCTGCTGTCTAAACGCTGTTTAGTATGAACAATGCCCTCAGTCCCTTGCAAGAACGTACATCTCAGAAGCCACGCACGAATCTCACTTTCTCACATTCGAGTTTTCTCATTGAAGCACGGTGAAATATTTCCACCCATCTCAGCTCATCATGTCTGAATTAACCCGCACTATTACTCTCCACGGCTACGACGCCACTGCGCACGCAAAGCCATTCGAGGACAAGTGCGTACCGGAGGAGCTCGTGCGTGGCGCGCAGGCCGTCGAGACGTCCGTGGACAGCACGAGCCGTATCTTCTTCGCGACCCAGCACTACCTCCACCAGATCGGGCTCGAGGTGCACGACGGCTGTACCATGCTCAACCCCACGGGGCACACCATGTGGTTTGAGATCAACCAAGACTGCACGCGCACCAAGCGGCGCGAGGCCACGCAAAACGCCTTGGACAAGGACGCATGGCGCGCCGGCGGCAGCGCCGCAAAAGCCACGATCCTCGACAAACAGACGCTGCTCAACGCGCTCCTGTGCGCTGACTTCACTCGCCGCGCGGTCCACCAATACGAAATGCTCGTCCCGTGCTCGCGCTTATGCAGGCGCAGCTGACTGCCGCGGACCCGCGCCACGTGGCGGAGGAAGCGGGCGCTACCGTACGGTTCGGCTCGTGGATACGTACGCCTGCCGCGGGGGATTGGCTCCAGCGCAGGTGAGCGCGGAAGCGGATGTCAGCCTCGCGCAGGGCGTTACGCCGCTGGGCTCTATGGCGATTGGCGTGACTTGTGCAAAGTAGCTCGACAGGACGGATGATTTCGCGCTGCGATGTCTTGGCATGCGGTTCCTCTGCGCTGGGGGTCGAGAACCGTACGAGGTCGTCGACGTGGCTGAATCCCCCAAGGCGTTCAGCGAGGACGTTCGCGTTGGGTTGGTGTCTGCGCGGCCAAAGGCCATACCCGGTCTGCGTGCACAGGGCATGCTCGACGGCAAACGATGCGTGCGAGACGTATCTTCTCCGCGACGCTCTCGTCATCACCAGTACTCACCTCGGAGCGCACAACCTCAAGACCTGGCAGGTCGTTGGGAGCAAAAGCTCCATTGTCCTGGTTCGCTATCAGCCGACACAAAGACCGTCCCTCGTCTTGACATTGCTCCAAGTTACAACGTTGGCGTCCTCCCTTCGTTTTCCACTCACACGAGACCCACCACTTAGCGATTCGTCAGCAGCAGACAAGACTGAAAGTGTAGAAACATCCCATTCGCTACCGAAAGCGGTGTATGTAGTAAGACAAAGCACGAAAATACAGCTCAAGCCCGCGCGAACATGTCGCTGCTGCTCCCAAGCGCCTGAACCCGTGATCCCAGGTCACCGACCTTGCAAGTGAAAAAGAAAAAAAAACGACCCATGCGTCTATAAGAAGTGAAGATATGCCAGATATGCAATACTTTTTGCGCGTCCCACTGTCCGCCACCTTCCCTCCCTCTTCCCCACAAAATCTGCCGATTCCTCACGGCTTGACCAAATCCTTCTTCATCTTTTTGACCGGGTGCAGCAGTATCCCAGGGAGACACATTCTCTTCTCCTCGAATGGGCCGTCGCTGCCGGGCCCGCCGTCCGTGTGTTCCTCCTCGCCCCATCGCTGCTTGCTGATCGGCCAGTTGAGCCACCTCCTGTACAGATTGCGCGGGAATCTGCTTGCGTAGTACCAGCTCCAGCCCTGGAAGTTGAACTCGCGGTCGTGGTTGTATGGGGAATCTGCTTCCTCGCACCACGCGCCCTGTCTGTGCTCCTCGGGCCCGCCTTGCTCGTTGACGCTCGACGCCGTGTCGAAGATGGCCTCCGTGTACGCGGCGGGCCAGTGGCGGTCGTTGAAGATGGGATGCGGTGCGTAGACGGCCTTGAGGCCGTGCTGGAGCGCGACGGTACTGGGCCACATTTCGGCCTGCATGCTCCTGCCAACGAGATTCTCCTCGTGCATGGCCTGGAGCATGCGTTTTGAGAAGCGGACAACCGTGTTGATGAAGACGCGGCGGTCGATCTGCTCGAAGTCGGGGTGCGTGAACCAATCTGCTTGCCCGTCTTGCGGAGTGAAGATGGGTCGGATGTTGGGCAGGTAGTTCCAGATCTTGTCTTTGTAGGACCACGTTGTATTGCGCGGATCCCACATGGGCAGCAGGGTGATGAAGTCGGCGGGCTCGTTTACGCCCCACCGAAAGTCGTCGTCTTCGAAGTCCACAGGTGGTGTTGGGCCGAGAGGCTTCTGGGGAGGGTCGGCGCGAGCCCATGGCCGGGGACCCCATACTGGACTAGGGATGAGCGAGTTTGCGGAAGCATTCAAAATGTCCTTGTGTGTCTGCTCAACAAAAGACTGGTAATCGCCGTGGACATCGGGTAGGTAGTAGCGCTTGTTGCGCTCCCAAAGAAGCTTCCTGGGTTGCTTGTCCGCGAACTCGCTAATCTTCTCGAAGAAATGGTAATGGTGTCCTGTGTAACGCGCATCTGTTTCCCAATTCCAGACGTAGTCGAACTCGGGATGCGTAAGACTGAACCACTGAAGGCACATGAACTGCTGCCAGTAGACCTGCCAATCCATGACCTTGGGGTACCAGTCGGGAAAGATGGCTTCCGACCAGAGAACGGCGATGTCGCGAAGTTCCACGGGTACATTCTCTTCGAGCACCCTGTCATAAAGGGCCTGGTCTTCGAAGATCTTGAGGCTGCGATCCTTGACATGTACGTAAAGGAAGACGGCATACTCGCCTCCTGACTGCAGCGAAAGCTCAGAGACCATCGCTCGAATAGCTGTGATATCGTTCTCTTCATACGTATACCCGGTCCAAGCACGGATCAGGATAGCTGTGCGGTGGTGATACTTCTTCTCAAACTTGCCGCGATTCTCCAAGTTGCTGTGGCTCGTGTCGGTGGGAATCGCAAAGGCCGATGAGGCGACCGCCGGAGCAGGCAGTGTAGTGCTCGGGATCTTGACAATCGGCGACCGCGCCTCTGGACGGAAGCGGTTCTTGTTGATCTCGAGGCAGAGATCCTGCAGCTCGCCCCACTTCACTTCATCCCACTCGGGGACGAGCTGTGGCGCTCTCCAGTCCTTGACGTCTTCCGGAAACATGTCGTCGCCATATCCGTACGGGCCGTAACGCGAGTATCGGTCAAAGCAGACATCCTCGTCGAGACCAATGACATCGTAGCCACCAGCGTATGCCTTGGGGAAGCCTTGAGGCAGTCCACGGTAAGCTTGGATCTCATCATCCGAGCTTTCATTCAATGCAATACCTCGCGGTCCAATGCAAGGAACGTACTCGCCGTGCCACTTCTCCTGCCATTCCGGGCTGTTGTATTGCGGAAACGGCTTGTAAGCGATCGGACTGTTGACGAGACTGCTGTTGAGGTCGTCGTGCCCGGCGTTGTAGATGCTAAAGTCCATGTCGAACTGCTCCCATCGGTTTGGGTCGTATTCCTTGTCGACATAGTCCGAGAAAGGCGGCCAGTGCCCATCCCAGCTCGGTCTCCCCCAGTTCAGCATCTTCTTCATGTACGCCTTCATATCCGCCGGCCTTGAAAACGGGGGAATGAAGTTGCCAATCCTGCTCGGCGCCGTGACCCACGGAGGGCGTGGCTTCGTCGCCGACACCGGCTCACTCGAGGGACTCTTCAGCGTCGGACTTGGGGCCGCCGGCGGCACAGCGTGCTGCCATGCATCTTCAAGGTGTGCTTGCGACTGGTCCTGGGTCTCGTTTGGTATGGGATCTTGGTGTTTGTGGTATGCGTCGTTGAGCAGCGATACTTGCTCGTACACTCTCTCTTTCGCCCATGGGCTTTGCTGCAAGACAGCTAATATGAAAACAAACGCTACGAAGGAAAGAATCGCAAATCTGCGAGGTGATCGGACAAACATGTTGGCGGCTGTGCAGGCGCTCGTATCGTGTATTCGTTTATCGTCCTAGGATTGCGGGCTAACGTGTTCTGGTATCAGGCGTGCTGTGTAGGATGACGGCGCGTAGAATTACCGATGCTGCATCGCAGCGGAAACGAGTGTAGGTAAAGCTTGTTCGGACGGTAAGCTGTACGGACGGTGCTGTGGTGCGCACGACAGCGATTCTTCGGTCGCAGCGACGGAAGGGGCGCTTCGCGCTGCAAGTGAGAGAAAGACTACTCGATAGTCGTCACGTCGGCAGGTCCAGCTTACGCTCGCAATCGACGCAAGCAAACGGCTCCAGCAAAGGACAAAGATGCAGCAAGACCGTCTCAACGAGAGCTCCCAAAAAGTGAGGATCAAGAAACAAGGCTTACACGCACGGCACAAACGTCGCCCAATCTCAAACCACGGTACGTCGCCCAGAAGCTCTTCATCGCGGGCCACCCATCTCTTTTCACACCCCGTACCTCGCTCGCGCAGGGGGGGCCACACACGGCGCTGCACGACGGCTGCAGGGTTGTCCCAGCGCGGCGATGACGCGTTGCACACCCCACAGCACCCCATCGCATCTCTCGCGGCAACCACTCAAACGCGCGCGCACAAGAGTCGCAGCAGCGCACCCTGGCGCCGGCGACGGGCGTCTGATTTGCCTCAAACCCTGTTTCGCATTGGCGGGCAGTGGTGCGACGCGTGTGCTCGGGCCTATTCGAAACGGCGCTCATCAAGGTGAGGCGATCAGCGGTGGCCCAGAGCCGCATCCATGTCTTGCGCCGCGGATTCCAAGGCTGGGGAAATGAACGATGGGCGCGAGAGGACGGCTGCCGCGCAATGTTGGTTTTGCAGATGAGGCTCCGCTGATAAGCAGGGCGGGTGCAAGTCGCACGCGTGTTGAGGAAGGTGACAGCAAGGGTCCGACTCAGTGCACCTGTTGACTTTACTGTGGTAACGTCATATCAGATTGCACGCATCGGAGTCCTCGCCGCCACGTATCGAGCGAGGAACGGTGCTACGCAGTCTCCCTCCCCCTCCCTAGAAACGTCAAGAGACCGTGTATCAAACCCGCGTATCAGTCCCGCCAGGATCTCGGCCCTGACCTTTGCTTCGAGTGTACCCAGCCCACACTGCACAACACGGCTGCAAGTCAACCGCCAATCTCGGGCTCAAATGCAAGTAATTACCCGATGCAGAGTCTAGTCGTAGTCGTCTCTCGGCCTTACTTGTGATAACATGGTAATTAACTACCGGAAAAGCAATTCAGTGACTTTAGCGCATAACGAGTGCTGTACGCTTCACACCGTAGAACCCGGAAAACCAAGACACCATACCCTCACCTCCGATCTCGTTTCCCAAGCACACACTCGCAAGAACACCCGTCTACCAAACTCCACCTACCACAACAGAGTAATCTCAAACGGATACCTTATTCCCCTTCTATCCCCATGTTTTCTCACAACGCCATGGACATGTGTTGTTACTACAGCGTGCGTGATTTCTGATGAACACTCCCACACTCCATCGTCCACCCTTGCCCAGCACTCTCCCTCCGTCCCTCGCTCGCTCGCTCGCTCCCCTCCTTGTGATAAACCCATGTTCCGTAAGGAGTCGCACCAACAGGTTAGAGTTGCACCACAGGGCGGATGTCGCGGTGCGGTGCGGTGCGGGAAACGGGCGCTAGGCTCAGTTGAGGTCAAGACTATTGGGTGGGGAAGGATTTGTGTGATGGGATGGTTTGCTGGATAAAGTGATTGATTCTCGATTCGCAAGCTTTGCATGTACATGTATTTTACCTGGAGTGAGGAGTATCGATTGAAGCACGTCAAGCGTGGTCTGTTGGGGTCTTGCACTCGATGCACACTCGCCTGAGCCTCACTGCTAGGAGCTGTTACTCGTGTCTTGGTCGTCTACTTCCACTTCTGCACAACCACGCCTCCTCGCTTGAACTCTGCCATGTCGCCCAGCACCTGCGCCTTGTCGGTCAACTCCTTGGAGGGGAACGTAGTCATGAGCGCATAGGCGCGGCCGTTGGTGCCGGCACGGTCCACAAAGTCGTAGACGTCGCCGATGGTGTGCGTTGTGTTGAAGCGCGACTGCAGGCGTGTGCCGTCGCCGAGGCGGATCTGCAGTGTGACGGTGGGAGCCGAGGTGTCGACGTCCACCGAGGGCTGCGCGGAGGGTGTTGAGGTCGAGGCAGCTGTCGTGCTCGAGGGGGCTGCGGCAGGGGCAGTCGATGTGCTCGCGCCGGGTGTGGGGCTGCCGAGGCGCTGGCCAGAACCGCCAAAGGGGACGTACTTCTTCTTGGGCTGCTTGTAGTCCTCGTCCTTGTGCGCGTGGACCTCGACGTCGACTTCCTGGCCGTGCTCGACGTTCAGGATGTGCAGCGGCGCGTGGCCGGTGTTGATCATCTCCAGGGTGCGCGAGTTGGCCGGGTCGTCGTAGCGGAAGAGGGGCCCGTCGTCGACGGAGAAGCCATCGCGCCAGAGGTGGAGCTCGCGGTGGGCGCGCGGCTGAGGTGCGGGCTGGCTGGCGTTGGGGTCGGGGATGTGTCGCGAGGGCGCGTCGTCGCCGCCGAGCGTGTTGCCGCCCCCGGTGAATCGCGAGGCCGGTTGTTCGTCGTCGCCGCCTGGCCGAGGAGCGTTTCTGCGGCGCGGGTCAGTATCACGCCATGACGCAGGGCACACGCACTTACTGCCGCGCCCTCTTCAGGATGCTGTTGATGTGGTCCCGCGGGTTGGCCTGGTTGGGGTTCTGCACCGCAAGCCCCGACTTCTCCCCGCCCGCGAAGAAGTCCTGGTTCTCGTCGTCCTTGGCGTCGTCGTCGTCGTCGTCGTCGTCGCCGTGGGCGTGTCCGTGTCCGCCGCCGCCACCCGAAGACTGCAGGTCCTTGAGCGTGCGCAGCCCCGCGACGCCCCGCTGCTGTGGCGCCTGTCGCGCGGCCGCCTGCTGTCGCGAAGACGCCGACGACGACGAAGAGGCCTCGGTCGGCGGGACGTATGCGCCGCCCAGGGTGCGGCCGCCACCGGGCACGGGCTGCTGGGGCGGGTTCGCGGCGGCATCTGGGTTGTGGTCGTCGTCGGCCATGTCTGTGTCGGATGCTTGCTCTGTCTCTGCTGACTGTTCGTAGAAGAGCTCGGCGGCGACTTGGAGGTCGCCGTTCGCGGCGTCGAGGTAGCGCTCGGCCTGCGGCGGAGGTTAGCAAGTAGCTTCTAGGGCTTTCGATGCCTGCAGCAACAGCAGCTCTGGGGCGGGCGTGCCTCTGCGGGTGCAACTCCAGTCAGGCCTGCAAGCTGTGCAATCTGGTCGTCGCGGTTGGCGGGCGCGCTGGAAGACATGGCCAGAGCGGATGGGCAGCGGAGAGCGTGGAGCGGTGCAGAGCTACAGGAAGTGCTGATGGCGGCAGAGCTCCAATAATAGGCGCGGTGGGGTTGCAGGCAGCCAGCGGCTGACGTGACGTACGGTCCCTTTTGTACCTGCGGAGCGCGCAAACACGCAACCACGCAACCCTTCACCTGCGCCCTGCAGAGGTGGGAGCACAAGACTGCTGCTAATGCTGTTCCGTGACTTCTGCACTTCTGCGCGCCATCCCAACCCTCGACTAACCAACAAAGCGAGCCCCGACGCGAGCATCCCCCGTCCTGCCCATCCCGCACGCACCCTTGCAACCGCCTTGCCCAAAGCTCCCGCTCCCGCGCCAAGACCGGACACACCCAGAGCCTCATCACCACCTCGCCCTCCCATCTCCCGGCCGCGTCGCCGCCCCCCCGGTCCGTCCTCCAAAACCAACATCCCCCCAACCCACACGCCCATCCCGCCACCAATCGCAACACCGCCATGTCGGACCCCCTCGACATCCTCCCCGACCCAGCACCACCCGGCGGCCTCGACGCCAGCACCGCTACCTTCCCCTCCGACTCTGAAAACTACGCCTCCGAAGACCGCTCGCCCTCGCCGCCCTCGAGCGCCTCGCCCTTGATCCTCTACAGCCCGCCCACCTTGTGGGGCCTGATCCGCGGCGCCGCCATCAACCTGCTGCTGCCGTTTGTCAACGGGCTGATGCTGGGGTTTGGCGAGCTGGTTGCCAACGAGGCGGCGTATAGATTGGGGTGGAGCGGGACAAAGGTACGTTTATCAGCGACGAGCCATGACGAGGTGGGGTTGTAGATGTGTGGCAGGGCTGACATGGAGTGTATAGGTCTTCCCCGCGGGACGAGCAGATTCGAGACGCGTGGGGCCCGGTGTCGAGATGCGCGCGGATCCTGTTGAGAGGCGGAGGCGGAACGGGCAGGAGCTGGATATGTACACTGCGCTGGAGTAGGCGGGAAACGAGCAGGCAATGCACAGCTAGGTAGATGGAAGCACCAGAGATGCACACAGCCAGGGAGATGGAAGCACCAGAGTCTGATAACGACTGCTGCAAAAGATCAAGACATCAAGACACGCGTCGGCGTCCAGTATTTGTACAAGAATCTACACGTACACCCCTTGTCAAACACCCAACATGCAACCCGCTGCTATTGTACATGTCCCTACCCCCTGTTCTCGAACCTCCGCCTCCGCTCCACCTCATACTGCTCCGCCTTCCTCTTCCGCTTCTCCTCCTCGCGGCCCAGATCCTTGCCGACGTCGTAGCCCGCCTTCTGCATCATGCCGCGCATGCTATCGCTTACGCGGCGCTTGACAAACGCCAGCTTGTAGTTGCGGCGGTAGTAGTCCATCTTATCCGTCAGACTGCCCTTGGGGCCCTCGTCAAAGTCGGCGTCGCGGTCAGGAAATTCCTTGTTGATCTTGGGCTGCTCCGGCCGCAGGTGCGGGGGCAGCTGCGTGCCTTCCTTGATCTTGATGGCGCCCCCCGCGAGCGTGGCGTTGCGGCGCGTCGTGGGCTGCTTGAATTTCGTGGGCGCTTGGTAGCGGATTTTGCCGTCGGCGCCCTTGATGTCCTTGAGCTTGAGCTCGCCCTTGACGACCTTGGTGAAGACTTCGTGGCTCTCTGGCGTGGGAACGGGGCGGATGCCAATCATGCGTCTGAACTTGTTTTGCTTGAGCAGGAAGCTGGTTCCCGCGCCGAGGATACCGGACACCAGGAAGTAGAGCTGCAGTGCCGACGCCTGGAATGCGGTGATGAGACCGATGAAGAAGGCCATGCCGGTCATGAGCTTGCGTCGAGAGGCGGCTTCGTTAGTCACGTCTGCGACACCAGTCTCGCCACCGCTCTGTGAAACAGGTCAGGCTGGTAGCTAATGTACATGCGCGTCTTACGTACCTTGAAGATCTTGTACATGATGGTGGTGGTAGCGAGGGGCAGAATAAAGTAGGGGTCGCGCGCGCTCAAGTCGGAGAACCACAAAAAGCCATCATTGACCATGCCAGGGACGGGGAGTTCACCCATCGCTCGCAGGCAACGGAAGGCACAGAAACCAACCACGGCCTGCACACCTGTGAAAGCAACCATGGCGCCCATACCGCCCATGTAAGGCCTCATGACAGCGGCCTGCTGCATCTTGAGCACGTCGGCCTTCTGCTTGTCGCCCGCGGCAATGGCAGCGTTCATTTGCTCCTGCAGGGGCCCCGTGATTGGCTTCAGCGCGGCCATGGCGGCCATCCTGTCGGAGCTGAGTGCCTGGAACACGAACATGCCGCTGCGCACAATGACCGTGGTAGCCATGATGGTGCCGGCCCAGCCCCAGCCCGTCTGGAGGTAGATGGTCTCCAGCAGCTTCTCGAACATGGTGGTGATGCCCCAGCCGTAGTCGAGGCCGAGTTCAGCAAGCTGCCCGGGGTGATCGATGAGCTGTGTTGGGTCGAACTCGATCACCTTGGTCACCTTGGTGGGGATGGTGTCCTTGACAGGGTTGGCATTGGCGAGCAGGGCGTCGATTGTCTCCTGATCCAGCGTCCCTGTGCGCTTGGCTGATGTGATGATGTTCTCTGTGGTGGCGACCTGGTCGATGGCTGCGGGGGCCATCTCGGGCGTGGCCGTGGTGACTTGGGGCTCGAGTGCGGGTGTCGGCGCGGGCGCAGCGGGCGCGGGTGGTGCAGGTGTGCTCGAGAACTCAGCGACCGGGACCGTCTCGACCGGCCCGCCTGTTGTGCTGGACTTGCCCCAGCTCCATGGTGCGTACCACGATCCGTGGCGGACTGACCATGTGTTCAGGGCCAAGTGCGGGTTTGCGTCTGCGCCAGTCCTCCGTGGAGCGGACAGCAGGCTTGTGCGTGACGAAGGGACGTCCGCGATGCGGGGGAGGGAAGAGAACTGCGAGCCACATGTCAGCAGGCTTGCTCACTGTACAGCCGCAATGGCTGTGCCGCAGACGTGGATGCGCCATCGCATGGTCGCGACAGGCACGCGGCGGCCTGCGGAGGCGGACGAGTGCTACGGCGACATGTCCAGCGTGTCGAGTCTGCGCACCTTTCTTGAAGCATTACTATAGATATGTGTCGAATGGCGCGAGTTCAAGGGGCCGAACTGGGCGGGCCGCAACCCTCTACTTGGCAGCATGGTGAGATGTCGTCCGAAGTCAGAAGTGCACGCCCGGAGATGCTCTCCATCTTTTTCGAAGCCGCAAGCACGGGCCAAGTCACTGCACATGCCGCGACCAACAAGCTCAAACACGACTTCGTCATTCCTTGACTGACAATTACAAACAGTTGCATACTACGCCTTTTCAGTGGGTATCTCGGCTCCCAGGCCGCCGTAACCCCCTAACTCCAGCCGAATGCGACAAACAGGCCCTTCAGTCCATGCGCTAACACCACACGACTACGCAGCAGCCATCGAAGAGCCTACATACCCCTAGAACTACCCCACTCCAAAACGAAAATATGTGCAACAGGTAACATGACACCAGCAGCCGATACAGAGCCTAATGTACAAAGTCCTCCTAGTGCCTGAAGTGAAGCATAATCATCGTGTCGCTTCTGCCGCCTCCCGCAGTGGCGACGCTGGCACGTCGAAGACGCTAGACTCCTAGTCCAGGTAGCTGTTGCCTTCCGTGACCGCCAGAGCCTCCTCGGCTTGGCCGCCGCCCATCTCCATGGCCTCGCCAAACATCTCTTGGCCGTTGCCAGAGCTCTTGAACAGGTCCTGCATCGGCGACGCCGGTACCTGTGTCGAACTTTCAAAGAGTCCTGGATCAAGCGGAGCCACCGTAGAGCTGGTCCCGAACGTCAGGGCCCCGAAGCTCAGGGGCGCCTTGGTCGCAAATGTAGGCGAATTGTTGTACGCCGATGTCGTGTTCGAGTTGAAGAACTCGTTCTCGCCAGACTCGCGGCGAGGGTCACCTGGCGGTGTGTGCGATGAACTCATGTTCGGTCCACTGCCTGGCGGTCCACCAGGCTCTCCGTCCTTGCGCTTCACCTGGTGGTTCTTCGTGCGCAGATGCGGTGGTAGATCGTCTGGATTCGAAATCCCGAGCTGGCTCATGAGCTTCTGCTGCTTCGTCGGTCGAGGCTTACGTGTGGACAAAGAGACCTGTAGGATGGGTGGAGGGTTGGGCGCAACAGGGGCCCACTTGTGCAATTCCTGACGGAAGAAGTTGACCTCCTCTGTGAGAAGAATGTCGGCGCCTTCGAGTTTGCGGAGATAGAAACGCTGAGTAGTGAGCTCCTCGGGGCTCGACATGACCGGGTTGATGTACTGTTGCACGTATTCCCGGAACTTGGTTCCGTGGTCGATGATCGAGTCTAGCGTCTCCTCCTCTTCAGGCTGGAATGGTAGGTTGGGCAGCTCGTCTTGCCAGACTTGGAGATCTTCGAGCTTCGGGCGTGTGGCGTCGCGAGGGATTTTCACGCGGTAGTCGCATATAGGACAAGTGTACTTGTCGTCTTCTTTGACCTTGCCGCGCGCAATCTTGAGACACTTGCCGTGATACCTTGTATTCGTTAGTCAATCCTCAGCTCAGACGTATAGTCGACTCACCACTCATGACAAAGCTCGCACTCGATCATCATACCAGCTTCGGGCTTACGGCAGATGCAGAACACATCTCGACTAGAGTTGGAGCCATCCACTTCCTCGCCGTCAACTGGACTGGCTTCTCGTGAAGCAGGCTCTACAGGCATTCGCGGCTGATCAGTCAAATCGAAACATGACCGGTTGCGTTCGTCTACCGCTTTCATGTGTTGGTGGAGAATGTGCAGCGGCGCATTGGCCTTGCCGAAGAGCTTCTTGCCACGACGCATCCAATCTTCGTGTCGCTTTTGCTCCTTCTCGAGGTCGATAGTCCCAGCGGGCTTACTATTAAGAGCGCTCAAAGCCTCCATCGCGTCGCGTACCTCCTTGTAAGTTGGTCGTTGACGGAAATCAGGGTTCTTGCTTCGCTCGAATAGCGACATGATAAGGTCTTGCGCGTCACGCTGCTTCTTGAGGATTGCATCTACGGCCGCTCGAGTTTCTGGGGTAACGGGCAAGCTGGCGGCTTGCTTGGACAGAGCGTCTAGCTGTTGGTAGTGAACGTTCTCAACAGCCATAAGCTCTTTGGCTTTGGTCTCCCAGAACTCTCCTTGCTCTTTCTTACCCTGAAGGAACTGGATCTCAGGGTGGTTCTCGGGGATGCCTAACTCAACACCGCGAGTGATGAGCTCGCCGACTTCTTGGAGCGTCGTGGCTGGCTTGTACTTGAATTCGTCGCTTTCGCGCAACCATTTGAGCTGCTGGACAACCTTCTCGAGCGATTCCAGCTCTGGCACGTCCACGTTGAACGCCTTGCCCTCTTCAAGCAACTCGTCGAGACGAGCTATACTTTGTTGGTTGGGACGGTCGCGGAGCGCAATGCGCGCCTTGTCTTGGAACTCGGCAATACTTTGCGCACGATCGCGCAGGGCGGTGATCTCTGGACAATCGAAGCCGAGATCCTTCGCTTTTGTGAGAAGCTTCTGAATGTTCTCCATGCTGCGATACTCACGGTCCTTGTCTTCAGCCTCCGCTGCTGTACTTTTGTTGTTGCCCCGGCCTCTCCCAGTCCGCACGTTTTTCTGGCGGGCCTGCTGTTTGCGTGTCGTGTACGCGATGGCTTCTTCAGCGATTTCAGAGCACTTCTCAACGAAATCTTTGAGATCTGGCAGACCTGGAAGTTCCCAGTCGATCTTCTCGCCTTCGTTGACCAGGGTGCGCAAGACCTTCAGCTGCGGCTGAGGTCCTTCCGCCATGAGAGCTTCCAGTTTGGCCTCCCAAATGTCCGGCAGTCCCGCCCTCTCCGCGACTTTCTGGAGGGTTGAGGTGATCACGTCGCCTGTAATGCGGTAGACGAGAAGGTGATCGCCTGCTTCACCCTGAAAGCGTTTTTCGACCGAACTGCCAGAACAGCATTCGAACAGCCCGGCATGTTGTAAGCACACGACCTTCTTGGAAATGCGGCAATAAAATCGAGACAGGTAGCTATACGCTTTACAGAAGGTACAAGTCATGTCCTCTTCCTGCACATCGGTATCATCTACGAGGAACTCAAGGTGGCACTGAGCTGGCTCGTGTCCGCTCGGGCCCTCACTCCCATCCAATTTGCAAGCGTGCGGGCGTGAGGCCTTGTGTGCTTCGAGGAAGGTCGATCGTACGCGCTCTTCGCGTGCTCGCATCCGATCCAAAGCTGGAGCTAGCCATTTAGCAGTCTTGATGGTTATGTCCTTTCGACTTGCCGCTGCCATCAGCAGCTCGTCGTGCGAGAAGCATGGCTGTCGCCTGTACTCCTGGAGACGCTGAACGCCGTGTTCGCCGAATGGCTCCCAATCGCTTGGTGCGAAATTGACAGCCTCGTTAAAGTTGAAGCCGTGGTTGAAGCCAGCATGGTAGGCTTGCGGGAATGTAATAACAAACTCTCCTGCACGTTGATCGAGGGCAAAGACCCTAACTCCAGCCTTCTTCAGTTGCTCAGGTGTCAGAAGTGTGACCAGCTGGAAGAGAAGATCTGGTTGCGTCTCGAAAAGCTCCGGAACAGCCTCGCGCATGGCCTGCTCGAACTTTCCTACGTCCTCCGCAGGGATACCATACCAGGTCTTTGTAGCACCAAAATGCTGATAATTGGCTGAATACGTGTAGTGGTCCTCGGCATGCCAGCAGAATGTTGAGAACACCATTCCAACGTAGAGCCATGGGACCGTCATACCCGAGATGTCAGACTTGATGTGCCTGAAAAGCGAATCCGGTGCATAGGGCAGAATGTTCAGGTTCCACGGGTCGGTCGAGTATGGATCTCGCGGGTTGCGTTCGATGGTTGGGAAACCACTGCCGTGTGTTGTTGTGTGCACGTCAGCCCCATACTCGACTTCGACCGTCTCCGTGAGATTTTCAACAAGCTTCCAGAACTCCTTCTCGATCTCATCTTCAGTAGGCTGCTTGTGAGCATTTGTGACCGGGTCGAAGACTGTCTTGCCAGCAAAGTGAGCTTGCTTGAAGGTGTGCGCCTTTTCCTGGAACTGCTTCAACGAATATACGCCACCTTCTTCGAAACCGAACTCGCCCGAGCCAACCAGACATCGTGGGCAGTGCCATTCGTGCGCAGGAACGCCGCGAATTGGTGGATCAAGGCAATAGCCATGGTAGCCATTGTCGCAGCTGTCGCACAGCAAGATGTTGTTCGGATCGTTATCGGTACCACAAGTCTCACAACGCTACGATCATCAGCTGAATTATTGCAGTGATATACAATGGCGGCACTCACATCGCCAGGGCGCTCATCGGCGGACCGTACGCGTGGATTACTGTTGCCCGGGGTTGACTGGCGGGGCTGCGTCATGTGGGAGCCGGCTACGGTAGGCGCGTCTACAAATTAGCCCGTCAGCCAATGTTACCACCAATGAAACTTGCAAGGATACGACAAGCGAGGTGACTTTGCATATGTATGCATACAAGTGTGTGCCTACCTTTCCTTAGCCGCTTACTGCGACGGCCGTTCGCCTCATCGGCGTCTTCATTCATACTGCTCTCTCCCTCGTTGGATAAAGCACGTTTCAATTGATTGAATGCATGTCCGTTGGACAATGGTGTTAGGCCATGTGATGTTGGCCTCAGATCTGGTGTGTTGTGGGCTGAAAGCATGGGACTGTCGCCATTGCGCAGCGGGGTCGAAGTGCGCGAGTCGATAAACTCCCTGGGCAGTGCGCTTGGTGTGTTCACTGCAGAAAATGCGCTGGGTGCAGGTGTTGCAGGAGTTGGCGCTGTATTGCCGTTGACTGCTGTGAAGCCCCCAGCATTGACTGGTGTGAAGCCACCTGATGCAATCGCGGGTCTGGGGAGCTCGGGTGGTGTGGGCACGGGGTCGTCGTGTAGCGATGCGTTCAGTGCTGTTGATGCTCTGATGGCTGGTGACTCTGTCGCATTCGCTGTAGGCGTCCCTTGTTTCTTCAGCGGCGAGTGCGCAGGAGATGGCGTGAACGGTCCGCCATGTTCGTGCTCAAGCATCTGGTGAACAGCAGGCTTGGCGAGTGCCAGGTACTGTTCGTAAGGATGCAGCCATTTTTGATAAGAGTTTTTCAACGACGTAGAAAGTGAGGACATGATCTTGCCACTGTAGCCGAGATCACGTCCAATCTCCGCCCATTTCTTCTGCTTACAGACACGCTCGAAGCCACCCCTCGTTTCGACGGCCTTCTTCAGCTTGTACAAATCGAGTGGTCGCTTGTCCACGCTCGGAAAGCGAGTCAGACTGTGGCCATGTTGCTTGTGGAATTTGGCCAACTGGTCGAGATAATTTAGATTGGCTCGCGTACCACCTTCGACGGAGTTCAGTTCCTGTCGACGTGTGCGGAAGTGGAAGCGCTCAGTATCCACAGCGAAGGGCGGGTTCCATGTGTCAGGGGGGACGATCTTCACAATGCCGAACTGTTGCGCCTCCTCTCGTATGCTCTGCATGTATGCAACTGGGTCTTTGAACTGCTCGGCCGTCGGTCTGTATGTGGGAGCTTCCTGCAGACCAAACATGCGCTGAGGCTTTGGCGGCAAATTGTTGGGCGCATTATGTCCCCGGCGTTCGACCGTGGACAGATCCAGCGGCGCTGCCTTGCGTGCACTCAGCGGTATAGCATTCACAGCTGCGCCGATTGCAGAGACCGCGGCACCACCCATGCGCGAGCGTGAGGTCCCGCCTTCAGAGACGCCGCCGTCCGTGGCGACTCGAAACGTCGTAATCGTTGCGCCGGTTGGTGGCCCGCCGGCTGGCATGAAGTCGGCCATCGTCGAGTCAGATGGGTCTTGTGATGTTGCCGGATATTCGAGGGTTTGGCTTTGTGACGACGTCCAAGACGGCCCAGAACGTGCAGCGACTGCTCTAGGGGTGTTGTGAGGGTGATGCGCGGGCTATCGTGGGGAGATATCTGCAGGCATGAGACCTGCGTATGCGGCAGGCGACTGCCGTTGTCCGGATATGTGCTCTGGCAATTGCAGTACGGTGGAAAAGAGTGTGTGCGCTTCCTCCAGAAACCGTGGGCGCCGTAAAGGGTGGCTGAATGGGCGTGCAAGTGAGGCCGGCGGAGAGGTGGTGAGTCGTGTTCGAGCGAGGAAATGGCGAGTAGAGGAACTGAGGAAGCCGGGGCGAGGTGCGATCCATCGTTGCGCGAAGGCACACTAGCGCTCTGGCCGAAAGAACATGCGGAGCATTACCCTGTAACTATAATTTACTGTGTAGTCCAACACAACACGCATGCAGCACCGGCCCAATACATGACGGCTTGGAAAGCAATGATCGACAACGGCAAGGAGAGACATACAGCTGCACCCTTCATGCAAAGGCCGCTCGAACCATGCCAGCTAGTTGTGCACAGCTGTAGTTGCCGGATGCTGCTGGCGCAAGGCTGCACGGCACTTCCATCTCATCTCGCGCTGACAATGCGCTCAATTCTGTATGCCAATAGCGCCTATTGATGGCCAGTATATAGGGACTATGTGATCAATAACAGTCCTGTTCCAGCGATACAAAGCGCCGTGTGCATTGTTTCCTTGCGTTCTTCGGAACTTCAGGCTGGCCGCGTTCGCCACCTCGCTGCATCATACCTCGCCCACCATCAGACGTCAGACGTCTCTCAGAAATATCTCAGACCCTAAGCGCATCCAGTGAACTCAGGGTGCGTGGTGACTGAACACTCCGTGCACCCAGAATACCGCATGCGTTGGCCCACATCAACTGTGGTCAGCAGCAGCCAGGGTACAGTCGAGCCGGTCAGCCTCAGGCCCACACAAGGCCCACTTCCGCCAATCAAAGCGGACCACCGTCCAAACCCGTCATCTATACATCCGCATTGGGCATCGTGCCACGATCG
Source organism: Didymella pinodella (assembly GCA_039634465.1). Lineage (NCBI taxonomy): Eukaryota > Fungi > Ascomycota > Dothideomycetes > Pleosporales > Didymellaceae > Didymella > Didymella pinodella. The sequence continues at coordinate 681,157 of CP113351.1, forward strand.
ATCAACAACAACACCAACACTGCAAAACACGATCTTCTCATGGCCGAACTTCTCAAAATCGAAAGCAAACCCATTCCAGCATTCTACTGCTGCTACCTCCTGCGTTCTAAGAACCGCAAGTCCTACTACATCGGCAGCACACCCAACCCAGCACGCCGCCTCGGCCAGCACAATGGCACGAGCAAGGGCGGCGCAAAGCGCACAGCTATGCAGGGGAAGCGCCCGTGGGAAATGACATGCATCGTAATGGGCTTTCCATCCCATTTTGCTGCGCTCCAATTCGAATGGGCGTGGCAAAATACGCACATGACACGGCACATCGACCGGGACGTTAGAGACGCGCGGGCCGTGGAGCTGCAGAAAGGCAAGAAAGCTGCAGTACCGACAGGGCGACGAAAGAAACCGCCCATGTCGTTAGAAGCGAGGCTGAAAAATTTGCATCACTTGCTCGGTGTGGATAGCTTCAGGAGATGGCCGTTGCATCTGAGGTTCTTCGCGCCCGATGTGTTTAAGCAGTGGGAACGGCACACGGTCAAGATGAAGGAGAGACTCAGAGAGAGCGTAACGGTGACAGTTACTCCTGCTGAGATGCCGAGACTTGCGCCTGAGATCTGGGCTGAGGTTGGCTTGCATTATATCCCGGATATCATTCGCAATATCCCAGTTGCATACGAGGATTGCAGGCCGTACGTCGAGAAATCGATGAAGGCGCTACAAGACAACAGCAACAGCAGCTGTGGCGTCTGCAAGAAAAGTGCACACCCCTCATCCATGATGGTGGTGGTGTGTCCTGTCGAGACATGCAAGACAATCTCACATCTATCCTGTTTGTCGAAGCGGTTTTTGTTTGAGGACGATGATGCTGAAGGCGCTCTGATACCCATGGAAGGCTCGTGTCCGGGCTGCAGAACCAACCTCAAGTGGGCTACCTTGATGAAAGAGCTCAGTCTGCGTACATATGGCGAAGAAGAGATTGTTACCATGTTCAAGCCAAAGCGCAAAAAGAAAACCGATACACAGGAAGTCGACGACGCGACGGGGGTAGAAGATGAAGATCTCGACGAGACGTGGATGAGAGAAGTCGAAGAGTCTGATGCAGAGATACCTGAGAGCCCGCTTGGATAGCTCTTACACGGGCTGAAATAGTGGTTGTAATCCAGAGATTTATTATTACCAATGACGCACATGCTCGATGCCATCAAGAGTGGCAACTTGAATCAACGAAACATGTTCAATGAGATCCCACACCTCGGTATATCCCACCCATGCTCTCCCAGGCATCACCCTCGTCATCTTCAAGCCCTGCTTCTGCGATCCGAGATAGTATCCGCTGCACCCCTCCGCTGACCTTCTCGCCCTCGATCCGGACCCCATCATGCCACACCAGCGCATCCTGCACACGATCATTGAACCTGATCTCGTCAGCAATGTCTCTCTACCTCAATCCAAGTCCAGTCCAACAGCCCACAACCCAATTCAAACCCCCAGTCCTCGTTCACTCGCAAAAAGGCACTCACCACATCAGCGTCGGCACAAACGTGATATCCAGCTCCTCCGCTATCTTCGGTAAACTATACACATCCAGACTATACACGCCCACGACTCCGAGGTTTTTAATGTCCGGCAGCCGTTTGGTCAGCTGGTTGATCAAGATGCGTGATGTTTTGTCCTCGGGCCAGAAACAGGCTAGGATGATCTTGCCCGTGGCGGCCTTGATGTAGGTTTCGTAGGCCAGATCGTCGGGAATGGGGATTACTTCGGTCTGGAATGAGGCGACTTGCCCGGTGATTGGGTCGCGTGGCATGGTGTGGTTTAGGGCCAGGGATTGGGAGGGGGTGATAGATGCGAAGATGGTTGGTTGGAGCTACGAGTCTGGTGGTGATGGCTGTGTATGTGTCTACGCTGGAGAACAGTTCTTAGTAGGTTGGATGGTAGCTGCGAAACTTTGGTGTTGAATGTTCAAGACGCGAATGCTCACAGCGTTAGAAGCGAAACAAGCATCGCACTAGCGCCATACGCTAGTAGCCCTATCCGCGACGTCCTCCAAGATTCAACTCTTGCAACCAATCATCAAGCTTTCTGATTTGTTCCACGATGGCTCGAGGAAAGCTGATAGTGTTCGAAGGCCTCGATCGAGCAGGCAAGACGACACAATGCCAGATGCTGGTTGAGGCGCTGCAGGAAGAGGGACAGAGTGTGATATTTATGAGGTTTCCTGGTATGTGACGTGCATCGCAGTCTGAGACGACGTCAAGCGCTACTACCTGAACAGAAGCAGGCTGACAAAGATTCCGAGATCGCACAACACCCATTGGCCAAATGATTAACAGCTACCTGTCGGGCGAATCGGAGCAAGAAGACCACGTGATCCACCTGCTCTTCAGTGCGAACAGGTGGGAAGCAGTGTACGTTGATTCTTGAGATTCAGCGCCGTATTACAGACTTCCTGAGCAACAGCGTTGCGTGTTGCATTCCAAGCACGTCCTGACCGCACCCCGCAGACCAAAAATCACAAAAGCAATCGAACAAGGCACAACAGTGATCATCGACCGCTATTACTACTCCGGCATCGTATACTCCGCTGCGAAGCAGAACCTCAGCATGACCCTAGAATGGTGCAGACACCCGGATGTAGGGCTGCCGCGGCCGGACCTGGTGCTCTTTCTTCACATCTCTGTGGAGGATGCAGCCGCGAGAGGCGGGTACGGGACCGAGCGATACGAGAAGAAGGCCATGCAAGATCGCGTCAGAGAGCTGTTTGAGGAGATCCGAGGGAGAAAGGAAGGAGCTGATCTCGTGCTGGTAGATGCTGGGGGTACCGTGGATGATGTGCAGAGAGAAATACGGGAGAAGACACGAGTGGCTCTGGAGCGAATCGATAGGGAAGGGGAGGCTTTGAGGACGGTGGGGGCTTGGTGAGTAAACGGGGAGACGAGGTTTTCGAATAGGTTGACGGTTTCCTGATAGCAGAACGCCTCCTAATGTGGGGGAGGGTTGCATTGAAGGCTCAGAGCTGTTGATACTCGCATACGCACACCTTGAATGCAACAAGACCTCTGTTAGTTCCATCGCCAAAAAACAACGGGCAGGAGTTATCCATTTCTTGCTTGTATTAGTCGTTCACGCACGAAATCCCACTGCAATCTTGGTGCCATATCAATACCTGCTCTTCCTGAATGTCTTCCTGGGATGTGCAGAGCTTTCAAAGCTCTTAGCAAAAGGACCTCGCTTCGTTGTTCCTGACTGTACCCGATCAGAGACGGCATACGTGCAACCCTCGCTTATCCATAACGATGAAAGAGCTAAAACCAAGTGAACACAAGTAAGAAGGTGCATCTGAGTACGTAGAGAACAGACAGGTCGTTGAATAAAAAAAAGGAACGAGGACTCCTTCGTGTACTTCCGTTCCTGATATTAATATTGCGCACACGCACAGCGCGAGACACACCCCGGATAGCTTCCCAGGATCGTAAGGATAACGAGCCTGCCGAAAGCAGCACTCGCTTCACTGATGTCTGCCCAAAGCACGCTAGCAAACCCTTGCACCCATGAACAAAAAACTTCTTCAGCTTTGCCTACAATCCTCATTCTAATCTTCCTCCGTCACAACCAAGGACAATAACCTCGTGGCATACATTGTTGCCTCGGGCCTCAAACCTCACCCATCCGCAGCATGATGTTCATGCTGTACAGATCTCCATTCTGGCAAAAAAATACCGACACCTGTGTGATTCGAACACACGCTCCCGAAGGAAATGCCTGACTATGGATAGCAGGGCATCGCGTTAACCACTCTATTTGCTTGTTAGCAGGTGATTCTTCTTTGTGAGCGTGTAGGCTTACTTACCCGCCAAAGTGCCTGATTGGTTGTGATTGGTTGTGATTGGTTGATAGATACTTTAGCAATTGTTACGTTGAAGTACCAACAGACATGTAGGTATGAGATACATGGAGAGTGAGGCAAATTGTCCTAGCAAAGTGACGCATGGTGGAGATAGGTGTTGCAATCACAATGCGGGGTAAAGCAGGGGTAGTACACGTGTCGTATCGAGCAGCGAGATTGCCAGCGATTGTGATATAACTAGTATCTTTCCGTAGCTCAGCAGAACCTTTAGCTCGAAACAGACTTCTCCTCTGCACAGTCTGTTGTCGAAGATGGTCGTCTCAACGAACGCATGGGACAACACTCGTCCGCAACCATCCAAGTCTAAGCCCAAGCTGGTCGTCGCAGCGCATGCTTGTCAGCTGCGACATGCCGCTAAAGAGCAGGGCAAGGGCAAGGGACCTGAAAGTTAGGGGTGGTGCTACTTTACTTACGCGCATAGCTGCCTAAAGCAATCGACAGGATCTTCCCTCTTTGAGTAAGGTCCCCTAGGACAAGTTATCACCGTCTATACCTAAACAGCATAAATGCAGCCCTGTGGCAGCCAATCATCGCCTTGCGACATCGGTCGGCGGCAGTCATCGAAGACTGATCATCAGATAAGATAAATATCTTCACGTCGGACGAATGTCATCGCGTCATGATAGGACCCCACCCAAACCATCGCCGAACATGCCCGAAGCATCTCCGTTGGACACTCGCCCTGCAAGTCGAGCGTGGTGCTGTGGTGCACATGGGCTCAAGAAATTCAAGGAAGGTTCATGACCGGAGAAAATGGTGCGGTGGGTATTGAGAGCATCAGGGCTCCGCAAAATCATGCTTGGGCGCGTGAAAGGCCGCTGATAGGCGTGGAAAGGTGTACAGTGGCGGTCGGCTGATGCCAAAGCGGCAAAAGAGCTCCAGATGTCCGTGCCATCGATGCAAGAGACTGGCGGTGATTCATCCGTGGAGTTAGGTTTGCGTAAAGAAGTCACGTCGAGAGATACTATCGATGATCATGGTATCGTTGCATTCATTCATTGTATCTAATTGCGCATACGTAGCTAGATAGCTACATGGAGGACCATGCTCAAGTCAGCCCCCAAGAAACCAGAATTAACTAGGCCGAATCATGAACTATTGCGGCCGTATGAATAACGTGTATGCGTCCATGGACATATACGCGTTCCCCGTGCTGTGCTACCAGTTCACGTAAGGAGACTAAAAGGGTATCAACAATGACTGGAAAGAAATAGAAAGATCCAAGTGAGTGTAGCACGAACTTTTACAGCTCCATGGGGGTTGGAAGATCTTCTTCGGAGGGTTGCACCGCAGGCGAATGCGTAGCACGACGTCGCTCTTCAGCAGCCGCGACTAGAGGTGCATACTCGCCGTCAGACTCTCGTGGCTTTAGAGGCCCTCTGGCATTTTGCATGGTCGTGATGATATCCGCAGCGTCAATCTCCATGGCGCTGTATACGCGCGGCTCCATGGTGAAAGTGTCGCGTGGCCCATCAGAAAGCATGGGCCGCAGGGTCCGGAATGCAGAAGGATCATCCATTGGGATGCGTCCATCGAGGAGTGTGAACGTCTCACTGCAACCAACAGAGCGCTTTCCAGGGATGGGAGATGCGCGGCTGATATTCATGTCAATCTGCGAGACGACCGGCGGCTCTAATGTGTCCATCTTCGGACTCGTTGGTCCTGAGTTGCGCCTCGAACGTGAGCCTTCCTCCTCACGGAGCTGTGCAACACGCAAGCACCATGCTCGCCTCGCAGGATTGGTCTGACATTCGTCACAACCACCGGGCAGAACCAGCTTCTTCTGTTGCACAGAGTTGTCAGTCGAAATGCGCGACAGAGGTGCAAGTTCAGCCTGTAGTTTTTCCCGAGCATCTCGGCAGACGCAATGACCGCCATTCTCACAGAAGCCACAGGAGTCGTGGGTTTTTTGGTCGTCATCAAGCAGTGCCGTCGAAGGGCGCCCAAACCCTGTGAAATCAATCTCCTCTGGTTCGGATGAAAGGGTGAGGTTGACACCGGTGGCCGAGCGATTGTTGCGGCGAGGCAATGGAACAGCTGGCATGAATGGTTGGTCCATGATGTTCTCCAACTCCTTCATGTCCTCTTCCATCTTGTTGATACAAGCGCAGTTGCCAGGCTGACAGTTAGAACAGCCGCCAGGTACATCATCCGATATGGGAGTACCAAAGCCATGGAAGCTGCTGACAGAGTGGCGAGTCGGAGAATTGTGAGATACAAGAGGCTGATAAAGGGTCGCTGTGGCATCGTTGCGACCGTTGATCTGGCCTTTGACTTGGCCGTTGGCTTGGCCGTTGTCGTTGGGCTGGCTACGCAGTACGTTATCGTGCTGCTCCTTCCAATAATCGCGCTCTTCCTCAACCTGCTTGGTGTAATCGCACTGCTGCTCTAGTGACCGCCTCGCATCGTGCAGCTGCTTATGCAGGTTGTTGATTTCGTTAAGCAGTTCGTTCTTCTCTTCATTGTGCCTCTGCTGCATCTGCTCAACCTGCTCGGCCAGCTCTGTCACTTTAGCGGCCTTGCGAGCGCGGAAAGCTCGCTGAGACTCGCGGTTCTGCGCCTTACGCTTCGAGGCAGGCTCATCGGTGGCGGGCTTGCGGCCGGGCTTGGGCCTCGGAGGGATAACATAGCTCCTGCCGGTGGGACCAACGGTAAGGCCGCCCGCTGCAGGAGTGCAGGGGCCGCCGCTAATGGATGTTGAAGACGTCGTGGCAACGGTGCCAGAAGAGGTTGCTGCGCATAAGGCAGGCGTGGGAACGAGAGCTGGCGAAGGGTTAGCATGTGAGCATCCAAGTCTGTGCAGACTTTGAGATACACGGAACAAGACGGGCCAACGGAATGCAGAACCCCGCACAGCATCACTGCGACCTGCCAATTGGGCCCCACCACACGGTGAAGGGAGAAGGTCGATGTTGGCGGGAACATGCAGAATGCCGCAGCTATGGGCTGTGGCGGGGCGGAGGTACAAGCAGAGCGCTGGTGTATACTCACTGCGAACGTTGGACTGGCGGCGAGCAGAGTCTGCCGCCGGGCTGTAGAAGCTCTGTGGTGAGCTATAGTCTGCGGGCGAGCCAGCACTGCTGTGGTGGTCGGCTGGGGGCGTGAGAGCAGCAATGCCTCGATCGTCAGAAGACATGTCGAATGGGCGGCGTTCGCAGTCTTTCCGGAGAGAGTGTGCTTATCAGATGGAAGTCAGATTATCAGATCTTTCTCGGAGATCAAACGTCAGACCATCCGACCTTTGCCGAATGCGAGGTCGGCGCAGCGGAATTCGCCGCTAGCGGCAGGCGCCTTCGCAGCATCGTCCACGTCCACAAGCCGAAGCTTGAGACTCCAACATGTAATTTGCTGCGCGCATACTCTCGCGAAGCCTGGAGCTATAATTGCTGCACGACCGCTGTCCTCTGCGATCTTGATCAAAATTTCTTTTGCCCATCACTCTGGAACCATGTACGCATGTATTGAAGCTTACACGAGCAAATCCCGCACACGAAGTGATCAATCCGAAGACAGTTTACAGGTTAGAGGAGTTGCACATACAGGCTATTGAGGCTACTCCCTTCTTCAGGTCCAGCTGTGAAGCACAGAGCTCGACGAAGAAGACATAGGGTGGGGAACTGCTAGTAGACGTGCGTCAGTGCAATAAGACATGTGAGCTCGGAAAGAACACTGTGCCTTTCCTCGAGCCAGCTGCAGGCCACGATACCATAATGACCGATGGTTGAGCTTGCTACAGATGACTGACTGCTACACGGAGAAGGCCGGCCGCCCCGATGAACGAATTGCTTCATTCTTTGACACAGTGATCACTTCCAGTGCAATAGAGAGATAACTTTCATCCATCCCCGGCAAGCTGTCAACTATGATTACGTGAATAGCTTTAACACTGCAGGGGAGGGCTTACCCCGGAAACAGATGACCGTCCACGGACACACCCAGATAATTTCCGGGTGTGGAGTGAATGTGTCCTTCTGCGGAAGGACAACTCCCGATCGCGAGCATGCGCATGCATGTCGCTGATAGGCATCATACGAGATATCCCAGTTGACGTTTAGCACAAGGTCTGAGGGGACACATCCAAAGAGGAAAAAAGGGGGAAGGCGACGTGATCCTTCGCAGCGGAGCAGCATTGAAAAGGGGCGGATTTCGTAGCCTTTTATTTGTAATGAATAAATACATCTATATCATTCGAGCAATGGCATGCCATAGAAGTCGTACTTTGACTCTTCGAATGCTGCGATCACGAACTTCGCCAGTGGAGTAGTCTAGACAGCACAGGATCCTTGTCCTTCTTTCACTGGCGCCCTCATCTGGGCACTAGCAGAGCTTGCGAGTTCAACATGGTGCGTGACGCTTGTCGCTCAAAGGACCAGCAAAGCTACACTCGCAACTCTCATGTCCAGGTACATGGATCCGTGATAAGACTGCGCACCACGGCGGCGACTGAGCAAGTTTTGTGACAAGAATGAGCTGGTGATTTAATATATCAAGTGGAATCCAGACAATTTTTCGAACAAGCAAAACAAACTCCCTTCCTAAAGAGAGCGTATGTAATCCGTACCATACTATGCCTTGTACAAGAAAACGTAGCACCATCGCTCCACTCCACATTCTAGACACCGTTGCCCCATCTCGGTGCGTTAAGAATAATACCCATCAAGCATCCAGACATCAGACCAGCGCAAGGCAATGTGATGAACCAACCCATGTAGATCCAGGCGACCATACGCCAATTGATAGTCCTCCAGGTTCCGTTACAGAGACCGACGCCAACCGTAGCTCCAGTGATGCATTGTGTCGTACTGACCGGGAGCGCGAGTTTAGTCGCCATGATGATAGTGATGACGGCACCGAGCTCCATAGAGAAACCACGGGCGGGCGAGTGCAGGGTGATCTTGTTTCCAAGCGCGCGCATGATGTTGTATCCATACGTCCACAGACCGACGACAATACCGGCACCTCCGAAGGCGAGGATCCAAAGAGGGACGGGAACCTTAGAAGATATCTTCGCGCTGGGGTATATTAGTAGATGAGACGCAGTGAGAGGCATGAGGAACTTACGTAGACCAGATGAAGTAGATGGTGGTGTATGGACCGATTGCATTGGAGACATCGTTGGCACCGTGGGCAAAAGAGGTGGTTGAAGCAGTCATGATCTGGAGGAAAGAGTAGGTGTACTCGGCGCGATTATCGTAGTGCTCGCCAGTAGCGTGGGTTTTCTCGATGTCCCCGGAGAGGAAGTCCTTGTGCTTTTGCTGGTCGACAACATCTTGCTCGACACCACGAAGAGCGAAGTACTTGATCCAAAACCAGACGACCGGAGGGTTGTACCAGGCACCTGGAGGAGGAACTTTCTTTGGTTTGGAGAGCTGACCAAGAGGACGCTCGTTGATGACGGCAGTGGTAGGGTCAGGAATGGGAGTGATGTCAGAATCGCTTCGGTCCATCTTGGGCTGTGTTATGTGAGCACCGCCCTTCTCGAGGTCCTCAACGTTGCTCTGGACAGGAGCGCTTTGGTTGGCACGCTTAGCTTCGAGCTGTTCAGCGGTCAAGTGGCCTTCGTAAAAGTCAGGAATGCGACCAGTAGTAACACCCTCGGGACGATCACGAGGTTCTGGGCGCTTGAGGAGAAGAGGTCCCTTAATAACCTCCCATCCTTTGAGCTCCCAATCGTCCTTCATGATCTTGCGGTGCAGGAAAGGGATGAAGAATGTAGCAATAATCACAGCAACGGCGCCACCGACGCCGAATGCGACGCCAACGGCCTCGTAGTCGGAGAGTTTGATCTTAGCGGATCCACCCTTCCAGACGATGAGAAGGGCTAAGAGGAAAGATGTGAGGAAGAAGTAGAGAGGGACCATTATAAAGGCCTTCTTCACTGGGTTCCTGCGCCTCATAACACCGTACTTGGTGATCAAGAAGATGATGGCACCGAAGGCTCCGGAGATAGCGGGAGCAATACCCCAGGCAGCGAAGACCTGAGACACACCGTTGAAAGACCAGTTGACACCTTGAGGTCCTGCGGCAGCAATACCGACACCAATGACACCACCCATAATGGAGTGGGTAGTCGATACTGGCATGGCGAACTTGGTGGCGATGGTGAGGTAAGTAGCGGAACCGACAATAGCACAGACCATAGCCAGCATGAGAACAGAAGGATCTGATTCGAAGAGATCGATAGAGATGACCTTGGTACGAATAGTGTCAGTGACACGAGATCCCACAAGCATGGCTCCAGCGAACTCCATCACGGAGGCGATGCACATGGCTTGCTTAAGGGTGAGCGAGCGTGAAGCGACCGAAGTGGCAAACGAGTTTGCCACATCGTTGGCACCTTTTGGAGCATGTCAGTCTTTGTTGTACACTGAGGATGAGAACGGAAGGCTTTATCGAAGACGCAAAGAAGTGAGAGCGCTTACCAATGTTCCACGCATCGAGGAATGCGAAGAGGGTACCAATAGCAAAAAGATAGTCAAACTGCGGAAGCGCAGGCATATTGACGGATCTGTACTCTTTCAGATTCCAGTGGACTGCTTGATGGACGGATGAAGAACGGCGAGATACTAGGGACGAGAAGCACCCTTTATAGCATCCGGCACTTTACATGTGAAATGCTCGCTTTCCTCACAGATCGAGACATGCAAACGCTAGGACTGAACTATGGTCCAATCATCAGATCGGACATCCTCATGTGCACCAGGGAAATCGTCGAAGCAAGTGAGAGTATACCAAACATGATCAAATCCCGTGTACGCGGGAGGCGAATCTCCTTGGCTGCTTGGATCCGCGAGAACATTCGCAATCCAGACAACCACACGGTTTGCAAGAGGTTGGCGGTAGTTCCAATCGCACCTCCGCTGCCATTCAGGATGAGAGTATACACTTGGCGCCGAATCGCCAAGTTTGCAGTTGCTTAGGATCCCGCCCCCAGCACTCTCGGCGCTAGCCCAACGCATGGATTGGCAGGAACCAATGAGAACTGTATGCCTTGCCACGAGGTATCCATGATGAGTATTTGTGGTGTCGTTTTTCTGGTAGAAGGAGGGCGGAAGCCTGTACTTCTGGAAGGACGAGCAATTGGCCATGCGACCTTGTGTGCCGACTGCCGGCTTTGCAATATTGCAAATCTCCTCAACGTCTGGTTCGCACTGTGTGGATTATGAATTTCCATAATCATGCTGATCCGTGGTTGTGATAGAAGTCCAGAAGACCAACCTGGCTCTCTGCGTGGGATCTTTCTGCTATGCACAGCGCTTCTTCCCGGACTTCCATAGATGCAAAGAACCTTAGCCTCGAAGTGTGTAAATTTAATATAGATACCAGAGAAAAGTGGATAGTAATTCGACGTCCCTGAACAAACCTTCAAAACAACAAGCGCTAGGAGTACAGAGCCTGGCAGCGATTGACAGTCTCACCTTTGTCTGTTCACATCCAAGCCTATCAAGTCGGTACTGCACCGCAGTATCAAGGCAGCCATTCTCGCCATGGTTATCTGACTGATTGATGTAGGCTAACGCATTGCAAGTTCTTGTCGCGACGGGATAGAGGCCCCAAAATGGTAGCATATATGAAGTGGCCCACATCGTCCGATAAATGGTGCTATGGTCGTTCAGTTGGGGGTTTTCGGAAACGGAGTATGCAAGACAAGCAGGAGTAGCAAGGCCCTGATCGCTCTTACAACAGTCAATGACAACTGAACAAGGACCCACGTGTAGAGAAGTGAGACCCACAAGTTCGAAAACCGTGATGTGGCTGCGCATCGCCAATCCCTAAGCGGTCATGTCAGTCAAGGCGTGCTGGGAGGAAGCAGTGGACGGAGACCTCGGGAAGGATTTGCTGAGCAGGATAACAGACCAGCCGACCAAACCAGACAAGCGTAGATTCGTGCATAGGCGAGATGCGAGATTTGGAGGATTCAGGCTCGGATATAAGTTTCCAAAGTTCGACACGTCTGTTCACGCTGTTGCCATCAACTTCGTTGACAGGATGCTCCCTCTGCAGAGAGTCCTCCCTCTCCAGCCCGACAATCGTGCTCATGACGGCTCTACGTGGACCGATAAGCTCTCGCTGAGGGCCAAGAACACACTGAATGGTATAAATCTGTTACTACCTGATGATCCGACCTGTAGTCGTAGGACTACCGCTCTCGCCCAGCGCGAGGACTTCCGTGGCCGGACGATCAGGCGCATTACAATCGCAAAGAGGACGGCTGTCTTGGCATTTGCGACATTCATCCGAGCAACGATGTGGCCTCGTTCGTGAACCAGTCAGAAAGATGATAGGCCGGATGGTAACGACCTCGGGAGACCATGGAATTCGAAGGCCAGCTGATTGCAAGCGATTGCACAGTCGAGCAACCAGCCATTGTGTATAAGATACGTGTACAGCTTCTACCACAGCCACAGATCACAGATATTGTCTGAAGCTCTGGAAGAAGCGTGGATGATGAATTGTCAGGTCGGGGCTCATGCTGATATTTGACAATCGGCGACGGAAGCGGGCGATACATCGACGCTAAATTTGATGATGACGTAAGAATCTACCTCCTTCTCTGACCTACACAGTACACCAACCTGAAATCCAGCCATCTGGACGGGTTTTGTATCATAACCGACTACTCGCAATGGTTCGATCTTGCAGCAGGCCCGAACGGCTCTTGTATGCGAAGGAGCAAGTTAAGTCCGTGCTGCGACGCGCCGCTCGTTCTCGCCTTTCAAGGGCGCATGGCTACCCGCCGTGGGTTCACCACGTCTGTGCAGCATGCGAATGACGCACACGAGTTCTGAGGCAGAGCTCACGATCTTGGAGGGCACGTCGCTTGTGACTGCTTATATACGGCGGTGCCGCAGCTCACGCTTCGTGGCAAACGATGCAATTACCAGCTGAAAGAATTGAAGGAGTGAACTACAGCGCTTGACTCGGTCACCGAATCGTGATCATCGCAATCAGCAAATCATGACCTTGAAAGGTGCATCCTAAATCAGTCCGAGCTCCAGATCATGTGTGAGCACTGAGCATCACGACAAAAAGGAGCCGCATGAAGCGGAATGAACCAGGGGCGACATACGATGCCGCAGCAAGGCACCAGCAGCTTCGTCTTTACCTCCGCAGTCAACATGCGCTTCGAAAGCGGTCCTGCCGTTGCGCTCCACGACGCGCGCATTCCACCGCTGAAACGGGACGTCAGAACGCAGCAGTCGCCTCTTGTGCTACATTCCAAGGCGTCGCCATCACAACTGGATCTGGTTCACCACCAAAGGAGTTTGGAAAGACTCCGCTGCAGCTTGTAGATGACAATAGAACCAGTGGGGTTTGTTTTGATCTGGTTTCCAAGAATTCAAGCTCGCCAGCTATATCTTCAGATGCGTCGAAGCTGACACAATGTCTAGCCAAGCCTTCCTTCAGTCACTCTTTTAGACCAATACGCTCATTTCTATCGTCTCTCCTTTGAATTTATTGGGGGCTCGTCAAGATGAAGTCCCTCGTGGTAGGAGCTATGCTCCTGCATTGCATGCATGCACAAGTCGTTGCACCAGTTGTTGCCCCAGGTATTGATACCCCTTCCGAAGCAGACCTCGCACTGGGCTCCCCCGATGTCATCACACCATTGTCTGATCTTCCCGACCTTCCGATTGGAACCGTAGACGTGGTGCTTGATGACTCTACGCCTGTAGCACCTTTTGGCGGTGGCAGCACCCCAGGGACTGGCATCCGCTTCAATCCAGAGGGCGTCAGAATATTGGAAGCTGGCTTGGTGGGGGTCAACACTTTCGTGGCTCCTTCTCAGCCTCCAGCTCTTACGGATGCTACACCAGCAGCACAGCCGATCACTCTCTCTGATACACCTGCTGATCTGGTCGTTCCAGTTGATCCGACGAATCCTGTCACGATCGCCGAGCCCAACACACCGGCGGTTGACCCTGTCTTTAGCCTAAGCGAGGCGACACCCATTGTTGATCTCAATGCCGTGCCTGTCGAGGCTCCTGTCGACACCCCACAGGCTCCTGTCGACACCCCACCTGTTGTGGCACCGGTCGACACTGCGCCCATCGCCAACCCCGTACCTATTCTCGCCCCCATCGTGGCCGAGACAGCGCCTGCGGTTGGCACTCCTCTGGCTGTCAACATTCTCGATGCTGGCACTCCTGTTGAGGCAGCGCCTACGGTTGGCACTCCTCTGGCTGTCGACCCCGTCGATGTTGGCGCTCCTGTCGACAGCGTACCCGTCGCTGCTCCGATCGAGGCTTCGTCTCCACTTGCTGGAGGCAGCCTTGCTCAGCCCATCGGCTCAAACCCGTACTATGGTCCCTACGGTCCAGCCAGCCCATACGACCCCAACAGTCCCTACTACGACCCCACCGCCCAGCCCCCTGGTTGGGAGGGTGACGATAACGGCGCTTACGACGGCGAAGACAATGATGCCTACCCTGGACATGATGACAACGATGCCTACCCTGGATACGATGACAACGAGGAGTGCCCCGCCTGGTGCATCCCTGAAGATGACTCTTACCCCACTTCGACAGAGGACTACTACCCGACTTCGACTCCCGACTATGACTACAGTCCTTACCAGCCCTCATCCACGCCGGAGTATTCTGATTACGAGACCGCGGCCGAGCCATACCCGGAGTATGAAACTACGCCAGCTTACACTCCTTACCCTAAGGCGTACCCCACTCCTTCGTATGCCGCGGACCCATATCAGCAGGAGCCTTACACAACACTCACCCCAGACTACAAGGCTGCGCCTCAGTACTACCCTACTCCTGCGGCGCAGTACTATCCTGATGCCTACCCTCAGTTAAAGAAGGTGCGCTCGATCCTTCGCGCTGTCCGTCGCCAGTTTAACTGGCCTCAGAGCGTCGCCTACCCCCAGCCCCAGTACTCAGACGACGACTCCGGTGAGTACGACGGCGAGGATGGCTCTATTCCTGATTGGCTTTACGACATCAGCGGCGCTCCGTCAAGGCCCACCTACAGTCCTGAGCCAAAGCCCAAGTGCCCGAAGAGCTGCTACAAGCCCAAGTCCTCCGCTGATGGCTACGCAACGAAGCCTGCTAAAACCTACACTTACACTCGCAAGGGTGGTTATGAGACTACTGAGAGCCCTTACCAGACCACTGAGAGCCCTTACCAGACCACAGAGGAGCCCTACTACCCTAAGCCCACCACAGATGCTTACTACAGTGATGAGACCACTGATGCTCCTTACGCCGGCTACACCTCGAGCGTCTACTACCCCGCGGGCAACAACTCAGCCGTGTACTGGCCCACTGGTCCCACTAGCATTCCTGACGAGCCTACGTCCGTTCCTGATCTGCCTACGTCCGTTCCTGATCTGCCTACGTCCGTTCCTGATCTGCCTACGTCCGTTCCTGACGAGCCTACTTCTGTCCCCTCTGTTGCGCCTTACGAGCCAACCACCCTTGCAACCTACTATCAGCCAGCTGAGTCATACCCTGAGCAGACTGGCGGTGGTTGGTCTGACCCTGGTAGCCCAGCTGGCGACTACACCGGCGACACTCTCGATACTATCTGTCCCGGCACCTGCAACCCCTTCAACCCTACTGAGAACTTCTGCGACATCACCACCGGCTGCGCCACCACTGGTGGAAGCAAGTACTACTGCGCTTGCCGTGCTGGTTTCAGGGCCGACGGATACAACGCAAAGGACTTCTCCAAGCAGTTCAAGGTTGCTGGCCAGCCTTACGTCTACCTCGCTGTCAGCACTTCTTGCAACACTCCCTGCAGCGACCAGACCTGCAGCGAGGTCCTGGAGCGCTCGCAGTGCAAGTAAGCGTGCTTTGGAGTTGTTCTCCGATGCATCAGTGAAGACGAATTCTATTTTCATATGTTATATGTCAGATGTTTTAGTCCAATGTTTCCGCACAATGGAGCTACCTAGGGCTGTATGGAGGAATTAATTAATGTACAAGCGATGCATATTCTCCTACCATGATCTGACCAATGACATATTCTCGTGAAGTACATACTGGATAATGTCACTGTCACACTGCCTAGGCATGACCGTAAAGGATGTTGTGCTCAGGTCCAGATAACCTTGCCGCGCTAGTGCTTCCGATGCCGCCGCCACGTCTCTATCCATGATTACCCAAGCACCACAACATTCACGTCACGCTTCACACAATGCGCAACTTTCCGCGTTCCTCCCCCCCACACTCTCTTCTCATAGTCACTCACGCGCCTGACTGACGGACGTCACTATGCCTCTCGAAAATGTGCGAAATATCTTCCTCGTCTTGTCTGGCAAGGGCGGGGTTGGCAAATCGAGTATCACGACCCAACTCGCCCTTACCCTCTCGTTACAAGGCCATTCCGTAGGCGTCCTCGACATCGACCTCACTGGGCCTTCAATACCGCGCTTCTTCGGTATCGAAGAGAAGAAGGTGCGCCAAGCGCCGGGTGGTTGGATACCTGTCGACGTTTACGAGGCGCAGACCCTCTCACCCAAGAGCAGCACAAACGGCGACATCACAGGAGAAGGGCAGAAGATTGGCGCGCTGTCTTGCATGTCGCTCGGCTTCATTCTAGCCAATCGCAACGACGCCGTTATCTGGCGCGGCCCCAAGAAGACAGCAATGGTACGGCAATTCTTGACAGATGTACTCTGGCCCGAGCTGGACTTTCTCCTCATCGACACCCCGCCAGGAACGAGCGACGAACATATCTCTCTCCTCGAGACACTTCTCAAGCAAGTCGCAAGCCCCAGAGCGCCGCCGAACCAGCTCGCTGGTGCCGTCGTGGTTACCACACCACAGGCGATCTCGATCTCAGATGTTAAGAAGGAGTTGAACTTCTGCAGGAAGACGGGGATACGTGTGCTGGGTGTAGTGGAGAATATGGCAGGCTTTGTGTGTCCGAATTGCAGCGAGTGCACGAATGTGTTCAGCAAGGGCGGTGGAGAGATTATGGCGAGGGATTTCGAGGTGCCGTTCCTGGGATCAGTACCAATTGACCCTGCGTTCGTCATGCTGGTAGAAGAGGGCACACGACCAGTCTATCCCATGGGTACGGTCATTGGAGGCACAGATGTCAGCAGCAATGGCGCAACAGGAGAATCGAAGGAAGGGTCTCTTGTAGACAAGTACAGGGATTGCTCGCTGGCGCCGCTCTTTGATGGCATTGTCAAGAGGTTGTTGGTGGATGTAGGGGCATCTGCATGAGCTGCAAGCTGGACAACTGCAAGACATGCAAAAACAACGTCATTGCCCGATTAAGCAGCGGTCCGATGTTCTCTGCGCGTTCACACTGATATTACGAAATCTGCGTTCGCAACTTCTGCAACGGCGGTGACATCTTGCAGCTTCTCTACAGACCTCGGATAATCTGATCATGGTCTCTAGCATCTCGAAATACATTCAGTCAATCTGCAAACAAGACCCACTTTGTGTACCGGCCTGAACCTTTGCTGCCGCCGTCTTGCTACAGTCGGCGGGTACCTATCCCTGCTCAACTCTACATGCAGCACTCTCTACATGTGAGTTGCGGTAGCTACTTTGCCGACGACAACCAATGTATGACACAGTAGTACTTCCATTCGAAATGGGTTGTACTCTCCCCAAGATTCAGCTATTGATGCCAGCAAAAAGTTTCAGCCCTCAAATTCACAAGTATACCGAGTAGGTCATACAAGTACAAGTCCAGGCGCAAGTTGTCTGGGCCCGCCCTTCTTCATGACTTTGTGCGTTTAGCTTGCGCAGCTCTTGGACGTAGGTGAGAGAGCCGACTTTGCTGCCTGCAGGTAAAAGAGGAGCAATTAACATTAGTTGTACTCATAACCAGCTATCGTATTGTTTGGTCTCGATTCTCAATATAAGAGGGCGCGTCACCTCGATTGCAATTCTTCGTCACCATCTTTACCACCTACACCAACTATCAACCTCTGTAAAACCAATCTACGTCAATTGAGCATTGGCCAACACCCGAGTCAGTGAAAGATCTCAAGAGTGACAATGGCTTCATTTGCCAACTCTCTGCGCAACCTACTGGGTCGCGGACAGCCTGCCAGCAGTTCAAATCAAGGCCCGATTGCCCACTTCGACGGCATGAACGAAACCCACCAACAAATGCGCAGATCCACTTCGATGGATGCAGCCAACGACGACGCTGTACCTGTCGAGAATTACTCCGTGCCGCCGATGGTCGGGCAGTCTGGGCTCCCTCGACAAGACTGCGCTCAACAGCTAGCGACTTCCCATGAATTTTGTCAGCCGGACCACGTTCTCGCACTTCATCAAGGTGAACGTCACTTTGACCCAATCTACAATACCGTTCAACCCTCACAAGAGCTTGCTCATGACCACTTTGGCCAGCATGATGAATGGGGGCGACAGGTACCTTCCCATACAGCAACTGCTCAGCATCCTGAGAACCTTCTGAAGCATGTCCGCATACGCGACCAATCATGCGCCTCACAGCTTTTAGATGCGGTTTCGAAAGTAGGTGCGGGCGTGCAAGTGAAGCAAGAGTCAGAGGTGCGCGAGCATGACGACCAAAACATCTTTGCCGAATTCACCAACGAGTGTCTTGATGATGACGACGATATCCGCCTAATTGAAGATACTCAGGAAATTCCTATATCCGCCGTTACCAACACTTTTGATCCACCGGCAATCAAGCCGGAGCCTGCATCTGATAGCCGGTCGCTCGCTGAAGTAGTTGAGCAAGCCAAGTGCTTCGAGCCCTCGGTTACGTTCGCTGTGATGATGCAACAGACTAAGGACGCTTCGACGAGTCTGGGTTCGCATGTCACTCCCGAGGATGTCACGAATTCCTCCAGAGTTGACTCTGAGTCAACATACCTTCAGCCAGAAGCCTCATCTACAGGCACTACTCCTGTCGAGCGCGCGCCACAATTACTTTCTTTCGAAGAACATACGCAAGTCCCTCAGCAGTCGATTGACGAGTCTCAAGTACAACACGGTGACGGTATTACTTTGCGATCTCCCTCCGTTGATTCTGTCATCGGTGCTCGCCGACTCAGTTCAGAGGAGACTGCTTCGCCGCGCGGAGGCAAAGACCTTGCGACTAACTCGCAGCTTGCCATGCAGTGGCGAGGGCGACAGAAGCTCTTCGGTAACGACGGCCTGACAGCAGATGCTGTGCATATGAATCCGATCTTACTACACGGCCCCAGACCAGCCCGCGATCAGCTCGTTGTGCAGCCAGCAATAGCAGTACACCAGACTCAAGGCCTTTCCAGCGATCCACTTCAGTCTATGGGCGGCATGCAGTACAAATCCGCCTTCCCATACAACCTGGGTCCAATGCACCCCACCCAGCCGGTAGCTACGCGATACGTTCAATCTCAGCCTCCTTGGATAACTCCAGATTGGCAATTTAGCTCCTCGAACTCTCAGAAGTCGCCTGGTGGTCATTATCCCACCCAAGGTGCAGGTCTTCGAGATACAAAGACGCCACAGCGTATGACTGAAGTTCACAGTGAAGAAGGTTCGGTCTCAGATGACGACGAGCCGTTGGTCACTCGGGCACCACGCCACCGTTCAGCTACTGCTGGTCCAACACCTGGGCATGTTCGGTCAGATCAGGCCGGTGTATCTATGCCGGAATCGCACACTTCGAAAGTCAAGCAGAGCTCTGTCCTCGGTCTGTCAGATGATGACGGCGGAGACAAAGTCGAGGCCATCTCTTGGAAGCTCCCCGATTACGAAATAACCTATCATCCTCCTGTCACCGACAAAGATCTTCCGATGGCTAAAGTTTCCATTCTCGGCGGGAAGGAGAATCTCGTTCGTCGCGAGGTATCCCTCACAGAAGATCACGCCGATCAAGAGATGGAGCTCTTCCTCAACGTCTTCCTTCCGGCCCAGAAGGCCCTACAAACACCTGATGCTGAACCCGCCCACGCAGTGATCAATTTCCATACCATCTCAGTGATGGTACTCGAAGCCTTCGTTCAGTATGAGATTGGTGACGAGATGGGACGAGGATATGGCTTCCATGGCGGCAATATCGGCAACCAAGTCCTCCGTCCCAGCCCACCCGCCATTGATGAAGAGCCTACACGCATACGCTCCGCGCAAGACGCTGACGTCGATGAGATCTTCTTCGCGGTCATCGATCGTTGGCGAGCTGGTTTGATCTCCGGCAAGGGCACTCTGAAGCTCATTCGTGGCTGTCAGGAGTTCTGCGACATCGCGCTTGACGTAATTCACTATGTCAAGGAGCATGGCTTGACGCAGCCTGAGCCCAAGAAAAGGAAGGAGAGGAGCGACAAGGGTGTGAAGAGGGGCCCTCAGGGTATTACGAAGGAGTCTCAGTCGAAGGGCAAGGTTACGGGCAAGAGGAAGGCAGAAGCTGGGGAGGTCAAGGCACCGGCGAAGAAGGGCAAGGTGAATGAGCTGACGGGCCGCAAAAAGGCTAAGGATGAGGTCAGGAAGACAAAGCCGAAGCCAAAAGCCAAGACGTCTGGCATTACTGTCATCAAGAAGTGAGCTGACAGATAGATGATGTTTTGCAAGCAGGATTCATGGATGTCTTTCCCGCGGGTTAGTCGTTGGAAGATCCTCGCCCTCTGTTTTCATGTCAAGCCAGGTCCAGGCTAGATAAAGTGCTCACAGAAGCGAATGATAAAAAGAACACAGCATATCATCAACATACTTGTTCATGTATCGTTAAGACTTCATGTCTTGATAGCCGTCTGTGACCGTTGTGAGACAAGTGTGCAACACGCTAATGCCGAGCTTCTGGCAATCCGGCCCATCTCAGGCGCCTCACACTTGGTCTTAGGTATCAAGACTGCTTCTATGTGGTGTATTCGGCGAGGTTGAGGTGGCAAACAACGCGGGATGTTCCAGGTCAGATGGAGATGTGTAACAAACGGCTTACTTGGTAACTTGGGATTTCCGGTGATCGAAAGTTTGCCTTAGCCTGAACAACATCCTCTCGCTTGTGAAAGGTCCAGGCCTGCAAGGTCCAGTGTTGCTCAGATGGAGCGACTAAGTATCTGCGGTGCTCTAGGTGCGTGATTGGTGGCCAAAAACTGGACTGCTATGGTAGTTTGGTATCGATTCTTGGAACTTTGTTTTCAAGATTTGACCTAGAGCTGTGTAGTTACTGTATTTCGACGGGCTCAAGTGTGATAGTGCAGCTTCCTCTGTGTTTCGTGGTGTGCTATAGTTCCTGCTGCAATCAACGAGTCATGCATTTCGTTGTCTCCAATTGGAGCATCAAGAAGCTCGAGAGTAGTGACAAGTTGGCGGCAGCACTCAAATTCAGTGCGAATTTTAGTCATGCTACCAGCTTTGAGGAGACCAAAGTAACAAATGTACAGTGGATGACCGATGAGGCACAGAGGTGTAGAGAGCTTTCGGTGAGTTGGATGCATAGCTGGTCGGAGGCAGCCCCGCCAAACGGAACGCGATCCGCAAATTAACAGCTGAAACGCATTGGAAAAATCGAATTCACTTTCGGCAGTGCCGTTGTCCGACAGGCGATCGGAGATGGGCGCATACTATTTAATTATGAGCACGTTTGGCATGCTGGCTGGTGTATTCACTTGGGCAGCCTAGAAATTAGAGGAAGCAAGACAGCAATTGCACAAGCACGAGTGCCGCTTATGCTGACGAATCAGTCGGTTTTCATTTCGCAAGCACTATTGGCCGTCGAAGGTCGATTCATGTCCGTTTGAATAGACGTGCGGAAGCCAGGTCGATGCTGCGACCCTACGCAAACAGAACCCGGACAGGGTTCTCGAAGCAGAAAACTGCGACAGCTTCAACCATGCTAAAGTACTGCTGTTGCCACCCACAATAGCCAACCCGTACTGTTGAAAGACGTGTCGACCATCTTCCTCTTATGGCCATGTCTCTTGATGCCGCGATGCCGCTGTAGCGGAAAACTCGGCCGCGGCAGTCACGCTGCAAGCGTTGATCATGAGCGAATACATCATAAGATAGTCGAACGGCATGCACTCCGCTTGCTGCGCCTCGTCCAGCGTCGCTCATGGTGCTCATGTGTCATGTACGAGCCCTGATGCAGTCTTTGTACGAACAGCGGGCTGCTGATCATCGCTTAAGAGTGTAAGGGAAAGAAGCCATCCACAGCGCCACCGACAAAGATGCGCGCACTGTCAAAAGGTTCCCCGCAACTTCGAGGAACATGATCTCCCCACCTCCCTCAACTCACTAGGGCAACATCGATTCTGTGATCGAATCCACTCGAGTCAGGACAATGGAACAGATGTCTCTTGGGCTTGGTCTCGAAGGCTCTCATGTTCTCGTCACTGGCGGTGCAGGCCTGATTGGGCGTGTTGTGGTTGATCATTTCATCGCAGCAGGTGCAAAGGTGTCGTCACTGGACATCGTTTACGCTTCGACATCTCAAGATGGCAACAGTCCGTCAAAAACAGCGCAGTCGGATTTCATCTGCGTCCATTGTGACGTGTCCAACGAGGCCGAAGTACAGCAAGCCTTTGCTACCGCTGTCGCTGCACACGGTCTGGTCGATATTGCCATAGCGCTGGCCTCTCTCGATCTCTCCGTACTGGACGCCTCGTCGTTCGCCGATGCATCGTTTGGTCAGCTTCAAAAAGTGCTCGACATCAATATCGTTGGCACATGGCTGACCGCACGCGAATGGGTCCGTGGCTTGCGTCAAGCAAAGAACAACAACACCCTAATGCGACACCCCAACCTAATCATAATCGGGAGTGAAAGCGGCCTGTTTGGCGAGCGGCAACATGCTGATTACAGCCTTGGCAAGAGCGCCGTACAAGATGGACTGCTTAACTCGCTACGAGCTGATGTGCCACGTGAATGGCGCGGCGCTCGCGTCAATGTAATCGCCCCAGGACCGGTTCGAACGAACCGATGGAAACACGAATGCGAGCAGAACCCAGACCAATACTACCTGGAAGCCCAGGCAACAGTAAGTATGCCATCCATGTGCACACCATTGTCTGTTCCATGGTACCGCAACTTGACCGCCAGGATTGTCAAACGTCGCGTGAGCGATCCAAAAATGTGTACGATATAGTATCTGACATGCATAGACTGCGCTCGGAGAACCAATACCAATCAAGGCCGTCGCCATGTCCATACTCTCCCTCGCAAGCCACAATTTCAGTAGTCACATTCACGGTCAGGTTATCGCCGTCGATGGTGGGAAGCAAGGCAAGGTAGTGTGGAGCCGAGACGATGCGCCACAGCCCTATGAGTAGATCTACACAGTACAGGAACTTGCCCACCTTGCGCACACCGGTTCGCATGTCTGCAACCGTTCAGCTCGGCTCCACGTCACCGCTTTTTCCTCACTCAGCTTAAGCTGCAAAGGCAAGAGTGCTGCAGGTCTCAGAGGTACCGTTATTGCTGAGCCGGTGCCGACAGATCTGCTAGCGTTGCACTGTTTCCCCGTCCCAAGGGCCTGGGTGTAAATACAGAAGCGTCTTGCCGTGACGGGCCAGACCCCTAATACCGTCGGCTCTACTATGGTAAACTATACCTTGACTACCACCATCATTTGGAAGAGGGACGGTTTTCGCGCGACAAGCAATGAATCCTTCGGCATCTGTTTTGGGAGTGGTCGTGCAAAGACGTGACTTGCGCGGAGGTGGCATCCGATGGACTCGGATGGAGAATGACGCATTGATCCGCCAAAACCGCTGGTATTTGCTGCTTTCGACTAGGTCTCGATCCAAAGATTGAGCCGGCTTAAAAAAATGCATTTTGCGCCATTGACATGCTACATTTGAATTCGGCCTGTATGAATGAGCCGTACGTTGTTCATGTCTACCATGAAATGCTGGTAAATGGGTTTATGCACCCGCAGGGCTACCTGACTGGACCGGAAAACTAACGGGCGGCGCCTGTCGGGCGACTTGATGCACGGCGAAAGCCCCAGTCCATGCGAACGGACTCAGGCCCGCAGCGAATGACTTGCCGAAGCTCACCAAATCTCCTAGAGGTCAAGGCACGCTTAAGCCGCGGATCCCCTGCCGTATGAGTGATGCTACGCGTTTCCATCTATCCCGCACTTTATACGACCGAGAAAGGCCCTCGGTTCGTTATTACATCTTGCCGCTGCAATGCCGTCAGTCTGAAAGTCTGACGGGCGCCGATATTTTGTGCCTGCCCAGACCAGACGTTGGTCGTCGACAACCTTGCCGCAGTAGCTGCAAAGCTCGTTCCCACCCTCCCGCCGGCATGCCTTCCCCACAGAAAATCCTGCCTCTAGCATTACGAGCGTAGTGCACTCGGTCTCTCTTTCACCTCCATCACTGACTCGCTACTTTGGCGATTTTAGGGCTGGGTGCCCACTTGCCTTGCTCGTCCTCGCCCTGGAATGGTTCGCCTTCTACAAACACCATCCCTTGATGAGCATCGCCGTTATGTCGTCCAATTTCCGGGCTCTCCAACCAGCACCAATGGATCAAGAGCCAAAACCACAACCTCAGTCACGGCCCATCTTGACGTCGAAACCTAAGCGTACAGTAACACTCGGTGCTTGTGTTGCATGCAGGAAACGAAAATCAAAATGCGATGGCAACCGCCCAGTATGCACATGCTGCTCGCAAAAGGACACAGAGTGCATCTACGAACTCGGCCCCAACGAGAAGCCATCGCAGGCGATGAAACGAAAGAACGAAGAGATGCAAGGCGAGCTGTCCAATCTCCGTCAGCTGTATGATTTCCTTCGGCTACGCCCCGAGCACGAGGCTATGGAGATTTTTAAGCGCATCAGATCAAACTCTCCAGATGTGCCACCATCCCAACGCATTCAGGAATTGGCAGACTTCGTACGCCATGGGGATTTGCTTACTCAGCAGCCGCTACGAACACCACCTGGAAGTAACATCGAGCGCGACCCACTACACTCAGTTACACTTCCTCCGCTTCGCCAAGCTTTGGATTCTCCTGGAAGCTTTGAGTCTTACAGCCTGCCCTATCCAGGTATCTACCCCATGGGCTTCGATGGCCCGGCCCCTCAACGACGAAGACACACCCAAGATCTGTCAGCTCGGTAAGCAACGTGCGTCCAGCACAGGGAGCGATTTTGACCAACCGCAGCACAGATAGTCAAAGCTCTCTGCCGCGGCCGACATCAATCGAGGCTATTCTCCACACACCCTCCACTGCAGCTGCAGATGACCTAGCTGCAGATCAGCGGCTGAGTTACGTTGCCGAGTGGACCCAGGTTTCGGATGACGTAGGCTTTCTAGCTCACCTTGTTATGACTTGGACCGAGAGGGAATACGTTTACTACCACTTCCTGGAGCGAGATGCTTTCCTTGCAGATCTTTCATCGCACCGCCATGACTTTTGCTCTGAACTTCTAGTGAATGTCTTACTTGCATCGGCATGCGTAGGTGCTGGGCAGGAATCGCTCTCGTAACCTTTGCTGACACGTAAATAGTTTCACTCTTCTGCGGTGAAGGATCGCAATAAGCCATTCTCCGAGAACTCGATACAGACTTCGTTTTACAACGAGGCGCGGCGGTTGTGGGACCATGAGGAGGGTAAAGACAGCTTGACGAAGGTACAAGCTGGCATGATTTTCTGTGAGTACTACCATTCAGGACCGCTCCAAACAATACAGCTGAGGATAGTTCGAACACATACTGAGCTGTGCCCTAGATCTGGTTCTTGCCAAATACGGTCGAGACAGAGACGGGCAGAGATTTCTGCTGGAAGCTTGTATTTCTGCCCAAAATCTTGGCTTGTTCGATCATGAGTCGCCACAAAACCAAAGGACACCTACGCACATTTCCGTCGACAGATGGAGGAGAGCTCGAGCGGTGACTGCATGGGCGGTTTACAATTTCCAGCTGTGAGTCAAACTCTGGTTCTCGGATGGCTTTACTAACGATTTTAAAGTTCCATGGCAATCACATACTCGTTCCCCGTGGTTCTCCAGAAGTTGCCTGCAGCGCAGATTCCATACGAAGATAGCGAACGTAAGTGAAGTCGTCCGGCCCTGTTTGCAAGGCTAACGCATCAATCTTAGCCATCTTCCGCTCTGAGTGTGCCCTGCATATCATCCTCTCCGATTGCGTCACTATCATACTAGACAACGAAGACACTGGTCCAGTCGACGCGCAAAGGGCCGACCGAATCGAAGTCTGCTACTCCCGGCTGGAATCTTGGTGGCACTCAAGGCCCTCCACTTTGGACCCCGACAAGCATCCTTCTCAGGTCCACTTGCTTTGCGCGTGAGCCAGTCCTGAGTCTTCACTCCAAGCAACAAACCGCTGACCATGTTCAGGATGCAATACTATGTCAATATCGTCAAGCTGTATCGAACGGTCTTAGATCGCAAATCTTCATGTGAACAGCATACACCTCACACTGACCGCGCGAGATCCGTTCTATCCTCAGCTCTCAAGGAAATTCGGCGTCTAGTTCTACTACACGATACACATCATGGCTGGTCAAATGCGATCACGTTCGTGATACACGGCATCACTGTGGCAAGTTTCGGCACCCTCGACGAGATGGCGCACAGCAAGCCTCTCGTTTCACGGCTCGCTATTGATGAGCGGTACCAGGGTCTTGTTACCTGTCTGCGTGCTCTCACCGTGCTACTCAGCTATAGCTACTACGCTCAGCCTGTCTTCAGGCTCTTGACTCAGAAGTGCGTAGCCCTAGGCGTTCGGTTGCCCTCGGAGGTGCAAGGGGCCCTCGATTATTGCACAAGCGAAGAATGGACAAAAAAGGCAGCCGAACTTGTCAGCAGTCAGTTCATCGCAGACAGATCTACTGCTAAAGACACGGAGACAATGAGAATGGACGCTGTTATTTCCAGGTGGGAGAGCCTGAGTCTCGAAGACAAGCAGGCTTGGGCGTCACGTGAAAGAAAAGAAAACGCGGATCTCTGAGCTTTCGGTTTCATCTTTGGAGTTCCAAGGTCGCACGCGAGAGCTTGCTCGCATTTTTACGATACCCTGTTTCACGAACTTAGAGATACCCATAGATCTCAGAAGAATCTGCTGTGATGTTCTCAGTTTGCTTCGCAGCCCACTGCCTGTGGCTTCAAGTATTTGATATCGCGACATTTCACGGAATGCATTCCGCTTCCAGAACATCCTATTCCAGAGTGACATATTGACCCACTTCCCTACTATGATACCTCGCATCGAGCCTCATCTTTACCAATCTGTACCGTCACCTCACAATCGGGCCTATCAACCTTGGCCTTGTTTGCAACTTCCGTCAGCACTCCGCCGGTACGGCTCCACAGGAGGATCGTAGGCCCTGAACCGGAGCACTTCTTCCGCCAACCAATAGCATCTGTATCGACGCTTGCGACTCATGGGCGCTCGGAACGCCTTCCTCAGGTCTGCAGAATCCGTCATGCGCTTGCTTGCTCATGTGCGTGCGGTGTGTCCGCTCGCAGCACCCTAACATCGTGCGCTCCACCATCTATGCACCCAAGCGCAGTAACCTCGCCGATCTGCTAATCTTGCCCTGACGCCTGGCGCCTGGCGTACTGTAAATGGTCAAGGCTGATAAAGGATGATTCGATGCGAATAAAGTATGCTTCTTTTAAGGACAGGTATAGTTTTTCCTTAATGAGCAACCAAGATAGTTTCTATATAAATCATTACTTACAAAATCTTAGATAGAAGACTACAGAGACTAAACAAAATGTATAGATAGGGTTCAAACACTGTTACTAATACCTCCTAGGATAAGCGCTTTGTAGCAAAGCCTGCTACGGCCTAGTGCTGTACATGAAACTCTCAAAATATGAAAAGTACAATAAAGCACGACTGTCGTCCTGAATCGCCCGAGCGCAACGCCCATCCCTAGCTGCCAGGGCACTACGGTACGGAAGCCAGACCCTTGCTGCGGAAACATCGGGGCCGGAACCTGGCGGCTGCAAAGCCGCCGTCGTTGCTGAACGCCGTCATTTCCTCTTCATATTTTGATTAGAAGGATGAAAGCAGTTAGAGAGCCATGAACGAATCGCAATAACTTCCGCTGCAGAGAAGCAAGGGGCAAATGCGAGTCAACAAGGAAAGACTGAGCCCCGCCGCTTTAAGCTCCTGCTCTGACAGCAGGGAACAGAACTGGAGCAAGGGGCTCGAGCTCGAGCCGGGAAGAAGTTTGCGGCTCCGTGTGGGGCAATAGACGATGTTTTCATGCGGATTCTGAACGGTGAGGATCGGGAAGGGATTTCCCTTCACTACGCTTGAGAATAGCGGTTCCACGTGCGGCAGAATGTAAATGTCGCTTGCGGCTGCCGACTTGTCGGGTGAGGTACTAATGTTGTATCACTCGAAGGGCTGGGACAACGGTAAGCATGCCAGTGTGTTCGTACAACGCACGAGCGGTCTTCGCATCTTCTTGTTGGACGAATCTCCGACGGTGTTAGCGGTCTTACCGGAGTACATGTCACCAATTCCTGTTGGCTGCGATCGTACATTGCATCAGCTGCAGGCCATGGTTCTGACGATTGGTCTACCATAGGTAGCTTCTATGAATTGCACTGCAATCGGGAGCGTTACGCTGCTGCATGCTCCTCCTCATCACCTCCAATGATCTGGGTTCTACAACTTCGCAAGTAGCCGGTGCTCCCTGATGATGTTCTTACCATCCTGACTGCGTTTTGTGACCTTGACAACTGGCATCGGCCCCTTACGAACGCTTTGCCCTTGCGGCACAGCTTGCGGAGGGGGTGCGTCCTTCACCCAAAACATCATCTGCACGTCGCCATCACTACTCATCCAAAGAGTGACCTGATAGATATACTTGTTGCCGCCGAGCTGAGTCTTGTGCTGCACAACTTTGACCGAGTTAGTTGGGTATCGCCGAGACGATGCAAGCTTGCATGAGACTTACGAAAGTATCCTGCAGCGATGCCATTGGGAGATCCGAGCATGGCTGCTCCCTCATTTGTCGCAGTGTCGAAAACAAGTCCCGGCCACTTGGGAAGACGAGAATGACGGACGTCTCCATCCGGAACTTGGTAGGTCTTCAAGGCCATGTTGACAAGTCTCAAAGTGTCCTCGTTGACGGCATCGTGTACGTGGAATTTCTGGATGTTATCCAGATCCGCGTCGTTTTCGTGAGCACGCTTCCAGAAGGCCCAGCTACAATGTTTAGCAACGCAGCCAGTTAAAAAAAATCGAATAAGCTGAACTTACGAGATATCCGAAACCCGGTTGAGCGCTGGCAACTCACTGGCAGAGACCTCTTCAACGCCCCAGAGTAGCATAGCACTTTGTTCCGCAGATCTAACGTTGAAGAACGTGAGCACTCCATCGTGGACGTTGACACCCATTTGCATAATGGCATCAGTCATCTAGGTGACCAAGGTCAGTCATCGTCAACGAGTATGGTCCGTTGCTTACCCGATAGGTCTTCTTTTCGACCTCATACGTTTGCTCTCTGACCTTTCCGCGTGGTCCTCCTTTGCTGTGATGAGCCTGGTAGCACCGATTTTTTCCATCTTTCGTCCTTTCTTTGAACTTCGTGTCGATACCCATTGCTCTGAACTCCATCTCTGTACTTGAGAAATCGCAGTACACTGTAGCACCTTTGGGTTGCATATATCCCCAGAGCTTCAGCTCCCCTTCCATGGTCCCCTCCCAGGGACTATCGATTGGACCCAAAAGGTTCTTTGCGGTTTCCTCATCCTGTAGAGAGGCCTTCGTAATCTTCTGGCCTCGACATTTGCAGGTTTCCCATAGCGTGTCATCGTCAGGCTTTGGCTTGGCAGCTATAGCTGCTTTTTCTTCGAGCGCGGATGGAGAGCCTTTGCTGGATGAGTTCTTCGAGGGTCGCAGAGCAAAACCGTTAGGGTCAAGGCTCCGCCTTCGATGCTCTGGCAACTCTTCTGAACTGTCGTCTTCAACGTACATGATCATCGATGGTCCAAGAGAAGGCCATGACGGGGTAAAGACCCGGATTAAAGACACATACTTGTTGGCCCCAATCTCATCCTTGTGTTGGGCCAAGAAGTAACCGGCGGCAAGGCCGTTGGGCGAACCCAGCAATGCTTTGCCTGTATCCTCGTCGGTGTAGAAGTCCAGCCCCGGCCACATTGGCACGACATCAAAACCGGTGGGTGACCCATCATATCCCACGTGAAGTTCCATAGCCCTGTCGATCAAGGTTTCCGTATCCTCATTGATAACGTCGTGAACGATGAAATAGTTGATGTCTCCCAGCTTTCGCTCATTCGCCGGTCGGTTCATCCATGCCCTGTTCCAAAAGCCCCAAGATATGTCTGAGACGGCTTTGAGCTTCGGCAGTTCTTCAGCTGTTGGGACATGGGGTCTCCAAGAGATCTCGGCCGCCCGAACGGCAGAAACGACGTCGAGGAAAAAGACGGCTCCACTAACGATGTTGACACCGATACGGGTGTGAGCGTTGGTCATCTAGAGATAGCAAATCAGTAAGATTGCCCAAGCTGAAGCTGCCAGGAAAGGTTTGTGTCACTTACTCGGTACTTTCGTCCATCTGTGGGTGTGTAGGTTTGGTCACCTGTCGTGCCAGGTCTAAGATTGTGCTGCACTTCGTAGCATACAGCATCTCCGACTCTGATTTTTTCTTTGTTTAACTCCTCCTCAATTTCATCCCAGCCGCACTCAGACGAGACATCTACCTCACGATAGCCCCACTCCCGCAGTTCGCTTTCCATGGTACCCTTCCACGGCGTATCCATGGGAGTTACGAACCTAGTTGCTTCATTCTTGTTAGCCATGCAACCCCTAAGGAGCTTCTCTCCGCGACATAGATATTTGAGCCAGACCTCTTCTACCCAGTCCTTTTCGTCATCGTTTGTAGCTGACACGAGATCATCAGTGACCAGCAGAAGGTCACGGTGGGTGTAATCTTGCTCTTGTCTGACGTTTCGTTTTGATATCAGGGCCGGATTACTCTCTTCCTGCGAAGTTGTTGGCGTATCCTCGACATAGTAAATGATCGTTGGCTCTTTCATGTCGGTATGCTGGTCCGGACGGAACACGGTAACCTTGCTCACATACTTATTAAGCCCGATCTCTTGCTTGTGTTGAGACAAAAAGTATGCAGTGGTCATGCCAACTTGGGATCCTGTTGTGGAATTAGCGCGAGGCCAGAGGAAAGGTCTCGGACGTTCTCACCTAGTAGTGCCTTTCCAGGTGGTGTATCAATCCCAAAAGTAATGCCGGGCCACTCAGGGATTGCATCATGTCGCTCATCGCCGTCGGGAACCTCGTAAGTCTTCAACGCCTGATCGATCAAGCGTTCGGTAACTTGGTTGATGACCTGCGTAACAACGAACTTCGTAATGTTTCCTAGATTTGAGCCGCCGTGAGCTTGATACCAGAAGCCCCATGCAAGGTCAGAGATTTGCCTCATTTCAGGCAGTTGATCTTTAGGAACCGGATCGACGCCCCACAATAGTGCTGCTGTGCGTGGTGCGGATGCAACATCGATGAGGAACAAAGCTCCTGCCTCAACATTGATACCGAAAGTACCATGCGCGCCGGTAGCCTGCAGATTGTCAGCAAGGTGCGAAATATTTGATTCAGGCAGACTTACACGATAGTCCTTCTCACCGACCTTGTACTTCTGGTCTTTGATCTCTTCGTCGTGCTCCGGATCGTAATGCTGTGTACGGAAGCAATCACTATCTTCGAGACCAAGCGCCTCCAGCGCCCTTGTGATATCGTAGTAGGAGCCTTCGAAATCGCAGTCAGGATCTTCGCTGTCGAAGTAACCCCACTTCTTCCGCTCAGCCTCGAGACTGCCAGACCACTGCGTCCCAATTGGTAGCGCGATCGCTTCTGCTTTGCCCTTGTCGAGTTTCGAAGCCTGAGTGAGCTTTTCACCCCGGCAAACGTGTCGGTCCCATTCCAAGTTTGGTTCCGCGGCTGGCGCATCTGGGATTGGACCTGTCGGGGGCGAAGGTGGATTCGGTTTCGGGCGTTTCGGTGGAGGATCGGCGCGGGGAGCCAGCTGGATACTTTCAGAGTCGCTCGTGATGGCAGGCGGGACACCTAAGACTTTGATGAGGGTGGTGATGTTTGTTGCTGTGTATCGCTGCGGGAAGGAGGTCACGACTCTGCACCCCGTGAGCGCAAGCAGCAGCGCGGAGGCGGCCACGCCCCAGATCTTCATGTCGAGGTAGCAGTTGGTAGTACTAAGTTGTAGTGAGCTGCAGAAGGGTTGGAACGGACTCCGTTTATATGGCGGCGTGCGCAGACGCGTCACATCATTGGTGTGGTCAGCAATAGAGGTGAAAGATGGGCATCGACTTTACCAGTCCGGCTCCACTCAGAATCTGGACTGCTCGAGCTTTCACTTTCATCTTGCCGCTCCCGGCTCTTAATTGTCTGGTATCATAACCGATTTGACTGATATCAGCTAGACCAGTCGACCATTGGTACGTCTTGAGCTTACAGATGCTATTCTTAGACTATTCTTAGATTATGTAGCCGATGGTCGATGAAGCTCATTAACAATGTAGAGCTCCAGTAAACACTAAGCCTCAGGGGTTTCCAATCTTCGATGATCAGTCCATAGTATTTCTTGTTACTCGACTGAGATTCAGCCTCAAAGACTTAAAGTTTTTCAACAAGCCGCCGTGATACCCAGTTCTAAAACACATAATTACATCCCCTTCGGCCAGGACATCAAGAGCTCAGACAGGCTATGCAGCCATCCTCAATAACACATCCTGCGCAACCATGACCCAAGGGCACTAGCAATCACCTGTACCAAACTCATTCGATACTTTCCCTCCTTCAGGCCGCGATAAATTCGATGGACTCGGTGCTTCCGTACATGCTTTCAACAAAACGGTCGGGGCTGAAGACTCATACTGAAGCGAAAAGGTCACGATCGCGAGGTGTTTCTCAAAGGGCTTGAAGTGCCATCGTGCCCTTGAGGTTACGGTGCTCCAGAAGATTTCGTTTCCAAGGTTGCGTTCAGCTCGTGAGGGAGAATGACTGTGATTGCAGGGAGCCAAAAGAGAACCTCGAGCTACAGGACACCAATCAGCTTTCGGAGATGCTTGGACTTGCTTCAAGCCAGGAAGCTTTCAAGGAGTATATTTGAGCCATGCTATTGAAGCTGTAGGGGTCTGTTACTTCCGCAGATATCGTCAATGTTTACTTGCGCTCCCTCGGGCCATCTGAACACAAATTAAGGCATTAGAGTACGTCCTATCAACACTAGCATCAGAAACCATGCTACACAAATAAGCGAGTTGATCACGTTTGTATCTCACCTTTCTCAATTGCCGTTACCGAAGCAGTGCAACCAACAGTAGCTCAAAAGACGGTGTAGTAGCCTTTCATCCCGCTCAAACGTATCCTAATTTTTCCATTACCTCAACCAGCACTATGTGGACACATCCGATATACTTTGTACATATGTCCCAAGTTGTACACGCTTATCTTGTCAAGTACTCAGGGTGGTTCTTTGAGAAATGGGGAATGTTTCGACGATCAGTACTAGACGTGGGACACAGACTTCGCACGATATCTCCTGACTCTCGTGGAAGCTTGCAATCAGCATGAGGATTTCCTGAGTGCCATGACAACTACCAACTGAAATCAGAGGCACTCCGATACTCTAGTCGTGGAGGCGACCGTGGCTTTCGGTACGTGTTTACGATGGACTTTACGAAAATTAGGCTACGGCGGTATCACGCAAAGGTGCGACTTGGTGGAGATAGGCTTGTCCAAGTGCAGCTGCAAAATCAGTCGATCATTTCTGGTGTTGGAAGTCGGTCATGATATAATCGCTCAACGAAGCCAAACTGTCAACCAAGTCTGATCTCTTCATGCTTCTCCTACAGGCTTCGACAGATGTCAGGGCTGCCGAATAAGCGGTTTTGGTGCTCGTCTTCTAGGCGGTGGACCAGGCACCTTTCAGAGCTTGAACACTTCTGCCCCTTGGTGCTCTCTCTCATCCCAGAGCTTGACATAGGCGAAAAGAGCTGGTATATGAGTGACATTGGGAACGCCAATAGGTGATACTTCACCTTCGACGTGCCCCTGTCCAGTGCAATGATTTGATAATGCTAAAATTTTGCTATCTGCAGTACGAAGCTAGCACTCTCAACGCTGGATAGTAGAACGATAATCCGCTAGGTACGTCGGTCCGATGTTTTGGGCCCATGGCAGATGCGTGTCGTGCCATAAAAGGCCCGGAACATATCTAGGTACCTAGTTTGGAACGTAGATTCTCGTAGCAGGCATCTCATCAGGCTGCGACTGGAAATATACCATCGAGTACCGACCCCGAGAATGGTGACGCCCTGATTCGAAACCTGGCTGACTAGGATCCTCGAAGAATCTGGTGTACAGCCGGGCTGATGTTTGATAGGCTAGACGAGCTGTACCAGTTCAGGAGCTTTCTTGGTGACGATTTACTCGAGCTATCGCCTATTCGAAAGGTTACCTACCGTATAGTTGCATTCAACGCACGATATAAACATATTTTCCGACACCATTCGTCTTTCCGATCGTCCAGAAACCGACGTCTGGATCAACATCACGGGTACCTGATCATTCGTTACAAAGTACGAGACTCAGCGGCGGCTGTTGTTGATGGGGTGTCGCTCTGCTGTCGCTGGACCAACATTGATGGAGCTTAACATTTTGCAACGAAACTTCTTGTGCTACAAATGCTTACCTGACTTACAGGTGCTCCCAAGTCTTAATGTATGTGGTATGGCTGAAATCATCAACCGTACAGAGATTAGCGGATCATCAGCACCACAACGCAGGGATGACCTCGGGACACGGTCATTATAGCTCGAGTGGAAGATATCGAGCGATTCAGCAGTAGCTTTCACCGAATTGGATCTGAGGTGGTTAGGTTTTCTCGTGTACCATTCCCCACGGCTTAAGTGCGAGCTGACCATGTGCAGAAATTGGTACCTGCTGGACAATCACAGGCGATGCTAACCATTTTTAAGGGCGCTATCCAATGACTCGGATTGCGAAATCGTGAGAAAACTTCATCACTTTAGTTGTGTTGTCCTCGTGGGCAGGTAGATGACCTGAGAAGACAGCAAACCACCGGGGCGGGGATCCGCAACCGAATTTCCCAACCTCGCCCTCGTGGCTCTCTCTTCTCCTTCCTGTCGCGCATCTATGATATAGGGCTGTTGTAGAGGGACCCAACAGCAATCTCAATCCAACGGTGCACTCTGTTTTGCTTTCGTCGATTTTGTTTATCCACAGCCTTCCCGTCTGACTCATCTTTCAACGAGCTCGAGTCTGTGGCAGGAGTCTTGTCAGCGTCGTTGTCTCCGGAGTCTCCGAGCTCTGGCGTCGCCTCCGCCGTATGTTCGTGCTGTTTGGGGTTCTCTTTCTTCCCTACTGCTTATCAGCCTTGTTTTCGTCATGCAGAGTTACATCGACGTACTCTGCTTCGCATCCCAGCCCATCGTCATCTTACTCTTCAGTTGTTGCATCATCTTGATTTTTGCAGTGCGAATTTAAGATATATCACTTCATGGACTAGACCTTACGCTGATACTGAGCCCAATATGTAAAGTGTAAGTGAAGCTGTTGAGTTGTGGTCATGCCAACCCCGCCCGCAGGACGTGAATGAGGCTGAGTGCATACGGCTGACTGCCCAGATTGGCCTGCAACAAATCACGAAAACTCGCCAAGCCCACATAGCTGGAGCGGCACCATTGCTCCTTACAGTAAGGGAAATGGGAATCGACAAGAGCAGCGCTTTTCTGCTGCTCCGTTGCCGGGTCATGCGCCTCACTTCGCCGCGCTCGATGCCTCCAGAACTATCACGATTACGGTACAGTTGTCGGAACCTCTCGCTTTGCCAGCCCTACGAGCGAGTTCGGATGCTATCCATTCTGCTGATCGACCTTGCGTCTTCCAATCGGTTGCGGTACGAGCCGCCAGTTCGGCGTCCTTTTCTTCCCCTATGCCGTCGGTGGAAATGAAGACTAGGCTTTCTCCCTCGAGGTGCCGCACGTCAAAGTGTGCTTTGTTGATGATAAGGTCGGCCGATGCCTTCCCACCAGGCTTGAGCCCTGTCTCGACACCGTCCAAGTCTGTCAAGTTATGAGCAGCAAGGTTGTTGACTCTCGGTAGCTTCAGCTCGGTGTCACCGATAGCGCGGGTCATTGCAAGAGCACCTGAAAAGGGATGTTAGTCCACCGAATACAGCTTTCAAAGTTGTAGTGAAACATTTCCGAGGAGTGGACATACCGACTCGTGCTGTGCCCGTGTCATACTTCACCTCCCCTCCAGCATCTTCGATCCTCTTCTTCTCCGCTGGGTTGTCTGGGCTATGCGGTACTGAGAGTCGCCTTACGCTCCATTCGTTCTTACCCTTAGCAAGGTGATGGGCTCTCAAGCTATGGTCCAGCTTGTTGAGCTTGTTCTCGTCCTTCTTGTTACGTCTCGCACGTTCAGCGAAGATCACGTGAGAGTCGCCCAAGTCTGCCTCGACTAGGATCTTCTGCTGCACATCGATGACAACAAGAGCGAGAGTCGAACCATCTCTCCAGTTGTGCTCATCAGCAATCACATCTTCTCGATCAAGGGCCTCTTGAATAGCTGATTTGTAAGTCTCTATTGAGTGTGATGAACTGTTCTTGGATAGCGCATCATCGATGAAGCTCGCCAGGTTCTTTCGCAGGTGATCAGATGCAGTTGCGCCTGCGCTATGACGGAGGTCAGCAATGGCCTAGATCTCAGAGGGGAAGACCGCACTGTCCGTCGAAAACAGCGTACAGCGCGATGTTCTTGTTGGAATTCAGGCAACCAGGCGGCAGCGCGATGTATCGGTCCTCCTGGTTCGGACGCTCCCCTTGGATCTGCAGGGAATAGTTAGCGAGTTCCCACAAGCCGAAGCCTCCGCGAAATCCTACAGAACGTACCACTGACACGCCAGTCTCCTTGATGGTAACCAGGCTCACATCTGGCGATGACTGCATTGCACATCTACCCTTGTCCAGCGATTTTCTAATCCTGTGCATCATAACTGCGATGTGGTGTTGATGGTCAATGCGAAAGAATGGCGCGTGCTGTTTGTGAGGAGCATCGGGGATTCAGGATGACGACGCCATGGCGTGCAGAATCTGGAAAATCAACTTTACCCACCCAGTCAGTCTACGACGCTTGCTGTTCAGCGCGTAAACAAACACCGAAACAGCAACTGCGAAGCCCCCATATTTGCGGCATTGACAATCGAGTCAACTGCGAAACATCCTGGTCCTGGTGCTCGCTGTCGCGCCTGACGAAAACATTCAATAAAACCGCAATTCGATCGCTAGCCTCTCGTGACGCAAAGAGCATCAACTGTGACAGCAGAAACATCCTACTTGGTAAGCGGTCTCTGCTCACTCAAAAGGCGCACAGATCCAGTTCGGTGGCCTCCGATTCTAGTATGGGTCAGGGACTGGCATGTTGAGTTCTAGGGTGCAATGGCCATAATGTCGCAGTAGCTCGCGCTATCACCGAGCTTCGGACTGCACAGTGGGTGTTGGCCAGTCTGTGAAGAACCCTCACCAGCGACGCGGTCCGTGTCCATGTTCCTATTTCATGGTCTGTAGACTGTATTTGCAGAGATTCTGATTAGGTCGTTGCGCCTTTGTCCTCGCGGTCTAGTTTCGCACGGCATTCTGTTTCACGAACTGAGCGCCCCAATCGTGGCGCCTCTCCGGTAACCGACGTGAGGGCTGACCGCTACTTGTTTCGCTGGTATGGTGGTGGGCGGCCGATGCCGTTTGGCGATATTAGGGACGTTTAATGCACCATCCATCTTTCGAAGGCTGTTATGCACAAGGTCGGTTGGCGATAAGGTAAGGTCAAGGTCGTACTTGCCTGTGGGCAGCACAAGACCACAAGCCCAGCCTCTTTCTGCGTTGCATGCTGACCGCTGACTGTGTGTTTGTCGTGCTTCGGTGCATATCGTTGCACTTCTGCTCCGGTTAAAGACCTTGACGCCTCATATATTGCGAGCAGTGTGCTGAGGTGAGCAAGCAGGTGTCTAAAATTGTTACAGAAGGCGCGTTAGCGTCAGAAGTACCACAGTGCTGGGACACTGAACGGTCAGGGATGTCCCAGGGATGCTCTGGTGTTTGGGTCGCGAACACGAACACGGTATTGCCTGAACGACGAAAACCTCTGTCAGGCTGTCATCGTCGCAAGACATTTCGCAGGTGAACTTCTGGAAGTCGCAGACAACTTGATTGCGCAGTGCTTAATGCAGAGCCTTCTTATGCGCGCGGATCACGATCTGGCGGGTTTGCGAATGGCGAGACTACGCGCTACCCCAGCTCTTGGCCGTTGACAGACGGTTTCTTGGGTTGTCCGCTGGCGGCGATGTTTCCCCGCATTTGGTACACCCTTGGAACCCCGTCAGATCAAACGCCGCCCATGCTCGCCGAGCTCGAGCCTGGTGAAAGTGTCTTCTCATTCGGTGCCTGACCGCTCTTTACGCGAACAACCAAAGAAAGCCTCGAAGTTGCTTGTGCGAAACGTGGAATTCTCGGTCAGCGTGAGCCGTGACCACTGCTCAGCCCAGCACCAGCATAATCGCTCGGGCCTTTACACGCGGCGGTGGCGGACGCCGTTCATTGAGAAACCAATAGCAACCCAATCACGAACAGGCGTGCCCGAGGTCAGACCAGGGAAACCCTTACTGATGGCATGTGTCTTGCATAAACCTTCAAACGTCTCCGATGTCATACACCGCGTATATTAGCGACCGGTCCTAACTCAGCCTGCCTGTCTCCGATCTTGACATATGCACTCCATGTAGCCAGCGGTTCACCCGCGCACCGATCCATTCGTTTGGAAACATTGCGCCATCTGTGGCAATGGCGGTGGATCCTCTCTCATCAATTCCTATGTGGGTATGCCTCCTACTGTCCGTCGCACTGATCGCTGTCCGGATCGGCTTTCGGTTATGGAGGAAGCAGCGCCTCATACGCGGTGACTATTGGTGCTTGTTAGCTGCGCTGTTCACGATCGCGCGACTTGTCGCCAATTATTATCTACTAGTATACGGATCCACGAGAGGTACGTTGTCGGTCTGGTTGTCGAAGAGCGCGATTTGACCTGACTTTAGTACTCACGACAGAGCGCCGTCTCCAGCTACTTGAGCCTGGACACGAGGCTTCAGCATCTGAGATCATAATAGGAAGCAAGCTGGTCTTGGCGACAAGAACCATGTTGACATGCTTGTATGTCGAATATGTCAAAGTGTTTGCGTGTGTGCTGACCTGGGATCAGGCTGTGGTGCCTGAAGCTGGCCGTTCTTGACCTAATGGCAAGGATCATATCAAAGATGCCATACGAGCGAAGCATCGTATACGGCTTCTGGACTGTCTTGCTCGCTACATTCGTCGCCTCTATGACCACGGTCTACATCGGCTGCCGGCCGTTTGCGCGACACTGGCAGATATATCCCGATCCTGGAGATTGGTATGTCGCGCTTGGATTCGTTGAGTGGCCTTGAACTGACTGCTGTAGCGTTGTCGGAAATGTATGGCTCTTCACGTATGAGGTTAGCAACATTGCGACCGATTTGATGCTTATGGCCTTGCCGTTCACGCTGATTTGCTCTGTCAATGTGCCCATCACGCAGTAAGCAGTGTTCTCGCGAACAAGCTAACAACAAAGCTGATCACTCTCAGGCGACTCCGTGTTATGGCGCTCTTCAGCATCGGCTTATTCCTCGTAGCGATCAGTATTATCCGCATCATACAAGGGAAAGACTCGCGAGTCCAACGAGGTCACACTCTATGGGCATCACTCGAGATCCTACTCGCTGTAGTGGTCGCTGTTACACCGACCATTTATGCGCTCGCGCACGGCCGTCACGAAGACAGCTCCCTCAATAGAACACATCTGTCCGAATATCCACGAGGGCGCACATTCTCGGAAGGGACTATACCGAACGACAAACACGGCGGAAGTCTATGGACTGAGCTCAATGACGAAACGATGAATAGGCTCGACAGCGCAAGCTCACAGAGAGCGCTGATAGGGACGCGGCA
This sequence comes from Didymella pinodella, assembly GCA_039634465.1. Taxonomy (NCBI): domain Eukaryota; kingdom Fungi; phylum Ascomycota; class Dothideomycetes; order Pleosporales; family Didymellaceae; genus Didymella; species Didymella pinodella. The sequence continues at coordinate 721,028 of CP113351.1, forward strand.
TCAGTCGCTTGATGCAAGGATAGTATGACGTTCATGATTCTCCAATGATACCCTGGTTCCAATACATCTTCAAGGTTTATACCCACTGTCTTTGCGCGCTACCATGTTCTCCAGTTCCAGTTTCGCAACATGCACAGCTCGCCCGACTCGCTCGTACTCGTTGTAAATGCCCTGCATCCACTGCCTGGCCCACTCTGCACCCTGGTGGCTTCTGCCGCCCATGGATTTGTACACGAGTGCAGTGTCAGATGCTAGTACCCAGCCATAATGTGCATCGAGCTCGCGTCGCTTTTCTAGGATCGCCTCAGCGATTGCAATGCCACGTTGCGCGAGCTCCACATCAGCTACGAATGAGATGAGATCCGTATCATTTTGTGGCTTCGTACTGTTCAAAAAGCGATTGCCTGTGGTGTTGGCGTCCTGGATGCTGTCGAGAAATTGTCTGAAGTCTGTCGGAGGAAATGCCTCGACCTCGACAGGTTCCTCGTTTGGTGGGGAATACATGGTCTTGTAGAATCGAGACGTATGCTACCCAATCTTCTAGATCTTCAAGCAGTGATGAACGTGCTAAGGCATCACAAGGATTGAATGAGTCAAGAACGTACGTGAAATCGCTGGCCGTGACAACGCAATCACACCTGGCCACTGCACAGCTTCACCGTCGGTGCGACAACATCCACGGCTATAAACGTCCGCAAACGCCACAATGCAATTAACCAAGCGCTGTTCGCTAACCAGCTCGCATTCCGATCGTGATGCCCACACAAACCCATCAAACATCGCGTCTAACACTGCTAGAGTCCACGTTCTGGGAAGTTTTGCCCGCAAATTACGACAAAATCAAACAGCGCTGGATCAAGATCGCCACGCTGCACGATGAGGCGAAGTCAGGCTTGCTGCCCTCTGATCGTGCAGGCGCTGTGAACTCGCTTAAAGCCGAGCTTGAGATGCTGGAGAAGGATATCAATGAGTATCGGAACGTTGTAAGAGGTATTAATATCACAGATGTGGCCGAGATGTATGTCGTCGCTGGGAAAGCACGGCCTCATGCGCTGCAGGTTGCGAAGGAGGACTTTCAGAACGTGGAAGGAAGCCTGAGGGCTGTGGAAAGTAGGATGCAGGAAGTCAGGGCGGAGCTCGTATACGGATTCGAGAAGCAGGAATGAGCGATCGACAAGCAAAGTGCGCCAACAGATGATAAGCGATCGATGTTATGTGTTATCACACGCAGTGCTACCACTCGTCATTGCGCATGCCCTCTTTAGAGGCAGCCGCTGCCAGCTGACGTCCGTCGCCATTCGCGCCTGCCGTTCTCTCCAGCGTGATCTTCTCGAATATTGCGTCCACCTAAACGCTGCTTACCTACCCACCTCTAATCGAAATATTGCCTTGCGGCGAAACATTCTACACTCCCTTCGCTTGCATTTTCTCAATCACAGCTCCATGTGCTCCTTGAACCCGCAGGTCCACTCATTCTCGGCGGGCAGCTTGGCTGTATTTGGAATGTTGCTGCTCTCCCTGAACTCGACAATCTCGCGCTTTCCCTTGTTGTCCCCGATAACAGCAAACGCAGCATTGGTGAAGTACATGGACCGCTTCGCCAGCTTGTGAAATCCGCCCGCCCAGCCGATCATGTAGACGAAGCCTCCTTTGTCGCCATTCATGTTTGGGATGCCGAGCGTGTTGATGAAGCCATGCTGAAAGGGCGAGAAGCTTTTGCCGAGGGTTTCGTTGAAGCTGTGGTATAGGCTCAATGAGCCTTCGTAGTTGTAGTGCGTGTCGTTGAATGTGAACTTGATGTCTTGTGCGAAAGCCGCATCGCGCACTGTGGACCAGTCGCCGTTTCCGGGGTACGGATAGAAACCGTTGATTTGGCATTCGAGCCAGCTTGAAAGTTGTACGCTGGCGTTCACATTGTTTGATTCTGCCAGTGCACAGGGGTCCTGCACGCTGCTTTGGCCGAGCGTGGATTGGATCTCGTTAACGTCAATGGCAACAGCATTTAGTGTAGTCGTGAAACCACATGCAGCGACTACTGTATACAAGTCAGACGTGCAGAACGAGTATGAGCCACAAACATACGAAGAGAGGAAAGGACGAGCATAGTGAAGGAAGCTATGAGCGGAAACGCTACAGTGCGGCTGTACGAAGACGAGTGTTCCCGCAACGGCCTCTCTGTATACGATACACTCTGAACTACATGAGTGGCTTATATACTCCATGTGTAATGGAGGACCTGGTGAGGGAATGGGTGCCTTGCAGCCGCAGCTGAGGCTGAGCAGCAAGAACAATTGCCTAGCGCGGACGTCAGCGCGGAAATATCAACTAAATGGACCTTTTGCTGTATGCGGCGACTATAAACAGCTTCCAATAGATATTGAGGGAGCCGATCTACTGTTCGTCGATGCCGAAAGATGCATGGTGATGTATGCGATTGGATCTCGGTTGTACGAAGGCGTGGGCCAGGCATCATGATCAGGTTAGCGAGGAGGCCGTCGGCGGTGCTGCAGGAACGGAGGACCTGCAGGTCTAGAGTCAGGAGCCTGCAGGAGCCAAATCTTTGGTGTACCTAGGCAGAGAGTCTGTGAGATCGATTCACGCCTCGCGAAATCTACAGTTTTGAGACAGAAGAGAGGAGAGTTCGAGTCGCGCGAGCGTCAGTCGCAAGGATATAAAGATCTAACCTGATCATCCCTCCATCAAAGCTGAACAGCCCGGCTGGCACAATCGGTAGCGCGTGAGACTCTTAATCTCAAGGTTGTGGGTTCGAGCCCCACGTCGGGCTTTCCTTTTGCTCTCCTTCTTTCTCCTGACCAAATTTTGAGCCGATCAACCTACTGGTTGTGGAGATATTCATGGTTGAAGTTTTTGCTGGTGCGGGTGGGTAAGGGCCAATTCGGGACTAGCGTCGGCCGACCTCCGCTAGCGCAGCCTTGCGACCACGTGCCCACGTGCCCACGTGTGAAATGACGCAGGCATTCCGCAGCGGTAGGAACGAACGCGTCGCGTTGTTGTGGTGACTTAACGAAGGAAGGTCTGAGTAAGTTCGTTGTGGTGGTGAGTGAATGCCTGCAGCTAGGAGAGCCCCAGCGCGCACGATTGTGATTACGCTAGATCACAGGAGCCTCGCAGGCCTGCAGCTATGTGCTTGCTGCCCGTCCTTTGCTGTTGACTCATCAGGTCCATGGCTATCACGATCCTCATTCGCTGGAACAAGTATTCTTTATAGAGATGCCATTGTCTCCTAACGCGCACTGCTGCGACGTGCATGCTCTTTCTTTACTACCGCAGAAATGGCAGATAAGCCACGCCTCAGCGCGAACGCGGTGTTGCCGTTCGCCCCGCCTAGGTCAAACTCTCACCATCTGCCTCCATAACTACACTATCAATGTACCATCCAATAGACATATAGCCGCCAACCTTCGAGATCTATGCTATCGCTGGCAGTGGCGGATTTGATCCTAGTTACCTCACGGCTCGCAGCTCCACACATCCTCATGAAGGACACGCTTTCACCTCAACGGCTGCCGAGGTGAAGTCATATCATCAAAACATCTCGACGAGCCTCTATCGACAGCCACGAGGGTTGTCAGCGAAATGACAACGACAGACTGGCCCAATCGCAGAGTGCCTACCAATTTCAACCTGACTCCACAGCGTCTTATCGTGTCCACCTCATCACAGTCAATGCATCCTCAGGACTACATCAACAAGCAACTGCATGGCAAAGCAAGGGGTCAACCGATCTTGCAATGAATCCATTACGACAAACTGGCAGTTATTGACGAGCCGCAAGTTGGATCACCTTTCACACAAAAGCCACACGAGCGGGGAGGGCCGATGTGCGGAGAACGGGTCCGGGGTACTTGTCACCAACCACAGCACGGGGCGCTTACGGCGTGTGGGTACTTCGTATCTTGCGCTGCATCTTACAGAGTAACTTTCACTACACTTGAGAAAGAAGCCACTAATCATCTAGCCAGGTTCAATCGAGCATCGTGCCTATCCATGACCGTCGTGCCTTATGACGCGCGGGATGTAGTTGCCGCTTTGGTGTAACGCGCCGAGATCAACATTGACCGGCAGGTGCATCCAAGATGCTGGGCATTCCCCGCGGGACAGCCTTGATGGCGACCTTAAGTGAGCGCCTTCCAATCGTTCGCAATCGGTCCTTCGTTTTCAGAACAGCGGTACTCCAACAATGTCGTCTCCCACCACACACGGTGCTATACCAGGCACGCTCCAGCTGATCGATGTCGACTTTACAATTGAGGCACGCCACGCTGGGAATGGAGACATCGTCTTGCAGCCCACACCTTCGAACCACCCAGATGATCCCCTCAATTGGACATCGCGCCGCAAGTTGCTTGCGTTGATCTGTCCGAATCTGTGAGTACATTTAGCACCTCATCTAACCACGCTTACAACGTCCGCAGGTATGTGTGGATGTGCGGCATTGCACAATCGAGCATCTACTCCGTGATCGTCCCTCTCTCCGAAGCGAACGGCGTATCGATTTCCACGTTGAATGAAGGTACTGGCTTTATGTTCCTGCTTATTGGCTGGAGTCAACTTTTCTGGCAACCCTTCGCGCTCACGTACGGAAAGCGCCTTGCCTACCTGATATCTATCCTCGGTGTTACTGGAATCACTCTCTAGAGTCCCTATGTTACGAGTAACGGCGAATGGATCGCACGAAGCATACTACTTGGCTTCTTTGGCGGACCGTACGACGCGTTGCCAGAAGTGTCAATTGCTGACATCTATTTTACGCATCAGAGAGGCACCGGTCTGAGTATCTACGCTTTCTGCGCCCTGGCTAGCAACTACTTCGCACCTATCATCTCTGGCTTCATCTCAGAGCGACAAGGCTGGGAGTGGGTGTTCTACTGGCCCGCGATCTTCACCGGAACTACTTTCGTCTTCTTGTTCTTCTTCCTTGAGGAAACTAACTATGACCGCGTTATAACCGGTACCATCGTTGTACCTGACTGTCAAGGTTCCAACGAGGATTGCACTACCAACAACCCCAAGGCGCAGCCACTGTCAGCCATTCAGACGACCGCGAGCGACGAACTTCGCGTATCAGAGCAGACCAAGACCTTTAAGCAAAAACTATCTCTCTGGAACCCTTCCCAGAACGGCACCATGCTCGGTCATCTACGCAGCATCACTTTCTACCTGACCTGGCCTGTTGTCCTTTACGCCGGCTTCTCTGCCGGCTCTTACCTGATCTGGTTCAATATTCTCAACGCCACAGCATCATTTATCCTCAGCGACACACCGTACTTCTGGAGCGCTGAGGCGGTCGGCTTGAGCTACTTTGCGCCCATGATCGGCTGTGGTATTGGCATGCTTGTTGCGGGTCGCTTCAGTGATTACCTCACTGTGAAACTGGCACGCCGCAACAAAGGTGTGTCGGAGGCTGAGTTCCGTCTGTATCCTTTCGTGATCTGCATGATCATGGTGCCCGCAGCCGCCATTTTGTGGGGCGTTGGTGCAGCGCAGCAGATTCATTGGTTTGGTTTGCTGGTAGCGATGGGCATGTTGGCTTTCACAACGTGTCTCGGCTTCACACTGAGCATCAACTACCTGATCGACAGCTATCCCGGAGTGTGTGGTGATGCAATGGCGGCTACAATCATTATCAGGGATACTATGATGTTTGCTGTTAGCTACGCGTAAGTCATTCGGATCTTTCTACGGAATCAGTCTAACATAGACGCAGGATCACGCCCTGGATCGAAAGCATGGGCTATCAGAATTGTTTCATATCTGCCGCTTTCATTGGCCTAGCATGCGTATCAACATTCCTCATCATGGTCAAATGCGGCAAGAGTCTGCGCAAGCAGAGCGCAGACAAGTACTGGGGCATCGTTGGCGCAGGCGGAGCTCACTAGATACTACACTTCTCAGCATCGCATTGGCCTTTCGCTTCATCCGCTTTACTGGACAGCCTCGCGAACGTTGAGCATTCTGTCACACAATTGCACCAGCGAAGCGAAATGACTGACTGCAATCAGCAGAAATGTCCAACTCGCAGGATTTACCAGGCCGCCTCTACAGGCTGTACATCCCCCGTAAACGACCAGACACCCTGCGAATCAACAGCATGCACAATAACCTTCCGCGGCACGTCCTGTCTCCTCGTCGTCGTCGCAACCGTCGCCGAAGTTCCCTATCAAAGTCAGCACCTTGCCCACTCACTCCAATAGTCCGACATACCTGCACCCTCGCACCCCTCACATTGAAGTACGGATTCCCGACCTCATCCGTGCCGGTCGGATACTGCACAATAACTGAGTACGCAACTGCGCCCTGGACAGCATCCCAGCTCGCCTCAAAACCACCCGCGTCGTTCGCTCTCCTCAACGCAACGCCTCCGACCTTCGCAGGCCGGGCTACACCACCCGCGACACTAATCTGGCCGGTGGTGTACCGGTAGCTAGACGCCGAGCACGCGCTGTTCGCGCTCGCCGTGAACAAGCGCCAGCTCACAGGCGCCTGGCCGCCTTTGCACACATCTGCAAACTCATGAACAGCAGTGAAAGCGCTCTGCCCCGGGAAGCTCGTGAGGAAGTTGTTCCCAAGGTAAGGATAGAACGTATCGCTGACGCCGAAGCTGTTGAAGTCGCGCAGGGGCGCGTGTTCTACTTTACTGCCATCGGTGTAGGTTGCTTCGAAAGCCCATTGGACGCCGACGTAGCGGTCTTTAGTTAGTGAGAGCTGTGCTGCACAGTTACCGAGATCGAAGGCTTTGAAGGCGGAGGGCGCGGCGTTGCTGCCGCATGTGTATGTCCAGGTTGTGGATTGGCGTTTGGACAGCTCGAGGAGTGATGCTGCGGTGCAGGCAGTCGGAGCTAGGAGGGTGAGCACGCTCACAGACAACATGATGGTAATCTTGGAGGGAGTGCAGTGCACCTGATTAGACGGCGAAAGCCCGAGCTATATACACTGTACACGATGAATACGAGGGGGTGGGAAGTCCCATTGTCGATCCCAAAGCTCCCTCAGAAGACGAACACAGCATCCCAACTTCTCCAAGCCAAGGGCACTGTGCTCGAACGATGCCGCGACGACAAGACTTCCAAGCCGGATGTGCAGATCATCTTGGCTGGATGCGGCTCTAGCGAGGGATCTGTCTCGGTTTGCTGCGACACAAGGTCTCTTGGCAATAATGATCAATGGTTCGCGAGCCACGTCGACTATGTAAGCCTGGAGAACGCGATGTGCTCGGCGAGGGAAGATGCGCTGCTGCTGGGAGGCACCGCGTCTTCTCTGCCGATGACGTCACGCTGGCGAATTCCGACGCCTTGGTACGACACCATCAACAGAGGTGAGGAAGTTATTCTCCATGTACGATGGTTTGTATTTCAGGCTTTGATGTCCCAGATACAGATGCCAACATGCTCATTACGCCATGCAGAGCTACTGATACAATTTAATCTTCAACCCGCCACTTTTCACACATCAGTCCAACAACGCCTCTCCGGTCTCAATTCCCAACCTCAGGCTCCCAAAAACTCCCACAGCCCATTCCCCTCCACAAAATCGCCCCAAATAACATTAACCAACCAGACATCATTCCTCGTCTCCCTCAACAGCTTCCCCGTCGCACTCTGAGTGGGGTAAATGCGCTGCCACTCCTTCCAAATACTAAACGCCTCATCCCTCCAACTCCTAAAACTGACAGCCTCGATGATCGTCGGCGTGACGATCTCCTTGCCGGCAAACGTGCCCCACGTGACAGGGTTGACGGCATCTTCGTGGCTGGCTTCAAAGTCGCCCGCGGCGTTGCCAGCGAAATACGTAATCTGCTCGTGAGCGTCGAGACGGGGCTTCAGCTGTGCGAACGCGGTTGACGGTATGAAGAATTCGACAAAGGGCTTCTGGAAGACGTAGCCGTTTTTCGGGCCCCAGCCAAAGACGGGGTCGGTGGAGCGGACGCCGTTGACGGCAGGCTGGGAGGCTACTGTCCACCAGCCTTTTGCGTTGAGAGCGAGGAGTTGGGGGGCGATGGCTTTTGTCTCCTCGCTGAGGGTCTGCTCGCTCCACGGCAGAGCTTCGAGGGTGCCTTCGACGTGACGCTTGAATAGATTGGAAATGTCGTCTTGCGTCACTGGGTGGCCCCAGAGCTTGAGTGCGGATGCGTTAGAGACGTGGAGAGTTGGGCCATAACCGTCGATCTCTCCGAAGGCGGGCGAGCGTGCATCACCCCAGCGACCGTTGGGGAAGTCGTCCCATGTTGCTTCACGGCCGAGGGAGCCTTCGCCCTCTGAAATGGCTAGTGTGTTCGCACGTGTGTTGACGGGTCCGCGAGGGATGCCGGCCTCGGTGTCGGACGTCTCCCAGGACTGGTTAGACTTTGATGCTGACAATTGTTCTCGAATAACTCGGTTGTGCGGGCTTGAGTAGGACGACAGTCGCCGCCGCCCCTTGTTCGACGGCACGCCGTTCGGAGGCTCCAGGTTGATGGCTGGCGTTGTCTCGATCGCGTTCTCATCATCCTCAGAAGGCAATAACCCAATCAGATGTGTGTCCTCCAGAATGTGCGACACAGCCTTCTCGAGGTTCAGCGTGTAGAAATGGAATCCTCGCCGGGCGATGTCTGGCCGTGCCTTGATGTGCTCCACCATCTCGCTCAGGATTTTGACACCGACCTTCTTCACCAGGTCATCATCGGCCTTGACAGCATCTAGCCTCGCCAAGAGATCTGCCGGCAGATGCGCATGGCTCAATTTCGTGGTTCGCCTCAGGATCGAGTAACTCTGGATGGGCATCAAACCGGGGATGATGGGTATTGTCTTGAAGGCGCCACTCTCGTGGTCCCTCAACGACCTCTCAAACTTGTCGTACTTCTCCACATCATAGAAAAGCTGCGTCATGATGAAGTCTGCGCCAGCCTGCGTCTTCTCAACCAGGTACGGTATATCGTAGCTCGGGTTCTGGTGCTCGGGATGGCTCTCGTCCGAGTGGCCCTCAGGGTAGGCAGCGACACCAACACAGAAGTAGTCGCCATACTGCTTCCTAATATACCGGACCAAATCAATCGCCCAGGTGAAGTCCTTATTCGAGTCCTGCTCGGGCGACTTGTCCTCGTCCCTATACTCGTCGCTGCGGGGCGCGTCACCACGCAGGGCGAGAATGTTGCGGATACCGAGCACCTTTGCCTGCTCGAGGGCTTCATCGATGAGGGCGCGGTCCATATTGGTGCACGTCAGGTGCAGACACGTGGTGAGGCCCAGCTGGCGCTGGCATATCTCAGCGAGCTCGAGGGACTTTGTAGCCGTCGACCCGCCAGCGCCCCAAGTGACGGTCACGAAGAGCGGGCGCAGGGCCTGGGACATCCGCTCGAGACGGCTCTGCAGGTTCGCGAAGCCCTGCGCTCCGGTCAGCTTGTGCGGGACGCTCGTGTGCAGCGCGCTGTGGGGCATACCATGGCCGTTTTGGGCGGGAAGAACTCCAGCGAGAAGTAATGGGCGCCATCGGGCAGAGCGTTGATCTTATCCGTGATCTTCTCCATGGCGGCAGTGTGCTAGCTTCGCGGAGAAGGGGTGTTCGTGGGAGGTGCGCAGAGTCATGGCGGCGAATGATGGGATTGTGAACGAGGGCAGAGCTATGGCAGAGAAAGCGCGTGTGGGGCAGCCGCGATCGGCGAGCGGGATCCCGCTGCTTGATCGAGATGCGGGAGCCCCTTCTACCAGACAGCTCCGCTTGCACACGCTTGTTCACTCTGCTGTCCTGCTGCAGGTCGTAGTTATGTGCATGCAGAGGGGTGGTGTGATGGATATCAATGCAGTTTACGGTCCTGAGCTTCACTCAAACGGGTCCCACATCGATGCCCCTCCAAGCCCCTCCTGATCCCTGTCATCCCGCATTGCGGCTTCAGACCCCAAGGTTCCTGACGTGCTGATTGATTTGGATTGTGACTGCCTGTATGATAGTCTCGAAGATACAGTCTTTTCAATTCAAAGGCAGTAGAGTTCAGCCTGGTGCATACAGACGATAGAGAGTAAACATTCCCATCATTGTCACCAGAATTGATTGCTGTATCGCCATCTCCTGCACATCGACAATTGCAACAATCCATTCGAAGACCTGCATTACCACAACAACGACTGTACACACACCTACAGGTCAACACCGACCTGACCCGGATTTCTCGGTGCGGGGTCCCGAGAGCCTCAAGCCGGCGCGATGTGACGAACATACGGGTATATATCATGCATATCCAGTCTGAAGCCTCACTCCCTAGAATACCCCGGCCAGCTCGATCAGTTCATGCCATTTGCCCAATACGACTACGACACCTCTTGAAAACACCGCAAACGCGTGATTCCCGTCCACAATGCCATTACCGCCCAGGATAGACGTGCACTCACACTTCCTCCCGCCCTTCTACCGCGAAGCACTATCCAATAACGGCCACTCCCATCCCGACGGCATGCCCGCCATCCCCGCGTGGTCCAAGGACACCCACCTCGAAATGATGGCCACCGCCAACGTCACAAAATCCATCCTCTCCATCTCCTCGCCGGGAGTGCACATCACGCCCAACGCCTCGCTCACGCGGGCCTTGACGCGGGAATGCAACGCCTACGCCGCGTCCCTGGCACGCGAGGAGCCGCAGAAGTTTGGATTCTGGGCTGCACTGCCGCTGCCAGATGTAGACGCGAGTCTGGAGGAGGTGGAGAGAGCGATGGGGGAGGGGTGTGAGGGGTTTGGGCTGATGACGAATTACGCTGGGATATACATTGGGGATGCTAGATTCGATCGTGTGTTTGCCAGGTTGAATGAATTGGGGGCGACGGTGTTTATCCATCCGACGAAGCCGTGCACGCACATCGGGCAGGATGGAGGCGGCCACGGAGATGGAATGGGGGACGGAGAAGCTGTGAGGGAGGAGAAAGTAGATGCCACGCCCTTTGGCTCGCAGTACCCAGTGCCCATCTTCGAGTTCTTCTTCGACACTGCGCGCGCGGTCGTGAATCTCTTCGCTTCGGGGACGGTCGATGTATGTCCCAACGTAACGTTCATCATCCCGCATGCCGGCGGCGCCCTGCCACCTCTTCTCACTCGATTCATCCAATTTTCGTCTGTCGTGCCTGGCGGCCGGCGCTTGGACGCGGCGAAAGTGCGTGCCCAGCTAGACTCACAGTTCTACTTTGATCTGGCGGGATTTGTTTTCGATGGTGACGAGGGTGGGCAGGGACAGTTGAAGGCGCTCGTGGAGGGGTTTGACATTGGCTGGGAGAGGTTGCTGTATGGAAGTGATTTCCCGTTTACGCAGACGCGGTTCGTGGAAAAGTTTGCTGAGAGGATGAGGGATGGGTTGGAGTGTTTGTTTGATGAGGAGCAAAGGGCGATGGTGTATGAGGGGAATGCGAGGAAGTTGCTGGAAAGGAATAAAAGTACGAAAGGTGCGAGCCTGTAATGATAGGTTATAACTTTGGAAAGAAGAGGGATAAGAATGGTCTAATAATACTACATGAATTTAAATATACTTGTACGGGTTCATGATACCCTTCTGTGATGGAATTAGCGATTGCCAATGCTGTCAAAGTACGTCCACTTACGGGATCGTAGAGATCTTTGATTTGCTTCATCAGCTTCATCATAGTCTCGTTCTTGCTGTAGCTGACGTATGGCTTCTTGGTCACACCGAGGCCATGCTCGGCACTGATACTGCCGTTCCTCTTCTGGACCCATTCGTACACAAAGGGCTCGAGCTGCTTCTCCACAGCCTTGTCGAACCTTCGTGTGGGGATGTTCAAGTGCAGGTTAGCATCACCCATGTGGCCGTAGCCAACGACGTCGACAACGGGGTAGTCGGGCCCATCGCCGACGAGTCCGGCTTCCGTCAGACGGTCCCTGGTGTCGTTGACGATGTCGTAGAGCTCTGAGATGGGGATTGACAGATCATACTTGTAGACACCGCCCTCGTGGCCGAGTACCTCCGTGATACCTTCTCGCCATGACCACAGTTCCTGGATTTGAGTTTGGTTGTCGGCCAAGGTACCGTCGAGCACAATCTCGGTCTCCATGACGTGCTCGAGGAAAGCTTGCAGTTTCTGGTGAGGTTAGCATTTGGTGGGATATTATCCGTTATGATGACTGCCTTACCTCAGCATCATGGTCGGTATTCGACCCACTTGTCTCGACTAAGCAGTAGAAGGGGTACTCGCCCTCAAGAGGCATCTTCTTGCCTGTCACTTTATTGACGAGCTTCTGCGTGCGGCCATCCATGAGCTCGAAAGCAGACAGAATCTCAGCCAACTGACCCTTGGCTGTGCGATAAGCTTCCTGGACCTTCTCGAAACTTTCCAAGCCAAAGTATGCCACGTTGACAGCCTGCGATCGTGCCGCGCACTGAATAGAGACGGCTGTGATGATGCCAATGGTACCCTCGGCACCAATAAACAGCTGCTTCAGGTCGTACCCCGTGTTGTTCTTGCGGAGGGTGCAGAGGTCATTGACGATAGTGCCATCTGGGAGGACTGCCTCGATACCCAGGACATTGCCGTGGAGGCTGCCGTATCGAAGGAGGCGCAATCCACCGGCGTTCGTCGCAACGTTGCCACCGATTTGACAAGAGCCCTTTGCGCCAAGATCGAGAGGGAAGATGTGGTTTCGCTCAGCCAGGTAGTTGTCAGCGTTCTCGAGGATGACACCAGCATCAGCGACTAGGATTCCAGAAACTTGATCGAAAGAGCGAATCTTGTTCATCTTTTGCAGGTTGATGACGATTTCATCGAAGACGGGGACGGAGCCGCCAACAAGACCAGAGTTGCCTCCCTGCGGCACGACCGCAAGCATGTTATCATTGCAGTACTTCAGGATCTTGCTGAGTTCCTCCTTGTTGCTTGGCTTCAAGACGAGTTGGGTGTGGCCACGGAACTTGCGCATCCAGTCACTGTTGTAAGATTCGATGTCTTCGCTGGCATCTTTTGTTACGCCGTCAATGACAGCAGAAGCCGACCCTACAACCTCCTTGAAGTACTTCACATGCTCTTCTGTGAGCTTAGCAAATTTCGGGTCTCTCTTGATATCAGGATATCTACTAATGTCAGAATTTAACATGGATGTTATTTCCGGACATGGCCACATACGACTCTGAAGTGAACTTGATCGTTTTTGCAGGAGCCGGACCATCCAGGCCACCCTTTGAATCTGGCTGGTGAGGTTCCGATGTCGCCGAAGTTATTCTTCTCACTTGTGGTGCCAATCTTAAGCATGGAACACGCGGCCCAGGACGAGCAGACAACGCACTGCGTCGCAAAGACGATACAAAACGCGAAGAAGCCGCCATAACGCAAATAATAAGGGAAAGAACGAAGAGCGGGGGATTTCGCGATGCGCCTCTTGGGAGATTCAAGGTCGATTTCGGGATGACATAAGACAGGGAGGCACGAGCCATGTGCTTGGCGCGGCCAGGCAGAGCAACGACGCGGACAGCTCCACAAGCTCCGAGCATCGATTGCCGCCATACACAATCCCCGCGCCATTTCACCTCGACATCGACGTTTACGCAGCCTCCGTTTCAAGAAAGCTTACAATACACCCCTGAAACATTCACGATGGCATCTGGCTACGATCGCGCGCTCTCAGGTACAACCGAGCTATCACTGCATCATCAAGGTGGTAGCTAACTCAGGCAGTCTTCAGTCCAGACGGCCACGTCTTCCAGGTCGAATATGCACTCGAGGCCGTCAAGCGAGGTGTGCTATTATCAGCGTCAGCGGGTGACAATTCATAGCTAATACCCCGCAGGAACATGCGCGGTCGGTGTCAAGGGCGCTGACATTGTAGTGCTGGGATGTGAGAAGAGGTCGGCCATGAAGCTCCAAGACACACGCATTACGCCGTCGAAGATCTGCCTCGTAGACAACCACGTTGCGCTCGCGTTCGCCGGACTCAACGCCGATGCCCGCATTCTCGTCGACAAGGCCCGCCTGGAGGCACAATCACATCGTCTCACCGTCGAGGACCCCGTGTCGATAGAGTACATCACCAAGTACGTTGCCGGCGTGCAGCAGCGGTACACACAGAGTGGTGGCGTCCGGCCGTTTGGCATCAGTACGCTCATTGTTGGCTTCGACCCCAACGACAAGACCCCGCGCCTGTACCAGACCGAGCCTTCTGGTATCTACTCGGCATGGTAAGCGTCTATATGTGGTAGTATACGGCAGTATGTTGACTCTAAGTAGGAAGGCAAACGCGATCGGGCGATCGAGCAAGACAGTCCGCGAGTTCCTTGAGCGCAACCACAAGGAGGGCATGGACCGGGAAGAGACGATCAAGCTCACGATCAAGTCACTGCTGGAGGTGGTGCAGACAGGCGCCAAGAACATCGAGATCGCCATCTCTGCACCAGGCAAGCCGCTCGAGATGCTGCCTGTGGAGGACATTGAGAAGTACGTCGAGAACATCAACACAGAGAAGCAGGAGGAGGCGGCGAGCAGGAGACCCGGAAGGCCTTCGGGCAGCGGCGCACTGCCCACACGCCCCACGCCGGCTGAGGGCTCGGGCTCCGGGGCATAAGGAAGTAACGAATGACGGGACAAATGAAGCAACGGCGTCTCGGTGGTAGACTCTACTCATGATGATGAAGTGGTGGTGCATTGCACTCTGCTAGCGCTTAATAGATGGCACATGTAGCCTGTCCCCTCGTCCGTCCCCCCTCATGCTTCGTAGCGGCGCTCGTCTCGACTCGGCGCTGTGGTGTGACATGGCGTCTTTTATGTTGTGGTGCATGGCGAATTCCCCTCGAAGCTCAGCCCAGCCTGTTAGCCGCATCCTCGACGTCGAAGATGGTGCGCTGGTCCTTCTGCCTCTGCCTCTCGTCCTTGATCATGCGGTTGTCGACGCGGGCATCCTCGCCCTCGACATTCAGCGAGGCCTTGGGGGTGAGGGCGTCGAGGACGAAGTGGTTGTCGCAGTGCGGGCAGTATTCGTCGCTGTGTCGCTATCAGCGTCTTGTCGTCGTTGCCAGCAGGTAATCACTCACCTGTCCTCAAACTCCCGCGCGTCCTTGCGGAAGGCCTTGCGGCACTTTTTGCAGATGAAGATCATCTCGAAGCTTTGGAGTAGTGGGTGGTCGGCCTGCTCTTGGTGGCACTCTGCGCAGTCGAACCACTTCTTGCAGCATGGCGAGCGGATCGAGACCTGGGCGTTGAGGACGTGTTTGCTTGTGCGGTGTCAGCGGGGGGTGGAGGGCGCGGGGGCCGTGGGTGGCTTACCACATGTTTGCTGTGGCTGTGGCGGTGGTGTGAGGGGTGTTTCTGGTGTTTGGGAATTTGTGCGGCGCCTGTCTGCTGGAGACGGCGGCCACAAGCAAGAAAGGGTCTGGAAATGCGCGCTGAGTGCTGCGCGGCTGGCTGGCTCAGGTACGGAGCACGAATTGAGGCAGTGACTCTCGCCCAGATTCTTACAGTGGTATACGCCCAGGACGTTATTCACGGCGCCCGCAATTCGTGGCGGATCTGCCAGAGCACGGCCGCGCGCCCTGAAACGCGGCCGCAACGACCCCACGCATCAGCCGGCGATCCTTGCAGTGGGCAGCATTCTTAGCACAGGCACCGTACCGTCCACGCGTCCAGGTCTCCCAACACCAACATTGCTTTGCCAGCGTGAATTCCCCGTCAGGTTATCTGTGAGACACTCATACAAACACACGATCCCTCGCAAGCCACCCAGACCACGTCTCCCCCCGATGAACCCCCGCGCATGACGGCCAGCTCCACTCCCGCCCGCACTCCGCCCGGCGCCCAATGAACAGCTTCACGGCGGTCGATGAAGAGCGCAGGACCCCTTCCGGCGCCGGCTGACCAGGAGGAACAGAGGAACACACACGGAACCACACTCGGACACGGCCACGGCCATGGACACGCAGAAGCCTGCCGACGACGCCGAGGCCGAGTCCATTGTACGTTGCGGCGCGCCCATGGCGGTGCTCGCTCACGCGTAGATGCTGACTGACCCGCGTGCACAGAAGCCCGTCTCGTCCCTCCGCGCCCAGTTCGAGAATCTCCTGAGCGCAAGCGCCAACAACAAAGCCGCCCCGTCGCCTGCGACCCCCCGCCAGCGCTCGCCGGGCCCGCCAGACCGCCTCGCTGCGGTGGCTGACGACGACCGCCGCCGCACCGACAGGCGCATCTCGCTGGACATTCCGCGCGACCGCCTCGACCGCCTCGACCGCCCCGACCGCCCCGACCGCACCTCGCCCAGCGTCGCCGCCCTGAGCAGCAATGGCAAGCCCACGCCCCGCTCGTCCACCCTGCGCGCCCCCTGGAGCCACCCCAAGCCGCGCCCCTCGTCCATGGTCGCCTTCTCTCCGCCCCGCTCGCCCACGCGCTCCCGCACACGCTCGCCGCCCAAGGTCACCGTCAACTCGCCCAAGTCGCCGTCCACGCCAGCCGTGTCGAAGCCCTGGAAGTTTGCGAGCAGGAATGGCACCCCCGCGCCCGAAGCAAAGCCGCTCTCCGCCACAGCCACAGGCTCCAGCACGTCGGGCGACCCTCGAAAGAGCGACCGGCCCACTGCCTCTGCGCCGCCCATGCCGCCCCCGGTCAACCGCGCCGGCAAGCCCAAGATACCCTCGAAGCCGCACTCGATAGAAACCATTGCGAAGCCGAGGGCGAGTCTGGAGCCGGCCAAGTCAGAGGACGAGCGCATCTCGCCATTCAACACGCCGCCGAGCAGTGCAGGAAGTGCCAAAGCGCCAGACCCGTCTCCGCCTGCGCTGCCCCTGG
The DNA here is from genome assembly GCA_039634465.1 of Didymella pinodella. Taxonomy (NCBI): domain Eukaryota; kingdom Fungi; phylum Ascomycota; class Dothideomycetes; order Pleosporales; family Didymellaceae; genus Didymella; species Didymella pinodella. Next base: position 737,779 of record CP113351.1, read on the forward strand.
CCTCGAAACCCAAGGGCATACTCAAGGACAGCTACTTTCCACCTCCGCCAGTACACCATGCTGTCGCCGCAAACCTCCCAACGACAGACTCGAGGATCGCGAATGCGCCCCCGAAACGCGCATCACCACCATCGAGCAGTTCATATAGAAACGGTGACAACCATGAAGATCGTCCAGTCTTGCCCGCAAGACGGGAAAAGGACACGACAGATCTGCGGAAGAGCGTACAGTTACAGCGGGCAGCTCCGCCAGATGTGCCCGTACGGCGATCGCTCGACCAGGGGCGGCCACTTTCGCTGGCAAACGACGAAAACCCGAAGACGATGCCTCCGCCACGGCGAACGCAGACGATCAACTCGACCGTTCCACCGAGGTTTCTCGGGCCGCCAGAGCCGCCACCACCACGAAAGTCTGGAGAGATGCGAAGACCCACACCCACATCGACACCACCCCCCCAACAACCGCCGCGCAAACCCTCGCAAGCATACACATACGACTCGGACGACGACGAAAGCTCCCCCGAGAAGCAGCCGACTGCAGCCCTGACCGAATTTCCCGACTCCTCGCAGGCGAATAGAAGACCTCCGTTGTTCCCGGATTCCATAGGAGGAATCCCCACGGGATACGACACGAAGCTGTTCGCCGTCTGCGGCGATTACGTGTGTACAACAGGCTACCTGACGAATGTATGGAATGTACTCAACGGACGACTGCTCATGAGCATGAGCCACGGCGACAACGTAAAGGCTACGGCTCTAGCTTTCAGACCGGCGAAGGATGTGGAAGATGAAGGCAAACGGCTCTGGCTGGGCATGAGCACCGGCGAGATGCACGAGATCGACATACCCACCCAGAGTGTAGTGTTCACTAAGAATGCGCACCCACGCGGTGTCATCACCAAGATCTTCAGATATGCGGGCGAGATGTGGTCGTTGGATGACTCAGGGAAAATGCATATTTGGCCGGCGGATGAATCGGGCTCGCCCTCGCTGCATCAAGCGCCCCTCACCTACCAGATTCGCGGAGGACACACCTTCTCCATTGTGTCGGGATCACAGCTCTGGGTTGCGTATGCCAAAGAACTCCGCGTCTACAAGCGCACAGGAGATCACAGCTACTTCCAGCAGCTCACTGACAGCCCGCTGTCACAGCTGAACGTACAGGATGTAACCTCTGGCGCCATCATCAGCAGCCAACCAGACCGCATTTACTTTGGCCATATTGACGGCAAAGTCACCATCTACGCAAAGAAGGGCTTCGAATGCCTCGGCGTCATCAACGTCAGCGTCTACAAGATCAGCTCGCTGGTTGGTGTGGGCGACTATCTCTGGGCCGGCTACAGCACAGGCATGATCTACGTGTACGACCCATCGTGCACGCCCTGGAAGGTCTTGAAAGACTGGAAAGCGCACGACAAGCCTATTGCAGGTATCATCGCGGATCGCACGAGTATATGGAAGCAGGATAGGTTTCAGGTCGCGTCTCTCGGCACAGACACGATGCTGCGCATCTGGGACGGCATGCTGAAGAGCGATGTGCTTGGTAAGCCGGGAGCTTCAACTCACGATGCACGTGCTAACAACACTTAGAAACTCTGATGCAACAACGAGACTCTGAGTACTGCGAGTTTAGAGAATTGTCCGCGCGCGTCATGACCTGGAATGCTGGTGCCGTGAAGCCAACCACGCTACGGCAGTCGGGCGATCGCGACTTTCTTCGAGATATCGTCGAGCCTGAGAACCCACCAGATATTCTCGTGTTCGGCTTCCAGGAGCTGGTGGATCTGGAGAACAAGAAGATCACCGCTAAGAGCTTCTTCAAAAAGAAGAAGCAAAAGGAGAGCTCCGAACACGAACACATGTCGCATCAGTACCGGGCCTGGAAAGATCATCTGATACGAGTGCTGGACGAGCACGCGCCGAGAGAAAATTACGTCCTGCTCCACACTGCGAACCTAGTTGGCTTGTTCACCTGCGTCTTCGTCAAGTCGTCAGAGCGGAACAATATTCGGGATGTGAGCGCTGCTGAGATCAAGTTGGGCTTCAGTGGCCGTGTGGGGAATAAGGGCGCTCTGGTCGTACGGTTCCTTCTGGACGACTCTTCCCTTTGCTTGATCAACTGCCATCTGGCCGCCGGTCAGACGCAGACTACGCATCGAAATAACGATGCTGCGACTATCATGGAGTCATCGCCGCTCCCGAAGAATAGGTCTCCAACGGACTGTGCGAATTTCTTCGTGGGTGGAGGAGACGGCTCGATGATTCTCGATCACGAGATATGCATCCTTAACGGCGACCTGAACTATCGTATTGACGCCATGCCTCGCAATACAGTCGTCGACTGCGTTCGACAAGGCAACCTTCCTCGGCTTCTGGAGCGAGATCAGCTCCTGCTCTCCCGCAAACGAAATCCCGGCTTCCGTCTGCGCGTCTTCAGCGAGATGCCCATTGACTTTGCACCCACGTACAAGTACGACGTCGGCACAGACAACTACGACACCTCTGAGAAGAAGCGCTCGCCAGCTTGGTGCGACCGTTTGCTCTACCGCGGCTTGGGTAGGATCAAGCAGCTCGACTACAGACGGCATGACGGCGTCAGAGTATCGGATCACCGACCAGTCAGCGGCCGCTTCAAGTTCCGCGTCAAGACAATCAATTCAAAGAGACAAGATGCTGCGCGGGATAAGGCAGAAGTCGAATTCGAGGCTGTGAGGAGACGCATAGCCAATGATATCAGTAAGTGCTCCGCGGCGTGAGGTAAGCTTATCTAATTAGTCGCAGAGCGGGATTATCTGATCAATGTATTCGGGCTATCTGCCAAGGAGGCTCAGCAAGCGCTCAAGGCCGCGTAAAGGACTCGAGTTGCGGTACAAGCTGAGGATATGACTTACGTTCAGCGAGCATGAAAAGCATTGCATTGTAGGCGAATTGTGAATTTGCGTGGTCAGCACGCGCAGGAGGGTTGCAGTTGTTGATCTCAGGCCCAATCGGGACAGGTGCGTCCACAGGTCGCGTCTGCTCTACGTCATGAGAACGCAATTGACGACACGAGTAAAGAAAGCATTGCGACACAAACAATTGCACTCTTCAAACACTTCCCTCCCCTCTCAATTCGTTCTACTCATGTCAGTAGCTTCAATTGCTCTTCGTCGCGCACCACTGCTTTCGTCTTCCGCTGCAATTCCTCGCGTACGCCTTCTAGCTGCGCACCTCACACGACCACAGTTCACCAAGTTCTCTACTACTTCAAGCAGAATGGACAAGGATCAGAGCCGCGGCGAGTCGACCACCGGCATCTCTGAGTGGAAGCAGCGCCCGCCTTACCGCGTGCACGACGGGAAGCTCGACGACTTCGACGTCAAGTACACAGCCAACTGCCACTGCGGCAAGGTCGAGTACGAGCTGAGCCGCCGCGAGCCGCTCGACAGCAAGCTCTGCCACTGCACAACCTGCCAGACACAGCATGGTTCGTTCCCTGCATTCTCCCATCCCGTTGTCCATCCTTCTAACACATCTCAGCCGCACCCTTCCAATGGGCCGCCATCTTCCACAAAGACGACATCAACTTCACCAACGGCCACCACAACCTCGAGTGGTACGACCCCAGCACCAAATCCATCGAGCATAAACTTCCCTGCAAAGTCCGCTGCTCCTACTGCCACAGCCCCATCATGGACGAGGGCCGCAACATGATCCTGCTCTTCCCCTCGCTGATCCACCTCAAAACCGACGAGGACAAGGCCTATTTCAAGCCCCGCTGCCACATGTTCTACGGCCAGCGCGTCATGGATATCCCAGATGGTCTGCCCAAGTGGAGCGGCATCAACAACGAGAGCGATCTCATTGAGGACTCGCCGCCCGAGAAGGTCAGGGAGCTCGAGAGGAAGCGCGAGGAGGAGCGCGAGCGGGAGATGGAGGGGAATCCGGATGAGGCAACCAAGGAGGGGACGGGGGCTGGGAAGCAGCGGGGGAAGAGCGGGAAGGGTGCTAATGCTGCGTGAGAGGGATGAGCGGTTGATGTTGGGAGTTGCAGGGCCCGGTTGATGATGATGTAGGATAGCGGTATGCTAGAAGCACACGAGCACGAGCATGATCCAGCGATCTGCCGCGTAAGGCTACGACAAAATGAAACGAAATAACGCGCTATACGGATCACCTGGAAGTAGGCCACGAGTTGGCGTCGCGAAGTGCCTGGGAAAGCAGGACAGTTGCACGTCTGCGGCGCTGCTCATGAGTGCGAACACTATAAGGCTGTAACCAACCGCATGCTCGACTGATAGGTGCATCATCAAGGTCTCTAGGTAACAGAGGGTCGGCCAGATCGAGAAGTTGCCAAGTACCTATCATCGGTACACAGAATTCTCATCGACTGAGATTACGGACACTGAGGTGCTGGCGGGAGTGCGACACTCGTGTCATAGGAACGCATGTGCGCACGGGATATGCAGTCATTGCTCACGTCCTACACCGGCGCGCTACAAACAGCACGATCACGATTCCAAAAGCCACCATAACCCACCAAGACAGCACATCACATCCGACTTCCCATCACGCTTGTCGCGGCGTCCGCGGCGCCCCCGACATCTCCCAGTTCCGAGGCTCGGCTGGTAGCTCCTGAGGCTCCGTCCACATCTCTGCCGGCTGTGTCCACACCTCCACCGGATACTTGCTCAACGGCGACCCATGCAGCTCGCCCACGCTCGGCCCACTTACTCCGCGACTCCTCACCTTGAGCCTGTGTCTTCGAATGACGAAGATGAGTCCGGCGATGAGAAAGAGGAGTGCTACGCCTACGCCCACTCCGATTCCGATTCCAGTCGCTTTTGCACTGCTCGGCGCAGGTGGCGGGCTGGTGGGTGGCAGAGTCGCGATCGAGGTGATGGAAGAGGCGCTTTGTGAAGAGAGAGACGCTGTTACCGACGGTTCCAGCAAACTCGTCGTCCGCCCAAGCGAAGTCGTCGTCAGCCCCAGCGAGCTCGTCAGCCCCAGCGTATTCGTCGTACTCGCCCCCCTAACCGCGCCCTGCAGCTCAACTGACAACACCGCTGCTGCTCCCCCTGACTCTCACAGCAATACCGCGCCTCGTCCCTAAACCCCTGGCCCTCGCACTGCCAGACCTGCACGCCCCCAGCGCCGAAATCATACGCGCTGCTGTTCGAAGGCGTGTCCTGGTTCATCTGGCATTTCTGCGGACACAGCGGCGACCCCCACGTCGGATCCGTGCATGTGCCCCGCGCGTACTGCGTCCCTGTTGTTTCGTCGCCGAGGAAGTTGCGGACTTCGACTAGGCAGAGGCCGTTGGAGAGGCAGTGCGAGGCGGAGCCGCAGCATTGGGTGACGGGGGCGGTGGAGTTGCAGGGGGTGTCGCTGCTGGGGGTGCCGTTGGGGAAGTAGCATTTGCTTAGGGCGGAGGTGAGGGGGGAGAGGAGGGCGGTGAGGAGGAGGTGGGAGAGGAGCATGCTGGGGAGAGCGCTCTGGCGCTGGTAGATGGGTTAGAGGGTGGGCGAGATAGAGAGAGGGTTTGGGAAGTGGTGAGGTCGCGCGGGCGTTGGTGGAGGGGTGGTATGGGTGGTATGGCATGCGGCGTGGCAGGGTTGTAAGAGACATGTACTCATTGCCGCCGCTGTCATGCATGGTTGTAGTTCCATCTCATCCTTGGCTGGGGAGTAAAGTTGCCACCAGTACTGATCTGGCAACTCAAAGGTAGTCTACCTTGTGCATGGCTGCGCAGATGTTGGCGCTAGCTCAGAAGTGCTTCACCAGCGGAGCGTTGGGTCCGACCGCTCCTTAGGGAGTACACTTCGCGGTGTGATTCGTCGGATATGCGCCTCGTTGTATCCCATGAAACACAGCATGGCCAAGCGAAGGAAGCATGCTCAGCCCCGTACTGCAGGCTCTAATCACTACCTTGTCTCCAAACACTTCAACGAGCAAGGCGCATTCCAGGATCAGTCCCGTGGAAGTCGAGAGCTGCAGTTACTCCAAGAATGTAGTGACAACCAAGGCCTATCCGCCCACATCATTGCGAGTTTCTCTCTGGTCCAAACGAGGCACGGATAGTGGGTTGTTGTTGTATCGGCCCGCGTATGGGCGCCTATTCGAAGGATACGCTAACCAGGGGTCTAAGCGCCGGGTGCCCCGTTTCTGCACCTCGTCAAGGCTTGGCCCCACTAGCACTCCTACAGACGACTGCCCAGGTGTGTCTACGGCATGTGTGGTTTCTGGGTCCCAGGAGCGCGCTTCAGGACTTGACTGATGCGCTGGCGTCGGGGTTGCCCGACGCAATTGGATCCGAATGAAACCCTCCCGTTGAAGCCCAATATCCGTCGGCGATTGTACCTGCTGTGGCAAGGTTTGCGTGCTGCAGGATCGAGATAGCTGTGGGTCGTCCACGTTTTGGCCTCGAAGTACAGCAGACATGCCATCTTCCAAAGGGCTTATAAAGTCTTGAGCTTGGATTCGACGAAGCACTTCTTTGAGCTTTCCTCCAGAACCAACTCAGAGGTACAGGTTCGGATTATGTTTCGGTCTCTGCCAGCCTGTGAGTGAAGCAGCTGTAGCACATGTGAATCAAATGGCTTGCGCAGCTGCCTTGGAGGGCGCAAACAGAACAAGGTGGGCGGAAGCTCTACATGCCAACATCGTCCTCACAAGGAAGAAGCGTACTCAAAGTTGCAACTGCAAAAAGCGACTAGTCAAGAGTTACAGCGTATTGAGAGATTCGTATTCTCAACACTCAATTTGTCATCGTACATATCTCCCTGGAGATCACTCCCTTTGTCGTTTTCGTATATATCCTCATTCACACATCTCAACATTCGACACACCCGTCTCAATAACATGACTAGCAACGATCTTCAACTCTACCTCCCCCGGGTTCCTCACCAACACATGCTTCCGCTCTGCGTGGTTCAGAAACGTCTCTCCTTGCTTGAATACCCCAACGTCCTCCCCGTCCCACTGCAACTCCCCCGTGCCTTGAATGATCATCGGCAGGGTGTGTATGCGGCGGCGATGAGACGCCGGGCGGGTATTGAAGTAGTACAAATCGGTTCTCGAAACCCGGCAGTTGAGAGATGGGGTGTGCGGCGAGGATGGTGCGGGTCACGCCGTTGGTTGTTGCGGGTTGAGGGAGGGCCGTGCTGTCTATGGGTTGGGTGAGTTTGGGTGTGGAAGGTAGATTGTGGAGTGTTTGACAGCTTCTTACGAGTGTGACGGGTAGCTAAAATCGACGATGTGGAAGTCGAAGCTTGAGTGTTGGGCCTTTGAAGAGAAGGGTGGTAATCTTCCTGCTCCATCTACGCTTACATACCATGGGATGCATACCCAACCTGATTGCTTACACTGTTTCTGTGGTTTAGTGAACTGCCGGAGTGCGAGGGTAATCATCCTATATCCGAGATCTGTGTCAGCAGAACCTTGACCACTGCCCAATTAGCAATGCAGCCGTCTGAATCTGGTGGGCAAAGTTTGGAGCCACTCCATTCGTGTCGTGCTAATCTGTGTGATTGTAGTGCTGATGTTGTGCTTAGACAGCTGGATACTTTTCCGGCATTGGTCAGCGAGTCGCTAACATCTCGCTTCACCCTGCATCTTGTACTCTCTGTGCTGCGTCAAATGTTGCATGCTGTCTGTCTCGTTGTTCGTTCAGGAGTATGCTACTCTCATACTCAGATGTCTCTGGCTCACGGCCATGGGAGACTTTGAGACAATGCTCCTACCTTCTCAGGACATGCACTCGATAAATCTAGCATCGAATTTGAGCGAATCCTCATCTCACGGGCTGCAAGCACGCTGATCACTATCGTTGTTGGGCCCAGGGTCTATTGACTTTAAAAGTGATCATTTATTATTGGTATTCTTCCTCACGTATGAAGCTCGAGATGCGAGCTCTAAGCCTTGCTCTGCTGCGAATAGATATAGTTGTCAATAGGTGCCTCAGCCTTGACGCTCTCCCACAACTCGTCAATGCTCTTCACTGTATCCTGACCGAGTTTACCTTTCTTGATACCACCAGCAGTCTGCTCGATCTGCTTGAGGCTACTCGCGCCAAAGATAACAGCATCGCCATCCTCAGTCAGCGCAGAGTGATGCGCAACCCACCTGTACGCCAATTCAGCCTTGGGCACACCCTCCTTCTCGGCAATCTGGTTCCAGGTCTTGAGACCCTCGCGGAGAGAAGGCTTGTCGTACATCGCGCTGTACATGCCACCGAGTGCGTCCTTGTTGAAGCGGCCAGCGCCCGCGTCGAGGTCGGCGGCGGTCTTGGTTAAGAAACCGCCGGCAAGGGGGGAGTAAGCGTAGAAGAGGATGTTGAGCTTGCGCAGCACAGGGAAAAGGTCCTTCTCGAGATGGCGCGCGACAGGGTTGTAGTTGCCCTGGTATACCTCGGGCAGCGGGTAGCCCTTCTCTTTGGCAAGGTCATAGACGCGCTGAACGTCCTTGGGCGCGTAGTTGGAGAGGCCAAAGCGCTTGAAGATTCCGAGCTTGTGGGCTTCGTTGATGCCGGCTAAGGTGTCATCAAGAGGAATCTCGGAGTCGGGAGAGTGGATGTAGAGGATGTCGAACTGCTTGATTTTCACCTTCTCGAGGGCTTCCTTTGCGTGCTCGACAATGATGTCCTTGTGCGCGGTGCCTGGAACGAAGCCACCGGGAACCTTTGTATCAATGGTGAACTGGGTGCGCTTCTCTTGCTGACCGATCAGCTTTTCTGAGCCAGGGTAGATACGCGCTGTGTCAATAGTTGTGACACCGGCTGCGAGGAGGGCATCGAGTGCTTCGGCAGGGTCAAATCGAGAATAACCTTCCATGAAGGCGCCGCCTCCGAACACTGTCTGAACCATGTTGGCTGTGTTGATTGTAGTTATCTAAGTGGATGACGTCGCTTATGTTTGGCGGACGCGGAGGTATGTAATTGATTGAATTGGCGGAGTGCAGTCGCTCAGTTTGTGTGGTATTGATCTGACGGCGGCGAGGGACTGCTTTACTTATACCCGGCCGATACGCGCCTGCTTCCAATCGGAACAATTGCACCTTCTTGCGCCAGTGTATCGCTGACTTATGCTCCGCTCCACAGAGAGCGATGGAAGCGCGGTAGAAAGCTCCTGCGATGCTGAGACGGCTAGCCCCACACTGGCCCCCGACGTCACCAATAACAAGTGGAGTTCGACAAAGTTGGTCCGTTAAGTCCGAGGGGACTCTCACATTAGAGAGCAAACGCATCAGGGTTCTCACACAGTATCATGGCGTTACACTCGGATAGGATCCAACGTCAGAAGTCAAGTAGTCTGACAGCACCCAGTTCCAGTTTCCATGTGAACGCGCTGTAGCGACCCTAAGAAACCCCACTTTGGCGCAACCCCGACTGTGTTCAACCCTATTGATACACGAGTCTCAAGAAGCACTCCTCCACGAACTCGCACATTTACAAGTTCCCAAGTCTACGAGCTCAGAGCATGCCAGTAACGTGCCTCTGTGTCGGTTCACTCCACAGCTTGGTCGGTGGTCCTTCTCGATTGTGCTCTTCGATTTGCAAGCAAGACCACCAGGCAACCTACAAACCCACCGTCTTTTGTCAATGAGTTCACGCACTAGACGAAAACAGGTTTGTGTTGCGCTGCTAAATGCTTGGACTGATCAGAATGGGGGGAACCCAGGAATCGACGCATGTACTGAGGTCGGATAGTTTGATGCCCCGCATGTGTTGCTGGGCGGTAGGCCAAGGCAGGCATCAGTCAAGACTCACCGCGGACGAATTGCTCTATAGGCTTGGTCTATTTCCTTGCCGAGCCCTTTCTTTTACAGGACATCACTCGCCAATGAGTTGTGTCGAATTATGGGGCATTTGAGACGGTTCGGTCTGGGGTACCTACCATGGGCTGAGTTCGATTTGTTGGTGAAGATTACAGTATTCGTGTGTTATCTGGGGGTAGTGCACTGCAGTATAAGCGTCTGCTTGGGTAACCCTACTTACCATGACAGCGTAACATAGTGGGCGTGGATGTTCATACGGGAAACGCTTGATATATTGCTTACGGAAAAGACGTCATCTAGCACATGCCACTCAACACAGCCATACCAGCGACATGGTCAAGTCCTTCAACTTCCTCTTCTTCGAGAATCTTGTCGATAATGCTCGTCTTCTTGATGCGCCAGAACGCCTGCGCACCGTCCGCGAACCTCTTACTGATGGGCTTGACGTCCTCGGCAGGACAAGCCGCAAAGCACAACCTCATGCAGTTATAAGCGTCCTTCTCTCTGATCTCTTGCGTTGGTGCGAACATAAGTCCAGGCGCAACGAGACACAAGTACGGCTTCTGCGTCCAGAAGACCCACAACGCCTGGCTGAGTCGGGCATGCGGCACCTCATCAGCCAGCGGGTGGGTGTTGAAATCGAATCGGACCCAGACGAACATGCCACCCAGCGGCCGCACGAAACTGTAGATCTGCGTCTTCTCGACCACGGCCCACTCGTCGTCGCTGTCAGCGACAAAAGAGAGCGAGCGCCTGCGTCCGGCCTTGACAATCTCACGACCCTTATCCAAAGCATCGCACATGGTCTGCATACGCCTCTCGTAGTTGCCCCGCAGACCCTCGAGCCAGCGCACCCAACCATCGACCTTCCAACCAGAACCATCAGCGGCGCCGCCGCGTCCAGGATCGTTGCTGTTGCTGGGTCCCATGAGCAGCTCGGCAATCATGGATTGAACGAAGCCGGAGGGCTGCTGGGTGGAACTCTCCGTAATGCGCAAGAGGCGCTCAGCAAGCGCGGGCTGTGTGGTGATCCATCCCAACCTGCAGCCTGGTGCGACAGTTTTAGAGAAGGTGTCGAGGCGCACGACACGACCCTGGTAGTCGACGCTCAGGTACGACGGGATGAGCGAGTCGAGGAACTCGAAGCCAGAGGATTTTCTGGGCTTAGGCGATGCAGCGCTCGGCGATGACGAGGGGAACTGCAGGTACCAGTATGGGTCGTCCTCGACGATGATGATGTCGTACTTGACGCAAACGGCATATATTTCAGTCCTGCGGGCGACGCTGAGCGTGCCGGATGTGGGATTTTGACCGATTGTAACGGTGTACAGGAGGTGCGGGCGACGACCCTTTGAGAAGTCCCAGTTCTCCAGGACGTCGTCGAGCCCGCCGGGCCCCTTGGCCAGCATACCTTCATCATCGATCTTCACGGGCACGATGTTCAGTCCGCGCGGCCTGGCTGTTTGGATAGCGTTCATGTAGGCGTACTCCTCGCATAGCAGACCGGGACGCTCGTTGACTGGGTCGCGGTCGGCGAACCATTCATCGCTAAGGGCCTGAATGGTTTTGGAGAAGCCATCCGTAGCGCCGCAGGTGAGGATGACCTCGGGGCCGTTCTTGTACGGAACAAAAGGATGCAGGTTCTCAAGCGTGAACCGGCGAATGAAGTAGTAGAGCGGGGGGTAGCCTTGTGCCTGGCCGTACTGCAGCGCAGACTTCAGGTCGATCTTGTGCAGCGGGTCAGGTGTGTGCGAGTCGTGTGGCACAAGCAGCCGCGCCGCTGGGTGGTCGTCATCCTGGCCTTTCTTGCCCTTCTCGATGTTCAGCTCCTCAAGACGTGCGGTGGGTGGATCGTCAGCAGGTGGGTCGACGGGCCTGTTGGGCGTAGGCTTCCACCGGTTGGGATGTGAGACCTTGGCCTCGAGGGTGTCGTAGGGGAAGTATTTGTCGTTTGGTAGGCCTGGCAGCTGTCAGCCATGAAATGCGGAGAAAGAAATTGTGCCCACCTCCTGCTAATTGAGCGATACCCGGGATGGAAAAGTATTGGTAGAACCGCTTCACACTTGACGCCTCGCGGGCCTTTGTGCTGCGCGACAGGTGGTGCGAGAGGTTGATGGGCTCGGGGAAGCTCGAAGGGTCGGACGTGTAGTAGGCCATGGCGGCGATATGGCGGTCAATCTTCTGGAAGGCTATATCGACTTTCCAAGACCTCTTGAGTATCAAAGTTTACCACAGCGATCAGTGTCTTGCAAGAGACTTGAACGCCCCCCAGCTAAGAACAACCTCGTCCACAAAGGTTGACCGCTATCGTTAGCCGCGGGACGATAAGGCGTGATTAGAAAGCAAACGTTGGATCGTGACGACATGGCTGGGAATACCAACGACATCTGCTAGCCCGCACCAAGCCACGCTTGCGCGCGAGCTGAAAGAGGAAGCTGCAAAAGCATAGCAGTCATGTTTCTAATATTTGACCTCACCCACGAAGACAACTGTTCAGGACCATGTCGATGCGTTCTAGGACACTCGGCACTTGTAAGGCTGACTTAGCGCGTCATGGAGCCGGCAATGTGCCACGCCGGCTGGGCTAACTACACGCAAGTGAGCCTCAAGCATCCGGGGTTTCCAGGGCTCTCCCTTCTTCGACATCTGCATCTCTAGACCTCCTTCAAGCTTTCTGCATCGTTTTTGGTCCCTTCACCACATCTACTGCATCTCAATTCCTTTTATTGCGTCTCATCATTATTCACTGTCCAAAGCATTCCCGCGGACTTCCTATCGATAAGCCACGCTCCAAGCTGTCGTCGCCAACCTCCCGCCACGAGCTTCGGTCGCTCCTGGACATGAGCCCTGAGCGCCATATCGACGATGAGGGTGCACCACCGCAGGTCTATCGCGATGACGAGCTCATCAGCGTTGATCCAGAGCAAGCCATAGTCTATGACTCTGCCGAAGCCTCCGGTCAAGAGGATCACGCGTCACAAGAACCTTCCTATGCTAGGAAATGTGTACCGCCGCGATTGCAGCTTGCTTGGATATCTGTGAAGACTTGGGTGAAGGGGCCACAACCCCCGCGACCTTGGAAGATCCAGCCCTTGTTTCCAAAGGTTCAGACTGCACCGATACGGCTTCTAGACACTTTTGTTCCGAAAAGAAAACACAAGATTGGACTTTTGGTTGCATTGTACGCTGCCTGGATCCTCAGCTTCGCACTTGTCCTGCACAAAAGTGCGTTCTCAGCAGACGTCCCAGGCTATGGAGCTCCAGTGCGAATTGGCTGCACGCAACGCTTCTGGAGCGATGGCAACGAATGCGGCCTTAACGGTGACTCGTGCCGGCCCTTCTCAAACGCCTCTATGCCATTCAGATGCCCAGCAAACTGCAAGCGCGTCCAGCTCCTCAACCCACACGCTGTGGGCGACTACATTGCCAACTACCAGCCCCTGGTCATCGGCGGTCCAACAGACGCCGAAGAAACACTTGAAAACACATTCTACCGTGCCGACTCCTTCATCTGCGGCGCCGCAATCCATGCCGGCTTCATCAGTGACACCTCAGGCGGATGCGGCGTCGTCAGCATGGTGGGCGAGCACACCTCCTACCCCTCCGTAAAACGAAACCACCTCAGCTCCATCGGTTTCCCATCCTACTTCCCGAAATCCATAACCTTCCTGCCCGGCACCAGCTCGTCGTGCCGCGACCTGCGTTGGCCGCTCCTGGGCGTAAGCCTAACCTTCACGATCCTGCTATCGCTCTTCACCACCTCGCCCGCGGTGTTCTTCCCCTCCATATTCCTCGGCGTATTCTTCCACGTCGCACTCGCGTCCGACCCGCCGAGTCTGACCGACTACTACGCGCTCATCAGTCTCTGTCTAGCCCGCCTGCTGCCCGCGGGATTCTGCATGTACGTCGTGTACCGGTTCGCTGTCTTGCGCACGCTATCCAACCTCGACGCCCAGGTCGAGAAAACGGTGCTTTGGCTCGGCGGCTTGTGGGTTGGCGCGCTGAACAATTACACATTCGACAAGATTCCTATTGAGCGGCTTACGCCGCATGATCTGAAGAATCAGCCAGGTGCCGTGCCGGCACTGATCATAGTTGTGCTATGCCTTTTCAGTATTGCACTATTGCAGGCGTGGTGTTTGAGGATTGAGGGACGCCTGCCGAAGTACTTGGGGATCTACGGGCTGTTTGTTGGTGGGCTTTTGTTGCTTGTCGCGGTGCCGAAGATGAACGTCCGCATTCATCATTACATTCTTGGCTTACTGCTGGTACCAGGGACGAGCATGCAAACACGCCCGAGTTTGCTGTTCCAGGGAATCTTGGTGGGTCTTTTCATCAACGGCGTCGCGAGATGGGGCTTTGCTAGCATCCTTGAGACGCCTGGTGCAATCCGAGGTGATGGGCCGATTAGTAGTCTTCTACCCATCATCACGGCGCCCATCATCCATAATAACTTCGGAACTCATCTGAAGCCGAACATTACGTTTGAGTGGAGCCTGCCGTTCCCGAAGCACTACGACGGTCTGAGCATCCTGGTCAACGATGTTGAGCGGTATAGGGGCTATGCTGACAATGAGCTGGAGAGTTGGACCTGGGTCAAGCATATGAGAGATGTGCCAGAGTACTTCCGCTTCGCATATCTCAATGGTGGTGGGCGAGGTGACTATACAAAAGCCGGTACATGGAGCGCGGAGGGTGGCTGGACTGAGATGGCTGGTGGGCCGTCGTGATGTGTAGACTTTTGGACACTGCAGAATTGAAAATGGGTCATGGAAGCATTATCATTTCTTCACTTTCATTCGGCTTTTTCTCCACTGGGTCGTGTTCAGACAGCAAACTGCCACAGACTGGCAAGGATATTGCCTTGCTCAAGCAAGGTACATGGAACTCATCAGTGGCTTGCACAGCCACGCGTTATTTCAGCCTTGCCAGCGCAACTTCAGCTTTCACATCTATACAGACCATTTGTTCACCTCACAACGCCACGCTCCAAGCGCAGCCTGAATTACTCCTGCAACATACCAAGAAACTCCCAACAAAATGTCGCAGAATGCCGAGGTCTACAGAAGCGCACCACTGCCACTCGATGCCAACAACAGGATCCGTCTCCTCCAGATCAAGCACCGAGCTTCTGAGAGCAAACGATAGAATGCAAATTTCAAGACTACTCTTTGGATGATAAACCACAATACACTGCACTTTCGTACGTATAGGGCACCGACGCCCCAGAACATCGCATAAGTCTCGGAGGCCAGGCATTCAAGATCCGCAAGAATCTACGAGACTTTCTACTACAAAAGACTTCAGAGGGGCGATCGGACCAGCTCTACTGGATTGATGCTATCTGTATCAATCAGGACGACCTTGCAGAGAGAAGTCACCAAGTCAGATTGATGGGGCGGATTTTCTCCCAAGCCGATGTCGTTCTGGCCTGGCTTGGACACGGCGATGCAGCAGTATGCGTTACCATTCGTAGGCTGACAGCAGCATGTGAGCTCTCAGAAGCTCAAACCGGGACAGATACCTGGGGGAATGACCCTCAATCAAGCACGGATGCATTGGTCCCGAAGACGATAGGGCTAGTGAGTACGCCGCCACCGAGTTCCATGATAAAGGGCAGAAGAAACCATGACTCCACAGTTCTCAATTCAACGACTGCGCACGACTTGAAAGTATGGTGGCATAGGCTGGGATCATTGGAGTACTGGAAGAGAGCTTGGGTTCTCCAGGAATGTGTCCTTGCCACCAGACTAGAACTGCAGTACGATTCAATCAGAACGCCTTCTACAATGTATTCAGGAAAATATATGATGGACCAAAAAAGTTTAGGCTTTGTCATGCTTACCCGTGAAAGCTGGCACAAGGAACTGAAGCGGACGTACCTCGCACCCTGGGACATGCTCTTCACGGGTATGGACTGCTCAGACCGCCGGGACCGCATCTATGCCCAACTTTCTCTCATGCATCCGGGATTCAACATTGACCCAGATTACTCCAAGTCATTGGAAGATCTTTTCGTTGAGATTGTCGACAAATATATCGCGATGGACTGGTGCGAAGCTAGGTTCGCCACTTGGTCACTTGCTTACAGGCTCAGTGACCATCCTGATTACGCGCAAGATAGGAGCATCTTGGCTCGCGCAGCTCGCTTCCAGAAATGTGCCAAGGAGTTTGGTGTGAAGAATAGAGTGAATTCAAAGGCACCATGGGCCGTAGAGACGACATGGTTTATACACCTGTGTGGACAACACTGAACGTTTTCGAATCTGTATTTGAACGATTTAGTACAAGGAAAACCTCTGTACTATAGGTACTGTGCTATGCAATGCTAGACAAACGCAAGTTCCCTACTGACTGGCCTCGTCCCCGCACTGAACACCTCCTTCGCATCTTCAAACCTCGCCTCATCCTCCAGGCTATGTCTCTCGTAGCTGCCCCGCAGTGTATCCGCATCAGTGCTGATACTCTTCCGGCCCTTGTCATCCTCCTCTGGGAATGGCAGCACATGCAAATCATTCAGCCGATCCTCAATCTCGCGCTCGAAAATCTTCTTCCACTTTGCCTCCTCGATCATATCCTGCACATCTGCGTTTGCTACTGGACCAAATCGGCCTAGGAGCTCGGCCGACGCTGATCGCACAAGAGTGTTAAACGCGACAGGGAGAGGCCTCCGCAGCGCAACGGAGGATTTCGAAGTTGATAGGATAGGTTTCCAGCCCATAGCCATACGCTCTTCTCCACCCTTGCGCTGCTGCACATTCTGCGGAGACCCCACACGTGCATCTGGTGCGCTGACTGTACGCCAGTGCTTCCTTGGACTCGGACTCGTGCCAGGAATCTGCGTGTTGTTGTGAATGGCATATGCGATCTCTGCTGCGCTGGCCCTTTTCTCTTTGCTAATGCTAGAATCGGCCTTTGAATTGGGACTCTCGCCTGTCTCGCTGATACCGCCTGATGAGTTGAGTGTGTCGCTGCGACTACTACATTCTAGATGCGGCACTGGCGTGATCGAACTGAGGCGGTGCGGACGCGATAGAGAGACTGAAGAGCGAGTGTAGCGGTGCCGGTTAGAGAAACTGCTCATGCTGCGCAGGTGTGGCTGCGAGCGCGATGAGCTGATAGAGCGGTACGGAGCTGCAGTATCGGGGTAGACGGCTCGCTGTGCTGATGCAGAGTACTCGATGGGGATGGAGTGAGGTACATACGCTGCTGGTGCAAGGAGTGCGTCTGTGCGAGGCGTAAGGGATAGACGACGTCGATGAGCAAAGGGGTCTAGAGTCTGGTACTGAGATGGAGGCGGGGTTTCGATTGATACCATGAACGCCGGTGGTAGTGGTGGTGGTGCGAATGGAGAGGTGAAGATGCCGATCTGATCACGAGACAGGGAGTCTGACATGGAAGGCGGGCGGCTGCTGGCGTTCAGGTCTAGAGTCTCAACGTCCGCATTTGTGAAGGTCGATGTGCTTCTGGTATGGTTGTAGATGGATATGCCGATGTCTGGAACCAATTTTTCGGTCGCGGCATGATCTTCAGATGGCCTTCGAGAAGTGGCAGGTGACGGCTCAGGAGTGGACTGACGGTGGCCGTATGCGAACAGGTGAGCTTCAAAAGGACGCCGCACAGCAGCCATGAGTCCAAATAGCGCCAATGAAGCGACACTGCGCATGAATCAGATTGATGGTGGGAGTAGAAGCATGTTGACACTTACAGTGCAACCATAGCCAGAGCCATGCCAACGCGGCTGATGAGGCAGGTAATTCCGGCCTCCCAGGCCTGACCTTCAAGTTGAACTGCCAGACAGCTTGGCCTTCTCGCTACTAGGATCATATTCCACCCCGCTGTCAACAGCCAGAAAACACATAGTGAGACCACTAGACGGTTGGCAATATACGTGGTCTTTTTGATTGTCGCGACGTCGAGTTGCTGATAGGTCAGAGCTCTTTGCTTGACCGAGTACGTTGTATGCACAACAGTATATGCAATCGTCACAATAGTCTGAACAGTCAGTTGGATGACTTTGCTGGAAAATCGACATAACTTACCGAAACGAGTGTCAACACGCCTGGCACTATGTTAGTGTGGTCTGCTGAATCAGACGCAAGCTGAAAAAGCGCAATTATGGCGCAGATAACTGAAAACCAGAGAAGAGTATTCAGTATTATTGTTATTGCCAGAAGGCTCAGCTGTCGCCGAGGGGGTGGGTTCTTGATCTTCAAAGCGACCAGTTTTGGTTCTGTGATCGTGGTATCCGGAACGGAATTATCGCTGATGCGACTCAGACGGTTTAGCCTGGCCATGTGAGCTGTGTTGTAGCTGATAGGTCTATTCTGGAGAGTTGTGCCGCGCCGCAGTAACAGCGTCACAAACGGATTTGCGCGAGACTCAAGGAAGTACCAATGGCGAGAGCATGTCGCGGGACCTATCGCTACGGTTCGAAAGCTGTATTGTATGGAGACGTATTGAAATAACAGTTGGAGAACAGAACGGAAATATTGGACTGCCGCTGTTGCAGTGTAGCAAAGACTGAGTCGGTACAGCTGTCAAGTTGTCAGATCGATAATGTTTCAGTAACCGTGACAATAGCCATGCGGCAGTAAAAGCTATCTGCATTCCAGAGGGTTGTTCAAGCGATGTCCTAGCAGATTGCAAGGTGGGCCGTTGTGCGACCACTGAAGAATGTATAGGTCCCAGGGGCGTGACTACTTCCCATCGATGTGCCAAGACCACATTGAACCACACACAGGCCTTCTCTGGTTGCGTTCAGCCTTGTGCTTGCACAAGTGGCAGGGCCCTGAGGGGTGTGTTGAACCTGCGACTACGTGAACGGGCAGGAGCACGGCGCGCCCACTTTATGCTTGTGCACACTGTACGGCAAGCGTGATCCGTACCACGTCCCATTCCTCTAAGAGCAACTTTACACCCATACGCAGGTACACCGCGATGCCGACAGTCATCTGCGACACATAATGTCGGCGTTAGACGTTCGGCGCTAATCGGGATAACTTTCATCAATGCGCATGACGTACGCTCGAGATCCCGGTCAGTCGTCCAGTCCAGTAATCACAGCGCGCCGGGCCTGATTACAACCAACCCTCAAGATCGTAGCTTCGCCTAGTAGCTGAGCATTGTAGCCAAGCGGTCGTCAGGCGACGCAAGTTAGTGCGCAGCTTGTGGAGTGGGTGCGATACATGCATCCAGCTGTCTTCATAGTATGAGGAGCAACACCAGAAGAAGAATCAAGACGAAGATCAGTACAGCAATGCAGCA
This sequence comes from Didymella pinodella, assembly GCA_039634465.1. NCBI lineage: Eukaryota > Fungi > Ascomycota > Dothideomycetes > Pleosporales > Didymellaceae > Didymella > Didymella pinodella. The sequence goes on from CP113351.1 coordinate 756,798, forward strand.
GCTTGACCATTTGTCTCCAGCACGATTAGCAGGCAATTTCGCGTCGGTGCATGTTTGACTTACCCTCGTTCTTTCTGATGATATTGCCAACCTGCTTCATGCCCGTCTGCAGCTTGCCACCAACTCGATCGGCTACTGTGTCGACATCCTTCAGCATCTCGCCCTGCTCTTCCAGCTCGCGGCCCATGTCGTCAGCTTGCATGCGCAAGTTGCCAACTGTACGGAACACGCCGTCAAGCGCCTCATCCTGGTCATTCATGATCTGCATCTGCTGCTCTTGCTCAAACTGCGCGTAATTGTCCTCATCCTCTTCGAACGTGTCCGGGTCTGGAAGCGCGTTCCCCTTCTTCTGCGCGTCCTGAACAGTCTGTTGCAGCGCCTCGTGCATGTTCTCTATCTCGTCGCCCACATCCTTGACCAGCTTTCTACGACGCGCTACTTCATCGATGTCAAGTCCAAACTTGTAAGGGTCGTGTTCGACGGCTTTCACGCTTTCGACGAGGTCTTCGAGGTCTTGGCTGAGATCCTGGATGGTCTGTTCAAGTTCCTGGCGCGCTTCACGAAGCTCTGGACTGTTTGCCGATGATGCCGAAGACCGTATGCGAAGGTATGACTTGAAGAGTGGGCGCGATGTATCGAGTGCTGAAAGGACATCGCTAACATGTGTCAATTGGTTGCCTACGGCCGGTCTGATGCACTTACGCCTGCACCTGAAGGAACGGATCCTCATCATTTGCAAAGGACATCGTGTTTGATTCCTGGGAGCGTGAGCCGCTGGAGCGCTGCAGTAACAGAGAGATTAAAGTTGAATGACGTCGTGGTGCTGTTGCGGCGAAGCTCGGGGGTGTCGAAGATGCCGGCGATACCCCAGAGCGAGCTCCCCGCACGTGCCACACGCTACCAAAAATATGCCCCACGAGTCAGAAAAGAAACACCATAATCACTGTAATGCGGTCAAGCAATCACAGACGCTATCAACAATTGAGACCAACATCACCCGGGAGAGGATACGGATGAAATCATGGGTCCAGACCAGTCACTTCCATTACCTGCCGAGTTTAACAACGCCGATGAGTATGTCGAGTCACTGTTGGCCTTCAGCACTTCTTCATGGCTTTTTCAGACATTGTGTGGAGGCGTTCATGTGCTCGACTTCTATACTCGCTCACCAGATTTATACTCAAGTATCTTGTCGCAAACATGGAGGGACTGGTTCAAGAGCCGAGACATTATGGACATACTGGACCTATTAATGCGAGAAGATCTGGCCCAATTCGAAGTTGTTACCCAAAGCTGGCGCAATGGTCCTGTACCGCCAGCATGCTTGATCCATTACATAAGAGATGTTCGAAAGCATCTGCTTGCAAGAGACTTCCCCCCAGCAGGTTCAGCACCGCAGCCTGAGAAGACATCCTTGGCTAGACACATCACAATGGGTATGAAGGTCAAGAAAGTGCACGAAGTCGATAACTTCGCCCGCTATCTTGACAACTTGACTTCGGAAATAGCTTCCTCGGGCAAAGATCCTATCACACATTTGGTAGACTTCGGCTCTGGGCAGAATTACCTCGGTCGCGCCTTGGCCGCTCAGCCATATTCGAAGCATATCGTTGCCGTGGAAAGCAGACCGCACAATATCGAAGGTGCCAAGAACATGGATGTACTCGCTAAACTGGTCGAAAAGCCCATGGTAATGAGGAACAAAAAAGAGTACCGAGCTCTGACAGGCAAGGGCAAGAAGAAGAGACCTCAGAATCCGCAAGCAAATACCTCTCCGCCCGAGTTCGAGGCCGGAAAAATTCCATCGACCGTTGGCACTGAAATAGCAATCACTGAAGTCCCTTCTACTCCAGCTGAATCAGAAGAGCGTACTGTTTCCAGTCCAATACCAAAGAGTGTGGAATGTGATGATGACGGCTGCACCGTCGCACACTCGCAAACGCCACGGGAAGCGGTACCAGCGAAGATCAGCACTGTGGAGCGAGACTCTAAGGGCAGTTTTGTCCGAGAAACGAACACCAACACCACCAACCTGCAAATCTACTCTGAAGGCCATGGTAGCGTTCAGTATGTGGAGCATATCATCAAAGACGGTGACTTACGCCCGGTCATCGATCAAGTCCTCGACACTTCGCATATCCCAGAAGACACGATTACGACCGCCACTGCAACAACCGAAGTGCCTTCAGATCTTGCAGCAGTCCCCAAGCCGAAGAAGGTCAACGCCATAGTCATGTCGCTGCACTCTTGTGGCAACCTCGTGCACTACGGTCTCCGTTCCTTGCTTCTCAGCCCTGAGATTTCAGCTGTCGCCATGGTAGGTTGTTGCTACAACCTGGTCACAGAGCGCCTTGGGCCCCCAACATACAAGCTGCCCACCCTGCGACCCAACCACCCTCGTCTCGAAGCAACGGCCAATGCATTCGATCCTCAAGGCTTTCCCATGTCCGAGAAGCTAGCCAACTACCCCATTCCCGCGCCACCTAGTGTCAAGATTTCGAGCCCAGACGCAGTCTTTGAACCCTCTGATGCTAAGGGCTTAAGGCTGAACATCACAGCCCGCATGATGGCCGTGCAAGCGCCCTTCAATTGGGGTGCAGCCGACAGCGAAACGTTCTTCAGCCGACACTTCTACCGGGCTCTCCTGCAACGCATTTTCCTCGACCGTGGTATCGTCTCCGCGCCCGTCGACGCGTCCAACTACCCCGATCCAGTGTCTGCGAACGGCCACACAAGCCACGTGAACTGGACACCGCCTGGAGGCCGGGGGCCCGGACTCTCAAGCGACGGAACAAGCACGCCTCTGACGATTGGCACACTGAGGAAGTTTGCGTACGCCGATTTCGTGAGCTATGTTAGGGCTGCAGAGAAGAAGTTGAGCCAGCCGAATGATTTTTGCAAGGTGGATCCAGAGTTCATCAAGAGCAGAATGGAGGGTCTTACTGATAACGATATTCGCGGTTACGAGACTAAATTTTCGGAGCGCAAGAAGGAGCTTAGTGTTATGTGGAGCTTGATGGCGTTCAGCGCGGGCGTTGTTGAGGCGGTCATTGTGACGGATCGGTGGTTGTGGCTAAAAGAGCAGAAGGAGGTGGAGCATGCGTGGGTTGAGCCTGTGTTCGAATACAAGCACAGTCCTAGGAACCTAGTGGTTGTGGGCATCAAGAGGTAGGGTTCGGTGTCAAAATTCCCCGTTATCGAGAGGAGCTGTTGAGTCTTTGAGTGCACATATGACCTGATGAGTTGCGCCATGAGGTTTGATCGAGTGCCCTGTCGTATCCTCTCATTATTTGAGAGCCTCAATACCTCAAATGCGTCTAAATATCTCATCTCTGCAATCAAACCCCATCGATGACTTTACGACAGTTCGTTTTGCAGGACAAACTTCGACCACGCGCTTCTGTGTTGCATTTGAGATGGCTCTTGGACTGCCACGCGACACATGCAGGTGAAAACACTCCGATCACTCGTTCGTAGATGAACAGTGCGTGCCCGCTGCTTATTTACGTATTCCTTCTCGCTGCTCTGGTAATTCACACTAAGCACCGTCTCTAGAACCACCAAAATGTCCGCTCACACCAACCTTGAAAATGACGACGAGCATGGTGGCTACACTCAGACTCATCAGTCCCCGACAGAAAGTCCAACCTCACTCGGCTTGCCGTCCCCAGCAAAAGGGCGTAGGTTATTGGACATCGTACTCAGCAGATCTGCGGCACCGTCACGATTCACCTCAGCAGCGCAACTTAAAGACTGGGGCTACACCACCACACAAGCAACAGTCTTCCCCCTTAACTATCCGGATACTTGGGCGCTACTGAAACTCATCCTGCCTCACTGCACACTGAACGCAAAGATAGTAACAAGCGTTCATACCGCCCCAACTTTACACGATAATATCCTATCACCTGAGACAAACGCCTGGTTCGTCAACATAATCGACCTCACTAACGGCATTCTAATTGCGGGAAGCAATCACGGCCCTCTGCTCACAATGCGCCATCGAGCGCTGGGAGAAAGCGAGAGATATCCAGAACTGATGCACTTGTCCGATATCGCGTACCTGCAGGTCCTCTCACTGTCGAACTTGAATGCAATTGGGCATCGCGCGCCGCTTGGCGCGGTGTTCCCAGGACTGGATGCGATCAAGGGTTTGAAGTATGTGATACGGTACGGGATTGAAAATATTGATACAAACATCGTGGTGCACGAGATCATACAAAAGTACACTGGGGAAGCGTGTGGTTACGATACGACGGATCAAGCAGTTGATGCGGGGTGTCCGCATTGTTGTCAGAAAATTTCCTGGTCGGGAGTAACTTTCGAGATGGGAAGTGACGAGGCATTGGCGCTATTAGGGACGCCGAATGGGTGTGGGGTTGCGTGGTTGTTGGCGCAGCATGGTGAGTTCATGGGGAAGAGGATCAGTAGGATGAAGCTGTGGTCTGACCTAAAGAAGCATCCACTGACACCAAACTTGCTGTTCTACATGGAAGATACGAAAGTCGCAGATGGGAAGACTCTCGAACATTTGTCCGACGATACAGGGAAGCTTAGAATTTGAGAGTCTGAAGACGACCGGTCGACACATGGACTGGTCACGTAGAAGTGAGAGATGATCCGGACTATACAGGAAAAAGAAAGTGCAGGGAATCGAACTGTTTATGCGAGCCAATTTTGAGCACAACTGTGCTGCATATCCATATTGTACCCAGCTACCGGTACCATAGCTTCATCCTAAACATAGGGTCCTAGTAACAAGATAATTTCCGACAACGCACATATTTTCGTTGCCCAGTTTTCCCCCAGTCCGTCATCATTGCAAACTAATGTCTGTCCCTAGGTCACGAGACGCACCCTGAGGCGAGACGCTTTTGCACGTCGGAACTCCGGAGCATCTCTTTTACAAGTTTGTCAACCCACAGTTGGCGTATGAGAATCTATAGCTATTGTATCTCTAAGGGCTGGTTAGTCTCCGAATAGAATTTCTGCAATGTTGGTCGTGTTGATGATCTTTTTCCTAACGCCTTTACTAGCCCCTTGAACTAGAGACCCCTGTCCATTGGCGGATTTCTATCTCGTTTGAATTCTTTAGAGGTCTACAGAGGAAATACAGGCAATAGAGATAATCTTCTAAGGTTAAAAGTTCCTTTAATATTCAGAGCGTAGATACCAGGAGTTTTGCCGTGCAGAGAAGAAGGTGCAGAACAGCGTCCTAGCATCAACACCACTGTATTTTCTACTTCTACAAGGACGAGAGCGGTTTCAAATAGGCTTAAAACAATATTGATTGGTAATTGTAGGTAAACCTGACGCTCTTAGAAGATGAGAGCCATTTAAACCTGAAGTACCGATAGCCTGTCTCGCCACAGGGTGCGTCTCGTGACCTAGGGATGGACCTTAACCACTTGCCTTCAGCCTATATTTAACTACTAAGCTGAGCGTGGTGTCTCCTCGTCCTTCCGCTTTTTGTTATTGCGCCTCCGAGCGAGAGTGGCGCCATAGATTGCCACAATTGAGGAGATCAAGGGAAGTACAATAAACAGCCCAATCAGTGTGGCACACAGGACCATGGCGAAGATCGCGAATCCCCATGCTGCGTTTTGAAGATCCCGATTTGGATTTCCAGATCGCGCCGACAGTGAGAGATTGAATGCGGACAGAACAATAACAATGACGCCAAATGCTGATACAGCATTGTTGTATTGATCCATGTACGGTACGTAGCTTTCAGTCAGGGCATGGGAAAAACCCTGGAGGAGGCTTGATGCGGAGAGCCCGTCGGTCGAACATCGATAGATGGTGTCGAGCCGATGAAGACGTAATTCGCCATAACGGAATCGCGCATTCATTGTATCGGAGGTGAGATTTGGTAATACCGTACGAGCAAAGTCAGACCAAGCCCGATAGTCCAAGTTTGCATTGACCAGATGGTTGTCTTTGGCCACCTGTAGATCATGGTTAAAGCGAATGAGACCACAATAAGAATATAGAAGTCCACAAGCCGCTCGGTGTAGTTGGGGATCGCCAGATATGTGGGTCTCCCAGAAATCGTAATTGAGGAGAAAGTCCGGCAGTGGCTTGACAAAGATTCTCGATTTCGCCCACACGAGGTGGAGATCTAATTCTTCAGCGATTACGATCTCGCGCCGAAGGAACTTCTGGTAGTACAAGGAGCGTGGAGCTCCATGGATAGCGATCAGCCACAGCATCTTTCGTATGGTTTTGAATCGAGAAAGGTCGAAGAAAGCACTGAGAAACCTGTGCACTTCATCTCCATGCTCAGCTCTTAGTGGGTGAAATTCCCTCGCGGGTGGTGTGAGATCGTTGAACCCTGCAGGAGGGACCAGGTCTTCCTGGACAATCAGGGATAAGTTCGGTGGAAATGGTGGCTTGTACAACGGCGTTGCGTTCCTCTTCCCGGATTTCTCCATGTTAGAGATAGTACAGTTTGAAGACAATGGTTGCCGCGAATGAATAAAGTACACGCTCAGAGGTCTAGCAGAAGTGTTCCGCCATATACGATTGATATTTGTATATTCTGGCTTTCATCACTAGATTATCTCAACACCAACGTGACGGCCTCATGAATAATCTCGGAGTCACATCATACCGGCGCTGCGGGGAACCTGGGCAGACTCTTGGACCATGCGCGCAGGCTGGGCATCCTTCCTCATCTGGTACTCGTGGAATTGAACATGATTATATTTGCTCTCATAGACTGTAATTAATGTCTTGGCTGACTCTCCCATCACGATGGCGCTAATGGAAACGCTGACATACCCATATCGTGGAGTATCTGAGTGCAGTTCTGGAGACTTCAGAACTGCATAAGATCTGCGGAAACAATGAATAAGATCTTTACAATCTGAGAAAGGCTCTGACAGCAATGTCCGGTTGCAGGTTGACGTCTCTGAATGGCCAAATTTCGATATGGTGCAATTTGCTGCAAGAGCAGCCGGCCGGACCGGTCCTCTGTTGAAAATCACGACGGGATACGCTGACTAATGCAAGAAAGACGTAGATTACACTGAGCTCCTAGCTTGGACGTGCATGCTCAGACTTAGGTATCATCTTGTTCACGTTCCATTTCTCTTTTGGTCCTTCTAAAACCCTACGTACTCTTCCCAGTCTTCCTTTCCAACTATCTAACCAGCGATGTAAATACCCAAGGCGCGCACATGAGGGTTGATCAGGGTGAGGTTGAACGGGGTCAGGTAAAGATCCGAATCTGTGACAGCCGCAAACACCGTTTCATTGACCGCAGGATTGCGCTGGTAAACCTCATTCGGCGGCTGCCACGACCACCCCTGGTTGGGTCCCGTAATCTTCAGAGGCGTGTATGTCGTATTAATCTGAGACACCCATGCCAAAAACCTAGGCTCGCCAGCGGATGTCGAGGTCACATAGCTGTTATTGGGGCCAGCAGCCTTCCCGGCATCTTCCCACTCGAGAAAGATCTTTCGGCCGGGGAAGGTCAGAGGCTCTGTCCTATTACGCGAAATTGCGGGAGAGCAGTCGTAGCCTGTTGTGGTATTGTGCACGCAGGACTCAGTTTCAGTCAGGTTGGAGATGCTAGGGTCGGCGACGCGAGGACCGACAACTTCCCTATTGGCAGTGTCGTTGGGAGAGACCCTGATATTCTCAGTACTAAAATGAGTGATGAATTTACCTAAGCTTACCTATTAGGGTTGGGTGTTTAGGACGTGAAGAGCAGGGAAGTTCCTAATAGGCGTTAGTTTCCGTTCATATTCTAAAGTAAATACACGTACTGCCATGCGATTCTCGTATTATTGGCTGGGCAAGAGGAAATGTAGGGCGCAAGGAAGGTCCAGTGCCAGCTCTGGGGAATGCCTATCTGATGTCAGTGCATGCTTGTGCTTCGACCTCTTCATCGTACATACCAGGCGTGAAAGATACAGGCATGGGATGCAGACCCAACATCTGGCGGAAGGCCATCTGCTGGCGAGCCTCAATCGACTCAGCTTGAACCAGCAAGGTAGCGACCTCGCGGCTGTCCAAGTGGGATATGAAACCCCAGTTACCACTCTCACCCCATCTTGTCAGTTTGACGTTAAAAGTCAATGAACTCACGGACAGTGGTGAACGGGTAATTGTAGATACACTGCTTGGGTGCGGCCTCACCCAGCATGTTCGTGAGCAAGGTAGCGTGATCTATTTCTTGCGTAGCCATGAAGGCGATAAACGCCCTGTCCTCAGCTGTCAAGCCGGCGTCTCTGAAGTCCTGGTCTGAGAATGTCGCAAGGCCATTGTTGAACAGATCAAGCTCAATGTACTCCTGGTGTAAGCCAAGGTTGACAGATTCGAGATCGAAATTGCTCTCGACCATGTACCTAGGAAGCGTACCGTTGACGCCCTTGCCACCTGTCGTGAATAATTAGGGATGAGTCGTCGAGATGATGGAAGAAGACATACCTCCCGGAGTGAACGGAAGTTGCGCGACAGATCTCAGAAGACCGTCAGAGTTGTAGTAAGTAGCGGCAGGGTTGGGAATGGCTGGACCATCGAATTTCAGAGCCAATGTCTTAGTGCCAGCAGGCTTGTTGCCGGTGATAGTAGCAGAGCCAGAATAAGGGCCATATGTAGTAGGTCCAGTTGGATCAGGGCTGACGCGTGTTGGCGCAGCACCTGGCTCAGTGCCGGTAGGCGCTTTGGTGACGATAGCAGGAATATCTGTCGCAGGCTGGGGCAGAGCTAAGGCGAGCCCGCAAAGAGCGAGAAGAGTAATGTTGCGGAGCTTTGCTACAGGTGCGACGTTCTGGTGAAGTAGATGATGGGTAGCTGGAGCTTAGTTCCTGGGACTATCTCAGTTATACAGACTCATCAGCCTTGCAGAATACAAAGTGCATGGGATGTCAGTATGCGGTCATGCTTCACGACACCCATGGTGCCAATGCCGAAGCCATTTGGCAGCCTGATAGGCTGTTACAAAAAGCTCCGTGAGGTCTATGCATGTCAACAAAGTCTGGAGGCTCGTAAGCTTAATAATTGTTCTATGTTCGTGTCTTTGTCTGGAATTGCATTGGTGCCCGCGGCTTTCCCCGGATCTATGGTGTAGCTGCATAACTCGTATCATCAAGAATTCCCTCTTCGTTGCTTGACGCAACCCAATTCTGTGATTTTGCGCAGAGAATGCCACTTGCCAAAGGGGGTCTGGGCCACTGATCATCGTGAAGACGTCAAAAAATATTAGGTGCTGGTGTTGCGCAAGATTTTGTGTCGGGGCTATATCCAAAGAGAGAATTTGCGTGGTTGTTAGACGTCCATGCTTCCACGTGTAAGTATGACGTAGTCGCTGCCTTCACAAGGTTGAGAGGCTCGGGTGGCTGGAATTCGTTGCCGAAGGATCGACCTGATCACATTAGTATGCAAGACTAGGGGAATCCATGTGGTAGTGACATGCACTTGTCGGCCAAGGCACATTGGAAATAACTTGTGCCGCTCCGCGGTACTGGTGAAAGTGATCGACCAGGAGTTTGGCGGACAACATTAGCACGCCGGCAGAGACTCGGCAAAAACTTATAAACGATATGATTTGTTCATCATGACCAAAAGGAAATTCAGGTGGGATGAGACCTTGCGAGCGATCAGACAGCCAAGACAGATGCTCCGCCATCAAGCGTGACCCTGTCCCTAACATTGACCCTCATCAGCCTCCCGATAGCTTTCTGCAAGCTTCCGTCCTCGTTTTTTCCCAGTATTGCATTTGGCGAATATATTAGAGCCTCACCTGTCTCGAGAGCCTCGATCTGCTGCATGATATCCCGATCATCCTCGACAGTGTTGATGTGCTTCCGGAGCGCGGTGTACCAAGTGGGACTTGTGAAGCGATGCATCACAGTAATTGAACACAATGAGATGAGGTCTGTCGCGATTGTAGGTTCCTGTGTTGAAATGACAACGCGAGCACCTTGGTGCCGCTGCAACCGGATGACTCGGGTGAGGTGCTCTGTAAGGATCTTCGAGCCCGGAGTACTGGACATATACTTGAAGGTCAATAAATTGCAAAAAATGTTGAAGGCTAGATCACATACTTTATGAGCCTCATCCAGTACAACCATCTTGCCTGGCGCACTCGATTGTAGGAAGAGCTCCAACCCGAGCTTGAAGAGGATGCAGGCTGTGCTCGGCGTAAGAAACGGGTCGGAAAGATCAATGATTGTGACCTCTCCAGGCTTGAATTCGGGGACTGTTCCAGCTCCCTCAAGATCCAAGAATGACTCGAGCAGGTTCAACCGCATACTGAGCATGTTCTTTTGCGTAGAATCGAACTTCTCTTCCGCAAGTCTGCGTTTAAATTCGAGATAATTCATAGAACCATCTACGCTTCTGAATGCGATATTCCGTAAGATCGCCTCCACTGTGGCCATGTATAACGGCGTCGTCGATTTTTCATCAACAGCCATAAGAGTGTGCAGGGCGCCAATATCCAATGCCTCTGATTTGAGAAGAAACGGTACCATCTGAACGTTTGGAAGGCGCTCATACATGCTCTTGATGGCTGGATTGGACGGGGAGTATAGCACGGTAACCTTTTTGACGTGAAGGTCCGGGAAATTCTGGTGCGATGCGCCGAGGAAGGTAGCTTCACTGATATTGAAGCCTGCTCCGCCGCTGCTCCATTCGCCATAACTGAAAACTAGAGTCGATACTGGGCTTTCGAGATGCCCAAGATATGGAGAAGCTAGGATTGCGTTCTCAAGGATGCAGGACGTGGTGTGGCTCTTCCCGCTGCCCTGAACCCCGCAAATGAATGCGGAGAATGGCACGTTGGTGTTCAGGAATAATTGGGTGTTAGAGGACTCGTTCCTCTCTTCTTGAAGGTTGCCTATTAAACCATATTGTGGCACAAGATCTTTGTAGTGCTCAGAGATGACATTTGCGGCCAGTAGAGGTGCGTTACGAATGCTTCCCTCGGCTGCACCTGACGGCACCGATCCAGCGTCTGACTGCATCCTGAGAAGTTTGGCAGTATCTGAAAAGTCCGGTTTGGGTTTCCGAATCGTCTTCAAGACAGATGCCTGAGACTCCGAATGGATGTCTTTACCATCTGAGCACAACTGCTTCAGCTTCTTTGCTAGTAGATCGTTACTAGGAGTGCATTCATCGGCTTCGTAGGTACTTGGTAAAGCGATTCCCTCTAATACTTTGGTTGGACGTAAGCCATACGCTGCCGGGACATGACTGATGGATGTGGGTAGGTCCGTAGATACAAATTGCTGCACTGGAAGCGGGTGTTGCACATCCATAAATTGGAATGTTCCAGAGGGAGGTAGTGATGTCGCCTTGTTGCTTTGACTGCTTTGCGCCTGGCCAGGCGAATGTGGATTCGCCTTCTTCGCTTCAGCCGCAGCAGCAGTCGCATGTCGGGTACGAATACTCCTGGGATGTTAGCTCTTCCACCCTATCTGCGGAAATGTACAGAACTTGCCCATCCCAGATTCTGATGACGCCCCCTTTATCCAAGTCGGGCCTCATGGCCTGCAAATGTGCAAATGCTGCCTCGCCATCTTGGAATATACCCTGTTCATTTCGTTGGAAACCGTCACAGTAAGTGTAAGAGTGCTCTTTGATAAATCTGTATACCGTCAATCACTGCGAATCAGAACGGAAAGAAGATTGACTTTTTGAGCGCACCCTCCAGCTCTTTCCGATGCTGTGGATAGGACTTGTACATTTGTTGATAGAAACGGGTGGCATTCATCGGTCGCCGCTGGACGCCGTCTTGTTCGTAGTGTAGCTTGAAATTTTGGCGAATCAATGTGTTCATTTTCGTGAAGGCTGTTCAAGGCTGTGGGTAGAATTATTACTACTGTAGGAGATATCAGTCTGGAGGCCTCTATGATCGCCTTCTTTCCACTTTGATGAGAGGCTGATAGTATCTAGTCTCGCGCTAGCAACCAGGACTTCGTTGGACACCGTACTCGACTGCACTTACTTACGATCATAGAAAGTAAGACTGCTACACCATGAATTCTGTACGAGATACTAGCCTATTCGGCGTTTTGGAAGCCTTCCCGTCTTCGTTGAGTTAGATGAAAAGTCAGAGCTAGCACAGCACGACGTCAATACAATAGACATTTTATAGAGTCGGATTCCAATGAGAATGGGAATGCAGTACGCTTGCAGCGCAAACCCGATTTGGACGGACGCATGCAATTCTATGATGCATGTAAAGTACTAGCCGATGGCAGGAAACCTGTACCGGGCTGAGCCAGGGACGTCAGGTATTGATTGAGCAAAGCCACAAAACAGATCTTGCGTTCCCGCCCTTGAAGTCCCATGTAACACATCTGGAGGAAATGAACCCAATGCAGGCAAGTTGCGAAATGCAAGGTCCGTATGCTTTGTGTATTCCAAGTCCATGCCTGACTCTGCTGCAGGTTAGGGCTACACAGCCTGAATACCTGCGTCTCATTTGTCAAGATATCAGTAGTACAGACACTTCGAGGAGTCCTTCGTGCCGAATGCGTCAAGTGAGGATCTGCAAGCAGGCCGAAGCCGCCATCTAGTTTATACCGTTTCCCTCTTCTTGCACTGATCCTTTTGCGCTGTGTCGCGACAAGTAGCTTTTGCACAGGTTACCGATAGCCTTGTCTTCTCGCGCTCTCACGAAGGGAGGAAGCAGAGTGCTCTGCCATATGCTGACTGATCGGTGTGTCGTCACTGTGATTTGCATTCCGAATTCTGATCCGCACACACCGTGTTCATCGCGATCCGTTGTCTCCAGCACATCGTCCGCTGTTTGTGCAGCCTCACATCAAGACCTTTGTCAAAGCTTCCTTCAATCCTCGTTCATCTAGCCACTCCTCAACGGCTTTCATGTCGCCTCTGTTCTGTCTTTGGCCCCTTCGTTCCCCAACTGTGTCCGTAATCTCCGTCATGTCGCTGAAAACACGCTCTGCCACCTCGCGATATCGCTCGCTGACCTTCTTGTGGTGTGCTGGGATGTCACCCCAGCTTTCGGTCTTTATAAAACGCATGTACTCGTCGATACTTTGTGAGCCGCCTTCCACGCAAAGCAAGCCGGGTTTACCAGCATACAGAAATCCGGTGAGGCTGTATGCTGGGGCAAATTTGATAAAGTCGTCACGCTTAGAGCGTGTGCTGATGGACGGGAAGTAGAACCATACTCGGGCGAGAGGCCCATCATCAAAAATTGCGGCACTTGTAGCAGCTTGTGATGATAGGGATGCTGCGTGAGCTAGTGCAGCGGCCTCCTTGATGTGTTCGAGGGTTCCAAGTAGATCTTCCTCTTCAGACACTGCATCCTGAAGCTGATTTGTCGCTGCTCTATTCAGCCATGATGGCTGTTGGATACGAACCTTGAAGTTTGGTGGTTCGTCAGGGCATCGAGGACCTTCGTACGTGAATGGCGCGGTAAGTTTCAGCTGTATTACATGCGCTTCCGGGCTGTCTTCGTCTGCGATTGACAGATTGAGACTCATCGAGACTACCGGTGGAGCGCTGAATGCAGCACTTTCAGGGTCCTCGACTATACTGCGCATGGAATCTAGAGTTCTTTGGGCCTGAGCTTCGAGCTTGATATCCTCAGGATACATTGCCGTCAGGAGGTCGAATTGACCGATTTGCAACTCTAGCAATTCAAGTGGCAGTAGATGCCACGACATTGAGCTGGCCATATCCCTTCGTGTTGCAGACCTCGGAAGGTGATGCGGTGCAATTGTGAGATGGGTTTCCGAAAGTTGTTTTCCCATGAATTTTAGCGCCCCGCGATCGCACTTCCTGGCCGTTAGCGTGGCGCGTGCTCGACGCGTCTTTCAAAAGGGTAGAACTGCAGACTTGCAAGACGGGCAACACGAGGAAAGACTTAGATAAGATGTGCAGTCGTGAGCATAAGCGATATTCTATGAATGTAACAAGCGTACAGAGTGGTCGATGAAGCGCGCCGAAGACGGCTTGTCGATATTGAAAGTAGAGTAGAAAATTCATGCTAGGCTATCGTGCCATTGTCATTGCAAAGATGCTGTCAGTCTATTATGCCATGTGCAAGAGCAAAGTCGCTAAGCGAGGTACCCATCGTATGCTTCATATCTTCGTAAAAGTGTTGTTGATCGTGCGACTCAGTGCTGAGTACGTAGCATCGCAGGGTTCGGCGATGGTGACCGGCCGCGAAGGGCTGGCGAGCTAGGGCGCAGCATGGGACTAGCCGCAGCGCTCAACGCATCAAGACTCAACTTGCTGATCGCCTCGAGGTTGCCTTGGACGTCGTCCTCAGACAAGTCAAGCATCATTCGCAGCTCATTGGCCTTGAGCTGCTCACCCAGACCGATCATGAGCTGTTCTTTTGTGTCGCTGCCATCAACATCGGAGTAGATCCATCTGTACTTCAGATCAGACAGCTCGTGAGGAGCTGCTGGTGTCGTGATCTTGGCCCTGACACGTCTGACGTCCATACCAAACACGCCAGAAATCTGAGGCTCGCTGCCAATGCCACCTAGACCCGAGTCTGAGGATGCAGTCCTCTGCAGGGACTTTGGCACTTTGTCGTCCTCTCCAATCGGCAGCTCGTTCAGACGATTTGACGCGCCTGAGTCCTGGAGTCTGGCCCGCTTGAAAACAGCGTTCTTCAGCTCTGTAACACCTAGTATGATATATATTGGCTTGCCGTCTCTGACGGTGTCATAGATCCAGGCGCGCGCTTCGGGATCGTTGCAGACAGCCTGGAAAGCTGCTGTGGGGTCTTGACTCGTCCTTTGAATCATCTGCTCAGCCTTGACGGTGAGGAGATTCGGTTGCCTGTAGATTCTTCCAAGCTCAAACTTGGCGCCATAGTTGGTCAGGAAACGCCCTTCCTGATCGAGACTGTACAGATCTTTGTAGCGAAGCTGGATGTGGTAGTCGTTGAGGTCGTCGACATCTTCGTGCGCTGCGTTCGAGTAGAAGCATTCGCGTTCGGGGTGGAGTGGGTGTGTCAGGAGTTGGCCCACTGAGCTCGTTAGCTTCGATGGAGCTGCTGTGGGGTGACATAGCTACCCATCAACAGGTCACTCGGGAGAGGCTTGGGAAGAAGGCCGTGCAGCGGCATTGCGTATGGGGGTGGTTCGTAGGACTAAGATTTCAAACAAATGGCAATGAAGGAGTTGACAGAAGCGTAACCATAGGACAGGTTGCAGGTAATGGGAGAAGTAAAGTTGGTGAGCCCTAGAATGCGCAGCATCAGCTTGGCTACCAGGCCGCGGCCGGGCCCGATTGGTTGTCTACGAGACATCGCCGCCCACGTTAAACGCTACGAACGGATATTGGACGGACGAGAAACCCCGGCGGCAGCAGTACGGAAAGGAGATGGATGCTTTTTAAAAAGATCCGCGCTGGTAACCGGTTCGCGTCCTGTGGGCGCTGAGGGATCTGGGGAATGCCGCCTGCATCTGAATGATCTCAACCTTCTCCGAGGACAACACCGGAGAACTCACCGACATGAGGGATGCAGAGCCCACGCCAAGGTGAAGTTCAGGAATCTGCTACGGCAGGCGCAGTACTTGTACGTGGGTGCAGGATATGTGGACGAGCAGCCATCACCAATCACCTTCACGGGGCTTCCGTTCCTGTGATTTAGGGTCAGTAAACAGAAAGAGCGCCACACCATGCCCACAGCGAAGATTTCTCTAAGCCTGAGCAAGCTAACCGATGGGTCTTCACTCACTGGCAGAACCGCATGATCACTTTTCTGGGTCGTATGATTTCTCAGGGCCATATGCCATGATTTACAGTCAATCATCATTCCTTCCCCTCCTTTGCTTGCAGGGCTATTACGAATTGATTATGCAGGGACCAGAGAGAGGACGTGACCAAGCAACGAGCGCTTGAAGTCTTCATCAAGGGTGCAACGGAAAATACGATTAGTAAGGCTGACTGTCGCTCTGGTGTTGCAGCTTAGCCAGAGTTTTCTCCTAACTCGGAAAGAGCCTCCAAGTTCTCTGCGAGTCAACAGCATCCAGAATACGCAAGACTACCGGCCAAGAAAGTTGCCGTTGTACCATCGTATGGATGCCAGACGATGCATGTCGCGACCCGCGTCGGCGCGTTTGTTTTCTAGTTGTTCATAGCTGACATGCATATACCGAGAGCAAGGACAGCCTACGGCAGTCTTGGTTCTCTCACACCAACAGTACTCCACAGGTACCAGCCCCTCTGTCCATCTCGGCCTCAAAAGCAGGATCAATCGATCAGGCCGCGCGTGGGAGCGAAGATTTGAGAAAACCGGCGAAGCTCCAAACAAATATATCTTATCGATTACAGAAGAGGGGCAGACATCGCGATCAACGTCACAACTCCACCCACTCAGTCCCACTTCAGCCTCCGCCTAGGGTTAGCTAAGAGCTGCTATCGCCGTAGTAAGCCGACAATAAGAGCCAATTGGCGAATGGTGCCCGCTTTGTGACGTTAAGCATGAAGCCACACGTCACTTTGGACCAGGCCCCTCACTAACCGCTTGAGCTCCGGTCTCAACCTTTCTGCGCTGAGAGAGTACTTGAACCCCTCCGTGCCCCTCGGAATAAACATCATCTGAATAGCTTCACCAGAACTCAATTGCAATTTCTTCTATATTATACCCCTTTTATACCCAAATCAATCATCATGGTCCCAATTCCCCAGGCCACCGAGCTCAAGGACCTTTTCAGCCTCAAGGGCAAGGTCGTCATCGTCACCGGTGCCTCCGGCCCAACCGGTATCGGAATCGAGGCCGCCCGTGGTTGCGCTGAGTACGGCGCGGACCTCGCCATCACATACAACTCTCGCGCTGAGGGTGCCGAGAAGAACGCTAAGGAGTTGAGCGAGAAGTACGGCGTCAAGGTCAAGGCCTACAAGTGCCAGGTCGGCGTCTACTCTCAGTGCGAGCAGCTCATCGCCGACGTCGTTAAGGATTTCGGCAAGGTCGATGTCTTCATTGCCAATGCTGGCAAGACCGCTGACAACGGTATCCTCGACGCTACTGTTGAGCAGTGGAACGAGGTCATCGAGACTGACTTGACCGGTACTTTCAACTGCGCACGTGCTGTCGGTCTCCACTTCCGTGAGCGCAAGACTGGTTCCCTCGTCATCACTGCCTCTATGTCCGGCCACATCGCCAACTTCCCTCAGGAGCAGACCTCCTACAACGTCGCCAAGGCTGGCTGCATTCACTTGGCCCGCTCGCTCGCCAACGAGTGGAGGGACTTCGCCCGTGTCAACTCTATCTCCCCCGGATACATTGACACTGGTCTGTCCGACTTCGTTCCCCAGGACATCCAGAAGTTGTGGCACTCTATGATCCCCATGGGTCGCGATGCTAAGGCCACCGAGCTTAAGGGCGCCTACGTCTATTTTGCCTCTGATGCCTCCTCCTACTGCACTGTAAGTATCTCCATTCATATCTCTCTGCCACCGTTTGCTGATATAATCAGGGCTCCGATCTCCTCATCGACGGTGGCTACTGCGCCAGGTAAACGTGTCGCCCCACCAATAGAGAATGGGTCCGACAGCGGTACGATATTAACGATGGGTCCTCTTGGAATTACGATACCTTCCTTGTACCTGATAGCGTAAAATGAATAAAGCCACAAGGCTAATGAGCAAACTCCGCATCCACATCTCGACCAATTTTCTCTCCGCCATTGAATTCGTCTCATCATAATCGCTCACTGAAGAGCCTCCAGGAATCAATTCGATCTCAAACGATGGTGACCGGGATGAAGCTTCTGAACGCCCCACCCAGCGGAGCGCAGTCCGATCGCCAACCCCGCACCTGACTCGCTTGTCGAGCGTCCAACGGGCCGCGGCAACTCAATAGCTGCTCTGCGATCGACAGCTGCTTATACCTCGATTGCTAACTGCGGCCATGGCTGACAATATCCAAGCATACACATCATGTCGTTCCCTCCGACGAAGCCAGCTCTCGCGATCCCTGCGGTTCACCTCACCAAAAAGGAAACGTTCGGTAATCTTGGTCCCTGGGCTGAGCCATCTTGGTACTCCTCGCTCGCGTCGCCGTACTATAACGAGTCTCACAAGCGCCTACGTAACGCACTGCGAGCATACATAGACGAAAATGTCAAGCCATACATGCTGGAGTGGGAAGAGAAAGGCGAGGCGCCAGTAGAACAGCGCAAGAAGTGGGCACGTACTGGGTTCGCATTCGGCGATGTGCCTGAGCCGTACCGACCTAAAGATGTACCTGGGCCTGCTGGCATACCGGTGGGAGAGATGGATGTCTTTCATCTGCTGGTGTCAACGGATGAGGGTAGCCGCATTGAAGGTGGTGTTGGAACTGCGCTGGGTGGTGGGAGCGTGATTGGTGTGCCACCGATTGTTCACCATGGCACAGAAGAGCAGAAGCGCAAGTGGTTGCCTGGCCTGTTCAACTGGGAGACAAGCTTCTGTCTGGGCATCACAGAGCCCAGCGGTGGTGTAAGCTCTCTTCAATTGCCACTCTCAAGTCTGCTAACGTCTTCTAGTCTGATGTTGCGAACTTACAGGCGACCGCAAAGAAAACCCCAGACGGCAAGCATTACATCGTGAATGGCTACAAGAAATGGATCACCGGTATGCCCATTGCAACGCACATGACGACCGCTGTACGAACAGGCGGGCCAGGCATGGGTGGTATCTCGGTCATCGTTATACCCGTCAACTCGAATGGCTTCACATGGCGGCGCATACCCAACAGTGGACAGAATGGTGGCGGCGCCAGCTTCATCGAGATGGATGATGTCCACGTCCCCGTCGAGAACCTCCTCGGGAAGGAGAACGAAGGTTTCCGGATCATCATGACGAACTTCAACAAGGAACGCTTTATCATGTCGATCGGCTGCAACCGCAAGGCACGAACCTGCTTGTCTGAGTCGTTCGAATACGCCAACAAGCGCCACACATTCGGTAAGCCATTGATCTCCAACCAGATTATCAGCCACAAGCTTGCGACAATTGGTCGATATGTCGAGAGCCATTGGGCCTGGCTTGAACAGCTAGCATACCATATTCAGCAGTCTCCATTGGGCTGGCAAGACCCAGAGATCGCTGGGCAGATTGCGCTGAGCAAAGTGCATGGTGGGCGCATTTTGGAACTGGCAAATCGTGAGGCACAACAGATCTTTGGTGGAGCTGGGTACCAAAAGGGCGGACCTGGTGCTATTGTCGAGCAGATGAGCCGGGATCTGAGGATGATGGTCCGTTACTCAATGGTCTAAACATTACTGGTGTCGCTGACGTCAATCTAGGTAGTTGGAGGTGGCAGCGAGGAAATCATTGCAGACCTCGCAGTTCGACAAGAAACCGCACTGGCCAAGAGGCGAGGCTGGAAGCTGTGAACGTTGGGATTGTTGCAGTAGACGTCATTGTATATTCACCTGTTGCCCGCGCAACTACTCAGGATCCGCAGTGACTGCCGCAGCCGTAACAGCGCCCACCCCTGTCTGCCTTCCTTGTACGGATTATAATTAGCGTGCGGAGTAACTTCAACTAAGGCACCTTGCATAGGCAATATACTAATCCATGTCGACACATCCCGTCTCTCCACCTTTCTTCGTCCTGGTGTGACTTCCAGAGTTGATACGAGCTTTGATGTTACACCGCAGGTCGGCCCGCCCGGCACGCATTTGTATATCAATGTTCAGTCTCGCATTCAAAGGAGATCAGGCTGAATCCTCCATCCACGATAGCAACATGTATGAAGCAACTCTGTGCTGGCCTGCGCGACTGTTGTTGGCTATAGCCGGTCTGACCAATGTTCCCATCGTAAAAGCTTTTGACATTTCGACGACTACCATCGCTTCATGGAAAGTAGCTTCCACAACGGAGGTCGGTATCAATACTGCGAAGCTCTCTGCACCGGGTCTCAATACGTCGTCATGGCACACTATCGGTTCAAGAGGTACGTTGATGGCTACGCTGATTGAGAACGGAGTTCGTAACGAGACTTCGCTATTCTTCTCGGACAACCTCCAGGATATCGACAATGCGCAGTTCCGGGTTCCATGGTTCTACCGCACGGAGTTCGAGGCCGATACGAACAACGATACCTTTACGCAGCTGATCACAAACGGCATATCATCAAGAGCGGACTTGTTTCTCAACAAGCGATATCTCAGCAGTACTGTTGGCGCGTATGCTGGATCAGAAATCAACATTACGGAGGAATTACTTGTCGGAAAGAACGTTCTTCTTGTGAAAGTATATCCCACGGACTACAACCGCGACTTTGCACTTGGCTTTGTCGACTGGAACCCCTACCCACCGGATAATGGAACGGGCATCTGGCGCGACGTCCAAGTCAAGAAAAGCGGTCAGATTACCATCGATAAGCCGCGCGTCAGAACTACTCTAGATGGTGAGGTCGACTTCTCCGTCAGTATCAAGAATTTGGGCAACACTAGGATCGAAGGCAGAGTCCAGTGCGCCGTAAAGGATCCTGATGGCAAGGAAATTGGAACACCACGGACGCCCTTTCAGGCAAACGGTGGGAGGACAGATCTGGTGGCGCTGCACCTCAAGGTCGACAACCCCAAAATTTGGTACCCTACTCAGTGGGGCGATCAGCCTCTCTACAGTGTACAGTGTACTGCGACAAATAGCAGTAGCTCTTTTGTTGCAGCAGCATATGATCATACGCCAGTAACAACGTTCGGTATACGCACAGTGACGGCCCGTCTCAATTCTTACAACGACACGGTTTTCTCAGTCAACGATCGTCCTTTCCAGGTTATCGGTGCCGGGTACACGTCTGATATCTTCTTACGCTTTGACGTTGAGAAATTACGTGCGCAATTCAAATACATTGTAGAGATGGGCTTGAATACAGTCCGCCTCGAAGGCAAGCAGGAGCACCCGGAGTTCTACGACCTCGCAGATGAGATGGGCATCATGCTTCTGCCTGGCTGGGAATGCTGCGACAAGTGGGAGGCCTGGACCTACAATGAAGAGAAGAGCGGCGAGGAATGGGACGACGAAGACTACGAGACTGCCGCCGGGTCGATGTCACATGAAGCACATATGATGCAGAATCATCCTAGTGTATTAGGTTTCCTCGTGGGGAGTGACTACTGGCCTGACAACAGAGCAACTGATCTGTATGTCAACACGCTCAGAGGCTACAACTGGACTACTCCGATAATAGCATCTGCTTCTCAGAATGGGTACCCAGAGCGACTTGGCAACGGGGGCATGAAGATGGCAGGTCCGTATGATTGGGTGCCCCCGAACTATTGGTATGATACGGATGACGGTAATCACGCGCATCTTGGTGCAGCGTTCGGTTTTGGGTCTGAGCTTGGTGCTGGAGTTGGCACTCCAGAGCAAGGGAGTCTGAGGAAGTTTCTCGATACCTCTGATCTCGATGATCTTTGGCAAAGCTTCGACAAAGGTCTCTATCACATGAGCACCAATGTCTCGTCCTTCTACACGCGCTCCATCTACAACGAAGCACTCTCCAGGCGCTATGGAACACCTACAAGTCTTGATGATTACACCCTTAAAGCCCAAATGATGGATTACGAAGCCACACGCGCTCAATTTGAAGCCTACCTCTCGCGCTGGAACGCCGAGCGTCCAGCGACAGGAATGATCTACTGGATGCTCAACAACGCATGGCCGAGCTTACACTGGAATCTCTTCGACTACTACCTGCATCCTAGCGGCAGCTACTTCGGTACCAAAGCGGCACTCGGCAATCTTGAAGCCGCCGTCTTCGACTATCATTCGCAAGACATATACTACACCAACCGCGTCTCCTCCGCCCCAGGCTCTAAAGCCCGCCGTCTGTCCATCGAGATCATTGACCTCGCTGGCAATACCATCATTCAGGACCCGAACACCAAGTACGCCAACTTGACCGCAGAGGCAAACACAAGCAACCTCATTACTCACATCTCTGCCTTGCGCAACATCACTTCCGTTGTCCTGCTACGCTTGACTCTCACGTCTTCAGATCAACCAGACCCACTAAGCCAGAACACATACTGGCTCGCCCCCCAATCTGATATCTTGGACTTTGATAACTCCACATGGTATCACACGCCTGTGACATCCTACTCGAACCTCACCACTCTTTCGACAATGGACAAAGCGAAGATTGTTGTTCGGGGCAAGGGGAAAAGTGTACAGATCGAAAACACGAGCGAAGTGCCAGCTGTATTTGTCAGACTCAACCTTGTGGATGAGCAAGGCGAAGATGTCGTTCCTGTGGTTTGGGAGACGAACTACATCACTTTGTGGCCGAGAGAGAGTTACGATATTGCTGTCGATGCAGGAGCGCAGTGGGATGTCGAAGACTTGCGAGTTGTGATTGATGGGAGAAACGTGGAGAAGAGGACAGTGAGGTTGAATGGGGGAACGCAAGTTTTGCCCGGTGATGGATTTATGGCGCAGTGAGGGATCGCAAGCCTGGACTAGCTTTAGAACATAGCCTGGTATCCGAGATGTCGACGACAGTGCAAGATTCAGTGAGCGTAGCATCGAACCCTTTGTAGCACCATCGCGCGGACCACAGCGAAATACAACAATTGTTGTAGAGGCTCATCGTGAATTGGATATCATAACAAAATACACGAGTAGCGATATGTATCACTACCCCTTTCTTTCTATCAAACGTTGAAAGCAAGCACGTGCGTATCCGGCACAGCCTTCTACAGCAGCGCCACAGAACAAAGCAAGCAACGCGCGCGAAGGGAATCATCCAAGAAAAGCGCCACCAAATCAAGTCTGTGCTATGTACCAAACTCACACCGTCCCACTAAGCATACACACCAGGGGAGGACCGAGAACTCAAGCTGAACGCAGTGCTATGCTGTGCGAAGCAATATGCAAGGTACTGCGTAGGGAGCTCATTGAAGAGGAAGTTTTGCAACGCCAACCATGCCGCATCATGATAAGAATATCGGACGAGCTAAGCCATGGCCGTGTGAACTTAGTTGACCACACGGCGACGGTGCGCATGCACGTGCCTCCTGCGGTACGCAGAGTCAACTGTGGTAGTGAGGACGATCTCCTCGATAGCAACCTCGTACACAATGCCACCCTCTGTGTAGATCTTGGTGGTGATAATGCTACCCTCGGGCGCGGCATCGGAAAGGCTGGGGCTAGGCGTGATAGCAGGCGCAGCAGGAGCCTCGCTGCTTACCGGGGCCTTGCTGGGCTTTGCGATCTCAAGCGAGGTGGGGTCGGCGGCAGAAGTCGTCTTGACGTTGTACACGCTGATACCGTAGCTGTTCTTGGAGCGAGCGGGCGCGTAGCTCTGCGTGGGAACCGGTGCGACCGAGGTGATACTGACACCGCCTGTTGGCTTGTCGGTTGCGCCCGGCTGCAGGTCAGAGGCGTACTCCGGGCCATACTGCACAGGGACGTTACCGCAGAGGCCATCCGTGGGGCCGCCGCAATCGTCGTTGAGGAGCGCGGTAGGGATGTCTTCGATCTTGCACTCGCCCTGCTCGGCCTCGGTCTGCAGGTTGGTGAAGTGTGGGCAGTCCTCAACGCGACCAGATAGGTTAGTGCAGTCGTTTACAGCGGCGCGAAGCGTGTCCGTGTTCCAGCCGTTGATGAAGTCAGCGTGGTAGCCGTAGCCGGTGGGGTCGCCGTTGGACCAGACAAACTGTCCGGACTTGCCCTTGAAGGCGTAGGTGTTCCAGATGGTCTCGTAGAAGAGGGAGGGGAGACGGGTATCAAAGCCCTCAGGACACTTGCCGCCGTCAATCATGCTGGGGTATGCCACGTGCGACTTCGCATCATCAGACTTGACATCCTTGCCGTTCCAGCACGAAGGGAAGAAGATCTCGGCGCGAATACCGTTGGCGCAGTTGGCATCGAGAAAATCCTTATCAGGCATAAAGTGGCGGTAACGAGAGCCCTCAGGTGCACGGTCGTAGTTCAGGCAGTTGAAGCCAAGGGATTTCTGCATGAGAGACTCCTGGGTCATGTCCTCAGCGGTCCAGGCAGATGTGGGCGGGTCGGGAACGGGGCCAGAGAAGTTGCGCATACGTGAATCACCAGCAAGGACCTCGAAGCCCTCAGGGAAGGGCTGGATATCATCACCGAGGAGGAGGTAGTATGCGAGCATACCACCAATCTGGGGAACGACTTCAGTCTTGCCACCAGTGTGAACAAAGTGAAGTGAGGGTGTCCTACATAGTATTAGCAAAGGCATGCATGATTCTGAAGTGGCAGGCTTACCAGTAAGCGGACTTATCATCAGGGAACTGGCAAGACGAGCAGTTCGATTCGCGCAAGTCGCTGTAGGTGGTCGATTCACCAAAGTCTGTTCATGATGTGAGCACATGCTTTGCATCAGGCGCCTCCCACGTGAGCATGAGGCAGGCGGTCCTTAAGCTATGCGCTTGCGCACAGCCCCAGGATACTTCCCCCGCTCATGCAGTGTTTCGGAACAGAATGACGGGTTGCAAGTACTTACTGCTACCGCCGTGAATAACGTGTCCGTGAGAGGAGGCAACACCGGGGTCAACGATAGGATCTAAACGAAGAAATGCAGTCCTAGAGTGGCAGGGCATGCGCCAGAAGGCTTCAGCGGATCCAGAAAGGAGCGCCGCGGCGACGGAAAACGTCGTGGTTGATTTCATGGCTAATACGTGCGGTTGACGATTCAGGGGTGAAGTCGAGGAAGTGCGGTTGCTTGGATTGTGGTCTCGAGGATAGTTCCTTTGTGCTCGCTAGAGGGGTTTGCTCCTTTCACTGATCGAGTATGAATAGCGGAGATCAATTGGCCGTCCAGTGAAGGATACTCTTGGCAGTTGTGTGATGGTGACGATGGTGACTGAACGTATGGATCCTTTCCTCAGCCGCCGGGAATTCCAACTTGTTGCCTGATTCGCGAACTGGTATGCACAGAAAAGAGAGCCGGTGGTATCGATAGCGAGTGTGGGTGTTGCAAAGGAGCGACAGACAGCCAAAGGCAAAAGAATGACGAGCCGCAAGGGCGAACAAAAGAAGGAAGGGAAGAGGGGGGAAACGAACGGATCCTACCAGGGCTATGGAGTGTTTTCTAAGAGAAATGAAGGAATGCTCAGATCAGGGACGTGAAACCCTGGGAGGGCCCGCTGAAGGGAGTGATCCAGTTGGCTAGAGGCGTTAGGCTCGCCGGACGCTAGCGCGGTTAAAGTAAGCTGAAACATGTCAGTAAGGGAGGCCCGGTTAACTGCGGTGAATCAGGGACGGTAGCACACGTGCAGCCTTGCAAGCCAGTCGGATTCCAGTATAGCGGTACGCCGCAATCTGCGGAGGCGTTGAGATTATCCAACCCTCAGGCACCGTTGCGCTTCACCAGTCGCGCTCTCACACAGCCCAGCGCGTCCGTCAGCAATCTCGTGTCCTTCAGCTATTGTCACTTACTGACCCGCGCACTCGGCCAGCTGTTGCACAGGTTAAAGAAAGCCGGCAGCCGACTTGGGGAGTACCCCGTGCGCGCCCAGTCGCAATCTCCAGCTATTCGAAATACTCGTCGCAGGAACAGCGAGCGTCATCGGCTCCGCTTTTACGGCGCATCACAATTGCAGCCCGGATATGGCGCCGAGAGGCCATCGTGATCGTATTCCCGTGCCTGAGCACCATGCCAACATGCATCATGTTGTTGTTGATGCGATTGTTGCTGTTGGGCTGCTGATCGTTGACCAACTTGTTTGTCAAGCCAGCGAGCAATGTGCCTTCCCGCCTGGTTGCGACGAAGCCCCCAGTCACACATCCTCCACGTAACCAACCGTCTGTCACTTAGGAGATTGCGCCGAACCTTTCCAAGAGGGCCTGACGACGCGGCAGCGCGGCGCTGCCCGTGCGACACGACAGATTACCGAATCTGAATGCGGCCTCGTGCACCGTAAATTATGATTGTGACCGACTCTGGCATGGCAAACCTTCCATTATCCGTCTCAGCCGCCGGACGGGTAGCACAATTATCGATAGGCTTGCTGCCGCCTCCTGAGATAGGAGCAGGAGAGAGCCCAGCGCCTACCTCTGATGTGGAGGTGTAGCGAAGATCAGCAGTGATTGGCCTCGTACTCAGCGCCTTCAGGGCTCAGCCCCGGCTCGGCACAATTCACTCTTCTGGAAGGTTGCAATGCAGCGCATAACTCGCTAAAGCAGGGAAGAGGTGAAAACATCCAGAAGGAGAAGCCGACTGTAGGCATCGTCCTTGTTCTCTTCGTCAGATCCCCAGCAGGGCGGTCTAATTTGCTTTAAGCCGCCCACAAGATCCACTCTTCATGCACAACGGACCTGCATTTGGATCCTGGCGCCGCTCAGGTACAGACATGATTTGATTGGTCGACTAAATGATGTAAAATGCTTCGCCTGCAAGTCCAACATGCCGTGTGACTTGGTTCTCTTGTGAGTCTTGTCAAAGACTCAGGTAATCAACATACGAGGAGCTCGAGAATTTTACGACTCCCTCGACTTCTTGGCCTAGCGGTTGCATGCTGTCGTGCAGAATGAGCGGTGTACAGAAAGCTGGAGACAGAGATACTTGACACAAGTTTGCCTCAGGTCAGACCAGGAGCTGAGACCCAAAGCAGTGGCCTGCACATGCGCGGCACGCTGTCAAGTAGTACGACGGAAGTACAACGGGTTTGCTTGCCAGTAGACTAGTTGGAGGCTAATCATAGCCCTTCACGCTGTCTCACAAAGCGAGCTACAGCACTGAAATAGCGCCATTTATCCGGCAGTTGAGAAGTGAGAAAATCGACATGCCGTCGTACACCATTAGCCATCTCAATGGAGCTGCCTACATGAATATTAACAGCTTATCCGTTGCATCGCATATCGATAGTCTAATGCTCAGTAGCTCGCCATCTCACCTGTGGAACCGCTGTAACGTGTACCTTGCATGCGGTACAGATCAGCACACATCGATAGTCTTCTCCGCCACTTCTCCTGCGCTTCCAACGTCCACGCGACCGAACTCCCAGCCCCCTCACTTCCCATCCTCGAGCAAGCTCACAGCTTCGCCCCGTCCCTCAGCGGCACATCCTCCCAAGCCTGATCAAATCCACAGCTTCTTGTCCAACGTGGCTCACCCGCCTCCACTGAGTCTATGGCCATATGTCCTATCTTCCGCCACGCATCGCCCTTGATGATGAAGCCAGGCTTGTCTTCAAAAGGCTGACATGCTTGTTGACCACTGGCCAGGGCTCTGATAAGTTTGCTTGCATGGCCGTCGTCCTCCAACTTGTTCACTCTCAAGACGATCTGATCCCAGTCTGAGTCGGCTTTTAGCTTGTAGTCCGTAATCTCGGAGAGAAGTAGAGCAGGTGAGTGCCGCGATGCGTACATGACGATGTCATTCCAAACTTTCCATTCGAGGAGGCGGCGCTTGGTTGCCGGAGTAAGGACGTCGTTAGTGGAAGAGAGGAAGGCGGAGAAAAATATAGACGAGGTGACGCAGTGCATGTAGTAGAAGTCGAACTTGACTTGGTGAGGTGGGCGTTGTGCTGCAGCCGTGAAGTACACTAAACGAGATGTCAGTGCTGTTGTGGTAGAGATCAGGTGATACTTACCTGAAGCGTTGATCATCTCAGCCGTCTTCTCCTCCAGATCATCATCCTTGTGGATCGTGTACTGACTTGCAATCGCAACCATCTTATTTTGCGCTCTCTTCATGATCCCGTCACGTATCTTATTTGCATCCTCCTAGTGCGCAGCATTACTCACTTCGACATCCTTCTTTACTTCTTCAAGCAGCTGAATAATTGTCTTCCTATCACCCTCACCTCTGTTCTTCTTGGCTGCCTGCTCGAGGCCGATGAAGAATGACTTCATCCACTTGTCGTGTACACAAGCTTGTGCCAGACCCTCAGCGATGATAGCAGGCTGCTCAAATTCGACACCGAAACCAGTGTGAATGATTGGATGCAAGAAGCCAGAGTACATACGAGCCAGGAGGTCGTCAGCTCGATCATCTTGTGCGAAAAGGTACTCTTCAAGTACCTTTGGCCATGTTTTCTGCTCGATCTCCCGTTGGAAGAATAAGAGGAAGTCGTGATAGAACTTCTCCTTCCCAAGATAGGTCTTGAATCAGTCCGGCTGGTGCATGTCCTTGACGATGGATTCTTTGAGCGGCTCAGGTGGCCGTTGATAGACCATGTTGGTATCATAGCCTTGCTGGATCTCCTTCGGTGTTGCATCAAGTGCGAAAAGTGTAAGGAGGCGATGTGCGATATGATTGTGGAAACCCGACTTATTAAAGAAGATGTGGTGTTTCTCGTGGTTGACTTGCAGGAGATCGCTTGTCTTCTTTGCGCTCTCTGCTTGCAGGCCTTTGACAAAGTACTGAGGCTTCTGAGACGCCTCAAGGTGAACTCTGGATGCGGAAGCCATTGCTCTAATGTTGATTCGTGGGGCGTAACAGGCGCGTGCTGCGGGGCGTATAAAAGCACATAGGTCGAAGTCTTTAGTACGTATCCGCGGGGCAAACATCGACGAAGATCGGCTTCATATATGTCTATGTGCAGCTCGCAGCTGTTGCATGTTGACACGGCTCATGGCAATGACGTGTGTGGGGAAGCTGCCGCTGACTTGCCGCTTACACTCGCTTTCGGCTTTCGGCGAATGTACATCGCGATGTTAGTCACAGCCCATCCACCTAGATCCTCGAGGCATCTCCGTCTGTGCTTCCCATAGATGGGTAATTCAGATGTCCTCACTCAGAACGTGTGGCACAGGCAAGGTGACACGCCACGTCAGCCAATCAGCAGCACGCGCTAAAATCAGCCCTTTTCGATTCGCAACTGGCCTCTCTCATCCCCTTCAGCCATTCACATACTTCTTTTCATCAATGCGTTGAGGTACAGCGACAGGAAGTCCTGGCCTTCGATCAAGCTCAAGCTTGATTTCTGCTTGTACCCTTTATTTCTAGTGGCTCCATTGATATTTGTGACAGCGCCATTCTTACCCACCGCCATACAGCAGCTACTTCACCCGACCCTAGACATCGCGACTGGCCTCTGCCAAATTCACATCTAAGAATCGGTTAGCCATTCTTTCAATCAAAGAATCGGTTAGCCATTCTTTCAATCAAAGAACGGAGGCTGAATTCAGCCGTAAGGCGGGCGCTGATAGAAGCATCACAACAGCCACTTTTGTCTACGCGCAATAGAATTCCGTTTGGGAAGCGCGTGCAATCAGCGCTTGTCGCAGCAGTGCAAAAGATGAGTGTGTATTGCGCTATATCAGGACATGCTCTAGTCTGAACAATGGATGCAGATACATATTCACTGCAATCGGGCGGTACGGGGATATTCATGACGAGTGACGAGCCTTCTCTTGAAGGAAAGAGGCAACGAACAAAAGCAGAAACAAGTCTACTCAGTCTCATCAACCCCACTTTCGCGACCAGCATTGTTGGTTCGCAGTTCGAAAACGGGGACTCTGTGGGCGAGACTACCCAAGACGACGACATAGAGAATCTGGATGATGAGGACGTTGACATCGCAACGGACTCTGAGGAAGGTGAACTTGACATACCCAGGCCATTACCCAAAGTCTTGACACCCGCCCAGAAGAGGAAAAAGCAACGCAAAGATGCTGTACTATCCAAGTTACGGGGTCCAGCGTTTCAAGAGATTCTGGCACCTGATGTCGTTGGCTGCGAGCAG
Source organism: Didymella pinodella (assembly GCA_039634465.1). Classification (NCBI taxonomy): domain Eukaryota; kingdom Fungi; phylum Ascomycota; class Dothideomycetes; order Pleosporales; family Didymellaceae; genus Didymella; species Didymella pinodella. Next base: position 786,404 of record CP113351.1, read on the forward strand.
GAGGTGACCTGGGACGAGGACCCAGAAATCGTGTGTTCATACAACTGGTCCAGCACTGCTGATGGTAGCAATACCATATATGTCCCCGGTGCACCCACAAAGTGGACTCCAAGAAACGTTCCCTATAACGTTCCAGGCGATGCAGGATTCCACCCTACAGACTACAACTACGTCCGCCAGCCCGCAGACCCCTTCTCTGCAGTCTTCAATGCCTTGACTGTTGCAAATGCCCATTGGAACTTCAGAGATAGCGACGTACTCGCTGACCGCAACAATCTTCGTGTACTTCTCGAAGTCGTCCAGGGCAAAACCGTGGGCCCATTTCGACTAGATTTATACCTCATCTTCAACACTCTCATCATCGTCCGCCGCGAAGACGGATTCTGGCGTCGCAGTGATGGTAAATCCTACGGCTTCAACTTTGAAAAGCACTTCACGACCCCAACCCCAGACATGGCCGATGCGTCATCGCACTACCGCGCAATCCGATACCGCATGGGACCTCTCCGCGTCGTGTGTCGCTTTGAGGCTGACGCGTATGTCGACACCGTGGCAGACGGACTGTTCCATTCTGAAGCCGCCGCGGCTGCACCTCCGATCCCAATTGAGCCAGACCTCTTGAAGCGACCGGTCTTCACTTACCGCGCGCCGTTCAAGGTGCTACGCAAGGGCCAATTTGTCCCAAGCGGACAGCTTCTGGAACTCAAAACTCAGGCTGAGCGCTCTCGCGAGGACGGACAGTCGAGCGTTTCATGCCAGGATCAGTTGTGGTTTGGACGCACGACGCACCTGTACACGGGGCGTTACGAGTCTGGAACAGGGAAAATACTTTATATTAAGAAGGAAGATGCTACAGAGCGGATCAAGAAATGGGAAGAAAGACACCAGGAGTCGCTGAGGAAACTTGTCGGCTTGCTCACAAAGTTGAGGGATATCTGTAGACAGCAAGACGGCCCCACCAAAGCTGTTATTCTGGTAAGAGAGAACCCCAGGGGACCACTCGTGGTGCATAAGATGCAAGACAAAAGGAAGATCGTGCAGAGAGAGTTCTTCGAGAGACACTGGTTGGCGCACAACAAATCGAAGGGCTCTGCTTCCAGAGGGGGACGCACAGCAAGGGGAGGCACACGTGGTGGGAGGGGAAATGCTCCGCTGCATGGCGTGCAGACCCATGTGGGAGGGTCGAACGCGCATCTACCATCCAGGTTGCCACACAATCATCTAGCGACCGATCCGAACTATGGACGTCTGAAGCCTGGTCAACGACCGGCCCTGCATCATGACACACTACAAGGCGCACCGAGGGATGCTTTCAACACGCACCCAGCGAATACACAGTCGCCGCAAGTGCCAAACTACGGAAGTCTCGGTGCTGCGATACAGTCAAGACTCAACCAGGATGCAATGCAAGGTGCACTGAGAGGTGAATCAAGCAATCGTGGCAGAGGTGGCACACCGGGGCGGGGGCGAGGTCGAGGACGTGGGCGAGGACGAGGTGGCGCGGAGCGAGGGCAAGGCTAGTAATAGCTCATGCTAACGGGCTATCTGGATGCTGTACTGGTAGCGCAAATGAGTGCATAGGATTGTGCTTTCATTTCTAAGGTGTGCATGGCTGTGGCTCAGTGGAAGGTGAACGGCTCGAGCCTATGTGAATGTCATGGCGTGATGTAGTGTCCGTTGTGTATCAAATATAATGGAAACAATGTCGTAGTGCGGAAGCCGCTCAATCACTTTATATCGGTCGCTCGCCCGCCCTATAGCCAGGAGCTAATGAAGGGGTATGGACAGTATTGAATGATGTCATTGGCCGTGAACCGCACGATGAGCCTCCTTTAACACCATGCTATATGTACATGCCCCCTTATGCTACGACGACCCAGTTGTCATGAGGAGATCCTTCGTCCTCATGCAACAAGTCTGTCGCTAAACCAGACACTCCGTTCTAACGTCGTCAAGCTTCAGGCGCTATGAAGTGCTTTCCCTCACTTTCGCAATTACAGTCCACCGATCACCCAGCCGGATTCGTGTATCGATGTGTCGTACGATTCTTGATACATGGGCCGTTTTTACGGTGACCAGATGTATCTTGATCGTTGTCTTTCATGCGCAATGCAATTCCACCCTGAGACGGGTCGTGAATGACTTCATAAGGCGCAGAACTCTGCTAGTACTTCTTCGCCTCCATGCCCTCGGGTGGTTCGGGCACGATTGTCTTGCTGCCGACATTGCTCCAGTCCGTACTCAAAACTGTGCCGCCGCTTTCTTGGTAAGATTTCATCATTGCTCTTTGTTGCTCCGGTGTTGCACCGCTGTAGAGCTTCTTGAAGAAGTGATTGGTTTCATCGCCTTCGATCTCATCCTTCTCGTCGAGATCTTCCGCGGCCAGCTTGTCCCAGTTTTTGGCACCAGATTTGGACGATGTGGGATAGGCAGGAGCAGAGTCTTGTGCAGACTTGCCAGCAAGGACATGCTGGGGAATGGCTGACTTTGAGCCTTCGATCTCTTCCACTTGACGGTCGCCCTCGAGTGTTTTCCACTTCACGCCCTGAGATTCCTTTTTCAGGGTGATCTCGACCTTGTTTGGTGTGACGCGGAACTTCGATGCGGTAGGGTCGATCGGTGCGTAGAGAGGGTCGATGTTGAAGTTATACTCTGCGCCAGAGCCTTCGACGGGGAATGAGACAAACAGCGAGTCCTTGTCAAAATTTACTGTGACGTTGTCCTTTGGAGCACCCTTTGCCAAGATGTTGACCGTGACTGTGTCATTGCTCTGGTACCAATCGTCCTTGATCTTATTGGCAGGTGTGGGTACGACTGGTTTGGGAGCTGCAGCAGGAGCTGTCTCAGTCTTTTTGGTAGGAGCCGTACCTTGTGTCGCGCTGGGAGCTTCTACATCCGGAATTTCTTGCGCTGTGACTTTCCTCCTCTCATCCCCCTCCGGAACCTCCTCTAGCTTCTTTGCGACCTTGGAGGTCCAAATCGGCAGCGTCTTCTCCTTCTCGTCAAGTTTCTTAACAATGTTCAGAATGTACTCTGCATCGGCGTATCTTTCGAGGAAGAACAGCTGCTGGGCTCGGCGGAACTGGGCGTCTTTTATAAGCTCTCGAGTGGCGCGTTTGTGAGCGAGGACGACCGCGACTTCGGAATCAGCGAGTGCCTCGGCGTATTTTTTAGTACGCTGGTAAGCTGTAGCGCGGCCGATGTAGTATTTTACGGCAGCCGGATTCGATTCGATGGCGTCGGTGAAGTGCTGAATAGCTTCCTCATAATTGCTGGCGCTGAGCGCAGCTTCGCCTTTACGAGCGGCGTCCATGGCGGGGTAGTCGTACTGGTATAGCGAGCTCTAGTGGTACTTGATTTTCGTATCGATGTAGAGTAGAGAAGATAGAGCAAACGATGGCTTGTATAGTAGCTTGAGGATATTCAAGGGATTGTTATTTGGAGTGGTGAAAGGCAGCCATGGAAAGCTCTCGATGCTTGCCATCCAGGGTCCACGCTAGTTCCACCTCTGGATAGCGCGGCTTCTTCCACCATCGGCCTCTACGGCTGGGCAGAGTCGTGGCTGCCTCCATAACAATAGAAATATTGTGATCGGACCTCAATTACCGCGGGATCTGACGGCGAGCGCATCAGGACCGTCTAGACTACAGGCCCGCATCAGGCCCGAAAGTCATTATGTTGCAATCCCGCGTTGACGCTGACAGACAACACCGACAACTGTGCCGCAGCTAGATGCCCGAAAGTAGTTCCATCGACGAACCACGGCTCTCTCTCAAGCGCCACTAATATACAATCCCAGACAAGTTTATTCGGGGACCACTCTGACGCGCGGGAGTGCCATGAACGGTTGTCCCAACTGCTCATCAACCGACGGTGCAGTACCTTTGTACCCATGAGGCACAGCGACTGAAACGCACATAAATGAGTGCAGTCAACAAAGACTGGCTACAAAAGCCGTGACTGCTTGTTGTTACTTTATCGACGCCGCAACCCCGTACTCTGCAAACATGCTCAGCTTCCTCTTTCTCGCCGCAGCTCCACTCCTGTCATTTGCACAGCAGCTCCAGCAGCCACTCAAGGAACACCAGCCTGAGCTAATATTTCCCTTGAAGGTAATGCATCGATGTTTTGGATGCGAGGAGCCGTGCTGACATGCTTTCAGCTAAATGATGGGAGGACCTATGTGTTTGAGTCTGCCATCGACGGCATCAGGGCGTTGTCCTCGAAAGCATTCGCCGACATCGAGAGCTATCGTAAACTCGACTCTCACCCACAGACTGCCTTGGTCAACATTCCATTCAACGCCTCCAAGACAGGCAGCATGATCCTCGGTACCGTTGAATCGACCAACGCTCGGTTGCAACAGGACTTCAACTGACTCGACACGTCGATGCCGGGTGAGCACATACCGATCACTCACATTGGCATTCGAAAAGGTGCTATGGTCTCGAAAGACACCTACGCCACACGCCTCGCTCTGGAGACGCCGTACATCTCTCTTCCTGGCGAAATTTACGACATCCTACTTCAGGCTACCAACCCAATACCCCACCAGCACGGTAACGGATACGACGATGTTGTAGACTGTAGTGCTCTCGACAGGTATCCAGACCTGGTCCTTGGCTTGGAGCCCGAAGTTGAAGAGAACGGGGACGATGAAAAGGTGGCCGAGGAGAGGGAACTCGTGATAACCCCCAGGCAATATGTTCTGGAGACGGAGGCAGATCGATGCATACTGATGGCAAAGCGAGCTTATCAGCGAGGTCGCGAAGAGGTGGTGCTTGGGTGGGCTGCTGTGAGAGGACGAGACCTAGTGCTCGATTGGATCAATGAGAGGACTGGCTTCGGGAGTTGAACATCAAGCAAAGACCTAGGCGCATTATGACTGTACCATCATATACATAAACATTACTTTCATGTACGTGTGCTCCTTTACCAGAAACGATGTATCGAGTTGTTGACAGCCTCGCCGTACAGCACGTGCAGAGATTATCCTCTAGGCAGGGGCTCTGGGCGCTCAAGTGAGGGTCGGCTGTCGTGTTTCAGGCTGCCAAACATTCTTGCAGACCTCCTTTGCACAACACACAAGCTTCACTCCCTTCCAAGGTCTGTGTAATAATTGACGACAAGAGACGCCGCGGATACACGGCGCGCATTCGGGTCTCCGCAGCTTACCACAGCGCAGCTTGCCAGCTCGCCGCACACATCGCCCAAGACGCGAGCAGCCCCCAACAATACACCAATACCAAATAGCAACAGCGCGAAGTAAACACCAAGACTTACTCGTGTGCATCACTTCGCTGCAATCGGTACCCGAGTAAAACTACCTGCAACTGTCAAAATGTCGTCAGCGGTTGCCGGTCGTAATTGCGCGGCATTGCTGTCATTTCCCGGCTGATCTTGTCTTCGGAGACCAAGCGCTGTTGTTGTTTCAGTCACTTTGCCATCTCTAAACCTCGCCCTCTCATGCCTGCTTCCGCGCATTCATTCAATGAGGCTGTGCAGCAGCAGGAAGAACGCGCAATCGCCCTCAAACAAGACTTTCGTTAAGATGATGTTGCCGTCGACTATTGGGAGGCTGCCCCTGACCAAGGCTGGGCGCATGCAAAGCGCGCCTCTCACCATTCATATCCCAGGCCTTGGCCGCTTGGCCTAGCATCCCGCTGCGCTTCCCTGCCATCCGCCAACACTGCAGGACTTGGCTTCATGCCCGCCAGGCAAGACGATGAGGGTTGGCAGTTCCACATGTAGGATTATCGGGGCTACCAAGACATTGGTGCCCCGGCTTCAAATAAGATCATTCTCGGTCTCCGTTCTTCTCTCAATGCCTCTTGTTTGACCGTCTTCTACCAAAACCCGTTCCTCTTTACCAGTCACTCGTTCGACTCAATTGCGCCTTCTATAGCATTTTAATTTCTGTTCTCGGTTTACGGTCAACATCATGAAGCTCATTCTCCTTTCCGCATTCGGTGCGGCCATTAGCCCTGTTTTTGCCAGCGTTGTCGCCCGTCAGAGCGGATCGAAGGGAAAGCTCACACCAGTCACGGTCAAAGGCAATGCTTTCTTCGCTGGTGACGATCGTTTCTACGTTCGCGGTGTTGCCTATCAGCCAGGTTTGTCTTTGGCGGCTGGACGCGGAAAGAATGACAATCGTTAACACACAATAGGTGGTGCGGCTGATGCGAAAGACCCTCTGCTCGATATCGAGGGCTTGAAGCGCGATGTTGCCAACTTCAGGGATCTTGGAATCAACACCATCCGTATCTACACCATTGACAACTCCAAGAACCACGACGAGGGCATGAAGATTCTCGACGATGCCGGTATCTACCTTGCTCTTGATGCCAACACTCCCGACTACTCCCTCAACCGTGAGACCAACGCCACTCTCCACCGCTCGTACAACGACGTCTACCTTCAGTCTGTCTTTGCCACGATCGAGGCGTTCCACAACTACAACAACCTTCTCCTGTTCTTCTCCGGAAACGAGGTCATCAACGAGCGCAACAACACCGGCGCTGCCACCTACATCAAGGCCGTCACCCGTGACATGAAGCGCTTTATTGGCAACAAGTCCCCCCGTACCATCCCTGTCGGTTACTCGGCCGCTGATGTTTCCGAGAACATCGAGGAGCAGGCTCTGTTCTTCAACTGTGGGTCTGACGACGAGCGCTCTGATTTCTTCGCTTTCAACGACTACTCCTGGTGCGACCCCTCCTCCTTCACCCAGTCCGGCTGGGACAAGAAGGTCGAGCTCTACAGCAACTACAGCAAGCCCATCTTTCTCTCCGAGTACGGCTGCATCACCAACCGTCGCGACTGGGGCGAGGTCGCTGCCCTCTACTCCACCAACATGACCGGTGTCTACTCCGGCGGTCTCGCCTACGAGTACACCGTCGAGCCCAACGGCTACGGTCTCGTCGAAGTCAACTCCAACGGTGACATCGAGCCCAACGCAGACTTCGAGCGCCTGAAGAGCGCATTCGCCGCGACCGACAACCCCACCGGCGCCGGCGGCTACCGCGAGAACGGCGAGGCGTCTGAGTGCCCCAGCGAGTCCGAGGACTGGGAGGTCCGCACCACCGTCCTGCCCGCCATGCCCAAGAACGCAGAGCAATACATGACCGGCGATGTCGGCACCGGCCCGGGTCTCGACGGCGATGGCTCCCACTTTGCCGGCGAGCCGTCGGAGTCCACGGCTACCGCTGGTTCCGGACAGCCCACGCGCTCTGCTAGCCCCAGCAGTGGCAGCGGCAGCGCCGGTGCTACCGGTGCTGCGGCCGGGATGGAGGTCCCTCTCAAGATGATGGGTGTCGTTGGTGCTGGTGTTCTCTTCGGCGCCGCGCTGCTTTTCTAGATCGACTGGGCGTGTTGCGAGGTGTGCATCGAAGCGAGCGAGAATACCCGTAGCGTAGCGTAGGATAGAGGTGTGCTTTACTTTGTCGGAGTCGTGTTTCCTCTGTACTAGTCCACAATATATCTTGAACAGAAACCTTATCATCGTTTTGAAAGCCCAGTATTGCGCCCCGACGTGTTGCCTCGTGATTGTCGTGGGGAGCAAGAGCCCTGGCGTGACTCGAAGGAGTTATTCAGAGAGTGAAGGGGGAGTATGCGGCGCTGGGAGTCTCCGCTCAGTTCCCCGCGAGAATTCTTACCTCTGAACACTGCGGAAACAAAAATCCTACAACATCAGGACTCCTTCTAATCACTAACGTCCTCCACCAAGTTCCTTCTGCAAATTTGCCAATCCCGGCGGGGTCAAGTCGAGTGGAGGCACGTTCTCTAACGGAAGTCTACTGCCTCCCGTGCTGCATCAGAGCAGGCTTCAGGACAGCGGGCAGTGAAGACGCTGAAGAGCGGCCAAGTGCAGCGTTCGTAGGCTCGACTTCTGTCGGGGTGGTACTTGCCATGTTCTTGGGACGTTCTCCTGCGCTCGAATCGAAGGCAGAGACTATGAAAGACTGAAGAATGTCCGAGATGCATGAGCCGGAAGCTAGACGCCATGCACTCTCACGATTTGATTACGGCTATTGCACATTTAAACCACAGTTCTATTCTGTTCCTCAGCTATGCCATTTCCCACAGCCTTGAGCCTATTTCTTTCCGCTGCTTCTCGCGAGACCCTTCAAGAAAGAGTTCTTCACACCCTTCACGCCCTTCAACTCCTTGTTCCTGCTCTTGTTCGTCTCCAGATACGCCATATCCTGGCCGCCAGAGTACTCGCTCAGGGCGCCTGCCGTCCTCCTCACACCGCCCTTCTTCTTCTTGTTGCCCACAGTGCTAGCGTAATTGCTGCTGAACGCATCGCCTTGGATATTCTCGACCTTGGCGTCCTCGTCCTTGGCGAGCAAGACGTCCATGAGCAGCTCGCGGCGATCCTGGGGCGTGTTGAAGGCGATGTTTTCGTGCTTCTCGATGCCCTCGAGGCGCGTGATGACTTTGAAGGCGTAGCCCTGGTCGACGAGGAAGGCTTGTCGTTTGGAGGAGTAGAACATCTCGTCTGTGTCTTTGGATACGAGGGAGTAGAAGAAGGCGTTGAATCCTTCGTCGTTACGGCGCTTGGCTCGCAAGATGCGGCCTAGGCGTTGTGCTTCCTGTCTACGGGAACCGTAGTGCGAAGAGATCTGAATAAGACATGTTGCTTCGGGAAGGTCAAGACTTGTATCGCCAATCTTGGAAAGGAAGATGGTGTTGACAAGTGGGTTGTGCTGGAAGTTCTCGAGAATACGGAGACGTTCGTTCTGTGGGGTGGCGCCGTAAATGTACGCTTTGCCGAGCTTACGGGAGTACTTCTCTAGGGCGTAGACGTTGTCGGAGAATACTATGATCTTGTCTCCTCGCGACTCGTGATAATCGATGAGGAATTGACACGCCTGGAACTTTCGAGGGTTCATGATGGACAGCAGCGCCCGCTTCTGCAATGACGCTGGCTTGAGCCATTCCTGGTAGAACTCAGGCGTCATTTGACACCAGACTTCAGCGCACTGCACCCGAGCAATGTGACCTTGCTCTGAGAGCTCTTGCCAATTGGCTTCGTACAGCTTGGGCCCAACGAGGAAGTTGAGATCGTCAATCTTGTCATCTTCTCGCAGCAGTGTAGCGGTGAGTCCAAGCTTTGCGTGGGACGCAATCTGGTATGTGACCTTCTTGAAGATGTTGGCAGGTACCACGTGCACCTCGTCAGCAATCAACAAACCCCATTCCCGTTCTCTGATGAAGTTCATGACCTTCTCTGCATCGTGTGATCGCTTCTGAACGGTACTGATCATAGAGTATGTACTGATGATGATACCAGCATTTCGAGGGAAGACTGCTTTGTTCTCTGCTGTGAAGACAGCGATGTCTTCAGGATTGATGTTTGACCATTTGATAAACTCGGCTCTCCATTGAACGACACTCATAGCACTAGTACAGAGCACGATGACCGATTTTTTGACACCACATGCTGCTGTGATACCGACAAGCGTCTTACCTGCGCCACAGGGGAGAACGATGATACCTGATCGTGCTCGAGAATTTGAGAACATCTTACTCAGGGCTTTCTCCTGGTAATAACGGATCTGGGCGTGAGGCTTCAGATCAATCTCGAGGTTTGGGTTCTTCATGTCGTTATTGAAGTCGTACTCTTCCGTCAGGGGAAGGCCTATCGCTCGGCAGCGCTTTACGACTCGTTCTCTTTCATCGCTCTTGATCTGGAAGGAGTGCACCTGAGCTATTTCGTCATCATCATCGTCCTCTCGCAACGTCGCAATCATGTCTGCAGGTGCTGGCTCTGCACCAGATGCTTGTACGATTTGGTTGGCTCCAGCAGCAAGCTTGGTGCCAGGAATGGCCATTTGCCCGATCTTCGGGGCAGCCTCCTTCATCAGGCCTTCAGTTTGGTCTGCTCTGCACTCGGCAACGATAGGATCACGGAGAAGTTTGTTCAGGATGGTTGGGTCTTCACTTTCGATAAAGGAAAGCGTCTTCTTCAAGACAATTTTGGCTTTGCCGAAGGCTGAGGTGGACTTCTCGACAAACTGGATGAGCGAGTCTGACAAGGCGGTCTTGGAGTACTTGTCGAGCTTGTCGATGATCTCCTGGCTTGAGTGGCCGACACTTACGGCGGCAAACAGACTGTGTGTGGTGAGTTGGTATTCGTGCATCTTGGACACACGCGACTGAGGTTCAGCAATATTGATCAAGAAGTCCTGTGCCTCGTCAAAGAGGGGGTGGAAGGATTCGATGATGATGCCGCCTGTATCATTTACCCAGAGAGGGCGGTTCTGCTGGTCCGGCTTCAGAGGCGCGTGCGACTGGTCAGATTTCCTGAACAGATGGGCCGCTGCGTCTCTTGGTTGTGATGCCCGCGCCCGTTTCGTCATGGCCTTGACGTCGAACTGGTCCTTGAGGGTGTCGAACATCTCCTGGTCACTCATGGGCCCAACATCTCCATCGTCGTACGCGTCCTCGGCCTCGGCCTCAGCTGCCGTCTGCAGCTTGCGTTTGGGCGGCATGCTGGCGGACCGCTGCGCGCTGTCGGCGCGTTTGAACTTGGTGTGTACGCTATGTACCGCGGTGCATACAAATACGGGCGAGGACGGTGGTGCGTGCAGGCGGAGCCTGGGTGACGACGGTGATGTGGGCGAGGCAGGTGAGGACTGGAGATGAAGCGTGCTGGTGGCGGAGATGCCTGGGAATCTATCTATCGAGCGCAACTAATCAATTGTTACGTCAGCGGGAGAGTGCTTGTCCTGTCCACGACCATGCGGCGCAGTAGTCCAGGCCTCGACGCAAGTCTCCGACGATGGCTCTTGCAAACACTGCTATCGAGGCATCGCTGCCTGCCTTGCATGACTGCGGCCTGTGGTCCAGTGCTGGGACGGGCCCTGGAGGTGTCTGACGCGTGGGCATGTGAGCGCTTGGCCGGACGGCGAGGCGGCGTTTGCCTGGTTTGCACACCGACGTCAATGGGTGGCGGGCGGGTGTGCTTGCTTTCCTCAATAGCCCCGATACGACACATAGCACACATAGCACACATAGCACTCACAGCCATGCACACATGAAGCCGTGACATGACTTCCAATGGGCGCGTCCGACTCCAAACTCACCTTCAAGCAGGGCATCTTCCGCCTGTCGGAGCCCAAGCAGATCCCCGCCGACGATGAATACTGGACGGGCTTCTGGGAGCTGCCCGAGAGCACAGAGGACGTATTCTCGCTCTTCTCGCCCGCTGACATCCGCCGCACGCGCGACAACAACCTCGCCAACCTCGAGACGTTGATCCTCGCCGTGACGTCGCGCCTCGTCGTCCTGCGCAACCATCCGTCGTTCCCCGACCCCGAGCTTGCGCCCGAACGCGATGCGCTCAACTGCATACGCGTCCTCACGCGGCTGCTGCCCTTCGTGTACGAGGCCGACCACCTCGAGTCGTGGGAGGAGACGTTCTTCTGGACCGAACGCCGGAAGCGCAGCCGGCGCAGCCAGCTGCTGAAGAGCGACGTCATCTTCGACGAGTCTGACCTGGACCCAACGCCAACCGAGGCCGAGCCTGAGTTCACAAAGGCGAAGCCTCTCGCAGAAGAGATCATCGACACGCTGATAGACCTGCTGTTCTTCTCTGAGTTTACGCTGCCCAGGGTCCCAGTCGGCAAGAACAAGGTCTCATACGCGATATGGCAGAGCGGCGTGGGCTGCAACACACCCGTGGCCTCGACCAAGGAGTTCGAGAGCAACCGCACGGAGATACTGAGGCTGCTGCTTGCGTTTGCCAGCAAGTCCATGTACATGTCAGCGGGTACGTCGGCCTCACACTCGGACAGCACAAGCAACTGCTGACGCATGGTAGCTATCTTGCCGGTGAAGGGCGTCAGAGCCATCACATACATGGCGACATGTCCAGAGAAGCAGGTTGTCCTGTCAGTACTTTGTTCGATGCTGAACACCGTACGTCCCAACCACCACCTCCGCTCACCTCACACTAATCCTTGCAGACGCTGAAATACAACCCTGCCACGTGGCGCGTACCCTACGACCACGTTGTGTTCAAGGACCAACGGCAGATCCTTGTTACATACTGTTTACAACTGCTTCTGGTTCTGATACTGTACCCAATCCCTGAGGCTGGCAACGGGCCTGCGCCGAAGAATTTCTTCAGGCATTTCCTAGGACGTCTCCACCGACCACAAGATTTCCAATTCCTTGTGGATGGCATGACAAGAAACCTGAACCAGCCGGTCAGTCGGTCTTCGTCCGCCACACTCCGGATTATGGCTGACAAACTACAGCTTCAGGCGAACACATCGTACCTGCCCGGCAGCCACAAGTCGTTGACATGGGCTCCAGAAATGATCATGCTGTTCTGGGAAGCCCTGCAGTGCAACAAGCGCTTCCGCTCTTTCATCGTCGATACAGACAGGGCCCATGACTTTGTCGTGCTGTTGCTGTACTACGCGATCGATCAGCGAAATGACCCTTCGAAGCAGGGCCTTGTGCGCATGTGCGTCTTCGTACTGCAGACTCTGAGCGTCGAGCCTCAATTCGGCAGGAGCTTGAACAAGGTCTTTGAAGGTCAAGAGACACTACCTCCGAGTATCAGAATCCCCAACTTCCACGGGACCTATGCCGACTACGTTATCACGGTAGGTTTCATCGACGCGTGCGTTGACATCAGCTAACAATCGCAGTCTATCTACACATTGCTCACAACCGGCAAGGGCAAGCTGGAACCCATATACCCGGCTCTGCTTGCCATCCTAAACAACATAGCTGCCTACATGCAAAACCTCGGACGTGCACCGAGCTCAAAACTGCTCCAGCTCTTCGCGTCGATGTCATCGCCCAGCTTCTTGTTGGCTAATGACAACAATCACACTCTTCTGCACTCACTGCTCGAAGCTATTAATGCAATGGTTGAGCATCAATATGAACGTGAGTGCCAACGAGACCAACATCATGCACAGAAATTGACAATTCAAAGATAACCCTAATTTGGTGTATGCTATCATAAGATCGAAAAAGAAGTTCCAGGCATTACGAGACTTTACACTCGAGAGCGGACAAGAAGAGATAGAGCGCCAGAACCAGCTGCGCAAAGAAGGCAATGGTGCAGAGCTGTCGAGGCAGACGTCCATCGATAGTCTGAGAAGTCCCACAGCCGCTCGCACGCCGTCGTTGGGTAACGTCCCCGAAGAAAACAGTGCCTTTGCTATCGGCAGCGACGACGATGAGGATTCTGATACAGAGGAAGCGGGCCAACCACAGCAACCAAGATCGCCAGTACAATCGCCGCCCTCGGGCGGCTCACGCGGTGCATCGCGAAGCGCTTCGATAGCCTCCTCGATAGATGAGTCTGTGCCTCTGCAACTACGGGGCATGTCTGAGAAAGCGCGGGGGAAGATGCCAGTTGGGCAACCGACATTTTCGCGCCAGAACAGCACCACCAGCCTGGCCAGCTTCAGCGCGACTCCTAATATGGGTGCGAACGAATTCTTCACGCCGTCGGTCACATGGGTAAGTTGTCTTCCACAGCGTCTGACGTGTAAAACACTGACACCTTGCAGCTTGAATCCTGGCTGAGTGAGCTGCCCCTACACTCGACCCTCATGCTCATCCAGACTCTAAGCCCACTGCTCGACTCCGGCATTGACACAACAACTGCCCTGAACACCATCAAGTCTGCTGCCATCCCTGGCATTGAGCCATCGCCAATTCGCGTGCACCTTTTCGAATGGTCTACTCTGTCTCTGGGCTGGTACGAGTCACTGCTCTGGGGTTTTGTATTCGCAAGCGAAATGGTCGTCGCCAAGGGCACAGCAGGCGTGTGGAACAATACCAGCATCCGCCTGTTCAGAGTGCAACAGGGTGAGAGCCAGACCCCAAGTCTGCTGGCACCACGAGGGGCCGTAGATGCTGTCGGAAGCAATCTAGTGCAAAGGATTGGCAGTCTGAACTTGGGACGTGCGGTGCCGGGCGGTCCTGCCCTGGCGCCAGCAGGGAGAGGCGTGGGGAGCGGCGGCGGCCAGACAGGCGTCAGAGACGTGTAGTAGGCTATCGTTTACAGGCTTATCTCCACGGCGGACGGCAGGAGCAAGCGGTAGATACTCGAGGAACGTAGCGACAGTTCGGCCTCGCCTACAAGGTACCTCAAAGTCACTCAGTATCTTTACGCTGCACACTCTGATTGGTGTTCCTGGACCAGGTCTCGCTTCCTGCACTCGACATGGCAATTCTTTGTCGATCTTTGGACCCTGAGTGGCGGTGCATAGCCACAGTGTGGCGACAGCCCTGCAGAAGTTCGAACGTCAAACCGGCACTTGACATAGAGCAACGAATCAGCATCCACAAAATAACTAAATATACAATCTAGACCCTTTTCTCTATCGGTACCGGAGCGACTGAACGCGTATACTCCATGCATGCCTGACGTACTCCAGCAGTTCACTACTGTATCAGGCAATCCCGTTCCTTTTCGAGCACTTTCTTCTGACTCTGCTCTGGGTCTCGAGCATACATGGCTTGGAAAAGCGCAGCTGCAGCATAAACCAGCGACCCTCTCGCGCTCTTCTGGGTCGGCTTCTCTGGTTCGACACACGCTATGTGACGCTTTTTCGGTGCTTCCTTTTACCCATTGCTTCGGTGCTCCTGTCTGTGCATGATACCCACACATCATGGCTCGCACCATGCAGACCATCCAGGAGGATATCGACGCCATCGTGCCGTATAGCATGCATGTCTCATCTCGTTACCTGGATCTCACCAAGCAAAAGTTGGAGCTTACACGACTACCCAAAGAAAACAAGACCTTGAAGCACGACGAGCAATGGGCGCTGGGCACGCCAAAGAGCGTGCTAGAGCCACTGCTAGACCATTGGTACACCTCTCCACAACCCCTTCCTACACAGACATTCCCCAACCACCCAACCACACAAGCTAACATCCTCAGGCTCGAAACCTACGACTGGCGCGCCCAGGAAGCAACCTTCAACACCACACTCCCCCAATTCCGCGCCCTCATCACTCTCCCCGCTCGCAGAGCCACATATTATCGCAACCCAATCCGCACACACATTGTGCACGCCCGCTCTCCCGCCCCATCCGCAATCCCCCTTCTATACATCCACTCCTGGCCCGGCTCCTTCATCGAAATCCAGCGCCTAATCCCGCATCTTGTCGCCCCACAGGCCACGCAGCCCTTCCACGTCGTCTGCCCCAGCATCCCCGGCTTCGGCTTCAGCGACGCAAGCGAAGAAGCGGATTTTGGCATTACGGGGGCGGCAGACGTGTTCGGCGCGCTGATGCACAGGCTCGGGTACGAGAGCTACGTTGTGTGTGGCGGGGGGTGGGGGTTCGAAGTCGCGCGGGCTTTGGCGGGGAGGGAGCCGGGGAGGTGTAGGGGTGTGTTTACGTGGAATCCGGTGTTTGAGAGGCCGGCGTTGAGAGGGGGGGTGGTGGCGTGGGGGAAGTGGATGGTTGCGCGGGCGACGGGGGCGAGGTTTGAGAGGGTGAGTTTTGGGTATACGCCGGATGAGGTGGGTTGCGCTGGTCGTGGGGGGGATGGGAAGGGAGAGAGGTTGTTGGGGCCGGTGATGCATCAGCTGTTTTCGATGCGGCCGCAGACGCTGGCGTTTTCGCTGTGCGATTCGCCGGTTGGGTTGCTGGCGGTGCTGCTGGATCTTGTTGCGACGCAGGGCCCTGCTTCGAGTCTGGCTGTGAGACCGAGGAGTCCGTTTTTGGACCCCGAAGAGCTGGAGATAAAGGACCGGGAGTATGAGGCTGCGGGGCACGAGCGGGTAAGGTCTGACGACACGGTGAAGGCGTCTCGAAATGGGAACGGCGGGTCTGTGCAACCAGAGCTGAAAGAGAGGCGAGCGTGGACTCCGACGGATATCTTGAATTGGACCATGATGTAAGTCGCAATCCCTTTGTGTGTTCCCGCATGCTGTTGCTGATTATACGCAGGATGTGGCTTCCAGGCGCTGAAGCTGGACTTCGCTGGCTACGACGGGCGCATATCGAGACCTCGAGCGCTCCACAGAGCTACTGCACTGTCCCGCTGGGCATCAGCAGCTTTCGCACCCACGGCGTTTCAACACCGCTGATGTGGGGGGCATCGTCGTGGCCCATCACGTGGATCAAGAGGCGTCAGGAAGTCAATGATATGCCAGCCTGGACGGCTCCTGTACAGCTGGCAAAGGACATAGGGGAATGTTTTGCTCGGCTGCTGGACGGTCGAGTAGAGCGATCTCCTGAGCTGATGGTTTGAACTGTCTCTCTTTCGTATATGATTGGGGGGCTTAGGGTAATGTTTTGGTACACATAGGCTGTTTAGGTACTTTGATGACCTTAATGATCGTTCAATGTACAGCAGTGCGGACGGTGCAACCTCAATCTGAGCTACCTTGAGTCTGATACCACACTCCAACGAGTAACCACACATAGAAAAGACCCTGCATTGCGCTCGATCTTCAGTGTGAACTGCATGACTGCAGAAAAGCTAGGGTTCTGGATCAGCAGACAGTAGTTGGGACGGAGAGACTGCGTGCGTCGTTCGTCTGTCAGCTCGATCCGATTGACAGTGGCGGTGGGGTAGCAACGATCGGCGATGATCTGGAACGTGCTGAGCTTCAGCCACAGAAAGGCAGGCGGTGACGTCCACTTGGGACCCAACGAACATGTAATTTTCCCACCCACGCGACTCAGCTACTCTTTCCTCACAACACAACAGGAGCTATCACTGTGGCCTGCTCTTCCTCACGCCCGCTCGTGACCTAGTGTACGTCCCTTGCCCTAAAAACACCGTCCACCCACAGCTTCGTGGCTGCCCGCAATTCGCGAAAACTCCGCACACCGACTCACATTTGCGCCCAACAGCAATTGCACCGCACACTCCACGCCGCCCAGGCACTCGACATCGTCAAGCTGGCAGACTCACTCTCCACGCTTTCTACTACTGCATAGGCTGTGACAGCCCGCAGACGAATTTCCGCCGCGCCCAACCCGACCTTCTATGCGTCAAGAGGACCTGGTACGCTTTCTGTCCAAGCCTGCGAAGTGAGTTCAGTCTCCAGCGCGCGAACCCAATACCAGCTCCTCAGTTGAGCCTCCACCCCCATCAGCATGCTGACCCTGCGCAGGCCTAGATAACACCCGCTACTCCCACGTCCACCTTTCCCACCCGCCCTGAGCAGATCCCTCGTCTGCTGGACCCGATACTTTCACAGGGTATCGGAATCTAGTCGGTCGAGGCGCAACGACTGACACCATTCCGCGGCGCAAAGCCTCGTATCTTCCCCCCAACTCCCGACCTCCCTAACGTCCTCTACGGTCGTTCCCCGCATCACACGCCTGCTGCTGGCACCAGCCAGCCTCTTCGAACCCAGTCCCTCGTGGGCCTTCTCTCCTCAGCCAAGCACCGCATTGCTTGTCTGGGCAGCAGACAGTGCTTCACTGCTTGTCAGGTAGCCGTCCTCCCCACAAACCCGCACGCACTCGCTCCGCGCCACCGCCCCGCCAACCAAGACTCCGCGCGCCCCGACGCCTGGTAGCCAAGAGATGGTCGCTACTGAAATCCCCAAGCACTACACCGCGTCGCCGTCTTCGCACATTGGCACGCCATCTTTGACCATCAACAAGGAAGCTACCATCGACCTCGACTCATCCAACTCTTTTGAGGGTCCCGAGAAGCTCCTGGAAGTATGGTTTAGCTCGTCTGCCACGGACCTGCCCGGCCAGGCCGGCCCATTGGGCCTCAAGAAGGTGTCCGCCGACGTCTGGAAGGAGATGCTCGACCTTGTCAACTGCAAGGTCCTGTCTGTCATTGAGTCGGAGCATGTCGATGCCTACCTGCTCTCCGAGTCGAGCATGTTCGTTTTCCCCCACAAGGTCGTGCTGAAGACTTGTGGCACCACCACCCTCCTCTGGGGTCTCACTCGTCTTCTCGAGATTGCCGCCGTTAACGCTGGCTTTCCCTACGTGCAGCCTGCGCCTGGCACTGGTCTCGCAGCTACAGCCACGCCGTACCGCGTCTTCTACAGTCGAAAGAACTTTCTCCATCCCGAAGCTCAGCAGGGTCCTCACCGTAGCTGGCGCGACGAAGTCCGTTTCTTGGACCAGCGTTTCGAAGGCGGCAGTGCCTACATGATTGGCAAGATGAACGGCGAGCACTGGTACCTTTACATCACGGGACCTGACACCGCCTTGACACCGCCTCCCAGCCCCGGCTCCGAGGAGCGCCCCGAGACGGAGACCAAGTATGTGAAGCTTCCTGAACGCATGCTGCCTGAGATGAATACCGATGAGGAGGAGGACGAGACTCTGGAGATACTCATGACTGACCTCGATGAGAAGAACGCGCGTCAGTTCTATCTCGAGGACGCGAGTGCGGTCGCGGAAGGTCGCTATGTCCAGAGGGCTCGTGAGGCCCGCAAGAACGCCATCCAGTCCCTTGGCTCCATCCCTGAGGGCGAGTGCGAGAGTCTCGGTGGCTCGACTGTTCTCAACTCGACTGCTACCACCCACATCTCCGATGAGAGCTTCGATGTCTTCGAGCAGACTTCATCTGACCATTCTGGGTTCAACTCTGATGAGGAGCTCACCTTCCCGGAGGAGTTGACCACCGAGGGCCATACGCTCGGTACCGTCGTCTCCGAGCACTGCGGTCTGGCCGATGTCTACCCTACCTCGAAGTACCCCGACGCTCGCATCGACGCCTACCTCTTCACACCCTGCGGCTTCTCGGCCAACGGTGTTGTTCCCGCTCCCGGTGGCGCGCCCAACGGTTCCAAGAAAGGCTCCGACGCCACCCACTACTTCACGGTGCACGTAACGCCCGAGCCGCACTGCTCGTACGCCTCCTTCGAGACCAATGTTCCTGCTCGTCAGAGCGGTCGCGAGACCGCGGATGTCATCGAGCATGTCATCGGCATCTTCAAGCCGGGCCGCTTCAGCATCACCCTGTTCGAGGCTAAGCCCAGCCCTGATGAGCTGCCGGGTAAGAACGTTGAGAAGAGCAAGCGTGTTGAGACTATTCCCGGTTACCGCCGTGTCGACCGTATTGTGCATGACCTTGAAGGCTACGATCTGGTGTTCAGGTACTACGAGCGCGATGACTGGAAGGGTGGTAAGCCTAGGCTCGGCGAGATCTTCTGATTGATTGTCAATATGTCGTGAGGCTTACAGTTGGGTCTATGGGGGTAGCTTATGGACATTCTCTTGGCCCATTCTAATTATATTCTGTGTTGGTATGTCTACGTGGCTCTGCGGCGACTGTCTCGACTTGAGCTTTCCTACCAATACAATCTATTCTTTTCCAGGCTACCCCTATTATAGGCTCTGACAGTCTGAAAACTTGTTCATCCTCTCCTTGAACACGTCGTCCTCTGCTCGTGGTAGTGACTGGCCATAATTGCACGCAATTTGCCGGAAATCCAACGCCAGCAAATCGTCATGGCGGAGATCGTTATTTTGCTTGAGAAATCGCGTCTGTGCCACATTCTTATCTTGTTTCGTAGAGCAAGTGTATCCTGACAAACAGGCTTGATGTGTACGAGCTCGCTTAATCCAAAGCGAGGAGCCGTTTGTTTGATTCGAAACGGAGTCCAGAAAGGAATGTTTGAGGTCGGAGGCCTAGAATAGCCTGGAGTGACCGTTCAGACATTCAACTCATCCTTCCAATCACCGAATGGCGGAGACACGACCCGCTCAGTGCAAGTGTGGTTATGTAAATCACGGCCCATGCTTGCTAATTCGTGCTTTTAACAAGAGTCGTGAAGAGGAACCGTGAAAGTGACCGAGTGATCAAGATCCTGACGTATGTTGTTCTATTCATGCTGAGTTTTCTGGTGTTGCAAAACTTGGACACATTCTGCCAGGACAGTATTTCAGCACCCATATCAAACAACTATAGAACATCGCACAGATGGAAATGATTCTCGCCATCCAAACCGTAAGCCTCCTTTCCACCACCATCCCTGTTACGCCCTAGCATGGAACAGCCCTATCGGCAGTACACACCCGCTGAAATGTCCTCGCAAAGCGCATTGGCGGCGTGTTTCCAAGCATGGGCGAAATTCTCCTCTTTAACCGGTCATCACATCAAATCTCACCAGCGCTTTGCCCGAGCTTCGCCCAGCTCAATCAAGCCTCGCGGCCAAACAGCCACCGGAAGCTTCACGTAAAGTGCCAAGCGGCCTTCCCCACAAAGTCCATATGAGCTACCAGCCCTATTCCGTGCATGCGTGGCGCTGTGTCGACGAATCGAGCGACTCATTGCCGCAATTGAAATGATGCTGGGGGTTTGTCTAGGGCAAGGAAGGCGGATATGGCGAAACAGCTCGTATAGAATAGACATCCGTTCGCGCCTGTGGATCGGGGGACGAGGGTTCTTTAGCCATGCTGTGAGTATAAAAGGAGTCTCTTGCTGGGGCATTAGGAAGGTATCAACAATCGCTGTCATTCTTTCTTCAATTCTCCAAACACCGATACGATGAAGTTCTCGCTCACCACTATTCTTCTTTTCAGCGCGGCAGGCTCGCTCGCCGCCCCCGTCTCCGATGTTCGCACTGATGTCGAGGAGCTGTTTACTCGCCAGGCAGCGCAGAGTATCGATGCTGCCATGAAGAAGAAGGGCAGGAAGTACTTCGGAACTTGCTCTGACCCCGGACGATTCAACAGCGGCAAGAACGGCGCCATTATCAAGGCGAACTTTGGCCAGATCACGCCGGAGAACAGGTTCGTTGACCTTGATAATAGCCTTACAGCTGAAAAGTTGCAACATGTCAAGGAGAAGAGCTAACTTTGAGAAAAGCATGAAATGGGACGCCACCGAGTCGTCGCGTGGAAACTTCAACTTCGGCACCGCAGACCAGACCGTCAACTTCGCGACTACCAACGGCAAGCTGATTCGCGGACACACCACTGTATGGCACTCTCAGCTGCCGTCGTGGGTGTCGTCCATCACCGACAAGGCAACCCTCACAACAGTGATGCAGAACCACATCAACGGCTTGATGGGCCGCTGGAAGGGCAAGATCTACGCATGGGACGTCATCAACGAGATGTTCGAGGAGAACGGCTCATTCCGCTCGTCAGTGTTCTACAACGTACTCGGCCAGGACTTCGTCAGGATCGCGTTCGAGGCTGCCCGCAAGGCGGACCCGAATGCAAAGTTGTACATCAACGACTACAGTGCGTGATTCTGCTGTAACAAAACACCGACATCTGGCTAACGAGCGCTAGACCTCGACTCCGCGACCTACGCGAAGACACAGGCTATGATCAAGAACGTCAAGGCCTGGCGCGCGGCCGGTGTGCCCATCGACGGCATCGGTTCGCAGGCTCACTTGCAGTCCGGCCAGGGCGCGCAGGCGCCCGCTGCTCTTGCTGCGCTGTGCGCTGCTGCCTCGGAGTGTGCTGTTACTGAGCTTGATATCCAGAATGCGCAGCAGTCGGACTGGACTAATGTTGTCAAGGGGTGCTTGGCTCAGAGCAACTGCGTTGGTATTACTGTCTGGGGTGTGCGTGACAGCGACTCCTGGAGGCCCCAGGGGAACCCTCTGCTGTTCGATTCCAACTTCAACGCTAAGACGGCTTATAACACTGTCCTTGCTGCTCTGCAGTAAATTGCTCCATACTTTTGTACATAGCTTGGAGGTCTGGACGATGGCGGTGTGAGTGTGGCTGTTGGCCAGCACTTGCAGCGCGGATACGGGGTTCACTTCTGATTCATACTTCAATTCAGCGGTTGACGACCAGTGAGTCGCAGCTATGCTGTTATCAGCACTCAGTCTATCTTTCTTGCCCGCCCCGTGATCTTCTTCTCATCCTGTGCACTCTTCGCAGCCTTGATGATCAACAAGCCAGCATTCTCGCTTGCGCCATCATCAGCTTGCCTCGTCCAGAACAGATCAGCCGCCATGATACGGACGCTCTTTCGTCGCTGAATCTCTGCAACGCCGAGTAGTGACTGCTTCTCGGCCTTGGCCTCGAGGTCGTCTAATATGAGTTTACGCTTTGCGTAACGCTCGGCTCTCTCCTTCCGGGTCTGCTCTGACCCAAGTTTGGCCAACGAGAACCTAACGCCAGCCCTGAAAGCCATGAAAATGTGTTCGGAGATCAGAATCGTGATAGGGAGACTGGCCCACAGATCCAAGCCCATATGTTCACCGAGGAACTTCTGCGACCCGAATAGGTGCACGATAGCAGCGCTGGATAAGCTGCCTAGCCAGGTCAGGGCTTCCAAGCTTGAGATCCAGGGACCGAGTCCGTCGCTGCGGGAGGGTGCGGGCCGCTTGTACTCGACGGATATTTTGAGAAAATCGGATCGAAGTTCGAACCAGTTGTTGATGAAGAAGCCGATAGGCACAAGCGGCCAAACGGGGCTGAACAAAGCTAGATATCCAAATTGTATGACCATCTCAGCGATGTCGTCCTGGACGTTGTACTCAGGCCTCAGCGCTTGCTTCCTCGCTCTACGGAGGAACTTGGCTTCTCCGGGGTCGTCAGGGGCAATTTGTTGGCCGGAGCCTCCGCGCTGATGCACTCTGCTTGCCTGTCGGTCGCGCCACCATTGCTTGAATTGTGTCTTGAACCAAGGGAGTGCGAGTTCTTCGATCGCGCCAGAAACCTGTCCGGTCAAGGTGAGAGCAATGACTTCGTTGCGCAGCCTGTCGGGGTCAGCCGTGAAGCTTATCTTTCGTCGCTCCTGGCTTCCGAGAACGGTGTCTATGCAGTATTGCAGCATAGGTATGACCCGACTGCCGAACGGTACGTATAGAAACGCAGTGATGAAAATGGGGAGGTAGTTCGTGATCGAATTCAGGACGAAGATCTTCTGTGTCAGAGACATCTCGTGGTGGTCGGCGGTTCGGTGGTTCTCGTATTCGGTCATCTTGTCAGCTATGTCTTCCAAGAAGCTCGTTGCGTACGGTAAGAAGACACCAAGTAAAACGGTTGGGAGATATTCCTAGCCCAAGTCAGCCCCGACCGCGCCACTTCGTTCAATTCACTCACTAGATAGAACTTGTATGGCCCCTCGTAAGCTTCGCTGATGAAGGTCTCGATAGCAAAGACGATGGCAATCAGCGCTCCGAGGAACACCGTGCTGACTAGTACGAAAGGGATGACCAGTAACTGTCGTGCGACACGCTTCCACCTCGGAAAGTGATGACGGGTCCTGCCGGCTGCATCGACGACGATAGATTCATGTTGGAATTGCGGACGGTTAGCCTTCAAGTTTCCTACTCCTCGCACCTCCCAGCGAATCGCCAAGTCCTGTTCCTTGATCTTCCAGTGTTCCAGAAAGACAGTGCACCACACGCCTATGATCAATGCAAAGAGCAACGAATATTGTGGTAGGAAGGCCCATGCAAAAACGCCAGTGATGCATGGGAAAGCCAGGAAGCGGAAGTAGGTCTGGAGGAACGCAAAGTAGAAAGCAACTTTCGCTCCCCAAAGGTCGCGTATACGATCGAGATCGGCCATGTCGAGGAACAACTTCTTGCTCAGGTGCGTAAGCAATTGATTGTTGACCGGCTGGTTGTGCAGGGCAAAGATCGAAGACACATTCTCCCATTGCCCGAATCCTGGAGTGATGCCTGCTCCTCCAAGCTCTTTGCGCCAATTGACCAGGTGGAAGACCGAAAGTAGGTCTTCAGCCTCGAACTTGGCTGCAACAACGCTCGATGCTGTGCCGCCGGGATGTTGTTTGGTAATGCCATAGAGCCAATCCTTGACCCTGCGTCTCGTTAACGACTGTTGAACAAATCAGTGTTAAATGACGTACCTTGACTTGTACACAGTGTTGCCAAGCAGCTCCCGAGGAACTTGTACGAAGATCAGCAGTGATTGATCGTAGCCGTGTCGAACCTCCGTATTCAATCCAGCAGAGTGCAAGTCTTTGATGAGCACGGCAAATTCAGTCACGGCAGTCTCATGCTCTAGAAGCTATCAGCATGCGCTCGACCAGGCTATGAACCTGCACGCACCTACGTTGCCGAAGTCATAGACCACAACGTACTTGTCGTTGTAGGTGACATTGGCAAGCTCTTGATCATCACCCAGTGTTGTGTCAGCTCTTCTCAGCTGCATATCCAGATTGCTTGGTTCTAGATTTCAACGGATCCACAACCAAGCCCTGGAGGAGTGCGGGATGAGGCTCTGAAAAATCACGAATCACCCCTGTGGCTAGTGATTTTATAGGTTTCAGGGATGCGTCGTCATTGTGGCTATTTTCGGCCGCGACGGTGACTGTGGAGATGGGCAAAGCCCCTGGAGGATTGGTGGCTCAGGCGTGGGTCCGACGCGCAGTCAGAGCTTCAATGCCGAACGATCCGCAAAGAGTCACGAACGCCAACTGGACGAACGGGAGCAGTGGTGGGTCACAACTGCTGTGGCTTGCTGGCCATTCTTATAAGAGCATTCAGACGAGAAGAGTCCAGACAGGTTGAAGAAGCAAGACGTGTAGAAGCATAAACAATCTCGTGCCTCGCATGTGCACGTGCCATCGATGAAAAACAGCAAGGGCAGCCGATCGTTCAGCGCGTCCCTCGACGTGTCAACATCGGTGAGCGGTCTCATCCCTTGTTGCGCCCTTTGTGATCACAAAAAGGGAAACAGTATTAACGGAGACGACGTATAATGTGTACAGGCGATGTGCTGCCTGAAGATTTACACTTCAGGCGGCGCAGATACAGACTGTCGCTCGACCTATACGGTAGACGTACCCTTCAGCAGAGCCCTAGTCGCCATGCCGCCCAAAGAGATCGCCGTATTATGGAATACTGTTATGCCAAAAGGTTATGGGTTCTTGCCCAAGGGTATCCGGTATAAGACATTGCATTGTCGCAAGCTTACTCACGATGCGGGCAAAACACTCTACGTCGTCGCAGACGCCAAGAAGCAACAGATTGGCCTGAGAGTTCCAAATTACATTCTCCAGCAAGTGCATCGACAAGCAAATGAGAATTTTCCTGCCAGACTCGCTGCAATCGAGAAGCGCGATGCAGCATCGCTCAATGCCGCAGCCACCGAGGTTGATGTGCAATTTCCCAAGATGCCAGAGAAAGAGAAGGTTCTTGTGCTGAAACGCGGATTCAGAAAGCATTCTGGGCGTGTCGGCAGGACTGGCACAATTCCACTGTCACGTAGGGTCTTTCTGGCAGTCATTGCACACGCACGACACCGACATACGACATACGACAGTTTGCTGGCGCGCGATATGAAGAGAACTTTGGCAAGAAAGGCTGTCAACGGAGAACTTGAAGATGTTATACGGGAATGGGGCTATGTAGAAGGTAGGGACCGAAAGACAGCCAGCCAGCCTTAATCAAATGCTGAACCCTCCGAACAGAATCATCCTTTTGATCCAAAGATGAGCAGTCAGGCTCAAGTGACGATGGTGAGAGGTGGCTCGGCAATGGTGGGTCGCCTACCGGCTGTGAGTACTCGTGTACTATCGCCGAGCATTTCTTGTACACGGCTCCGACAGTTCATCCGAGTCAACATCCGAATGGAGATGCTAGCTGGTGTGGCTTCAAGATGATCACCGCTAATTCCGTTAACCCCGTCCACGTAAATCGATCACGACCACTAACAGCCGGCCGCTGCGTCAAGTCACTTATGTGGATCGCACGAACTCTGATCAAGCCCCTCAGCGCTAGACCTTTACCAGCTCGCGGTCAGCAAAGGAGACACCAATTCCGTAGCAACAACGGAGCTATGATATTCATACCAACGGCGATCCGTGACTTTCATCAAGCCGCCGATATGGAGAGCCACTCTCAATCAGCTTTCAGTGTTGACTATAAGAGTATCGAGCAAACCCAGTTTCGTGTCTTTCCACCATCTTACAACTTCCGGAGTCTTGCTCCATCGTACAAAGAACCATCCAAAACAATGCCATCCACGGTCAAGACTGTCGCGATTGTTGGTGTCACTGGTAATGTTGGGACATATATCACTCAAGCATTGTTGGCAAAGAAACGCTTTAGCGTCACAGCAATCTCTCGTCCCGACTCCAAGGCCGATTTCCCACAGGAAGTGAAAGTTGCCCGAGTAGACTACGATGACCACAACTCTATCGTTGAGGGCTTGAGAGGCCATGATGCTCTCATCATTACGACTTCTGTATGGGCCCCGAGAGATACGTCTGCAAGACTCATCAAAGCCGCTGCCGCTGCTGGCATTCCTTGGATTCTGCCCAATGAGTTCGGCATGTTCAACACAGAAGAAGCCGCTATTGAGACCATTGGCATTGGCAAGAAGGAGGACCGGGACCTGATCGAATCTCTGGGGGTCTCGGCCTGGATCGGCATAAGCTGTGGCTTCTGGTATGAGCACTCGCTCTCGGCTCTCAACGGCGAGCTGTACGGCATCGACATCGAGAACCGCAGAGCCACTTTCTTTGACGACGGTACTCAACGACTGAACACCTCTACGTGGCAGCAAGTCGGCCGTGCAGTTGCTGCGTTGCTATCGCTGCCGAACGAACAGCAAGATGCTCAAGCTTCGCTTCACATGTACCGCAACCGCATGGTATACGTTTCGTCCTTCGCAGTCAGCCAGAAGGAGATGGTCGAGTCTGTAAAGCGAGTGACTGGCACGAGTGATCAGGACTGGAAGATTACGTTTGAGCCCGCCAAGCAACGCTACGAGAATGCATGCGAGGCCCTCGAGAAGGGTGATCGTATTGCCTTCGGGAGAAAGTTGTATACTCGGTACTTCTACGAAGATGCAGGCTTGTTCGAGAAGCTGCACGGTCTAGATAATGAGAAGCTGGGTCTACCCAAGGAGAATCTGGACAAGGCTACAAAGGCAGCTCTGGAGCTGGCGCAGAGTGGATATTGGTCACAGTATGGACAGCACTGATCAGGGAGTCTATGTCACGCGAACATGAAGGATTTGATACAGTTTTTACACAAGAAAGTATGCTCACACTTCGCTCAGTGGTGGTCACATCATGATGCACTTGATTAGCGGGTGGTCACAATGCAACGCAGAAAGCTAACATCAAACCCCGCCAATGTAAGGAACCATGAAGTGATGTCTTGCGATTGGCACACTCATCGAATAAGGTATGGAACATGCCAAGTGTAAGCGGGCTGCTTGGCCGAGTGCCGCTTATGTGAGACGCACGCAAACTACCCGCTCTAATTGTGGAGGTATAAAGAGCGTATTGCTTTCTGCGACGACTGGGATTCTTACCAACAACGCACCTTGATGCGAAAAAAGTTCTTATACTATCAGTTCTCACTATGCCGCAACCATATGTACATTCTTTCTACCGAATCTGGTTCACCACCGTTGACCCAATCGTCCTCTTCTTCACGATCCTGGCCTGTATCTTCTATCCAGCCACCATACTCGAAACAGTGGTTCCTCGCGAAATCGAGGCTTTCAACCCGGTATCCCACGGAGGTCTCCTTCATCAAACGGCTGCGCTATACGGCTTCTGTGGCATCATCTATGGAGTGCTGTTGCGCGTTTCTCATGCCCCGGAGGTGTGGAGAATTGTCCAGGCAGCGACACTGGGTGTCGATGTCTCGCTTCTTGCGACGCTTTACAATCTACTTAGATTGCAGGGTCGGACCGACATGAGCAAATGGCATGGTGGGGATTGGTTCAACATGCTGTTCACCGTGTGGGTTGCACTTATCAGGGTAGGCTTTCTTATGGGCATTGGTGGAGAGAGCAAGAAGACAAAGAAAACTCGCTGATTGACCTTTCGCGTTGAAATTTTGAACGGTCGCATACGAACGATGTTGTCAGAGCTAAGCCGGGACGGGTCTATGCAATCTATGGATATGGTGAAAGGAAGCCATGAAAACTTGCCTAGACAGTAAACTTTTCTTTGTTCTCCTCAGCCGCATCCTCAGCAATCTTTGTGACCTTTGCCTGTCCCAGTTCCTCGAAAATGTCGAAGCCCCATCTCGATTGCTGATTGAACCTCTTATGTTTCTCGAGCCCAGTAAGCTTCTCGTAGACATCTTTAGGCAGCTCCTGAACCTTTAGATTACTTTGTATCCTGTGTGATGTGACGCTCTTGGGCAAGACAACATGTCCATGCTGGATGCCCCAGCTTGCGAGCAGCTGTCCACCGTCCAGACCCAGTTGCTTGCCAAGCTCACCCACAAGAGCATCATCTACCGTACGTGGCTCTCCAGTCTGATTATTGCCCAGCGGCGAGTAGGCCTCGATGAGGATGTTCTTGCTCTTGCAATAGTCGAACAGGGAAGGCTGCTGCAGGTACGGGTGTACTTCAATCTGATTGACGGCCGGTACGACGCTAGTTTTGGACAGGAGGTCATCTAGGCGGTTGATGGTGAAATTGGAGACACCGATTGCGCGCACCTTGCCGGTGTCAAGAAGCTTCTCCATAGCCTTGTATGTGTCGGCGGGATCGATGTCGATGAGGTCGAATACGCCGTTTTCGCGAAGAGGAAACCATTTTCCGGTCTTTCCATTGAAGGCCCTGCAGTCATGTTAGTACTTCAGTTGTCACCCATATCCTTGGGACGTACACAGGCCAGTGCATCAGGAACAGGTCAAGATAAGTAGTACCAAGATCCTTCAAGCTTTTGTTGAGCGCCGCCTCTACATCTTCAGGAGCATGCTTCGTGTTCCAAAGCTTCCCTGTGATGAAGATATCTTGACGAGGCACGCCGCTTGCACGAATACCTTCGCCGACCTCAGCTTCGTTTCTGTAAATTGCTGCGCAGTCAATGTGACGGTATCCAGTCCTCAAAGCTGTCTCGACTGCCCGCTCAACCTCGCCAGGCTTAGCTTGCCATGTGCCAAAACCAACAGCAGGAATTTTGGTTCCATTGTTGAGCTCGAAATAAGTCGGAAGAGTCATCTTTGAAGGTAGTCTCAAAAGCAAAGAGCCCGGATTAAAGAGTGCAGGACAAGTGTTATGGCGATTTCAGAAGGGCGCTGTACATTCTTGATGAGAGACACTGGCAGCGTTTTGAACGCGTTGAGAGTTCCATAGTGCTGCACATCATCCGCGATGTCGTTGATGATGCTCCGAGAGTTCCGTAGACGCAGGTAGAGGACAGGCGGAATCTTCGGGTTAGGATAACGAGGCCGTTAATGTTGACCCCCTGACAGCTCGAGGCGGGGTGCTAGTGCAGCAACCAACATCTCACAGCACGACAACCCCACAATGTCTGCATTCGACGCGGGGAGCCCGACAAGCTTTACCACGGGTCGTTCGACAGTTGCGCAAAATTTGCTGTTTTGGGTAGTCGACTCTAGAGCTCCTGCACAACGTCCCGGCGCAGGCCGAACTCGCCCACATTGACCTCGGTCCCGTCTCCACCCTCCCAAGCGGATTTCTTTGTCACTGGCTGCTTCCATCCGTCCGTCTCGAGCACCATTCTGCATCTTTTCGAGATGGACAACGCTCACGATCAGCGGACGGACTCCCAATCTCCTACGGCCTCAGCAAACCATGCGGGTCATAATGGAAATAGTATCCGTGTGCCTCAGAAGCGTCACTACCGACAAAAGTCCAAAGTTACCAGGGCGTGCGACATTTGCAAAGCAAAAAAGGCGAAATGCTCCGGTGAGCAGCCGTGCGCGACATGTGACCGTCGAGGACTTGATTGTCGTTATGATGCAGTCTATGCGAGAGGGAAAGCGCCCGCTCCAAGGCGTGCCCGCCAAAGTATCATTGATATCAGTCATTCGGTGTCAAGTGCCGCGCAGCAGTCAAGCGACACTGAGAGGTCCGCTCATACACCTCCGGGATTTGACAGCGGTCGGAGTGGCTTTTCCAACCCTGATCTGAGGGCAGCAACAGACGAAGCCAGACATGCCAGCTCTCGATCCGCTGATCTGCTGCCCATAAATTCCACATCGTCCGATGCCCACAGTCTTGATATATTAGCTACAATGGCGACACGACACCACGATACTATCCCAGAGGCCCCTTCACGCGGTTCACCTGGTCTTGAAGTAGCAGGTCAATTTTCCGACACGACATCTGGTCTTTCCTTCCTCCACCGTGCCTGGCGAAGAATCAACAATGGCGAGAACAGTCAGATCATGAGTGGGCAGTTGGGCTCGATCGAGGATAACCAACTGCTCGCTCGTGCAGGCGATAAGCCGTTCCAGAAGCCTGGACCTATCCAGATACCTCCGCTGCATCGGGGCCGCGAGTTGCTCGGTCTATATTTTGACGTGTGCATCGCCACATATCGCCTTCTTCACAGACCTACAGTGGAGTTGTGGTTCGGTACGGTGTCGAACAACTACACTTCAAGTCAGCCGCTGTATACCGGGCTTGGTCATGCTCGGACCTCCATCGTGTTGGCGGTACTTGCTGTAGCCTGTATACATGAGGAAAGGGCCAGGGGTGAAAGTGGATTGTCCCCTGTTACAAGAGATCCATTACCAGCACAAAGTGATGAGATGTTCTGCGAGGCACTGCGCCTGACCGAGATTGAAACAGGATTGCCAAAGCTCGAGTCCGCTCAGGCGCGACTCATCCAAGTGTTGTATTTGTTGATGTCATCCAGGTTCAATCAGGCATGGTACGCTTTTGGTCACGCCCTTCAAGTGCTATCAGCACTGGGCTTGCACAGACGCGAAGATCGTAAACGTCCACCACCAGCGTATCGTAGAGATTACATAGAAGAGCAGTGCAGGAAACGGACATTCTGGGTTGCGTATACGTTAGACAAGTACTTGGGGGCCATATTTGGACGACCGAGACACTATCACGATGACGATATTGATCAAGACTTCCCCGACGCCGTAAACGACGAAGACATGACCCCAACCGGACCAAGGGGGAGCGATAACGATTGTCATATTGAGTCGCTGATTTCGCATGCAAAGCTTGCGCAGATCGCTGAGCGCATATCCAGAGAGGTGTATACCATCAAGTCAATCCCGGACGAAGAGCGACTCGCAGCTGCTCATCGTCTGGGAGCAGAACTTCGGCAGTGGAGGGCATCGCTACCACCTTTCCTGGGAGCCATCAACCCTAGCAGCCTTATTCCCAGCTTTCGAAGGCAAGCTATGGCTTTGCGGATGTCCTATTCTCATACGGTCATGCTCGCGCACCGCCCGTTCCTACTGAAGAACACTGCGCGGCATAGTGAAGATTTGAGACGGCTTGCAAGAGAAAGTATTACAGAGTGCATCAAGGCTGCTCAGTCTGTACTGGAAGCGGTTGATCGTATGGCACGCGAAGGTCGTCTGTTCCATGCTTTCTGGTGGACGCACTACGTCTGTTTCTGCGCTCTGGTCATCGTCTATGTATGGGCAATCCAAGAAAGCAACAACAGCCCTACCATGACTGAGCGGCGCCAAATTCTCGATCAAGCAGAGAAATGCTTGAACCATCTGGCCCAAGCCACTGCGACAAACTCGCCATCACGAAGCTACAGTATCATACTCCAAGAGCTTCGAACAGAGGCGAGAAAGAAAACGGCTCGAGCAATGCAGGAGCCGCCTCAGCTTCCCACCTCGGTAGCACCAATAGCTATTGGCTCTGATGCAGTGCACGGTCATGTGGATGTGTCAGGCGAGCAGACAATGCAACACGTGACGGTTGAGCAGCTGTGGCAGCCGCTTTTTGGCAGCCCCATTGATACCTCAACTCCTGGTCTGCAAAGCTTCCTCGATGACTGGCAGACCACGGACTGGCTAGATTTAGATTCGTCGGCATTTGCTTTTCTACCAAATCATGACGAGCAGTCATTGACCTGGATGTGAGATGTGAGAGAGTGATAAGAAAAGACGTAGCCTGAAAGGTGAAAATGGAGACGATGAAAGAAGCTAAAGGAATCAGAAGTCACCGACATCCTACCCACAGCATTTCACTCTTGCAAAGCGTCTGCTGCAGCAGCATTATGACCACCGGAGACTCCATCGACCATGGGCACTTTCCTCGCCCAGATCATGTGCCATGAGGATAAAATTCGCTTTGTGTGCCACATTGCCCGGCTTTAGTATTGCCTTGGTCGAGAAGAAGCTGATAAAATTTGTTCTTGGCTTCCTTCCTGGAGCCGCTGAAGCGCTTATCAGCTTTGCGATCTCACCGGGTACTAGGGATAGGTAGATACAAAACCAGATGCGGAGGTCACGCACTATCGTCCTAAACTGGTTAGGACCCATGATGCGAGGTGGCAACTTGGAAGTACTTGGAGCCTGTATGTGGAGTCTAAATCACAGACGCGCTTTACGATCTCGAGGCCTTCACCGAAGCTATCGCTCAGGATGGAGGACTTTCAGGGTTCACATCGTTGACCATCTTCGTGGTAGCCAGTGACACACTACTTGTTACGCTTTCGCCTCTGTAAGATTTGCCATATTAGCCATCATTGTACAGGCAGTAATCATGCGCCCATGATCCACGGGTTTTTCTCTGTCCTAAATGGATACTATCTCGGGGTGCCCGCTACTAGGATCTGCAGCTCAAATGAGGAATGGCCGACGCGCCAACTCGCTGGATGTGAGCTCTGGTGCTACCTCGAGATGGACGTGTCCCATGTGTCGAGTGGGATGGGTCCCTTGTTAGGAAGAGCCATGGCGAGTAATCGGCCATATGCGCTCGAGTCAATGGACCGCCATATGCATCAAAGGCTAATTGGCATTCGCCTTTGAACATTGGTGAACTTGCGATCACGTGCAACAGTTATGCACGATCCACTGGTTTGATTGATGCGGAATGCAAAGAAAGCTGGCCGCGAGAGTAGAATCTGGTAAGTACGAAAGGCTTCAGGGACACAGCCGTGCAGCAATTGCAGGACGATGATTCCCCTGAAGATTATAATGCTGCAGTCGCCAATGATGGGGTCGAATACATCTAATGAATTTACTGATCTCGGGCGTACCTGCCTACTATCCCAAATCTAGCGTGATTCCCCTTGCTCATAAGCAGAGACCAGCTGGTGTAGCAGCTGCAAAACGGCGATCCAAGGCAGTTACAATGTTGTTGCGCTTCAAATTTCTCATGGATGCAGAGTGTAAAATGCTTGTAGTGAGGTGGACCACTTCTGGCTCACCAAGCATCACAGTCAGGCTACGCATGGTCAACGCAACAGGCCCAGTACTTACCTTACCTAGACTCATCTAGCCCAATACAGGCTCGCCTTATGGGGCAGAAGAATGAGTCCACCTCTACCTGTGATCTCAGCAAGGCAAAAAAGGCAACGGACTAATGTGAGAAGCTATACATAACATGCCACTGTCGAGGACTTGGACGTGAGCGTGAAGCGCCATTCGAAAGTGATCGTGTACCTCCTCTACATGTTTAATATCACTTGGTGACTCTTGCGGCCCCTTCTTCTCTACCTTCGCCCACCGTAGCTTTTCTATCTTCCGCTTCTGAATCTTCGCTCTTTCCGGTAGCACGTGAGGACGCTTCTGGGTGACTTCCGAGAGCGTGATGAAAGCAGGTTACATTATTACCTACCAATATTCCCATCCAAAAGTCTGCTAAATGGTGAGGCAGCTCAAAGCTGTCACTATTTACATGCCAATTTCTAGAGCCAGGATGTGTACGTCACTTCTCGAAACAGAATTTTTCAATATTACTGATGCATTTGCAGACTATGCTGAGGCAGATACTAAATAGTAGTAAAGCGGATAATGGTCCAGACTCTCCAAACATCATCCTTCCATGCTTGAACACAGTAAATATCTACCTCAGGTATCTTACAAGGTGTACTTGAAGAGCGGCGACTTGTCACCCATCTCCAAGAGCTCCCTATCGGAGTACCTGGCTCTGATTTCATCTTCATCGAGCTTTGCCTTCTTTGAGTTACCCCACTTGTAGGATGCTTCCAGCAGAAAGGCTACGAGGAATCCGGAGGCACCGAAGGCAAGTGAGAGGCCGAAACCGGTATTGTACTTAGGCTTCTCGGACTCAAGGTACATGTAGCTTCCCACAACACCTCCGATGTTGCCGACACAGATGTTAAAGGCAACGCCAATGGCGCGACGCGAGCTAGGTGCCAGGTTGTTGGCCGCCCAGGAGCTACCTGCGGGTTGGACAGGGTAGATACCGATGCAGGTGAGGATGATTGCAAAGAAGGAAGGGCCGAGGTTTGCACGTAGGTTACCCTGGAAGCCGATGATGATCGAGTAACCGATAGCAATCAACGAGAGAGGGATAGCGACGAAAGGTAAGCGCCAGTAGAACTTGTCGGACAAACGGGCGAAGACGATAGAGCTGATAGCACCGCATACATACGGTGGAACAGTCATCAGCTGAGCGTTGGTGTTGCTGAAGCCCATGCCCTTGGTGATCGTGGGAAGGGTAAATTTGGTGCCGTATGAGCAAGCTGAGATGCAGAGCAGAATATAAGCTTGCATGTACAGCCTCCAATTGCTCAACACCATCTTCAGATCATTCCAGCGGAACTTGTCCTGGCTCTCCTTGGAGAACTTGCCACCGTCTTTGATGAACTTCTGCAGCTCTAAGAAGCGAATCTCGTCAGGCTCAAGCCATTTGCCACTTAGAGTCGGCGAATCAATTAGGAAGAAGAAGGTAGCAATACCGAGAATGACGGTGGCAATACCCTCAAGCAAAAAGATCCAGCGCCAACCTTCGTAGCCTCCGACGCCGTCCATCTTTGCGATAGCAGCAGCGAGAAGACCACTGAAGGCGCCAGAAAGAGCCGAAGCGCAGTAAAAGTATGAGATACGTGTCGCAAGATCCTTCGGCATATACCAAAAGGAACAAAGGTACACGGCACCCGGGAAGAAACCAGCTCCGGTAGGACGTTAGTTGACTGCCTGCGGCTAGAACTGAAGGCAAACTTACTCAAAGACGCCAAGCAGAATACGAGTGGCCAGGAGATCGCCAAAGTGTCTGACGACACCCATGCAAGTCATGACAATGCCCCAAATCACAATGAGGATGCCGAGATATGTCGACGGTCTCTTGAACTTCTTGAGCAGAATGTTCGATGGCACCTCAAGCAAGATGTATGGCACAAAGAACACCGATAAAACAATGTTCCACTCGATGTTACTGAGGCCTAGGTCAGTGACCATGCCCTCAATTTTTGCATTCTACCGTAGTCAGTACCATGACAATCGGATTCAATCAAGAGGAACCTACGCCAATGTTTGCTCTGTCTATGTGGGAGATCAGGTAGAGAATAGCCAGCATCGGCACCAATCGTACGTCGACTTTACGGATGACCTTCTTCCTTTTCTCCTCAGGATAGTTTGTGTGGAAGTCCGCATCGTCGGGATGGAGACCCAGGACTTGGAAGTTGTCGATCTGGACGATCTGGTGTGGCTTTGCGTCGTGTACGGACTCCGATTTCTCGTCGACGTACGAGATCTCGTTCTTCTCAATAGCAGCCATGATGGCTAGCGACAAAAGAGCCAAGAGGGTCGAGATGACTCCAAAATAGAACGAGATGGGAGGCGAGAGAGAGGCAAACTCTGCAAAACTCGATGGAGAGGTCGTGATGATGCGTTTCACAGCACGTCCAGAAGCGATGATCTTATAGACAACAATGGCCTGTGCATCAGTGACAAACTGGGGTAATGGCGCCGACAATGCGGAGAAGCATGCGCGACTCCACCCCCGTGGAGTTGTATGTCAATACTAGCGCAAGCGTTAGAGTCGGTCAAGCCCCTCGGCAATGTTGACTTCGCGCCTCGGAAAACGCGGATTTGGGAGAATTCGTGCATGCCACGGACAATGGCCTGTTTTCTCACCAATCAATAGCTTTTCCATAGGTGCGCTTATGCAACAACCCCACAGCGACTGCGGTCAAATCTCGACTCGAACGTCTGCCGGATCCTCACGCTTCATCCGAGTAACAGACAGACCCTTGGTACTAAAAGATGGCCTTTCATCTATCATGGCCTCATCACACAGCTCATACAACAGAGTCCTGCTGTCTGCCAGCTGCTTCTGCAGTGCATCGACATCATGGCACCAGCTCAGATAGCTCTTCCTTCCACCCATGCAGCATCGCCATCAAAGTCCATCACAACGACCATCGAACGAATCGAAAAGGCTGATGATGCACCAATCCAGACAGTCGATGCGCTGATCCGTCATCGGGCTCGCACCTTTCCAAATGCCACAATTGTTGCGTACCCAAGTTCTGGTGTCGAATTTGTCGACTACTCAATGCGACAACTCGATGTATTTGCATATCGGGTCGCTCGCCATTACCAAACATTCATTCCGACAAGGACGAGTTCTGATGTCGAGCCCACTACTGTGGCGCTGCTTGGGCCTAGCAATTTTGAGTATGCAGTGACCATGCTTGTGCTCACCAAGCTCGGTCACACAGTGCTATTCCTATCCACAAGGATATCGCAACTTGCCATCGAGTCGCTGATTGAGACTACTGGCGCGACATACTTGTTGGCAGATGGGAGGTTTCTGCAGACAGCTGCCGATGTGCAGAAGAACATGCCCTCTGTCTATGTTGAAGAGATTGCCAAACAACCTATCTTTGACTTTCCTATCGAGATCCACGCAGACACCCGTCTGGACTATCAACTTGACCATGACGTGGAGGCATCCAACAACGTATACATCATTCACTCAAGCGGTATGACCCACAAACTAGCCTACATCAGTAACTTGACTAACCATGACAGGCTCGACCGGCCTCCCTAAGCCAATTTACCAACCCCAAAAGAGCTGCATTGCAAACTATGGTATACACATGGATATGAAGGCGTTCATCACACTGCCCTTGTACCACAACCACGGCATTTGCAACTTCTTCCGAGCCATCTACTCCGGGAAGTCCATCCATATCTACAATGCAGATCTACCGCTCACACAACCATGCTTCACTTCAATCTTACGGAAGCACAAGTTTGAGATATTCTACGGTGTTCCATACGCGTTGAAGCTTCTTGCGGAGACAGACGAAGGGATTGCGCTCCTACAGCAGCTCAAAATCGTCATGTATGGTGGCAGCGCTTGCCCAGACACTCTTGGCAACTTACTTGTAGACAATGGCGTCAAGCTCGTTGGTCACTATGGAGCGTAAGTAGTTCAGGCACGCCGTTGTCCTCGTTTCATTCACTAACACACTAGCAGTACCGAAGTTGGCCAGCTCATGACGAGTTTCCGACCTGACGGCGACAAAGCATGGAACTATGTTCGCGAATCACCAAAACTTCAGCCGTTCTTGAAGTGGATCCCACAAGGGCCTAATCTGTACGAGTGCACTGTGCTGCCCGGTTGGCCTTCCAAGGTGGCATCCAACAGAGACGATGGCAGCTATGCAACGAAGGATCTGTTCGAACCACACCCGACAATTGAGAAGGCCTGGAAGTACGTCGCAAGGCTAGATGACACTATTGTTTTGGTCAATGGCGAGAAGTTCAACCCGGTGATGATGGAAGGCACGATTCGCTCACACAAGGCTGTCACCGAGACAGTCGTATTCGGCGCTGCCCGCCCGTATCTCGGAATGCTGGTCGTACCCAGTCCAGCAACAATTGGCCTTTCGAATGACGAGATTATCGACAAGCTCTGGCCGGTAATTGAAGAAGCCAATCTTACTGCAGAAGCTTACGCCAGAATTACCCGACACATGATTCGCATTCTCCCGTATGACTGTCAATTTCCCCGAACGGACAAAGGAAGCATCATACGGGAAGCGTTCTACAAACAATTTGCACCTGAGATCGAAAATGCATACGATCTGGCGGCGACAGCGCAGGGAGATCTCCAGGCCTTTGAATTGCCTGAGCTCGAGTCTTTCATCCGTGTTACTGTTACCAAGTCTCTTCCGCAAGCAGAGAACATTGATCGATCCGCTGACTTCTTCTCGCTCGGTCTTGACTCTTTGCAGTCAATCCTGATCCGAACAGACATCCTCAAGGCCGTTGATGTAGGTGGCAATAAGCTTGGTCAGAACGTTGTCTTCGAGCACCCATCTATCGCTGCGCTGAGCGCTCACCTATACGGTCTTCGGACCGGTACGGTAGAAGAACAGACGTCCATCGAGCACACAATGCAAGACCTTCTCACTAAGTACAGCGACTTCAAGCCTGCACCCAAGCGGATCATTGTGCTCACAGGTACCACCGGCTCGCTTGGTGCTCACGTGCTGTGCCAGTTGGTCTCCCGCGCAGACGTCGAGAAGGTCCACTGCCTCGTACGTGCGAAGGATGGAAAGGATGCGGCCTACCGCGTAACGCAGTCACTACTCCAGCGCAAGGTCTACCATATCTTGTCTCTCGAGGCACGTGCAAAGATCAACGCCCTGCCCTCGGATTTCTCGGATGCTCACCTGGGCCTTTCCCGTGCGACGTACGAGTCCATCGCTGAGAAAGTGACGAATGTGATTCACTGCGCATGGGCTGTCAACTTCAACTGGGGTCTGCCATCGTTCGAGAAGGACTGCATCGCAGGTGTGAACCACCTCATCAACCTTTGTCTCGTCAAACCTTCATCGAAGGCAACTTTCGACTTCTGCTCGTCTGTCAGTACTGTCGCACGATGCCCAGAGATGAACACGCCTGAGCAGGTCGCACGATTCGAGTGGGCGCAAGGAATGGGCTATGCTCAGAGCAAGTGCGTCGCTGAGAACCTCTGCGTGGCTGCTGCCCAAAAAGCGGGCATCAGAGCAAGAGTGCTTCGTGTCGGTCAAATTGTTGCTGACACTGTTTACGGTGTGTGGAACAAGGATGAAGCAATTCCTCTCATGATGCAGTCGGCACTCACGATCGGTGCACTGCCCAAACTGCAAGAGAGCCCAAGCTGGACCCCTGTGGACGTCATCGCGAAAGCTGTTGCCGAGATCTCCCTCAGCAATGCCGAGGCAATCGTCGCCAATGTCACCAACGCTAAGACGTTCTCCTGGACGGACGACCTGCTTCCTACACTGCGACAGGCTGGCCTGGAGTTCGATGAGATCGAGCCAAAGGAGTGGGTCGAGCGCCTGCGCGACTCCAGCGACGATGTTGTTGCCAACCCGACCTTCAAGCTCGTTGACTTCTTCGCTTCAAAGTACGGCAAAGACACGTTCGGCCCCATCAGGACCTATGAGACCGCAGTCGCACGTCAGTACTCGCCGGCTCTGGACAATGCGCCCGTGCTCGACGCGTTTTTTGTCAAGACGTTCGTCAACCAATTCAAGTCTGGAGCCTGGAAGCAGCCCGTAGTCAGCGCTGCTGGTAAGAAGAAGCAAGTCATTGTCGTTGCTGGTCCTTGTGGCAGTGGAAAGTCAACGGTCGCCAAGCACCTCAGCGCGACACTCAAGGCACCCTTCGTCGAAGGGGACGAGCTGCACTCGTTCAGTGCTGTTGACCAAATGGCTAAAGGCATCCCACTTGGTGATGACGATCGTGTGCCCTGGCTCGATAGACTGAACAAGCGCGCTCTTGAGACTATCAATGATCTGGGCTACAAGAAGGTCATCGTGTCTTGCTCTGCACTGAAGCAGCAGTATCGCGACAAGTTCCGCGCTATGGAGTCCCAAAATGTGCAGGTATTGTTCATCGATCTGCAGACTAGGCAAGGAGAGCTTGTGCGTCGCATGCAGAGTCGTGATCCGCACTATATGAAGCCTGAGATGGTCGAAAGTCAGCTCGCGATTTACGGCACACCAGCTACAGACGAGGTTGATGTTCTGCCTGCTAATGCTGAGAGGAGCGTTGAGGAAGTAATTGAGGAAGTCGAAGCTTTGCTGCAGATGGTCGGAGCCTAGGTTGTGCTTCTTGTGTTGGCATGGTTATGTGTGCGCTCACATGGCGTTCTGTGGGGCATGGAGACGGCGTTCTGATACCTTAGTCAATACTGACTCATGTCTTTTCTGATTTTTTGATGTAATGCACTTGGTCTGGCATAAAGTCTCCGTGAGTCTCTGAGTAGGGAGCACTAGGTTTTTCAGATCTGTTTCGACCGTGCCTTGACTAACGGCGATGATCTTCTTCCCTTGCTGCTTTGCGTCCAAGATGTCGCTCCACCAGCTTGGCAGGTCGGTGGGCCCCAGGGTCGACCTTTTGGGCTTCTTGAAAGCACCGAAGTAGTGCACAGTGGATCGAACGTCGCTGCGCGGGAATTCGAACTCAGGCACACCGAGTGATAGTATATGTTCAGTGACGGAGTGCATTGAATCTATGAGATACCGATTAGTGTTTGTCCCAAGTTCGTTCAGAGCTTCCCAGTACCACTTGCTCAGGGTGGCGGTCATGTGGTCGTTGCGCTGATCTTGGTTTGCTTGATGGTGAACAGCCTTTGCATCGGAGCCGTCATGTGGGGCTTTTCCCATGTAGAATGGAAAGCTGTCGTTCGAGTTTATTGTCAACGGATGGCAGTTGACGACGATGCTTGCATCTGGTTTGACTCCAGACGCACCAAGCAGAATCGGGTGATGACCAATGACCGGCGTGTCGAAAAGCGAGATCAAGGGCGCCCGTGTGCCGTGCTCATTGCGAAAGTCTCGGAAGATTTGCTGCAAGGTTTCGTGTGCTGGCTTCATGCTCCCTATGAGAGCGATCTTCATGATGTACAGCTCGCGCTCCAATCCCGTCTTCGACTCGTAGGCACTGTATTCTTCTGCGGTCATCTTGTCTTCACCTCCTGCCAATGGAAAGTAGGTTATCTTAGGATGCAGATTCGTAACATCTTGTTCGAGTATACGACCAGTGACGAAAATGACCGGGTAACCAAGCTCGGCGACCACGATGGCTATCTTGGCGATTTTCTCGAAATGTCACCAGTGCGTGAAAGCTGAGATCACTATCGGTGTATCTGAACGAGAAGGCAAGGGATCAAAATGCAAGTGTCTGAGATCTATGTGGAAGTATTC
Organism: Didymella pinodella; assembly: GCA_039634465.1. Taxonomy (NCBI): domain Eukaryota; kingdom Fungi; phylum Ascomycota; class Dothideomycetes; order Pleosporales; family Didymellaceae; genus Didymella; species Didymella pinodella. Next base: position 827,146 of record CP113351.1, read on the forward strand.
AGGTGCATAGACCTGCAATATCAGCAGAATAGCAAGTGGTACTGCAGCCCAGAGAAGAAGTCGTTGAGGAATTGCCATTGTAGGACTCAGTGAACAATTGACGATAGCTACGTGACTGTTCTGCGGACAGTGTTCCTTTAAGTACTGATCACATTTTTGCCGGTGTCAAATTGCCCCGCTCACTGTATGCTCACCATGCGGAGAGTGACGGTTGCGCAATTGACAGAGCGGTCGTAGTGCTGACGGCGATCTTATCGGGCGCTCCATCTGACTGCGACGGCATAGATTAATGGTTGGCAATAATCAAAGAGTAGCATGTCACAGCATGCAGTCAGATTTTATCAGTCGAGAGGTGAGTCTCCGCGTGTGAGAGGCAGTCGAGATACATACGAAGTTCGCAGCGACGCGACGAGCGCTAAGCTGTAACGTCATCACAACAAGTCAGACGCGGCTCCCTGAGTCTAAGTTCTGCGTACTGTGGACTGCTCACAGGGTCCGTTCCATGCGCTGAGACTAGCGACGAGTCGAGGTAGTCCGACAACGTCCATCGATGAGTTGGGTTCCACGATCTCATGGTAGGCTCCTTGCCTTCTTCCGGGAGGGTCTCGCCGCAAATATTGTTGCCGTCAACTTTCGACACTGTGTTACCCACACAACCTGCACCAGCATTATTCATCGATGGTGCACAAATGCCTTCATCCATCACCGATGCTGCAGCTGTCTCTGCGATGCCACAGTTTGCGACATCATAGCTTCCGAGTACGCTCCCGCGCTCACCACAAACCCGCGGTTCCCTGTTTAAGCGTACCGTCTGTCCTCGACCTCAAAGTCCGCTCCTGGGCCTCCCTGACGAGCATCTGCTGCTCCGAAGTAACATAATGCTCTTTTCTTCGACGGCTAACTAGAATGGCGCTTTCTTTTTGTGCCGCCATGAGGTCATGCTGGGTCAACAAGAACCCAAGAATGGCAGATGACTTCCCCTGTGTTCATCCTTAGGCGCCACGCCTGCTGTTTGATTATACCCGCAATTTCTCTGTCACTATAGAGCTCAAGGAGGGCTGGCGCGTCAGCGAGATTGATTTCAAGCAGCTTTACTCATTGCACCTCGACGCCCTCCAGCTTCTCCTTACAGGACAACCGTGCGAATACCAGCATGGCATTGAGACACCATATGGAAACTTGACTATGTTGGGTCCGCCTATGCTTGCGACGCCTATCGGTCAACGGCAACCAGTCAGCGCCGATGTCGATGTGATCGTCAACTGCAAGAGCATCACGATTACTCTCGAACAACTGGCCAGCGCCGATGATGCTCGCGATAGATATGTCACGTATGAAGTGACCCTCAAGGGCACGCATAATTCGTACCTCCTAACTGACATCCATAATCAGGGAGGCCTGCAAGTTGAGCGATCGTACACGTTGACACACGCTTCAAAATACCTATTTCATTGCCCCTTATGAACTCTTGGATGAAACACTGGAGAAAGAGCACGTTGTCAATACCTGCACCGACTGTGATGTCGACATCAACGAGCTTGAGAAGACTATGTGCGCTATTCTATAGATGGTATGCCACTTTTCGGTAAAGCTAGATACTGTCTAGTGCAGAGACTTAACCCGTCGACGAGTGTATGTATAGAGAACCATCGATCTTTAACAATGAATCGACTTCACGATCGACTTCTTCATCCTTTCCCTGCCGTCGTCCCACTCCTCAGATCTCAGCACCAATCCGTACACGCCACTTCTACTGAGTCTGTACGTAGATCTCGCTGCTGCCGCTAGACTGATACCCCTCGGTAGCAAGAATCTGATAGTAATGTGTACCCAAGCGCATACCCTGCGCCGCCCAAGCATTGAAGTGGGTCTGCATATTAACACTGCCGCTGGACCTCTTGGCTTGGCGAACGCTCCAATACTGCTGAAAGGTGCGGGTACCATCGATAGAGGGCTGGTTAGTGCGGGTCGAGACAGCAATGTCATAAGTACTGCCGTCGGTGTAGACGGTGCCCTTGCGCTGGGCGTTGGAGGACGGGTTGTACGTGCCGAAGTTCTCGACGACGTAGTACTCGACGAGCGGGTTGCGGGTCCAGCCGTACACGGCGAGGTAGCCGTTGCCTTGGGGCGAGAAGGAGCCGCCATAGTTGATGGTTCTGGCGGGGATTAGTGACTGAGATGCATGCAGAGGCTGACGATGTCGATCTAGGGGTTCCTGGACACTTACCGGCCGGTTCCAGGGTTCCATCCCTTGCCACCAACAAAGTTGCCCGTGTTGCGCCAGTTCACGGAGTACTTGCTGCCCGCACCCATAGTGTACTGGGCGTAGCCTCCACCGTCAGACCACCAGGAGTAGAAGTAGCCGTTGTGGGTGCCCACAGAGTTGGCGGTGACCTGGCGCTTCTCCAGAGCGGTGATATTGACATCCTCACGCTCAACGAGGACGTTGTCGCCGTAGGGAGCGGCAAGAACGCCGATGGCAGCCGAGCAGGCGAGGAGGAGTGAAGTGAAAGAGACCATGATTGCTATGGAAGATGGTGTTGCTACTTCTATGTCTTGCAAATACTGAGCATTTCGATGTTGATATACATAATCCCTGGAAGTACTTGAGCCTGAATACTTGGATGAATGTGTAAAAAGACATCCTCGCCTCTTTGACTCGGCGAGGTCTGCTATCAGGTGCTCTGTAAGAATAGATTAACTGGAGTGACGATGGCTATGCTAAGAAGGAAGTCGGATGTTGCTGTCTCGGTTGATTTACTGATGCCCAGACTTACTGCAGCCGGTGGTCCCAAACGCGCCCTTTTGCCCCACAAACGCCTATCAATAAGCCTTGAGAATAGGGTGGAGGCTAAGGAAAGCTTCGGCAAATTGCCGAGGTCGACCACATACCGGGCCAAGACCTACTATAATATAGCATCTCACATTCTTGGCAGCCCATTCATCAGCCTCCGCCAGATCTCCTGGACAGGATCATCCACTTGCTTACACCCTGTTCCTTGCAAGATCGTCCTGCATCCCCGAAGGCTTCTGCTCTGTAACCACCGGCGATACTGATAACTGCACCCAAGATCAGATTGAACTCTGCCCAGGTGAGATTGAGACGCCACGATAACCGTCAGATCTGACCCTGAGCCGCATGACTCGATGGAATTTAGTCCCACCATTGTAGCCCACCTGGTCAATCTCTGGCCAGTCTCGCTGCGGGTCTCAAGTCGTACCTGTGCAATGCGTTGACTTCGTTACCGCCTACATATCTTTCCTTGTAGTGGGCTAACCGCTGTTTTGACGGAGTAAGATATGAAAAGAGGGTAATGGTCTTTGACAAGAAGGCAACACACTTCGAAGATACTGTATGGGCGGTCGAGCTGCGAATGGTGAGCCGCTTCAAAGGCGGGCTAGCGTCGCGCGAGGTTTTGCTTTTTGAAGATAGTATGTCCAATTGTATTATCTGAAGACTTGTGTGGGTACGCTTGGGGCGCATAGCTCCCTGCAGACATAACTTGTATATCAAGGGTACCATCAGGGCGGATACTATCGCGTGCTAAGCATGGTGAAAATGATATTGGTTGCTAGATCGAGCTAATCGACATGGTTGTAGTGGCACCGGAGAATGTGTGCCTGTAAAATTGTACTCTAAGCTGACTAGCCCGCCCCCCATGCGCCTTCTTCTTAACATAGTCTGATGGGGCTCAGCCAGGAACAACAGGCTGCTGTCCGGATATTCGACAAGCTTTCGCCGCATCTATGCTTGGTGTGACCTTTCCACCGCACACTGACATCTGTTTGGCACACACCGCGCCACCAACTTGTCACGCAGAGTTTTTTCAGAAATACGAGCGGTTTCCACCGCTCAGAGAGATAACGATACTTGAGGCCTTCTTCTGTGTATTCCTCTCAAGCCGAAAATTTAAGCCACACTCAAGCTCAAATGGATCTTCTTGCCATTTACGTATCTTGGCGTTTGCGACATCGCAAAAGTCATTCCGTGGGATATTGATTCGGACCTCACGCACACCGATCGGAGGTATGGAATGGCGGAGTTAGACTGAATCCCGGCAGCGCAATATGCTCTCTCAGCCATGAACTCTCGAATGGGGTATACAAGAATCTCCATGTCGAGCTCAAATTCATCCTGTGTATACCAATCATCAAGATACAGATCAGTAAGAACTGAGGAGTTCGGATGGACTAGCAAATCGAAGGTCACGCTACGAACGTAGGGTGCCAGGCCGTGGAAGAAGGTTTTGTTCTTTATCCCCCTGTAAACAGCAATTTTGTGAGCGTCCCGGAGGTAAGCAGTGGTTTTTAAATTCTGGATTTCTTTAAATGTCTGGGGATTGGAAACGATCCTGGACAGACTTCTGTCAGCCCATGTGATATGTCGCGGAATGCCGGAGTGGCGACCAGAAGAACCGACAACATCGCAAAGTAGATCGTTGACTTGGATTACGACACGTCGTATGACTTCATTGTCAAGCTCGGATTTGATACGACGGAAAGTCAAGCGTAGTGCATGGAGTCCACGAATATCGTACCGCCGGATCGTCCATATTGTAAAGTCAAGGTCAAAATACCGGACTACTGAGTCGCCGTCCTTGACTCATGACACGTCCTTGCGTCTGAACTGCTGGAGCCTAAATTCGCTCGCAGATAGGATAATCTCTGCATAGACCTTGAGGCGGATTTCGGCAGGTAGATCTAGGAACTCGAATGGCTGGATTGGCTTGGTGAAGGGTTTGAAGAAGCTGATAACGCGTGGCAGATTGGACTTCATGTTCTTTTTTTTTTGTTACAGCTAGTCGGTAGTGGTAATCGTTGCTCAAGGACTGATGCTTGACCTGAAATATTGCCTTCGTGGCTGATGTCGCTTATGTTCTGAGAGGGATGTAGGTTCCATAGAACATGTTGTCCCCCGCATACCTAGGCTCTCAACCTTCTGCAACAAGCAACACGAAAATTCCAACTTCTCATCTCAGGAAACATTTTCTCTCTTGATGTTATTGAGATTGAATTCGGAAAAGTCTTCCGTGAACTTCCGGCTTTCCTGTAGTCGAGCGTCGATCTGTATGTAGTCCGCAAGGGTTGCATGGTCCGTCACACACGATTGTCTGCTGCCCCAACAGTGCGAAAGCGCTCCATAGGCACTTTCGAGGCCAGCTCTAGTCTCGATGTGACGAAAACTAAATCCATCGTGATGGTCTGTATGGATCAAAAGCACACGGTTGGGTAGGTAGGCCTCTGTAAGTCCTTCGCACGCGTCATGCAACCTGTCTTATCCGCTCAGACGTCCAGCTCAATGACTTGACTGACACTGAATGCCCACTTATTGTGAATCGAGGTAGTGTTGCTTTCCAAGCAATCGAAGTGTTCCCAAAGTCGTTCCGTAAATTGGTTATTCGGCTGAGATATCGATCAACGTACGATGCGGTCCTACACCGTAAAGCTCGAGCTCTAACTTCGGTCGATTTTCATAGTAGCAGGTACGTTCCAAAGTCAGCGTCTCAGCACGGCGATTTTGTTGGTCATGACATCAGACCTGGAAGTCTTTCTAGTAGAACGTCTATCCGCCTTGTCGAAAGCCCTCGAGGATGACCGAGCACAAATTGCAGCGGCTTATGAAGATGAGTGGCTCAAAACAGCTGGCGTAACGTCCGGTGTCAGGCGAGGATCATCTTCATCATGGACTCCTGGTAATTACATACTTTGCATCTCTCCATTTCCATTGGGGCTCGTAAGCCCAGGAGCTTGCGGCCATTTACGGGCTGGTGTCATCGTTTGGTTTGCGAGGCATCAAGAAAAGTGGGGCGTCAGCCGCACTCGCTATCAATGGCAGTTGCTGACAACCTCTCAAGCAATGGGCGCACTCTGGTTGAGAAAGGCCGTCGTTGCGGCCGCGAGATCGAGCGATACGGGTGTTTGTGTGGCGGCGTGTAAGAAAGATGGTTCAGTTCCCAGTAAAAAGCTAGGAAGAAGGACCGACACGCATGAATGCGCTTTCCTTCATCACATCAGAATCGACGGAACAGATGCAGGAGCGACGGAGTCCAATTCGGCAGAATGATGCCTGCAAATTCGCTTTTCCGTTGATAGACGAACAACTACACAAATCTACTCTTTCTTCTCCTCCAGCCGCTGCATATTCGCCAATGCCTCCCTCACAGCCATAACCGCTTCCCTAGCTTGTTTCCTCTCAAGCGCGCCGTCATCAACCCGCACCTTGCCCTGCTCCCTACTCCTGATGATCAACCTAACCAGGTCCTCAGTAGCTTTCAGCGTCCGTCTCCCCTTCTCCCGAACCGTGCCTTGCCAGCTTTCTCTAGCGCCTTCCCAAAGTTTTTGCATGCGGCGCAGCGAGAAGGTCAGACCGAGGGCTGCCACGGCGCTGGCTTCGAAGACCGAGCAGCTCGACGAGACGTAAAGCAGTGCTGATAGAGCGCTGGAGATGGAAGTTGTGGACATGGTCTGTAGGATGAGGCGTTGAGCGAGTGCCTGCAGTGGTGGAACATTTGCGTCGATGACTTCCTGGCGCGCAGTTGCTATGTTTTCAGACCACGGTTGGGGTTTTTTGACTTCGGTGGAGAGGCCTGTGGGCTGATTATCGAGGGTCGGTGCTGTTTCTGTTGTGGTCACAGGGATTTCCTTTTGGACAGGGACCCGTTGCAGGTCTTCAGGGAACCCAGCTTGTGCCATTCTGCCAGCAAGAAAGATGCTGCTCTTCTCCGCGCTGATGAGCCAGCGTCGCTCGATGATCTCTTGCGAGAGCATGGTTACGTCGTCGACACGCCAGAACAGCTTCCACCATGATAGCTTGTGCCAGTTGCGTGCTGAGAAGGCTTCTTCGAGTTCATCGCGGAGCTCGGTGTGACTCCTCTCGGCCCACAAATCCAAGGCGCTTGTGATGGCCGTTATAGCCTCTCGGTCTGTAGGTATCGATGCAAGAAGAGCGAGACGTGCTGTTTCTTCCTTGAGAAGCTTTGCTTCTACATCATTTGCAATGGAGGCCACAAGGGTTCTCATCGCAGGCTTGATAGGTTCGGCAGTCTGTAGATCGGCCGTGAGCCATTGTGATAGAGCGGGCAGTCCGCTCCTGAACCAGCCACGCTCGAAGATCTGCGAGTTTGCCACAGACTCGCGAAAGCTTGCGAGCGCTTGTGTCCCAATGTCAACATTGATCGCAGCGCTTTCAGCTTGCGCGTCTGTATGCGTCTCTTTCTGCGGTGCCGGTAGGTCCACAGCAAGCTTGACCATGCGCCGCATATCCTCGGCGCTATCCGAGCTGAACCTGCCAAACGCCAGCGCGCTGTCGAGACCTTCGCCCAGGACCAATGTCTTGTGCACTGGATATGGTACTGGCGTTCCTCGCGCGGAGGTAGCTTGCAGCTTCGGGACTAGTACCGACTCCTCTGAGCTCTCCGTCGAAGCCGTGGTCAGCATATTCGCTGTATTGACGTTCAGCGTCGAAACCAGGATTTCGATGTTATGCGCTCGCAGGACCCTCGAGGGCGCGTAGAGAACTTTGTACAGCGGCGTCGGTCGGTGTGCATCGTATTCGTCTCCGAATCTTTACTCTGTCAGCATTTCTGAGTACCGTGCCGCCATCGTGATGAGCTCACTTCAATAGCACTGCCCTCTCGTTCCCGTCCCCAGCTTTCTCAAGCTCTTGCTCCCACCCTTCTACATTGCCTAACGGATCCGCGAGCAGCAGGCGCGCAAGACGCTGGGCGCTAACTTGACTGTTGAGACCAAGTACTGTGATTTTCGTCAGCTGTGCTCCTCTGTGCCGAGAGGACGTAACCCACTCGCAACCCTGGTGACAGCATCTTGCGCCGCAAGCCCGCTAAGTGCCAATTGCAGCCGACTTATGTTGACATGTGTCTCTGCAGCTCCACTGAGCGCTGATAGAGCATCGTAAAGCTCCTTGTTCCGTGGTGGGATATTAGGGCGCAAGTTTATGGCCGTGGGCGAAACATGTGTTGATGCGGAGCGTCGGAGGTTCAACGAGCGTGGTGCTGCATGGCTGCAGCAAAGGACAGCGGGAAAGCGCTCAATTGCTCGTCCTTTGGTCAGCGACGTCAATCGCGGCGCAAAGGCCACCCATGGAGGCATCGGGCTGAGAGATGTGCATTGCTATGGGAAGAGTCGCCATGCTGAAGTTCACGCGGTGGATCTCCGGGCCGCCGAAGCTTATGTCACCCGCCTGGGCAAGATGAGCAGACAACACGATACATTCACATTGCACAAAGCTGGATGATTGAACGTCCGGAAGATTTGCCATCAAACTACTCCTGCCACCGAGCTATGCAAATAATGATATGTTTTCAATGAGAGGCCAGCCCACCCAGAGCACGGCGCTTGGCTAGCAAATTACTACCGTTCATCGTAACGTCGTTTCCTCTAGGCCTCGCCGCTGGTGCGCCCAACGCCAGCATGGTATGTAGTGAAATACGGATGACCACACCACATCGAACAAGAGGGCCAGCGAACCTAGCTTATTCACTCAGCCTCAGAAGCTTCTTTGGCACCTAGCCTCTCCTCGATCCAGAAGACCTGTGGTGATTAGTAAATGGACAGTGTTGAGACCTCTGTTAGCAACAGTTCAACTCACATGCTGATTCTTCGTGCGACACGGCCGAGCTCCTTGTCGTTCTCGGCGTCCTTGGTAGCCTTCTCGAGAGCCTGCTCTCTGTGTACCTCCTGGGATTTGCGAACTTCCTCGTGACTGGGCGGCAGGCGCTCGTTCTGCAAATCAACCTTGCGGGCGTCCTCGAAGCTATGGATAGCCTGCTTGATACCTTCTGCTCCAAGCATGAGTGTACCCGCCGGCAGGCGACCTCCAGACGCTGTCTTCAATTCAGTGACACGCTCAGATTCTTCACGCAGCACTTGGAAGACGCGAGAGAGACGACCAATGGCCAGAATCTTGTTCTTGATAGCGCGGCGCTTGAACTCGGTCGAGTCGGGGTCGAGGTTGGCAAGCGGCTGTGGAGAAGACGGCCCAGAAGCCAGCGAGCTGGGTGTCTCCTCCTCAAGCTCTTCCTTCGAACATGTGTTCAGAATGGCAATGAGCATGTCGGTGACTACAGAATGTTAGCGCCTGCTAATCTGACAGTGGAAAGCATGCTTACTCTTCTCTCCGACGAAAGGCAATGACCATGTGAAGACATCCATGAAGTTGGGTAGCCAATATGGGTGGGGTGTGCAGTTAAACTGCCTGATGTTCATGACGTTGTTCTCATACTTGAGAACAGCAGCCTTGTTGTTGTATACGTCGAGATAATTGGGCGCACTGAAGATGGTCATGACACTGGGGAAACCAGTGGTCCTTGTTTTCCTATACATTCGGTATCCAGCGTCTTGCGCTTCGTGCGCACGGATGATCGACAGCAAATTGTTCTTCTCAAGGAAGGCGCATGCGGCGGGGTACGAGAAGAAGTACGAGCAACCACGGACGTGGTTGTGGATGAAGAAATCGTTCGTCTTCTCCTGACCAAACTCTTCGAGAGGATCGGCCCACAGAATGTCGCACATGAGGCCGTGTGTGGGTGGTTCGCGGAAACGATCGATCTGCAGTTGTCAGCAAGGCTCATAATTGCTGACTTGTTGCCACATACGCTCTTCAGATCATCGAGTGTGTGGAGCTCCGGGCTCAGTCCTCCGTGTATACACAAGAACTGCTTGTTCATGACAGCAGCGAGAGGGAGCGCGCAGAATGCGTCCATGCAGGCTTCGTAGACAGCCTCAGAGTACTTGTGCTTGCATTCAAGCTTGAATGTGAAGTAGTCTGTCAGATGGCGACATTCGTGGTTACCACGGAGTAGCCACAGCGTATTGGGATACCAGATCTTCAGAGACCATAGGTACAATACGCACTGCTGATGTCAGCATGTGCCCAGCCTTTGCTGTTGCCTTTCATACCTCGATGCTGAAGTACCCTCGATCTACGTAATCACCCAAAAAGAGGTAGCGTGTCTCTGCTGGGTCTCCACCGACTTCAAACAGCTTCATCAAGTCGTAGTATTGTCCGTGAACATCACCGCACACTGTGATGGGCGCGTCCATTTCCAGGAGGTTGGGCTCTGACCGCAGGATCTCTGCGCCTTTTTTGATGATCCATAGCGCCTGCTGCTCGGTCAAGCGACCTTCGCGGTAGAAATGCTGCTTCAAGAACTGAATGTTGGGCTTTGTGCGGTCTTGCGGCGAGAAGAACTGCTCGTCGGTAGGTGGGAGGAAGGCTGGCGCTTGCACGTCTGGGGGTCACAGCGAAGTCAGCACCATGTTGCTGGATGTTGTCGTCGCAGTGAAGCTAGTGCTAGCTCGATGGCACGCGCAGCTGTAGTTTCGAGCATACCTTTGCATACTCGCTCCTGAGTGCTCACTTGTGTGCCGTCTTCCATGGTATGCAGGGTAAAGTCAATCTCGGGGATGGGTTTCTTCTGCTGGACTGCGCGAATGGCATTGTCCATATACGACTGCTGGTCGACGTCCGGGTTGTTCTCCATGGCGGGCAAACGGTGCTGGACTGTTTACCAGGAGCTGTGGGCGTTGGGAGATTGTGGAGGAGAGTCGCGAGGCGGTGATAGTGGGGCGAAGAGGCGCGCACGACCTGGAAGTGGCGACGGGGGCCTCCGAGCTGGCCAATTATTACTCAAGAGGAAGCTGGCACCCGCCTGAAGACCTCCACGACGCCAGAATCAGCGACACAAGAACAGCCTAGAAATGATAACATAGAAGCATACAATCTCTCGGTCTAGAGCAGAGTATACATGTGAGAGTTCTTATATCTCTGAAGACCTCCACGGTGCATCTTTAGCTAGGCTTATTGCCGGGCTATCCAAGGGCACAAGAGCCCGAGTCCAGCTTGCAGGTGAACATAGCAAACGCTCAACAGCCCACACGTTCATCACGCTACCTACGGCTCTTTGTCTGTCAGGTCTCATAGCAGGCAATGGTCATTGGTTCGCACCTGCGCAACGAACCTTTCGCGCGTCATGCTGTGTTGTCATGCAGGAGACAGGCCGAACACGAACCTCTTTGTCTTCGTGCTTGACAGAACGACCATTAGTCCGGCGAGGGTCGCTGACGGTCTCACAAAGTCTCATATGGCGTGATTTCGGATGGAGTTGGCATACAGCGAGGCGTGTTGTCACGCTGGTTGCTCGTTTGGTGCGGCTGCCCAAGAATTCGTGCAGATCACAGTGCAAATAAGCACTCTCGACCAAGGCATGAAGGGAATAGGTTGATATGAATGTATCATACGATTTTCATATATATTTGTACCGTGATAGTACGTATGTGGTTGTCGAGGTCATCACAGAGCTCTACGAAACAAGAAAGGGGGCACACCAGCCATCAAGGCGCGGCATGAACGAAGAAGAATATACAACAGGAACATGTTCAAGAAGCCCAAGCTGATCAGCAAGGGATCCAACCCGAAGGTTAGAACCGACCCAAAGGTAAATCAAAGCAGACCCAGCCACCATTTCCGAACCCTAACCAGGGCGGGTATAACCATGCCAACTCCATGCGATGCGTTTCGTAACCATCACAGCGAAAGATATTGTAAGGAAAAGACCATCGTCAGGCGATGGGGAGCATCGCGCTTAGATGAGACGAAGACCAGAGCCGTGGCGCTTGTGAAGGTGCGCACGAGGGAAGGAGCGCTTAGCAGGAGCAGCAGCACCGATGGTGCCGTCCTTGCAGGCCATACCGGCAGCGAGCGCCTGAGGAACAGCGCAGCCACGGTTACAGAGACCGAAAGAGCTGGTGCCGATGCAGACAACAGCGCCGTCGTTGGTGCAAGGAGTGCAGTCCTCGCCGGTAGAGGGAGTGCTGGGAGCGGCAGAGGCGATAGGCGCAGCAGAGGCGACAGGCGCAGCCGAAGCGATGGGAGCGGCGGTAGCAGCTGGCTTGGTAGCAGTAGGTGCGGAGGAAGCGCCAGGGGCGAAGGCACCGGGAACAGAGACCACGGCTGAGGGGGCGGCCGAAGCAATCGGAGCAGCAGAGTAGCCAGGAGCCGAAGAGGCAGCAGCAGAAGTGGCAGCGGGCTGGGTGGCAGCGGGCGCGGAGGAAGCGCCGCCAGCACCGCCAGTAGGAGACCCGAGCTGTCCGCTACCAGCACCCATCTTAGTCATGGAAGCGCAGCCAGCACCGGAGAGAGTGTCGCCGAGTTCAGCACTGGCACCGTCGACAAGGGACTGGCCGGGGTCGGGGTAGTTGAAGTCCTCGTTCTCACTGGTGGTGCAAGAAGTGGAGGGAAGGTTGGCGACGAACATATCAGGCAAGGAGCCAAGGGCAGCCGAGACAGAGGAAGTGGAAGCAGTGGAAGCACCGCCGCTGCCGACCTGAATGGGAGCGCAGTTCATGTAGAACTCACGGTTTCCGACCTTGTTCAACCAAGTCCAGGCAAACGTGTAACGGCCATCGGGAATGCTTTCTGGCAGGGTAACAGGGAACGTAGCCGCACCGTCGAGGCGATCCTCGTTGTCGGGCAGGTTGGCAGAAACGTTCGAGGGGCAACCGCCGACGACACTGTGAATGACCTTCCACTGCGATTGCTCGGTGGGCTCGGTATCTGTGGTAAGAGAAAATTGGCAGGAACCACCACCGTGAACAGCAGTGCCGGAGAAGGCGATGGTCTGTGTCTCGCCAGCGTTCCACTGGTTCATTTCGGTGACATCGTAGACACCGGAACGCTGCTTGCAGGGAAAGTCGCCGGGTGCAAGAGGGGCGCGATCAAGTGTAGCCTTGCCGTATGGGACGGGGTACTTGAGGGTCATATGCGCAGTTGCGCTGGCAGCAAGTGCCAAAAGGGCGGTAACCTTGCAGAACATCTTGTTGTATGTTTGAGAGAATGTGTGAGAACTTGGTTATCTCGAAAAAAAAAAAATCGCTAGACCTGCTAACGATTCTTGGTGTCCGTGTAGTGACTGTGGAGGCTCAAGTTGATTGACAGAGCTGGGACAAGCACAGTCAGTAAGGTTGCTCACTTGGAGTTAAGCCATGGAGACCGAAGTACATGCTGGACATGAACAGGGGGTCGGTGTATAAAGAGTCGAAGCGGGAGGATCCCACTACCCAAAACCTTTCCGAAACAGGAGAGTGAGTACATACCAAGAAGTCTTGAGTGCTGTAGGACAGGTGAGTGTTCTGATGAGACTAGCTCTTCGATAATCAACGTTCAGCTGAGAAAGAATGTGATATCTGCCACAGGCAAGATATGAAAAATGAAGATGAAGATGGAAGAACTGCTGTGATGAACCTGCGATATGGAACACGAAGGTGCGCCCCTGGGACCTATATATCCCGATACCCACCTTTTTAGGCGGGCTGACCTGTGGCGGTCTGTACGTACAGCGTCGTGTGCAGCCGGTAAGGGAACCAGCAGCTGGTGCCACAGCGGATCATGGCCATAGTGCGAAGGCTAATCGACGAGGGATGGTCTTTCATGCAGCGATTGATTGAAGGGGTCTTCCGGCTCTGACGCCCGTCATGGTTTAGCGGCAGTGTAACAGCAAGCGGACTGCGAAGACGGCTCAGGTTCTGCAACGCTGGGCAGGTACATCGCGAATCTCATTGGCTCAGGAGCTCTCAGATGGGAATTGTTTTTGAAACAAAGAGCGGACGACGACTCAAGTGGAGGACATGGGTGGACGTCGCCTCCTGACGTCTACCAGTAGGATCCTTGTTGCTAACGTCTGGGCTCTGCATGCAGTCGAATCCGGGCCTATCGATAAGGGGGCCTCAAGCCGAGTGAGGTCTGGTGTGGAGCGCGATCGCTTCGAAGCTAAATCTCAAACATGACTTTCCGCCATTCTATTCGCTGGACGGCTCATCTCAGCGCACACGTCTCTCGCACTCACTGCCAGTCGACAACGAACCAGGTCAGCTTCCACGACATTTGCGGTGGCTGGATTGTCGCACACATCGTGTTTACCGCCGGGTTTGTGACGCAAGCGCAAATCTGGCCGCTCAGGTCCGGCAGAAAGGCGCTGTGTCACGGCTCGCAGCATGCGATGCATGCGGGCCTGCTGCAGGGGGGGGAAGCATGGTGAGAGCGACAATGCTTGGTGCACCGCCCCTCGGTCTGCGCGAGTGATCCTTATTTTTGGTTGCCACCTCTTTTGCCTCTCGCCTTCGTACGAGGCTTGGACATTGCTTGCCCTGTGTGCCCGTATAATTGTCAGTCATGCTGCTCTGCGAAGCTTAGGGGAAAGTCAAAATAGACAGCATAAATGATCAGCAGCAGTAGCGAGTTGGCGCGGGTGGCTGCGCCGCAGCAAGGACAGCGGGCTCGGGAAAAGCTGGAGTTGACCGCTCGGGCGGGCTGATTGGCCTACACTTACCGCCTTTAGCATCGTCACCTTGTTTCACCAAAGACAGGTCGGCCTGAAGGTCGTGATAATGATTGATCACGGCGACGATCAAGTTGGGCGACGGCGCGTCCCACCAGCAAAGCTTGTCTGTGACTGCTGTGGATTCAGCACTGACAGGCATTCATGTCCAGCGGAGACTGACAGGCTGCGCGAAACGAAACATGTCGTCTCCACTACGGCTCGCCGAGCATCGCTGCCAACGAAGTCGTAGGCTTGCCGAAGGATGCAAAACGCTGTGGAGAGATGCATAATGACAGTGTTTGTCACAACGGCGTTCAGATCGAGGGGTTCCCGCGAGAGCTCCACGATGACGACTTCCCTTGATGAGTCGTGCCTGCCTGACCGGCGAACTCCCAAGTCTTGGCTCTCGAGAAGTCTGCACTTGACTTTTCTTCCACCTCCACTTTCTGAGAGGTTCTGAGAAGTCACACCTTCCTCCCCTGCCCACTCGCTGAGTTCCGGCCTTCTACAGCGGAGATTATCCCCCACAACAATCCTCATCCTGCCGCGTGCCGAACGACAGCCATGCCCGCTTCCGCGACGGGAGGCAGGACGGGAGATGTCCAAACTGACTTTTCAGTCTTCATCTCCGACCACCCAGTCACAAGGGCAAATTCGGGAGCACTCGGCAATATGTGACTTGGGTGACGGGATCGCCGAAATGAATATGCGAACCTTCCACGACATCGGTATGACGGGTGGGCTAGGTCTGTAGTAGCCAGCAGCTATAGATTGATTTCTGTCAAAGCGTGGACAACTTGGAAAGGCGAGTAGATACGTGACAAACGGTTGATTTTGGCTGGAAGCTGTCGAGCTGTTGATCATACGGCAGAGCCTTTTCGGAACGACTTGACTTTTTGGTCGAACCACGTAGACTTGGACCTTATCCTAACGAACGGTGTCTTTTCGATGCCAATGTGCACACGTCCGTCGCCCCCTCCAATGTAACTGCCATAGCCATACCGCGAGTCTAGCAGCCTCAGGTGCTCCGCGCGGCCTTTTTTGTCCAAGTGCGAAGTCTGTCTCATGTCCTGCACCGCGGCGCTTGCAGCAAACAGGCTAATGATGGCGGCCATCGATGTTGGCATGCGTGCGAGATACCGTCCGGGGCGACGTAGGTAGACGATGATGGCTACCACCGTGTAGATGGCGAGAATGGCTTCGGAAATGGCGAACATGGGGGTAGAAAGGAAGAGGCGCCGCTCTGTCGACACTGTCCAGCCCCGGATTGAGCGCCCGGTCTGGTCACTCCGCGGAACCAGCAGCTTCTCCTTATTGGCACCAAGCCAGATTGCAAACAATCTCGAGTAGGCCTTGCCAAGTGGAATCTGCACATCCTCCAGTGTGGGTACGCTTGCGGCAGGATTGACAAGCCGACTGCTGTTAACCTCCCGAGCCGCGAAGTAGTTCATGTAGTCTTCGGCGTGGCTATCGTTATGCCATGCTCCTGACAGAAACTTGAACAGGTACTGGTTGCTTTGCCCAATAAGGTTCAAGGGGTCGTTGCTGAACATTCCGGTCAACGAGGTCTCGTCAACCGTAGCTACTTTGGTAGCTTCAACCGGTTTTTGAAGACGACCAGCTGCGTTGGTGCGAACAACAGCTTGGCTAGTTACCAATCTTGGTCGACATCTTATGAACAGTGAGTTTTCCGATGTCAAATTCCTATCGGGAAAGCCTGAGCACGTCCCGTCGGGAGCTCTTAGCCAAGCAAGTACCACTGTGGTCATACACGCGTCTTTCTGACTTTGGGTTGCATTGGCAGCAGCCTCAGGCTTGAATGTCATCTCGGTGGCACTGGGGCCTCGTACGCAGGTCTCGTTGATGCGCCCTGGAATTCCTGGTCGACTTGGGCCGTAATGAAGGCCAGCCGACATGTTGGCCGCACACCCAACGATTTTCGAATCTGGACGCGCAGTAGCATTGAAATCAACCCATATGTCGCCTCTCTCTTTTCGAACCCTTGCACGGTAGTCCACGCCATACTGCAGAGTCTCACAATCTAGCTCGGCGCCAAAAGCCAAGGTGTGAGCTTCATACTGAGTATTGATGGCTTCATCGACCAGCTCAGGCGCCATGTAAGGCAGATAGAACATTCTCTCATTGGTCCAGGCCGGTAGGGGTGTTCCTCTAGTCCAGTTTGATTCAGCGATCAGATACTGATCTTGAGAGTTGCCACCACGGTATGCGCCGGAGGGCTCACGAGAGCCGTACTCTTGGGTGCTTTTGGGTCCAATGCTGCCGTTGATCGAGACAAACTTCATCTCAAATAGCGGCATGAAGGTTGCAACTCGTCGCATTTCGATCAGGTCTTGGTTGAATATACCGGCAAATGCTATCGCTAAAAGGTTGGACAGAAGTGCTATAGCACATACCATCGCCAGTACAAAATGCCTGGACCTCAACGCTTTGAAGACAGTGAGTTGTGGTGGCAAGGAGCTATAGTCGAGGTCAATAGAGTCTTTTGCCTTAGCTTTGCAACTGCGCAGTTCTTCGATCGGCTGCAACATGCAGAGCAAACGGTTGATCATGACCCACATGGGCTCTATGAGTGTCGCTAAGGCGGTTGGAATGTAATTTTCGAGGATGCTCTGCACCAGCTTGATAGTGGACGGCAAAGGCAATCCATTCGTACGGGCTCGGACAAAGAGGATAGCAAGAGCGATGCTCAAGGCCAAGAACAAGCTGACGAAAGGCACTGCACTCCATATACGGAACTCCTTCGGTCTGACAGGTTTGGCGATGTCTCGTGCCGTACCCAGAAGCTGCAACTCTGTCGTTGACTGTTGCGCCGCAAAGATTGCGTCTGCATCGGAATCAATGGTTTCGATAGTGGCACGCTGCCCATCATCGACCAAACGATAACGCCTTGCGCCCAATGCCTTCTGGACCTCTGGCACTGTGCAGCAATCAAGGTTCTCGAAATCGACCAGTAAGGGCTTGTTGTCCGCAACAAGACTCATAAGACTGGCAATGGTGTTTGGATCCGTCCTGAGGTTCCTTGTACGTGTTACGGAGAGGTAGAGTAGCATTATTGTTGCTAAAGAGATGGCGCCTAACAGAGCCTCGACGATGTATGTGAAGACAGGCTCCAGCACAACCGCTTCTGTAGTGTATTCTTGGACACCTGTTATCTCCTGCGATGTCTGGAAATCGTTTCCAAGGATATCGCTCATCGTCCGAGAGAACATCAGTCTGTAGGCGTTGGCGTACGCTTTGCTAAGTACCTGCCAGTCCACGTAGTCTTCTAATGGAAGCTGATTCACAGCGAGCGACAACCCAACCAAGGGTTGCACAAGGCCGGCTCCGGATGCACCAGAGCCAATACTGACATTGGTACCAGCAACATATTCCAAGTAATCTGGGACCGACATTGTAGGCATGAAGTCACCTCTGATATCGTAACCCGTCGAACCTGTGGTCATCTGTGCCTCCCAATTTGTTGCATTGAAAAGGTCCCGTTCGAGCGGTCTCTTCTCGCCGAGTACGGTAATATCGAGTGGTCTTTGCGTCAGTCGATCTAGAGTCGCATTGACTTCCTGTTGATAGTATGAAGGTTCGCAGAATATTGCTGTTACGTTGTTGGGTGGATCTTCATCCCTTGCCTTGTTTCTTGTGAACGCCGCATAGAAGGTCCCGTTACGTTCTTCTGGGCAATAGCCTTCTAAGTAGAAATCGGCCGCACCCGTGTAGCCCCAGTATCCGATGTGCATCGCCATATACTGTTTTGCAGCAAGAAGTGGCGAGTACATCTTATTTCGATTGGACCCTTCTGTAACGTTTCCGGTGAGGCCCGTGGTGACGTTGCAGCCCCCGCTGCTCCTGTAGGTGACGGTTTCCGATTTGCCACTTGGAGTTCAAATAGCAAAACTCGGCTCACAATACATGTCAAGACTGTACATGGTCGTCTTTCCTGTCCAGGTGCCCTGGCTTCCAGTCATGTCAACGTTGTGCTGAGATGGTTTGAATGGTGCCAGAGTAAAGTTTCGAGTCATGTAGGGAGGCAGAGTCTCGTTGAGCGTCGCAATAGCGTACGTAGACTGAGCGTAACGAACGCTGAGTTGAGAAAGTTGATCTTGTGCTGGTATGAACGAGATTGATCGGCTGAAGCGCGCGCTTGATGAACGAGTGATGGTCTCTACAGCGAAGATACCAGCTTGAGTGGGTACCAACCCCCAGGTCACCAACAAGACTGCCAAGGATCCCCAGAATACTGGCCAGTGACTGTCGCCAGTCAGTACATGACATCCGACGTTAGCACAGGCAAATCTCAAGCATACTTACCGCTCTTTTGCAGCCTTGATCGGTACCAGAGGAATGAAGTCGAATGGATAGGCCAGAAGTAAAGAGTCCTTGCCCAGTGCTCCATCGTGTTTATTCAGCTGATAATAGGGTTCCATACGCTTTGTTTCCAGGTCGAACTATGCCCAGTATATGCTGAAGAGAACGGCAATCACAGTAGGGAGGTACAGGTACAGGAATTGCTGAGACAGAGGCAGCGCATTGATCCTCGCTGCGAACAGGACACCTCCATCGCGCTGACTCCTGGTAAGAAATACCTGAAGGATGGCAATCGACGCCCAGCACAAAAGGATTGTAACGATCAGAATGGCAGTTCGAAGAGCTGGAGGTTTCCAAGCCTTGGATGCTTTTTGGTGTTAATTCGGTATGTGGACTGCGCTGCTGGTGTGGAATATACCTCTTATTGCATCGCTCTCGGACGAGACAGAAACGACATTCACGTTGACCGACTTCAGGTTACCTTCGCGGCTGTGTTGCGTAACTGGTGAGACCTGATCCATTTCGAAAGGCAAGAACGCAAGAATACACAAGAAATAAGACGACAAAAGGCGAGGCTGAACCGCATTGCATTGCATGCTGGCGCATACTTAACAGCAGAGTGGTATGGGTGTAACCGCCGAACCTGCAGGCTAGCCGCTGCTGCGCCGCATGCTCCAATCAACTCTGCGACCTGGGCGTCTCAAAACACTAGACCACAAAATAACCATTGCATTAGAACCCGAGCCGCGCCCGTATCTGGCAAGAAGTCATGGATCATCGTGTAAATTTGGCCTGCACCCTGGGTTTTGCAGTGCCGAGGAGAGCTACTGTGCTGGCGAGCATTCAGAGAACGGCGGCCGCATGTCTTCGATGAAGCCGCTACGAGAGCGCTGGCGACTCGGATGGGAGACTCAAATCTCATCACATGAATAGAAAAAACAAATTTGACAGAATTCAAGCGTGAATTGCATTGATAAGCCGACGTCGCGTTACGGTGCTGAGTGCTGCGAGGGCGAAGGGAGCAGCCGTAGCCGCGACGCTAAGAAATGGCGCTAAGCTCGCGGCTGCTCCATATTCGCGCCTTTTGCTTCCTTCGCGTCTTGTCATCACCAAACCCATCAGATATCATCCGGTCCAGCAAGACCGAGAGCCTGTCGCCTCGTTGGAGCATTTGCATCGAAGTACGGTTTCTCCGCGAGCGCAGTCACTCTTGTTCCGTGCCTCGGCTCAGTCCCTTCATAATCCCAGCTGGCGTTGTGGATGGTAATTCTGTTGTCCCACAAAGCAGATGTACCAGGCGTCCATTTGAAGCGTACCTGGATGTCAATGTTCTTCTCATACACGTCGTACAGGTATCCGAGGATCAAGTCGCTCTCAGCCTGGTCCAAGCCAACGATTCGGACTGTCATTACTCGGTTGACCCAAAGAGCCTTCCAACCTGTGGCAGGATGCACTCGCACAAGCGGATGCACGCGCTCAATGTACTTCGGCCCAGCTGTGGGGTTATTGCGGTCAAGGTATGGATGGGCGCTGCGGTACACAGCCTGCTTGCCGTCGATGATTTTCCTGAACTCTGGTGATAGCTTCTCGTACGCCGCATAGCCTACAACAGTCAGCCCTGGTTCTCGTCACAACTTGCTAAGCCTACCCGAAGCCCACAGAGTATCGCCGCCGATCTTGGGGATTGTATCGTTGTGGAGATGGGTCACACTGAGGTTTGTCAGTCCTTGCTCGTCTGCAGCGGCTACTTACTCACCCTGCCGGCTGTCTCTCGTGGACGAGATCTGTATGCCACCTTGACGCCCCTCCGGTCCTTCTGAAACTGGTGGGGACCTCTGTAGCTTGCAGCGCAGGCCAAATCACAGTTGTGCCGACCACGCCCGGTACCGATGGCGCCTGAGGCTATTTCAAGGTCAATGGATGTCACAACGTGCAAACAAGCGAAGTAACACGTACATGGACTTCAACCTCACCGTACCACTCCCCAAGCTTCAGCTGCTGCTGCGGCGAAAGATCTTGGTCCCTGAAGAAGACCACGCTTCTCTCTGCAATCAGCAAACCAAGCTCATTCTTTTGCTGGTCGGTGAGATCTTTCAGTTGCAGGCCAACAATCTCAGTGCCGATATGCGCTGTGAGGTGGATCACCTCTTTCGCTGCACCAAGCAAAGCCCTCTTCTCTGGGTCGGCTCTAGAGCCAGGATCAACATACTCGCGGTCATAGTCGCGAATCTTGTAGACATCATCCAAGTACAAAGGCTTAGCTGGTCTATAAGGGTACCCGTTTGAAAGGTCGATGCCCGCCTTCTCGAGCCTCTTCTTCGTTGCCTCCGGAAGACCCAGGGAGTCTTTCTTGGGCTGGACAGTGTCCTTCTCTTGAATATCTGAGGTGACTGGAATTGCAATCGGTGCCATGGTGAGACAGTTGGTTTGCGCTTATGCGTAATCCAGCCATCTTCAGTGGCTCTTCTTATACAACAAACCCCTCACCAGGTCAGACGACACTTAATAATGCTCTCTTTAGAGTTGCAGCTCGGAAACGCATGCTCGTGCCGCCAGACGTTGATGTTGCGGGGTCTGACAATCACGTCAATCCGCTAGCTTATTGCGCTCGTCGATTCACCATTGAGCACATCCAGACTTATCGCCAGGCGACCCTCGCCCGCTTGAATGCCGCTTCGAACGCCGGTGCGAAGATGAGTAAATCAGGATCCTTCCGCTCGCAATATACGCGGAGTGGCCATGATGCCATCCGTACCCACCATTGCGCTCTGCCCATATGGCAACAGCTCACTCACTGTGGGATATGTTGTGAGTGGAGACCCTTGTAGGGGGTTTCGGTCCTATTTTTCAGTCGTCTTAGGTACAGATCTGACACGTTTTAAACACTCTTCTAGTACTAGAGGTTGTAACTTTGGCAGATTGCAAGGGGTAGGTACTGCCTCATATCCAAAAGTAGGCTGGATCGAATGTGTTTTGTAATTAAGGTTCTCCGGTTGTGCCGGATCCACTCACAATATATACTCAGGTTACCGCAGTACACGACTTGACTGCCGTCTCTGCTCACGGATTGTGCAAAAACCATTGCTATGTTTGCATGCGCGCTGTGAGCCATAGTCTGTTCGGCCGATTTGGACTTGCATATCTTCAAGCCCCGGCAGTCATATATTCATGAACATACGCTCTCATACTTGTCTCCGCGCTTTCATTTCTCCCACTTCCTGTCTTGACAACTGAGAAATTTCGAGCATGGCTTCCAGCGGCAAGAAGGTTGCTGTCATTGGCGCAGGCATCTCAGGTGTTGTAACAGCCGCACACCTCAAGCATGAAGGCCTCGATATCACTGTCTTTGAACGTTCGAGCGCGGCAGGCGGGATTTGGTGCGTCTTTTGACTACAACGATGCACCAGCTAACAATGACTAGGTTCTACGACGAAAGGAAACCTCTCGAGCCAGCATACTCATCAGAATCTCCTTCAAAAGCCGGGGGCAGTGACGAGCAAGAGACCGTAGAAGACTTGGAATTTAAGAAGCTTCTGCATGCACCACCAGGGTAAGGATCACTGCACCAGAAGACGAGCTATAGTATTCATTCTGCGGCAGACCATGTTACATCGGGCTTAAGAACAATGTTGCCACACCCTTGCTCGAGACAACATTAAATAAATTCCCTCCCGGAACGGAAGATTTTGTCTCGCATAGCGTACTGAAAGATTACATCCAAGACACAGCAGCAAAGACTGCCGTGGATGCCATTACGCAGTACGACACTGATGTACGCAACGTGACGAAGGTGGGCGCGAAATGGGCCGTGCAAACCTCAACGCTCAAATCAGATGACCATGGCACCGTAGCGTTCGAATCATCCACAGCAGTAAGAACCACAGGTCTACGCATATTTTTCTCATTCTGACCTCGATCAGGACTTCGACGCCGTCGTCGTAGCATCAGGGCACTACCACGCCTCCCGCGTCCCTGACATCCCCGGGCTGGCAGACTGGAAGCGCCTGTATCCACACCGAGTCCAACACTCAAAAGGCTACAGATCACCCTCGGAATTCCACGGCAAGAACTTCCTCCTGATCGGCGGCTCCGTGTCTTCAACCGACATCGCGCGCGAACTAGGTCCAATCGCAGACACCATCTACCAGTCCCACCGCAACGGCGCCTTCGACTTATCCGCCAGCCTCCTCCCCGAAAACGGCATCCGCGTCGACGAAGTAATCTCCTTCGAGCCTCCCTCGGACACCGCGTCCACACTCTCCCCCACAGACCCCATCCCACTCACCGCAATCCTCAAATCCGGACAAAAACTATGCCAAATCCACCACGTCATCCTCTGCACGGGGTACCACCTCACGCTCCCCTTCCTCCCGCAGTACACCAACAACGAGATCACCCCCGCTGAGGCCAGCGAGGAGGTCCTAGTGACTGACGGCACCATGTTCCACAACCTGCACAAGGACATCTTCTACATGCCCGACCCCAGCCTGTGCTTCGTCGGCATCCCCTTCTTCACAGCGACGTTCACGCTCTTCGAGTTCCAAGCCATGGCCGTCGCGAAGGTGCTTGCGGGGCTCGTCGGCTTGCCGTCTGAGCCGGTCATGCGCGACGAATACAATGACAGGCTTGCTAGCAAGGGGTTTGGGAAACCGTTTCATAGTCTGCGCGATAGGGAGGTGGAGTATGTGGATGAGTTGCTGGAGTGGGTTAATCGCGATTTGAAGAAGGAGGGGAGGGCGGAGTTGAGGGGGCATTCGAGGCAGTGGAAGGAGGCGAGGGAAGAGATGGTGCAGAGGATTAAGGCGTTGTTTGCGGCGCCGGTGAAGCCGGGGAGGGGGGTTGAGGTTTTGTGTCAGAGCGTTGGGGGTGAGGTGGGGCAAGGGAGAGAGGTGGAGGGGGTGTTGGTGCAAGCCGCTGCGTGAGGAACGCTTTGAAAAGGATGGAGGGAAAGGTGGTGTTGTTTGAGGGTGGACTGCGCGTGACCCGTAGTAGGATAGGTGGATCATGCATGGGTAAGGCTGGCCGAACGAGTCTATAGAGTAGTTTGTTTCCTCCGCCATGAGGCCTGGCTGAGTGAGGAAATTCGTCGCTGATGTTTTGTTTCTTTGTCGACATCACTGACGAGTTTGCGCACGTGACAATCATGCTCTTGAGAACGGCCCCGATTGGACGCATGGGTCTGCAATCCATAAAGCATAAACTGGAGGCTTCCTTGCATGTCTCCACATATGTCGTCATCGTGTGCTGCTCCTTTTTGCTAAACGTTCTCATCTTGCAAACACCCAGGCGCACTGACTATCTCTAGCGCGGCCAAACACCTTCACCCAAATCGGTTTGCTGATTACAGTCAGTGCGTCTTGCAGAAAGGGAAACGAGACCCGGACGTGCCGGGCGAGACGGACCGGCCCGCGAATCTCGATTCCCTTTTTCGCATCTTCTCATCGTTGGAACACACCGAGCTCCTTGCTCCTGGCTACTGTCAGCAGACGACATTACGACGATGTCAGAGACACATACCACCACTCCCTGAATCCAACCGTGTTGACATCAACGCCCAGCTCCTTGAGTTCGCTGGTATCGAGGTGGCAATCATACGGCCTAACGACTCCATCGCTCGGCTCGTCCTCTGGTCTCGAAGGCGCGAGGTTGTCCAGCGGCAACCCCGTGATCGCAGCAAACATCTGCACAATCTGCCACTTAGTCATGCGGTCCTCGCTCGAGAACTGCAGGATACGCGGCAGATCTCTCCCCGCGTACACGCTGTTACGGTACAGATCCGAGACGTTGCGACACACGCGGCCCACGTCCGCCGTGTTGGTCGGGAACCGCAGCGCCCAGTCGTCGACTTGGATCTTAGGGTCTGCAGACGAGAGTTTCTGACTCGCCCAGAGCGACGACATGAGCACGTTTATGGCGCTCTCTTGCGGCTCGTCGCACGTCCCGTACAGCACAGGCACGCGCAGCACAACGGCTTTGTTGCGTGCGTTTGCTGAGGCGCTTACTTCGAGCACGGCCTTCTCGCCCTCGAGTTTCGTGCGGCCGTACACATTCGGCGGGTCGGGCGTTGACGAGGCTTTGTAGGGCGCCTCACCCTTGCGGCCTGGGAAGACGTAGTCGGTGGAAATGTAGATTAGAAAGACTCCCCGCGCGACTGTGGCTTCAGCGAGTGAGCGGCTAGCCTGCACGTTGATGTTGCGGGCTGCAGCTGGGTTGGCACTGCAGGAGTCTGAAAAGCGGTTTGCGGCGCAGTGCACCACGACGTCTGGCTTGACGTCGTCTAGTAGGGCGTCGATGTCTTTGCGGTTGAGGATGTTGAGTTTGACAATGTCAGGTGGGTTGATCCGATTGAGGCCTGTGCCAATGGCTTTCCAACCTGCGCGGGCGAATTGTTGCTGGACCTGTCGCCCAAGTAGACCGCTGGCTATGGTCTGAGGTTAGTAATCATGGGTTTGTTGTGGCAGTGGTGTGCTGTACCTCCCGTGACCAGGACCGTCCGTGTTGGAGCATCTACCTTTGCGGTGGTATCGGCCGAGTCGCTGGGATCGCGATACTCGCCCGAGACAACATCGAAGACGAGGATGGGAGGAAGGCTTGCGCTCTCCGTCATGATGGGTGTTGTTGTTTGGTTCTCAGACCGCGCCAATGATGTCAGATGGCCGAACCCTGGTGAAAGTCGAGGCCCCACCCCGTGCAAGCGAGACCGACATCCCTGTCACCGCCCCAGGAACGCGAGCTGGCGCCAATTGTCGCGACTGAGCGCGGGCTTCACTTGGACAATTGCAGTTGCATGACAGCAGAGCACGCGCCATGTCGACAATAACGCAGAACGCCTCACAGAGCTCCTATCCGTACAGGGCCCGCCTATTTCTCTCTCCAGTACAAGACGCTGACCAGCCTCGACAGCCCCATCCTGCCCAAGGACTTCAACGCCAACCAGCCCAAGACGATCCGCCTGTACCCTCTCAGCAACTACACGTTCGGCACCAAGGATGGGCAGCCCGAAGAAGACCCCTCGGTGCTCGCGCGCCTCAAGCGCCTCGAAGAGCACTACAACGAGCACGGCATGCGGCGCACCTCCGAGGCCATCCTGGTCTGCCACGAGCACAACCACCCGCACATCCTGATGCTGCAGATCGCGAACGCCTTCTTCAAGCTGCCGGGCGACTATCTGCGCGCCGAAGACAACGAGATCGAGGGCTTCAAGGCCCGCCTCAACGAGCGCCTGGCGCCCGTCGGCACCCAGTTCACCGGCGAGGGCGTCAACGACGAGTGGCAGGTCGGCGACACGCTGGCGCAGTGGTGGCGCCCCAACTTCGAGACGTTCATGTATCCCTTCATCCCAGCGCACGTGACGCGGCCCAAGGAGTGCAAGAAGCTGTACTTCATCCAGCTGCCGCGCAGCAGTACGTCTCTGCTTCCTGACTGCTGACATTGCCATTGTCCACGTACACTGCTAACCCAGACAGAGGTCCTCAGCGTCCCCAAGAACATGAAGCTCCTCGCCGTGCCCCTCTTCGAACTCTACGACAACACCGCCCGCTACGGCCCCCAGCTGAGCGCCATCCCGCACCTGCTCAGCCGCTACAACTTCGAGTTCATCGACGAGCAGGGCAATGTCGCAGCGACAACCCCGGGCGTTGGGCCGCCAGACGGCGAGCTCAAGACAAAGGTCCTGGCCGGCGGCGAGGACGTGAACATGCAGCAGAACGGGGACGAGGCGAGCGATGTGACCATTTCGTAGGAGACGTTGTGTGGAGACGTGGGAGCTGCATCGGTGGCGTTTGGCGTTTGGAGTGGACTGATTACAGCTTGACGCCGCGTCGTTTGCGGAGACGTGGTAAATACAAGCCAATAGTACAAAATCTCGAGCTAAGGAGAGCGATTGCTGACTTGATTATGAAGCTCTGTTGTCGCGATACATAAGCAAGTCAGTGTGCCGCATTTTTGCGACACCTGTCAACAATGTGGTTCTGATTGACTACGGCGAGGAGGTACTCTCAATGACTTTCAGACCCCTCAGCTTCCGCAGCTCCCAAGCTTTCTGCTTATACGTCTCCATGTCCTGCGGCGAGAAGTACTTGACCTCCACCTGTCTTCCGCTCAAGTACTTAGCAACATCCCACCTCCGAATCTCCCTACCGTCCTGGCACACCACCAGCTCATCCACATGCTCGTACAATATCTGACCATAAGTAAACCACTCATAGCTCCCCGTGCTCAACAGACCCTCTAAATGTTGTCCCACGAACTCTGCCAAGTACGTCGGGTTCAGCACGTCGCCCATTTCAACGCGGTGACAGTCGTACCACCTTGAGCTTACCGGATAGGTATTGAACCGCTTCGAGTCGATTCCAGTGGGTGTTTGCACGTCTATGCGTATCGTCTTGGCCGTAGTATGGACATGCGTCTCACAGGTCGCCCCCTCAGCTTTGGTGCCTACGCGAATGAAGCGTTCCAGGAGCGCGTACAGCTGCCACCCCATCGCGGGGCCTGCACCGTCGCCTATCCGGAATCCTCTGTATGAATCGAAGGGGTAGTCTTTCCATTTGTTGAACGCGCCTGAGATCCGGAAAGTGACGTCCACGGTGTTGAATTTGGGAGCGTGGCGGTACGGGAGTTGTGTCCATGTTGGAAGTAGCACTATTTCGTCGGCGATGACGAGATCCATGGAACAGTTTGGAAGCCTATTAATCACTTTCAAATTGGAGATCGTCTCGTGGCGCATCTGCCTGTTGACGAATAGGAGGGATGGTGGCGTGACGGTGGAGTTCAGGGGGTCGTAGAGAACTATATCGCTCCATGCGCGGAGACGGGGAAGGTTTCTGTACAATTTTCGGGCCACTATGAGCTCCTCAAACGAGGCGTCGATGTTGGGTGCTGCGGTAGGGCTCAGAAGGGCGTATATGCAGATCTGGTCGCGGAGCTCGCGAGGGAGATCAAGAAGCGATGGCATGTTGGTTGCAGAAACGCTGGATAAAGTTTCGTGTGCTTTTGGTAGCCTTTGCTGAGTACTGACGCGGACGAGGTTTGGAGCCGAGAATTTATCGAGTAAACAAATACACACTAGTCCGGGTTTGATCACGCAGGATGCACCAAAGGCGATGAAAGTTGAGCAATATCGACCTCAGGTTGTTGCCTAATCTGTGAGTGGGGCTGCCTTCCGCTTTCAAGCCAAGACACCAAGACACATCGGTTCATCATGTTCGGAGTAATCAGATCAAAGTCACTGCAATCCTCGGTGTCCCAGTTGATTATCCGTTCATCACCATACTTTTCACGACTTGCTAGTCAAGACACTTTAGCCCTCGCCCTCTTCTCTTCTGCCACGCAAATGGTTTATACCTCTTCAAAAACTCAGAATCCTCCAAATCTCTGAGCTTCTCAGCAATGTCCCATCTTTCGAACTCCTTTCCGTCTTGGAACAGAACCAGCTCGTCCAGATGTTCAAATAGAATCCGACCGTGGGATAACCAAATACCACTCGCGCTCGTGAGCATGTTCCGCAAAGCATTTGCAACGTAGCGTGCAAGATAATCTGGGTCCAGAACCTGGCCTCGTGTATCTTTGTTGCCACCGAGAGAAAAGTGGCCGCTAATGGGGTGGCCCAGTCTCTCAGGAGATATACCTGGTGGTGTCTGGAAGTCGATCTTCATGCACTTGGCCGTGAAGTTCTTGTTCGTGTTCTCATCCCAAACCTCACCCGCAGGCCCGACTTTGACAAAGCGCTCAAGAACCGCATACACTTGGTAACTCATGGCTGGGGGACCTCCATCGCCACCTCGAAATCCTTTATAGCGGGCCCATTTGGTGTAAGGCCCCTTCCTGTTCATCTCGAGATCGAATTCTTTTCTTGCATCGTAGCTGCCAGAGATGCGAAATGTGACGTTAACAGTGTCGAGACTAGTCGTGAAGACGGGGACATTGAGCCATGTAGGCAGCAGCAATACCTCATCGAGGACCACTATGTCCAGAGAATACGAGGGGCGTTTAGCGATGAGCTCTAGGTTCGCAAGCGTCTCCGCATGCAGCTGGCGATTTACGAGTAGTAAGGAGAGGTTGTTGTTGACGGCCACTCCAGGTAGGTAGAGAACGACCTTGCACTTGGCTTCAAGTCTCGGCTTTTCGTATTGGACTCGTCCTCTGATCAATTCTTCGAACGAACCTGTGATATCAGGTCGCTCGATCTCTGCGGTCAGGACCAAGATGCAGATTTGGTCGCGGAGCTCCCGAGGCAGCTTCGTAAGAGATGACATGTCGAGATCGAGTGTGGGTTTATCTGCAACCTTCGTTAGTATACGACTATGGAGGTGCAGGATCGTCTGAGAATTTTACTAATTTGAGAGTTATTCCGCGCAAGCATGTACTTTGGGTGTTGCCATGCGATGCTAAGGCGAGAGCCAGATTTCAATACTGGGAGGTCTTTGACGCAAGCTAGGCTGTAGACGTGAGGGGTTGGCTGCTGCCTAAATACTTCGATTGCATCTGTACGACGTACTCAGATCCCGCGAGACAAACTTTTTCTGGGCCTCAACATTTCTTCTCAGAGAAGTGCACGTTTTGGGTTCGGACTGAAGATGAAAAGCGCGTTCTACGAGGCTGTACACTACGTACACAAATCAAAAGCCACGCACCTCGCGATCCACGACGGGAACTTCGAACTTCTTCCGTCCAAACACCACATAGTAGATACCACCAAGTATCACCCACCCACCCATAACCACTGTCGAGTAATTCATGTTCTGCGCCGTCACCGGCATGAAAGTCGGAAGTGTGGAGAACACGATGCACAATACCAACCATGCGCACGATAACAAATTCATACCCAAACCCAAAGGCTTTGGCATCTTGAAAAACCCGTACTCATGCTTCGCGAGGTTTGGCCGACCGTAGATCATGAAGTACACGATCGGGATCAGGTATGAAGTATACAATCCGAGGACTGCCATGGACAGGACTGCGTTGAAGGCGGTGCTGTTGCCAAGATAGATGAACCCTAACACCATCTGAAGGATCGTAATAAGTACGACAGCACGCACTGGAATGTGAGAGGAGTCATTGACGTATGCAAAGTAGCGATCGAACGGCGTTGCTTTATCGCGTGCGAACGCCCAGACCGTACGCGAAGTCGAGGTTACGCCGGCGACAGTAGCTGCGATGGCGACGAGCGTGATAGCCAGACTCATGACAGTTGCGCCAGCTGCGGACTTGGTCGCATCAAGGAAAATCTGCATGAACGGGAAGCCGGTTGGAGTAGCGAGCAGGACATCCAAAGTGCCGGTCGAAAAGAGCAGCATGATGCAGTATCCAACACCAAGGATACCGTTGACTGTGACGGAGCCTATCATGGCAATGGGTACATTGCGGGATGCGTGAGGCATCTCTTCGGCGAGATGGCATGCAGCATCGTAGCCGAGCAAGGGATATACAGCGGATAGTAGACCAACGAGCCATGCGATGCCGTCGCTTGACCAACCGCTCGAGTTTGAAACTTCGGTGAAGACGAACGATGCTGTGTTCTTCGGCGCCATGACACCGAGCGTCACCAAAATGGCGAGGAATCCCGAGAGGTGCAGCACACCTAAACTAATCAGCGGGGTGTACGTGGGAAGGCGGCTGGATATGCTGACCGGAGAGTAAATTGGCAGTGGGAAGCATCCTCGCGCCCCAAATGTTGATAGCAGAAGCGTATATGAGCACGGCCCAATAGAACAACAATCCTTGCCATCTCGCCGGCACATAGGCATTGTCGTTTAAGATGATCATCGCCTGAAGTTGGAGGCCGGCTGCAAAGGCAGCAGACGCAGTGAGGACAATTTGCCCACCAACATTGATCCACCCGGTGAACCATGATGCAGTAGCTCGAGATGAGGGTGGAGCGAGCGCAGCCACCCAATGATACTGGCCTTTTCAACAATCAGCAATGTTGAAGATCTGCCTCGAATCGCATCGCGTACCTCCTGCTGTTGGGTAGATGGACGCGATTTCGCCCAAAGAGCAAGCAATTGCAATCGTGCACACGACGGAAATGAGTCTGTGATTGTCAATGGGCCGATGCGCTCAGGAGGTGATGATGACTGTAGCTTACAGATTGAAAAACAGACAGGGAGCACCACCTGTTGTCAATGCAGTAGCGATCACACTTGACAGTGCTTCCCATGTTGCCATCAAGCAAAGGCACAGACTACCTAATGACCATATGGAGTAATTCCTCTGCAACTCCTGGACGTGTCCGAGTTGAGCCAGGCGATCGTCATCGTCTGCAGTCGGAGCGAAGCGCTTGAGACCGGGCTCTGCCACTAACTCTGACATCTAGATGTGTTCGTGATTTAGTTTCAGGTGGATCTCTGTCATTTCCTCGAATGTACGGTCAGACACTTATATAATAACTGACAAGATTAATTAAGATAAGGGCGACGTTCGTTCACCTATCTCGTAGAGATTCGGCGCATGGTGGTAGATAGTGATATGCCAGAACAAGACAGGGCGGAAACGTTCCGGGAGTGCGGTAAGTGTTCATGGAGGCTGGAACTGCCCTTTCGTGTGCGGGATCAACAGGGAGATGCGCAAAATGCGGGGGTTAGTTCGCGTCTCCGTAATCAGATTACCGCTTCGCTTTCAGTCTGGATGCATGATTCGGCTGCAGTCTAGCAGAGTCAAGTCTTGTCATCCTTCGTCCTACGATGACCTAGGCGTTGTGGACGGTGTATCGGAGAATAAGAGTACTGCAGTTATCATCTCGGTGGTGTCGTATGATGGAGTTCAGCGTCCGGTAGCAAACAAGGTTCTGGGTTGCTCTTTCCAAACAACATTGAGGCTCAACTGCAGATGCAGGAGCAGCTGCCTCTCGGGTTCCGCGCGTGGATGTAAGATGACCGCTTGACATGCATGGCCTATTCCCACTGATAAGAGCGGAGATCAACCCAGGCGAACTGACTGAATGGGCGAAGGCTTGAGTGGCGCTTGATACGCGTGAGATAAGGACGTGGAGGCTGAAAGATGGCTTGGAAAATGGGACGGAACTGTAAGCGAAGATTCCGAACTTTGAAGGTGCATCCATTGGCCACGCAGAATCTCCCCTCACAGGAACATAGAGAACAGATCTGGTCCCACACTTCTGCCTAAGCAACGTTACATGGAAGCATTAGATCATTAGGAGACCTCGATGATTGTCAAAGGTGGGGTTCAACACTGAAATCATACACGGAGGGCGCCAAACGCCGCCGCGGCTGCTACACAGGTGGATGGAGAACATTTAATATAACTAACTAGAGGGCATTCGAATACCCAAGCTTTGGTGCCAAGGTTGAAAGAGAATGCTTGTATTTGTATGCTGTGGACCAGGAAACCGATTCCTGAACTTGTGGGCTGTTCCATGTAGACCTCCTACGTTGGTGTGAACAGCACATAATCTAGACACTTACGTGGCCTTGATATCGGGATTGTTTTAATGAGGCTCGGCAAGAGAAGATGTGCAAGGTCGTAGGAGGCTTCGACGCGAGACGTATGTCACCTTGATACATCTGCGCATGACGGCCTCCAAGCAACAAACAGCCGACACTGACATAGTCAATTGACGGTAGGTAAAGTTATTATGCCACGTCTATGAAGAAGGCTGAGGCGTCAAGTATATTTGAGAGGCACCTGGACGCTCTCGTGGTCCAGGTCG
This sequence comes from Didymella pinodella, assembly GCA_039634465.1. NCBI lineage: Eukaryota > Fungi > Ascomycota > Dothideomycetes > Pleosporales > Didymellaceae > Didymella > Didymella pinodella. Next base: position 859,468 of record CP113351.1, read on the forward strand.
AATGATATTTCGACTTTAGAAGAAAACGACGACGATGAGGATGACGCCGAGGCTGTACCAGGACGTACGGAATTGTTGTGAACACGGACGCCAGTACGAGACCTAGAGCTTGGGTCCATTATGATATTGCAAGTGCACAGTCAGCTGATGATGGCATTGCTGGACATAACAGCCTTGCAGAAAGAGCAATCGGGTGAGCACGGAAGCAGCGTTGGGATCCACAGCCCCACCCGGAATCAAGCGAGGCAGGTACCAACCGCATCACGAACCTCACGCGACACGCGATGCCTCTGTCACACCACCATACTCTCTGTTTCGACGCAACTGTCGTTACATGTGGCCTCACATTCCAGCGTTACCAAATGTAGCAGCAACGTGAGCGTGACCTGAGAAAATCGCACCGACATGGCGGCGCGGGGCGGGGTTGCGCAGGTCAGAGGTACGAATGAAGTCACATAAAGAGCTTGTTGTGACCCCTCACGAGAGCTTCCCCTCAGCTTAGCATAGCTACAGAACAGCAGCAATCAGCTCCCCAAATTCCATCTTCAGCTTCCAGAAAGCTTTCCTCGAATTCATAGCCCATTCTCAAGCTCAATTGAAACTCTCCATCGCATCAAACAGCTCCAGCGTCATTCTCACAGCGTCTAAGTACCAGCATGGCTGCCAAGTACTCTCGCCGTCCTTCGCACCTCAGCGAGCCCCTCTCTCCTAGCATCATCCCCGAGCTAGCCATCCTGCCACAGCCTCTCCCCACAGATGCTCTTCCCTGTGGCCAGCTCGTCTCTCGCAGCTCCAAGCTGACGCCGACCAACCTGAATGACCGTGACTACGATGATATTGGTACACGCTGGTACAAAGATGTGATCTTCTTTGACTCGAACACTGGCAATTTCGTCGAGTCGTTCGGTGGCACACACCTCGTCGAGAAAGCCCTCGGCCCCGGCCAGGAAGCTGGTACCATTGAGGCTGAAGAACAGAGGGTCAGGCTCCTCAAAGACCCGGAGAGCAGCTTGAAGAAGATCTGGGCCGAGGACGATGCGGCGAGGACGTGGATTCGTGAGCAAGACGAGGCTGGATTCGTTGTTGCTGTTAGGGCTGTGAGCAATGTGAGCTACAAGCGTGCCAGGCTCGTCGACACCGGCCTGAAGTCGTGGGAAGTCGTTCGAGAGGTTGGTGGTGAAGATAAAAGCGGAAAGAGATGGGATTCTGGACTCGACGTCAAGCCCACGAACAGCAAGCTCGATGTCGTTGGTGTTGTGGTGAGGAGGATTGTTATGGAGGGTGATGATGTGGGGCTAGGTGGGGAGCTTGGTGCTGAGTACTGGGCCTGAGTGAGGGTTGGTAGCCCATCAAGCATACATGTCGCCATGAAGATGGGCTGGGTTGGCGTAAAGGACGTTTTTGTATTGCATACTCCACTTCCACAATTAATCTAAATCAATTCCAAGCCTCCATTCGCCCTGCAAGTCATGACATTGGTCTGTCTCTACATCTTTACAAACACACTCTTGGGGGAATATCGGGTAACCGAGGCATTCGTGGACTTTTCACGGCTTTGAGCTGGTTCGAGGGTCAGTAGACAAGATCTTCGATATCGTTTTGTCGTTCTCCGATTCTTCCATTGCACAGACATTGAGCCAAGCTTGCCTCTCGACTCCTTCTGCCATTTTCTATTGGCAAAGTGCATGACTGCACATAACTGAACTGTAGCAGTCGAAGTGTGGACTCTGTCCCTCAGAATATCAAGCCTGATAAAACAACCACCACCTCATGCACCCACAATCAGCAACAGCAACCAATATTGGTATTGGTGTTTGATTTGAACTATCTACTTTGACGAAAACTTCCAAAATTCCGCGTTCAATGCTCAACCGGAGCATAGACACATTTCATAAACTCCAGAGAACTCCAATGCGGACTGCTCAGCAAACATAAGCAATACCCTTCCCAGACCCAGAACAGCACGGCCTCAAACGCCTCAGCTTGAACGACAGGCACTCTTTTTTTACTGATACCAAACTCCAAAACCAAAGCTTCTCACAAATAAGCCATCCACAGGGGATCCGTCATAGCCAGCTTCTGCGGATGCACCGCAACACTAACCAGATCAACCATCGTCTGGTTCGCCGGCAAATTCGCGCCACTGGGCAGGCTGCCGATGCTGCTTGCTCTCTTGACCACGAGTTCGGAGTTCTGCTGCACACTGTCCCTCAGCACATCAGGGGTAAGTGCGCTGATTTTATGCTGGCTGGTGAACCAGTGATTCATCTCGTCGCGCATGAAGATGCTGAGCTGCATTTCGAGCTCACCTTCGGGCTCGATGAGGCAGCGGGCGACCGTCATGACGGCGGGCGCGAAGATGCCCTCGAGATTGAGCGGACCGAGCATGACTTGTAGGTTGGGCGTGAGGCGGAAGGGCACGGGCTCGCTGTTGTGGAGGATGGGCTTACCAACCGCCATGCTGGGAATGAGCTCAGAGCCCCAGACCCGCCCATTTGCACGCGAGATGAGCAGCTTATGCGGGAAGCGCGTGTTCATGTGCATGACGTATGTCATGAAAGTCAGAGCTGCTAGGTGGTAGCTGAAAGTGCGGCGGAACAGCCAGAAGTCGTCGAAGGAGGGGAAGGTTGCGCGGAAGTAGTCTTGAACAACGGTATTAGGAACATATTTCTCTTGGACTGCGTTGAAAGTCTCAAGGCGAATACTGTTGGCGTGGTCAAGATTCTTCTGCTTAGGGGTTAGCGGGAACGTGAAGTTCGTAGAGGTGGTATGACTTACGGGTTGAAGCGCCCGGAGCTTGTCGATGCTGAAAAGAATAGGCTCATCCTTATTAACTCCATTCTTCCTGCAGTAGTCTTCGTAGATGCCCTGGAGGTTCATAACGCTCGGATCGTCCTGAATGAGTCTGACACTCGGTGTGATCGGCACCATGAGGGGCAAATGAAACTGCAAATTCCTGCGGCGGCTCTCCTTGCGCTTCGATAAGATTCCGTTGAAGATGCGGAACAGCTGAATGATACGCTCCTCCCTCCTCGAGCTTCTAGCAGTCGGGAATTGGATGGCGAAAGGATGCGTGCTACCGTCGTGACCACGGATCTTGATCCTACGATGGCAGACGCCAACACCGCGAACAAGCTCAACATCAGATAGGAAGCGCTCAATACGGACAAAGTCCGAGTTCTTGTCCCGGTGCAACAGGTATTGTCCCGGAACCTCAACATCATCGAACTTGAGGAAGCGGAACTCGCTAAGCTGATGCGTGTACTGTTCGAGAGGGACGACGATCCTCCTACGGTCAAGACGCTCCTCGAATCGATTCCTCCAAGTGCGCAGCTTCTGGATATACTCGAACATTGTGGGCTTGTCCTTGATGAAGTCTGATTCAAACGACTTTCTTATGTGCGCTGGAAGTACAGACTCCGCGAAGCGGGTGATGTTACCCTCGGTGGAGGATGGGAGCTTCGTGTCACGAGCATAAAGCGTAGGCTGGCGTCCAACATAGCTGAGACCATCGTTCAGCAACGCGACGATTAACCTATAAGCGTCCTCGTCAGGAGGACATTTGAAGTTCTTGTGGATCTGATCGAGCATTGTCTCCATGGATAGAGCGAGCAGCGGGAACGCCGTCTTGAGAATCGCACTGATCTCTTCGACATGATCCCAAGGCTTCTTTGGCGCAGGCGGTGTTACCTCTACAGTCGGTGCGCCATTGACCGCAGGGCTGCCTTGCGAAGTGCCCTCGGTCTTGACAGTCCCGCCGGGTGTGCTTGTTTGAACAGCAGGCTTAGCGTCGCCGTTGGTAGCAGCGTTCTGATTGCCGCTCGATCCAGGTCTTGCATCAGGTGAGCTTTGCTTGGGGGCCGGAGATGACTGATTCCCTTGTTGAGCCTTTGCAGCGCGTGCAGCCTTCTCCTTTGCCTCCTTCTGCTCATGCTGCTTCTTTAGCACAACCATATCCTCACGCGTCGTCCTGAGGTGGCAGTACAAAGCTTGTGGGTACGTCTTCGCCAGCTTCCCGAGTATAGACCTGGCAATGGGCGCCTCTTGCCTCGAAAGCGAATTAAGCAATTGAGGAATGTACGTAATCCAGTACCATGCCGGTGTGTCACCCTTGAACTCTTCAAACTTCTCGGCCAATCTACGCTCCGGGTTGTCCAAGCTGAGCAGCCACAGCACCCGGCCTAACAGTTTCCTGCTCTTCGCATTCTTAAACTGACTGGCAGCCTCGAGGTAGCAGCTGAGCGCTGCTTCGGCGCGTTCTAGGTTCTGCGGCTCCTCTTTGAACAGCATGTCGTTGTATCGTCCCCACTCAGCCCATGCCTTCGGTAGCTTGATGTCGAAGTACAGCGCAGTACCGAACGCTTCACCCGCCTCATTCTTCTGGCCAAGCTTGGCAAGGAACATGCCTTTGAGCGTGTAGAACTCTGCCTTCTGCTGTGGACCGAAGTAGTTGAGATTGGTGTTATTAATCACATCGAGCCCGCTATTGAGATCTGCGCGAATCTGGTAGTGGCACTTGGCCTGTTCGCGCAACTTGAGAAAGGCTTCTTGGATCTCAATGTTGGGTAGCGTGTAGATTCGACCCAGTTGATTAATGCACACCTCTGGCAGGTTGTGCTTGCGGGCGACATGGGCGAAACGGTTGATGATCCACGCTGTCTCATGGTATCCACGGTATGCAAAGCTATTGCCACTAGCATTGTTCTGGTTTGGCGGCAGAAGGTTGAGGTAGACACCGTTGATTAGCTGAAAGATGTGCTGACGCCAAGTGACAAGGTCTTGCCATGCGTTGATGTCATCCCAGAAGTTAGGCAGTCGATCGCGCCAGGTACTGAGAAGTAGCTTGAGCTCCTGAGACTTCATGTCAAGGTTTGCTTGCGTTGTTTGTGCCAGGCTCTGACATATGACGCTGGCGTCATGCAGCTCGACAAGTTGTTGAAAGTGTTGCAAGAGCGGAATATGTGCCTGCGTGATGCGACGAGGGAGCTGGTGCCACTTGCGGATCGATAGCTGTATCGACTCATCGCAGAGCCTGTGGAACTCTGGTGGAGACTCTTGCTTTGCGTGCAACTTGAGCAGAGACATGAAAGTCTGGAAGAAGACGCGTCGGGGTGTTGGCGCATCGCTGACTGCTTTGATAGTTGTGTCGAGCTGCTCGCGGGTCTCAGCGTTTTGCCAGGCTTCGAAACTCCTCCAGGTAGACTCAAGATACAGATCGTTGAAGTTTTCGTGCTTGGCGAAGTCACTGAGGATCTCCCATTGTTGCAGCTTTTGGGCACAGATCACCCAATGGTCCTCCCAAAGCATGTACTCTCCCGTAGAGAATGGTAGGACAGACGTTCGGGCCTTGATTTGCGCAGCTTCGTACATCTGCTGCGCCTTGTCCCAGATGCCACACTGCTCGTAACTGAGTGCGGCGTTGCTCTCCAAGAATTGGCATCTCCTACGCCAAGTACCATAGAACAAGTCGTCTTCTTGTAGACCACTGTACACTTCCAAGAGAGCATCAAGGTTGCTCTCTCTCAGTTTCTCGACATCTACAACAGGCGAGATGGCCGATTCCTCCATGTACACTGCTGCGGTGTACCAAGCATTGTACGTCTGGGCGAGATATTTCATGATGTGGGGCGGGAATTTGACCCTTGGTTTTGCATGAACAATAGCATCCAGCATGGTAGCGACGCAGTTTGGCCGCTTGTCGAGCTGTCTGTTGTGGAAGTCCTTTGTGAGTAGCGCAGCCATGCCCTTCTCAAGGTCGCTCTGATCGTCCTTTGTCAATGCTGTCCAAGCCAAGGGGAAGAAAGCAACCCAAATGTCATGCGCGAGATCGTTGTCGGTGTGCTGCAGGTGGCCAAGTGGTTCGAAAATGTCCTTGACCTTGACATCCCCGAGCTGTGCGACAAAGCGGCGATGACTGCTGACCAAACTCTCCAAGTCGTCGTCAACCATGACGTCGCCAATTCGGGAGTCTTTACTGTACGTGCCGTACAAGGTAGAAGGCTGCATGAGCTTGAAGTCCTCTTCATGCAGCTCAGCCGGACTATTCATCTCGATCGACCCAAACATGAGATGGATGACTTGACTCAACCAATACGAGTCGGACAGAGTATCCCAATTCTGTGAGGCGAGTACGTAGCTCAGACGACTAGCTGCCGTACGGCTCAAGCTCTTGTCGAAGATAGCCATGTAGCGGTTGCGCATCTCCACGTCTTGCGCCCTTGTACCGATGAGGAAAGCGTGCTCCATCCTGACAGTGAGCTCGCTCCTGGTAATCTTTGGGTCCTCGTAGATGCGAATGACTAGGTCGAGGAAACGCGTAAGCAGCGAGGTATCTTGGCGATGTTCGAAAAGCAGCATCTTGCTTAGCACTGCCGTCTTCTCCTTAAGCGTCGGTACAGGCTCGTTGGAATGGAAGATCCAGTCCTCTACCAGATCGAGGACCTTCATGCACACCGAGTTGACTTGGGAGCGCTCTACCAAAGAGGCAAGGACGCTAAGATAAGGCCTCCTGTTCTCTCCAAGCTCGTTCATACGAGCCGCGAGAATGTCGACAGTTTTCAGGACCAGATCTGTCTGGATCTCGACCTCACGAGGGTCTGTAGGCGGATTGGCTCCCTCAAGGCGCACGTTTGACGGTACAGCTTGTCCTGGAGTACTACTGTGTCCGGCAAGATGGTCCTTAGCCATCTTGCCCTGGAAAGCCTTCATGACCTGCGGAATGTGTTGATCGATCTCTTCTGGTCGTCTCTGGCAAACAGTCCACAAAATATTGATTGCACAGATGTAAGATCCATTCGAAAGAGCTTCTGTGGCGACAGCACCGAGGAAGTTGACGAACTCAGTCGATGTCGATTCTTCGGTGTTGCCTTCTTCATCAGTCACTGGCTCTGGCATGACCTCCAAGATGCGTTTCAGCGTTGGTTGCAGCTTCATGGTACCATCTTCGTTCTCGTCCACAGCATGAAGACTCGCTTGAACGTCCGCGTTCTCGGATCGAATAGGCTTGTCTAGGATCTTCTGGAAGATCGGGATACGCTGCAGCACCCAATCGTCTGACTTGACGTTGACGATGACCTTGACAATCTGAAGAGTGTTGATCATCCTGGTGTTGAAGACTTCTGCTTTGTCCTCCTGCTTCATCTCAGCAAGGAGAATCTCCTCAATCTTTCTCGAGAGCATAGCATCGAGATCAAGGTCGTTCCACAAACGAGGCGAGAGTAGGTCATGCAGCAGTTGAATGGCCTTTCGACAGATCTCAGCTGGCTGTGGTGTATTCGCTGGTGCGAGAGCAGGGTCCTTCGGTTTGGGTGAGTTGACCGGGAAGCGCTCGGGCAAGTAGGCGATGAACTGAATGAGGTATTTGATAAGCCCCATGCAAATCGACGCTTGGGCAACGAACTCCTTTGACGGAACGACCGTTCCATCCGCTTTCCTCTTGGAAGCCGAAGGGGACGACGATGGTCGCTCGATGCCTGCAGCGGCCTCAGTCGCTGTCCGCTCCTCCCAACGCCTAATCAGGCTAATCAGGTTCAGAGCAAGTTTCTTCGCATCGGTAGACGGATTGGGAGGCTGTGCGATTTTCGACAGTGCTGTGATGATGATTGGCGAAAGGTGTTCGCGGCCCTCGTAGAAGAGATCAGGGTGGCGCACAATGAAGTTGAAAATGCTCATCAGTTGCTGCAAATTTGAGCTTTCCTCGGATAGTATCTTGCGAGGGTGCTGGATCCAGAGGGGCATCCTCTCACTGCCGCCCATGCGCTTACGCAACACAGGTGCCATAAGCTCCAGTGCCTGCATGACGAGACTACGGCCCTCGTTCTGGTGCGCCTTGAGCAACGACTGGTAGGTGTGTGCCGCAATCTTCTTGGGCGTCTCGTAGACAGCGATGAAGAACGCCACAAGGACGTAGGCAGCATACTTGTTGATGATATCCTCAAGCTTAATGTAATTCCAGCCGAACTTGATGACGTCCTTTCGGAACTCTTCAATCATACTTGAGTAGTATTTCAGCAATAAAGTCGTCAGCTGTAGCAGCTCCATCCTGGAATGATCGACGCCAAGCTGTGCAGTCTCTTCTGAGGTATCTGTAAGAGATTGAGGCAGCCATAGCCTCTTGTGGATAGTCTCGGTCATGCTCTTGTCCATCAACTTTGTCCCCTCAGTCTTCTGGTCAAACAGAGTATTCCAGTTGCGCTTGACGTCCATCGCAAAGATAGGGTTGACAATGTTGTGGAAGATAAAAGTCTTTGTCTTCTGCGAAGAATTGCGGGATGTGTAGAGATCGATACATTTGCTGATGAGGGTCTTCCAATAGTCGACAGAGTCGCTGGAGATGATCTGCTCGTAAATGTAGTCGAACAAGCGTGGTGAGGCCTTTAACTCCTCGGACGTGATGGTGTCAATCAGCTCGAAGAAGAAATCAACGTCGTTGGGCTCATGCTTGAGATATGTGGTAAAGATGAACATGATCTGGTCACCAGCCTGTTCTGTCGCCAGACGGAGCTCAGGATCGATGATGTTCTGACGCAGCTTCTTCTCGAGGGACCTGCCCGCCTCGAACAAACCCTTGCGTAGATCATCATGTGTCACGAGCCACTTGCTAGTCTCATCAAATTGGCTGAGTGCATAAGCAACATGGATGGCGTTGAGCTGAGCCTGGCAAATATCCTTATCCTCTCCCTCGAACTGGAAGGACTGCAGGAAGCCAGGGACATCCTCTGATACCTGGGTCCGCAACGCGGCACTTTCAGGGTTCTCAAGCAGCTGTGCAAAGAAGCGTCCCTGCGTCCGATCCTTGAGGTTTGGTGCGAAATATGTCCAAGTTTCGCTGGGGTACATGCAGAGGTACTTGATGAGAGGCTCCCTGAAAGGACTGTAGTGTGTTCTTCTAAGGCTATTCTCGAGCTCAATGACCTTCTCGATAATCTGCTTGAGGAAGGTGGCAGCCGCCGGAGGAAGCAGGTGAAAGATGTTGAAGATGCCAGTGACAATCTTCATCTTAGGATTCTGCTCGATCATCGTAAACGAGATCTTCTGAAGGCTGTTCTGGTCCGCAATGCTCTTCAGGTGATCTAGTAAACGAGTTCCGATCTCAACCTTGAAGTAGTTTGTGAGGAGCTTCAAAAGGCGAGCAAGACCATCCAGATTCTCCACAGAGAGCTTCCTGGGATCCTGCAGATTAACCAGGATCGGCCTGAGTCCGGATTGCAACACGTCCTTGGGCAGCTTGTTGGTAGCGGAAATAACGCCGGAGAGGCCAATGTTCGCCGCTTCAATGACTTCCGGCGACTTTGAATAAAGGCACTTGAAGAAGACAGCGATGATGCGCAAGAACGTTTGATTCGGCGGGGTCGTGCTGAATTCAGGGAAGCTCTGAGCGGTAGACAGAAGGCGGATGCAAGCCACACGCAAGTTCACGATATGCTCCGCGTTGCGCTGCTCGAAAGGCTTGCTAGCTAGGCCCTCGTCTTCTGCATCAGCCAAAGCAAGCGATTCCATCAGCAACCGCGTCAGCTCATCGTTGAACTCAAGGATGCCGTTCTTAAGCTTTAGACAGAAGGTAATTGCGTCGATGTAAGCGATCTGAATGCTGAATGGCAATGCGCGCAGAGGCTTTGTCCAAATCGGGACAATGAGTCGCGTCTTGACCGGCGCGATGAGCTCATGCACACCAAGGCCAGTGACTTCGGAAAGAACCTGGAATGCTTTCTGCGTGGCCTCCCGGACGTTCTTGTTCATGTGCGACAGATCACCGACAAGCTGCCCGCAGAGTCTCAAAGTGATGTTGCCGCTCTTCTCGAACTCCTCCTTCGTTGTAGTCTTGTGGCATTGACGGATGAGATTTTCGATGAGACCCTCGGCTTGGATGCGTGTCTTGGAGTCGAGATCAATCGGCATATCCTTCATGACGAAGTTCAGAGCTCGGATAAGCTCGAAGTGACGTCCAGTCATCCAATTCGAATCCAGGCCGGCCTTCTTGATGATTATCTCGATACCACGAGTGCCGCCAGACTTCATGAACCAATCGTCTGCATGGCAATTGTGGCAGAAAGTATTGGCAAGGTCAATGAAGAACGGGAACTTGTGAAGTTTGTCGCTGGTGCCGAAAATGGCTTTGGCAGCGTCCCGCATCGTCAAGATCGCCTGCTCGGCTGCGGCGCGCACATCTGGGTGTTCGGATGCGAGCGAGTCACCCAAAGCGTCTGCTATTACCTCGCTCGCTATGACAACCGGTCCCTCGCCCAGGTGGACTTCGAACGGTTTGCTCTTGTGCTTTGCGACAGCCAGATGGCTTCCAAACTCTAGTAGCGTGAAGTGCTTGGCGAGATGTGCGACAAGTGGTTCAGCGTCAGCTTTGAGCTCAGGAACAGACACAGCAAATATGCAGGCCTTCAGGAGCTTTTTAAGGGTATCCTGCTCCACATTTTTTTTTGCTATGGACTTCTCCCGGTCCGGCGCCGCCAACACATCAGCACCAACGTCGAGCTTGTTGTCACAAAGGTCATTTGCTTGAAGCCTGACAAGCTGCGCAAAGTCGTCCGGCAAGCTATCATATCCAATCATTAGCTTAGTGTGAGCTGTGATGAGTCTGAAAGCTTGCTGCTTGTGGAACGTATCCGACTTCTTCGTAGCTGGTGTCTTGGGAACTTCATGAAGCTTGGCAATGGCGGCTTCGATGCCGATGACGGCGGGAAAGGCGCGATCCTTCGTGGAACCAATAAGGCGAATGTCGATAGATGACTGGTCATCCGAGTATGGCTGATAGTTGAGTTCCGGGGGACCAGTGATGAACTTCCGATTGCGTCCACCGAGCTTGCCTAGGATGCGCATTGTAGTGTGTGCATGGAAGTGGCTATATGGATTCGGCTTAAGGTGCTCCCACAGAGCAGCCATGAGTTCGTCGATGACTGGTGCCATGATGGGATCCAGATAATCCGCAGTGAGGTTGTCAACGCAGAGCTCCAGAGTACGAAGGCCCTGTCCAACCAGATCGGATCCGGCGCGGAGAGCCACAACGAGTGGTCTCATCAAGTAGCTTAGATGGGGCAAGAGGTTGCTGAGCCTCGCGGGTACGGTAAGCGACAATTCCACAAACAAGTCACGCTCCGCAGGTTTACGAGCTGTGATTAGGAGGTTGTTCAGAACATCCAACAGCATCTCCAGCAAGGGCAGAATCTCCTTGTACAGATGTTCGAATCTGCCGCCACCTATGCTTCGGAACAAGGATCTGAGCAGCAAGAAGTAGTTCATGGGCTCCTCAGCTGTGGTAGATAGCTGAATCGACTTGGTGATGATCTTGCTGACATGCGGCAACAGAACTTGCTCATTCTGTTGTGAGAAGAGCGTGACTGCCATGAAAGAGAGCTTGAACAATCGCAGCAAGATCGACGACTTCTTCACATCTGCTGTGCCGACCTCTTCAATGCGGTCCATAAGGAACTGAAGCAGCATGCCAGAGAAGCTAGGCGACGTTGCCTCAGAAGCGAGGAGGAACTGGGGGACGTGGAGCAGCGCTGGGTGGTCAAACATCATATCGTACAAATGGGGTATCTCGGATGAAAACACTTCGTGGAAAGTCGCAGGATCAATGTGGTGGAAGACGGTCGCGAAGGTCTCGAGTAGTTCCTTCTCTTCCTTGCCGCTCGACATCATGTGCTGGTTGCCCATAAGATCGCCAGGCGATAAGCCTTGGGTCTCGGCGGACTTGTCGGTGCCGTAGTAGCGGAAGACCTTTGCGCCTTCACGGAAGAGCTTGATCAACACCTCAACCTCTTCTGCGTTGTACCCGAATGATACCTCGTGCCAGTTAGCAGATGCATTCGCAGCATCAATCTCCTCTTTGATCTTTGCCGGATTGCAGGCACGTAGCTGGTAGAAGAGGTTCTTCAAGCCGTGCAGCAAATTCTTGAACAAGAACTTGTTGTCTGCAATTGGATCCGAGCTGCGGTCTCGAGGGTTCGATGTTTTGATAGGGGTGGCATTGAAGATATCAATCTCGTCCCAGTCCGGAGCCTGTTCCTGCACGGCCATATGGTTCTCATCAGACGCATCGATGGAAGGTTGATTGTACTGCGCCGACAGCTTGACTGCATTGTGGTACTGGCGGTTCATAGCAGCGAACTTGTCGCCAATAGCGTTGAGGATCATGATCAGGAAGTACCGTGCATCCTCCTTCGGTTCGAGCTTTGCGATACACTCGGCCATGTTTAGGAGAAGCTTAGCACTCATAGTTTGGAAGCTGGTCCCTGGAAAGCTATCGTGAAGATTTTTGGTGTAAACTTCCACTGTTCGTCTGATCTGCTCTTTCGATAATGAGTCTCGAAGGTGGTGTATCAGATCCGCGAGCATACTGTAGGCGAGTGGTCGCATTGTCTCGTATACTGTCAGACCATCGCCGATCAATGTCCTCTCATCCAGGAGCTCATCAATCTTCTTAAGGAAGATCTTGCGGAAGTTGAAGTTAATGATGTGTCGTATCGCCACCAGCAGCTCTTTACGCGCACCAGACTTCTCCCGCGGGCAGTCCTTCAGCAATCGTACAACGATGTCTGGAAGTGTTGGAAGAAAGTCGTTGAGCTGACTCGCATAAACCCTGAGCAAATAGGCGAGGAAGCTCATGGTTTTCACCTGTGCCGTAATGAAATCCCCAAACGCTGCACGGTTGCGGATCTCCTTGCTGACGCCTGTGAAGATCTTGCCCTGAGCCTTTGCATCCTCGTGGGCCTTCTCCTGCGGCTTTGCTTGCAGCAAAAGCACATTCTTGATGAGTGGGACGAAGAGCTTGACGTTCTTATTCACGCAGTTCCTGTATGCCTGAAAGAGCGAGACCACAATGATCGGGCACTCGGCCAGCACCTTGAAGGACTGCATGCCTTTCAACAGCATGCGTGTCTGCTGCGTCTCCTGCCCAAGATCGCCGGCCGAGCCAGATGTGAGGGCAGTTGCGGGAGAGTTCGGTCGGGGTGACTGCGAGTATTGGTGGTTGCTCGGTGTGGAGGGAACGCCTTGCGAGGCCGGCGCAGGTGTTGCGTTGTCGAATGTGTCGTGCACCGCCTGCTCCATTGTCTCGAACATCTCTTGAATCAAATCCAAGAAAGGCTGCACGCGGTCCTGCAGCACTTTCGTCTGATGTCGCAGGAAATCCATAATGGTCTTCATGCATAGCACCGCATTGTCTTCGTTCTCGAGCTTCACGAGGCTCATGAGCTTGTCAACGATCTTCGCAGCGTGCGGTTCGACGGCGTCGCCGGGACTCATGGGGAGTCGGTGGAGGATCTCGAGGACGCAGTTCCGTATCCGCTGCCCAATAGTTAGAGCGCCATCACCACCACTAATATGCGCGCGCACTCACCTGTTCCGGAGATGTGGATATGAAGACTGGGTTTCCGTCGAGGATCTTCAAGAACGCAGGGACAAGAGCGTTCATGAATTGCGCATACTGCGCGCCCTGGCAGTGATTCTCGATGCTGTCTCGAATCTCGACCACAAGCTTGTCCTTCACCCGAATGTCTGCGCCTCGTTAGCCTTTCCCATCTTTCGCCGTAGTGGCGCCTTCCTTTCCCGCACCCAACCTCGACATAAAGTGGCATACCAGAGCTTGGATCATCGAGCTTCGCGGCCATGGCCTCGAAGCTTTGCGTCGCCATGGCGAAGGTGTGTGCAGCGTGCAGCTGCTCGTCCCGCTCCGAGGAGCTCTCCAGTTAGACGGTGCCGCCTGTTCTCGTCCAGCTGCTTCAGGAAGAGGAGAGTCGGCTATGAAGGCTGCATTGAGCGGAATGCTAGGTGTGGTTTGCGCCTGATTGGTATACTTGACGGCGGGCAAGTGTCGAAAATAATTTATGTTGATATCGAATTAGAAGACGCTGGCGTCTTAGCGAGTCATTATATTCGTGAACGGGTAAGGAGAGGCCGTGGGCGGATGGTGGACGCGTCGCGCGTGGTGTGTCGTGTGAATCGCGAACTGGAGCTCCAACGCTGAGAGAACGCTTCAGAGAGCAGCGGGCGTCGCTGCGACCCTGTAGACTTAGTGCGTCGCTCTGATTGGCGACTGGAAGCGCGTGCATGCCGCTTTCCCTTTCTCGCTGATGAGACCCACTCCGCGCCTCTCATCGCTTCGTCGCCTTTCGACCATCCTCGACTTGTAGTGAACATGCACTTTTGATGCAAATAGCGTAGTGATGTATTAGGTATATTCGCCCTGACTACCTCAATCACCTTAGCCTCCACAATAGTCATAGTGCAAGACAAAGATGCATGTGTCCATGTCAACCATCATAATACCAGAAGTGGAGGCAGTGTATCAAGTTGGACTTGCAGCTCGTCCGCTCGTGGCTGTTTTTGCGGACGCATGACACGAATAGTTGCTTCGCTCCTTGAGCTCTTCAATTACACTACTAGAAATGAGGTGATGGAGGTCGGCTGTGGATGAAAGACAATTTTCCTATTCCGGCCCATCATGCAACTCTCTAACAAATTCAGCAACGCCGCAACAACACCTCTGCATGGTCACAATTTACAGAGAGAGACTAGGAGATGTCGCTAATTATGCATTATGCCCCATCCTTCTATGCCACATAACACACAGACCAACGTCCGAACCGCATTCCCATATCGACACCGCCCAGTATGACCGTCGTAATACCAACAACTGTAGTCTTACATGCATGCAACTGATGTTGCGACTTTTTCGTAACAGTGGGTGCCGTCGAAGGAGCAACCCCACACCGTGACAATTAAAACGAGATACGGAACCGCAGCCTTCCAGACTGCATCGTGCCAAAGAATGAAGAGAGAATCGCGGTTCGTGCAATGTACCGTACCGCGATCGCATACAACTACCAGATGCTGGGATCATGGTTTTGGAGGGATATTGAAGACATCCAAAATGCTGGCCGCCCATGATTGGTCTTGAGTTATCTAGCAACACTCAAGTCCACTTGTGATTCCGCCATGTTGGGAAAATAATAACCGATTCGCTTAAGCCTTGCGGCTCCTGGTAGTGCGGCCGTTTGGTGTTCCGCTGGGCGAAGCACCTGTTGCAACACCGTTAGAAGTGAAGACGGGACGAGAGGTAGAGAGGCGCCTGCGGGCTTCACCGACAGTCGGGACCTTCTCATCCTTCATCTCAATCAACGCGCTGGTGGCCCTGCGACGTCCCTTAGGCGCCGGCTTCTTGTATGTAGCGAGGTAGAAACCAATGAAGAGGAAGAGGTAGGAAGTGATGATGACCATTCCGGAGATGGCAGCAAACTCCTCGCCGGCGCACTTGCCCAGGTTGGGCAGCTGGGGAGCGTACGTGCTGGTGAAGTAGGTCCACGAGGCGAAGTAGATGAAGCCTAAGTGAGGTCAGGGATGCTTTGTGAGGGGGCCAGGAGGGGTTGCATACCAAGGTCAAGCACGAACTGGGTGATCTGGCCGACTGTGATGTACTTCTTCCACCAAATGCGGATGCCGCGCGCGCTCTGGAAGTAGTACCAGTACATGACGACGTGAACAGCCAAGTTCAGGGTGATAACAGGCCAGGAAACGGGGGTGTGACCGATCAGCTGGGTGTAGCAGAGCATGGCGGTCGCGCCATGGTGGTAGGTGTGGAGGAAGGCTGTAATCATTAGCAATGGCGTCTCCAAAGTTGCTGGGGTACCGTACTCAGGGGCTTCTTCTTGAGGAACAGGAAGCAGGTGTCAATCAGCTCGACGAACTTGGTGAGGTAGTTCAACTACACATATTAGCCTTGTCTCCGCATCTTTTGACAGTACCACATACGTAGTACAGAATGACCAGCTTGTCGGTCCAGCCACCGCGGTGGTCGCAGATAGCGAAGAAGAGGCCATGACGGGCGACCGTGGGGATCAGCTGCTCAGCGAAGAGCGCAAGGAGTATGCCGCTGATGGCGGTAAGGTAGAAGTTGTGGACCTTGAACAGGAAGTTGAGCTTGAATGGCTCACGTCCGCGCATCAATTCGCGACCGCCGAAGATTACGATGTAGTATGTGATGAGGAATGCCGCGCAGCTCTTGAACGTCGAGAGAGGGGTCTCGCCCTGGACGAAACGGAAGTCTTGCGGCTTGTAGCCGGCAATGGGCTCAAAAGCCTTCTCGAAGATAGGCCAGAGCTTCACACCAAAGGGGCGGTCCAGCGTAGGAACGCCAACCTCAAGCCAGTCGACACCCATTGTGTATTGTGTGCTGGAGCGACGCCGGTGGACGAGATCTATGTGCTCCGCGCTGTGTATGCGGAGTGTTGCGCTGAGGGGCTGCTGATGTAAACAAGCAAGCGCGCGTTGAAGAAGGCGGCAGGTAAAGCCAAAGGAAGGACAAAGAAGTGTGTGAAGGAGAGGACACGAGCACCACGACGATGTAAGAAAGAAGTGGTCCGGCGAGCCTTTTGTTGGTCAAGCGCCAATGTTTTTCGCAACCAGCCAAAAGGAGGTCGGAAATGAACGTCCACCTCCGCGCCTGCCGAACGCGCGCCGTTGTACAGACTGAGCCGCACAGATTACGATTTGCTGCCAGAGGCAACCCCTCTCTTTTCATTGGCTCAATACCGCTCGAGTCTCGACTGTCTTACTGCGGACTCGTTCTGGTAACGCTGCAAGCGGCGGTCTCTATACACCGTGGGAGACATTTGCGTCTCCTCTGGCGCAGCATTGCAGAACGTCTAAGAACATCACATGAAACATGACGTACAGGTCGACAATGCCGACTGCTGCATGTGACAACAGTGACATTGCGCAAAAGTGCCTTTGAATGAAACCGCTGTGTCTTGCTCGATGAGGAAGTCGAGCTCGGAAACCTTGGCAGCCGACCGCGACCGAGCGAAAGCGTAAGGGAGGTTGACGGCACGTGGAAGGCAACTTCAGTGGCTTTGGATACTGTGATTGAATAAATATCTATTACAGTTGAAATCGCGCCGCTGTCTGCCTGTTTTCCGAAATATTTACGAACGCCAATTCACGTCTTGTGAGAAACGTACAAGATACCATCCGCTTTTACGTGGCCAAGTCACCAGCAGTCGCACCGACGCCGACAGGGACCTTGACCAAGATGTCCAAGGTGAGAAGGAGAAAAAGTGAGAATGGAAATAATATATTGCTCGCCATGACGCTAATTCGAGACAACTTTGGTGACAGCCTTGCTAGCTTTTTCGCCAGATTTTGTACGGATGAGAGCTGCCCCGTTGCTACGCGACGATGTTGTGCTACCGCTAGACGTGCTATTGCTGCGGACTCGACCAATTGAAGCCCGTCGTCCAGTAGTATGGGCGTGGTGGCCGCCATGAGCGACGTGTTGCCGGCGCTGCAACGAGCAAGCACGAACGTCAGATCTACCTGAACCGAGAATGCAAGTCTTGAACAAAACAAAACGACCTAGACATCTAGGGATAGAATTAAGAGTACATCGATTCGGCCGTAGAAAATGCTCATCCTGAGTTCTAAGGACTTAAGAATCAACGTACCGAGGTCTGACTGGTCTGTCGCTCATACTCCTTCGGTCGCCTCTCTCTCGCAGCTCCATCGTCCTGCAGCCGAAGGTTCTCCAATCGACCCTGGCTGAGAGGATCCGAGTCGTACGGCGGCGCGGTGCCGTTCTGGCGTGCTTCAGCGAGCTGAGCGAGCTTGTCCCAGCGGTCTTGTCGGCTCTGTTTCCTTTGATCTGCGTTGTTTTGGGATTCGGCATAGTCGTGTGAGCAGTCATCAAATAGCTGGGGGTTGACTTCCATGAACAGCTTCATAGCGTTGTACACCATGCCATGGATGGTCCTGTCGCACTGTAAGTGACTGAGCATGCAACATGTGTGAGATGGCATACCTGTTCCAGTGGCCCTTCGAGTTTTCGTACAGCGGAGCGAACATGATCGGCAAGATAACTTCAACATTGTCGCTTACGAGGTTGCAGAAGTATTCATTGTTCCAGAAGTAGAGCGCGCGTTCGGCGACCTGTTTCAATAATTAATTGCGACCAAGCAGTTTGAGATGGAGTTATACGAACCTGGAAATGGGGACTGGCCACTGACTTTGCCAGTTGGTTGAACAAGGGCTCCTGGACCTTTGCAAACTCGGCCGGATCCATGACTTCGAATATGTCTTCCACTTCGTTCAGGAACATGACCTCTTTGGTACTGTTGACCTTAGGCCAGTATCGGAGCAGACCTAAAACGACCTCTTCTGTAAGGGCGGCATCCTTCTCGAGGAATTGTACGATACAGTACGCCAGCTGAGGGTGGTACATGCTCAGGCTCTTGACTTTGTGCAAAGGTATCAGGACTCTGGTTAAGAAAAGCTTGTGCTCCTCCTTCAATGGCAGAGCAAAACCGTTGATGATCGATCCGAGGATTTCGAGCAGTTCCGCAATGCCGTTGAATCTCTCTGTCTCGTATATGAATTGGAAGAAAACATTGTTGATGGAGCGGCGAATGTACGAGCGGAGGTTGAGGAACTTTCCGTATATGCGATGGAGTGTGGTCTTCAAGAAGTCGCGCTCTCTTGGGTCTTCAGAGTCGAACAGCTCAAGAAGCTAGTCTACGTTAGCTTGGGTTCTAGTTGCACTGTAGTGGCACTACTCACGTTCAGCACAAAGCTGTGGTCTATGTACGCCTTGGCGATGTTTGTGTTGAAGTCTTGGCTTTCAATGAAGCGAAGGAAGAACTCGTAGACAACCTGGATGTGCGGCCATGCGACTTCAAGCACTGGCTCATCCTCCTCGGGATCGAATGCCTCTCCTTGAGGGTTCATTGGAGGAGGGATGGGGCGGAACAGGTTCTTCGCGAACATTTGGACGACGAGTGGGTACATCTTTTCCGTGATGACCTGTCTGTTGTTTGCGACGTAGTCGAGCAATTCGTGCAGTGCCAGGCGCTTGATTTCCTTGGACTTCATGTCTCCGCTAGCATCGTTGAAGTCGAAGATGATGTTGCATTGGTCGATCTTCTGCACGAACAACTCCTCCCTCTTATTCGGTGGTACTTCATGGAAGCCTGGCAGCTTCTCCAGTTCGCGCTGGCGCTGGTCGGAAATGTCGAATCGGGATGAATGCTGGCGCTTCGGCGTCCGGATGCCTTCGATGTTGTCTTTGGGTGTAGCCTGAAGGCGATCGAAAACGGTCGACTTCTGGCCAGCCTTAGGGGGAGCGAGGTCGCCAGGCATTGTCTCAGCCGCGCCAGGCGGGGGGATGTGCTGTAGTGCGAGAGTTAGTGTGCGCACATTCTGCGAGATTGCAACGACTTACGGGAGCGCTGGGGCTGATGGTGACGTTAGGTACAAGGGGCTGCCCCATTCTATGGGTTGTGCCCGCGCCGCCAGCGCCTGCACCAGCTCCGCCCGTCATACCGCCAGGGCCACCAAACATTGCGCCGGCTGATGCGCCTGGTGCGCCTTGCTGGGGCTGCAGAGAGCCGCTGCTGGGCTGGCCATCTGCGGAGGGCGCGTTCTTGCGGGCATCTGCGAGCTGGGTCTGGGACGAGGACGGAGTGACATTGGCGGGCGAGCTCGTGCCCTGCGAGGGCGATGCGGTGCCGGAGGTCGAGTCTTTCTTCTTAGATGACTTGTTGCCGTCCTTCGCTCTTGAGAGCTGTTCATGCTAAGCATGTTAGCTTCTGCGCTCATGGCCGCGGAGGTGGGGCGCGAGGGGGCCAGGAGACAGGAGACACAGCAACCAAGTGCAGGTGGGGACTTACAACCCTTTGCCTAAAGCCCTTCATGACTGCTGCCGACAGCGCAAGGGCAGCTCGTCAAGCGGTGCGGGAGAGATGCGGAGACGGAGGTGCGTCCGGATTGGGGAGGCCCTCGAGGCGTCCGGTGGTGTGCAGTCGCAACCCAGCAGCGCCAATGCCGCAGTGCAGGAGAGGGACACGTGATGTACAGGTGATGTCGCGGGCGGGGGAGTGCGTAGGGCTCAGGCGGGCATAGAGAGCGAACGCGTGCCAGGCAGAGCGTCGCGGGTGTTGGTGTTCAGGGTGGCCCACGGCGGTCGGCGTCGACGAGGAGAGCTCGCAGGAGAGGGGGCAGGCAGCTCGTGCAGAGGCGACCACACGCTGACGACAATTTGCGACGACGACGTCAGAGGGCAGATGGACGCGCTGGAGGGGTGGCGGGAGGATGAATGCGTGTAGACGGTCCAGAGGCCAACTCAGCGCGGGCTTCAGCGTGATGTTGCTTGGTGGACCCCCCAGCAGATGCCCGTTCGTCCAAATAGCGCTAAGCACGCTCCCCGCCCGCCCAATCTCTCAAGAGCGGCAGCGAGCATCATCACTTGAAAGCCTCCAGAGCTGCACACTGGCACGCTGCCGTCGCCGGCGAGGCTCATAGAGCGCCATTGTAGCGTCCTGAGCATGTAGGACCTTTGTTGGACAGTTGCACACCTGGTACTATTGCTTCTTCGATCATTTTACTGCGGTCTCGTTCAGACCCTGTAGTATCGAGAGGCAGCTGCACACACATTTTCCTGAGGGCTCACGTCTGCCATGAACAACAACAGCAACAACAGCAACAACAGCAACAACAACAACCACTGTGACATGAGCGCTGCAAGTGCCAGCACCGAGCCAGCACCATGGCTGCCTATCCCTTCTCGCGCTGTCTCGGCCATCGAGCATCCATGCATCATCAAAAATGTTGACAAGGGCATTACCTCATTGGGCGGGTCAGTCAAACTGAGCAAGGTCAGAGGACAAGCTGCAGGTCCACAATTGGTGGCTAATGCGCATCTCAGGGTCTCAGATCCAAGCTGGAGACAGGTACCAATGGCGAGGGCGATGACGAGCTGAAGAAGCTGATTTCTGTCTCACTGCGCCCGAATGACCCGTTTGCCAAGCGTCTCTCGTCAACGCCAGTGACTACGAACAACTTGTTACTCAAGGTGACCGTACCCAGACGAACCGGCAGAAAGAGAAAGCGCGGTTCTACTGGCCCCTTTCTGGCCGAAAACGAGCTTGAGGGAGCGGGCGATGCAACCTGTACAGGCCGAACGAACGACAGCTATGTCGAAGCTGCAGATGTCTACCGAAGTCTGCAAGACAATGCCTCCAGGTACAAGGTCGAATTTGCTGGTATCGTCGACGTAACGCATCGTTTCCGAGGTAAGAATGTTGTACGTTTCCGATCGGAGTACGGCTACTGACTTGACAGCCATGCCTGATTTGCAATACGCCGCGTCTCAAAACGACGTGATGGTAGGTCTCAGAGACCATGTCTTGCGCGCACGTTGTAAGTTATACCCTGGACGTGTACGTTGCTGCTAAACGTAGCACAGATGGCGATCTGAAAAAGTATAGCATCGACACAACGCCTGGTGCAGATTTGACAAAGAGCGTTGGTCCATCAGCAGAATTCCTGCAAATGCCAATCGCTTTCAACTACAAGTAAGGTACTTATCGCTTACCAATGCAGACCAGACTAATCATGTCCAGATTCCAGCAAAATGCCTATGTCAAGTACACTGATCAAGGCGAGGTCAACCTGCAGAAACGTTTCCAGTACAGCAGCTACATTATCCTTCGGCCAACCGACGATACAGTTCCAACTCAACCAAAGCCGACCTTGCAACCAGAGTCGTCTCTCACGCCGTATTTGCAGACTCTGGTTGCTCAGATCAAAAATCTACTAAAGGAACGACCCATCGTCACCCGGCACATGCTCTACAATAAGCTTGGATGGGACAAGCGTACGCGCCTACGACAGGCTGCCGTGTACTGTGGATATTTCTTCGAGAGCGGACCATGGCGGGAAGCGCTCGTTGCCTGGGGAGTCGATCCACGCAAAGATCCCCAGTACCGGAAGTATCAGACTGTATCCTTCATGTCATACAAGAAGCGGGGTACGGCTAGGCACCACGAAGCTTTTGACAAGCACGTCCAAGATTTGAGTCGCATGACTGCGGAACAGCTCGCAAAACAGCATACATTCGACGGTGTGCACGCTTCAGATACTGGTAATACGTTCCAGTTCTGCGACATTACGGACCCACTGCTCGCCGCAATGCTAGCAACAGAAGACATCCGAACGACGTGCGCTCCGACTTTTCAAGGCTGGTATCATGTCGGTACATGGGCCAAAGTCACCGTAGTTCTGAAAGACAAGATGAACACAATTATAGGCGGCGAAGTACCCGATAACGCGTTATACGAACGCATTCGTCAATGGCCGGAGCTCTGGGACGACAAGGAAATTTTCGCCACCTACAGAGACGAAGTGAACGACCGAGAGATACGTGAAGGAAAGCGGCGAGAACATGAGATCATGCATAATGTCCGCATCGCTGCGAGGAATCCACGGTACGCATTTGAGCACATGGAGAAGAAGGATATCGCAGATGGCACTGGGGCTGAAGAGGATGGCTCGGGGCTTGCTGAAGAAGCAGAGATTCCCGAAGACTTGACAGAATACCCAGATGATCCGGACACAGCAGAGGCGACTTCGAACGAGGTTGTCGATGTCGTTGAGGACAGCGAGGATGATGAGGACGATGACGAGGACGACGAGGATGAAGAAGACGAGGAAGATGAGAACAATGGAGATGAGAGTCTAGCTGAAGACGAGGATGGTATTTGGGAAGAGGATGACGAGGAAGGCGATGCCGCGACGTCCACGCGAGCTGCGTCGGAAGGGCCCACGCCGTTTGGAGGACTGTACAATATCTAGAAATCTGGACAGCATTGAAGCGCTGCAGCATTTCAAGCGTTGTAGCGAACACGCAGAAAATGTAGAGGTCAACATTGAACAATTGTGATCTTTTGATATGACGATGGTCAGATTGGTGGTTGTTCGCGGCTGCGCCCGTGCGTTTGCCAAGCGATCCATGTCATGCCATTCGAAATCTGGGCGAAACCTCAAGTAACGACCTCCGATCCACCACCGACCACTCTACCGTACGGCTACGCCCCTCAATACCTGCTACGCGCGCTTCTGGAGCTTCACCCCGGCTAATTGAGACACAAGATGTCCTTCGTTCGCGCATCCTCGAAGATCAGCCGTGCGGCCATCCGTGCCCCGGTCTACCGCTCCACCCCCGTCGCCTGGAACGCCCAGCGCGCCTTCTCGCAGTCTGCTGTCCGATGCAGTGACGCGCACGCTGAGGAGACATTCGAGGAGTTCACCGCCAGGTATGACCCATCCGTGGAGGGGCTGCGCGCTCGGACGGGAGAGGCAGCCCGGGGGCAGACGGCAGCCATTGAGCTCCAGGAAGCTTGGGAGAAGCTGCATCGCTGACGTATGTGTCTTTTTAACAGGTACGAGAAGGAGTTTGAGAAGGTCAACGATGTTTTCGAGCTTCAGGTACGTCTCTCAGACGCAACACCACGGCCCCCACCGGCATCGCCCAAATCCCTCGGGCGAGCTCTTGAGGGGCTCCACGCAAGGGCAGAGAGCTGACAATTCTGCAGCGAAACCTAAACAATTGCTTCGCCTATGATCTTGTTCCCTCTCCCTCCGTCATCACCGCCGCTCTCCGCGCTGCCAGGCGTGTCAACGACTTCCCCTCGGCCGTCCGAGTTTTCGAGGGTACGTCAACCGCCAAATGCGTTGCAACTTCGTGCCGGAGCAATCCGTTCTTCCCCTCAGACGCACTCATGCCGAGACGCAATAACAATGGATCTGCGGACAGCCATTTAAACTATTTTGATTACTAACACATACAACAGGTGTCAAGTTCAAGGTCGAGAACAAGAACCAGTACGAGGAGTACCTTCAGGAGCTTGAGCCTATCCGCGAGGAGCTCGGCATTCCCCTCAAGGAGGCCATGTACCCCGATGAGAAGTAGAGAGTCACACTTCCATGCCTGCAATACCTGAACTCTCCCGCCGACCCATACTCTCGACGAGCCTGCAAGCGCCAACATGTAAATGGCAATATCATCGATTTCCTATCTAGACGGACGGAACGGGAGGGCAGGATGCTGTATCACTATGTGACGTTTTCGTTATCGCGAATTGGACTAAGCCCGCTTGGAGCCCGGGGGTAGAGGCAGACGAGGTGAGCGGTATCTCGCTCTGGTAGTTGTACAGATTTTCTTGATTCAAAGGCCTTACCAAACTTACGCGAGTGATCCTGCGTCTTGATGCTGATTTCACTGAGTAACAGTCATTGGTGGTTACGTTACTATCTTGAATGCTCCCTAAGTGAGCAAAGCCCAATCGGTCGAATTCGGGCGCCAAAACCATCGCAATGTCAGCTAGCAGTTTTATTCAAGATGTCAGGCCTCCAGCAGCTGCGCAATACAGGCTGAGGTTCACCGGGATTAGCAATTGGCCAATCAACATGAGCCACTAATGCAGTACGCAGACATATGTAAAGCCAACCCCGCCCAGACATGGAGCTCTCACGTCTCAATACGGAGTCGCGATGTTGCTCAACTCCTTCGTCTATCTTTCAACAGCTCAGCTCGTCCTCGCAGCATGCGATCCGTCAACAACATTTGACTACGTCATCGTGGGCGGTGGACCCGCTGGACTCGTCCTAGCTAACCGTCTCTCCGCGAACCCTTCGATCAGCGTCGCTGTGATTGAAGCAGGAGATTCCGCATTCGACAATCCGAATGTAACCTATGTGCCCAAGTCAATCTTCGAGTACGGCTTGGGCCTTGGCACGTCTGTGGAATGGGGCTATCACACCGTTCCGCAAAAGTATGCGGCGAATGGGAATGTCACACTGAACTATTGGGCAGGCAAAGGTGTAGGCGGTAGTACATTGATCAATGGAATGACGTACATAAGGGCGGAGAAGAGTCAAATCGATGCGTGGGGAGATCTGGGCAATGAAGGATGGAACTGGGAGAGCTTAGATGAGTACTACCTTCAGCAAGAGAGCTTTCTCCGGCCGAAAGAGGAGCAGCTGGCGAACGGGGTGACCTACAATGAAAGTGCTCATGGGTACAAGGGGGACCTTGATGTTGCGTTCACGCCGTACCTGACAGGACAGGGCGCGTTTGCTATGCTAAGGGATACTCACGAGGCCAAAGGGTACGTTTGGAATAAGGATGTGAACACGGGGAACATGCCTGGATTCGACGTCTGGCCGATGACCTTGAACGCCTCTACTGTCACTCGTGAAGACGCAGGAAGAGCATTTTACTATCCCATCGCCGCATCGCGACCGAATCTTCGTGTCTTTCTCAGCACCACCGCATCTCGCATCTTATGGGATGACTACAGCAATTCCTCAGACAAGACCGCGTCTGGCGTCCAGATTGTCCGGTCAGACGGCACGATCCGCTCCATATCTGCTACACGCGAAGTCATACTCGCAGCGGGCTCAATCCGATCACCGGCGCTCCTCGAGCTCTCAGGCATCGGCAATCCCTCTGTCCTTTCACCCCTGGGCATCGATACTGTCGTCGAAATCTCTAGGGTAGGCACCCTGCAAGACCAGCCTGCAAACGGCATCGTCTACTCATCCTCTACCAATTGGACCGGATACTCTACCTTTGCTACCTTCATGACGGCAGCAGACCTCTTCGGCGCATCTCTGCCCAGCCTCAACGCCGAAATCTCTCGCAACCTGTCCACGTACGCTGCCACCATCCTCAGCGACCTTCCACCAAACTCCTCCACTCTCTCCACCCAAGAAGCCCTCCTGCGGCAGCATCTCGATTTAGTCTACACATCCACAAGCACCGTGCCACTCGCAGAGATCCTCTGGGTCCCAGCCGGTAACCTGCTCGCCGCACAGTTCTGGAACCTCCTCCCATTCTCGACTGGCAGCGTGCACATCAATTCCACAAACCCCCTCAGCGCGCCGAGAATCGACCCCGCGTTTCTGCAGCTCGACATCGATGCACAAGTCCTTGCCGCAACTGCGGTCAAGATCAGACAACTATTCTCCACGCCGCCGCTGTCGCAACACGTAATCGCGGAGGTAACGCCCGGCTTTGCTGCGGTGCCGCAGAACGCGAGTGCTGGCGATGCGGCGTGGGAGACGTGGATAAGGAGCAGTTTTAACGGGAACTCGCATCCAGTGAGCACGTGTGCGATGCGAGCGAGGGGATTTGGGGGTGTGGTTGATGGTGAGGGGAGAGTGTACAGGACCTGTAATGTGAGGGTTTCGGATGCGAGTGTGTTTCCGATGCAGATTAGTGGGCATTTGAGTGCGAGTGTGAATGCGGTTGCGGGGAAGATTGCCGACGCGATACTGAAAGGGGGGAAGTAGGCTGGTTGGGAGCAGGGGTGATGGGTGCTTGGAAGGAGTATAAGCTCTACAGCATAAATTTGGTTGAGCGTGTGCACTCCAGCCAGTAGATTACCGAACAAACTTACAATGCAACCAAGATTGGGGCATGGTTGGACGAACAGAGTGTGTTCTTCGTTACAGTTAACAAGCATATTAGACGAGATGACGTTCTTATCGCAGGAAGCTCGCATATATATCTACTACCTTGCGGAGCAGATAGGTCAGTCTATTTTGCTCTGCAACAGTTTTCATGCGGAGTAATGGTGCCGTAGGTCATTAACTTCCACCGATTTGTTGCCTCGAGACACGAACCTTCCATGATTTATCTGGTCTCTTATTCTCTTGCGATAAGATCAACGTTTACGTGCCCGAAAAAGACGTCTTATCAGCCTCTCGACTTTTTGCGATGATTAGGCAGGGCAATACCATCGTTCAAGGGTGGTCTGTCTAGCTCCTACCAGCGAGTCATTCCTATCTGATCGGCTCCATCACTACTTCTGACCTATCCAATATATCAGTAGTTAAAGCAGTACACAGTGTCGTTGACAACTTAGCCAAAGCTATGTACTATTACTCACGCTGTCACGGCAACCACAATGACGATGACTGGGGAGGACCTCCTTTTAACCACCGGAAAATGTGGCAGAACTATGAAAGCCTGAGGAGATTGTGGTCTGTATGTTGTCAACTAGATCTTGCGGAGGTCCATGCTGTACTGAGACAGGTACGAGCTGGGAGGTGCGAGGGATGGGATGTATGCGAGAATGAAAGGCTTATTCCGGGATCTGCTTCTCTGACGTGTGACGACTTGGTTGATTGGAAGAGATCAGAGGGGTTTCAGTCACGAGAAAGTTGTGTACATTGGGTGGACCCACGACAGCTGCCTCTCCTCCTGGTCGCTCAGGAGATGATTGTTTGAGACAGTTAAGCACAATGTATCGCTTGCCGAGCGGATTGGAGTTTGACCTGCTATTACGACTCTAGCAACAACCGAATATGTCGGCACTGCCAATTTGTGTTGTTATGCCTCTGTTGTCGACGTTAGGAGAAGCTCTACACTACCTTAATGCTTGTCAGATGTGTCGGATGTCCGTTCATATAATACGCATTACAGATCTACTACAACAACAGTCTATATCAGCTTTCAAATCTTTCTGTTGCTTCTTCGCAAGTGACACCACAATAAGCCATCATGAAGCAATGCACTTAGTAAGGAGCGTGTATGTTGTCGCAACGCCGACTCCTTGTCCCGCTCACCATTCCGGACCATCCGCTCGTACATCGGTTATCCGCTCCACTCCGCTCCACCCTCGAGTTGCATTTGCCTCACTTTGATCTGCCCAATCTCTTTGAATACGTACCACTCACACTAGAGGGACGATCCGGAGGACCCGAAAGACGGGAGTTGAGCGGGTAGCCTAGGGCTGGGTTGCAGGGTGCAGGGTGCCATGGGTTCGGGTGACCGATGAACCTTAATCGGACTGCACACCGTGGTAGGGCTGCAGTCAGCGGCACACAGTATTTGATCGAGGAGAGGGAATAGGAGAGGGATGACTCGAAATGATTTCCTTGCAACTGTGGAGTCTAATGATGTAACGAACGAACTTGAAACAAGAATTGAAAGAGAGCTGTGGCAAACAAGAGATACCGGAGACACACGACTCTACGTAAATGAAGATTAGAAAACCAGATTAATGAGCCAGACGATATCATCCGCTGTTGATGGTGCATCGTGTTACCGCATGATTGATACCCGCTGTGAGCTTTTGTTTGATAGTCTGAGCGTAGGACTGCTCGTTCACGACCGTTTACCGTCCATCAGAAGAGGTGGTGTTATTTGAGCCTGGAGTGTCTGAGGAAGTGCTTGACGTATTTGAGGTACTCGTTGAAGAACCTGTCGTCTGTGGTTGGGACGGAGTAGGTTGGGTCTGACTGGAAGAAGGGGCACCTGAAACTTGGAATGGTGCAAAGCGAATCGGCGTGAAAGACATTTTGATTAATCAAAGGATGGCTCAAACGATCCTTGAGTGACAACTGAAGTTTCCCTTTCTTTTGGCTGATGCTGGGTGTTCGTTGCAAACAACCAAGCCTGTAAGGACCTTGATATACTTGCTCGCTACATACCTTTTGTTCGATTTCGCGTTGAAAGCGAATCTTGACAAAGATAGAGACATGGAGAGAAGCCACAGACCTAAAGGTGTCCAAGTTGGCTCCATTAAAAAGCCATAGAAACGTGTCTGCCTTATGCGTGATCATCAGGCACACCTTAGTTTAGACGAGCTCTCACGCTTGCACATGATTTCGCGTCGCGTTCCTCGTACTGAGCTATCTTTGGACGAATTGTGGTTTGTGGTTCGGCGAGCTACGTCAGAGACATCGTGACTGTCCGGGTCGATGTCAGCATTTCAGCCTAAACGGCCTGCCACGACAACTAGACTGTATGAACACCGACAGCACGGTAGCGAGACAAGAAATCGAGAGGCCATTTGCGTGTAGATTTCGCAATCTTCGCGTCAAGTTCATGTCATCGTGAGGCTTCCGCTTGTTGGTGAAGGGTTATTACCAGTCCGGGCTGAGCGAAGGAAGCCGGAGCCGGGGGTTTGGTGAGCTGTTCACGATTCGCTGTGTCGGTGCTAATGCGGGAAGAGAGTGTGCACTATTACGAGGCATATTTGTGGGCTTCGTGATGTTACTGATGTCTGAGATTATGTGCTGCAGGGTTGGGAACATTCACCGGCGCACGACCGTATTTGGTAAAAGGATGCTCGGCTAGTCCACGGCTGCCAGATCTTCAACCTCTCTCTCGGGCTCCGCGGGCTGCGAGGCAATAAGAGCTGGTCGCAGCCATGGTTGTGCAGACCGGTGGACTGGGTGGGAGATTCGGTAAGGGCGTGTATACTTTTTTGGACGCTATGCTTTCAAAATCGACTGGGTATGCATGCACGACATTATTGGCATCTTGTCGAGAGTGCACACCTCGTTGAAAAAGACTCGACAAGACACATCGGTGCCAAGACTTCCGCGGACATCAGCATTGACTGTTGAATTCGGCAAGTGGATGATTGGCCCGTGAGAACGAGTCAAGAAACGTACTATGTAGCATCACCCTTCTATCCAGGGGCTGCGAGAGCTTTCACGATCATGTGCGCTGGATGAGTGCAGATGAGTTGGATTGGCGGCGGCAGAAATACCGAAATTGGAAGGACTCGAAGCAGAAGTGCCGGTGGAGATACCGAATACCAAGGAGACTTTCGATAAGCCTGAGTCCTCTTGAAACGAGCGCAGTTGCGCGCTCGGGGCGTTGAAGACGCGGAATAGCGAACAGCGGAGTGAGACTGATAAAAGTGGAGATTCTCGGGTCTCAAAAACCTGCAGCTTGCTTATGGTGGTTCACCTTGGCACCTTCCAAGATCGCGGCAAAGAAGAAAAGAATAACGAAGATGCACGAATCGGCCCTGCTCGAGTTCTCAATGCTGCCGCAGTTACAACTGACTCGAGAAGTATTTCTGACGAAGCCATGTGGGGCCATAAGTGGGTCTTTGATGGCAATATCAGCCTTACATGTGCTGAAGCCATCGGAAAGGGAGAATGTTCGTTCGGTGGCTGCACAAGCCGCATCGTGAGACGATGGCCATGCTTTACGCTGGCTATTTGCGATATTGGAGTCCGAGTTCGCGTCACAAAGAAGCTTGACGATGGTCAACGTCACTGCCCAGGTGCCGTTACAGAAGTGCACATCCCCGGGAAGCAGCCGCTAGAGCACGGCATCATCGCGCGTCTTGGGCGCGTTCCTGCACTCATCTTGAGTCGATCACCGCCCTTTCTTCTTTCAGCCTGGCAAGCGTCCGTCCGAAGCAGTCCGCTGAGGAATTGACATGCCCCACCCCACGCCGCGGTCTGTGAAAGCGCAACTTCGCTTGTTGTGTGCCTAGCCGCTGGGGACGACATCTTACTACGGCAAATCTCGACCTAACCTTCTTGAGGCTTCGCGGGCCCACATAGATCCTGTGAAGCGTGTGCGGAAATAAGACCCAGCGGCGCCATCCCTCCCCGTTTTTTGTTTAAACAACAATTGTCCCCAGGCCGTTGTTGTCTACTCCTGTTGTCGTTTTCTTCCATATACGTTCTTTAATACTAGTCCTGTAATCGACGCGCCGCAGTGTGGAAGCACGTTCCCCTGCAAAAAGTCCCTTCAGTAACAGTGGCAAGGTGCGCTCTACCATGGAGAACTCCAACGCACCACTAAACCACTCGACTGCCCGTGAGGCAACCGAGAGCAAAACATATGAGGCTATTCACCCAGACCGCCATCACATCAAGGACGACAACGAGAGCTCGAGCAATGATGACACAGCTCGCAACTCTACGTATGTAAGCGAGAAGGGCGGCGAGGAGGTCAAGGGCGGGATTGCCGTGCAGCGTGCCGAGGCTGAGTTCGCCCAATTGTCCAAGGAGCTTTCGCGTACGAGCGAAATCTCACGGCGCATGAGCCGTGTTCAGAGCCACCGCAATCACAAGAACCAGACTACCGCCGACGTCGAGAAAGGTGTCGACGGCTCAAGCGTCTCTTCTGAAGAGCCTTTCGATCTCGAGAAGACTCTACGCGGCAACCGCGATGAGGAGGAGGCTGCAGGAATCAAGTCCAAGCGTATTGGCGTTGTATGGGATGGGCTGACTGTTAGCGGTATTGGCGGTGTGAAGAACTACGTTAAGGTGAGCAGTCAGCACATTATTTCGCGTGCCGGGCCGGACCAGCTGACAGTCGCATAGACTTTCCCAGACGCATTCGTTTCATTTTTCAATGTGTTTTCAACTGCACAGAGCCTTCTGGGCATGGGCAAGAAGGGCAAGGAATTCGACATCTTGAAGGACTTCAAGGGTGTACTGAAGCCTGGAGAGATGTGCCTGGTTCTTGGTCGTCCCGGCAGCGGTTGCACTACCTTCCTCAAGGTGATCAGCAACCAGCGCTTTGGCTACACCAACATCGATGGCAAGGTCTTGTACGGCCCCTTTGAGTCTGACTTCTTCGAGAAGCGGTACAGAGGTGAAGCCGTGTACTGTGAGGAAGACGAGAACCATCACCCTACCCTCACGGTGGGTCAAACGCTCGATTTCGCCCTGGAGACCAAGGTTCCTGGCAAGCGGCCAGCTGGTCTTTCGCGACAAGCGTTCAAGGACAAGGTCATCGACATGATGCTGAAGATGTTCAACATCGAGCACACCAGGAACACCATTGTGGGCAACCCTTTCGTGCGTGGTGTTTCTGGAGGAGAGCGTAAGCGTGTTTCGATTGCAGAAACTATGATCACAGGTGCTTCGCTCATGTCGTGGGATAACTCCACTCGTGGTCTCGATGCTTCGACCGCCGTCGACTATGCGCGCTCGCTGCGCACGCTCACCAACATTTACAAGACCACGACGTTCGTCTCTCTTTACCAAGCCTCTGAGAATATCTACAAGTGCTTTGACAAAGTCTTGGTCATCGACAGCGGGAGGCAGGTCTACTTTGGTCCTGCAGACGAGGCTCGTGCCTACTTCGAAGGGCTCGGCTTCCTCGAGAAGCCCCGCCAGACCACCCCTGATTACTTGACTGGCTGCACGGACAAGAACGAGCGCGAATACAAGTCTGGCAGGGACGAGACCAACGCCCCATCCACCCCAGAGCAGCTGGCTGAAGCCTTCAACAAATCTGAAACCGCCTTACGACTGGCGACCGAGATGGCCCAGTACCACGCAGCTATGGACCAGGAGAAGCACGTCTACGATGACTTCCAGATCGCAGTCAAGGAGGGCAAACGCCATGCCGGAAACAACTCTGTCTACTCGATTCCTTTCCACCTTCAGGTCTGGGCTCTGGCCAAGCGTCAGTTCTTGCTCAAGTGGCAGGACAAATTCTCCCTCGTCGTCTCTTGGTTCACATCTCTGGTCGTCGCCATCATCATCGGTACTGTCTGGCTCAATATTCCCAGTACCTCTGCTGGTGCTTTCACCCGTGGCGGTGTCCTGTTCATCGCTCTTCTGTTCAACGCTTTCCAGGCTTTCTCCGAACTCGCCAGTACTATGTTGGGTCGTCCGATCATCAACAAACATCGTGCATTCACCTTCCATCGACCGTCGGCATTATGGATTGCACAGATCGGAGTTGATCTTGTTTTTGCCGCTGCTCAGATCCTGATATTCTCCATCATTGTCTACTTCATGACCGGTCTCGCCAGGGACGCCGGGGCTTTCTTCACCTTCTTTTTGATGATCGTTACCGGATACCTCGCCATGACGCTCTTCTTCAGGACTGTTGGTTGTCTCTGTCCCGACTTTGATGTTGCCATTCGTCTCGCTGCTACTATCATTACCTTATTCGTATTAACCTCTGGTTATCTGATCCAGTGGCAATCCGAACAAGTCTGGTTGCGCTGGATTTTCTACATCAACGCTCTTGGTCTTGGATTTGCTGCGCTGATGTTGAACGAGTTCAAGAGAGTTGATCTGACCTGCGTAGACTCTTCGCTCGTACCTTCAGGCCCGGGTTACAACGACATTAATGCACAAGTCTGCACACTTCCTGGTTCTGTTGCTGGTACGAAGATTGTTCGTGGTGCCGACTACGTCTCGCAGTCCTTCTCTTGGCACGTTGGTGACCTCTGGATGTACTGGGGCATTGCCGTTGCTCTGATTGTTGGGTTCCTTCTTGCCAACGCTTTCCTTGGAGAATTCGTCAAATGGGGAGCCGGCGGTCGCACAGTCACCTTCTTCGTCAAGGAGGACAAGGAACTGAAAGAACTCAACCAGAAGCTGCGTGAGAAGAAGGAAAGACGTGACCGCAAGGAAACTACTGCAGAGGACAGCTCGGAGCTGAACATCACGTCCAAGGCAATTCTTACTTGGGAAGATCTCACCTACGATGTACCGGTTCCCTCTGGTGAACTCCGTTTGCTCAACAACATCTACGGATACGTTCGCCCTGGTCAGCTTACCGCGCTCATGGGCGCGTCAGGTGCTGGTAAGACTACATTGCTCGATGTGCTTGCCAACCGAAAGAATATTGGTGTTATCGGTGGCGATAGACTGGTTGACGGTATCGCTCCCGGTGCTTCTTTCCAGCGTGGAACCGCCTACGCCGAACAACTTGATGTCCATGAGCCTGCCGCTACCGTTCGAGAGGCCCTTCGGTTTTCTGCCGACCTGCGCCAGCCATACGAGACTCCTCAAGCTGAGAAGTACGCCTACGTGGAGGAGGTCATCGCTCTTCTGGAAATGGAGGACATGGCCGATGCGATCATTGGTGATCCTGAGTCTGGTCTCGCTGTCGAGCAGCGTAAGCGTGTAACCATTGGTGTCGAGCTTGCTGCCAAGCCAGAATTGCTCCTTTTCCTGGATGAGCCCACATCTGGTCTTGACTCTCAGAGTGCTTTCAATATCGTTCGTTTCCTTCGCAAGCTGGCCGCCGCCGGACAGGCCATTTTGTGCACCATCCACCAGCCGAACTCCGCTCTCTTCGAAAACTTCGACCGTCTACTCCTCCTCCAGCGTGGAGGTCAGTGTGTCTACTTCGGTGACATTGGAAAGGATGCGCACGTTCTACTTGACTATTTCCACCGAAACGGTGCTGATTGCCCTCCTGACGCCAACCCTGCTGAGTGGATGCTCGACGCTGTGGGTGCCGGTTCGGCTGCCCGCATCGGTGACAAGGACTGGGCGGACATCTGGAGAGACTCGCCTGAGTTTGCCCGAACTAAGGCTGACATTGCTGCCATGAAGGAGCAGCGTCTTGCTGAAGTCGGTAACGCTGAGCCGGTGGAGCAGAAGGAATACGCTACACCACTGACGTACCAGATCAAGCTGGTCAACAAGCGCATGAACCTCTCTTTCTGGCGCACACCCAACTACGGCTTTACTCGTCTCTTCAACCACGTCATCATCGCTCTCCTTACAGGTCTTATGTACCTTCAACTAGACGACTCTCGCGCCTCGCTCCAGTACCGTGTCTTCATCATCTTCCAGGTCACCGTCCTGCCCGCTCTCATTCTGGCCCAGGTCGAGCCTAAGTATGCCATTGCCCGTATGATCTCCTTCCGCGAGCAGATGTCAAAGGCCTACAAGACTTTCCCTTTCGCTCTCTCCATAGTCATTGCCGAAATGCCTTACAGCATTCTCTGCGCCGTTGCTTTCTTCATCCCACTCTACTACATTCCTGGTCTGAACTCCGACTCCTCCCGCGCCGGATACCAGTTCTTCATCATCCTCGTCACCGAGATTTTCTCCGTCACTCTTGGCCAGGCCATCGCCGCACTCACTCCTTCTCCGTTCATCGCCGCCTATGTCAACCCTTTCACCATCATCATCTTCGCGCTATTCTGCGGTGTCACCATCCCCAAGCCGCAGATCCCCAAATTCTGGCGCGTCTGGCTGTACGAACTCAACCCCTTCACTCGTCTCATTGGCGGCATGGTCGTCACCGAACTCCATAACCTGTCTGTCCATTGCAAATCTAGCGAGTTCAATCAGTTCCGCGCTCCCGACGGCCAGACCTGTGGAGAATACATGCGTCCATTCTTCGCCAACGGTGCACCGGGCTACCTGCTTGACGAAGCTGCCAACCTGTGCAACTACTGCGCGTTCAAGGTTGGTGACGAGTTCTTCCTTCCGCTCGGCTACAAGTTTGAGAACAGATGGAGGGATCTGGGCATCTTCATTGCTTTCATCTTCAGCAACTTGGCGATTTTGTTCGTTGCTGCGCGCTTCTTGAACTTCAACCGTCGCTAAGCCTTGCATTTATGACTTGGTCTTTAGAAGTCATCACGTTATCAAAAGTGTTCGTTTTAAGCATGTAGACCTCATAGATCTTCATTGGGCGGGCGTTACCCGTCCCTCGTTAGTGATAGCATTTACAATATTAGCATGTAATAGACTTTGAATGATTTCAACGTCTTCAAGCCTGTGTACTTCCATTGATGAACGGTGTGAGCTCACAGTCGCATTCACACAGTGTGCTTGTCTCGCACGACCCATTCAATGTTTGACTTGTCTAAGACCCAACTGTCGCAGCCCCCACAATGCATTTGGCTGCTTTGCTCTCGATACTGCATGGACACCTGCTCAGCACCTTCTGCCAGTCGTTTATCATCAAGGCTAACGCGAGTCTCTGAACATGCCTCCAGCGGCCCAACACGGGCAACGTCACCGTCACCAAAAGTTCCAAAGGGTCAGGCATGTTGAGCATCAGGGTGTGCAGGACGTGACATCGGTGTATGAGATTGTGCCTCCTCCGCGATCTACCAGTGCTGCGGTACCAGCGATGTCTTCTCTCCCCCCTGCCTCTGTGGTCGGTGAGCTCGCACTTTCACTTTCACCGCCGCCCGGGGTTCCTACACTCCAAGCTGCAACGACTACACCCACGTCGTTGGATCCCTCATCTACACTCGCCACGCCACTGACGACGTCGAAGTACCCACGCCCTTCTGCGCCAGGGTTCTTGTATCCGCAGCCTATCGTCCCTCCACACGTTCACGCACATGCAATGCAGCAAGCTCACGAGCAAAGTCTCCAACACGACTCACTCACACACAAAGAGCATCATCAGATCTCGACCTCTCTAATCGCAACACTCGTGTTCCTGCTGATCGCAGTTGCAGGAACATGGGCGCTCGTAGTGATGCTCGTTCACTGGCGTGGAGCGACTACGGGCATGCAGCCCGCGAATCGTGATCGAGAAAAAGAAGAGAATGGACAGCGAGCAGGTTGGTTTTCACGGATCCGTCTCCGATTGAACCCGTGGGCAAGGACACGGACATACGAGGTCCTGCGTAATGTCGAGGTTGACGAGCTTCAGCTCAACGAGAACGCCCGCCCACAAGCGCTGAGTTCAGCGCACGAGCTTCGCGCAGGGAACATATCGCACGCCAATCCGTTTCTCGTAGCGCCAGATCAGCCCCTGAATCTCCGCGTTAAGTCACGCAGCTCTGCAGAGTGGGCACAGGAGCATCGTGCTTACTTCTCTTTTCGGTCCGGAAGTCCAGTACCTTCGAGAATGCCATATTCGCCGCACACGCTATCTTGTACCGAGTTGGAGGACATCGAGACGGAGGCACGTGAAGCGCACGGTGGAGGAGCATCGCTCGGGCTTGCTGTTGGAGAGCGGGCTCTCGGACGGCAGGAGCGAGCTAGTTGGGTGGAACTGGGTCTTGCTGCGGTGGACGGTGCTGTGGACACGCTTGCTGGGAAGATTGTCAGGTATACTGACGACGGGGGCAAAGATGAAGTTCTGTTGCTGCCGCTTGCTAAGGGTAAGCGGGACTGAGTGCGTCTGAATGGGGGGTGATGAGCGAGCAATATGGGCTCCATGGTGGAAAAGTGATTTAGCGTTGATATACCCAAATCGTTTGCTAGCTCCAATCGTGCCTGTGCCAATCTCCTGCACGCCTGCGCATCCTTCTTCTCCCCGTTATCCGTGCTCCAACATACTTGTTTCCTCGTGTGCTGCCTTCGTGTAGGGTTCGTGTGCACCGTGCGTTGCCGTAGGTCGTTGGCATGATTGCGAGACTCTTAGACGTACTGGCTGAGCCACCTGATACCCTCGCCGTAACCTGAGACTGTTAGCATGCCACGTCGTCAAGCGCATTAACGTGTACGCACCCTGCCTCATGACCACACTGCACATGAAGACCTCGATGGGCCTGATGCCCTCAAGCGGGACCTTGCCCTTGCCAGTCGTCTGGTAAAGGCCAAGCTCAGCCCTGAGCTGATCTTCGGAGATGGCCTCAGGGTGATCAATCTTGTTTCCAAGAACAAGGAAGGGGGTGTGCGCCAGAGGCTCCATGGCCAGGAGCGCATCGAGCTCGGCCTTGGACTCGGCAAGGCGCTCATGGTCCTTTGCATCGACAAGGAAGACAATGCCACTGACTTCAGGGAAGTAGTCGCGCCATAGACGGCGGGCTTGTGCGTGGCCTCCGAGGTCGAAGGTTGTGAACTTTACGTTGCCGATGGAGAGCTCCTCAGAGGCTAGACCGCATCAGAGGAAGGAACAGAAAGCAGCGGCGTTGGGCTTACTAGGGTGAAGAGCTGCATGCTGGTCAGTAGGCAGTCAATAACGGGAGGGGCGGTGAACGTACTGGGCTGGAGAACCGCTACACGGTCGTTCTTCAGCATGTGCAGGAGCGTCGTCTTTCCGGCATTGTCAAGGCCGAGGAAGAGCAGCTTTGCGTGCTTGTTGGCAAGGCCGAGGGAGGCAAGAAGGTCGTAGACTAGGTGGCCCTGTCAGCGTCGTATGCGTCGCGGAGATAGTGCGGAGCTCGTGGCTGCACGGAGACGGAATACATACACCTGCGGAGACGTTAACTTGGTTGTATCCGTTGTTGTCTTCGAAACTCACCAGTTGACGATCCACATGTTGAAGGGGTTCTTGAGGGGTACTGTGTCCAAGGGCGTGCGCTGCGGCGATCTACATGTAAAGTTGTCGGAGTTCTGGGAGGCTGAATGGCCGCTAGCGCCTCAGGGTTCTTGGCGGAGGCATCACATGTGAATGGCCAGCAGCCTGTTCGAGTGGAAAGGACAGCTTCGCTCTGTGCGAGAGTCTTGACTCTTGAGTAGGCAGATGCTTTTGCGCTTTTGCTATTCGTTACAGATATGGTATCATCCAGGGTACCTTCCAACGCCGTAATGCTTGCAGCCAACGCCCCTCGATTCAGCTCAGATGTTGACATCTGTCTCTAGAATGACTTGCGCAGCCGTTGTAAGCTTGTTGGCTACAATCTGGTCTGTGATGATATCCCCAACTTGGTCATTCAGACGTTCCCTCAGTCCCTCGATATCAGCAACGCCATTGGTCATTGTGGCTGGCGTATTCTTCCCAAGAGCCTTGATCGCTTCCACCAGTATTGAAAGCACTCGCTCCGCATCCTTCTTCTTGCCCTCGTCTGCGAGTGCGCTCTTGAGTACATCGTCGTTGTATATTTTGAGATTCGGTAAGACAAGCATCTTCATGCCTTCGTTGCCGGTAATTATCAACAGCGCAATCAATGCACCATAGTGCGTGCCGAGCGGCTTTCCAACGTCCATAAACTGTCTCAGGCAGGTCCTTGCGATTCTCGACTTCAGACCTTGGTTCGAGGATCCGTACTTCTCGCAGATGCGACTGAGGATCGATGCAGCCAGTTGACGTAGCCTAAAGTGATCTGGACCGTTCGAGTGCCCGTTTGCGCCAATGCCATTGAGTGTTTCTGATGAGGTGTTTGAAGACGCTGTTTGTGTCGTTGGCCCTAGGTATTTGCCTGTACAACAAGTCAAGACAGGCGGGACCATGTAGGCGACGTAGGGATCCAAGTAGATGGCTTGGTTGTCGAGGAGCGCACTCGTAGCCTGCATCATTTGCTGCAATACGAAGAGGTTCTTGACATTATGTGTGACCTTCTCTGCAACAAATGTGAGGAGGTATGTTGTGAGCTGGTGGATACCAGGTTCGGTTCGAATAGCTGCGAGTGCCGCGTTTTGCCATTCGATATTCGTCTCGTCGATGAGCGCACCAGAGAGCTTTGCGAACAGCTCCTGTGACTCTTTGGACAGTACGTGCTTCACTAGCGGCTTGACGTTGACATTATCCAACCCGTTAGCTGCTGCAAGATGAGGGTTTGCATTCGTGCCCTTGGGCAGAAGGTCGCCTTGGTTGATCGCGGTTGGGTTCTGAGGAATTGACGGCTGCACGCCTTCAACAGCGAGCCAATGAGCTGGAGCATGTCAGAGATATATTGTCCAAGTACGAGATGCATAGTCAGTGCAATAGCATACCTGTAAATGTGATCTCTCGTGGCACCTTGGGCAGCGGCGCGTTGATCAGCTTCTCAAAGTCGACCTCCTCGTCCTCGACATAGTACAACGGCTGGCCAGGCCCCAAGGAAGCCTCGCCAAAGCGCAGCGGTCGAGTGGACTCATATCCGTAGAGGGGCTCCACATTTAATACCTTCAGTGCGTTGGACACGTCCTGTGTGCTCAACGTCGTCCGCTTGCCGTGTCGCATGAACTTCAGCGCCTCCTCCAGTACCTGTGCAAGCCGAAAATCGACATCGCGCGCTAGCTCTTCAACAACATTGTCGGCAAGTGAGGCGATGCCCACCGATTCGGCGACATCTCGCACGTTGTCGGGGTTCCATACGGAGGTCATGTTGGGCGCAGCGCCAGC
Source organism: Didymella pinodella (assembly GCA_039634465.1). Taxonomy (NCBI): domain Eukaryota; kingdom Fungi; phylum Ascomycota; class Dothideomycetes; order Pleosporales; family Didymellaceae; genus Didymella; species Didymella pinodella. The sequence continues at coordinate 898,790 of CP113351.1, forward strand.
GATGAGCTGTCAAAGATGGGGCGGCTGGTCACAGTCGTGTTGCGTCGAGAGGCGGAGGGCGAGTAGTTGAGCCGATGGAAGGAACAATAGCGTGTCACCGAGCGGGTGACGCAGGTCTGGAGGATGTGACAGCCAGCCCTATATTCAGGTCAAGTACATCCCGGGGACGCGCATGCGACACGATTTGGTATACTCCAGACTGAGAGCCTTGGCGCACACTAGGTACTTCCGGGGACGCGTGAAGAAGGCGACAACGTAGAGCGGCGGGCGTGTCTTGTTCACTCGAGCGTGTGCTTGGAACGAAGTCGCGATGCGTGAAGCTCCAGGCTAGGCCTTGGCGCGTGCCTTCCGCTGTCCGCTCCGCTCACAGCTCAACCTTCTTTCTATTCAAGCACCAGCCACAGGCGTCTTGCAACACGACGAACTACCACACCAACTTCTTCACCGATCACGGTGCACTGTGCACAAGGTCTGCAATTACCCAGCCTCACGGTTCCTCTGCTTCTTGCCGCTTCTACACGTGTGTTGTGGAATACTCGTTGTAGTTAGTGCTTGCTTCACTCCAAGTGCAGGACAAACATTGCCTTGCTGCAAGCCAGTGGCTTTGGGTCTCGCTTTTGCTCGCCGTTAGCATTGCAGCTAATGATGACCTCATCCCTCGCTTGCTCAATGGCGGCCCCTCGCAGCCATACGCGTGGCCCAGGAAGCTTTGCAGCCCAGCGACGCCTTCCACTGGTCCCAGCAAACCAGACCGCCATTTCAAACTTCCCTCGCCGGAAACAACAATCGACTTAGTATCAACACGTCTGGACGGCTGCGGAATAACATCCCCAGCAAATGATCGACTTGTGTCCGTGACCATCCTTGCCTGTTGCGGTTGCACGACGATTCTATAGTAACTTCATGTCTCGACTACAGTCCCTACCCGCAGCCACGTTTCCCCATCGTTGCTGGAAGTACTAATCTTACAGGTATCCCTAAGGTCGGGGAAGGTCTTCATCTCCCGATTGTACGCCCATCTTGCCAAACAAGCATCTCATTCCAGGTCAAATCTCCTACCTAGCTTCGTCTGACGCCACCCGTCCTCCCGTACGGCCCGTTGCAATTGCAATCGTTGTCTCTGCATCTGCCAGCTAGGCAGACTTCCCTGTCGACTGGTCTGTGAGGTTATGGGCACAAAGTATTTAATATCGAGCGATGACATTGGCCTTAAACTTACGGGACTACTTCCCTTCTTCAAACAGATCATACCTCTGGCAGAAGTCAATACTCGACTCCCTAATTCTTTCATCCATCAAAGACTCATTCACCTTCACACCCAGTCCAGCGATTGCCATGGCCGCACGAAACAGCAAGACGAAGCGATCGCACGAGCTTGACCACGCCTCACCTCTTGCCATCGATACATCCGCTGCATTCTCCGATGGGTCGAGGGACGAACCACCTTCACCACCTCCTCAGCCTCCTCCAAGTCCAGTAGGATGGGGCCGTCTCCTCTCGGTATGCTGTGTCGCCATTGATGCCTACTGTCAAGTGCTGACCTGACGCAAAGCTCGACTCCCTTGCGCCATCAGGCATCTGAATTCTGGGGTACATGACAGCGATGCGAGTAAGAGCGCTGTGCTCCGTACCACGTGCGTACACTGACTCTAATAGGCTCTTGATTGTACTGTATTGTCTGCGACTCTCATTGCCGCTCTCGCTACGCTTCTTACGGCATCTACGTTCAACAGCTAGCGACCTTCGCTGAGAACTTCCAACATACACGGCATCTGTAACTACTGCACCGCACTTTGGAACGTTCGTGCAACCTGCCTGAGAAAAGTTCCTGCACATCAAGGAGTGATCATTGCATTTCTCATACCCTATCTTCGTTCCTACACGCGCGATTGTGCCTTACATACTGTAGTATATCCCTGACAGATACCATACCTCATTGTAACGATCGGTCCTTTTCCGACAAAATTCTTCGGCAGCTTTCATCAGTTGCACTTTGGTCTCTTTCGTGTGACGATGCGCGACGTGACGTTTCTCTGGAATAGGCTCTTGCTCGACAACTGCGACCCATAGTTGTGAAATGCAAAGCAACGCCTGAAAATTCTCGGTATAAGACGGTGCTTCTAACGAACACCCAAACAATGACTGAACCTCTCTTGATGTTACGATCTATCTTGCAGGCTTTATACCAGATGTAAGGTCTTGTGGGCATTGCGCGGCACGTGTCATGCCTGCAAAATGCGATTTTCGACATAAACAGTCGCGTATGAAGAATTGCCCACTCGATTCTCCCACATCTGACTGTCTGAATACCTATCCACAAGCAAGTCTCAACAACGGCGACAGGGATGTAACGACGCCAATCCCGGCTCCGCAATTGCCACTTCCGGGGGCGGTGAAACCTAGGCGGCAAGCGCCACGCTACTACGCTACCCTTAGTGGCCTTTCCCGAAAAAAGACTCTACGTCTTCCAACCCAACAAACAAGCAATCCCATCTACCTCATATCCAAGAGACCTTTCTGAGACTTTATTTGTGTCTTCACCTTTTCCCACGAACCTGCAGGAGCAGTGTCACCACGCAAACAGCTTCATCTGGTGCGCGGACATTTGGAATCGCAACGCAAAGCTTATCGTGCTTGCGCCTGCACAGACTTCAAGCCACATACGAGGGGCAGTCTTCACTAAGCACTGGTTGCTACTCCCGTTTCATTTGCAAGAGAGACACCTTTTCATTGTATGATCGCTGCTTAAAGCCAGCTGTAGTCTCTTACACCACTCCGCTCTCTACTGCCACACAGGATGGCTGTCGATAGCTCAACCGTCTCGTCGCAGGCGGAAACAAAAGACCAAATACTACAATGGTATTCCAAACTCTTCAGTCGTCGTGTTGATCTCGTGGGCGACTTTGCAGGCAGCGAGCGATTCCTGATTCACGGAGAGTCCCTTCTGCTGCATTGCTTCAGCGACGCACAGATCGACTTCGAGCCAGGGCTCCAGCTATTACACGCCTCGTACGTAGTGGAGAAGTTCCTGCACGGGCTAGTGTCGCGCCGCTGCAACTTCCACATTGCTTTCTTCGATGAATATCAAGATCTTTGTATACCTCAAGATGCCTCGCCCGCCGTCAGCGAGAAGTTCTTGCTTGCAAGATCCGCCATCATCCGCCATTTGCAAGTCAACCTGCGCCCAGTCCACCCCGACATCGAAATCAAGGTGTTCTCCTCGACGACATCTGAAACATTCGAGGAGTATCTCAGCACTACCGACCTGTACTTCGTCTTGTGTCATGATGGCGCCTCCACTAGAGATGTTCGCAAGAGGCAAGTCTTTCGAAAGGATCTCGAGAATCTCAAAGGCGAAGATAAGAGCCTACAAGAACGCCATGAGCAGTACAAGGCATCGCTGCGCACTTTTATCTACAGCATGATGCAGCGGGGTTACAGTACTGCGCTCGTCAACGGTGTAGAATTCCAGGACACCAAAGCCATTGCATCAGTTTTAGAGCACTCTCGCGCAATGACCTTGACAGTTCCGCAACAGGTAAGCAACAAAACATGGTGTCCCATAGCCAGGAATCGTGCTGTGCGAGCAGCATGGAGCTTCAGGCGCGGTCTCGCGTACAGAGCTAACAAATCTACAGATAACACAACCAGGGTCGAACACAGAAGCAGACACAACAGCTTTACAGAAGTCGCTGGCCACAATCAAGTCCTCAAATGAACATGCATTCACAGAGCGAGAGTATTTGGCGGTGCTTGTCGCCTCGAAATTCGCGTCGAAGACGCAAGATCACCAAAATTTTGCCATCGCCTTACTACGCCACACTGCGCTATTGTCCGAGCTGAGTCTACCGGACCGCTTGATGCACTATCAAGAGCCATCTCAGGAATCTCGTACACTCATTCTCGAGTTCTGCCAAGAAGCGCGAAAGGCCCTTTCACAACCATCATGGGCCGAAGAGGCTGGCAGTGAGGCCGCAGCCTGCGATGTTGCAGACCTGATTGACGGACGTCTGTTCGCTGCCTGCCTTCAGAATTCATCAGCTCCGACTTCGGATCTGTTTCAGTATCTTGCACGAGCTGCCTCAGCACTTTGTGGCCAAGGAGAGCTCGCGAAAGCCAGTGGCGCGTCAAGCACCAACGGCAAGTCGAACGGCAGCGCTCCAGAGCCTGAGGAGGGTACATCATACCGCCTGCTTCCTTTCGCCAACGAGGTCTTTGACAAGCATCTGGCTCCCGTCCATCTGAAGGTAGCCAAGTCTGACGGCAAAGTTGACTCCACATCAGCAGTGATCTTTCGTGAGGTCTCGCACTGGCACAACACCAAGCCGCTCCAAAGCAAGAGCGGGCCTGTCGTTAAAGATGAGAAGGCAGCGAAGAAAGCACTGCGCCGCAATCAGTTTTTCATGGCAGAGATGACCACCTATGCGGCTAGCTTGACCAACGCAGTCGGGAGAGCTCTTGAGCCAGAGACAATCTACGTTGGTGCTCCTGCCTCGAAACCGAGTACCCCGGTACCGTCTAGACCTGGAACCCCCAGCCAGGATCCGGCCGATAAGAAGAGTAAGAAGTCTGGCGCGAAACCTGGAGGCAAGTCCGGCGGCAAGAACAAGAACTCGGCTAAGCAGGAGATGCTCGCGAACATCGCCGCTACGTCAGCGAAGAAGAACGAGGACTCTGCTGAGAAGCAGATCAAGGCTTGGGTCGTTGTCTGTGCAGGTCTTGAGAAGCAGGCCGATCTGACAGCACGATATGAGAAGGCCAAGAAGCATCTACTCAGTTTGAATAATGAGCTCAAGCGAAAGGCCCTGGAAGCCGAAGTTCGCACTTACATGTTGAATGTTCTGCTCAAGATGTGGATCGAACACTGCCGCAAGGACGATAAGGAGGAGGGCTTGTACACCGCAGCTTTGATCTTCGATGCTGTCCGCGCGATCTGCGGTCTCTCCAGCGTGACCAAGACCATCGCGGCTTGCCTTGAGACCACCATCGATCGACTGAAGCTTCCCTCGCTCAAGGTGCCCACGACTGAGGGAGACCGCAAATTGCCGTTTGCATTTGTACTAGATGAGACAACAAGCGCCGATCTATCGCTCAGTCTTTCACCGGAGGAGTTCCAGTTGCTTTACTGCGGACCTTACTTCGACCGTACAATGGACTCAGCTCCCGATTCTCGTGTGCCTTTTGAGCCAGATGCGTGGCAGCGCAAGGTCCTGGACGAGATCGATGCACGCCGCAGTCTTCTTGTTGTTGCCCCGACTTCCGCCGGTAAAACGTTCATTTCGTTCTACGCTATGAAGCAGGTCTTGGAGTCCGGTAACGACGATGTGCTGGTGTATGTGGCGCCCACGAAGGCCCTTGTCAACCAGATTGCAGCTGAAGTCCAGGCACGCTTCTCCAAGAACTACAAGTACGCGAACTCGGTCTGGGGCATCCACACCCGTGACACTCGTGTCAACAACCCTACTGGTTGCCAGATTCTGGTTACTGTACCGCACATCTTGCAGATTATGTTACTCTCACCTAGTAACGCCAAGGGATGGTCTGAGCGAGTCAAGTGGATCATCTTCGATGAAGTCCACTGCATCGGTCAAGCCGAAGATGGTCTGATCTGGGAGCAGCTGTTGCTTATGGCACCCTGCCCTATCATCGCGCTTTCTGCTACAGTCGGAAACGCTGAGGCTTTCAGCGACTGGCTATCTTCCACGCAAAAGGCTGCAGGCAACGACCTGACTATGGTTCAGCACAAGCATCGTTACTCCGACTTGCGAAAGTTTTTGTACATCCCGCCTAAGGATGCCGCTAAGCGTGTTGCAGCAGCACTGCCCTTGTCAACAAACCGCACCTTTGCCCGCCTGGGTCTGGACGATGTACCGAACTTTACGTTTATGCATCCCGTTGCCAGCCTGACGAACAGGAAACGCGGCATGCCCAGTGATTTCTCGCTTGAAGCACGAGACTGCTACTTTCTTTGGCAGAGCATGACAAAACATCAAACCAAGGAGTACCCCGTCGATAAATCCCTGACTCCGGCCAGTGTCTTGCCCAAGGTCATGCGTAAGGCTGACATCATCAGCTGGGAATCTGGTTTGAAGGAGTTGCTCGCTAAGTGGATGGCAGACGACAAGTCGCCATTCGAGGCGGTGCGCAAGGACTTCAGCACGTCTGTCATCAATTCCGCCCTTCAGATCCAAGAAAGCGGTACTTCAGAGTCGGTACCGGACGACGTAGAAGCCGATGACCCAGCGAGCAACCACGACGTCGATAATATCTTACCTCTGCTGACCGAGCTCCACCAGCAAGATGCTCTCCCAGGTATCATCTTTAACTACGACCGCGCAGTCTGCGAGAGGATGTGCCGCACAGTGCTCACCCAGCTGGAGGAAGCTGAGGGTGAGTGGAAGAAGACGAGTCCCAAATGGGCAGAGAAGCTGCGCGAGTGGGAGGAGTACAAGAAGGAGGTTGCCCGACGCGCCAAGCAAGGTGTTCGTGCTGCTAAGGGAACTACAAAGGAAGAGCAGATGATGGAGGCTGCCAATCGCGAGGTCAGCCCGTTCGCCACGTTCGACCCAGATAGGCCTCTGGAAGGCTTCCACTTTGCGAACACCAAGAAGCTGTCTAGCGAAGAGCTTCGTAACCACGAGAAGGAGCTACGTTACCGCGGCGTTGACGAGATCTTCATTCAGGGTCTTCAGCGCGGTATCGGTGTACATCATGCCGGTATGAACCGCAAATACCGGTACGCCGTCGAAGTGCTCTTCCGCAGAGGATACCTGAGGGTTGTCATCGCAACCGGAACTCTTGCTCTCGGTATCAACATGCCTTGTAAAACCGTTGTCTTCTCTGGAGATTCAATCTTCCTGACAGCGCTTAACTACCGTCAAGCTGCTGGTCGTGCTGGTCGTCGTGGCTTCGATTCGCTGGGTAATGTCGTCTTCCATGGTGTCTCCCTCAGTAAGATCAACAAGCTGATCAGCTCTCGTCTGCCCGATTTGAATGGTCATTTTCCAATCACTACGACATTGGTCCTGCGTCTGTTCTCACTCCTGCACGACTCTGACAACTCGCCGTTCGCCGTGCGCTGTGTCAATGCGCTCCTGTCCCAGCCACGTGTGTACCTCGGCGGTGAGGAGTCTAAGATGACAGTCCTCCACCATCTGCGATTCTCTATCGAATATCTACGCAGACAGTCGCTGTTGTCACCAGAAGGAACACCGCTCAATTTTGCAGGCGCTGTCAGTCATCTGTACTTCACAGAAAACTCCTCGTTCGCCTTCCACGCCCTTCTCAAGAACGGTTACTTCCACGAGTTGTGCAACAAGGTCAACACAAACCAGGAGTCAGTCTTGCGCGAGTTGATGCTCACCATGTCACATCTCTTCGGCCGTCTGCAATGCAGACAAGCCGATGAGGAATTCGTCCAAGAGGTCATCAAGGGCAGTCCATCAGTTGTGTTCCTCCCTGACATGCCCGAGAATGCAGTTAATGTCCTTCGCAAGCACAACAAACAGACTCTGGACATCTTTACTTCATATGTCCGCACCTTCGTCGAGCAGCACATTCAGGAGCCCGATAATACTCTACCCTTGACCACAACTACCGTCGGCGGGAAGTCAGCCTCTGGATCGGCACCTAAAGTTCGTTCATCTTTTGTAGCACTTTCTGGTCACAATGACGATTTTGCCTCCATTCACGACCTATGCACCACTAGTCGCTCTGGTATCTTCCTCGAAGAGGCAGTAGTACCGTACGTTGGTGTCTATCCCGAGGATTCCGACCTGCCGCTCAACGCGTACCTGTACGACTTCTTCATGCATGGTAATGCGGAGGCTGTCATCACTGCGAACCGCATCCGTCGCGGTGACATCTGGTTCGTGCTGAACGACTTCAGTATGGTACTTGCGACTATCGTGACTAGTCTTACCAACTTCATGAACCTTGGCACCGAGTCCGATCTCGACTTCATCGACGTCCGTGGTGGTGGTGACGACGAAGAGGAAGACCTCGAAGATAAGCTGCAGGGTGTTGCCGATGCTGCCGGACCCGAGTCTGGCGTTCAGGGCGCGAGAGGACCTGCACAGCAGCAGAACTTGCCGATCCAGTTGGCCAAGAAAAAGAAGAAGGTTGTCGAGTCCTGGGACGACGAGGCTGAGAGCGAGAGCAGCGAGGGTGAGAACTGGGACGACGGGGACGATAGTGAGGAAGAGAAGGGCGAGGTCGCTTGGGATGAGCAGACTGGTTTTTTGAACGTGCTCAAGGCGTTCAAGCTGTTGAAGGCGGACTTTGATACTAAGTTCAAGGCTATGTGGGCTTAGTTGTGTTATGGTCATTTGGTGTACTTCGCAATGATCATCGACCTGTATAGGCTTGCAAGTGTTTGATAGAGATCGAGATCGAGATAGGCAGACATCCTCGCTATGAAACGAAGTGTCGGCACTTTTTCGCGCGGATCTTACTTTCCCTCAATATGTGTGCAAGATCTTCCGGAACGAGCGGACGCCCTATTTCGAGCCCAAAACTTTAACGAGCGCGCCTGCTGTCCACCACGACCTCACTCAGACACGGTCAACAACTTGAGCGCTCGTGCTGATGTCTAATACTTTCGTCAACGCACTGGAAGGTGCCTGCAGCCAATGTCGCACTCGGTTTCGGAGCGAGTCGTCCCCGCATCAGATCGACCTTCAATCTGGAACCTGAAACAAGCTTTCATCAACCCACGGCCCCGGCGCGGCACTTGACTCCCCGTGTCGACTTTCATCTCCACAAACGCGCAACGATCATATAGTCGCTGCGAATTGAGGCAAGCCCCATTATTTATTGGTCGAGACCACCAAACATGAAACGTCGACATCGGCAGGTATCTGTCGATGGGTCTGGCTTGCGCCAGGAGCACCGCAACCAAGCTTTGCGCAAGCTCTGCGCGGTGTTTCGTACACATTGGGTCCTTACAGTAGATCACGATGATTTGCATCCGAAGTGTCGTTCGTGCTGCAACGAAAAGCAAGTGCATTTGTCTTCGAACTGTTCTGCGCAACGCGCTCTCGCAGATGTCAAAATGGTACAAGACCGTTGGGTTCCGCATTGATCCAAACAGACCGTTTCCCGTCCGGCTCGCGGCCTTCCTCATCTAAATTACAGCGACCATGGGAAATGGAACTCGATGGATCGACTCAAGGATCAATGCGCCGGTGCAATCGCACCCCATGCCTGCATCCTCATATATCTTCAGGGCCTCGAAGTGTAGGTTCTCACATCTTCCTCCAGTCACTCTTTCGTGTTTTATTCTCACCTCCAGTCATTCGTTGCTGCTGAGCAGCTTTACACTTCGCAATGCATTTTTCCTCGCTCCTAGTCGCGGCCGTTGCCGTCTTGCCTACCGCCGTCTTTGCTCAGCTTTCAGGCAAAGTTGGACCTTTGACTACGCATGCTGCTAAGACAAAGGTCAAGACTTGCAGTGTCTTGGACTATGGAGGTAAGGCTGATAAGAGCACCGATATCGGTCCCGCTCTTCTCAAGGCCTTTGCAGCTTGCAAGACTGGTGGCACTGTTGTGGTTCCTGCTGGTGACTATGCTATGAAGACTTGGGCTACGTTTGAGGGCGGCAAGGCTTGGGCGCTCCAGCTTGACGGCGTTATTTACCGTACTGGTACAGATGCGGGTAACATGCTGTTTATCCGCAATGCGAACGACTTCGAGATGTTCAGCAGCACCGGCAAGGGGGCCATTCAGGGTATGTGATCTTGGCTTGAAATTTAAGACAGCGTCGTTAATATACCTGTCAGGCCTCGGATATCAAGATCACAAAAATGGCAAGCGCAACGGTGCTCGCCTCTTGCGCGTCGAGAAGACCAACAACTTCTCCGTTCACGACATTATCCTGGTGGACGCACCCATGTTCCACTTTGTCATGAACACTGTCACCAACGGTGAAGCATACAACATGGCTATCCGCGGTGGAGACTGGGGCGGTCTCGACGGCGTCGACGTTGTCGGCACCAACGTCTGGATCCACGACGTGAGTCTCTCCTCCTAATACCCCGAGACAACATATTAACGATCACAGATCATGGTCACCAACAAAGATGAATGCGTGACAGTAAAATCCCCCTCTACCAACCTGCTCGTCGAAAACATCTACTGCAACTGGTCCGGCGGGTCCGCCATAGGCTCTCTGGGTGCCGACACAGCCATCTCCAAGATCCACTACAGGAACATCTACACCTGGAAGTCAAACCAGATGATGATGATCAAGTCCAACGGCGGCAGCGGTCACGTCGAAGACGTGCTCTTCGAGAACTTCATCGGGCACGGCAACGCGTACGGCTTCGACATCGACCAGTACTGGGCCTCGATGAGCGCAATCGCAGGCAACGGCGTCCAGCTATCCAACATCACAGCCAAGAACTGGCGGGGCGCCCAGGCCAACGGCGCTCAACGCGGGCCCGTCAAGGTCGTGTGCTCGGACAACGCGCCGTGCACGGATATCAACGTCAGCGATATCCAGATGTGGACTGAGACGGGCAACAAGAACGTGAATCTGTGCAGGTCGGGTCATGGATCGGGGGCTTGCTTGAAGAGTGGCACGGGCGCGTATGCGCTGATTACGCAGACTGTTACTACGGCACCCACTGCGTACTCGGCTGCTGTTATGCCGGATGACCTCAAGACGGCGTTTGGTACTTCGGCCAGCATTCCCATTCCCACTCTACCGGCGAGCTACTACCCTAACACGCTGCCTATCAGTAAGTCTCCTTGAGGCGAGGCAATATCTGGGAAGGAGCAGGAAGTGCTGGGGCATTCTTGTATCTAATTCATTACTATTCAAACAAAGGCTATTATCAAGGAGAGGACTAAAGAAGCAAGCTGAATGGTCGCTTCACGCGCCCATATTTTCGTGCTCGTTCTCCAAACTGTGCTCCATGGCGCTGCTGTGTCAACAGAGATAGATGTAATTTTCTTCATCCGACGGTCCATCATTGCTGCTGTGTTCTTCCTTCTCAGACCTGCCTACTGACTCGGATAGATCTTCGCCGTGACTACCATCAGAAGGGACAAGCCTTTTCTGTGATGTCGCATAATCTTCGTTGTGATCTCCGTCGCTAGCTAGATCATCTCCTGGTTCACTGCCTTCTCCGACAGACTCCTCTCTACTTCCAGATGGATTGTCTAACTCTGCATCAAATCCCGTCTCCGACTCTGTGTCCTCCTCACTCGGGACGGCTCCAAAATAACTAATGTTGCTTGAAAAACCCGCCCTGGACCCAAGAATCTGTAGTGACTGTCTTGGTTGGTGGGTCTCACAACATAGATGTGGCCGACTGGTAATCTCGTGCGTCCAGTCAGTTCGGTTACAGTGTCTCCCTTCTCCGCAACGATTGGGACAAGTCCAAAGATACCACTACTGGTAATCATAGTCTTTTTTGCGTTGCAGGCAAGCCGAATGATTGAATGCACCCCCTGAATGGTCCCAAGATCGTGATCTTGCTCTTGTGTTCACGTTATATATCTGCGATAAATAGATACGGGAGTTCGCCAGTCTTCATAGCTCTCCCAGTCCCATGGGTGATATATAAAAGCAACGAGGAAGTCTTCGAAGGTTCGGCGAACAGACTACCGTCTTTGCCTACTCCACGGCCTTATGTTTTGCCAAAGCTGGCAGATGAGCTCAGGCGTTGTAGTAGATTCGTGAAGAGGTTCCGACAGAAACACGACAGTGTCCAAGACAATGCCGCGGACCTTGCGTACACCTCCGTCTAAGTGCGGCTTAGTACCCTCTCGACATGTTGTAACATTTGCGAAGCCCCTCGCCAGAACTCGGAATCACGCTCTGGCGCAACGGGATTCCATGTTGGGACCCAGCTTGGTAGGTCGGATTGGATTGATGTAGTATCGTGTATAACGTAATTTAAGATTGTTATGTCTCCGGTTGCCTCCAGGTAATGTCTAGCGACGGCCCTGAAGACCTCCTCTGGCGTTTGGGAGTAGTCCGGGACTAGCTTCAATCCATACTTGTTATCACTAGTAAGACCAAGAAAGGCATAAATGCCGTCGCATCGATCTTTGAAAGAGAGATGTCTTCCTCGCGAAAAGAATTCTAGGATCCGAGTCGGCGTATAAATAGACTCCGCGAGGAACATCCGTATAGTATGGAGTTGTCTGTCCGCGTAAGCATTGGCATGAGTGCCTAAACATCGATACATGTACCCAACCGGAAGGCCTGGTAGTGATATCGACCTCCCTGTAGTCCAGGCACATGTACGCATTAATGCTGCCCACGGTAATTCACTAGAGCCCCATATAACGAGGGACTGCTGTGCCAGACCTGACAACCCACCCTCGCCTGAACCATTGTTGTTGGATTAGAATGCTCACGGAGTGCCATCGCATGTCCGAAATAAGATGGAGGTCCGTATTCAGATGTGAGTAAGGGTGTTCCAATCCATCAGGCTCAATTCGCTGATTATACGGTCGAAATGAATGTCATGTCATACAACAGTGACGCTACTTCTGGTCCATGTCCTCCGGGATTGGACCCAATGTAGATAACCACACATGTTGCGCTGCCGTAAATCAGTCCCATAATGGAGACTTGACGTCCTTTTTCCTCAAGGTCGTCCTGATTGATGCAGACCGAGTCTGCCCAGAGCGTCCGCACATCAGTTGAGCTTTGAAGCCTCTGGAGGGCCTGGAATAAGTTGGTCGTGATGTGAATGGTGTGGCTGTCACAGTAGATTCGCTGGATCTTGATCTCACTTCCCCAAACATAAGAGATAGCCTCGTAGTCTGCATCGGGGATAGCAGAAGTATGAATACTGCACCGCAGTGGTTGATCACCAGTTCCAGGCTCTAGCCTGAGGTAGCGGAAGTAGTCGCCATGAGGTAGTGGTGTGTACATATCAGGCTCGTTGTCGACGACACACTCAGCGACAAGGCTGGGAAGCGACTCCATGGTGAAATCCTGGTCCCGCTTTCTCAGGATCGAGAAGCGGTCAAGGAGACTTCAGAACCGTTGCGTGCTTGTTATCGCAATCATACCTGACATGTCTGCGACGAACAACGATACGTTGAAAGACTGAGACAGGGAGGCGAGGTAAGATGTCGATCTTGTAGGATGCGGGGCTGCGGGAGGTGTTGTCAGCATCAGGCTGATCTTGGCCATCCTTCAAGGCGCGCAGCCGAGAAAAAGGTCTTTCATTACCTCACCGTTGTGACCAGAGGACGGCGCACGGGATGCCAGCTCGTTCGATCTGTTATGAACTGCAGTAGAGGTGAGGGCAGACAAGGCAAAGCAAAAGCACAAACTGATTGAAGAAGCAGGTCAAATGCAGCATGGTGCGGCATGAAAGAAGGTGACCAAATCTGTTGTTTTGATCGCACTCGACTCGTTCTTTCTATCTACTTGTACACGAACATTCAGGCAGTCGCTCTACTGGGCAGCAGGCGCAGGCGCGCCTCCCCTCAGACCGCCCCTTCCTCTGAACCCACCGCGTCCACGTCCACGGCCCCTTCCACGACCTGTTTCCAGCCCAGCAGGCGGTGGCACATTCGAGTAGTTCTGCGGGCGGAAATTGGGATTGTTCTGAACCACTCCCTCAGTAGGGTCGGTGTTATCGACACTCGTAAATCCGCCGCGAGCCTTTTGCATACCGCCACGTCCTCGCGGGACGAAGTCAGCACCACCGCGGCCACGGCCGCCACGCGGCGCACTGTTGCTATTAGGCTGCTGGTTTAGGTCTGCTACGTGACCATTGGCTTGTCCACCACGGGGAGCGAAGCCGCCGCGACCGCCGCGCGGTGGTCCACCATGAATAGGCAGAGTCTGCTGTACACCGTTTGCAGGTGAAGCACCGACACGAGGCGCCATGCCACCGCCACGACCTCCCCTGGTGCCGTTGGCGCCACCGAATGCTCCACGGTAGGAACCCTGAAGAGGTGGTGGGGCGCCGGCTGGAACAAGCTGAGGGACTCCAGGAGCGCCTAAGCGAGGCATGGAGTAGCCTGAGTTCTGGTTCCTCTGCTTAGCCGCGGCTGCGGCGGCGCCGGCGGTGGAAAATGAAACGACCTGCTTGTCGGTCAAGTTTAGCACCGAGGTGGAGGGGACTGTCGATCCGCGGAATGGTGAGCATCGGTCGTTGAGGGACGTTCCACTCATGAAGGTCGCGTCAAAGACGACATCCAACAACACAGCGCGAGCCGTTCTGGTCTTGCCAACGATGGTTCCTGACGATCCAATGGGAACACGACCAGAGTCTTGCACGTAGATAATACGATCTCCAATGCTGAACTCCTGATGACCGAGACGCTGTTCAGCGTCAGAAGGTTTCAGGATCGCGCTGCGCGGGACTTTGCCAATCTTCTTCATCTCAACATCCTGCAACAGTGCAAGGTTGGCATCAGCGGCTTGCTCAATGGCCTTGACGGTGTCGGAGTCGAGCTGCTCCGCATCAAGCGGTACCTTCTCGAAGCTTTTCGTCTGCACCTCCTTGAGCCAAGCACCGATCTCCTTGACCTTCTGCTTCGCAATCTCAGGAGGGTAGAAGTCGGTGTCCTCCCAGCCGTCACCCGTTGGGTTGGACATGATACCCGCGAAGAACTCAGGGAACTTGATCATGTACTGGGTGAGCAGTTCAACGGCCTTCTGGCTGTACTCCCAGCCGTTGGCGGACTTGCGTGAGTAACCCAAAACCTTCAGCTTCTTAGCCTCGAACTTCAGGTTCAAGCCCAAGTTCAGCTTGAGCCCGCTGGAATTGACATTAAAAGAAGATGTCAACTTCGACAGGGCAAGCGGCGGCATGTGCAGTTGCCTGGCTACCATGTAGGATGGCAGGTATGGCGTCGTCTGCTCAGCATGTATGACAATCTGACGGCCAAAGTCTGGCTCTGGTTTCTTGAGTCTGGCGACCATGATCGTGGCCTTGTGGTCTGCGTGACCAATTACCTGCAACGGGCGACCATAGGCATAGTCACCTAGGTAGAATGCGCGAGCACCCTCAGGAAACTCCTCCTCGATAGGCAGCGCGTCCTTTTCAATGAATCGCTGATCAGGGCTGATGACGTCTCCGACGATGGTCTGAACCGCATACTCAGCCTGCAATCCAGGGACAGGAGCGTACTCTTTGATAGTGGCACCTTCATCAGTCTTCTTGAGACCCTTGAGCATTTGTACATGGACAAGTGCTTCGACTTCACCAGTGATGATACCGAGACGTTTGCCATAGACTTCTTGGATGCGGTTCGCGGTCTTCTTCCAGTTGGAAATCTCGGAAGGTCCATGCTCAAGCGCCAAGGGAGCCGAGACGCCGTCGCCGGAGAGGACGTAGTCGAAGAGCTCGTCTGAGACCTTGACCACCTTGGCCTCGTGCAAGAAAGGATAGCCAACATGGACTGCTTTTCCGAGCATCTTCTGGGCGTATGTGATTGAGGTCCTGGGCTCGGTGTCAACAAGCGTGACAACCATGCTCTCGTTGCGGCTGTCTTGCGAGAAGACGTTTACACCTGCGAACTCGAGCGCACCATGAAAAGGAAGAACCTTGAGACTAGGGAAACCAGCCAACGCAGACGCACCAAGCTTGACGCCGCCCATCAAGCCGATGTAATACTCGAGACCTTCCATTGTAGGAAGATCGAAGATGTTCTCAACGCACTTGCAATTGGGCAAATCCGGGAAGATTCCCGGGAGGGAAGAGGAGTAAACAAAGTTAACGTCCTTGGAGTAGGTAAACTTCAATGAGACGCCATAGGAGTTGCGAGACTTCTCGTCCGGTGTGAGCAAATGCTCTTTTGTCGCCATGGCCTTGAGCAATCTGTCTTCCTCAATGAAGGGAATCTTGACAACAGCCTCCCAATCCTGCTTCTTTCCGTTCATATCGAGATTAAAGTCGCGCGGGTAAAAGTCGATGATGGGAGAGTCGGCGTTGATCATGAGAGGATGGTAGGCCTCTGGCACGATGGACTTACTGCGGTCAGGCAGCACACCCATCAATTGCTGGTAGGGCTTGAACGGCTGTCCAAGCTTAAAATTGATGTCAGCCTTCAGACCTCGTTTCACGTCGGAGATCATGGGCGAGTAATGGTAGCCGTAATACCACGGCCACGAAGCTACTCCACGGTAGTAGTAGTAAAGGACCCACTGCAGTCCTTGCACGTAGTTCTCCGTTAACTTGCGTAACTCTTCCTCATTGGTGCGGTCCCAGTCGAACTTGCTCTTATAGTAATCATTCTTCCATGCCTCAAACTTCTCGTCGTACTTTGCTTGCATGGCTGATTGGGCCTCCTCAGGCGAGATGTCGACGATCTTGGCCTGGTCGTACTTCTGGACAACTCGGACAATCGCCTTAGTGGATTCGGCTGTTGCTTCGTCATCCTCCTCATCATCGTCGCTCTCGACCAGCTTTGGCGGGGCTGAGATCTGCAGATGGCGGTTGCCATTGTCGTCTGAGACGGACTTCCACGGCAAGTGAAGCTTCTCCGCTAGCTCCTGTACAAACTTCCGATCCTCGGCATTGAGGTCTGTAGGGAGATCCAGAGAAGGCTGGTCGACCTTCTGGAGATGGTTGCCAACCCAGGCCTTGACGCTTGAGAACAATTCCTTCTGCTTCGTAGACATTATGACAGTGCCTCGTCGCGCAGTCTTCTCCATGACGTCTTCGCGTCCAAGCTTCTTACCCTTAAACCAGGCGGCATCGGCATTCTCCGATTCAAAATGACGGTTTTCGATATTGGAGAGCTCGTCGAGCAGGAGTGCCAATCGCTCCATGTTAATTACACCCTCCTCGTTGATGTAACCCTTGGCCTTGGGTAGGACTGTCTTGTATACGTTGAACATGAGGGCCAAAGCGCCCTCGTTGATATGCAAATGGGGAAGATTAGGAAGGAAATCGTTACCAACAAAGAAAGCCATGAGAATGAAATCGTCAATGACACGCTCCATGTCGAATGGAAAGCCGAGAGCACCTGGCTCTTCTAGTTCTTGGAACTCCAACTCTAGGTATTCGCGGACAATGCAAAGATGCATCAGGTAGAAGTTCTGATGCTCCAGCTCCTTGGATTTGGTTTTGCTCTGGCGACCAAATGTCACCTCCTCGCGCAAAAGACAGAAATGAGGGTCGTGGCTGAGCAGACCCAACATGATCAGATCGGCATCAAGGCCGTACAAGCAGTGACGGCGGTTGGGATCGTACTCTGGCTGGGCTTTCGCCTGACGGATGTACTCCATAATCTTGTGCTCGCCTTCTCCGGGGACTTCGTGACCAGACAGGACGACTTCCACGCCCTGCCAGTCGAGGTCCTCGGAGACCTTCTTGTTGATGAAATACTTCAGCTGCTGTGTGAGCTTCGCCATGAACTCGGTACCGGGGGTGATGCAGTTGCTGTCGAAAGGCGCCTCCTTGGGCATTTCGACACCCTCCTTGATAGCCTTTTCTCGAGCCTTTTCAGCGTCGAGGGCAGTCCTGAAGCGGCGAGCTCGCTGCTGGTTCATCTTGGCGCGGGGGGCGACACCGTCGATGGCCATGAAGAAGAGCTGCTTGGGCTTGATCTTACCGAACAAGTGCTCGATGTAGTTGAAGATGGCGATGAACATCTTGTCTTCGGTCATGCGTGCGGTCGGACCGTCGGAGTCATTGTGCGTGCAGTTGTGGATGATACCGTTCATATCCAGCTGTGTGCGGTCAGAATCACATCTTGAGGGCAATTGATGGATGAGCGTACATAAAGACAGTCAAACTCGGGAATGCGGTTCTCAGCAATTAGCTGAGAGATGCCCGGGTACCGCTCGGACATCCATCTGAAGAACTTGGGAACACCCATGAGTACTGCTGCAGGCTTGCGATGGTGTAGTAATACGTGGAGGCGAATGGGCGTGGGCGTTGAAGATGTGTCGCTAAAGCGAGCGGTGAAGCTGTGGGTGATGAAAGGAAGAAAGCGCAGCAGCGCTGTGGGCACAAGGACAAACAATAGAGGGGTGGTTCTCGACGCTGTGGTCTTCAAAGAGCAGGAGGGAGCTTCGCGGGCTGCTTGATATGATGCACACAACGCCAAGACACTACAGCGTGGCGGCGAGCGGCGATCGATGACCCTGTCCCGCCCGCAGAGGCGCAGGCGGTCAGGGTGGGCACAATTTCGCTAGCGCAACACGAAACGCGGTCGACGCGCTCTGGCTCCACAGCTTGGGCGAGCTCACGCTTCGGTACCAGTGCGCCCGTCCACAACGCCAACTCCCAACACTCTCACA
This sequence comes from Didymella pinodella, assembly GCA_039634465.1. Classification (NCBI taxonomy): domain Eukaryota; kingdom Fungi; phylum Ascomycota; class Dothideomycetes; order Pleosporales; family Didymellaceae; genus Didymella; species Didymella pinodella. The sequence goes on from CP113351.1 coordinate 917,019, forward strand.
CGAAAAACTACAAACATAATGGACGAAACCATGAGCGAAGACCACAGCTCGCGGAGTCACGAGGACCAGGAAGAGGAGAACAACCACAAGGTCATCAACGAAGAGTACAAGATCTGGAAGAAGAACTCGGTCTTTCTCTATGACATGCTCTATGGGCGTGCGCTCGAGTGGCCTACTCTCACCACACAATGGCTGCCTGACAAGAAGCCGTACGTCCACGATGCATCTCCAGGGAAAGGACAATTGAGCTGACAGAATGCAGGGTTGACGGCACCAACATGAGCCAGCACCGCGTCATCCTAGGCACCCACACATCGAACCAGGCGCAAAATTACCTCCAGATCGCCCACTGCGAGATTCCTGACTTCCGCACACCTGAGCTGTCTGAAGTCAGCGAGGACCGCGACGAGGTTGGCGGCCACGGCAACGCAAAACGGCCGTTCGACTTCAAGATCGTGCAGAAGATCAACCACCCCGGCGAGGTCAACAAGGCGCGCTATCAGCCACAGAACCCAGATATCATTGCGACGCTGTGTCCAGACGGCAGGGCGCTCATCTTCGACCGCACAAAACACCCTCTGCAGCCAAAGGGTGACGCCATCCAGTTCGAGGCCGAGTGTGTGGGCCACGAGAGAGAAGGCTTCGCCCTGAGCTGGAGTCCCTTCTACGAGGGTCACTTGGCGACTGGTGGAGAGGACACGACCGTCAAGACGTGGGACGTCAAAAGCGGCTTCTCCAAGACCAACAAGACCATCAGCCCTACCAAGACATACACCATCCACACTGCGACCGTCAACGACATCCAGTACCACCCAGTCCACGCGCACCTCATTGGTTCAGCATCAGACGACTTCACATGGCAGGTCATTGACACGCGCATGGAAACGACCAAGAAAGCCCTCTGGAGAAGCGTCGCGCACGCCGATGCTGTGAACAGCATTGCCTTCCATCCCGAATTCGACTCGCTGTTGGCGACTGGCTCTGCAGACAAATCAATTAGTATCTGGGATCTCCGCAACTTTGAGAAACCACTGCACAGCCTGCAAGCGCACAAGGGCGACGTCATGAGCCTGCAGTGGCACCCACAGGATGCTGCTATTCTTGCAAGCTCCGGCAACGATCGTCGCATCTTGCTGTGGGACACCAGCAAGATCGGTGATGAGCAGACAGAAGAGGAGGCTGAAGATGGGCCGCCTGAGCTGTAAGTTTTCCACTAGTTGGTTCCACTATGACACTGACAAGCCTAGGCTCTTCATGCACGGTGGGTTCACAAACCGTATCTGCGACTTCGACTGGAACAAGAACGATCCTTGGGTCATGATGGGTGCGGCCGAGGACAACCAACTGCAGATCTTCCGCCCTGCTCGCAAGCTCGTCGAGCCAGTCCAGCAGACCGTTAACCACGGAGAGGTTTCAGACTAAATTCAAAGTTACGTCAAGCTTCTCATGACTGACGTGCAATCGTAGGAGTCGTCTGGCAGCGAAAGCCCGCCTGATGTTCCAAAGGGGCTACCCATGGGAGCTCCTCCGCCGGTATTTGAGGCGCGACTTCGTCCACGCAAGCCTCGAACAGAGGGACCGCCATGATGCAAGTGCACGTCCATGGGTTAAAGAAAGAGCGCTCGTCTACAAGAGATTTCTGGACCGTGGAGGAGGTATATATGGCATCGAACTCATGGAGGCGTTCGGCGCACAAAACGGATATCCCAGAGCCGCGTCAGCTCAAAACGCATTCAATTTAAACATAACAAGTTATATTTCCAAGGGTGATGTGATCGTCGACGACGAATCGCGCAATACGTGAGACTGACAACCTCCGAGGTACAAGTTGCGTCCAAGCTCAAGCTTGAGCTCCCCGCATTCGTTACCTCTCACGACATTCGCGATCTACCTTCCGAACCACAAACACAAATAATCCACAGGACCTCACAAACAGCATCACCACACCACACTGGCCTTCATTGACCCTTCCAACGTACTCTCCAAGCAAACAATTCGACTGCAGACGAGTAACCGCCACAATGCTGCTCCTCGGCCTCACAGGCTCCATCGCAACGGGCAAATCGACCGTTTCCTCACTGCTGCGCCAAGCCCCCTACTCGCTCCCCATAATCGACGCCGATCTGATTGCGCGGCAAGTTGTTGAGCCCGGGACCGCCGGCTACAACGCAATCGTAAAGCACTTCCTCCCGTCGACACCCGACCTCCTCCTCCTCGAGCCCTCCCATCCCAAAGGGCGACCACTCAACCGCCCCGCCCTGGGCCGCCGTGTCTTCGGCTCGGGCCCCGACAAAGAAGCCGATCGCAAAGTGCTCAACTCCATCGTGCACCCCGCAGTGCGCAAAGAAATGTACAGGCAGATGATCTGGGCCTATCTACGCGGGCACTGGGCGGTTGTGCTCGACGTTCCCCTCCTCTTCGAAAGCGGCTGGGAGCGCTACTGCGGCAGCATAATCGTAGTCGGGGTCAGCGACCCTGCGATCCAAATCCAGCGCCTGCGCGCCCGGGACGCACACTTGACCGAGGAGGATGCGCGGAACCGGGTGCTGAGCCAGGGCGATATACGGGAGAAGGCGGAGCGGTGTCTGAGGAGAGGCGAGGGAAGGGGCGTGGTGGTGTGGAATGATGGGGATAAAGCACATTTGGAGAGCGAGGTGAAGAGGGTGATGGATGATGTGAGGAAGAGGAGTCCGTGGTGGTGGGGCAAGTTGCTGTGGGTGCTTCCGCCGCTGGGGCTGGTGAGCGGGCTGTGGAGTTGGTGGAATATGAGGAGAGTGCAGTTGAGTTGGGAGGAGATGAAGAAGAAGGAGAAGGCGAAGTTGTAGGCGGGAAGAGGAGCCTCATGCCGCACGGAAGAAAATCTTGCGGCAGACAGGAGAAGCCTTACAAGAACTACATAGCAAGGACTGGATCCATATTAGTACGGTCAACAGTCCAAATTTGATCTTCCATTCACGAAATCCTAACTGACAATCGATCTTGGCAGATATTAAGCCCGATAATACACTGGTTAACTTGACTTGCGACGAAGAGGGCACTAAAACAATCACCAACGTCGCTTTAGGTGACTTCGACATCGCTTCTAAGTTGGAAACGGGAGCGCTGCTTTAGACCACTCATGCAGTAGGGAACGCCATGTGGCGCAGTCTAGAAGGACAGACCGGGAGAGGTTTGTCTAAGGCATCAGATGTTTACTCATTCGGACTGGTCGTAAGTTACTCCATGCTGTTTTCATGGGTGTCATCGAAGATGCCTACGCTAAGCGTTCGCGTAGTGCATATATACCCTCGGGGCTGGGAAATGCTACTCATCGACGATTACCAGGACCTCGTCAAGCTTGGCATAAGCCCAGAGCAAGAAACATTAACGCGACACTTCTCTTACTTTGGATCAGCGAAAGAGGGCCTTCTCAACCAGATCGCTAGCGAGGCTAGCATACAGCGGCCTTAGTAAGAACCTCTGAATCTAGTCCAGACTGTAAAATTGTAGGCCAGGAAGAGCAGCCGTACGCGAGTATGAGGATCAGTCTGTCGGGTTTAATAAAATCGAGCTTAGGAGCAGGATTTCTTTGTAGTCAGCAGAGGATCTATCCGCTCCCAGAGAATGCCAGTTCAGATGCTGACTGCCTCCAATTTTTCAAGATGGTCTGAATAACCTCTAGCTGTGCCTGCAAAATCAAAGGCAACGTGCAACTTACTGGCTCGGACCAAAATGCGTATTCGTTTGTCGACGATATCCAAGCAATCAGCAGCCGAGGGTCTTACAGTACGACACCAGGTCTCACGAATTGTCTTCCGCGTTGCGTCTGCTTGTCGGGCTTGCGTCGTACATGTTTTCGTCCAGCTCTGCGCTCGCCTTCACCTTCCTTGTCCCCGTCTTTCTCCCACCCTGAAGACTACTCGTCTCACCCTTTGTTAATCCGACTTTCTCAAAAATTTCGCGTCGGCCCAACCCCTCAATTCGCCATGAGCTCAACGTCCCACTCCTTCATAGACGACGGGCGCTCCTTCACACGACGCATCCCTCACCCCTCCCTCTCCAACGTATCCCACTGGCTCCACACGACCCATGGCTCCCCGAGCACGTTGTCAACATACACAGGCAGCTACATTGACGACGGCCTCGACCTCCTCCCTACTAGCAACAACGCTCCCGGCTTCGGACCCATCGACCCACGATTCTACAAGCACAAGAAGCACCGCAGCGGCAATGGCGGGGTGTGGAACGACGACATTGCGCGCGCCATCAGCGGCGACATGCAGAGGAGTCTGGCGAAGCTGAATGCGGTTGCGGGTGTGGAAGTGAAGTGCCCGACATTCGATGCGGAAGAAGAGAAGAGGAGGAGCGAGGAGAAGAGGGGTGTGGTGAGGGTGCGTGCGCCGCTGAGGTGGGGAACGTTTGTGATCAAGGGGGAGGATGGAAGGGTGATTGTTGTTGACGAGCAGGGGGAGTATGATTCTGGCGTAGTGGGACAGACGGGGGGGAAGAGGGAGGAGGGGAGGCGGTGGGTTGAGGCTAAAAGGAGTGCTTCTCCACCAGTGAGTGATGTCGTATTGGATGTGCAGACTCCTACCATGGACAGAGTGAGAGAGGGCAAGGGCAGCAAAGAGAGGCATACAAAGATACACTCCAGCTCAAGAGTCAAGATTTCGCGGACGGCAGGAGAAAAACGCAGACCAAGAACCTTATCGCCTGTCCTCGAGTCCACATACGACAGCGACGACCCTGTCAAGCCATCTGCCCTCTCGCCAACAGATTTTTTCATGACCGGCGGATTGAGCGGATGGTCCTCACCGAGCGAATCTTCGCGCACGCCATCCCCCGAGCCACCATCACGAGCAGTGCCACACGCGATCACTTGGGACACGTCACCATCACCACATACGTACAACTCACGCTCGAAGCAAGCTTTGAAGTCCGCTCCAAAAAGCCACTTAGCCCAGACCTTCCCGCACGGTTGGCCCTCTCGAGCCGCCTCGCCGACAAGATCTGTCTGCAGCTCTTCATTCACATACCTCAAGCCAAGTTCGAGGAAGAGGGATTCTCGTCGCACCAGTCGCGCCGGATCTGAGCAGAGCTCTCGCCTCGGACATGATGATAAGGAAGTCGAGTCGAACTACCAGCCGCCCGACATCATCGAAGTGACGTACGACGAGACCCCTCCAGGCGAGGTGTCGTACTCACAAGCTGGCTGGAACGACGGCAAGGCATTGAGTGTACAGGGCTGGGGTGCTGCAGCTGACGAAGAGAAGATCAAGGGCAGTGGTATGGGCTGGGGCGGGTCTGCGAAGGGATCAGGCTGGGCAGAAGATGGAGACCAAAGTAAGGCTGGAAGCGAGCACGACTGGAGCAACGCTTCGAGACGCTCGAAAGACTCGACCGCTGAATGGGACGGTTTCGAGCGCCCAAAGACAAAAAGCGAAGTCAGTGTAGCGGGTGGCAGCGAACGCAGCTGGCCAGCAAGCCAGCATAGCATCCATACCGTCCAAACACAACGCACGCAGCGCAGCCGCACGTCTCGCAAGAGCAGCAGACACAATCCCACAGATTGGCCGGCCAGTCGAGCCACCTCGCAAGCCGGCAGCGCCGTGCAGAGCGAGCAGCAATGGCCGACAAGTGCACACGGCAGCGCGCATAGCGAGCATGGCTGGCCCAAGAGCAGACACGGCAGCGACAAGGCCAGTCCTACGAAGTACCAGAACGGCTTCGACGAAGACAACGCTACGTACTTGAACGAGACGTGGGGCGGAATTCCAGTGCGCGTGGCGTCGCCGCACAAGAGGGTGGCGGGGTGGGACTGAAGGACGTGAAGTCTGGGGAAGAACAAAGAGAGGAACGGTCCGTAGAGGATCGATCGACCCGGGTTGCAGACACGGTCCGGAGCACACTGAGGGGTTGCATGACGTTATACAGCGGTGTCAGCTGTATTAGTTCTGGTTACGGACACAGAGTGGTGGCCAGACAGACGCGTACCAGATGCATGGACGCGACTTTGATACAGTAGCCACGCACAACGACTGCATGCAGTTCCTCTCCATGATCGACCGAGGCTCCACCTCTCCACTCTGGACGGCTCATCTCCACTCAACTTCTAGAGCAGCGCGGTCCGGCATCCACGGCCACGCTCACGCGAAGTTTCGCGGTACTTTGGCGTTCGCGACCGCATACAGCGCATGAACCCAAGCCAGCCTTGCAGGCACTGCCGGACTACCGAAACCAGTTGTGGAGCCAACGCAGCCAGTCAGCAGCCCGAGCGTAGAGAGTGGCGTACTACAAATCAGGATTTCGGGGAACGGATCCCTGCGCTGGAGCTGGCATCGCTCGATTCTGCGTGTCAAGTGGAGCAACGCGACCTGTCGCGCTAGGCGCAACAGGCACGCGTCGCCAGCATTGATTAGGAGCGTGTGCCCAGTCGAGGGAGGAGGGTCTTGACAGACGCGGGTTGTTGCCATTCATCCACTCTCTGCCTTCTGCCTTCTGTCGCCCTACACTTTATCCCAGGTCGAGTCCGATCTTTGCTGTGAAGAGATTGCCCATCTGTCGTTGCTGTTGCTTGGACAACGATTGACCTTGGAACCAACGACTCGCGACACGCTTGGACCCCGCTCACCGTGTATCGTCAGCACGTTCGCCAGCCTCAGCGACCACCGCGTGCGCTTTGGACTTTAGTCGCGAACTCCAAACTTGGACCCCTTTCTCCTTCTCACGCCTCTACCTGTCTCGCTGTAGATCAGTCGAAATGGCTACTTCCATGCGCCAGCCCTTTGGCGAGATCAGCATGCCGCGCCTGCAGGGCCTGGGCAGCTCCAAAAACAAACAGAACGGTAAGACGAGCTGATAGTTGAGCCACGGCTATAACTGAACGTGTTGCGCAGCTCTGTCGTCGCCCAGCACTTCTAGCTTTGCGTGCCCTCTGAAGCCCAGTGCGCCTTCGTCCACTGGCAAGCGCCGACGCGAGCCCGAGATCTTTGAAGATGAAGACTGCGAAAACACCGATCCGGCCGCCTGCAGCTCGCCTTCCAAGAAGTCGCGTTCCAGGAGCCACGACTTTGTGAAGCCTGCCCGGTTCTCCCTGGCTGCGTCGCCTGCCAGGTCCAGCGTCTCTCTCACCGCCTCTCCTACCACCTCTCTGCCTTCTGTGCGCAAGTCCATCTCTTCACCAAACACAGCAAAGTCGACGCCCATCAGCCACAGCCGCGGCTCGCCAAAGAACAAGCGCCTCAGCGCTGTCTCCAAACGCCGTGCATCCAGCTCTCCTTTCCGTCGCGTGGACCCGCCCTCCTTCTCACAGGGCGCGCTGCCCTTCTCCATCGATGCAGCACTCAGCGGCACCATCTCCAACTATGCACCAAAGCCTGCCGTGGCCGCGACACCGGAACCTGCGCCCCAGCAAGCCTCGGCGCTTGACGAGTCCATGCCCAAGGGATGGTTTTTCGAGATCTACGAGGATACACCGGAGCAGGAAGCTGCCAACCTGATGACGCACTCTGCTACCGTATTGGACATCAGCTCCGACGATGATGCCGAGACAAAGGCGAGAAATGAGGAGCTGTCCAAGGGCAAGGAGAATATCCCACCGCCTGACTTCGCACTCGTGCAGCCGAGGACAGTGTCAGCCAACGCCCTGGACGATGGTGAGGAGACTGAGATCGAAGAGCCTGTCAAGCGCTCTCGTACCAGGAAAATTACACAAGACGCCATGGACGAGGATCGCAAGCCGCTGGGCGACTTGGTGCCAAGCGAGTTCTACGCCGATGGTTGTGATGCTAGCTCGTACGTCACAGTCGATGCCGGGATTGAGAGGCCATCGAGGCTGTCGAGGGAAGTCGATGTCGAGTCGACGTCCGAAAATGTGGATCCAGTGAAGAAGGTCGTGCAGTCCGCGCGTGCCGTGGAAAACGTCAAGTGCCAAACAACAACATCGTTAAAAGAGGTAGTCACAGTTGCTGACGATGCAACATCACAAGCCGTCGATGCAACAGAACAATCATGACGCGTTGTAAGTTCTGCGACTTTTCTGCATCCTTAATTTACTTCACGACGCGATGCTGCTATGATGTTGGCGTTTGGTCAGAATAGGATCGTCCACAGTGACTGGTGTTTGGGTTGTACATGGATACCTTTGCTTCTGTAGCTATTGTCGCGCGCCAAAGCGCTTTTTTCCAATTCACTATTCTTCACACCCACCTTATGGCTTTCGCATTCTATCAAATGCTGTCTTCAGTCTGTTAGCATTTTCGTCACTGTTCACAGCCTTGCATGTGGACCAGTCCAAGGGCGGAAGGTAGCACCGCCAGCCTGGTAGTGGCCTCCTACCTGCAACTTCCCCTCACTGCGCTCTCAAATCTCATTAGTTGATCAGGGTCTTGGGGCGTACAAAGCCCTTCGCCTTCACGGCTCATCCACCAAGCGCTGCCGATGATGGCGAAAACGCTGCGCAATGACATGGCAAATTCACGCCTGTGCAGGTCTCAGCAATCCTCTTCATTACGACACTTCCCACTTCCACTCCTAACTGTTTCGCAAGCTTCATGACAGTGCTACTATCGATAAGTTTTTGGAAACAAAGATCCACACTCTCAAAATGGCCACAGAGCGTCTGCTGAGCAGTGTGTCAGTAACACAGCTTCTGCTCTTTAGCCTTGTCGGCGTAAGTAGCCAACCCCGCCACCGACAGAAAGCTACTGACTGTAACAGTACCTGGTCTACGCATTACTACACGCTGTGTATGACATCTACTTCTCGCCTTTGTCGCGATTCCCGGGGCCAAAGTTACGCGCTGGCTTCTACTTTCCGTACTACTTCGAGCGACTCCGAGGCGACCACGTCCCGAACTGGCGCAAGCTTCACGAGAACTATGGTGAGGTTGTTCGCATATCGCCTGATACTCTGTCTATCATCACCGCCGACGCGTGGCGAGGTATTTACCCGGTAAGACTACGTAAAATGCCACACTAACCCTCTGAGAAGACATCTACGGGCCAGGCAAAGAACTGCAAAAAGATTGGCGCTATTACCGTCGCGACCCGCTAGAAGAAGCCGACGATCTCACAAGTAGGTCTACAACATGAAAATCGATCGCGGGACTTGCTAACCGCGCGAGACTCTCGTGATAAGGATCATGCACGCATGCGCCGCTCCCTGAATCATGCGTTCTCTGAACAAGCTTTGCGTAATCAAGAGGATATCATCACGGGATATGTCGAACTCATGATCTCGAAACTGCATCTGCGAGCGAAGGCACAGACTCCTGTGGACACGACACGATGGATGAATGCCACCACCTTTGACATCACAGGCGATTTGACATTCGGCGAGCCATTCGGGGCTTTGAATGCTGATGCAGACTATCCGTGGATCGAGCACCTCTTTGATGGACTTGTATGGATCAATCTCGCAACCACGCTAATGCAATATCCTATTGTCGGTATGCCAGTCATTGCTTTATTGCGGACTTTGCCAGCCTTGGCACGAGCGAAAGCGAATTACGTTGCCTATGTTGATCAGAAGCTGGGCAAGAGATTGAGTTCAGAGACTGATCGGAATGATTTCATCGGGTAAGCTGAGATACGAACGCGTCCACAACACAGTTGCTAATGTGCGATAGTCACATGGCCAAACACACCAAAGGAAAGGGCTTCGCACCCGAGGAACTCAGACTCACAAGCAGTATCCTGATTCTCGCCGGCAGCGAAACCTCCGCCACGTGCTTGAGTGGAGCCATCTACTTCCTCCTGAAGCACCAAAATTGGACATCAAAGCTTCTCGTTGAGCTCCGCAGCGCCTTTAGAAGCGACTCCGACATGACCTTCCAGTCCCTTGCTCCTCTTAAAGTCCTCAACAGCATCATTCAGGAGTCCCTTCGGATGTACCCCCCACTACCAATCGATCTGCCGCGCATGACACCCAAAGAAGGTGCTACCATCTCCGGCACATACATCCCCCCAAACACACGTGTCGGTATCCCGATGTACCCAGCCTTCCACTCTAAGACCAATTTCAAGAACCCTGACACTTTCGCGCCCAGTAGATGGCTGGGTGACGAGGAGTATGCCGGTGACAGGCGCACGGTGTTTCAGCCGTTCTCGATGGGCTCGCGAAATTGCATAGGCCAGAATTTCGCATGGGCAGAGATGAGAAGTATACTTGCTCGACTAGTATGGAACTTTGATATGGAGCTTTGTCCTGAGAGTGAGGAGTGGGAGCAGAGGCAAAAAGTGTTTTTCGTGTGGCTTAAACCGCCGCTAATGGTCAAGTTGAGAGCGCGGAGTGAGACAGTTGCCTGAAATTAACAGCCAAGTGTCAGGTGCGGGTACTTCATAGCAGACCTTTGCTGCTGTTGCTGATGACGTAGGTGTGCTGAAGGCTTCAGAGGAAATGCGGGGTGTGCTCCCCCGTCTTACTCCACATCCGTCTCTCATCAATCCACATTTCGAGAATGATGCACTTTCGACTCTCTCTTGCCCAAGCATTTCCATCCAAGCTCGGTCTCGCTCAACCAGCAGCACTCTAACCCTCAATATGAGCACCCGCTCCCTAATTTTGTCCTGTTCCTGCGCCTCAGCAACCCACACTTTCACACTCCCAAATTCAAAACTTCCAATTGCATCGCATCTCTGCAGCTGTACCACCTCCCGCCGCATCTCAGGCTCCCTCCTCACCTCGTACATCAACATCACCCACGACCCCTCAGCACCCACCCCAGATCTGTCAGCTCTGACTCTATACCATAGCTCCGACCAATTGACACGACACTTCTGCTCCACATGCGGGACGCACATGTATCTCGAGTACCACTTCGATAGGCATTTCGAAGCTGCGACTGGCACGCTGCAGATCGACAGCACTGACGGTATCGTGGAGTACAGGAGCTGTATGTGGATCGGCGACACCAGAGACGGGGGCGCGAGTCAATGGCTTACCAATGATATCGGGGGCATAAGACTGGAGCGGTGGATAGGAGAAGCTGGAGAGAGCGAAGTGCTTGCACCCGAACACACTGACTTCATCAGCTCTTCACAGAGCCACCTCACCGGCATCACAAAACCGACGCAGGACCCGATCCACGCACGCTGCCACTGCCAAGGCGTCGAGTTCTGGATCAAACCCCCCAGCCCCGACTCGAAGGATGCACACAGCAATTTCCCGGATCTCATGGTGCCGTGTCATCACGGCACAGGCGCGAGCAAGAACCCGCGCAACGAATTATGGTGGCTGAGAGATGAGGGAAAGCGGTTCCTGGCTGGTACTTGTATGTGTCTTTCCTGCCGAGCCGCGAGTGGGTTCGACATTACAATCTGGGCGTTTGTGCCGAATGCGAATATCTTCCTAGACGAAGAGTGTACGAAGGTATTTCCAGAGTACGAAAAAGGGCATAGGAATGGTTATTGGGGCACGATGAAGTCGTATCGAAGCAGTGAGGGGGTGATGAGGACTTTTTGTGGGAGGTGTGGGGCGAATGTGTTCTGGGATAGTGGGAAGGAGAAGGGGAGAGAGGGATTGGTCGATGTGGCGGTTGGGTTGTTGGAGGCGAGGAGTGGGGCGAGAGCTGAGGAGCTGTTGTGTTGGTGGACTGATAGGGTGAGCTTTGAGGAGAATGCCGTGAACAAGAGCCTGGCGAGGGCATTGGCTGTAGGGTTGAAAGAACGGGGAAAGAGAAGGCTCGAGGAAGAGGTATCTTCCTATTGCTGACGATAACAGTGATGGTTTTATATTTGAATCGCGCGAGTTTGCTGCAACGAGGACGTGAGGTACTTGACCCACGGGCAAGACACTTGAGGGATCACTGCTTCACACAGATCGAAGTTGGAGATCGCTAGAGTCGACCACCATCAGGCTGGCTCACAGTGATCAACAGACCCGTATTCGAACCACGGATAGCCCATCTTTTTCGTCGATGTAGTCCGTTGTTACTTCCTGCCACATGTAGCTGCCAGAAGCTGGTGATCTCAGCCTGTCTACTCTTGATGAGGATGGAACGCATCTTCTGCCCCGATCGTTGTTTCCAATCGCATATCTTCTAAAGTAGTCTGATACTGGTTCTCAAGACGATCGAAGAGGCCAAGCTCGATATCAAGTGTTCTGAGTCCTGGTGAGGCTGTGATGAAGGGTATATGATTGATGAGATCTGGAACATATTGTGAGCACATATGCTATAGGCGACAGTTGCTAATGGCGCACGCAATATGTGAGCGGAATCCATTTGAAACTTACTCAAGTCGAAGAATGATGTGGTCGGTGCCAACAGTGCCCATACCGAGGCGATGGCTGCAATAGCGCAGGGAACTGTCAGAATGAGGACAACTATTTCGATGATTGTGTCAAGCTCCATTCAGGAGTTCTCTCAAAAAAACCGATGAACTGATACATAGGTGGAGAGCAGGCAACTGATTTCAGCAAATTGAACTTTTGTACTCCTCGGGCCTGTCGGGTAACGGTGTCACGGATACGAAAGTAGAATAGAATGCCAACTTGGCAAGATCATGGCTGGTCCCACGCGCCGCTGCACCTTCCTGCAACAGGCTGCAGGGATTTGGTAGCCTGGGATTTTAATAAATGCACGGGATAGGTCGGTCTATCAAATGGATGGAGACAGTCTAGGCTCTTTACAAATTAGCCTGGTATCTAATTGGTTACATATCATACGGCTGCATAGCCACGCAGTCAGCTTCCAATCAACAGTGCCGTCCGCTTGTCTCACGCCAAGCACGCAGCTGGGAGAAAACCAAGATCTGTCTAATCGACGAGCAGCGGCTTCCAATGCAAAATGAACTCAAAATTTCGGGCGTGAGCAACCACTCAGAGCCTCCCCTTTCTCGGATACCCCAATACTGGTCACCTAGGCCTACAGATGCATGTCTGGATTACAAAAAGTCTCGTCTCATCAAAAGGGCTTTAGCAAAACAATAAGGGTCTGCGCACTTCAATTAGAATTCGATTCTCTACTTACTCTATGCTGTCGCAGTATCGCTAGAACTTCGACGACACCTCAGTCGTAGTAAAAGGCCAGAGTCAGCATCGAGTCAACTATCTCTTGTGTTAATTGTTCTAACAGTAGCCGACTCCCATCTGTTCGCACGCCGTCAGATCTGTCGCTCTTATCAAACGAACGAAGATCTCAACGATCATATCCTTACTCGTTTCCAAGTCATTTTCCACGAGCTGCAGAGAGAAGTGAGCAATGAGAGGGCGCAGTGGGAGATGGTGTCTGCGTCTCGTAGACAGTGAGGCAGATACTTTGCACCGTTTTATACTTTCACTCGACAGTGCCTCTCAATTTCACACGTGGTCACTTTGGCTTGACCCGACAGGTAGAAGCAGGCTGTAAATGTACAATTATATGTGTTTGTGGCCGACTCCACGAATTAACTCAACCCTTCCCATCTTGATCTGCATGCACCCTTCGCTCTGATATGGACCGTCCGTCTACATTGCGTGTTGTAATCAAGATCCCACTCCCTGATCTCTTCATCCTGGATCCCAAGCGTTACGGTCTCCAGACCCCGCAAAAGAACCTAGCCTAGGGGGTACTCAGATATCAGACCAGAGTCCGTACTCTCGGCTTCCGGTGCGGTGTGACGAATTCGATCCAGCCCCGGTCTTCACCCGCGGGTCCTCGACTTCCTCAGTGATTTCCTCCTTATGCATAGACTGCGCCAAATCGAAGGCATCTTGAAGCCCGACCTTGTCACCGAGACCCTTGTCGTGTACCCACTTCCAGACCTTCTGCATGCCACCGGTGACTATGCTCTTCTCAGGACCAGAGACGTGCTTGTCAGCGATAGGAATGTGAATCTCCTTTCCGGCGGACTCGACGGTTACCCAGTATGTAACCTTGGATAGGTTGAAGGGCGCGGGTTCTGCTTCGCAGGTACAGTTGAACGTCCCTTGTCCACAGTCTTGACAGAAAGACTCACACAGACCGGTGCACCAGTTGCCATTCTTGCAGCCACAGGTGCCTTCCTTGGCCAGTTCTGCGGTAGTCTTCTCATCAGCAGTTCCGCCTGTGAACTTATTCGTAGCCCCAGTCTCCTTCCTTGCTCCCTTGTGCTGCTCCTTCTTCGTTTGATTATGCGGCTTCGGCGTCGGCTCCCAGTCTTCCGGCTTGATCTGCTTGTGGCGATCTGTGCAGACTGCTACCCCGAGGTTGAAATGCTTCGCAATGTCGCGCCAAGAGCAATGGTCAGCCTTGAGGCTCATGAGTTTTTCGTCCATAGAGAGTGTCCAGTTTGCTCCAAGGCAGCAGCAGCATTCTAAACTTTCAGTAGCTGCACACTTGCAGACAAGACTCGGCTTCCAGTCTTCTGGCTTGAGGGTTGCCCATCGCTGCCGGCAGTCTTCTTGCGTAGTGCCGAGATCATGCGCTGTCGAGCTCCAGTCGTCGTGTTGGGTACCCTGGTGACTACCAAACAAGCCTCCATCAAAGTCATCATTCCAGCGTAGACGAAGGATGCACGATCCTGTTCTATCTTGATGCTTGATAATTGCAGTGAATGCGTTCGCGATGTTGACGCGGTCGGCATCTCCGCAAGACAATTGACGTTTGAGCCGCTCTTGAAGCAGACCAATATCGACAGAGAGGTAATCCTGAACATTGAGAATGTGCATGGCTTGCTCGATAGACATCTAGGACGGTTGAGAACGCGCCTGGCCAGATTGGCGGGGAGGCGTGCAGGGCTCGGCTTCTTCAATTCCTTCAACAGTGTGCTCAAAAGGCTCACGCGAGGTGGGATTGGCTCCATTCACTGACTGCTCGGGAAGAAATCCGTTGTCTGTTCCGGCACTGGGTGTGTATCGAATAGGTGTCGCCCAATCGTCGCCGAAGTTCGCCCTCATGCGACGCTCAAGAAACTTGCTGCTGTCCAAACCTAAACCAAGTGCAACTTCTGTGTCATGGCTGGCATCTGAATTGTGAAAGCTGAGAGTGTCGAAGCTGCTTGTAGAACCGTCTGATGAGTACCTCGAAAAGCCGCCCTCGCGCCTCATGGAGTCTTTGGCGGCATTCTGAAAGCCTTTAACAATATTGTGCGTCTCCTTGCTCCATCTGCCACCTTTGCCGAAGATGTCAGACTTAGGTTCAGTAACAGGCACCTCGGCATTATTCCAGCCGCCGCAAGATGCTTTGTTCTTTAGACTGTCGATAATGTTGGTCTCAATATTGGATCCCTGGACGGGCTTCTGCTGTTGCTGCACAGACCCAATATCTTGCTCTGCATGATAGCGGCGGTCCTGCTTGACAATGTCCTGGCGGCGGCGCCTTGATGGGACAGTAGTGTACTGTTGTGATGGTTCGCTCAAGTTCAGGAGTTCAGACAAAGTGCTAACGTCGCCTTGTTCGTATGCAACAGCGATAGCTTCGGTTACTGGGGACCTGAGTTTTGCGTCCTTGAACTCTGGAGACTGCTTCACCGTGTGATCGCTGCGCGTCTTAGCATACGGGAGCCATAGCGAACAACGCTCAGATACCTTGGTTCGAACATTGCACGAAGGTTCTGGACTCCAGAGCTGTTGCGGTGTCCTTGAACCCTCCCGTTGGGCTGATTCGGAGCGTCTGAGTCTTTGTCGAAAGAACTGGATTCCGCAGGTACGACTTCCGGGGAAGTTGAGCGTACAAACTCGGGCTGCACTGTGTTATGAGTGCCGATGCTGCTGTAAGATTGTCAGAAAAAGAAGGAAATTCGATACTTTGGAGGTCACAGACCTTCGCCGCTCGCGCAGTTGCAACAGAGCTTCCTGCGACGCTGGCGACAGCGCACGAAACCTTTCGACAGCGGTCTGTCCCACAGTAGATGCCTGGTATTGTTTGTTGTCCTCACCAGTACGCGCGAGCTTCACCGCGCTCCACCTGTGCTTGAAGCGGCGACTTGCCGCAGTACGTCGCTTGTCCTGAGCTGCTCGGTCAGCCTCGACGTCGGAGCGAAGAATGTCGTCCTGGTGGTTATCCCAGTCTTTGCTCGGGTTCGAGCTTTCGAAAAGGAAGCATGAGGTCTGGGAACATACCATGCGTAGGACGGCGTCGAGGAGGAGTCGCTTCGAGAGAGACGCCAATTGGTGCCGGTGTGCGAACAGAGCAAGCTACAGATAGACCATGATCATCGCTATGCGGACTAACAGGTGTATCGCACATGATGGTGGTAGTCGTTGTGAAGCAGTCGAAGGATTGCTTTTAGGAGCCAGGACTTGGGATACGTGGTGGGGTGAAGAAAAAAGTCTGCTTCGAGGCCGAAGAATGTGTATTATATAAGAACGTAGGATGAAGAGTTCCATTAGTGCAGGTGGGGTAAGTGAGAGAAGACCTCAGAAGGCTCCTTTCTAACAATGACGTCGCGCTTTGAGGTGAAGGTGAGAACCGTGACAAAAAAGGCGGTCGCGTGCACACGCAGCTCGCTCTCGAACAACTGCTACGCTCGAGTAAAAGCAGGAGAACATACTGAAGCGCTCCAAATCACTCGAGTCGCACGCGCCCCTCGTCCGCCGAACCGTTGATGGACCTCTTCGCCGCCCTCCACCAGTTCCAACCCCTCTCATTTGTGCCCTCATCAACTTCTTCGATCTCGTACTCTTTCTGCTGCCCTGTGATTCTCCTCCACCACTTACCCCAGCTCTCTTGTCTGACCCAGATTTCGCCAGTGCCATCCTCGTACTGTACCCAGCCATTGTTGCTTCCCTTGATGGCAAGGTAGATCCATCTGATGACAGTCGCCAAACCGTAAATGACCAAGAGACCGAAAATAGTAGCAAAGATGGTGACAAGCGCTGTCAAGAACGTGATAGTTGAGACCTGACATCCGAGGCCGCCGGTCCGGAGTTCAAAGCGTTCAGAGCCAAGAGCGCAGATGCCCTTATACCGGACTGGCGTCAACAGCGGGAATGCTCTGTCCAACAAATTTTCTCTGGGCAAAGGAAGACAAGTTGAGGACTGTAGTCGTGTGAGTATTGTGAATGTTTCTTTGACTAGACTCCCATCTTCCTCGTCTGTGAAGCTCGTGAAGGTAATCAAAGGGCCATGACTTACAATCGGGCACCATCCGCAAGATCCGTTACTGCGATGACAATCTCCACAGTCTTGAATGCCCCAGCATTTGAGCAGTCGATCCCAGTCGTCTTTTGGCGCGTTCTTGTATTGATCGTAAATCAGAGCAGTTACGTTGGTGGTGTCTGCACTCAGATGCGCGACAGAGGGACAATTGGAAGGCATGATGTCTCGAAGCTGAGGAACACCAGAAGGGAAAAGCTATTATGTGCGAAGAGATGGGACTGTGGACTCCGAATGTTGGCAGACGTTGGCGCGCATGAGAGATGGCTGACGTAGTGGCTGCGTGTGGGGTCGCTAGCGCATTTCCTAGGGTCGAGGCGCGTTCAGCCACGCCTCATCGACAGGCCGAAGCCTAGGTTGTCAGGCCCGCAAGCGGTCGGCAGTCTGAGATGAGCCAGTGAATGTCCGTATTTTCGGACGATTGAACCTATGTAACATGCTTATTCGAAGCCTTCCCAACCTCCCTCGTCATCTTCATCGTCTTCGCCGTCAACCATCTCCTCGTCCACCACGCCGTTGCCAATTGACTTGACCTCAAAGTCAAGACCTCTTGACTGCTCGGCCTTCTCAACAGGTTGCGCAAGTAGATACTCTATCCGGTAGATATTCTCATCCGCCAATCTCGCAAGCTCTGTTTGTATCCGCCTTACTGCCTTCTCGACACTGCGCAATTCAGCCTCGAGCCCATTCTTGTTGTCCTTCATCCATCTCCCGTGCTTACTGAGAAGCGACTCTATCCAGACCAGATTGAACTCGAGATGTGGCGACTCATCAGCTTGCACAGCGACGAAGCGAAGTAAACGGCCGAGGTAAACGGGTGGCAGGTCCCTTACGACAAGAGGGACGTCTTCAACTGGTGTGGCTTCGTAGACACGGCGAATGAGGTTGCGCTCGTTGAGGCGGAAGGCCATGACGAGAGCCTTCAGATACTCTTGTTGAGCGAGGGTTTCGAGGGTTGTGGAGGGTGTGACGCTGATGTCGAGATCGAAGGGATCGAATTGGAACACGTTGTCGAGAGAATATATGAGGAGTCCTTCTGTCGAGGCTGCACAGAAAGCGCGCCCTGTTGGCGAAAAGGCCACTGCTGGGACTCTCACTTCAGGTCTTGTTCTTCTCGCACCAACACCCTTTTGTGCTCCCGGAAGTGTGGTATCGCGGCGGTCTTCGAGGTCTGAAGCTTCACCTGTCTCGTCGATGAGACCTTGTGGGCCTGCATCAGTGAGCAATTTGCTATTGAGGAATTCTTGTGTTCCGTCAAGCGAGAGATTGACGGAGACAGTGAATTTCTTCAGCAAAACACCGGATTGTACGTCGTACAGACAGATGTACTTGCTGTTGCCTCCTGCAAGGACACAAGACCCATCCGCACTGTACCTTACAGCTGTAAAAGATTTGGTACCGGCGACATTTGCTGCTGTGCGACGATCCGACATCTTTCGTCCACCAGACACATCTCGTCGTGCATCGACACCATTTTCTTGTGCGGCGTCCGACACATTCCAGAATGTGAGCTGGCCATCGAGTGTGGTGACAGCAATCTGCTTCGAATCTGGGCGGAATGCAACAGAGAGGACATCAGCCATCAGCTGAAGCGGCTCGCTGGTTTGTGTGCGTGCAAAAATATTCCAGACGCGGACTGTCTTGTCCCAGCTTCCACTGATCAAAGTCGATGCGTCTGGTGAGAGCGCTAGTGTCGATACCGGCCCTTCGTGTCCAGACAGTGTATCGAGTAGTTGACCTGTTTGTACCGACCAGATGTGGATGTCTGACGTATCGAGCGAGCCTGCGCAGATGACCTCTCCGCTGGGATCAACCGCGAGTGATGAGAATGATAACCTCGACGGTGCTGTGAATGTGCGGAAATTGCGGTATCTGATAAGATCCCAGGCTCTTACTGATCCATCCAGACTCGCTGTGAACAAGACATTTCCCCTCTTTGCGAACTCGCAGGCTGTCACACCACCCATATGCTCTGTGAAGGTCACGACACAGAATCCGGAGTTTACATCCCACACCTTGATCTTACCGTCGTCTGCTGCTGTGATGATTCGCTGACCCTCGGGCGAGTACGCGATCGTGTTCATCGAGTCGAAGTGTCCTTGCTGCTTCAGAACATACGATTCAGACTGCCACTCCCACACTAGCAATTGACCCAATTTCGATGCACCAAATGCCAGCCATTCTCCGGTTTTGTTGATTGCGACATAGTCGATATCGTTCTGCGATATGCTCAAACTTTGGATCTGCGCGAACTCGGGAAGCTCGTGTATGAAGAAGGTGCCGTTCGAGAAGCCTGTGACGAGTAGCTTCGACTCAGGGTGAAAACCGGCGCATGTGACGTGGGCGTTGTTCTGATTGAAGAAGTGTCGCTCGGCGATCCCCCATTGCAGATTGTCGTCGTCGTCTTCGTCCGCATCCTCTGGTGCATCGTAGCGCAGCATGTACTTCCACATGAAGAGCGCACCATCCTTGCTGACTGTGTAGATAGTTTCTTGGTCCTTGGAGAACCATGCGCCCACTATTGCTTGCCTGTGGCCTCCAAGTGTTGTCTGTGCAGAACCCTCCTCTTCATCGACACTCCATATCCTTGCTGTTAGATCCTTAGATGCGCTGAGGAAAAATCTTGAGTCGCTGGACCACTCAATGCTCTGGACATTGTCGTAGTGCCCAGTGTATATTCTGTGTCGTACAAATGGTGCGAATTCGAGATCGCCCTCTGCGACATCCGGCGTAGATGGGGTGTGCCATACTTCGATTTGCCTGCCAATACCGACTGCGAAGTGTCGTCCGGACGGCGCAAAGGCAAGCGCAGTGACCTCACCTCGGAGTGAGAAGTGGTAGAGGACGACTCGGCGGGGTATATTGGTGAGAATCGCGCGACCGTTCTCGTCGACTGAGAGGAGCAGGTTGCCTCTGGGGTTCAGCGCCAGGCGGGCAATGTTCGTTCGGTGCGAAAAGGGAAGGGTATATGACTTGGAGCTTCACATTATTAGCAATGCTACACAAACAGCTCCAGAAGCTTATATACTTGACAAGATCGAACACAGTCACCCTGTTGCCGACCGGCGACAGCAAACACGTGCCATCTGGTGTGAAGAGCAGATTGCCTCTGCTGTAGACGGTACCGAGCAGATTGGAGAACTAGTATTGAATTTAGCGAGTTTCCAAAGTTACAGTTGCGGTCGCAAGGCATACCTGGAAGTCAGTCTTCATGGTGGAGGTCTTCAGCGAATTTCTGAGTTGAGACTGTCGACTTATCGCAGCGGGGCGTGCAAGAGCATCATCTCGAAAAAGTTCAGGATGGATGGCCCATGCACGACTGCGAAATGCGCCGGCGCGCCTCTAGCGCGACTTCCCCGTTCAGGGTCAGTGCTTGCTTGCCGAATGGGCGTTGTGCAGAAAGGGGACAACCAAATTGTCCAACGAACACGACACCTCCCCAGCACTCTCCGCCCACGACAGCAGCGCGCACTTCTTCGGACGGTGCCAGCTTCACCCATCTGTTCACAAGCCGCCTACGTTAGTTTTGCACGCAAAAGCGATTGCCAACCCCGCGCAGCTCGACTAACGCCTGCCCCAGACCTCCATACACACGACAGCCTGAAGATAACAACTCACAATGGCCGAGTCAGCTTCTCCAATTGGCATTGCCAACGTGCGTAAACCCTCCCTGCCTTTCGTACGATCTTCCAAGCTGACCCTTTGCTACAGTTGCCCAATCAGAGGTACAACCCCTCTCAGGACACACATGGCATTCGCAACTAACCAAGGACAGGCACAAGATTGTCGCTAAGCGCGGTGCTGCCTTTACTATCATGGTACATATTTCTCTGTGCTTCGTTGTATGCAATGCTCACGCGCACAGGTTGCTGGCGAGTCCGGTCTTGGAAAGACAACCTTCATCAACACCCTTTTCTCCACAACCATCAAGAACTACGCCGATCACAAGCGACGACACCACAAGCAGATGGACAAGACTGTCGAGATCGAGATCACAAAGGCTGAGCTCGAGGAGAAGTTCTTCAAGGGTGCGTCTGGCTCTACTGGGGAACACGAGCCCCTGGCTAACAGCTGCAGTCCGTCTGACTGTCATCGACACACCTGGATTCGGCGACTACGTCAACAACCGTGATTCGTGGCAGCCCATCATCGAGTTTCTCGATGACCAGCACGAGTCCTACATGCTGCAGGAGCAGCAGCCTCAGCGCAAGGAGAAGATCGACCTTCGTGTACACGCCTGCCTGTACTTTATCCGCCCTACCGGCCACACCCTCAAGCCCCTCGACATCGAGGTTATGAAGAAGCTTTGCACACGCGTCAACTTGATCCCCGTCGTTGCTAAGGCCGACACTTTGAGCCCCCAGGATCTCCAGAAGTTTAAGGCTAGGGTACGTCAGAGTAAAGCATCTGAAGAAACATCAGAGCTAACCATCCACAGGTTCGCCAGGTCATCGATGCTCAAGGAATCAAGATCTACCAGCCCCCGCTTGAGGATGACGACCATGCCGCCATGGCACACGCTCACAGCTTGATCGACGCCATGCCCTTCTCTGTCATTGGCTCTGAGAAGGATGTTCAGACTAACGATGGTCGCACCGTCAAGGGCCGCCAGTACGCGTGGGGTGTTGCCGAAGTCGAGAACGAGGAGCACTGCGACTTTAAGAAGCTCCGCGCCATCCTTATCCGCACCCATATGCTCGACCTCATCCACACCACTGAAGAGAACCACTACGAAGCATACCGCGCGCAGCAGATGGAGACACGGAAGTTCGGTGAGGCCCGCCCGAGAAAGCTGGACAACCCCAAGTTCAAGGAGGAAGAGGAGGCCCTCCGCAAGCGCTTCACCGAGCAGGTCAAGGTCGAGGAGCAGCGATTCAGGCAATGGGAGCAGAAGCTTATTGCAGAGCGCGACCGTCTCAACAAGGACCTGGAGGCCAGCCACGCCGAGATCAAGCGTCTCGAGACCGAGGTCGACTCGATGCAGGGCAGCATCAACCGCTCGCACGGCCGCCGCTAAGCATCATGCATGGTTTATGTGGCAGCAACGGATGCTGTACACTAGGGCGTCGATCTTCAATATTCTTCCTCGAGATTCCCCTCTTTATTTCGAATTTCAATATGTTTGTAATGCCACTTCGCACGGGGTTGCGGGTTCCAGGATGAACAATGTGTACTGGGCTTGGGGGCTCCAGTAGTATGTTGTATCTTATAGCTTTCTACTTGGTAGATTAATTCAGCTTGGTGCGGCTGGTTCCACAGCCGTTCCGTGCTCTACTGATTTGATAGCTGCCTGGAGTGATGTGAACTGAGCAGAAGATCACAACAACCGAATTCTTACAGACTTCCAATCGACCAACTACATTATACTCTATGTTTCGGCACTGGGTGCGATTTGCGGCATGACAGCTCGCTTTCACATGCTGACGTGTGCGAACGTTGGTACCTGCATGCGCTCCGCAGCTCCATCTTCCCCACCACGCATCATCCCGAACCTCGCATCTCATCACGAACTAACAGTGCAACACCTGCTCTCTACACCAACGCTATTCGTGAAATCCGCACATCTTACTTGCGCCTGCAGCTTTCAGTATGCACGACGAGCGTAGCTCTCTCTCTCCACATTATTGTCGACCCTACTGACGCGTTGTAGACCCACACCCACTCCTCGCCCAAGTGCCCTTGACAGTCTCGCCCTTCCTCTCGCTGCCCCACAGCGTCCCACTACCATACTCCTACGTGACCCTCCCGTCCACACTGCCCCCCTCGATCCTACAACAAAACCACTCCGACCCTTCCCAACCCCCGCAATACGTACAGTCCGCCTCAGGGCAAACGGCGCATCCCGACCAGATCCTGCGCTCGTGCACAGCGCTGCAAGAACATCTGAAGCAGCTAGAGGACGATGCACGGAAGACACTGAACGAGTGGAAGCAGAAGAGGGAGAGCGAGGAACTTGCGGAGAAGAGGAGGGTTGCGCCCGGTTGGCTGGATAGCGGGGTGCATATACTGAAGCCGGAGAACGTCACGGAGGAGAACGCGAGGAAGGCGCAGGACCAGGGGCTTATGGATGGGGATGCCGGACAGTCGCATCAGAACCAGCAGCAGGGGAACAAGGAGGCGGAGGAGTTGGACCGAGTGTTCGGGGGGTTGAATGTCAAGTGATGTGGCTTTGGGTGCTTTCAGCGAGGAGCACGGCGTTTCAAGTTAGCTTTGCGGCAGAGGATATGTCTGTCAAACGGTCGCGCATTCATTGTATGCATGTTTCCATACCATCTTTCTACTTCCTTCTCATTGTCCCTCCACCCGTTTGCCACGCCCTTGCCTCCTCCATGACTATACCCCGACACCATTTAGCAAACAAACGGCCTCGGTCCCGGAATCGTATAGCTCGTCGGCACCGGCCAGTATAGCTGGAACTTGATCCCAGGGTCCGTTCCTTTGTACGCGCCGGGGAAGCTGACCGTTGCAGGATTGCCGTTCCCGCCGCCTGTTACGGCGATCTGCGCGCACTCCATATACAGCTGTGCCCCGGGGTAGCTGGACGCGGCGTGCAGCGCGATGAGTTCGGCGCGGAGGAGGTATCTGGCAGATTCAGTGGGAGGTCGTGGGTATTTCGACGTTAATAGCCGATGGAACGAGCCTCTTCAAGGGGTTGGGGCGTTGAGAGGAACGGAGGTCGGTGTGTAAGAGCACGGAGTACACGTGATGGGTTGGATGGGTAAGGTGCCCAAGAAACGGAACGAAAGGAACAGCTTGCAGTAGCAACGTGGCTACGGTGGGGTGGAATTGGCACTGATACAAGAGAATGAAGCACTTACTGGCCATTCTGCACACATTTCGGCAGCGTAAACTCTACCTTGCCCTTGTTCTTGTAGAGCCGTGTCACAGCCCAGGTGCCGTTTGCATCCATCCCGTCTTCATATATCTTGAACCATTTCAATCCGGTCACGGTGGTTGTCAGGGCACTGTCGACCTTCGCTAGGTACACCATGATCGGGCCCAGATGACCAGGGTCAACTGGATCCGAAGTGTCGGTTTCGGGGGTCGAGTCGAGCGTGTGGTGCCATTCTGCAGCTAGCTTGTCGCCGGCTTTGACGTTGATTATATCTTTGGGGAGGGGTTGGTTGAGTGGGTTGGGACTGGGAAGTGTGAGTTGCGGATACTGAAGAGCGTCGGGTGTGAATACCCTCCATTACAGATCATGTCATTAGAAGTCACGTCAGTGATTGGGCCATCGTAGGTCTGTGGACTGGTTAGTCTCGCTACAGTCGCGTCGTGGGAGTAGCCGCACTGGTACTCGAACACCTTTAGTGTGACCTTGGCCTACTCCGTTGACATGGAGTTGCGTGAAAATGGTATGTGCCGAAGCACTAGCGAACAGAGCGCCTAGGGTGATCATTAACTTCATGCTGCTGTTAGATGCTGCGGCAGTTGCGCTCTAGCTATTCAAACTGTTCGCCACGGCGTCGGTTCCTATATGAACTTATCCCGTACCCCAGCTTCGACTCTGCCGAATTGGATGCGGACCTGCCGGTAGTCGGTACTCTGGGTCAAAGAGGAAGGCTACGTGAGCTCTTGCAGTAGGTAGTCGCCTGACTACACTGTCAATAAAACCCTATAGTATATGATATATTGTGGTGTCTGCCTCGGCGTGAGTGTTCCGCGACCAGACCTCAAGTCCACCATCGAAGGCAAAAGCAACTCAATCAAACCCTCTTTCTACGTTGCAGACCGATCAGACACAAAGGGCGCAGCGCCTCAGTAGGAATGACTCAGTTGAATTCGAAGCGAGCAGCCGTGTTGAGCTTGCGTACACAGTTGACGGCGTCATGTGCAACGTCACGTGAAGCTCAGACCGGGTGGGCATAAATTGGTTTTTAAGGCCACACAATGGAAGATGGAAATTGTGTCGCCTCATGCTCACTGCGAGGCGCCTGTGTGGTGGCTAATGCCGGTGGCAGAAGATCAGTCGCTGGATAATTACAGGGCCAAGGAACAACCGAGACAGGCTGAAAAGATTGAAACCGAAGGACATGACAATCTATTAAATTGCCCTCTACCAATGGTAGAGTTGTTTCGGCCAAGACACAGGTCATTGGCAAGCAGTCACCGCTAGCGTGCGAGGCCTTATGGGGCAAGCAGCGGAATCTGGGGCCGACGTCAAGCGCAGGGGATATACCAGTGCAGTGCATGGAGGCAATGGGAAATCATCAAAGGATATCGAGTTGCAGCCGAAGTGTTTGGAAACGTCTTGGGTGAGCGGCGCAGGGAGTACGAGACGCCACTGCCAGTCCAATTCGGGGCACCGAAGCGAGTCTGGGGTCGCCCTTTCTGGCTTAGACGGCTTGGCCAACAGGGCACTCGGCAGGTGGGCCTTGCATCCCGCCTTTCATCAATTTATATCAATCAAAGCACCTCGTGGACGTTGCGCTTCCAGATTAAACAACAGCCTCGAATCTCTGCCAGGTTCTTTTGGCGCCCTATTGCCCAATCACAGACCCGCAGATGATCATCAGGCCGATGTTTGCGGAGCACATCATTCTAGAGATGCAGCTCACTGCAGAAGGCGTACCTGGCATGGACCGCTCTCGCGCACGGTACTTCTCAAGACTATGATGTCTTGGCCGATTGGTCCTTTGCTTATGGCGCATAGAGCCTGCATGAATGTCAGTGCAGATTCGGAATGTATAAGACCTATCTGTATCGCCTGTTTCGAAACCTTAAGCTCGCTCACTGGTTTGCTAGCGACTTCGATTGTTCCACGCATTCTCCTTCGCTGGACGTCTTTTCACCATGAAGGCCACTACATTTCTCAAGGCAGCATCGCTGCTGTCCACTCTTTTCGTATCCGCTGATGCTCAGGCCGCAACATACACACATCCTGGAACCGGCATCACCTTCAACAAGTACACAATCAGCTCGGCTCAGACTGCCGGTGGGCTAGAATGGGGTTTCGCTCTACCCGGTACAGCTGGTGTCTCTGATGGCGAGTACATTGGTTACATCGTAGGTTTCTTGTTCTAAAGTTTGACCAGAGACCTACTGACTCTACGTAGAAAGGAGCTTTGACCACCGGCAAGCAGGGATACTCAGGAATCAGTCACTTGGGTGCTATGCCAAATGCTCTCTTGCTCGTTGCTTGGGCATCGGGGTCAGAGGTACAGACCGCCTTCACCTGGGCACCGTAGGTCATAGCAAATGGTTGATCTGACCCTTCACTGACTTCGTCTAGTGGCTATGTCCAGCCTGTTAAGTACACCGGAAATGCTACATTGACAAAGTTCAGCCAGACAGTCACTGATACTAGCTTCGAGCTGGTCTATCGCTGCAAGGATTGTTGGTGGTGGAACCAGGACGGCGCTGCCAACGCGCAGACCCCAGGCACCAACGGTGAGGTTCAGATCATCGGATGGGCACAGAACAAGAAGACATACAGTGCTTCCGACATTGTGCAGCACGACAACGGACAGGGCATCTTCGGTATCACTATCGCAGAAGCGAGGAGCTCGAAGTACGACACCTGGAAGGTCCTGCCCCCAGTGGGCGGAGGTACATCTCCCACACCCTCTGCCACTGCAACGGCCTCCAAGACCAGCTCTATCTCGTCCCCAACAGCTTGTGTCGGTACTGCAGCTCCCTCTGGCTCCTATGACTACATTATTGTTGGTGGCGGTGCTGGCGGCATTCCTGTTGCTGATAAACTGTCTGAGTCCGGGAAGAAGGTCTTGCTCATTGAGAAGGGCCCACCTTCCCTTGGTCGCTTTGGCGGAAATATGGGGCCTGACTGGCTCAAGGGCACCGGCCTCACTCGTTTCGATGTTCCCGGCCTTTGCAATCAGATCTGGGTCGACTCTGCTGGCGTCGCCTGCACGGATACTGATCAGATGGCTGGGTGCGTTCTCGGCGGCGGAGCTGCTGTCAATGCCGCGCTTTGGTGGAAGCCTAACTCTGTCGATTGGGACTCTAGCTTCCCTAACGGCTGGAAGGCTAGCGATATGAGCGCTGCTGTTGCTCGTACTTTCGCGCGTATTCCTGGTACAGATACACCTTCCTCAGACGGCAAGCTGTACAAGCAGGAAGGTTATGATGTTCTCTCGGGTGCTCTTGGTGCAGATGGCTGGACCTTCCTCAAGCCCAACGACAAGCCCAACGAGAAGCACCGCACATACGGCCACACTCCTTATATGTATGCCAATGGTCAGCGACAGGGACCTCTCGGAACGTACATGGTGACCGCTCTGGCGCGGTCCAACTTCAAGCTCTGGACAAACACTGGCGTCAGACGTGTCATCCGCACCAATGGTAAGGCAACAGGTGTCGAGCTCGAAGGTGGAAACGGTGGCTACTGTGGCAATGTCACCCTGAACACTGGTGGACGTGTCATTCTCTCCGCCGGTACATTCGGCTCAGCCAAACTTCTGTACCGCAGTGGTATCGGACCGACAGACCAGCTCAATGTCGTCAAGGGCAGTGCTCGTGATGGTGCCACGTTCATCCCCCAGTCTCAGTGGATCAATTTGCCTGTTGGCCAGAACCTTCTCGACCACGTCAATACGGATCTCGTTGTCCAGCACCAGAATGTCTCGTTCTACGACTTCTACCAGGCCTGGAGTAACCCCATCAAGGCTGATAAGGACGCCTACCTCAACAAGCGTGCTGGTATTCTCACTCAGTCCGCTCCTAACATCGGCCCCATGGCCTGGGAGGTCATCAAGGGTACGGATGGTTCCGAGCGCCAGTTCCAATGGACTGCACGTGTAGAAGGCCCCGGTGCCAACGACACCCACTCCATGACCATCAGCAACTACCTTGGTCGTGGCTCCACATCTCGTGGTACCGCATCCATCAACGGCGCGCTGAACATGCAGGTGTCCACATCACCCTACCTTCGCGACCAAGCGGATACAGATGCCGTCATCGCCAGTCTGAAGAGCATGGTCAAGGCGCTGTCAAAAAATCCTCAGATTCAGATGCAGGTCCCGCCCGCCGGCACCACCATCGAGGCTTACGTTGCCAGTCTACCTAAGACACCTGCTGCTCGCCGCGCTAACCACTGGATCGGTACAAACAAGATCGGACCTGACAGCGGACTGAACGGAGGCACCTCTGTTGTTGATCTGAACACCAAGGTGTACGGCACAGACAATATCCACGTCGTCGATGCTTCCATTTTCCCTGCGTAAGTCCCGCCTATCGTCACAAGCTGAACAACAACTAACATGCCATAGTCACATCACGACTAACCCCACTTCTTACATTGTAGCGGTTGCTGAGCAGGCTGCTGCCAAGATTCTTGCGCTGAAGTAGCGTTCTTTGAGTCGCGGCTGCTCTAGCCATCTTCTCTGTACATATTCATAGGAAGTCCTGTAGCATACATTGACAACATACGCAAAACTGCGTTACCCCATCGAACTTGATGCATGAAGCTTGGATGTATTATGCGTGTTTGAACAGCAGTCTTCGCCAAATATACAGCGTGACTCTGCCACGGCGCAACTTCTGAAATCAATCCGTGGTACCAGCGCCAACGAGCTAGGAAGGGCTTACGACATTTTGATAAGCCTTGTCACGGCTCTTCACATGTCGCCAATTCGACTCGACCCATCCAAACACGTTTTGCCTGTTATCTGGGCCAACATGCGTCGCCCAGTCCAGATACTGATGAGGTTGTAGGGGATGATCGAGCACTACAGGACAGCCGGATTTGAAGCCAACCCAGCGTCTCAATGCTCTCACTGCCGTCTTGATACTCTTATCACTCGCGATAATGCGAGTCTTGACTTGCTCCCAAACCTGCTTCTCTGCCTGGTCCAGGTCGTGCTTGGCCATCTTTTCGTGGTATTCTGCGTATGCACCGAACGCCTCCAGCGCCTCTTGCAGCACTTCTGTGCGCGTCCAGACCTTGTTGCTGCTTGGTGTGACCGTAGGCATGTAATCCTCGATGAAGTGGCGGTACAAAGGCCGCTTAAGCTGCCTTGTTCGATCATCCGCCTTCTCGATCCTACGCTCGAAGATGTCTTTACTGAAAAATCGTCCTGCAGTTACCCAGTCGAATAGCTCGGTCTCGCTGCTGAAGCCTTTGTTGTACTTGTCAGTATCGAGGCCGTAGAAGCGCATGGCACGCATTGGCTGATCGGTAAGGAAAACACGTGCTTCTTTCTTGTCATACGGCTCAATTTCTTCCAGTCGGACATGCAGACCTTGATCGTTGCAGGTGAGGCCCAGGGGTCGATGAACTATCCCAAGGATTTGTAGCAGGTCACCGTCGCCTTTCATGAACAGCGTCCACTCGAAGTCTCCAGGGTTCAATTCGATATCGACTTGCACGTGTGCGCCTTCTGTGTCTGGGTGAGGAACTGCGTATGAATGGGAGCCCTGGTGCTTGTGGTGATCGGCTCCGAGTGCGCCCTGTACGAGCTGCCACAGCGAGTCGTCGAGCACCTGCGCTTGGACGCCGTCCACTAGGAAGTCAACGTCGCCGTAATCTGTCTTACCGGGCGCATCTCGGGGGACAGCTACTTTTTCGAAATATTGTTCGAGTTTTGGTCGAATATTCGCAGTCATCCGCTGGTAGACTCCTGGAGGCATCCGAGGCACTTTGAGCCCGAGATTGTCGAATACCTTGCCACCCATTGTTGCAAAAGAATCTGCTGTGCAATAAAGTAAGACGATACGGTGTTCAAGATGTTAAAGCAAGTGTTTGAGGATGCGACGGAAAACAAATGTTATGGTGTTTGTTGCCTGCCGTGTCGGAGTCAGAGGCTGAGCTTCGTGTCAAACGTGGATGCCTCAGGTTATGAGAGCTTCAGTGCCGTATGTGACAGGGACGAAGAACACAACAATCAAAGCGAATGAGAAGCATCTACTGTATCGTCCTGATGCACACACCCGCGATGGCTTCAGACGCGATGGATTCGTAATAACATGAGCTGACCAAACCGATGTTGTCTGTTTGCTCCCATCCGCGTCTAAACATAAGATGAAGGGCTGAGCGCTTGCATGTACCACAACCAGGCTACACTCCTTATCAACTTACATGTTTGACCCTCGTCGCGAGATCAACAAGCTGCAAGTTCCAGGATCGAGCGTTGTTGAGGAGGAGCAAGATATCAATGGCGAGCTTGAGTGACAGGGAACGCATATCGATAAGCGCGTACCCACATCTCATTGGCTGACTGACGTAGGAGGGATCCTCTAAAATTTTGGAATGAAGAGCTCTCAACAGCAGCCTTCCACATACACACCACTTGCTTATCAGCACCTTTACCTGTACATAATGTGAGTCGCATACACTCAGCGACTACGAATCATACTAAATCATGCCGTTTTTAGAGACCAGAATCGCACATCGCGCTTCCAACATGCCTCACGACCACTCAGAGCACGAGCAGACTCCGGAGCAGCTCCAGGTTCAATTCGAGCAGCTCGGTCTCCTTGAGTCTAAGTTTGATGATGCTGAGGATGAAGTCAGTAAGTAGTGCTGTGGACCGTATTTCCAGCAGGCACTGATAATTTCTAGTCCGCAAGACCGAAGAGATCAAGGCGCCTGTCTACAAGGAGCGCACTGAATTCGTCAAGAACATCCCTCATTTCTGGACACTAGTCTTCGAACAATGTCCACAAGAGGTCGAGAACTTCATACAGCCAAGCGACTCCGAGGTCTTTGCAGACTGCTTCGAGACTCTCGAGGTCTCCCGCTTCGAGCTCAACGACCCCAAGGGCTCGCCCAAGAGCTTCTCGCTTAAGTTCGGATTCTCCGAGAACGAGTGGTTCGAGAACAAGACACTGGAGAAGAAGTTCTGGTACCGCACTACCGCGGACTGGGAAGGCCTGGTCTCGGAGCCCGTCAAAATCAACTGGAAGAAGGGCAAGGACCTGACCGGCGGCCTCACAGACGCGGCCGTAAAGCTGCATCAGGCACGCGTCAAGGTCGCAGACAGGACAAAGGAGGTTGCGCTGCCGGAGTACAAGGAGCTATCGAAGAAGATCGAGACCTCTGCCGAAGCATCAGTGAGCTTCTTCGGCCTGTTCGCGTTCGTCTCCGGATACCGCTGGGTCAGCGCCGAGGAGTCTGAGAAGGAGGTCCAGAAAAACAAGGAGGCTATTGCTAAGCTCAGGAACGGCGAGAAGGTCGACGAGGAAGAGGACGAGGACGACGAGGATTCCATGGACTACCAGGAGACCGAGGTCTTCCCTGGCGGTGACGAGGTCGCTACCATCATTGCTGATGATATGTGGCCCAACGCGCTCAAGTACTACAAGTCGACCTTTGAGCAAGATGAGTTCGATGACGAGGAGCTCTCTGAGCTGGATGTCGATATGGATGAGGATGATGAGTCGGGCGAGGAGGTCGATATCCGCGCGCTTGTTGGAAAGGGCAAGAAGGACAAGGACGAGCCGCCTTCGAAGAAGCAGCGCAAGGCTTAGAAAGTTTTGGTTGAAGAACTGATCAATAGCTATGATATCCTAAAAGTTTTACAGGCGCACTGCCATCATATACTCATGTCTAGAATCGCGTCTTCTATTGTCATATCGGTGCATTCACGTGCCTTTTGTTCATGCTCACGCCAACAGGAGAAGTCTTACGCTTTTTGTGCGACCATCACGGTTCCAACATCATCACTTCTTCTGCTGCACTTTACAGCAAAGACGCAGCGCCTCTTACAGTCGAATTCCGAGCCTGAACTCCGGCACTCGCCGACCACTGCCTGCATCTGCTCCCCACTTCCTCCTCACCCTGCAACACACGTGGGCAGAGCTTCCTTGCGGTGTGGTAAATTCACGAAATTTTCCTGCCTCATGACGCAAACCCACTTGCAGCCGCTATCTCGCGCGCCCCCATGCACGTCTGCGCTCCTTATCCGCCTCGAGGAAAATTTTCAATTTCGAAGGGGTAATACGCGCCAACATGGTGTGGTATTGAAGTTTCGGAGGGGTAATCGTGTAGTTTCGAAGGGGTAATGGAGTGTAGTTTTGAAGGGGTAATAATTTGCTTGCTCTCGCGACGATAGAGCCTGATTGGCCTGATTAGCTCGCTAGCGTATCGAGACGTCGTTTGGCCCAATTTCCTTCCCTTTGCGTGGTCGCATGGTGGGCCGGCCCGATCTGGAAACCTGCTGTTGATGCTTGCGTTGCGGCGGGCTGCGGTGGTGCGCGGGCATGGCTAAGTTTGCAGATTTAGCTGGGAAGGAAGAGACTGGAGATCGCGATTTCGGACTGCTATTGTCGAATTATTCGAGAGTCTTGTGATCCTTGCGCTTTGTGCGGCTTGCAACGGTACCGACCATCTCTAACCGCAACTCGGGGAATTTTGGGCAAGCGCAACGCGAGATCTTGACGCTCGAGTCTCGGCCACAGATCTGTTATCAGGCATTCACCTTGCTGCCACACGTGCTGCGCAGTCTGCCGCCGTTTTCGACCGAAATTAACGCGTCTTGTGGTGAAAGAGATAGTTTTGGATCGTGTGCTCGCGGCTCTCTTAGCGAATGCCAAACATGGAAGACAATGAGTTCTCGGAGCTGCAACTCCCCGAGTCACGGGTTTTGATTATCATCACAGGTAGGTGATATCTCGATAATATCGTATGATAGACAAGGCTGTGTTTGGAAGTCTGCACTTGTTGGCGGCCGTCTCGGTGAAGCACAATCTCTCTGGACATCTGCTGATAGCATACAGGTGGCACAATATGCATGCGGAAGTCCAAAGACGGTCTTGTCCCCGCGAAGGGCTTCTTGAAGTCAGGCCTTGCACCGCGGCCGGTATTCAACGACGGCTCTTACCCGGACCCATTGGAAATTGTTACAGATGCAACGGGCACACGCAAGGCCGTACAGAGCTTACGCACACCGGTCAGCACCTATGACCGCCGTGTTAGGTACTGTGTACTCGAGTTCGAGAAGCTGTTGGACAGCAGCTCAATCAATGCGCAGGACTGGGATCAGATTGCGAGAACTGTGCAGAGAAACTATCAGCTCTTTGATGGCTTCGTCATCCTTCATGGTACAGACTCATTGGCCTATACAGCAAGTGCGTTGAGCTTCATGTTCCACAACTTGGGCAAGCCAGTTATTCTCACTGGCAGTCAAGCGCCCATGATGGAACTGCAAACCGATGCTCAAGACAACCTCCTGAATTCTCTCATCATCGCCGGCCACTTCATGATCCCAGAAGTCTGCTTGTTCTTCAACTTCAAGCTCTTCCGAGGCAACAGGTCAAAAAAGATCTCAGCTGAGAGCTTTGATGCATTTGGCAGCCCCAACATGGTACCGCTGGCTACTGTGTCATCGACAAGGACGAACGTGCTTTGGCATCGTGTTCATCGGTCAACAGATCTCCATCCGTTCAGCATACAAGAGAATTTGGACACAGCACACGTTGTCGTGCTCCGGGTCTTCCCTGGTATGACGCCCGCGATGGTGGATGCAGTACTCCATCTGGACGGCCTCAAGGGCCTTATCTTCGAGACATTCGGAGCTGGCAATGCACCAGCGGGACCAGACGGAGCTATGGTGCGCGTTCTTGGAGATGCAGTAAAGAGGGGGATTGTGATAGTGAACGTGACACAGTGCCTGAGCGGCAACGTCAGCCCGACATACGCGCCTGCAACAATCCTAGGACGGGCCGGCGTTGTCTTTGGCCAAGACCTAACCACAGAGGCGGCTCTCACTAAGCTTGCTTATCTGCTGTCCATACCGAATGCATCTCCTGCAGATGTTGCGAGGCAGATGATGATCTCAATTCGCGGCGAGCTGACCGAGGCGACACGGACACATTTTGAGCACCCTCAGAAAAGTGGTCTGATGACTCCAGAATTGACAAGTCTGACGGCTCTCGGGTATGCGATCCAGAAGGGCGACCTACAAGAAACAAGGGATATCATCAGGAGTGAGCCTCGTTGGCTCCTGAATGACGCGGACTACCAAGGCTGTACCCCAGTTGTAAGTGACATATCTCCAGTCAGCTCCCCCAGACCTATCTCCAAAATCGTTCGACCTGCCCGGGTAAGAGCGGAGGTGGAGCAGACCGCCTGTACCTGAGACCATCTCTCACACCGGTGCCGGTATCGCAAAAGTCAAATGATAGCACTGCAGGCAATCTCAGGCTTCCCAATACCACGGTCATTATCTCTGGCAGAAAAGTGACCCGTCGGCACAGGCAAGAAGTGAGCCAAACAGCTGCGAGCAACGTACCAGTTGGGCGGTAATGCGGCAGTCGCTCATCTTTGCCCATCCACGCATCAACAGTCCGGATCTGGAGCAACTTTGTTCCAGAATGACGTGCCTCTGCTGACACAACCTGACAGCACCTCGCCGCGACATGTAACAATGTTGAGATACTTCGCGACTTTCTCGCTCAGGGAGCCTCGGTTCATCTGCGCAACCGTTCAGGCAACACCCCGCTTTTCTTGGCTGCTGCAGCAGGGTTGAGAGATCACGTACAGACGCTCATCAATGCCGGCGCACATCTTCACTCCGAAGAGCTCAGTGCAGCAAAGCTGCATGCAGCGGAGGACGACGGCAACACTGAGGTCTGGCAGCTCGTCATTGGCTGAGGATTACGAGCGCGGCATGCAAGCTGAGCATGCCTTCTGCTGCAGGCGCTGGAAATGACGGGGAGTTGTGGTTCTCTTGGGTGCGTAAGGAACTTGTATTGAACGCTGTGAGTGACGCACGGTGTCCCAAGATGTCGCCATGTCTGGCGCAAGGTTGGCAGGGTCTGGTGACGCACTACTGGGATTCCGCCCGACTCGTGTCCAACGCCTTCACAATTGAATCATGGCAGTTACGTGACGGTAACTCGAAGCGCGCTGTTATCGACGGCCCGCACGGTCGTCGTTGAGCGCTGAGATTGCGGGGATGAGTTAGTGAGCTCGTGGGGAAGGTGACTATTGCTTGCAAAAATGAAACTAGATAGCCTCGGAGGCACTCCCGAAGTGCTCAAAGACGACTCCACAGGGTTGTGAGCATCACTCGGGCGTGCGAGACGCCGAGCCATCGTCGTTCGGTCCGTCTACCAACATGGCATGCCAAGCCTCTGCTTTCTCTATATGTGTGGAATTCTATTCCGGGGCCGCCAACACGGTGTTTCTACTGCTTGCCGCCGGCAGGTCAGCATGCTCGAGGCGCTTGATATCGGTCTGCCTCTCCGGTCCGCGCTTCCCTTGCGCGCATCAGCCCGTCCCTGGTTTTAGCGTGCTCCCCCGCATCATTGATCCATGGCTCCTCTCATCAAAAAGCCCTAAACCCCTCTGGTTTGCATTGCGAGCAGAATTTTAGGTGGAGCCGACGTCTCCAGCCTAGGTAGCCTACCAAGATTCACATTGTCTGCAGTGCGAGGGCGTATGGTGCAGGCATCTTGCCCAGGCTCGGGGCCTAGGACATGATGTTTGCGTGCGGCGTGTCATGGGCCTGTCTCACGTCCGAGCGAATCCTTCAGAATCGTGCCATCCAGGTTACGATCCAGAGTGGCAGAATCTGATAGAATGACTATCTAAGGCGTGTTCCACTCGGCTTGAGAGCTTTGCTTAGCCTCACCGCCCCGATCAGGTGCTCACAGGAGGATATGTTGGCATGCTAAATGCATACTATTCGTCCCCATAGGTCAGCCATTAGGTAATTCTTCCCCAGCGTCACAAATGACGACCCAAATCTGTCCCAAAAAGTCGCACAGCGAAAGGACTGAATTTGCCTTTCTCCTGCATCTCCGACATGCGTCATATCATCTGAGAACGTGGTGTTTAGTGTTCCTTTCTTTCTTAGCACCCATCGTGCCGGCATTGCTTCCCACCTGTACGGCAAAGCACACTAACACGACCCTGCCTGCATACCCACACCATACGACATCCACGACTCACGTGCGGTTCCTAGTCTTGCTATTAAAAGTTGATATCAAATCTCTTTGTGCGCCGCCAGTACGTTACTGCCAGCGCGCCGAATTGCGGCATCTTTACACCGACCTGCCGCCGTAACCTCGAGGCTCTTGCAATCCTTACACTCACATCATCGCTTTTACTCCAGCTTGCCTGACAATACCTCGGATACTGCTTCCTCTTCTCGCCTAGCTGAGCACACCGTTTGTCGCAGACCAAGCTTGCCTGCACTCTGTGGTACACCACTAATCTCAGTCCTTCGCTCCTTCCATCATCACCACTACTGCATGCCATTTGACTTCAGACGTCAATAAGAGAGATTGGGTTTTGTCGCCGTCCACACCAGACTCGGAGTTGCGGAACTTGTTCTCTCACATCCACCGAATTCCGAATGCAAAGGACCGTCGTTACCATCAACAGCAATGGCCGCCAATCGGCGAGCTTCATTCGGGTCGCGTCCGCACTGGGGTGGCAGGTGCGCGCGCAGATGAGAGACCTCAACGGCGTGGTCGCGCAAGAGATATCTGAGCTGGATAATGTCACCGTTTACCTCGGACGTCTGGAGGACCGCAAATTTTTGGACGATCTGTTCAAGGGCGCGCAGTGCGCGTTCATTAATACAACACACTGGGGCGACGAAGTTGCGATCGGTCGATCATTGGCCGACGCCGCGAAAAAGGCTGGGATACAACACTACATCTACTCGAGCATGCCAGATCACTCTGTCTTCGGCCAACCTTGGAGGTCACTACCACTATGGGCGCCAAAATTTACCGTCGAGCAGTACATCCGCCAGATTGGGTTGCCTGCGACTTTTGTGTACTGCGGCATTTACCACAATAACTTCACTGGCCTCGATTTTCCATTGTTCCGCATGGAGTGCCAGCATGATGGCAGTTTTGTCTGGTCGGCACCATTCCACCCCGATATGCCACTTCCATGGCTCGACTCAGAGCACGATGTAGGACCTGCAATTTTCCAGCTATTTAAGGAAGGTCCACGCAAGTGGAACGGCAAGCGGTAAGCATCCTCTGCATCAGCATCTTTTCTCCACCCAAGACACGATTCCCCACAGTCGTTTGATCCTGCGGCGAGCCTCACAATTTCGGTTGTTCATTTTGGCTCCAGTTTGTCATACCATCTGCAATTACAGCAAAACTATGACCACGAGCTGATGAGATTACCTACTGACAGGCCCAGGGTCCCTCTAGCCTTTGCATCAATGACTCCGAAGGAAGTTTGCAAAGCATTCAGTCGAGGTGTCGGGAGACCGGTCCGCTACAAGCGGGGCCCCGTGGTGATCAACGTGCCCACACCCATTGGCTACCGGGAGCATCTTTCTGCACTTGAGTATACGCTCGGGGAGAGAGGAGCTCCTTATTTTGGCCCCGACATCGAACCCGACTGCCCCGACGTAGCCCTGGAGCTTTGGGAAGGCAACCGTTCCATGGAAGAGTATGCTCGAGAAGTGTTTCCTGTAGAAGAGGCCGCGAATGGCCTGACATGGATGGAAGAGGTAGAGACGCCACGCCGAGAGGTCGAACTCGACCTGCACAACGCGATCAACTGCTGACTACTGGACTTGTTTTCGCAGGGAGAAGTACAAGGCCAGTACCAGTACGCCAACGGCAGCAGCAACGGCAACGGCAACGGCATCCACGGCATCAGCGGTCTCGCCGACCAGCTCAACCAGGCTCGACTTTGAAATTCTCCACTCTGGCAGCTTTGTACCTTCCGCATTCGTTGGCGTCGAGCGACAGCATTGCAGCGGTGTCCTGGTCATTATTCTTATCTTCCCCGCAGGAATCTTGAGGCCGTCAACATACAGTAATGAGCGCGAGCGTTGAGAGAGAAAAGTGGAGCAGTGCACACATGACACGATGGCTCGTGTGGCACAGATGCGGCAGCAGGGTTTCCTTGGGGCTTTGGCCTATCTTGCGTCCAGCATGGAGTTTTGGTTTGCGTTAAGCATGGGCGGAATACTTGCGGGATCTGCATTGCATGGAAAAGTTATTCCTGGTCTCTTACATACACGATGGAGCGACGGCCTCGCCTGGCACTGCACGCCGTACACGTGAAACCCCTCACGGGTATCTTGCGGACGGCGGACGGGTGTACAGGGACGGGAGGCGGGCACGAACAAAAGCAAAAGGATAAACAAATTCGAAAAGTACAGCATGAGACGAGAAGGAACTCAGTACGTGACCGTGACAGTGCAACTGCCAAGATGATCTGAATGTGACGTTCTCGACTTGGAAGATGTGGTCGTCCATCTGTATGCGGGATGACTAAGCGCCACCTCCGGACCTCTCGAAACTTTGTCCATCACGACAGCCAACGACCAGCCCTCACGCCCAATGTCCGCCGCGATCTCCTGCACGAGGGCCGCGGCCCCACGCCTCGCCATCCGCACATTACGATGCCAGCGGTTCGCCAGCACGCAGGCCGCCGAGGCCATATCAGAGAACCGCGACATGATCATCGAGACGGCGCCTGTCGCCAAAGCCACAACGCCGACGTCTACGCCCAAGGCTCCCAAGAACGTCAGAGCGCCGACGCTGGCTGAGCGCATGCACAAGGCGCTGTATCCGGACCTGTACGCCAATGGGCAGCCGGCGGCGTGGCAGGTGCCCAAGGTGCGCAAGGCGAGCGAAAAGAAGCCCAGGAGTACGTCTGCCATACACTCCTCTTATATAACACTACTCGAACCGCCTCGGCGCCGGACTGTTGTTGTACACAAACCTGTACTAACGCCCTCGCAGACAAGACGCACGGCCTCCGCATCGTCGCCCCAGCCCCAGCAATCAAAAAGACGTGCCCAACCCCCCTCGCCACAATCACCGCCGCCTCGCTCAAACAACTCGACCCAACCGGCGCCCGCACCCGCCTCTTCGACAGACTGAACCCCGAGGCCGCCAAGCTCGGCGACATCCTGCTCGTGCGCCAGCGCACCGGCGATCCGTTCGCCGGCGTGTGCATCGACATCCGGCGCCGCGGCGTCGACACGGCGATTCTGTTGCGCGGCCAGCTGACGCGCGTCGGCGTCGAGATGTGGTACAAGGTGTACTCGCCGCTGGTTGAGGGGATCGAGGTGGTGCAGCGCGCGGCGAAGCGGGCAAGGCGGGCAAGGCTGACGTACATGCGTGATGTGAAGCACGATAGGGGGAGTGTGGAGAATGTGGTTAGGGTTTATTTGAGGCAGAAGGCGAGCTTGGGCGCGAGCGAGGGCAAGAAGAAGGGCGCTGAGAAACAGAAGGCTATGCAGAGCGGGAAGAAGAAGGGGGGCAAGAAGGTCAACAACAGGAGGTAGATTGGGAGAAGGTGAGAGCTTGTATCATATGTACACCAGTGTTGAACGAGATGATCTGGGGCATTCTGAGTATCAACTGTCCTGAGAGTCGAATTGATGAACGCCGGATATTTAAAACTCCACGACCGTGCACCTTTACCAGATGTACATCTCCCTCTCGTCCACGCAAACTCTACTGCGCACTCCTCCTCTTCTCGCCCTGCCCAACCTCCAGCCTATACCCCTCAGCACCCTTCTCCGTCTTCAAATCCTTCGCATCCACCTTCTTCGCCCCAATCTCCGGAAACTCAAACACCTCGCTCCTCCCCCCCTCCAACCCCTTCCACACCCCCACCGTCTGCCAATTCGTCCACGTCAGCGCACCAACCCACGGCTGCACATTCCACCCCAGCTCCAGCGTCACATTCCCCCGGTTCTGCAGCTTGCCCGTGATGTCCGTGATCTGGTACTTGGGCCGCTGGGCCTTGAGATGCAGCTCGCCGACGGGGAAGGGGGATGCGGGCGCAGTCTTGTCTTTGAGCTGCGCCTTCTTGCTCTTCTTGGGCAGCTTGGCTTTTGAGGAAGTCGGGTGGATGTAGTGGTTTTGGTGCCAGGGGGCGGATTTGGAGGCCACGATGGCGTCCCAGATTATGGCTTCCGAGGCGGGTTCGGATTTTGTGCCGGGGTACACGGCTTTGAGGTAGAGGAAGACTTGCTTGGTGTTCCAGTTGAAGAGGGATGTTAGATCTGCGCGGGCGGGTTAGTGTCGATGTTGCACGTCTGCGGTGTTGGGGGGAGACTGCGACGTACCCGTGTCCAGGTCGAACTTGATATGCGCATACTCCTCCTTCTTGTAGCTGTAGTAGTGCGGCCGGCCCTTGACCACCTGCACGTTGCGCAGCTGGATGTCGGCCGTGGGCGTCTGGGGGGACACGAAGCTGCTGAGCGCAATTACCACGGCGACGGTGAAGGCAACCGTGGTGAAGAAGCCAAAGACATTCTGCAGTCGCACCAGTGCAGAGTGCATCTTGGAGGTTTTGGGGTGGTGTTGTTTGGGAGAATGCGACGCTGCTCAAGCTGGTCCTAACACGTATGGAGCTCGCGGAGGTCCGACTCAGCCCTACGAAGCTAGCGGGGGTTAAGGGTGCCTTCACCAGTACGTTTGCTTTGAACATGTGCATCATCATTGCTGTGAGAAATGTTTTGGGTCTCAGTTACTCCTGTTATCCAACAGCAGGTCAGCATTCATTCTTTATCGGTCCATTGCAGCACAGCATCCTTTTGTCAGTAAAAAGCCTTGTGCTTGCCTCAACCACAACTCTGCACCACGCCAATTTGCGTCTCTCGCACTTGAAAGATTTTGAAAAATCGCCGAGTATTCTTTAAACTACTGTTCACTTTAGGTGTTGCAGCTGTTTTTTTTTGGCTTTCGTGGACTCATTATGCTGTAAACTAACTCTGCACTAGTACTGACGGTCTCCTAGACTTCCACGATAGGGATCGCAAAGTGGGAAGTTCTCACGCCGCCGTATGGCTGCTGGAAGCTTACAGACTTGCAACTAAATCACACCATCCTCATTGTCGCGTTTCCCGTATGCTCATGCTCCTTGAACCAATTCAAGAATTGGAACACACTCGCCTTTGGCGTCCTCTCCAGGCTGGTATAGTTCACATACTGCAATCCAAACCTCACGCTTGTACCCAGCCCCCATTCAAAGTTATCGAAAATAGCCTGTTCATGTCAGTTGCGTCACATGCCCAACTCATCAGTACTCACCCAACCCCAAGCACCCGTGACATTCACCCCATCCACATGGATAGCCAACAAAATATTGTCCAGATACTGCTGCAAATAATCCGCTCTGCGCAGATCCCACAGCGCAGGCGCCAGGCTCTCCCACTGCGCCTCAAACGGCTCCGCGAACCCAAACTCGCTGACCACGATATCCGGAACGCTGGGGAACAGCTCCGTGGTGATGTGCTTCAGGAAGCGCCGCACACCCGCCGGCGCGCTGTACAACCAGCTCATCGCCGGATCCGCAGCAGGGCCGACGGGGAACCCGTTTGGTGCCAGGCTGGCGCTGCCTGCGCAGTCCGGGAACGAAGGGTGGCTTCTGTTGCTCACGCAGGCGTCGAGGCCGCCGGAGACCTCGAAGGCAAGGAACGAACTGTAGGGGTCGATTGCGTAGAAATCGCATGAGCCCTTGATCAGGTCTTTCTCGGCTTGCGTGAAGTTGGGAAGCAGGTCGCCGAGCGTGCTCTTGAGGGAGGCTGGGTAGTCGCCGTCGGTCCAGGGCCCGCCGAACCAGCCGATGCTGAAGTCGAAGTTGCGCTGGCGCGCCTCGATGTCACCGGGGGAGGTGCTGTTTGCTTCATAATAGTTGCCGCTGTTTTTGAAGGTGATTCTGTGCCGACCTTTGAACTCGTTGTGGTACCATTTGGCTACCTTGGCGTGAGCTAGCAGCGTGTGGTGACCGCATAGGAAGCGAGCTTCGTTTCCGCCGGTAATATTGTTCGGAGCAGCATAGTACTCCCCCGCGGGATAGTATGAGTACTGCCAGTTGCAGTACTGGGGCTCATTAA
This sequence comes from Didymella pinodella, assembly GCA_039634465.1. Classification (NCBI taxonomy): domain Eukaryota; kingdom Fungi; phylum Ascomycota; class Dothideomycetes; order Pleosporales; family Didymellaceae; genus Didymella; species Didymella pinodella. Next base: position 958,794 of record CP113351.1, read on the forward strand.
TGGTGAACCACTCGTCCACGTACTCGTCGTAGCGAGAAATGACAAACTTCGCGTAGTTGAAGAAGTGGTCAACGATGCGTCGATCAGTCCAAGCGCCATACTCGTTGAATAGAGCGAGGGGAGTATCCCAGTGAAACAGCTGCTCTCGTAAGTTACAATGTCAGGCAAGGAAATGACTGTGCTTACGGTAACAGCCGGTCTGATGCCGTTTGCGTGCAGTTCCGAGACAACATCGTCGTAATGCTGTACAGCCTGTTCATTGACTGGTCCATGGCCAAAAGGGAAGAAACGCGGCCACGAGAAACTGGGGCTAAACGCTAGAACAAAAGTCAATCGCTGAGCTTCTGAATACTTGTTCAGTTTCTCTCATACCAGGGATGCCCAGACCCTTGAGTCTCGCGATATCTTGCTTGTAGAGCCAGTAGTTACTAGCAACCACATCTCCTGTGGTATTATCGCTGACAAAGTTCGGCACGCGGTGGGACAGCAAGTCCCAGATACTGGGCCCTTTGCCCTCGTCTTTCGCAGCACCTTCAATCTGGTATGCCGAGGAGCTGAAACCCCATTTGAAGCCAGCTGGGAGCTTCAAGTCCTTCACCTCAGGATAGCCGCTACCAACGAGCGCATGGTAGAACTCGCCGTCTGGTTGAGGGTATGCAGTAGGTTCCGGGGTAGGCTCTGCTGTGCTGGTCAGAGGGCCGGTAGCTACGGGTCCTACGAGGTCCCAGAGCGACGCAAGGGCATTGGGTGAGAAGTCGCTGCGATTGTATGCAGTGGGCTGTGCGGAGTTGTTGAAGCTGGACGTTGTGTAGCCGGATGGCAGCGTAAACGATGGCGCCGAGCTATTGCTGTGCTGTGCTTGTGCCAGAGGCGCAATAGTTGCCAGGAATCCGAGCAAGGTATATCCGGATGGAGACATTGCGACCCAATTGAAAGTCGAAATCTCGCTGGACGGAACTCGATGGGACCCGGAAGTACTTAAGAGCATCACAGATCCTCCACAGCTTCGAGCAACACAGGGCTAGTCCAAGCTCAGCCATGTCGTTCTGCCGTCTTCTCGTCCCTCATCACCGGTTTGTGATGCGATTAGCTGGGCATGCATGGATCCCCGCATCTATCATGGTCAGATTCGGCTCGAAGGAAGACGTCTTGTGGGTCAAGATGCTCGATTGTCATCGACATATGGCTAGAGTCGTGAAGCTAAGGCGGATCCAAGCCTCATCGCAGACGGTTGAATCCGTAGCCCCATGTACCGACGTTGTCAAGTTGAAGCAAACGTCATGAGCATAGCTCGGCGGAAGAAAGACCCATTGACGCCCGTGCCGAGAGAGGCATGGCGTGTTCGTCCGATTAGTCTGATTGGTGGATCCGGCCTCGCTGAAGGAGCTGAGCGCGGGGAAGGTCAAGTAGGTACATGTGTACGACTGCTCTCACAACTACACAAGACAGGAGGCGCGATGGCGAAATGGCCATTGAGGCTGAGTGCGGTCCAGCTCGATTTGTGGTTCAGCCGGACCGGGCGACCGCAGCCGAGACGCCAATGCATGGCATGGAAGGCAGTCATCCCGTGGCAGCGGGCTTAACATCGAAAGAAGTACTTGTGCTGGTGGATTGTTAACAATAGTTGATACTATTTCGGTGCCTACAGTAAGGGTAGATTGTAGTAACATGCAAGCAGACATGAGCCGTTCCCAGGATGCAACGTCTCAAGGTTCACGTTCCAATATGAGCCACCCAATCTCCAAAACCCAGATGTCTTTGACCGTACGCCAAATATGCATTCTCTACCCGAAGGGACAACATGCTCGTCTAACAGGAACCATTACCGTCCGTAGCCGTTAGAGCTACTGCGACTCACCTCCATATTCGGCGCTCGGCTCGGCTTCCAGATCCTGACCTTGTGGTCGTCGCCTGCCGATGCGAATACGCTGTGGTCAGTAGGATGCCATGCAATGCTATTTACGCAGCCGAGGTGTGCGTCGAGGGCTTCTACAAGGAGCCCGTTAGATCGCCAAATGTAGATTCTTGAGTCTGGAACAGGTGTTAGCGACATGTCCCTTGCACGCTTCAAGTGTCGACCCTACCCTCGCTTCCGCTGACAACAAAGTTCTCATCCGCACCGCCAAATGTGGAGCGGATGATGAACTGCTTCTGCTGATGCCCTTCGAACTTCTGTATCAGATCTGCGCTGTCGATCTCCATAAGCTCTATCATGTCCGGGTTCATGCTAACGAGCATATGTCGAGAATCCTGGCTGATGGTGATGCTTGTCAGTTTGGACTCAGGATGCCACTCAACAAGCTTCTTGTAGCTGACGAAGTCGTAGACCGCGATAGCATGTTCCGAGGCAACAACAAGACGTTCGCCATTTGGTGAGATCGCAAGATCGTTCGCGCGGAGTTTTGTACCATCTTCACAAAAGTTGTGTACTTGCTGGCCGCTTAGATCCCAGACTCCACATCCAAGCTTATCATCCTGTGAGCCCACGACAACATGTCGACCGTCCGGTGCCCATGCTGCTGTCGTACAAGGATATGTGAAATCACTGATGCATATTATGCATTTACCGGTCTCAACATTCCATATGCGCGCTGAGTTTTCCGGTTGTGAGCAGCAGGTGATGATCTTTGAATCGTCTGGACTCCAAGCTAGGTGCGTTACCCCTGAGCCTTGGTGGTCTTCGAGGTGGTGCAGAATGTTGTAAGTCGAAGTGTCGTAGATGAAGATGGTTGTATCTTTACTGGTCGACGCCAATTTCGTTCCATCATTCGAGTATTTGAGATACCAAACTTCGTCAGTGTGGTCTTTGAGATCCAAAACAGCTTTAGTAGGGAAGTCTTCTCGCTCGCAGTTATGGTCAAGGTACAGTGAGGGCGAGTCGGTAGTATTATGGTACAGGCAATTGTTGATCCAGCTGTCTTTGACCTCGTCAAGAAGGGTGGATAGTCGATGCTCTGGAATCATCACACTGGGCGATATTGACTCTGTGTGGTGTAAGCTCTCAATCAATGATTAACGGGGGTTTGAGTGAAAACACACTGGATAGATCAGAAAGCAGGTGAGTCCGCGACTCGCCCTGCGCGCCATCCCATTGAGACTGATGCCTGAGACCTTCTGCTGTTGGGCACATCATAAGACTGCAACTTGTCAGTATTATACACCAATTCAAGCAGTACTAGCTCACCTTGAAAGCGCATGCAGCCGTCCAACATCTTGGTGCAGCGGTGTAAGCTCTTGTCGTAGAACCGTGAGAGCGCTGCCAAGATCTCTCCTTTCCAACAGTTCCAGGTACTTCTGTTGCTTCATCCAGAATAGCATCTCGTCCCTGTTGGCGCCCTCGGCAAGCGTAAGACCTCCAGAGCGCTGCGCATTCGCTCTGGATCGAGCCTTGCCCCAGGACTTGCCATAGGTATTGTCCAAACCGACACCGCCTCCATTGTCATGCACTATCGTTCCAAACAACAGTTCCTCGGCTAGATCCCAGTCCCCATTGAGTACCGAGCGGCGGAAAGATGCCACCGTTGGCCCTTCTAGCTGACGCCCACTTTCTTTACAAAGTGCTCCTGCAGCATCGTGATAGCCCAGATCTGTCAAGCTCTGGATAAGTATCCGTGTGACCTCGTCTCTGTCGTGTCCAAAGTATGTTGCTGGCACGGGCCTGCCGTTTGATGTCGAGCTTCCATTCGTATAGGAGCCGTTGCTCTCAGCTCGTGTTTGCGAGTCCCCGTTCGCCACCTTTGCCAAGGGTGATCTGGGCCCTGTCGAGCGTGATGAGCCATTTGTGAAGCTTTGTGAGGGGGACCGCGGTGGCTTCGATGGGTCGTTGTCGAGGCGCATTGTCCCGTCTTGCCCGCGCCTGCGCTTTGATCTGTGACGGGATGGCCCTGCTGTTCGGTCCTGCTGCTCGTCGCTCTCGGACTCTCCGTCGCTCTCAAACGTGCCACGTCTACGCTTTATACTTGGATGTACTTCGACCGAGATCTGACGTGCGGCTGTGGCGGTAGCTGACTGCTCGGGGGCGCTCGTGGAGGGTTCGGGGGTAGTAATGTGGGCTGAGGTTTCTGGGGAAGGAGGAGCTGGGGAGTTCGGGGTGGCTGGGCGGTCGGAGGCGATTAGGGGACTAGGTTGTGAGGTTGTTCGGTCTGCCAGGACGAACGCTGCAGCAAGTTACCTGCTGATGACGCGGGACGTGCTGGCAGCGATGATGTAGCCGTAAGTGCGCTCGGAGAGGTGGTCAGACAGCTGACATTCGATGGTATGAGGCGCTCAGAAGCTGCAAGGCAGTGGCAGGAGCGCTGAGGGAGCTGGTGGGATCCTGTTGAAGCTCGGCCGTCGACAGCAGTGAACGATGCCACACGCGGAAGGACAGCAGAAGTAGATGTCCGGTTTGGTTGGCGCACGATATATCTGGCTGTGTCCGGATGCCTCCAAAGTAGCATACAGTGGGAGCAGGGCGGGGCTTGAAGCTGTCACCGGCCCTTGCTGTGGTCCTGGGCGGTGGAAGAGTAGCTCGTCGTTCCCTTAGTCAAGCTGGCTGGACGCCGATGATGCTAGCATGAAGCTCTCCAACTTGGCAGGCACGAGCTGTCAACGGCCTGCCAATATACGAACAACACAGGACTGTGCAGAGAAGGACGTGACTATGGTGGAAGTGCGTTCATTTGGGAATCATGCAGCATCAAGGTCTCTGGAGTATTGCATCAGGGTACAGGCTCCCGCATTCGCTCGCCGGGTGGAGCCGTTCCTAATCGCTCCTTATCGCTCCTTGAAGGACATCACGCTTCAACCTGCCCCGCTGCACGCGCTACACATCGTTCGCTCACAAAAGGACGGTCATCTGCCCTTGAATCATGCCCAGTACGTCTCCTTTGGCACTTCGCGCACCTTGAGTGCAGCCTATGGCCCACGGACAAACCGCGGTGAGATACACACGTCATGTGAAACATCAAGCGCGCTGTCATGCGGATGCCACCAACCATCACTGGCCGCGGTAATCAATTCGACCACCGAATGATGGGCGAAGCATGGCGCTGGCGCCGAGCAGACTCTCTCGAGCAAGCGATGGAGCTCTCGAAACGCTATCATATCGTGATGATATGGCCATTTGCTTCTTTCTAGGGTTGCTGCGAGCTCACGGGCAAGTTTGCTCGTTCGACGGGAGGTCCACGAGGACCGCACTTAGACCAAACCTCCAGCCAGTCAGCCAACGAGCAACGCCTAATAAGCGAAGAGCTGGGGTTATCTTCTAGTGTTTGGCTTCGCCTGTGCGTCTTGAGCCTGCGTCAAGCTGGAGTGCTTATGTTATCGCAATGCGCTTAAAAGTATATTGATTGCATAAGTAGGAAACTTATGTGAGAACGCTGCCTAGATCGTTCGCACCGGACCGTTCGAGGAAGAAGGGGGTAGACAAGATGCTTAGTCTACGAGAACATCTCCTGAGTACGTATTAGAAGTACAAGAATCATACGTAAGTCATGAAAGCAGGAAGTCTGTGGGATTACATACGCCCAATGGTGTCAGGGAACTCTGCTAACCGTTGAGAGAGACCTCACAGTGAGGCTTGATCCATTCGAGGAACAGGATTAGGAGGCGGAAGGAGCTGCATCTGCGATACGGGTGTGACCAAGGACGTCCGCGCTGAAGACGTTCAAAAGGTTCTTGATAACAGCAGTTGGGACTACCAGTTGGATGACAACTACAACGCGCAGCAAATGTACGAGGACATCAGCGAGACCCGCGAGAATACACCACCGAAGCAGCTGTCTGTGTCCAGATGCGTTGGCCTTATCTGCGACTTACTTCACGCTGAGGTCGTCGAAAATTGTATTCGATCGTTTCCGGTTGCACCAGCAGGGCTGGCGTCTCCTTCAGACTGTGAAAGATCATATGCGCGGCAATCTTACCCGCATGTATCGGCCTGGCTATACGCAGAAGCAGAATGAGCATCCCTTCATTGTGGAGCTCCATGCTGGCCACAGCCTCGCGTAGCCAGGGGCTCGGTTGCCTGTTCGTAGCTAAGCAACCAGATGTGCAGGTCACCAGCGAGGTATTGAAGGAAGCTCGTTACGCCGCCAAAGCTATGGTAGAACCAGGTGCAGGTGGACTGATCGTGGAGCAGATTTTGCCTAAAGCGCCTGAGCCGCATTTCGACTTGGAATGTGAAGTTGAAGGCGAGGGCCCTCTACACAACTTCGGATTTGCCCACTTCTGATCTATACCTGGACTTCGTCTGTTTCTTCCAGCAGCGCTGTGTGCCTTCGAACAGTAACGGATGAACAACTCACGTCGGTCGATAAGAATTTCGGTAAGAATATCAGTAAGGTGTCATCAATCCGCAGATGGGGCATCGAAATGTCGTGTCTGCACCTTCTTCCACGAATGTGCTCCCGCGACTCTGGCTTGCCAGACGCTTCAGAGCAGGAAGCACATCGAGTGCACCTGCCGGACCGAACCAGACGGTGACGTCAGTGTGGGGAAGAACAACAATAGTGACAGCTTAGTTGTTCAGGAATTTCGACGCGCCTGCCTCCTCGCCCTCATTGCACTACTGGTGACGCAGGAGTGCCGCCATCCGGATGCTCCGTCGCCGACTTGCGTTTTGGTTGAACCGGTCGATGTCCTCTCTGTACCCCATCCGCTTCTCCAACAGCAAGAAACGCAGCCGTCGAGCGTAAGCATGCTCGTCCACGATTTTAAGCAGTCTCTTGCATCGCATTTGCATCAAATCTCGCATTGCTATTGTTGACTCAAACGGGGCTAACCGAGGGCTTCTTCCGTACCGCGGAATGTGTTGCTGCAATTCAAAAACGCTAGCCTTGCGTAGCAGCTTCCGATGAGGGGACGGCGACGACAAGAGCTTACGAGTCGTTCAGTGCGAAAGCAGATGTCGACTCCGGAATTTGTAGGATGGTTTGTTGAACTGTGTGTGAGACCGCGAGAACGTCGAGCGCGCAAACGGACAAAAGAGATGGAGACAGCCGATCTAAATTTCGAACACAAATCTCACTTCAAGCTTTTGAGGCTGCTGGCGCAGCCGCATGTTATGCACCCCGCGTTCTTCCCCAGATCTGAATCGCTGTTGACAGGGACGGGTTTGTATGGTCGAAGCCTGGAACCGGGTCTAGATCAGTACATGTCTCATTGGTGAAGCATGTGCTCATTGACGGTCCCCCATCCATGCTCTCAGGATGTTTGCGGGAGAACGCATGGCCAAGAGCATAAAGCCTATTTTGGAGACATCGGCTACTGAACTGAGGCTGGTCTTGGTAAGTCTCATGTGAGACTCGAGTCCAGATTCATGCAAGTCGTAGGCAAGCCTTTCCAATGGTCTTGGACACCACCGCTGAAGATGCCACGCTCTGCTCAGATCGACGGATAACGTCCTGTCTCAAGCCCCGTGGCTCCGTAAAGCTGATGGACCACTGGAAGGACGCTACATTGGCGTCAGTGTATTGAGGAGTAGCCATGTCTAGGTGCTTGGTCCGGGTGCATGGGTTGTATACATAATCCGTTCTGCCCACCCCCTTTCGTATCTGCATCAAGCCAGGGTCGCCTTCACTAACATCTTCGTCTCTGATCATCCAAAGTCATCCCCTGTCCGACAGCAACATCATCAATAATGGCGGCTCAGGATCACCACACCGTCGCGTCCAACAACACACACTTCGACTCTGAGGAGAAGTTCCGCTATGAGCTTGCTAAGACCGTGACTTTGACCCCAGAGCTCTACGAGGAGCTCTTCATCTCTCCTAAGACTCCAGTCGTAGGTGACTTCCGCCAACGTTTCGGAAACCCGACTCCCATCGGTGTGCTCGGTTTCTCTGTTGGTGTCATTCCTCTCGCCATATCCTTCAGTGAGTGCTATGACTTTCCAGATCAACCATCAAGCTAGACACTACCAGTGGGATGGCGAGGCGCTGGCGGATCTTCTATTGCGACGACCACAATTAACATCTTCTTCGGTGGCATCCTCCTCTTCTTCGCTGGTATCGGCGAATTTCTCCTCGGCAACACGTTCCCCATGATGGTATTTTTTGCCTACGGTGCCCACTTCCTGTCTTACGCCACTCTGTTCATCCCCTGGTTCAACGCCGTTGGCTACTTCAACCCTGACGGCTCAGGTATTGGAAGCCCTGGGACCACCGATCAGACTGCAATGTTCGCCGCCAGCTTCGGTGAGACCAGCATGGTTCTTCTAGAGAAGTCGTCATGAACTAACAAGTTCTAGCTTACTACCCCTTGGTCATGTGCATCCTGTCCTTCATCTTCCTCATCGGCTCCCTACGCACAAACTTGGTGTTCGTCATCATTTTCATCTTCGCAACTATGGGCTTCGGCCTTGGTGCCGGCGCATTCTTCCACCTCGCGCGTGGCAACATCGCTATTGGTACAAAGCTCGCGACAGGACTTGGAGCATGTTTCTTCGCGACAGGAGTGTTAGGGTTTTACTTCTTACTAGCGCTACTTGTCGCCATCATGGAGCTGCCCATCCCCGATATCCCTGTCGGCGATATGAGCACTGTTATCAAGGCCAAGCGAAGGGGGGTTATTAAAGAAGAGTAGATGTACCGCATATATAGAGGATGCTGGAGAGAGCTCGGCCACGGCCTGAAGCAATACGATGCAGGCGTGTACATATTTACTCCTCGAGCCAGATGGCTCAATATTGTATATAAGTCCGAAAGCGATCGAAACAAAGTTCAAACAACTCATGCAGGCGTTCCACCACACTCGTGCGGCAGTTGTCCCTCTCACCACTGGTATTCTCCAGTATTATGAATGAACCTTCCAACCTCACCATCCCTCTTCCCCTCAACAACGTCCATCAGGCTCTTCACACTATCCTCCGCACTCCTCGCCCCATTCTCCTTCTTATTCGCCTCACTAAGATTACTCACCGTAAACCCCGGATCATACGCGAACACCTTGACGCCCTTCCCGCCCACGCCATAATTCAATCCATACTCAACATGTAAACACGTAGTAAGCATATTCATTGCCACTTTGCTTGCGCGGTACGGCTCGGCTTGGATCTTGTACATTGGCGACTCGGGCGTAAGGCGGCGGCCGATGGACCCAGCGCCCGAGGAGACGTTGATGATGCGCGGGTTAGCGCTCTTCTGCAGAAGGCTTATGAGGGCTTTAGAAAGCAGGTAAGGACCGGTCGCGTTAGTGTCGAAGGAGGAACGGAACGCAGCGCGGTCGACCTGTGTGAAGGAGGCGATGGCCGCGTTGTTGATCAAGATGTCGAGATGGCCGTGAGAGGTGGTTATGTGAGTGCTTGCGTTGGCGATGGTCGAGTCGTCTGAGAGATCCAGGTGCAGGAACTCGATGCTGCCGGGGAGGTTGCGGGATTGTAGGTCCTTGAGGGCGTCGTTGCCGCGCTGGGGTGAGCGCGCGCCGAGGAGAACGTGATAGGTGCCTTTGGAGAGCAGTTGGCGTGCGAGCTCAAAGCCTATGCCGCTGTTTGCTGCATGGGGATTAGTATAGTGTTTAATCAGAAATGCTTAAGATAGCTGTGACTTGCCTCCTGTCACGAGCACGACCTCCTTTGCTAGGGCTGCCATTACAATATTTGGTGAAGGTTCAGTCTTTCTTGCCTGATACCAATATCAACAAGATGGCTCTGGAATGCGTGGCACATGCTCTTAAATAGACGTTCTAAGGCATCCATCGATCGTGAGCGGGCTCTCGGTCTTCTGGGCAGAGGCGTAAACTCCGCTCCTAGTACGTGCAAGAGTGCAATTCTACTCGGCGCAACAGCACATACCTCAATATGTGCTCCAGACCACCACAAATAGTACTTCGGTGGAAAATAATACTAACTTTAGAAATGACGCAGTAGACCCAGGATCTCATCAACTCGCTCTCGATACAAGTCGAGCTCAACGTTGGTGGACGGGCTCCGTTAGGGTAGATTTTGCACTCCCGAATGCACCAACGGGTATCGGATGACGGTTTTGCACAGCTGAACGATGACGTCTACGGGACCAAAGTCTATCCTTTCGATTAACCACGCACGTCGTAGGGAAGAGTTGAGGAGCTTGTATTATGCTTACTGTGACTATATACATTCATGAAGAAAAATAATATACATATTCTCACGACTATTGCCTCCTCATCCCCTCGCGCTATGTGCAGCGGATGGTGGAAGGCGTTTACTTGTTATTCCAGGAACTAATTAAAATACGGACTGAACTCGCTCACATACTCCGGAATGCCATCAAACATCTCTGAATTCACAGTGGGGAGGTCTTCAGAAGCCCCATCTTGGAACTGGGTCCCCATACCCGACAATACGAAGCCCTTGTCTTGAGCTTGTGGAACGACAGGCATATCAAGCCACCCCTGGAGGCCTTCAGAGAAGTCAGGGACAGTTGAGTCCGTGCCAAGACTGCTCGGGAGTGCAGACACGTTGGCATCCCAGGGAAATGGGCTCCCAGAGGTATCGTTCAGCAAAGAGGGAGGAGACTCTCCGTATGCAGAGAGGGCAAGATACTCAGCCGGGCCATGATCTTGTGGAAGGGGGCCAGGAGCAAAGAAGGCAGTCTCGAACTGCTGTGGACCAGCGGGGAGGCCTTCAGCACTGTGTCCTGTGCCGAAAGGAAGTTGTGAGACCGGCATGATAACCGGCAGAGCTTGAAGATGGGGATTCTGGTGTCCCGAACCTTGTCCTTGGAAGAAGTTGATATGCTCGGGCATACCAACAGGAGCTTGAGGGAAAAACCCAAAATTCTCCGAGTATTGAGGAAGGGGATGTTGAAGTCCCCGAGCGGTATTCTGGAGGTACTCAGTGCTGTGACCTGCACTGGAGAAACCTTGCTGAACAAGCATGGAGGCCTGCGGCATTGGAAAGAGGGGATGTTGAATCCCATACTGCTGAGTCGAGGGGAACTCGGGGCATCGAGGATGTGGCCTCAGCTCGCCAACGGGAACGGCGAATGGCGTGGAAGGACTCTTCTCAAGGTCCTCCCGACATGGCCGAGCTGGTCGACAGCATCCTCGAGAGAGATGCGCACACGAACCGGGATGATATTTCACCATCTGTTCGTGTGCCTCGTCAACATCTATGCGGTTCATTCCCCACCGGACCATACGCTGCTTCCTGGTAGCAGCGCCACGATGTACCCAGTGGAAGATGCGCTCAACGTTCTGCATCTGTGAGGCGCCCTCGCTCTCACCGAGGTAGGGGTCGTCCTTACCCCTCCTCTCGGTCTTGAGATGGTACTGGCCCTTGCCTCCTTTCCTTGCAGGGCCCCGAACGTCAACAGCCTGATCAATCTGTGGAAGTCGAGGCTGCTGAGAGCCTGCAGGCACGCCAACCATTAGGCCCTGGGCAGGAGCAAGAGATGCGAAACCGTTCATGGTGATCGTGTAGTCTGGAGCAAGTTAGCATATCTTTGAGATCTCGAATGTGCAAGTATCGCATTGAGAAAAAAAATCAAAGACGAATACGCGTTAAGGAAGCACAACTACTAAACACCGACAGTGAGTCCTTCAATGTGCTCAAACCGGACCTTCACAGCACTCGTGAAGTTACGGACCATTCCGAAACGGGTCTGACATTGGACACGCTCGGAAAGCTGTGACAATGTCTTCTTAGGGAATTTGGGTTCCTGATTGGTAAGGAAAGTATGGTAGAGCAGGCAACAGTGGGTGAGTGACCCTGAGCGATGCTCAACCATGGACCTGACTTTATCCTGACGACAAATCGTTGGTCGGAACGCAACAAGTACCATCTGAAGAACACAAAATGAGGGAATTGAAGAGAAATATGCAAATTTGGACTGGAAACGATTCAAGCGAGCCTTGGAAGAAAGGCAGAAAGAATTGAACGGAAAAACGCACAATACGAAACTGGAATAGTACTTACTCTGTGTGAAGAGAGTGTGCGGGTGAGTGTAAAATGTCGTAGAATCTATGTCTACGACTTTGAATGCGTGTATTTCAGCTGCAAAAGTCAGTATTGGATGCATTCAGCTTGGAAAGTAACGCGATTGCGATAGCATGTAGGAAAAGGGAAGAAAACTTACTGACTTCTCTTGCAAGACTGAGTGTGGAAGTTCAAGGAATCTCTCTCAAAAGCTTTTTTGAAGGTGAATTGGTACTCTGGAGGAAATTAGTTTATGATGTTAGCCGACGCTCCCAGCCATCGCGTCAGATCAGAGACAGGAGGTAGTCGCGATGATATGTGCAGTCATCAAGCAAAGAAGAACTTACTATGTGTGCTGCGAAGCTTTTTGTGTTGTAAAGTGGTATTCTAAGTAGCTGTGTGGGTGTGCGTGAGTGTTTGTGTGTTAGTTGAGTTGAGTCCGAAAGCACGATGGGAGGGCTACTTATATACTCTGCCCCGCTATAGATAGAAAAAACGGATAGACATAGGATCCATACTTCTTAGGACACCCTCACTGACAGCAACCATGGCACTGTCATTGTCCAACAGACAAGATTGGACACTTGACGCGTTCAGCGGGCATGCAGAGAGAGAGGAACAGTGGATCAACCGGTCATAGTACAACGGTTTTGACCAACGGTCAACTCATTGGCAGTATGATTTGTTCAGCTTGGTACTGCTGTCGTTCGCCGTGTCTCGGACTGAGGCAACAGACCCAGTGGTTCGATCACTGCATGGGACGCAAGAATCAAGTATGGATAAATTCTCTCATCCCAGCATACTGCTGGCCGCTACGAGCAACTGAATCAATAAGGGACACTTGAAGAGAGCAGGAGAGAAGTTTACAGGCTCTCGGGGCGACAACAGCTGCCCACGTCCCTCAGTGCATCACGAAGTATCACGCATTGCAATCGAGATTTTGGTGCTACCACCCATTCAATCCGGATCTATGACTCTACCATAATCAAATCTTTGGGCTGCAGTGCATAAAAGATACCCTGAAGTCCCTGCGTATTCCAGAGAAGTTCCTCAGCAAAAGCAGGGAGCCTCGGAAAGGCAATCATAACAGCATTGTCAACGCGTTACCACTGCAAGTTAAGTCCACGGTGTGCAAACTCAAATGTTGCAGGAGCTACTAGGAAGTTGTCTTATCATAGTGAAGTTGGGAAGGTCTGACACGTACGGTGGTAGTGTGGCAGGAGCATAGCTCGCTGTTGATACACACGAGACACGGCATTCCTACGGATCAAGCATACCGTGTCCGTGCACCCAACGATCGGTAACAGCCAACGATCAGGGAACAACATCTACACCAGATTTCAACGCGTAACAACTCAACCACCATGACAGGAATATCAGATGCTCTTGCAGAGATTGATAATTTAAAGCCTGGCGAAAAACCTATATATACAAAGATTGCAAAAAAACACGGCGTTGATCGCAATACGCTGTCGCGCGCGCACCAAGGCGTGCAGGTCCCCCGACGCGTCGCCAACGAGAGTCAAAAGAAACTCAACAACTAACAGGAGTTGGATCTAGTTAAGTATATACTGCAGTTGTCAGAGCGTCACTCAGCACCCACCAGGCGTATGATACAGAACTTCGCATCCTCAGTTGCCTCACAGCCCTGCTCTGATATGTGGGTTCAGCGCTTCCTCCACCGTCACCACGAGCAATTAAAGTACGCGTGGGTTACTGGCATAGACTCAAATCGTCACAACGCTGAGTCCTAATACAAATATGAGTTGTACTTTTAGCTGCTACAGCAGAAAGTCACTCAATACAACATTCTGCCAGAGAACACCTACAATATAGATGAGAAGGGCTTCGTGATTGGAGTACTGGGCAGGACTAAACGAGTGTTCAGCCGGCGTTAATATAAGAAGAAGGAGGTCAGGCAGGCTCTCCAAGATGGCTCACGTGAGTGGGTGAGCCTGTTGGCAACGATCTGTGCTAATGGTACTGCTCTTCCGCCTGGCATCATCTTTGCGTCAAAGAACTCCACCATACAGAGCCGCTGGGTGGCCGATGTTAACCCAGAAAGGCACTCTATCCACGTCACCTCATCGCCTACTGGATGGACCAACAACGATATAGGATTGGCTTAGCTTGAACAGGTGTTCGATTGATACTCTAAGCCAAAGGCACGGCTAAGGTATCGGCTGTTAGTTGTGGACGGCCATGGGAGTCACCTAACCCAGGATTTTCTCGAATACTGTCACCAGAAGCGTATCATATTGGCAGTGTTGCCACCTCACAGTACCCAGACGCTGCAGCCGTTGGATGTAGTCTGCTTCAAGCCTCTATCGTCTGCCTACTCTAACGAACTTGATGACCACCTCCAGCAGTCTCAGGGCCTCTCTCCACTGTCAAAAGCTGACTTCTTTGCCCTGTTCTGGCCTGCGTGGGTATCTACGTTCACTAAAAACCTCATACTGAAGGCCTTTGAAGCCACCAGCATACACCCCATCAAGCCCGACGTCATCCTCGATAGATTCCGCCACACCACGCCCAGCGACCTAGGATCAAGCTCCTCTAGTTCTTCAGCTTATTCTGCAGAGGACTGGCTTAAAGCTTGTAGTACCCTACGGGTAGAGGTGAAGGATCCACGCAGTGTGGGTGCGCGGAAGCTGGGTCAAACTATCCACCATCTCTCAACTCAACTAGAGCTCGCCCACGACGAGATAAACGGCTTACGTCATAAGCTGCGTCAGAAGAAGAAGCGTCAGAAGCAGCCTAAGAGTCAGTTAGACCTACAGCAACACCAGGAGTATCACGGTGGCGCGATGATGTGGTCTCCTCGGGCCTTCCGTGAGGCACGCGCTCGTATGGCTGTTGCAGAACACGAGAGGCAGAAGGCAGAGCTTGAAAAGCATGAGATGAAGGAGCTAGCTGCTGCTAACAAACTCTATAAAGAGAGGATTGCACAAGAGAAGCGTGAGCAGCGGGCAAGGGAGAAAGAAGAGCGTGACCAGGTCAAGGCCCAAAAGGCAGCTGAAGTGGCTGAACGCAAGGCAGCCAGAGAAGCCCAAAAACGCGATCGCGACGCTGGAAAAAGTGTCCAATTGCCTAATCAGGCAAAGCGCAAAGCCTCAAGTCAATTGCAGCCAAAAAGAGTCAAAAAGCGTGGTGGTGGAGGTGCCCGTAGTCGTACTGTTGCTGCTGAGCCTCCTCCACCACGCCCAACTGTCACCACCCGTAGCGGCCGCACTGCCACTAGATATCGTTAACTTTGTATAAAGAACTTTGTCGCATAGGTCTATATAGTACTCCACTAAAAAACCTCACGATAATTACTTTTGTACGTGGCTCTGTAGCCTCAACTTTGCAATCGCTGTACAGGCTCGGAGCGATCGTTGGTTGTTACCGATCGTTGGATGCACGGACACGGTACCGTGTCCGTGCACCCAATGCACGGATTCAACCAATGCACGATTTCTGCCTTTCCACCCACCCCAAAAATAAGGTTATAGAGCCACACACAATAGCTATTATTACAGGAAAAGTTGGTGATTTAGTAAAGTGATGCTTGCGATCAGTTTGGCCTATTTAAATTTACTTGGAAGTGTGACGTTGCGGCCGCGGCGGGTGGTGATAGGTGGGGGAGACAAGGAGCGCTCGCGGGCAACTGCACTACCCACACCACCCACAGCACCACGCTTTTTAGTAATTTTTGCTGTATGAGCTGGTGAAGCTTTACGCTTGCCTCTTTGGGATAATTGTAGAGCTTTTTAAGCGTTGAGAGCTTGTTTTTGACTCTCTTTTTGGGCTCGGCGTTCAGCCACTTCCTGGGCCTTCTCAGCCTTGACCCGATCACGCTCTACTTTCTCCCTCACACGCTGCTCACGCCTCTCCTCTGCAATTTTCTTGTGATAGAGCTTATTAGCAGCTACTAACTCCTTCATCTCTGCTTTTTTTAACGCCTCTTCTTCTCTATTGCGTTGTTCAACTGACATCCGAGCTCGAGCCTCTCGAACAGCCCGAGGGGACCACATTACTGCGCCTCTATGGTACTCCTGATGCTGTTATAGATCTAATTGTTTCTTAGGTTAATTCTGACGCTTGTTCTTGTTGTAGAGCTTCTGCCTTATATTATTAAGCTCAGTTTAGAGTAGCTCTACCTGAGATGAGAGATGGTGGATAGTTTGACCCAGCTTCCGGGCACCCACACTGCGCGAATCCTTCACCTCTGCCTGAAGAGTAGTGCAAGCTTTGAGCCAGTCCTCTGCAGAATAAGCAGTAGAACCAGAGGCAGCTGATTCTGAGCCGTCTAGTGTTGTGTGGTGGAATCTATCGAGTATGACGTCGGCGTTTACTGGTGATATTCCAGTGGCTGCAAAGGCCTGCAGTATGAGATCAACCCCGAACGTGTGTACCCAGGCAGGCCAGAATAGACTGAAAAAGTCGCTCTTTGACAGTGGGGCGATGCCTTAAGACGCTTGGAGGTGGTTATCGAGTTCAGAATTGTAGTTGGAGGATAGGGGCTTAAAACAGACCACATCTAATGGCTGCAGCGTCTGGGTACTGTGGGGGGGTAACACAGCAAGTATAATCCGTTTCTGGTGACAGTAGTTGATGAAATCTTGCGTTAGGTGACTGCCGTGACCATCTACTATTAAGAGACAGTACTAAATGCGTGCCTTCTGCTTTGTATGACGGTCAAACACCTGTTTAAGCTATGCCAATCCTATCTCATTGTTAGTCTATCCTGAGGGCGAAGAGCTGACGTGAATTAAGTGCTTTTCTAGGTCAATATTGGCCACCCACCGGTACTGTATAGTAGAGTTTTGAGACGCAAAAACGATGCCTGGGGGAAGAGCAGTACCATCCGCACAGATACAAGCCATGAGGCTCACCCACTCACGTAAGCCATCTTGACAAGCCTGTTAAACTTCCTTCTTCTCATATTAACGCCTACTAAACACTCGTTTAGTTCTACCTAGCACCCTAATCGCAAAGCCCTTCTTATCTATATTGTATGTGTGCTCTGGCTTAATGTTGTACTGAGTGATTTTCTCCTGCAGGAGCTTAAAGTACAACTTGTACTTGTATGCAGACTTAGCGTTGTGACGATTAGAGTCTATGGCCGTTGCCCATCAGGAGGTCAATTAATCGCGGTAACGGTGGAGGAAGCGCGTAACCCAGCTCTCAGAGCAGGGTTGTAAGGCAACTGAGGATGCAAAATTTTGTACTATCTGCCTTGTAGGAGGTAAGTGACGCGCTGTTAAGGTCTCTATATACGTTACAAGGTCTAATTCTTGTTAGTGGCTGAGTTTTCGTTAGTTATCGTTGGCGACCTGCTAAGGGGCCTAGTAGAGTCGGTGCGCGCGCGATAGAGTTAAGCAATTAACACTATGTCTTTTTGCAATTGCTGTATAGACAAGTTTTTTATTAGGCTGTAGAGCATAGATCTTATTAAGAGCCTTATTAATTCCGGGCATTATTAGTGGAGTTATTACGCGTTGAAGTTAGGTGGTAAAACGCGTTCCCCGTGCATTGGTTGAATCCGTGCATTGGGTGCACGGACACGGTAGGTACAGTGTCCGTGCCCGTACCGTGTCCGTGCGCGCAATGCGCGGATTGTCGCAATGCGCCGAACCACCAAAGTACACCTATCATCTCATCTCTACCACAACGCAACGCGATGGAATTAGAGGCAGCCCTTGCAGGGTGTGATACTTTCAAAGATAAAGATCAAATCCCGTAGTCCAAAATTGCAGAAAAGTATGGTGTTGTGCGATCAACGTTGTCACGAAGATACCGACGCGAAACGCAATCGCGCGAAGAGCAAGCAATTGCACAACAAAAGCTTACCCCACAACAAGAGGAGGAACTTGTGAGATATATAGAAGAGCTTACTGGTCGTCATATACCCCCTACACGAGAGATGATTGCCAATTTCGCGTCAGCAGTCACCCAGGAGCCAGTGAGCGAGAGCTGGGTTACTTCATTCATTAACAGGCACGGGATCCATCTCATCTCTCGATACTCAACTGGCATGGACTCTAATCGCCACAACGCTGACTCATACGTCAAGTATAAGTTATACTTCAATCTACTGCAGCATAAGATTGCTGAATATAAGATTAAGCCACGCCATACATACAATATAGATGAGAAGGGCTTCAGGATTGGAGTCACCACTAGAACCAAACACGTGTTCAGCCGGCGGATGTGGGAGAAGGGAGAGGTCAAGGCATCACTCCAAGATGGCGACCGCGCGTGGATCACGTTGCTGGCTTGTGTATGTGGTGATGGATTAGCACTGCCACCGGGTATCCTGTACGAGTCTGCCAACAGCACTATCTAATCGAGCTGGGTTAAAGAGATAGACTCAGGGGTACACTCTGCGTTTGTTTCTTCAACACCCACAGGGTGGACTAACAACAATACAGGCCTTGCCTAGCTTAAACAGGTCTTTAATCGCTTCACTAAGACTAAGGCAAGGAGGAAGTGGAGGCTCTTGATACTGGACAGCCACGGATCACACGTGACGATGGACTTCATCAACTACTGCGATTAGAACAAGATACTCCTAGCTATCTTTCCTCCTCATTCAACTCACACGCTGCAGCCGCTTAATGTGGTCATGTTCAAGCCTCTGTCAACAGCGTACTCAAAAGAGCTCACAACACACCTCCACAATAGCCAAGGGCTGTCAGTTATTAAGAAGAGCGACTTCTTCCACCTGTTCTAGAAGGCCTAGACGAGCACATTCACTCAGGGGTTGATACTCAGGTCCTTCGAAGTAACAGGTATCTCACCCCTTCAGCCCAACGTCATCCTCCAACGCTTTGCCAAGGACACCCCTAAGGCCTCTAACAGCAGCACAAGCTCTTCTTCGGTGTATTCTGGCAAGGACTGGCTCAAAATTGAGACTCTGCTGCGGAAAGTAGTGAGGGATGAGACCAGTAAGGAGCTGAGGAAGATCAGCCGCTCACTCCACCACATCTCAATTCAAAATCAGCTTCTCCACTACGAGAATCAGGGCCTCAAAGAGGTTCTTAGGACTTAGAAGAAGCACAAGAATAAGAGCAAAGCCCTTCAGTTCCAGCCTCGCAAGGACTATCACGGTGGGGCTGAGTTCTACTCTCCTCACCGAGTAGAGAAAGCCCGCCAGTTTGAGAGGGCAAAACAACAAGAAGCAGAGGCAGAAGCTTAGAAAAGCAGAGATGGCTGAGCTTAGGCACGCTAACAAGCTATACAAGGAGAAGCTTGCTCAAGAGAAGCGTGAGCAGCGGGCAAGAGAAAAGGAGGAGCGAGATTGGCTGAAAGCTGTGAAGGCTCAAGAAGTAGCTGAACGCAAGGCAGCCAAAGAAGCTCAAAAACGCGATCTTGAGGCCAGAAAAAGTATCCAATTGCCTAATCAGGCTAAGCGCAAGGCTCCAAGTCAATTGCAGCCAAAAACAGTCAAGAAACGTAGTAGTAGAGGTGTGCGTAGTCAAGTTGTTGCTCGTGAGCCATCCCCAACTCCTCCACCTGTATACAACAGCCGTGGCCGCAAAATAGCTCCACGCAAAAAACTGTAGAGATAGAAAGTTTTGCAAGCAACCATTTAGTACTACTCTACAAAATCTCACGATACTATCTATCGTTGGTGGCTCTACAGCCTTATTTCTGCAGGTGCTTGTTGGGGCAGTTCGGCGCATTGCGACAATCCGCGCATTGCGCGCACGGACACGGTAACGCGCGTGCAGCGTAACGCGCACCCCAACCACTTTTCCATCCCATCTTGCACCCCTAATATCTCCACGCCACAATGTCACTAGAGGAAGCCCTTGCAGAATTACGCGCAGCTAATCCTAATGAACCTATCTTGTATATAGCTTTAGCTAAAAAACATAGTGTTATAAGGTTAACTTTAACGCGCAGATACTAGGGTAAAAGCACATCCTGTAAAGCTAAGGCCTCTACACAACAACTACTTACTCCACATTAAGAGGCAGGCCTTATAAGATATATAGAAGGTCTTACAGTACGTTATCTGCCACCTATAAGATTAATAATTAAGGGGTTTGCAGAGGAGATTAGCTAAATAAGTGTCTTAGAGTTATAGGTCACTAGCTTCCTTAAGCGTCACTAAGACTAGCTTATTACTTAATAGGTTACTGCTATAGACTCTAATTGCTACAAAGCTGATTCCTGTAAGAAATATAAGGGCTACTTTAGCCTTATAGAGAAGAAGATGGCCTAGTATAGTATAGAACCTAGTTAAACATATAATATAGATAAGAAGGGCTTTGCTATTAGGACGCTCTCTAAGTTAAAATAGGTGTTTAATAGGCCTCTATATAAGCAAAAGCAGACTTAGCAAGCTATTCAAGATGGCAATTAAGAGTAGATTACCCTACTCTTGTGTATATGTAGGGATAGGAGCGTCCTGTTACGATCTCCAGAAGAACAGGTACTGATAGGAAGCGGGGCATCGCCAAAGGATGACAGCGTGTCACGTGTCACGTGATCTGCGGGCGAACCTCCCGCCAAGGAACCTCATCCCGTAGGCCAAGGGATGCCACAACATCCCGGGAGGACACCACATCCGCGGACACAAGGGAAGTGACACTTTACTGTGATGCCACCCCATGTTTCCTAAGTATATAACAAGTAGGAACACAACCCTTATGGTTCGTGTTCAACCTAGTCAATCAAGTTTGTCTTTGGATCTCAAACTTAACCTTCGAGCTAGACAGTCTACTCTGTACTACTCATCGTTACCTTGCCTTTAAGACTGACAGATCGTATCTGTACACCTCATTGCAAACCAACCCCTCAGACTCCTGTCACTGTACTCATCCTCAAGAACTAATAGAACACGTGCTTACGAGCTTTGCTTAAAGTACAACTTTAACATTTTAAACACCCCCAAGATGAGTACTACCTCAGGAACCCGTGCTACCCCTAATAGCACTCTCTCAAACGATACGGACATGACCAACGCCGGTACTACGACCAACAGCGTCATAAATGTCAGCAAGCCCGACCTCTACTACGGAGATCGCGCAAAGCTAGACGACTGGATCATGCAATAGGACCTCTTCTTCACTTTCCAAGGTGAGAGGGTACCTATGGACAAGCGAGTCATCCTCGTATCAAGCTACATGCGTGGCAACGCATTCAAATAGATCAAACCCTTCATTTAGCAGTTCCAGGCGGGAACTGCCCCTGATGAAGTAGACGAATAGGTCAGAAACTTCGACAACTTTAAAGAGAAGATTAAACCTGTGTTTGGTATCTCTAACGAACCCACGATCGCACGACGCGAGATTCAGCGCGTCCGTCAGACTAAGTCAGCCGCTGATTACGCTGCGGAGTTTCAGCAGATCGCTGCCAACACTGACTGGGACGACACTGCGCTGATGACCATGTTTAAACAAGGTCTCAAACCTTCAGTCAAGACGGAGCTGATGCGCACTGGCGCCAGCACTGACAGTTTGGACGACCTCATCAACACTGCAATCAATATCGACGTCAAGCTCTACGAGTTACAGCAAGAACTACGAGATGATCCACGGGCGCGCGTGCTCTTAACTGAGAAACGCTCGCCACCACGCAAACCATGGCGCAACAATCCTGCCAACCGCGGGCAACGCGGAGGCCACTATCAATCTAACTCTGGACAACGTATTCACAACAACACGCGAAGTGGATACTACGGACCAGCCGCCATGGACCTATCTAATATCAACAAAGGACCTGATAGGTGGAACAAGAAAGAGCAGGGCAAGGGTAGTAACAACCGCGGTGACAAGTCATCAGTGACTTGCTACAGCTGTGGCAAAACAGGCTACTACGCTCGCGATTGTCGCACGAAGAACAAAGTGGTCTGACAGCTTAACATGCTGACCACTAGCGACAACGAGACCAGTGGAGAATGGGAAGTTCTCACTGAAGACATGGGCTGTCTTATAGAAGATAACCATGAAGAATCAGACGACTACGCGTCAGATACACGAATTCGGGCATCAACGCCTCACCCGCATACCCAATGGATCTATAACGATCCCCGGAAACATCATGCAGTAGAATGCGACACCTGGGATGGCACTATCATCGTCGGCAAGCGATACTACGGACCCTTCTACCAGAAAGACAACTAGTACTATACAAAGGAGGGAAAACGTCTGCTTGTATGCGACAGAGCACAAGAGTATTAGGACACGCCAGTCTCGCGCGACCGAGCAACCCAGACTCCTGCCTCCCAGGAACCGCAAGTGCCTACAATAAACCTGACCATTGTCAACAATATTCCAGAACATAAGGAAGAGACACCAAGCGTCACTATCCAATCGTCAACCTTACAGAGTGTCAAGAGCACTCGCGGATGGATGATGGACGAAGACGTCATAAGGTCAAGGCAGTATCTGCTTAGTGACGGCGATGCACTCGAGAAGTTCGATCAACAAGTGATCAACGCACAAAGGACCAGCAAGGACTAGCACACGGAAGACTTTAGTTAATGGAAGAAAAACAATACTGCGACACAACAACAGCTAGACGCTTACAACTCCTACGCTCGAAGCCAAGACGAACCTGACTTCGACCGTAGACCAGCTATGCCAACACAGAGCTACACATCGCAGCTACACCAGGACATTAGGAATCTACGTCACCCTCAGCTACCAGCCATGCAGTGCTACCACGAAGACTGCGATGACCACAAGCAGTTCAAGATCAACAGCCAGTGGTTTCCAAGCAAGCCCGAAGGCTGTGGGAAATACTGGTGGGAGTGTGCAGAGACCTACTGCGCGGAGCACCTCTGGGACAAGCGTACGAATCTACACTTCCCAGGGATCACTAGCGTAGAAGAGATCTTAGACATGCACCTCGTCCAGAACGAAGAATGCTACGGTCACGAGTGGGTAGAGTGCTTAAACCTAAAGTGTCAGAAACATAGGTCACTTAAGTATCTAAGCGGCTTCTTGCCCCAGGACAAATCTTTTTTAGACGTACGGCGAACGAACGCCACAGAGGAACTGGACGAGAGCGCTTTCTCAACAGCGTCCAGGGCTCCCGGAATCGACGTCAGGATTCCGATGAGACCCATTCCCTCATCAAATTCCCTGTTGTGCTAGAAGGCACCAGGATGACGGCATTGTTAGACTTAGGAGCACAAAGCAACTACGTGTCTCAATCCGCTATTACGCAAGCAGGCTTGCAGAAGCGAAGAAAGGAGGAACCATACCCTTTACGAGTAGCCAACAGAGAACCAATGCTAGGAGAGTCGTGTGTGACCCACGAGGTGGTGCAACGACATCTTAGAGTATTTAACCACGAGGAATTGATAGACCTAGATGTTCTGGGAACAGCCGCCCACGATATCATATTAGGACTTCCTTGGTTAAGAGAGCACAATCCATGGATCGACTGGAAGAACCAGCGAATAACGCTCAAGTGTCACGGATTAGGTACACTGAGACAGCGACCCGCGCAGCTCACGACGCAGCTGGTGGATGAGAAGGAGATTAACAATATCTCTTCGAACAAGACGCGCCAAGATAGAGCGGTCGACCGTGCAGATACCAACCAGCCCCAGGATCACAAAGCAACGGTTAAGGAGGACAGTACAACTCCTGACATCCCGGATGAATATAGAGAGTTCAAAGACCTCTTCCGCGATGAGAAGACTGCGAAAGCACTACCGCAGCACTAGGAATAGGACCACGAGATTAAGCTCGAAAAAGGAAAGAAACCCCCATTCGGGCCCATATACCAGATGTCAGAAAAAGAGCTTGAGGAACTACGCAGATACCTTAAGGAGAACCTTGACAAAGGATTCATTAGAGAATCAGAATCCCTAGCAGGATTTCCCGTTCTATTCGTACCAAAGAAAGATGGCAAGCTACGACCTTGCATCGACTACCGGAAGCTCAACGATATTACAATTAAGAATCGGTACCCGCTACCGAATATCAGCGAACTACAAGATCGGCTAGCCGGAGCACAGTACTTCACTGCGTTAGACCTAAGAGGGGCGTATAACCTCATCCGCATGAAGGAAGGCGAAGAATGGAAGACGGCGTTCAGAACCCGTTACGGTCATTACGAGTATTTGGTCATGCCATTTAGGCTTACCAACGCACCAGCGACATGCCAAGCACTCATCAACAACGTGTTAAGAGCGCACTTGGACATCACTGTAGTAGCGTACCTCGATGACATCCTAGTGTACAGCAAAACGCTAGAAGAGCATGTCGAACATGTACGACAAGTGCTTACCTGCCTAGGAGCAGCACACCTACGCCTGAAACCCGAAAAGTGCGAGTGGCACAAGGAGGAAGTTGAGTTCCTAGGGTTTGTCGTAGGAAGACACGGAGTTAAGATGAGCAAAGATAAGATTCAGGTTGTAAAAGATTAGCCAACACCTAAGACTGTTAAGAACATTTAAGAGTTCCTTAGGTTTGTCAACTTTAACCGACGCTTCATCAAGGATTACTCCACGAAGGCCTTACCGCTTACAAAACTCACGCGGAAGGACACACCTTTTAGATGGGACATAGATCAAGACCAAGCCTTTGAAACGTTAAAGCAGGCTTGTGTGGATCCACCTACTCTAGTCACATTCAGAAGCGGAGAACCGCTGCGAATGAAAACAGATGCCTCAGATTTGGCATTGGGAGCATGCATCACGCAGGAGCGAGATGGCCAATGGCACCCAATCGCGTACTATTCACGCAAGTTCTCAGGACTAGAGGAACGATACGACGTACACGACAAGGAGTTACTAGCGATCGTATCCGCCTTAGAACATTGGCGAGTTTACGCAGAAAGTTGTTCAGAACTCACGATCTACACAGATCACAAGAACCTGGTACATTTCACAACAACAAAGGTATTAAACAGACGACAAGTACGATGGTCTGAGACCCTCAGACAGTACAAGTTTAAGATCCTCTATACTCCAGGAAAGGACAACAGCAGAGCAGATGCGCTTAGTCGACGACACGACCTCGCGGGATCTAAGACAATTAATAAGTCAGCGATCCTTAGCATTAACAGCGACGGATCGTTAGGACCATCACAGCAGCTCAACAATTTGATGCTAGTCCGACAAGAACAGCAGATACCAGCTCACGTTCCTGAAGAATTAGAACAAGAGATCATTAGCAATCACCACGATGACCCGCTGCACGGACACCCTAGCATCACAAGAACAATGGAACTTATTAAGAGACACTACGAGTTCCCGAACATACGCGACAAAGTCGGCAAGTTTATTAAGAATTGCGTAAGCTGTCAGCAGAACAAACACAGCACGCACGCCAAGTATAGAGAAGCACAGGCAATGGAGCCACCGACGGCACCATGGACGAACATCACGATGGATTTCGTTACCCAGCTACCTGTCTCCAAAGATCCTGTAACAGGATACGCCTACGACTCAATCTTCGTCGTAGTAGACCGATTCACTAAGTACGCTGAGATGATACCGTTTAGACATGGCTACACTGCAGAACAGCTAGCGCACGTCTTTAAGGACCGGATCATTCGCTACCACGGTATCCCGGGATCAATCATTAGCGACAGAGATAAGCTCTTCACGTCAAACTATTGGACCACGCTACTAGCAGCGTTAGGCACCAAGAAGAAGCTTTCCACGGCCTACCACCCGCAGACAGACGGACAGACAGAAAGAGTGAACCAGACAATGGAGACGTATCTCCGCATTTACTGCAACCAGCAGCAGGACAACTGGTGTTCACTATTGCCTATGGCACAAATTGCATACAACAACAAACTCTCGGAAGCAACAGGCTACACGCCGTTCTTCGCGAACCACGGCAGACAGCCAAATCTTTTTACTAGGTCATTGGACAGTAATATCCAAACAGAATCAGCGATAACCTCAGTCAGAGCACTGAAGGAAGTACACCAGAAATCGCTTGATAACATCGCCAGAGCTCAGTCAAGGAGCATCTCTTATGTCAACAAAAAACGAAAAACGGCGCCTCTGCTAAAGGAGGGGGATAAGGTGTATCTCCTCACAAAGAATCTACGCACACGGCGACCAACGAAAAAACTGGACAAAGTTAAGGTCGGACCATTTTTCATTTCTAAGCAAGTCAGCCCAGTTAACTATCGACTCGCGCTGCCTAAGGATGCAAAGATCCATCCTGTGTTCCACATCTCGCTATTGGAACCAGCCGACCCCAGAACGCCAATCCAGAAAGACTTTCACTACCAGGCAGACGGCCAGGACGAGTGGGAAGTTGAAAAAATAATAAAACAAAGGAAGAAAGGACGCAACACTGAATACCTAGTTAAATGGTCAGAATACCCAGACTCAGAAAACACATGGGAGCCAGAAGCAAACCTCACGAACTGCCGCCAGTTGATGGCACGGTATCAAAGCCTTGCGGCCAACACAAGGGCCCGACAGGATCCATAGGGTTACCAGCAAGGAAGTCAATAAAGAGCTGGTCTGACGGAAGACCAAAAGAAGGGTTGTCAGCCTGTAACCAGCCGGGATCAGCCCAAGGATCGGGAACAAGGGGGCCGGTAACGGTACTCGAACTTTCCGCCTCCTGTGCCTGATCCTGCACTTTCAGCAACGCCAGATCGCGACGAGCGAACTGCCGCTCACAGCTCTCGGCTTCAGCCAACTCGCGCCGTGCACGAGTCACTTCTAGCTGAGAAGCCGCAGCCGCTTCCTCAGCACGAAGCAACACAAGACGCTTCGCCTCTTTTTCTTTCTCAATTCTTTCCCATTCTTCTTCAGGCACAAACAGACTGCACTCTGCCTTTACTGAGATGCAACCGGCACATCAACCAGTAGCGGTATCGACAAAACACCGCAAGTCCTTTTGTTCACACCTTTCACAGCGAAACGCCATTTCCAGCGAACGATCCTGAATACGACGCGCGCGGGCACGACGCTGCTCCGTGGACGACTGAGAGCGCGGGGCTCGTGGTTTTCGTGTTCCGGAATCCTTCGGCATGGTTAGGGAGGCTATGGAACGTCACAAGAAAGCAACCTACGAACGGTACTTATAGGAGAAGACCTACCCTGCGACCTGCGGCACGGATAAACGATATATCGGGGACGATATGCTAGAAGGGGGGAGGTAGTGTGACGATCTCCAGAAGAACAGGTACTGATAGGAAGCGGGGCATCGCCAAAGGATGACAGCGTGTCACGTGTCACGTGATCTGCGGGCGAACCTCCCGCCAAGGAACCTCATCCCGTAGGCCAAGGGATGCCACAACATCCCGGGAGGACACCACATCCGCGGACACAAGGGAAGTGACACTTTACTGTGATGCCACCCCATGTTTCCTAAGTATATAACAAGTAGGAACACAACCCTTATGGTTCGTGTTTAACCTAGTCAATCAAGTTTGTCTTTGGATCTCAAACTTAACCTTCGAGCTAGACAGTCTACTCTGTACTACTCATTGTTACCTTGCCTTCGAGACTGACAGATCGTATCTGTACACCTCATTGCAAACCAACCCCTCGGACTCCTGTCACCGTACTCATCCTCGAGAACCAATAGAACACGTGCTTACGAGCTTTGCTTAAAGTACAACTTCAACACGTCCTTCTACCAGGCCTCATCTATGCCGATAAATCTCAGAACATTTAGAGTACTTAGGTAGATAAGTGTTGAAGTCGTACCTGGACGAAGTCCAATATTGTACTAGTTCTAGTTGGTTCTTGGGGAAGAGTACTAGTTCTAGAACGGTAGGGTGAACTGCGTCTAGACAGAGTCTAATATAACAGCTTAGGTTAACAAAGGTCTAAGCAACGTGCAATACGGCTTGTTATTGTTAGAGGTGAGATTCTAAGAAGTAACTTGATTAACTAAGTTGAACACGAACCATAAGGGTTGTGTTCCTGTGTGCTATATACTAACAGTAGGAGAGTGCTCGTAGACAAGCGACTAGAGTTAGTCTAATGACTAGTAAGCAGTTACTCGTGGACGAGCAGTATTGTACCATGCTTGTTGAAGAGCAGTCATGTGTGTTATGCTTATTAAAGAGCAGTCACGTGACGTGGCTGTGTAGTCGCTTCTCCACTCTAGTCTAGTAAGTCCGAGGCCTGGTTGGTGGTTGCTTATTGCTGTGCCGTTCCTGTGCACGAGGATCGTAACAATAAGTTAGATGCTAAAACACACTTAGCCTTTGTTGCAGTCTCTCCTACTAGGTAGACGAACGACAATGTAGCACTAGGTTAGATTAAGCAGGTGTTTAATCGCTACACTAAGGAGAAGGCAGGAAGGAAGCACTATCTACTTATTCTAGATAGCTATAGGAGTCACCTAATAACAGCTTTTATTGCCTACTGTAATCGCAATTAAATCACAATAGCTGTGTACCTACCTTACAGTACTTATACTCTTTAACTACTTAATGTAGTATACTTTAGTCCTCTAGCTTAAAACTACTCCTAGGTGCTCGCAGATTATCTATAAGATACCTTAGGCCTTATCCTAATTAAGAAGGGTGACTTCTTCTGCCTCTTCTAGTCTGCCTAGGTGAAAACCTTCACTAAACAGCTTATTAAGAGCGCCTTTAAGCATACTAGGTTAATACTGTTTAACCTAGAGATAGTACTTAAAAGATTTAAGAAGAAGTATAGACCTTTACTTAAACTAGCTGTGCCTCTTCTAGTATATGCAGGCAAGGATTAGCAGGCAGTTAATGCCTATCTATCTGCTGCTGTTAGTAATAGATAATTAGAAGATGCTGTAGTAGTAAAGGATACCTTGCACCACCTCTCTATCTAAAATTAGCTTCTTAAGATAGAAAATTTAAAGCTACAACATGCTCTATATTACAAGAAGAGAGGCACTAAGAAGAAGAGGCCTCTCCTAGTCTATTAGAGGCAGTTATAGGAGGCAGAGACTAAGTGGTAGTCTCCTTCACGTGTTAATTAAGGCTAGCAGCTCCTAGACAAAGCTAATAACGTAGAGAAGGTAGAAGAGATTAGAAAAGCAGACGCAGCTGAGCTCTGTGAGTCTACTCGCTTGCTTAAGCAGAAGCTTGAGGCAGAGAAGGTAGAGAAGCGAGCAAGAGAGAAGAAGGAGCGGGATAAGAGGCATGCTAGAGAGCGAGCAGAAATTGACGCACAGAAAGAGGCATAGGCACTTAAGAAGGCATAGAATAATTAGGCAAAAGCTATATAATCATCCTAAAGAGGCAAGCGTAAGGCCTTACAAGCTGCAGCACTAAAAAAGAAGCAGAGGCGTAGTGCTGTAGGTAGTGTTCGTGAGGTGCCTGCACTAAGTCCTTAACTAGCACCTCTACTTAAGACTACCACACAAGGCCGCAACGTTAAGCTACTATACAAGTATTATTAGGATTAGTATTGCATAGGCCTATAGAACACTCTGCTAAAAAATCTAGTTAAGATAGTAATTATGTGTAGCTTAGTAGCTTCATTTTTAGAGGCTCACATTTAGGTGGTTGGTGCGCGTTACGATGCACGCGCGTTACGGGCACGGACACTGTACCGTGTCCGTGCACTCAATGCACGCCGTCAGTCAATGCACGCGATCGCGATTTCGTCCCAACTTCGCACCCCCCACAACTCAACGCCACGATGACTATGGAAGAAGCCCTTGCAGAGCTAGATGCTCTTAACTCTAGCGAAGAAGTTTGTTACGCGACAATAGCTAAAAAGCATAGTGTTAATCGCTCAACGTTGTCGCGCAAGCACCGAGGTGTCAGCGGGTCGCGTGCAGAGGCAGGTTTAGCACGTCGCAATCTTCAACCAGAACAGGAGGCAGAGCTTGTGACGTATCTGGAGGGATTGACAGAGCAAAGGTTACCTCCTACAAGAGAGATGGTGCAGAATTACGCGTCCAATATCGCTGGACATCCTGTCTCCGAGAGCTAGGTCACACGCTTCCTCCACCGACACCAAGATGAGCTTACATCCCAATGGAGCACTTCTATGGATCAACAACGCCACGCTGCTAACTCTAGTGATAAGTACAAGGTGTACTTTGAACAGCTAGGCAGCAAAATCAACTTCTACGAAGTGGAGCCTGAGCATACGTACAATATGGATGAGAAAGGCTTCATGGTTGGAGCCGTTGGCAGACAGAAGAGGACCTTTAGCAGGAGGCTGTTTAAGAAGAAGCAGTTTAAGCAGATGCTGCAGGATGGTAATCGTGAATAGATAAGCTTGTTAGCGTGTGTATGCGCTGACGGCACAGCGTTGCCGACAGCTCTCATTTACGCAGCTGACTCAAAGAACATACAAAACACATAGGTAGAGGATGTGAAGGTAGGAGAACATATGGCCTTCTTTAGAGTATCAGGCAGTGGCTGGTCAAACGATGGGCTTAGTCTTGCCTGGCTCCAGCAGGTGTTTGAGCGCTTCACAACAGCCAAAGCTCGGAGAAAGTACCGCCTGTTGCTTGTGGATGGCCACGGGAGCCACCTAACAGAAGAGTTTCTGGAGTATTGCTACAGGCATAAGATACTGTTAGGTATCTATCCACCTCACAGCACGCACACGCTGCAGCCGCTTGATGTGGTAATGTTTAAGCCTCTCAGCACAGCATACTCAAAGAAGCTGGCAACACGCCTTCACAAGCATCAAGGCCTAGTGCCTGTAACTAAAGCTGACTTCTTTGGCCTGTTCTAGGATGCTTGGGCAAGCAGCTTCACTGCAAAGAACATCTTTAGCTCGTTTAAGGCAACAGGTGTACACCCATTTAACCCTAATGTTATACTTAATCGCTTCACCAACAACGACTCAGACACCTCTAGCAACGCTTTAGAGGAAGCTCCTACATACGGCAGCGAAGCATGGCAGAAACTAAATACAGTCATGAAACGCGCGTTGAGTAGTGCCTTAGAGAAGGACGCATCTATCGTTTGGCAATCGCTCCACCACATGGCCATACAGAACACCCTTCTACAGAGCGAAAATGAGGGCCTGCTTGACGCTCTCACTGTTAAGAAAAGGAGAAAGATGAAGGGCAAGTCTCTAGACCTGCTGCAACACTATGAGTACTGGGGGCCTTCAATAATGTGGACTCCTCAGTCATTCAGGGAAGCCAAGACCCGCATGAGGCTTGCAAGGGAGGAGCGAGAGGCAGACGAGAAGGAGAAAGCTGACATGAAGGAGCTTGCTAAGGCTAATAAGCTATACAATGAGAAGATTGCGCAGGAGAAGCGTGATGCGCGCGCAAGGGAGAAGGAAGAGCGTGACCAGCAGAAGGCTAGGAAGGCTAATGAAGTCGCTGAACGCAAGGCTGAGAGAGAGCGTCAAAGGCAAGCTCGCAACTCTCAAAAAGCTATACGAAAGCCCTCTATAGGCAAGCGCAAGGCTCTGGAGAAAGAAGCACCAAAGAAGAAGCAGAAACGTAGTGCTGGGGATGATGTAGCTGGTGCCTCGCGCATAGCGCGTACGCCAACACCTCCACACCAAACCAACACTCGCGGCCGCAAAATCCTTTAGCTAAGAAAGTTTTGGTAAGAAAGTTTGTTCTATAGGTTAATAGAATGCTCCACTAAGTTATCCTGTAATACAAGCTGTTGTATGTGGCTCTACAGCCTCAAGTCTCTGTAGCCCGTTTTGGTGATGCGCGTGCATTGACTGACGGCGTGCATTGAGTGCACGGACACGGTACCACACCTTGCTCAAATACACCCATTGGCAGCAACGCCACACACGCCACACCAAAATCGGCAATGTATAATGCATTTTCAGAGGATCAATGGCCATGACCAACCCGAAATACGGAAATCGCAGAATTGAATATAGTAACTATGCATAGTCAACGTAACGAAAACACAAGTCGAAAACCGCGAGCACCCTCGCATGAACTCCACACCCTCGCAGCTGAGAGATTGGCACACTTCAATAAAGACAATGGGCCCATGAGGTAAACTGTATGCTAGACCCACAGCAGAGCTTTTCTGCGACCTGACCTATAAGGCAGCAGCGACGCGCGTATTGAGAACGAGCACATTAGATGTAGGTCACTTGTGCGATCCATGGTTAGACATTGGACAATTCACTCTGAGACGTCCATACCAAGGGCACGACCAAACATTGTCGATCTAGCGAGCGATGATTCTGGAAGACGGGATAATCATGGTGGCTGGGAGAAGCGAGACTTGCGAATCACACAAGCACAATGGGCCGAGGATGTTGGGAAGCATATTCGCTTGTCACCTGACGACAAGGCGGTGACTTCGCGTAAGCAATGCATGATAGTAGTACAGCTCTTTTGACAAACCCGTTGCAACGCCTTCCAAACACCCCTTGACTTGACCCCAGCAGACTTGCTACCGCGCCAGCCTCCCATGATCATATCGTGACTCTTTGCTCTCCCAATGTGCTGCACCAATAGCGCAACGGCTCCCTCAACATCGCACAGCTCACAGAATCGAGAAACTTACAAAATACCTTTCCTCGCGCCCTGGAAAAAGAATCTGACAACCGCCACCTGCAGTCCCGCCATGACAAGCATGAGTCCGCCCTCCATAAGCGAGAAGTTGAGGACACGCTTCTCGGTGCTCTTGACGGTGCTGAAGTTGCGGTTCTCGCGTGTGCGGAAGTACTTCTGGTTGCGGGAGATGGTGGACAGTTGCGCCGAGAGCTTAAGGATGCTTTCTTCAAGGACGGTGGTTTGTTCGGGGGAGGAGCCTTGCTTGGAGGGGATCGCGGCGCGGGGAGCTTCGTTCTCGACCTGTTGATGGCGTTAGTATGAGTACCAGCGGTGCAGAGTCTGGGTTGAGAGAAACGTACAGCGATTTCAAAGTCGACGAGCTTCTCGGCAAATGTGCTCATCTCATTGTTGAAGCAGAAACGGTACTCGCCGACCTCGTTGGCTGAGAATACAAAGTCGCCCTGGCGCTCCTTGGTGCCGTCGAGGATGACCTTCTCTTGGCCGCCATTGGAGCCCGGGCCAACAACCGAATAGTCGATGTCAAACGAGCCGCCGGACTGCACAGCAAAATAGAATGCAACCTTTGTTCCCTTGTGTTCTACGTTTGCGAAGAAGCAAGCCTTCTCGTGCGCATCGAGGCGGTAAGTAAGCGCTGTGGCGTATACGGCAGTGCAGTATGCCAGCAGGAGACTGACGACTGTGGCGAAGGACCGCATCGTGACCGTAGGCGTGGAATGGCTTCGTGGGTGATTGTCGCTGGTGTTGTCTTCAAGTTCGTAACAGCTGTCGACAACTATCGGCGTTTCGGTGGTCCTGGCACCGCAAGGAGTCGGTCGCGGGGGAGGTCCTGACCAATGGGACGCTTGTGCGGCCGACACTTGGCAGGAGGTGCTCGACCACCACGACCACGATACTCGGCATGTTGAACGTTTACCTGGTGTAGATACTTGTATTCCTAACTGTGGCTTCTTATGTTGTGAGTATATATAGAAGAAAGGTTTTAGTGCTCGTCTGATACGTGCTTTGCATGCCTTTTACTTTCAAGTGCTGGTTCCCTTGGAACGTGTCAAAAAAGACAGAGAATCAATCGCTATGTATTCAACCACCATTGAAACCATGTAAGGTTGACGATACCGGTCGGATCGCACGTGGTAAGGACAGTAATACCAATCGACCATACTTCATACGTTGTCTGATGCTAGTCTACACCATATTGGCTGCATCCATCACACCCCGAACACCTCCACCTCGTCCACGAGCACCTCATACGCAACTGTGCCGTGGGCAGTAATACCAAGATCTTCAGTGCGCCGTTCATATGTAGATACATGCGCGCAAGGATTCGTACCGCCGTGTCGGGAAGATAATAACGCCCCGCCATAGTAATGCCCTCCCATGCCATACAAGAAAAGACATGGCTGATGTTTATTCTACATCCGTACTTTCAAGTGCTCATCGTATGAAAATTGAATCCGATTTGCCCCAGAAACTTCTGCTCTTGTTCGGGTGGTCCAGTCCAAGCGACTGATCATCGCCTAGTGTATCCCAGAGGACTTCATCTGCCATTATGTTAGCGTGCATCGTGATATTATCTGTATAGGAAGCTTACCGTCATCCTCGATATATGTGGGTTTGGAGTACTGTGCTCTTGGGACCTTGGCGAACTTGATCTTGTCGAGCTGCTTCCCCTTGATTTTGGTCAGATCGGAAAGGCGCTGCTTCGTTTCGCTGAATGGCTCGCCCTCCTTGAGCGCAAACTGGAACGGGATGCCATGTGCTTTGGTGTGGTCTTTGTCGAAGTGAAAGACCGGTACTCTGCGAGGTGCATCGATCTCCAGTACAGGCATCGCGTAAATTTGCGAGTAGTCTGCAAGGGCTGTGATCTGGAGTTCCGCTGCCAGCTGTTTGGAGAACCTGTGCATCGAAACTTCCCAGATCTGAACCTTATTGAAGACTTCGTCGCTGATGTTGGCTTTGCGTTGCAGGTCGTCCAATAAGTCTGCTACTTGAGCGCTCTTCGGAATCATAAGCGTGACTTCCTCTTCCTTCTGTAGACCTTCTGGCAGCCATGTGACCTTGACAGGTCGTCTTTGCTCCAGCTCCTTGAGACTCATGTCCAGTTTCTCGTAGAATAGAGCGTCTCCCCGCTGACCTACCGACTGTGCGTAGCTATACGGTCCAGGAAACATAGTGTTGTTCAATGTGTTGTTCGCGTTATACTTCACGGGTGTCTTAGGCTTGCCAGCGGTGCTAACTGTAGTGAAGCGCAGATGGGTCGGGTCGCACTGGAGGTGCTCAGCTACCTTTGCGGCCCACTGATCGTATGACATCTTTTTGCTCAAAGTCAGGGCAAACGACGGTAGCTCCTCGCCCTCTGGCTGAGATCTGGGGACGAAGTCGATGTTGATCCTGTTGAGAAGAAACTCATAGAACTCCTTAGCGTCCACGGAGCCCCCTGCGGACCGTATTTGCTCAACCTCCTTGTCGGTCAGTGCCCGTTGTACCGTGATGATATCACCGTCTTGGAGCTCCGATTGTGCGAGTGTCGTTTTTGGCTTCATCGCCTCGATCATGCTTTGTTTGATTTCCTCGGAGAGCTTAATCTGTGTTCCACTTGGCCAGTTCAGGATATTGTTAATAATCGGGGTGAGATCAGAAACCCTATCCTGATACCCGGCGTAGAAGGTGGCAACGCCAAAGAGGCTTTGTGTCTTGTGGTCAAAATGCTTAAGGAAGAGCATGATGGGCTTATCGCTTGAGCCCTTGGACTCTAGCAATTTGTCGCCAAACACTGGCGAACCCTCCGCGTCACGCTGCACGGCTTTCTCCATCCATAGTCTGAACACAGACTGTTTGGTGCCGTGCTTGGCGGCAGCCTCCTCGATAGTCATGTCTGGGAATTCCAGAGGAGTGTCTGGGCGGACAGTGCCATTCTGGCGGTTGACCATAGACCATGGCCGCAACATGTCGCCTTCGATGCCAAAATCTTTGCCGACTAACGAAGCGAACTGCGCCATACTGGTGGTGCGAAGAACGCGAAGTTGCTTGGGGCTGGCCTCAGTCTCGGTTTCGCCTTTCCATGGCACGATGTCGAAGCCTTGGTAGGCCTTGAAGTTTTCTTCGGATGCGACAGAGACATCCATATAAAGATGTGCCTCCTCCCGCTCCTTTCTTTTCTTCTCTAGAGCGGCATGTTCCTCGGCAATACGTTCAGCAAGATGCGTCGGTGGAGCGACACTTGCTGAGTCCGGCAAAATGCTGTCAATCCTGCTTTCGCGGATATAGACTAACATGTAAGCGCTCATGGATCGCTTGGCGGACCATGTCCTTGTGTAAGGGTTACGCTGGCCGTTGTTGCCATTTGGCGCCTGCGCGTAATCGCCTCCAAAATTTTCTTCCAAGGCCTCGCGTTTCGTTGCTCGTGTCACTCGATCATCGTCAAACTTGTAGTAATGTCCATCTTTAGTTGGCTTGATGAAGGCGTAGTAATGGCCGGCGTTGAGATCTCCGCTGTGCACCAATACGCTGTGCAGACGGTACACATAGGGCTCGGATCGATCGGCCCCATCGGAAAGGTACGGCGAAGCGTCCCAGATCTCTGGGAATTCGTAGCGATCGTTGACTTTCATCATGGCGTCGCGCGCAAAATCGTATTCGAAGCGTTTGAGCTGAAGATGCAGAACCGGCGGGAAGCTCTCAAATATAACTCCCTTCTTAGCGTCTTGCAAACCGAATCCTTCCGCGAAATATTTGTTCTCGCCATCCATAGTCTCGACCTGGACGTAATCTTTAAAACTGTCGTCCAGATTCTTGTTGCCGCTGACGTTGAGCTGAATATCCCAGTAGTCTTCAATCCGGGATGACTCGTAATCGACGTTGATGCAAGATATGTATGTTTTCATCTTACCCACGAACATGCGCTCGAGAGCACCTTCAGCTGCGGAGCCCTTCATTTTGGCATCAAGATTGTCCATGAGCACACGAGACAGCTCCTGCACGTCCTGCTGCTCAAAAATCTGTTTGGAGTCCCAGCCAAAGGAGTGTGTCAGTCCCGTAGTACTGACTGCGTTATTTGTGTTCTGAAGCAGATAAAAGAGGCGTTGCAGTGCGTAGGAGCTACCCTTGTCATCTTCGTCGGTAGGAATCTGGTAAACGGCCTGGCGGAAGGCATTTGTAAAGTACAGCGATTGGAGAAGAGAATTGAGATAACATGTTGCGCCCTGGTTCTTCAAGCCAACCATGCCCGTCTCTTTTTTGGAATCGTAGTTGAGGAAATTGTGCCATAGGACGCCAGTCGGATCCTTGAGCACCCGGACGTAAGCGGTAACGTTAGCAGCATTCCCTTCTACCATTGGACGCCCTCGGTCATCCCAGCTGTTAGCAAAGAGCCTTCTAAGCTCAGAGAATCGTGTGAAACCCCAGTCTCCCTCTTCTGCGGTAAATCGGTGGTGCGCTGTATGTGTTATGTACATGCTGGGATCGTTGGGGTTCCAGAGAACCAGCATGAATTGCACACAGGCATACCAGTCCTCGGGCATCTTGTTCTCCTCGTAAGCCTGCTCGAGGTAGAAGGACGCAAAGTCGACGTTGTTACCGAAGGGGAAGAACAGGATGCGCCATGGCTGTCCGCCACACTCGAAGACAGGACCATGCTCTTTCCTGGTGAGCCCTGTTCGCCATTCCCGGATCTCCCATGTGTGATGTGTCTCTGCCTCTGTCTCCTGGTCGGGCAGCTCCGGCATGTGCTTCTTCATGAAGGCATCGTACTCGTCTGCACGGGGCTCGGGGTCGGCATCGACCTCGTCCATCTGGTCGTCCGAGTCGGCAGGCGTGATGATGGCGACTTCGCCCTGCTTCTCGTCATACTCGTGGTCGACGAGCATGTCGCTGCCGGTCTGGCGCAGTGTTAGGGTCAAATTATTCGCCATGTTGCATACATGTGCCGAGGAATGGTGCAGCAGACGGCAACATGTGCGCGGGCGCAAAGCTTACCTGATCCATGGCGAGTTCGGCAGCAGCGGGTGCTGGCGGGGCAGGCAGAAGGACAGCAGCGAGCGAGCTTCGGGCGGCTCAGTGGAAAAGGCAGCGACGATTTGCGCTCGACGCTGAGAGTTCTGCGGAAGAAATGCTGCGCGCCTGTCGCCGTAACGAAAGAGTACGAGGTACGTGAGGGCAGTCGCAGCAGGCAGCTCGATAGTAAGGATGCGTGCCTCGCTAAAAGGTGGCGGTGACAATGACGAACGAATTATACGCCTTGCCGTTGCCTGCACTTGAACACGACAAAGGGAGAAGGGCTGGATTAGAAGGTGCACAAGGGCTGTAGTCGTGAGAGTGGAATCGGTCTCTCGCCAGCCTACATAGGCTTGCTGCAGTGAATAGCTTGCTCTTGGCGTGAATTAATGGGGCCCGCAGACGCAAAGGGCCGCGGCTGCAGACGTCATGCCTTTGGATCGCACCACACGATTGATCGTCGAGTAACGCGAATAATAGCGGCGCTAGCGAGCACAAACAGGCCACTTGCTGTCTTCCCACAGCAGTGTGCGTCTCCAACGTTTGTCCAATATTCACGGTGCGGCGATCGGACTCAGCACGACTGTTTGGTGCTGCGTCATAAGCGCGTGCTGATTCGAGGAAGCTTCATAGCTCGGTGTCTCCCCACATTCAAACTTCGAAGCTCCAACGGCAATGCATGTGACCAGGAGAGGCTTCAGTGCATGCGCACAGCTTCACAGAAGCTTTCTCGGAGCTTTACGTGTATCGCCAGTATCTCTGTCCCAGGCGAGATGTGCGCACGCCGCAGCTGCGGCTCCCAAATGGAAGCCCTCCTCAGCCCTCGATGAGTATGCTTCAAGCTCTGTTCAGCAATGGGCATCCTAGCTTACTCATGTAGATGGGTGCAGCGTGAAGCGCGCCCCATAAGTCTGCGCCAATTGACCTTCTTTGGCAGGACGCTCACCGAGTCGCGTCTGATGGACTCGGCTAACTACTGCCGCCTCGAACTGCCTACGAGGTACCAGATATCGGTCGACATGCAGTGATTCTTGCTGAAGCTACCAGACTCGCACACCGTCTGCGCGACATCCAAACTCTCCCATATGTCGTCGTTGCGAACCCCCACCTCGCCCACGTGTACGAATCCTACTTGCAGGCTTTCGAGCGCTTTCGCCGCGTCCCTGAAATTCGGTCCGTCGAAGATAATGACCGGTACTGCAAAGTACTGCAGGAGACTCTAAAGGAACATGCTACCGTCATACCACGCCTAGCGATTGGCGTGCTCGAGGTGCGCAACCTCATGAAGCCTGACGAGACAGACAAATTCATGACTACAATGCTGCGTGCGGTACGTGAAGACCAGTTGACGCATGGCTCGAACGCTGACGTGTGCAGCGTATCTCTAGGCGAGTGATTGCGGAGCAGCATCTTGCTTTGAGCGAAACGTTCAACTCACCTTGGCACTTTCCCAGTGCGCAGGCCCCGCACGATCAAGAGGCAGTCGGCGAGATCTTCTTGCGATGCAACGCAAAGGAGATCGTGGAATCATGTGGCAAGACCACGCAAGAGCTCATCAAGCGTGCGTACGGCGAGCATGTCGAGATACCTGAGATCAAGATTTACGGTCACCTGGACGCGACCTTCCCATATATCCTGAGCCATCTGGAATATATCATCGGTGAACTGCTGCGCAACTCGATACAAGCAGTTATCGAGCAACGCAAGTCGCAAGACGCAAAGCCTCCGCCAATCGAGGTCCTGATCTGTGAGACCTCACAGCATGTCATCATCAGGATCTCAGATCAAGGAGGTGGCATACCAAATGATCTGTTGCCATATCTGTGGAGCTTCAGCAAGGGTCCACGTCGCGAAAAGAGGCTGCAGAACCTCGCCAGAGTACCCAAGCTGCTCGGCACGCTGCAGGAACTGCAGGTTGGCGATAAGTCTGCATCTGAGTTGCAGCAGAAGTACAGTACAAGGTCTGGTGATGCTGAGGTCCACCGGGGTTCGTTGGCTTCTTTGACCTCAAGAGCGCCTGATCTTCGGCTGGGCATTGGTCTTCCCATGTCACGACTGTACGCTGAGTATTGGGCCGGAAGTTTGGAAATCCACAGTCTCGAAGGTTATGGCGTTGACGCCTTCCTCCAGATATCGAAGCTCGGCAACAAGAACGAGCGACTAACGACACGTGCGTCAATGGATGCTATCTAGAAGGCACGATTGCCTCCAGAATTTCCTGTGGCAATTGCAGTCCGAGGCAGATGTGCAACCTCAGCATTATTTGTCCGCTGCGCTTCACGACCACACCAAACAATATATTGTTTGCCAGCATATTCAACGCCGCAGCTCAACTAATGATCATGGAGCTAGTAAGTCACCAACCACATTTCTGATGATTGCTCACTGATTGCCTCCAGCCTGCAATCAATACCAACCTTGCCGGCCATGCACACCCTTTACCATGCTGGCGCACACAGTCCGAGCACCGGGTTCGGGCGATGGTGGCGCGTATACCCTTCAATGTCGATCTTCGCGGCCTATCATTCGGTCGTAACACCACGGTTTCGAACGTTTTGACGCCCAAAGTTCGTCGCACGCCGTACAATGAGAACGGTTGGTCCGATCCGATTACATCAGCAGGATTGCATATGCTAAGACGCACGCAGTAAATCCCAATCGTCTCGACGTTATAGAGTGTTGGAAAGGCTTGTCCCATACTCAGGCCCTGGAGTTGGCCATGTGGTACCAATTTCTGTATGAGTGCCTACACAATGAGGTGAAGGAGTACTTAACCGCGGGTCTCGTCAAGGATCTTCTTGCGCGCAGTGGTAAGCCCCTCTTCTCATGCTGTAAAGAATATTGGCGAAGTCTTTCATTGGAAGTTGGCCGTCAAAAGTTCTAGCAGTACACAAAGTCGTCTCGGCTACAGCTAAAACACTCGCCTAATACCATGCAGAACCGATCGAAGAGGTTTATTTTGTGGCTAACGCACTCGAATGCCTCCGTACCAAGCCGCAACGCGTCATTGATATCAACCCCGTCGATATCATTGACAGCATGATGAGCATGTTCCATGATCAGTTCCCGAACGAGTCGGCCTCACTTGCATCAAGCTGGTCAAGCTTCTCGGGTGGTCTATCACGGTTCTTACACAAGTTCCTTCTTCTGCAAGACTGCTTCTATCACGGCGCAGAAGGCATGTTCCGTTTCAAGGAGTGAACTTCCTCTGTCTAACATAAGCAGGGCCTTCTCTCGAGATCAGCCTCGACTTTCAGTTCGTGGATTGGGTTCTGAAGGCCACTGGCGATGTTATGTGGCAGCCCCCAGCCGTACGATTCCTGCACACACCTGCATCTCTAGACAGTGGCGAGACGTACCGGGTAACGCCAAATATTTCGCAGGAGGTAATCAGATCCATCAGCTCACCTGGGAGCGATGGCTATGTTGAGCGCGTCGACTATGAGATCTTGCGATCACCAGCAAATTTCACATGGGATCCTGCGAAAGGACATTTCGAGACGGTGGTGTGCAACCTCTCTGTGAGCATTCAATACCTCCAGGCTCTGGCTTTGCTGGTCGCTCTGAGTACTTCCAAGCTGACTCACACTGCAGAGCAG
This sequence comes from Didymella pinodella, assembly GCA_039634465.1. Lineage (NCBI taxonomy): Eukaryota > Fungi > Ascomycota > Dothideomycetes > Pleosporales > Didymellaceae > Didymella > Didymella pinodella. The sequence continues at coordinate 999,647 of CP113351.1, forward strand.
ATCGTGCACTATTGACACGGTCATTTTGGCTAGAGAAACCACCCTTTTCTCAGATAACACAATATTCGAGAAACAATCTCGCTGGAGTATGAAACTCGATGTTACGCCCAACGAACAGTCCCCGGGGGCGCTTCCGACTCCAGTGCAAACTTCGTCCGACGCTCTACGCGATAATTCGCTCAAGGCGTCCACGGTAGTTTCTGACAATGGAACTGTCGTCCACTCTCCGCAAAAGCGCAAGGTGTCGAAGCCCGGACTTGTTATGGTGGAAGCTGCCACAAAAAGAATGCGTCAGGACAGAAGATCTTTCAGTAACGATGTCCAGGCGTCGTTCTTGCAAAATGTGCCCCGGTCTGCTCGGTGCAATGGAGTCTATGCTCTTCAGTATACGGAAGACCATGGAGTATGTCAGGAAGAAATTACTCCACCAGTGGAGGGGCACTTCGATAATCGGCTCTCGTCCGCACCTCCGTCACCAGTTGTCTCGGATTCCACCGCATCCGACGATGCTGCCATCTCCGGGCGAGGACGTCTCCACCAAGAAGTAATTTTGCGCAATTACCACGAATTTGCAGACCGTAGGCTGTTCAAAGATGCCGGTCTCATAATCAGTCCTGTCAGTGACGGTGAGCGAAACGCGTACGAGAGCGTCTTCATGGAGGACAGCGATGAGTGGTCGCCTAGCACTGAATGATGAAGCCAGAACATAGACGCTATCACGAGCGATAGATGAGGCGGGTCTCGAACTTGGACACGGATTGAGACGAACAAGATCCCAGATCATTGGGCGCAATGTGCTGGCATGGTTGTTGGACATGGACACAGGGTTGGCACGTATGATCAATCGAGCGTATGAATATGCCACTGGTCGGTCTTATTTGCCTCTCCACGTGACGAATACTCACCCTACTGGACAAGCAGTACGAGTAATGCTCAACGTTCGACACTGCATCTGACGTGCGCGACAAACGCATTGCTTGGTAGCCGTCCCGTCGGAGATGAGGTGTTCGTCAAACAATGGCAGTGATATAAGTATGTTGACATCCACTCTTCTCTGAATATGTCAAGCAACTGATCAAGAATGTCTTCTGTTGCACTTTACGGCTTTCTCATTCCCATTCTAGCGCTTGCGCTGCAGCTTACTCTCACCATCGTAATTGGTACACTAGCCGCGACTGGTTATCATCTATATCAAGCTTGGGTTCGGCAGCGAGAGCGCATTGACCGGCAACAGCAGCAAGTGGACGAGCAACAAGGACACATTCATTGGCTCTTTGTACAACATCGTATTCTTACAGACCGCATGGGTCATCTAGAGCAAAGACTTCTGGTGATCATCCACCATGACCGTGTGATCATTCCTTGCCGTCATAGAATCGCCCAGCTTGCGTATGAACGGTGGCCGCAACCGGTACAGCAGCAGCAACAGCCGCCTTTTGCGGGCCTTGATGGGCAGGATGAACGAGAATCGAGTAGCGATGATGAGTCCGCCCTTGATACACATATCGTTGGAAACTCTGCTGCGCAAAGCAGTTGGGAGATTGCTGAAGCTACGGACCCGCAATCGTATGTTATCAGTCCCAGACCGCCAACAAACCCGGATGACGACCAAATATCTAATTGCACTTCCGGTCTTGTTACTGATCAGTACGGACACAGCCTCAGGGCCTCAACGTTTCTGGATGAAGCAGAACGGATCCATTCATACTTTCGTGGTGGGAATCAAGAACGACCAGACGACTATTTCGGTCACTGGTATCACTATGATAGTGATGACCCGGAACCTCACCTGCCGCATCCCCAACATGGGCATATCGTTGTGACTAAGACGACGACGACTCAGTCAGCACCTATTGCCACCGTCGTTGGCCCCATTCCTTCGACCTCAGTGACAGCCGTTGCAGCGACTCAAAATGTGACTCGGAATCCGCGCATCACTCTGCACTCGCTAGCTGAGATTCAAATTGCAGAGGCGATTTCTCAAGCTAGGAATGTCGTGGTAACGCAAGATGACAACGATATACTGCCAGAGAATCGTGTCAATATTCCTGCCTCGCGTTATCAGCGTGCGCAGATTAGGCAGCTGAGCCGTAACCTAGAGAATATGCATATGCGTCGCAACGTACGTCGTGTCGAGAGGGAACAAGCGCAGGTTTCTGCTGGGATTTGCTCGTCACCTACTCCGTCGTTGTGGACTCCATCACCATCCAGTTTGGGAGACATCGAAGACAGCGAGAGTCCTGCTGGACCTATAGTGGCATGTCAATCTCGCACTCAAGCGAGAAGCATTGACAATGGGGATGATGCTTCTACCAACGCGGGAGCCCGGCGGTCAAGGGCCCTGAGCGAAAAGGAGGCCGCTTTTCTTCACGGTACACCTGAGCAATGGCCAGAATCTTCGCAAAAAGTCGGTGGGACAGATGATTCAGACAAAGAGCCTGGACGAGACTTTTCTGTCCGTCCTCATCATCGCGAGTATGCTCAGCACCAAGTTGATGAGTTCTTCCGGTTGTACCCGCGGCTTGCACGTACGAATCAAGGGTCTAACATACGCGGCGGCAGTGATGAAGACCGATTTCTCACTCCAACTGAAGAAGAGGAGATGACGGTTGAGGAGGCCCAATTGTTTGACAAGTTACAACAGTGGCGACCTACAGGAACGGAGCAATCCGAGGAAGTGCACAAAGATCCGAGCAACCATGATCGAAATGCAGATTTGGATGATCATGAGATTCCGCGTCATCATCGCAATCACATGAGGATGGAGGCTGATATCCGGCGACACAGCGAAGCACAGCATGCTGCAACATCGGAAACGCTTCATTCTCCAGAGCGTCAGTATGCGGGGCTTGGGTACCAACAACGCCTCGCTGCGGAAGACGAGCAAAAAGAGGAAGAGAATCACTACAGCGTGCACCACAGCCGAGTCCCTCCGGAAGATCAGCGACAACATGAACTTCACTACAACGAGCATCAATGGCGACTTGCCCATCTTCAGCATCAGCACGCGCTAGAAGCGCGACAAGGGCACATCCACACACGGTCCCATGTACGTCCTCGTCCAATCCATCATATTCCTCCCCCTCTACAGGAGAGCGTACAAAGAGAACAAGGCCTATATCATCGCCCTTGGCAACAGCGAGACAACAGCTTAGCTACCCTGCGCATGATTCGGCAGGCCCAGAGTCTGGAAGAATGCGACAGCATCAGCAGCCACTTGGCAGCACTCCGGAGCGAGCTGAATCAGAGGCATGCCCAGATTGTAGCAAGCCAGAGATTCATTTTCGGTGCGGCTATGCCCATAGTGTATGTGAACAAGGGTGGTCGCTATGCTCAACCGGCTAGAAGAATGGCTTTAATCACACCCCAGCGACGACTGTTGCGGAATGCTAGAAATGCTGCGCGCGCGAATCGGAACTTCGATATCGATGATGAGGATGCGTATCACCGGTATGCTCGATACCCAAGCGAGTACAACGGCAGCGAGGAACAAGATTCTAGTCACCATCCTGGTCAAGAAACGGCTGATGAGCGAGACATGATGGGAGACTTGACGTCTCACCGTTCAGGCAGCGTGCCGCCACACATCCGCGGCGGTGCTTGCAACGCTGAAGATACGGAAAACGACTCCATCTACCAGTCCGCAGACTATGATCCTGTCGAGATCTCCCAGGCGATCGTCAACTTGAACAAAAAGCTAGCCAGAGCCCAAGAGTGGCCGGCGAGTGATCCAACAAGGGACGAACGCATTGCTAACCTCGTCCATACGATCACCTGGTTGAAGGGACAGAGAGATTACGCAGAAGGCTCTAGGAGTTTTTCAACGCCCCAAGACTGGGGCATAAGGGAAGGCGCTGGACATGGCGACGAGACCGCGTACGAATCTGACGACGAGATTGCTGGATTCGAGCAGCACATCATCGACGACGAAGACGGTTGGATTCGTAACCCTGATCAGAGACCTGCCTCGCGGGAACCCCTGAACCGCGACAGTGAGTCGGGTGTGATCCTAGATCTCTTCGCAAAGTTGGAGGATGAGATTGCTGCACTACAAATACAAAGAGGGGCTCATGACAGGTCCGACGTCCTCTGTCAGATGTACGGGAGGGATCATGACATCTATGGTACAAGGTTGGTGTTCGCAAGAGATGGTGCTGGGGATAACAGTGATCACGACGATGACGACTACCATCAGTTTCGCGTGAGACATCCCGCAAACAGCAACAACGACCAAGACAGGGAACTGTTTGAGGTGCCTGAGCTCGAGCGAGAGATCAGAAGACTCAATCTTCTCATGGCAAAAGCTCAGAAGTTACCCGAAGGCGACCATAGTAACCAGGATATCGTGGCACAGCTGCAGCGCATGATCGATCAGCTGGAGGCGGAACGAGATGAAGCACGAAACTCGAATGTCACTCCAGCTGTTGACGAGGCACAGGACAGAATGGGTCTGAGGGGTGGCGATGGGCAAGAGCAAGATTGGCAGCTGCACAAGAGAACCTTATGGCACGTTCTGGGCGGCTCACCCGCACCACATTCACCACCGAGAAATCCGGCAGGAAGGAACAGGAGGACTCCGGTCACAGCGCATTTTCGAGATGACTCCGATCAAAGACTGGACGAGTCACCCACACCACCCTTACCGCCGAGAAATCCGGCAAGAGAAAACAGGAGGACTCCGCTCATAGCACACCACCCCGATCAAAGATTGAGCGAGGAGCTGAACAGAGTGATCAACCTTATCACCCGCATCGACGAGAGCAGGTCCTTGCTCGAACCGCTGGTCATTATACAATTCGCGAACCCCAACCTTGATATCGCAAACGTCCCAAATTGGCTTGTCGCTTTGGTCATGAGGATGGATGAAGTGCTGGTGATGAGGCAGGAGCTCTGGCGGCAAGCGAAGGTGCTCGCGTGGCCGGATGATGAGGCGATGCAGGTTGTGAGGAGATACGCAACGACGACGACAACGTTGGTCAATGTTGCCCGAACTTATAGGAGACGTCCGCATACAGCAGAGACCTATAAGATTCGTCCACATACAACAGAGGCGAATCTGCGAGGGGGTGGGTCTGATCAGTCTATGACCGATGATGTAGACGAGACCGAGGGTGCTATACCTCGGAGCGCTGCGCCCCCCGTACCTGCCAGGAACCCAGCTCGAATCCATGTGGCAGCGACGTCATCAGATCGTAGTGAGTTGAATCGCGAGATAGCAGCCCTTGAGCGAGACCTCCTTTGGGCAAGCCAGCAATTCCTCGCTCGCGTCAGTCAAGTAAGGCCGCCAGCTGACCTTGCAGATCCAGAAGCGGACAGGATCGAGAGGCTTGCAGTAAGACTCCGGGAGCTCCATAGCCGTCGTACTCGAACTGTGCCTTCGCATTCCTCACCATCAAAGCACGGAAACTCCAGCACCGGGACCGATGTAGAGACACAAGCCGCAAGGTCCGCCTTGACTCCATTTCTCCACGCAGCAGACACACGGGCACCGAGAGATAGAAACATCAACACCCCAGCGCCTGAATCCCGATCCCCGGAGCCTCAAGTCTCTTCCCATCCTGCCCCTGCGCACCCACCTTACCGCATCATCAACTGTCAAGACTGGACATGGCCGCACCCCAACTGGCAATTCGACAACCTCTCGCCCTCGCAGAAAATCTCCCTGCTACGCGAGCGCTCGAGCTGGCTCGCTCGCCAGCGCGACATCCAGGAAGAGCGACGCGCTATCGACGTGGAAATAGCTCGACTCCGGTCCATCCTCTCGCTGGAGCGTTGCCCAGAGACATACCGCAACCCCGTCACGCGAGGGTACGACCGCCTCGGCAACCCCATTAATGGATATCTTGCGCGGCGGTATAACAGAGTTCTCGACCAAGCTGAAATGGCCGTAAATGCACGGCGGCGCGGCAGAGACGCACTCAGGCCTCTGCGCTGAGCAAGATGCCTGGCCCAAATGGTGGTCTTGTTCCTCATGCATCCTCGCCTGGAATTAGTGTGGATCAATCGAATCGGAAGAAGAGATGGTGCTCAGGACTCTTGTGGTCTGGATTGTAGTGTTCATACTGGCCATACTGTATATGGTAGGATCGTGGTTGCTAGAATAGATATCGAATGTGGAAATGTTGTTACCTAATGCGACGATCTATTGGTATATGTGATTAATGTGAGCGCAACTGCAAAAGACGGCCGAAGCGTAGCCTTGCCGTCCAAACGCCGCCCAGTAAATATTCAGACAGTATGATGGTATAGTATGCATGCACATAATTTTAGCGGTAACGCCTTGCAATATTCGTGATCCGCCGAAGCTCGGGGCAAGCTCAGTCCATGCCCACGTATTTGAACCATAGCGGTCTGCAGTCCTCGCGGTTCAGCCACTGCTCGCCGTCCGTGAAGCGTCCTGCGACACAGCCCTTGCACTTCGGACTGGTGGGACAGTTGAAGAACGGGATGTGTTGGTAGCCGATGTCGCGGAACCAGTGGATCTTGGTCTTGTCCTCGAACAGGCCGAGCGCAACGCTGTGCACTGGCGCATCGCCCCAGCGCTCGTAGAAGAAACCGCCAGCGCGGTCGAGGTGGTCGAAGTAGTCACGATACTTCTTGCTCCGCCAGAAGCTCAGGTCGCCAATCTCGAAGTTGGACCAGAAATGGCAGGTCGAGTACCCGTTCGCTTTCTTGTTGTTGTCTGGCCGACGCTTGTCGTCTTCCAGCCACTCGCGCGCGTTGTTCGGGTGGACGTAGTCCGGGTGGTCGTCGAGGAATTTCTTCGTCTCCGGCCAAAGCGTGGCAACGCTTTCAGCGCTATCGTAGATGTTGATGTTGAAACCGTATGTCTTGTTGTGGTCCTGCATCCATGCAAAGACATCGTAGTCGACGTCGCAGAAGAAGTGGACGTTTGGCTCGACGCGCCAGTAGTATTGCACGTCTTTCAGCGCGGGGTGTTCGCTGAACATGCCGCTGTTCCACCTGCACATTTGGTGGTACGACTTCTTCTCCATGTACTGTACTTTCTGCGCCTTGAGGAGGGAGACGGATTCCTGGTAGAGGTCTTCGTTGATCCACGAGGGGACGTCCCAGTGTTCGGCGGGCACAAGCTCTGGAAGGGTGTCAGTAGGAGCTATCAGTGCACTTGCAGGACATAGTATACCATATCGCACCTCCGCGTTTGTCGCCGCGCGTGTCCGCTTCTTGAACTCGTCTGTGAAGGGCTTGTCGTTGAACAAGGTCCACGGGTAGTTGAACTTGTGGTTCCACGTCCTCTCGAGATCGTGCATGCTCTGGAGCATGTCTTCGAGCTCTTCATTGCGGACCAGACTCAGGATGGTGGCATTGATGCGTGCGCTGTTCGGGTTGTCTGGTGCGTAATTGTTTCCGTCGACTCGCCGCAGAGGCTCTGGAGGCTCCCCAGAAGCTGTGCGTCCGTGTCAGCTGCTGCACCGTATTCAGATCGTGTACTCGTATCGACATACGGTCTGACTGTGGGTCGTGGTCCCATTGTCCATCCTTGGACAGCGGGACTTTTGATGGTACCTGCAATTCCCCTGCGGATGGCGCGTTCAAGATCCTGACAAACAAGAAAAGGAAGACACATATTGTGGCACCCGCCAGAATGCGCATGCTCTTCGGCAGCGCCATGGTGTGTCGAATAGAAGGGCAGAGGATGTAGACATTATCCCTTCCCTCGACGATGAGGACATGCGACTCGTAGATAAGTTTCACCTGGGTTGCGTAATGGGCCAATCCACATCCGGAAAGCGTGCCGGAAAGTAGAGCACGCGCGTCGACATAAACGCGTGCTCCAACAGCCCCACCGCCACAGCCAACAGACGTCAAGCCGTCATTCTGAGGGTGCACTGGTATTGCTCTGAGGTGCCTGGCCAGAAGTGGCGTCGATATGGCCCAGAGTGCGAAGATAGCTGGCCTCACCGATGAGCTTGTGCAGTCAATCTTGCAGTTCGACCCTGCTACCAACAAACAAGCCTACAAACGCGCCCGAGAGCTTGCTACACGCGGCCTGCGCGGACATCAATATGCCCGAACGAACCAATTTGATGTCAGAAACAGCTATGCCGGTCTAGAAGAGAAATGCCGTATCAAGAACCGCGATGATCTGGCCGATGCATTGCAGCTGAGGCTGCAGAAGCTAGAAGGCATCACTAATAAGTTCAAGCCTGAGTTCCTCTCTTTGCTACTGCAACTGTCTGACCGGCCCTTGGAGAATACTCGCGTCAAGGCACTGGATCTCTTGAAGCCACCAAGTCCACCACCACAGCTCGCCTGGGACGAAATACTAAAGGATGATCCTTACAGTGACGAAGATATATGGAAAGATATTGACTATGCGGTTGAGTCGTCTGGTGATGAGCAATCTACCTCCAAGCAGAAGAAGCAGAAGAAACACGCCTTCTCACCTGCGACCAGCATTCATGACGACGATACATACAACCCAAGCCCGTGCATCGAAGCAACCAAGGGTGCGCTTGTGCACGACATCGAGACAGCACAGTTCTGGGCTGCTCCCTTGACTGAAGACGGTGCCAAGATGCAGATCACTGAAATTCAAGCCATCAGAGAGACACTGTTCATGCTCGCTGGCCTGCAGACAAGTCTTTTTGTGGTGGACAAGAAACGAAGCACCGTGCGTGTCAACACGCGCTTCAAGCTCAGCCACACCATACCGGCAACCGTCGATCACCTCTTTTCCGAGCTTGCAACGATCGGCAAAGACGTGTTACGACTGAGGCAATGGACAAGGAGACCGTCAACGCTTCCACTTGTTCAGACTTTCGAGGCCGCGACGCGAGACCGCCTGGTATCCTACGATGCCCGACTCTCGCAACTGCAATGCCGCTACATGGTACCCGACTCACCGATAGCTGTAAGCCTCCTTGCGCTGATCAGCGATGTGCGAGCCGAGTCAGAGCAAATCCTCCGTCTTTCACAGATAGTCTCAGACGTAGAGCCGCGGCTACTCGTCAACCCGTTCAGCCATCTCGAAGAGCTCTACAGCCAGACTACACTCGCACAGATGACACTGCAGAAGACCAATTTTAACTTCTTCTCTACCATGCTCTTTGACTGCCTACGGACGTACCTGAAGCCCATCAGGCGGTGGATGGAGTATGGAGAGCTGGGAGCTAACGATGAGACGTTCTTCGTCTTCGAAAACGATTCAGGGAGTGATGTTGCATCGATGTGGCACGATCGTTACGTGCTACGCCGAGATGCGCAGAACATGCTGCGTTCGCCTTCTTTCCTGCAACCTGCAGCTATGAAAATCTTCAACACCGGCAAGAGCGTCATCTTTCTCAGAGAGCTTGGATATGGCCATACACTGTCAAATATAGGTGGTTCCGAACCAGCTCTTGATCACGAGTCTGTCTGCGGAGCCTCCAACGAAGTTCCTCTCTCGCCTTTCCCGGAGCTGTTCGATACTGGCTTCCAGAGATGGATTCGAAGCAAGTACTCTCTAGCATCTGCGTCTCTCTGGACACATCTCTTCGACACCCAAGGCCTCATGCGCGTCCTGTCTATCTTCCAGATGCTCTATCTCAGCAGCAACGGGGCTGTGTTCGAGAACCTCGCAAACACCATCTTCGAGCGCATGGATTCGGGCCATCGCGGCTGGAACGATCGCTACATGTTGACCGAGCTTGCTCGAAGCATCTACGATGACGTTCTCACTGGCGCAGACGCGGAGAAGATCGTAGTCCGCTCATCCAAAACCAAAGAACACGACATGTCCGTCAAGGGCCTGGCCGCTGTGTCAGTCGATTACTCCGTAAGTCTCAATACAAATCCTGTTCGTACGCCGGTGCATGACTAACACATCTGCAGCTCCACTGGTCCATACAGAACATTATCCAACGATCCGCCATGCCCATCTACCAACAATTTCACACCCTCCTTCTCCAGGCCTACCGCGCAAAGTACCTCCTCCAGCACGCTCGCCCAACACGGTCTTACAAACCCTCTCCTTCCGCACACCTAGTGTACAGGCTCCAACACCGCCTTACCTGGTTCGTCGATATCCTGCGCTCTTACTATACCGAGACAGTGGTCGTGTTTACAACCGTGGACATGACATCTGCGATGCGCAAGGCAGAGGATATCGACCAGATGTCCGATATCCACGTGCGGTACGTCGCAAGGTTGCAGGAGCGTGCGCTGTTATCATCAGACCTGAGGCCAATCCACAAAGCTGTTGTGGAAATGCTGGACTTATGTGTGGTGTTTGCGAAGACGGTCGGGCAGCTAGATAGTCACAAGACGGACGCTTCACGTCTGTCTACCGTGAAGAAGAGAAGCAGTGCGCTCTCGTTGAGCCAGGAACAGGACAGCGATACAGACGATGACAAGGGAGAGGAGGGGCACAAACCCAATGCCCGATCAAAGCAGCGACCTGCACACCGCAGCCCTGCAGAAGCACTGCACACAGTGGATAAGGAATTCGCGCGTCTTCTGCCTTTCATCACGGCGGGCCTGCGCAGCGTGGGCAGAGTCGGCGCGGAGCCTATGTGGGAACAATTAGCTGAGCGCTTGGAGTGGGAGGCCCCTGGCAGAGGGCAGAAAGACAGATATTCAGCGATATGATGAATTCAGCAAAGCAGCGCGCTGCGGCTGTACTTCTTTGACTTGATCAATTCTGTCTGCGCTAGAACGTGGTCTTCAATGGGATAACGCCCTTCTTATACCGGCTCGTCGCCAAACTCAATGTCCCACCGAGTATCATGGCAAAGGAAATTAGCACGGCTGCGTGCGCGGTACATACGAGCAAGTACGCGCAATAGGTGATAGACGCATCGGTGAGGTTTTGCATGTTGCTAAATGTCTTGGTGCTAAGGCGATGCTGTTTTCTGGGGTGAGTGGGATATTCAGGTCTACAGCACACTAATGATGTGGTGTATAGGCTATTGGGTAGGTGAGTTGTCGGATGCGTTGGCTGTTTGCAAGTGAAAAGGAGTCTGGATGTTTTCGACCATGTATCTGACCTTGTCAGCAATACGGCGAGCCTAGAGGTTTCGGGGGATAAAGCAGGGGCATGAGCGAATCTTGAGTGAATTAGTTGAATTGAGGGTTATGAGGTTGCGTCAGAGCCACATGTCGAGTGCAGAGAGGCGGGCCATGGGATGGAGCAGAGCGTGGAGGCCCTTAAGGCTACTTTGATAAAGTCTCAGATGCTTTCCGAGCGATGAGGCGGTGTAGAAATCCTAGGAGTTGGCTAGGTGGCCGTCCAAAATGGCTCTGGAGGCTTCGATGGTGCTGTTCACAGCGAACGGAGTTCGTGACCAGTTTGTGTTGGTGACATCGCTGCCATCAGAAGCTGAATGTATTGCAAATATACACGAGGTATGTGGTAAGAATAGCCGAGACTTTAGCCAAGGCTGGGCCCCAGAAACCTGAACACCACGGACACTATTATCAAATATCATCACAAGATCGAGCAGCGCAGATATTAAAAACCTGAGGAAGCGGTAGCCAGGCTCAAAGCAGGTACGCAGATGCATACAAATCGGGCTTTGGTAAAATCCGGATAATTCGATTTGAAGCAACTCATAAAACCAGCCCCTTTTCGCCTTCTTTCCCAGAACGCCAACATCTGTACATTAACAGAAAGTAATTGTTTGCAGCACGAAAAACCCCTTGCATATCGACAAAATACACGCGCATAATCAGGAAAGCAAAAAACGTAATGCGCCACCCCGCTGCGCCAACAATAATCGCGGTTCTCCTTAGCTTTCTAGCCTTTATGGTCTTCTGGAGCAGAATTAGAGGCGATGGACATCATGAGGGGAATCCGCATCCAAACGACATACCTAAAAAAAAGGAGGAGGAGGAGGAGGAGGAGGAGGAGGAGGAGGGAGAGCATAGCCAGGTGGAGGGGCTTGCAGTTGCTGCTGCTCCTGCTGTGCCACAATAGCTTTTCGCTTCTTGAGGTTCTCCCTGCTGTTCTTGCTTTTCTCTGCCTTGGTCCAGGATTTTTGCGTGCCGCGACGAGCACGCTCTGTGACGTCCTTGGATCCTACAGGACGACCACGGCGTTTCTTTTGCTCCGGCTGCTGTTCTGGAGGCGAAATAGCAGGAGTTGCCAGATTACTTTCCGGAGAATAATCTGATGTTACCTCTGGAGGCGAAACAGCAGGAAGCGCCAGATTCATTTCCGGGGAATAATCTGGAGTCCCCCGTGGAGTAGGCAACCCCATTCCGGGAGAGACAACTCCAGGTTCCACGCGAAAGACTTCATGGAAAATCTGTTCATACTCTTCAAATGCAAGAAGACCGCTTCCCAAGGCGAGAACGGCCACGGTTTCGAAGCGGTGCACCCAGATTCCCTTGATTTCAAGACTGGGTGCAGATCTCCAGCCTGCCAGCCAGCTGTATACGCGCTGAGCAACGTTAGCACGCGCGTACTGTATAAGGGCCATGTCAATTTACCTCGTAGTCATCTTGGAATGGTGTGAGTACCATACCATACTCAGAGAGCCTAAATGCCGTAAGGGCGTCGACGTTGGCTTGACGGTGTTAGTATAAGTGCTATCAAAGGAAGAGCATGGAACATATGCGGTGACAGTATGTCAAAACAAAACGACAGTTCACCTAGGAGAAGAGACATTTCTCTCGGGGTACTTACAGTGTCCAGACATGATGAAGGTATGTTGCGTGTTGTTAATTATTTCTTTTGAGTGGGTGCAGATATGTGTGAAGATGTTTAGATGAGAAGCTGCGATGCAGCTTGAATTCCTTTTATTATTCCCTGTGTATTATTTTCTGGTACTGATTTCTTCTCTTTGCTCATTTCATCCTCGAATCAATGGTGGCATTCATACTGACCCAATTCACTCAGGCCATCCACGTCTTCGACCATAAGAATTGGCCAATGGATGCACCGGCTACTTACCTGAGGTTGCCAGGGACAAATCCAACCATGGACCACCGCATGCCGACCACCAGAAGCACAGCTGCCTGCTCCTGCCATTCGACGTAGCGACTGACCGCCCTCGACCAGGTTCTTCAGGTGTATTGAAAGACTCCGCGGTGCAGACTGGTACAGCTGGACGAGGGTTGTGAGAGTCAATGGGTTCTACGAGCTTCTAAAAAGGCCAGTGTAAATCATTTTGACTGTGAACGCTGGCTACAAGTCTGTTCATGAGACGCATTGGAGGTTCAGAAAGCGTTAAGATCACCTCACGGGATCGCTCAACGGAAACCTGCGAACAGTCGTACAGAGGTCGTATTGACGCCGTACGCGTTGCATTGGGGCATTCTGCAGCTGCACATTGGTACCAACACCGGTCAATCAAAGTTGAGCCAAGACTGTCCGGATATTGTAGGCCGGGGACTGTAGTCGGTGCGTCAATTGTTCTCTGGGTCGCCTACGGCTTGTGAGGCAGAAACGGCTATCGCGATGCGCGAGCGGAGCACACACTGGGTTCATTGGGGCATTGTAAATCGTTTGCGGCTTTCAATTGATATGCAGGCATGCGCCAAGCAGGCCTCCACAAAAAGACACGAAAGAAGCGGCATTGCGGCTGAGCTACGATCAGCTATGGGAAAAGCACGCATGCTGTACGGCAGGTGTAAGGCAGCAAGGTTGAACTTGAACCTGCCTGGAAACTATTCAAACACGAAAAGCTGTGACGGCACGTCTACAAAGAGCCACCTCATCTCCCAACCGATGCAGCAGTGCAACTGAAAAGCTATTTTATGTGCATTGCGTGGTAATTTAAAGCTTACTCTTGAGCTGCAATGCGCCATCCTTACCTGCACTCTGCAGCACCTCGTCCTTCGCGAACTGCTCGTAGTATTTCAGACTCTCCGGGTTTGCTAGGGTACCGCTGGGCTTGATGATCTTACCAGACACGATCTGCTTGACTGGCAACTCCACCTTCTTCAAATTGACGGTTGTCTGCGACGCGTTAATGCTCTCCCCCGGTACTGCAACAGACGCGAGAATACATACGGGAATGTCCCATGTCTGGAAGACATATTTCGGCACATGACGGCGGCTCCTCTCACTCGCGATCTTATCCTTGATGCGCTTGACAAGATCTTCCTTGCATTGAAAACCATCGTTCATCTTCAAGAAGAGCATCACGCTTTCGTCATTGTCCTTTGGACGCCGCTGTCCCACGCAAATGCTGTCGGCGACTTCTGGGAAGTACGTCTCGATCACAGAGTAAATTTCGGCTGACCCGAAACGCACACCAGACGGATTCAATACACCATCCGCACGTCCCAGGAACAGGACTTGGCCGGTAGTGGGGTGTATCTGGATAAAGTCGCCATGCGTCCAGACGTGTGGAAAGCGTGTGTAATACGCGTTTTGATATCGCTCGCCGCTTTCATCGCCCCAGAAGAAGACGGGCTGGTTGGGAAATGATGCAGTTGCGACGAGCTCGCCTGGCTCGCCGTGAGGGACAGAAGCGCCGGGTCTGTCTTCGATAGTGCTGTCGAAGACTTCGAGCTTCGTACCCAGACATGGACCCTGGCAGCCTCCGGTATAGACGGGCTCGAGTGGGTTCTCGATGCCGAAGCAGCCTGCGAGATCCGTGCCGCCTGAGATATTGCGTAGATGCACGGTCGAAGGGAAGCCGGTTTCATAGAACCATTCGAATTGTGAGTCTGACAGCACCATACCGGTCGTGCAAACAGAACGCAGGGCCGAGAGATCAAACAAGTTCTTTGGAACTATGTTGTGTTTCTGGAGCTCCTGCAGGAATCGAGGTGATGTACCAAAGTCAGTGACACGCTGCTCTTCCAGAATAGAGAGGAACGTCTTCGCCGATGGAACGAAGGGCGACCCATCGTACAGTACAGAACGGCTGCCAAAAAGGCAGCATTGGACGGAGACAAGATACATGATCCAGCCAGTCTGTTCCAAGTGAGCTTAAATCCTTGAGTGTGAAGCATGGGAGCTTACCGTTGTGTACTGCAGGACGACGTTATCAGGACCCATCTCGCGGTGCAACTTGCCCTCCTTCGTAACACTGATCAATACGCCACCAGTGGAGTGCACAATGCACTTAGGCACGCCCGTGGTACCGCTAGAATACACGATCAAGAACGGATCTCTGAATGCTACTCTTTCAAACGTCAAGTTCGCATTGTCCTTCGCAGCCTTGACGAAATCCTGGAGGGTGACGGTCCGAGGCACGCCCTTAAGACTAGCCGGCTTCCCAGGGAAACGCGGCTGAGTGACGACTTCCCTGAACTCCTCTACTCCCTTCATTCCTTGAACGATCTCCTTGATCTTTGGGCGCAGATCGATTGTCTTGCCATTGTACACGGTCCAATCGTCGATGAAGACATACGCGGGTCTGATCTGTAAGAGTCGCTCAAGGATACCTTTAGTGCCCATATCCGTGCTACTGGAACTGAACAGCCCTCCCACGCTCACAATCGCCATGAATGTGATGAACGTATCGAAGCTGGTACTTGCAACGACAGCAATTCTATCGCCCTTCTTGATGCCCTTCTCGCGCAGAGCATTAGCGAGCAGGGCAACTTTGCGTCTAAGCTCGCCCCAAGATAGGTGCCTTATCTCTGTATTCCCCTCGCGGGCTTCTGTCAAGGCAATCTTCGCGTCTTCTTTGTGTTGTGTTGTGCGCTTGGAATGGTCTGTAGGCGAGACGGAGTACAAGATGTTCTCAGCGAAGTTGAGTCGTGTGCCTTCGAACCACTGCGGTATTCTGTCCATTGGTATCGAGGTATCGACGACCTTGCTGTAGCTACCTTCATAGATCAATCCGCTGGCATCCCACATGTCTTCCCAGAAATCGGTGCGCTTGGAACCTACACTCCAGTTGTAAAGCTCACGAAAAGTCTTATTGGTCCGTATTAGTTGTGGATTCTCTTAAGCTGCCAATGTAGGAGCATACCTGCATGTTCAGTCCTCTCTTGTGGTTGGCTGATTGCATGAACTTCCACATCGCCGTGGACTCTGGCTTTGGGTGCTGCCATAGCTTTCGTGGGGTTGTAGTATCAGAAGCCATGTCTCTTGACCGGTCTCATGAAGTGCCTGCTACTCAGGTTGGCCTGTCTGCCAATTTCCAAGAATTGTTGATAAAAACGTCAACTCGGCAATTCCTCTACGGTGCTGCGGCTCGGGTATGTCTTTCGGCAATTGAACAAGCGTCAAGAATAAACCACAGCAAAAGGCGACAATATAGGCAGGAGATGTTTGGCTTATGAAGTTCTATATAAATTGCACAAGTATATACCATAAAGACGACACTGTCCGAGGGCCGCCGAGATAGTGTTGTATACTGGGGACCCCGTGGGGTTGCGGAACCTTTCCGAGCGCCGACCCAAGAACAAGGATCAGCCGAGGGCCGGCAGACTATGGATAGCTGTTCAGGACACTCACACTTACGACATATGTTTTGACACGAATACTCAGGAAATGAACATGTGGATTACGTCTAAATGATTCTTACAGATAGATAATGTTCGAACACGCGTGCCGCTTACGACGAGTTGCTGTTGTCTGCGCAAGAGAACGCGGAATCAATGGACCCATCCTTGTAGGCGTCCATGATCTGCACAATGACTCCATACGTTCCGCCGATGGTCATGAAGGCTGAGATTATGATCAGAATGATATGCAATCCGTACAAGGTTTTCTTCCAAAGGTTGCCTCGCCAGTAATCGGGATGGTCCTGGTTGCAGGTCAGTATGGTCTGCGAGTGGAGACTTTTGGCAACTCACATAAATCCACAACCACCCAGGAAGGCCCAGCGCCAAGGGCGCGAACGCGATACTGCCCGCCAAAGAGAGCAAGTAGTTGAAAATCGGAACACCGGAGGCGATCAAGAAGCTGACGATAGCCATCGTCGCCACGCAGCCAAACCAAGTTCCCCAATGGACAAAGGTGTTGGCTTGAAGATGCCTCGACTTGCGCAAAATGCGGACGAAGACATATTTTGCGCTGACGTGAACATAGAGTGCACCACTGACGCAAAGACCGATTAGACCTATGCCGTACGCAACCTTCTTAACCGTTGGTCCCGCGCTGCCGAGTGAGGGAGATGCAACCCATTTCCCGCAGTATTTGTAAACCACAAGACTGAACGAGAGATATGCGGCTGTAACAAGTCCCATACATACGTTCACAGCCTTAGAATATTCCTTTGGGTTTTTCATCTCGGACATGACTGGCAGGAAAGCAGAAGTTCCAGCTCCGGAGCAGAAGATCGTGGCGGCTGCGGTGATGCCAGCCGCAAACGTCGGGTGGGAGATGACATGGTATCCGAAGTCGTAATCGCCAGTTTGGGGCGCCGAAGCTGGACGGTCGAGGGTGGTCACACCAACGCTGTGATAGATTAGGAAGGCTTGCCATATTACAATCGACAGAACTTACACGATAATGAACACAGCTATGAACACAGACGCAAAGCCAGCCCAGGTAATCCAAGTCAACTTCTCGAATCTGCGAACACTGGCACATATCCCGACCATGAGGGCCGCAATGACGGAGAAGTAGTTTGTGCAGAGGGAGTGGTTTGACAGAGCGTTAAGCGCTGTCGACACACCGACCATGCCGGAGGCGCCCACGATGATAAAAGCGACCAAAAATAGGATGCCAGTGATCTCTTTGACGACTCTTCCGCCGACAAGTTGTCCCATGTCCGCGATACTGTGGCAGCCGGGATGGTTGGCCTTGAACTGTCCCTGAACCAGGGCACACCATGTGTTCAAGAACTGCCAGCCTAGCACGTTGATGGCACCTGGAAAGGCTCCGAGAGTGTACATGGCGGATGGGATGGTCAGAACACCAGTTGCAAAGATGACTGTGCGGCACTTTGGTCAGTTTGACATCCAGTTATTGAACGTGTCGACGTCGATGCACTTACGCTTCAAAAAGATGACTGATGTGTGAATCCACGATACAGTTCGGAAGTTGACAAGACCTTCTCCTGTTTTGAAGACTTCACCATCTTCAAGGTCAGCCTTGCCTAAGTCGATGCTCTCGCTACTACTCTGAGCTGGCTCGATGACGTCTGCATCCTTCTCGTTGGACATGATGGATATGTAGAGAAGGGGAGTGATCTGGTGATGATGAAGGATAACCTTATTCAGTTGTCGGCGATGGGACTATATATCTATCACGATGATATGATAGAGATATGGCCCACGCACGTTCCTTCCCTGATAGCCATAGCCACGCGCGCGCATTATCGATCACAATCTGGGGGAGGATCCACTCGGACCCACAAATTCGGGGTAGAGATACTACTCCAAGCGGGCGGGCAGGACTCAGGGATCGAATTATCCCGATGACATCCCGGTCGCAGAAGCGAAAAACGTGGTAAGGAATATGCTAATCTGCCAGGAGGCCCGGCCTACGACACCATCGATGGCGTGAAACCAACACAGTCAGTATGCGCGAATGCAGGTGGGACTGTCGACACTCCTCGAAAATGCACACGCGAGCTTCAGGAGGCCGAGGTTGAGCAGTTAGGCCGAGGTTGAGCAGTTAGGCCGAGGTTGAGCAGTTAGGCCGAGCGCGTCATCTCGAACGTCAACATCTCTCAAACACTCTTATGCGTTGTGGTCCGCCACAGGCCTTGTATTTTAGAAAATCGGGGGCCAGTGGAGGAGGTCTTACTGTGTATGCAGCTTTTTGACTGCAGAGAAACCATCTGCTGGCGTTTATGAGCCTGCTGCTCTGTGAGATCCTTCTCGTAGGAAGTAGCCGAATCGAAGCATAGCAGTCAGAATTCAATAGGGAGCAGATCTAAATTATCTGGATCTACAATGGTGCTTCTTTCAGTTTCAAACCCGCCTCTGCTGGCATAAGAGCTCCTTTAGGTGGAGAGTTCTTCTTCTTGAACTCATCCGCCATCTGCTCCATCGTGACGAACTCGACCCCCTCGTGCTTCTTGAAGTGCTCGATTAATCTATGCCCATGTTAGCATCATAACATGTAGACCCCTACCAACAATGGCTGCTCACCTCTCGTGCATCAACAATAGGTGCGGTCTACCGGAAACATCTGGGTGTATAGAGATGGGCTGCAAGTCTTCATTAGTAAAGACCAAAAGGTACGAGCTTCGTGTCTTACAAAGATGAACTCATCGTATTCTCGATAAAAATAGTCGAAATGATCGCGCCACAGATCTTCGGTATCTCGTGCGTTGACGAAACCGTGACTATTGGGGGCGGCTTTGATGAACATGTGGGGGGGCAGATCATCCAGGTACCAGTTAGCAGGAATTTCAACCAGGCCAGTGTCTTGACCCTTGACCAAAGGCGTCATCCACTCTTTGGCCTTCTTGGAGTAGTCAATCTTGGTCCAGGAGTCATCCGTTCGCAGATAGTACGCCTGGCAATCCTCGTGGCTCATGCTGTGGTCGTACTCGATACCATATGAAAGCAGCAACTCCGCTCCTTCACGGCTTGTCTCCCACCTGCAACGTGTGAGCTAGGGTTGAAATGATCTCATTATTCGTGACCTACCATGGTGCAACACTGCCTCTGGGTGGCTTCCCAGCGAATTCGGTCAGCATGCGATACGTCTTGTCCAAGATGTCTCGCTGCTGATCGAAGGTCATGTCCTTAGGGTTTTCATGGCTGTAGCCGTGCAATCCGATCTCGTGGCCAGCATCCCGTACTGCCGCCATGTCTTCAGGGAACGTCTCAAGGCTGTGACCAGGAATGAACCATGTAGTTTTGATGTCATACTTTCACCAATAAGCCATCACATCTCCGCGAGACAATTGTTGCACGTACCTTTTTGAAGAGCTTCAAAAGACGCTGTGTCCCAACAGTACCAGCAAACATTCCTCTGCTAATGTCGTTGGTGCTGTCTTCGCCGCCATACGAGCCCAGCCATCCCGCAACTGCATCAACATCCACACCGTAGGAAATGAGTACGCGCTTCTTGCCCATTGTGAAAGTCTAAGTGGTTCTCGTGTATGAACAGTTTGTGTAAGTGGGAAACGCGATGCGTAGAAGGTTGGCTTGAAGGCGGAGCGGCTGCATCGGCGCTTCTCGCTCTTATTATCTGGGACGATGGAAATTGCATTATCAAGCCGTTGCGGGGAAGTCTGGTTCTGGTGTTGTTCGGGCGGCTCGATAGGCGTCATTACGAAACTAGCGGCTTCGCCTGCGGTGCTATCTTGACTCCAACTGCTCCATCCGTCCTAACCTACTCCAACTGTGAAGGGCCGAGTTCGGCCATGCATTCGACCTATTCAGATCACGCGCAGCTGACAGCAGCAGGCATGCTGTCTGAGAAGGTATATTCGCGCGCACCGAGCGCGTCGCTCTACTCACATTTTCAATCACAATGGCTGTTCACATGAAAGCTGCTCAAATCGTCGAAGTAGGTGACGTCATCGACACGTTTTGGGAAGGTACCACTAACCTTCAATGCAGTACGATAAGCCCTACCAGCTCTGCGAGACGACAAAGCCAATATGCGGCGAAAACGACCTCCTTGTGCAGATGTATGCTGCTGGTTTTTGCCACTCAGACTTGCAGGTATTGCAAGGTCAGTTTCCAGCAAGCCTGCCGATGATACCGTCCCATGAACCGGCGGGCAAAATCGTGCAAGTTGGCGCTCAAGTGAGAGGCAATTGGAAAGCTGGCGACCGCGTTGGCGTTTTAAACTTCAAAAACGCGTGTCGAAAATGTGTGGGATGCGAGCAGCACATGCGAAGATCGCCTCGCACGCGTACTGATCCTCGATTCTGCGAGAAACGGCAGATGGCTGGATTCAAGCATGATGGAGCTTTCGCAGAGTATATGTTAGCGGATCCTGAGACGACTGTACATTTACCAGAGGGTGTCTCCTTCGAACAAGGGGCACCATTAATGTGCGCCGGCGTGCGTCCTCTCGGTCAAACAAAATTGTCATCGGGACGAGGCTGACTATCGGCAGGCAACTGCATGGGGCGCGTTGCGAAAGCTAAAGCCCGAGGTTGAGAGTGGTGAAGCCGTTGCTATTGTTGGTATTGGTGGCGTTGGCCACCTTGCGGTCCAGTTTGCCAAAGCAATGGGATTCCGTACCGTAGCCATTGATAATCGAGAGGAGGGTCGACAATTAGCTCAAGAGGTAGCTGAGCATCTCAAGCCTGATCTTATCATCGACTCCGCAGCCAGCAACGCGGACGAACAGATACTTGAGTTCACTCTGGGAGAAGGACTAGCTGGTGTTGTAGTTTGTACCGACTCAATCGTCGCGACCGCCTGGAGTTTACAGCAGCTGGGCACCAAGGGTGTGATGGTGCCGCTAGGTCTCCCAAAGAACAAATGGCAGTTCGACTCCGAAGCCATGATATTCAGGGAGCTAATCATCAAAGGCAGCTACGTCTCGAGTGCGGAGGAAGCAGAGCTCATGTTCAAAGTTGTTGCTGAGCACAAGGTCGTTTCTCATCTGACCATCTTGAGCTTTGATCAGATTCCTAGCCTTGTGGACACGTATTTGCACAGATCGATGAAAGGTCGACTGGTGATACAGATAGCCAAATAGATGCTAGCATGAGAGGCCTGTGCGAATGGAAAGGACGTGCATCGTTGTAACCACGTTCTGCCTGGATTACAAGGCCACGTTGGAGTCAGTTGGAGCTCGGCCCGGTGCGCGGCCATCGGCCCACTCGTGCGATAAATGCACAATTGGTCCCCAAAACGTAAGACTATCTAATATGATAGGCACAGTATATCTTCGAAGCATACCCTAAGGTCCAGTCGCATTGGTACCGGCTGCCGTCAACCCTTACGCTCACCCATATCGATCTGCGTCATGTCCGTCTTCTTCGATTCGCCGATAAGGTGTGTCAGACCACGCATGCAATCTTATTTACCTGGCTGATCGTACCGGAAGCGAGGATCTCGTGGCCGAAGGAGAAGCAGAGTTGCTGCTCGCGAATATCGGCATAGATCAAGGCATAGCACCAGAGGAATCAAGCGAATATCGACAACTTCTGGCAGCAGTGCACGACGTTGCAGAACACATCCTTGAGCTTCCAGACTACGTTATTCGACCTGATATTGAGAGCTATCCTCGCGAGCAACTTCATCTTCCAGGCAAGGATGAGCAGGATTTTGGGAACGCATGGGCTCACAAGTTCTTGATTCGAGGCAATGCTAAAGGCGGTATACTCAGTGGCAAGACTCTTTGTCTCAAGGACAACATAGCAGTTGCTGGAGTACCCCAGTTCTTTGGGACAGATGCTATTCCTGTATGGGTACCTGAGGCTGATGCTACTGTGGTGAAGAGGGCGTACGAGGCTGGTGCTGATATTGTTGGAACAACCATTTGCGAGAATTTTTGCAACTCGACGTCTTCGTTCACAAGCGCTCAGGGGACAGTACACAACCCTTATGCGAAAGGATACTCTGCTGGCGGCAGCACATCTGGCGGCTCAGCTGTTGTCGGTGGCAGTTTAGTCGACATTGCCATTGGTGCTGATCAAGGAGGTAGTATCAGAGTACCTTCGTCATTTTGTGGATGTGAGTTGTAGTAGAATTTAACGTGATGATCAGGCTAACACTCGCACAGGCGTTGGCTTGAAACCTACACATGGTCTGGTTCCGTACACTGGAATTTCCAGTGGTGACTCCGTGAATGATCACGCAGGCCCGATTGCCCGAAACGTTAGAGATGTCGCTTTGTGCCTTGATGCTATCAGCGGCAGAGACGATTTTGATGACAAAACACTTGGGGCCCCCGTTCATGGCACGATTCAGTACAGCGAACACCTCCATGCTTCCGTCGAAGGGATGAAGATCGGCATCTTGACGGAAGGCTTTGAGCATCGTCTTGTGGATTCCAACGTCAAAACGATCGTTCTCAATGCTGTCCGGTCCTTTGAAAGCTTAGGTGCTGAAGTACAGGAGGTATCACTCCCTTTGCATCTGGAAGGTCCGGCAGTCTGGACGATTCAACAGAGAATAGCAGGCACTCTAGGCATGATGGGATATGCCCATGGAAGAAGAGGCCTTTTCTCGAGCAACTACGAGGCAGCACGCCAACCATGGACGAACGAATCATTCCAGAAACTATTCCCTTCAACAAAGAACACCATCATCAACGGCCTGTCTCTGATGCAGAACTACCCAGGGCTCTACGTTAAGACAATGAATATAGCCCAGCAGATGAGAGATTCGTACGAAAAGTTATTCGAGGAGTACGATCTGCTCGTTATGCCGACTACACCATTTGTAGCTCCTGCAAACGTGGATTGGAAACGAGGCGATGCCCCAATGGAGGCGCTCAAGCCCAGTATGGGGATTACTACAAACACAGCCATTTTCGATGTCACTGGACACCCTGCTATGTCCTTGCCAGTCGGCTTTGCTCCGGCGAAAGAGGATGCTAGAGTAATGCTTCCAGTCGGGCTACAGTTGGTCGCAGGTCTGTGGCAAGAACAGAAAATTCTTGATGCTGGCTATGCATGGGAGTCGGCGAACGACTGGAAAAGAAATGACCGGCACAGTACCGGTGATGTGTGTGTACCTCCAAAGCTGTGATGAGTGCATAGAAAATAATAAGTTGTTGGATTGACATTGTCTTTAGTTGATTGTGTAGCCCCCATCTACAACCAGTGCATGCCCTTGGATGAACGATGCTTGAGTCGAACAAAGGAATAACACTGCATTAGCCACTTCATCCGGCGTTCCCATTCGTTTCAATGGAGCTATGTTGATAGCTGGCCTCAGTGCCTCGACCATTTCTGGAGAAGTCGTGGTCATTGGAGTCTCGATGACACCTGGGCAAACGCAGTTCACTCTGATACCAACCTCAGAGTAATCAATAGCGTTCGCTCGTGTCATGTTGATGATTGCGGACTTTGATGCGCAATAAGCCGCTGCAGCATTGTCAGCATGAAGTCAAAGAATATGTGGTCATTGGCGGCCTCACCGGCGCCAGGTCGTGCAACAATGCCTAATTGACTTGCAATGTTCACAATCGAACCTCTCTGGCCTGGCTGCTCCGACAAAGGCTCCTGCTTCAACATATATCTGAGCTGAGCGCGCGAACTAAGCCACGAGCCCCGGTAATTGATATTGTTCAGCTTATCGAATGCCTCCATGGTCATGTCCACTTGCTTTACTGGCTTACCGCCAAGCACACCAGCACAATTGACTGCATAGTCAAGCCTTGAGAACTTCGATATCACTTCATTAGTGAAAAAGTCAACAAAACCCTCATCCGCGATGTCCCCTACGCGCTCGAAGACCTGGACTGACGGACTAATGGACTGAATCGCATCTTTAGTCTGCTTGAGCGTATCGAAGTTGATGTCGGTGATCGCGATTTTCGTACAGCCGGAGCGCGCAAAGCCTTTCGCAACAGCAGCGCCAATTCCTGCAAACCTTAGTATTGGCTTTTGATGAGACAACCCCCTGCGTCGCAGAAAACTCGGGCGTAGAAGCACCGAAATCATTGTAGCCGGTAGAGACGTTATGCGCCTTCGAAGGGTGTATAGTCGGATGATTGCGTCCCCATTCTATGTGAGGCTTGTTCTCAGCTTTCCTGCGCTGCGACAAACAACGTACCTGTTCCGCCAGCGCCTGTGACAATGGCGACACCGGGGAGTCTTGTCAGTAAATGTGCCATAATTGTGAGTTCAATTGACAATTTTCTTTTCCACGAGACGTCGCTGCCGTATACAAAGGTGCGCTGGAAGCTTCGCCCATGTTGTCGATGCCCAGATGGGCATGACGTTTTGAGGCAGCGCGTCCCTCGCCCGGCAATGGACCCCTATGAGTTGGAGCAATTTGGAGTTACGTCACACGGTTATCTTGCGGGGAGCGGGGGTTGGAGTAAGTGCTATCTGATCCCCTGACTTGATTGGTTCTCAGCCGAGGCAGGTTGAGACGGCAAGCTGGTACCCAAAACCAACAGCGCCCGCTCCACAAGCCTCCAACCTCCACAACACCAAGCATGCTCCAACAGTCTAAGTCCACATGCACAGACATCCTCACATCTGCAATCATTGCTCTCGAGGCTTCAAGCGCACTGAGCACCTGACCCGCCATCTCCGTACCCGTAAGCTGCCCTGTAACTCCAACTCCACTTCTCCGGAACTATCACTGCCGCAAATCGTCAATGTGCCATGCGAGATCTGAAATATGGCATTGAGTTGTGCTAGAGTTTTGGATCGTATAACTGTATCTATGACAGGTCGATAGAAAACTGATTGTGTTGTAGATACAAGAGACAAGCCTTACAAATGTTCTTGTGGATCGGCTTTCACCCGTCGAGACCTTCTAACGCGGCACTGGCGCATCTCTCAGCATGACGGCGAAGCTACTGCGATAGCGTTGACACCTTCCGTCGTGGGTAGTACTCAGCAGCCGCAACAGCCAGATCAATCTCAGCCACAACAGCTTGCATTCGATGGGTTGACAGGTAATTGTGAATCAAGGCCTGAGAGCGGCTCTCATCCAGTACATCTACCTCGCATGGAGTATCCCACTCCTGATACGAACCTGCACCATGCCTCAATTCCTCTCATAAACCAAGGTATGCCCGGTTACTGTGGGAGCGCGACTGCATGTCCAAGCTGACATGGATACCAGGCGATCAACCGCAGACATTTCACGATGAAGGTTTTCAGGATTTTCGCGACTTTGTGAATTTCATTGATGGCGTGGGACTCTCGGCACAGTGGTCACCCGAGTTTACGTTTGACTTCTTGCCAGCTGGGGCGCAACAACCGCAACAAGATATGCAATCTAGGCGGCACACTGCCGAGCCAGAAGAAGTCCGCTCGTCTGATCCTGATGACATTGGCACTCCCTTCAGTACTTGGCTACCTTCAGCACCTGCTGACGATCAAGTGCATCTGCGCTCTCACTCAGGAGATGGTACGTGAAAGTGCTCATAACCAGCACGTTGTCATCGCTCGACGCGTTGTAGTTTCCAAGAGATCGGACAAGCTCTTCTTGAAGCATGGCGATGGCTTGATTGCCTCCGTCACCTCTTTGGACTCAGCTAAGCCTCACTAGATCTTCGAGAGAAACGCAGTCGCAACGGAACGTATAATGTGACAGATGAACACCGCAATTTCCTTGTCTCACTTTTGTCGAGCTTCAGCCCTCCGATTTCAACTTTCGAGATACCCTCTCGCCACACACTCACGCGTTACATAACAGCCTTTTTCGGCGGCTTTCACAGTCATTTTCCCTATATACATCGATCGACCTTCAAACCTTCATGTTCCCCGCTTGAGCTGACGCTCTCAATGGCCGCAGCAGGAGCACAATACTGCTTCGAGAAGCGGAGCTCTGAACGACTTTTCCACGTGGCCAAAGCTATGGTATTCGAAAGACTGAGGCAGGAGGAGAGATACATTGGACCGCAAACGTTGGGGCTTGTCGCTTCGAGCTATGTATATTCTCCCAAAGTGACTTCTTCGATGAGACG
This sequence comes from Didymella pinodella, assembly GCA_039634465.1. Classification (NCBI taxonomy): domain Eukaryota; kingdom Fungi; phylum Ascomycota; class Dothideomycetes; order Pleosporales; family Didymellaceae; genus Didymella; species Didymella pinodella. The sequence continues at coordinate 1,026,021 of CP113351.1, forward strand.
TACAGGTCCGTGGTGTCCTCTTGATATGGCGAAAACCCTTCTCACGCTTGTGGGTTTCGCAACTTGGGAGCGAAAGGATTTACTGCAACAAGCTTTCCACCTTCGAGGCTTACTTGTTCAGACGCTGCGAGATATTGGTCTCCGTGAGGAAAATCCTCCTACTGCCGGCTCTTCGTCAAGGTCTGCAATGTGGGACCAATGGGTGCAATTGGAGTCTGCACGGCGGACCAAGCTTGTAGCTTTCTGCTATATAAACGTGCACAGCATCTCCTACAACGTCCATCCTTTGCTGTGGAGCAATGAGATGCACCTGAGGCTGCCTTGCTGCACGCCCCAATGGCAAGCTACAAGTGCTGCGCAGTGGTCGGCGCTACGCCGAGACAACAAAGAGGACCAGATGCCTTTCCAGCAGGCGCTGGCGGTCTTACTTCAGGGTCCCACATCAGAGACTGTACAACCTATTCCAAGTCCTATCGGCAACTACATCCTCCTCCACGCTTTGTTGCAGCGCATCCACGTCGTGCGACAGCTATCTTTCCCCATGACCCCATGTACGAAGATCACAACACCAGAGCAACAGACTCTGAGCCGTGCCCTTCGGTCATGGACTTCGTTGTGGCAACAGACACCCGAGTCGATACTGGATCCAAACAACGAGAGTGGTCCCATTCCCTTCACTTCTAGCGCGCTGCTTGTGGTAGCATATGTCCGTCTATCCCTCGACATCGGTCAGTATCGCCATCTGGATTCTCGTGATCCTCATGTTATCGCTGCTGGACTCGCATGTCTTCCTGACATTGAGCGCAACGACAATCTCCTCTCAGCTCTACTTTATTCGACACATGCATTGAGCATACCAGTAAGACTTGGTATAGATAGAGTGGCGAGGAGCCAGGCCTTCTTTTGGAGCGTTCAGCATGCCATTTCGAGCTTTGAGTGCGCCATTTTCTTGGGAAAATGGCTCTGTTCGCTTCCAATGCCGTTGCAAGATGGCGCTTTATCTCGTACGTATACATCTTCCCTTACCTTTCGTAAATGCATACTGGGTGCCGAATACGAGAGCAATTTCAGTCAATATCCAGTTGCGTACTTTAATGTGAAATTGTTGACAAGCTACAATTTCAAAACGACCTGCTAACAGCTTCCCCTCAGGCTCTGAACATCGCATTCTCCACTGGGTACGATGCATCATCAAGGAGGCATATGCAGTCATAGATTTCGAAGAAGTCGAAGAGATGGACAGCGAGCTCGTAGTACCAGACGATCCTCTGGGGCTGGGCCTCGCTGTTTTGAGGATCTGGGTTCGGTTTTTCAAGGGCAACACGCAGTGGCAGTTTGTTGTCAACCTTGGCTTGAGTCTTGAAATTTTCATGAAGGGATTGAGCGGAGTCACTTACAGCTCGGAAGCTGGTCAAGGATGAGCTGGGGATGCGCGTCAGCTAACTCCATTCACCACGAGAGGAACGTCGCCGCACTTTCACAGAGTTCAACACGAGGTATCTCGTACCCCAGAATATCCCAATCTTAATGTCCCGCAACTCTCCGTAGTACTTGCCGACCCCATCCAGATGTATGAAGATCGCCACCCCTGACTCAGCGAAAATTCGCCGATGATCTGCAGGGCACGAGACAGCATGACAGGTGAGAGCTTAGCCACTGGTACGGTGTTGAGTCGGTTATCTTTGTGAAGCGGAGAGATGCGGCATCAATTCGTGGAAGCCGACAGCCGTCTGGTCCGTGAAAAAGTCAGGGTTGTGAGAACGGTGCCGGTATCCATGACGATCTCCGTGGACAATACCGACCGTTGTGGCTCTGCGCACAGCATGGAGTTTATGCACGAGATGTGTCTCCAGAGAGCCTCAAGCATCCGAGACAATGTCAGCCACTGGGCGGTAAGACACTGACTGCGTCTTGCCACGTCGTGGCAAGACATGGGCGATTAACTTGGACATCTCACGGACTCCGCGAAGTCTTCGCACTGTTTGAAGACGAGTGCAGTCACTGACAGATGTCTGTGTCGACTGCCAAGCGAACAGGATCGTTGCGGAGAATGGACGTGTTGCACAACGACGCAACTCCCCAGAGCAGATAACCGTTGTGTCCAGATCCACACTGACATATACTCAGTAGTACGAACGACTCCACGCTTGCGTAACCTGACACCTCGGTCTTCATGCTTTGTCCGTCTTGACATGTCTGACTTTCGCGCGCGAGACGATGGACCAGACTGACAATTGTGTAACAAACAGACGTTCAAGCGCTGACAGGTGATGACAGCCTCGTGCGCGGTGGCACTGAACGTCGATAAGCCACTTGCGTTACACAATAAGTCCGAGGGCCTCAGCGCTTCGAGTGGCACATGGGCAGTCGGATTGGGCTTGTCAGCGCTTGCGTGTGAACTATCGGCGCTTCGGTATCTCGACTGCGACGTTGCCTAAGCTGAGAGATCTGTCACACCGAGCTCGAACGTGTGCGACCTGAAGCGGACGTCGTCGGAGGATACGGGCTGTGGGCTTTTTTTGAAGCTTACGGACGCGGGGCACATCGTGGCGTTGATCTGGCCCTGCAAGAGTTCTGCAGTTCCAAAGAGTTCTGCTGAAGTTTTGGCCAACCTCCACCCTAGGGACCAATCCTGCTTGCTCGATACTCCTCAATGCTCATAGGGCTACATCATGTTTCGCGATTTCTAGTCCTGCATTTGTGGTTGAGATACGTGACCAGTGACGTCTGGTGGTGGCTACCGAGCTTTGGTCGTGGCTTGCGTAGCTAGTAACTCCAGCCCGCGCTCCTCAACAGCATCAGGCACCGCAAGATCATTGGCTGCATTGCATGCTTTTCCGGAAAATACGAACTCTATTGTATGCGGCACATGTCAACCCTCTTCTGGACCTTTCAAGATTCGAACGTTTGTGGGGTAAAATCTTTGATTACGTGTCAGTGCCCCCTTGTTGAAGCCCAACTCCATGTCACGGTGCTCATGGACTCGCACTCGATCGCGCTCCATCCGGTGAGCGTAGGACTGTGAACGGCTTGCTGCACGCAACTCAACGTGCCGATGTTTTCTTTGGGGCGTTGGGTCTCCCGGCCGTCAATCCTTTCGACGGCTTATTCTGCGTTGGCAGGCACAGCATTGTACCTGAAGATCTCGATGCGGTGGCATGCAGCCAGTAGCACCATGACTACCCGATGCAGTTGCCGTGGACTTGGCCGTAATGGTAAACATGAACCTGTACGACTATTGAGCTGAGCAGTCGTCTGCAACGCATGCATGATAGTTCATCTTTTGCCATCAAGCCCCTGATCAAAGGAGGCAGGAAGGGAAGACGAAAAGACCAGAGAAAGAGAATGTGAGGAAGGGAACGATGCTGATTGGAGACAATGAAGGCAAGACGAGACGATTGTAGATGACAAAATTAAATATAGCGTCTCTGCAGCGTTTGAGATGCTGAAGGCGTACGCCTTACAACACGCCGTCCAGCTGAGGTGTGAAGCGGCCGTTGTCAAACCCCAGCGGTTGGGAGTGACGCGATTACGAGCCGATCGCACTCTCCCGATATCGATAACGTTTTATGCTAAGGAAAGCAACAGCCTATCACCACTGTTGTGGTGAGTAGGTTTAATAAGTTGTGAGTGATATCGGCGAGGGTAGCCGCACTTTATCCTACGCAAGCCAATGACAGCTGCCTGGCACCTCTAGAATTGATTGTGAGGTTGAAGAGGTTTCGACACGCGCTGCGCCACGGCATTCCACAGTACTACTTTCTGGTGGTGTGTAGGGCGTCAGTACCTGAGTGGTCGCTGGAGTGGACGCTTGAAAACTCGGGCGATGGCGGAGGAAGCGCAGCGCACAGAGGGCGAATGACACCACAGCTATCCAGCATTGCAGCCGTGCGTTCCTATATCTGTGGGGACCGGCGAAGATGCCTGCTCCAGGAATAGAGCAATGTCGCACAGTCTGCGTGTTGGCATTGGCAATAGTTGCCGTGTGTGAAGCTTGAGCCAACTGATCAGTATGTCTACACGGACTTCGGACTTGATGCGGTGCGGAAAATCGTCATCAGGATGCAACGTCAATGTCCGTCAGCAACGTCGTGAAAATGCGTAGTCCAGGCGGGAGTTGTGTGATAGTTCTCAGCGAGTAAGGTAGTTGTGGTTTGTTCGGTAGAGTTGCCCACATTCCAGGGCATCTGCAGCTTGAACGAAAGGGTCTGCGAAGATCGCCGTCTCTTGACAACGAAGCACGGGTAGAGCGGGTTCAGCGAAAATCGAAAAGACGGTGACAGCAAGAAAAGATGGCCAGCGCTCAGAACGGGTCGCTCTCTCGGTTGTGGCGTGAGGCCTTTCTGTTTTGACCAGCGTCTCCACAGATACTAACTGAGATGATGCGCCTCGTGATGCAGCTCGACCTCTGGTTGGCCTGCCCCTGAGAACGCGGGATGTCGACGCTGGAGAAGGCTTGGTATGCTCGAGGACAAGATGAAAGGAGGGTGATCGCAAGCGCGTGCCGTCTTCTGGTGACATTGCCACCGCAATGCAGCAGTCCCCTGGTTCGCTGGCGGAGAGGAGCTGAGGTGCAGTTCGCAGGGTCTTTGCACCACGAGACACTGTGCAAGAGGGAGTGTATGGAGTGCGCGCCGAAAACGCTGGATCTTAGCCGGCGTCCAACCAGCGGGCCCCCCACCACAGCTCGATCCGTTCTGCAGCAGCTTGCAATAGCTAGCTGCAGAGCGGTGAATTACTTGCTTGCGCGATCGTGTGGGCTGTAGCGCAAATCTGTCCGCCCCTGGCGGACAGGCCGGTTTTCGCGAGCGACGCAATCCACTGGCAGGGTGCACCCTTTGGTCCCTGTGGGAGCGCGCACTTTTGCCATGACATGGAGGAGATTGCAATCAGCCTAGGGCACGTCCTTTCGGCTGCCATTGACGCCGCACGCTGACTCTTGGGCTGCGCTTGCCCGCCTTGGGTGTTCCGTGCTAAGGTGTACTTGAAACTGCGATGCAGGAGCGACCACCTACAGGGAAGGAGCGCAGTGCACGGCCGAAAGTGCGTCTGCACTATATCTCCTCAGCGACCCCAGACGGCGCAGCACTCTCGCCCGCTTACGAGTCGCCCACGTTCTCTACCAAGCCCTGCTGCAGCCTCAGTCAGAGTTCCTGCTGCTGAGTCCGACAGTGTCAGAGCTGTGTGTGACGAATCTCACTCTTTACCTTGTGCTACCACAGCCACGCAGCATCTGCTACCATTGGTGCGAGAGCCTGCACGCCCAAGGTTTCATACCGCAGCACCCGGCCAGCCAACCGCCGCAACATCACCATAATAACCATCAGCCGCTCGAGTCTGCCTCAGATTCCCCAGACTCTCTTTTGATTCCCCACAGACACCATGGCCAGTGCTATCGTGTCCACACAACTGCCCCAGTGGAACTACGGAAAATCCACCATGACGACACGCACTGAGCGTTCTGGGTCTGACAGCTCAGCCTCTAGCCCTACCCTGTGCAACGAGGAGCACGACACATTGCGGCTAGATACTGCTACCACGCAGTCCATCAAAAAGGGAAGCATTGCCCTACAGGAGCGCTACATGTCGAGCGAAGAGGATCTCTCACCTGCCTGTGAGGATTCCGAGTCCGAGTACGACTACGAGGATGCTGTTATAGAGGACCTGACCCAGCAATGCCACTCTGCAAAGAGGATGTCCATGTCGCGCTGGAATCAGGGAAAGAGCTGTGACACTGCTGTCAAGGTGTCTTACGCCTTTGTCGGCCGCCCAAAGGTCGTGGAGCTCAATCTTGGTTCACCAGCACTAGAGCGCCCAATCTTCACACAACGGTCCGCCTCGCTAGCCAACCTGCCCGCAACAGTCCTGGGTAAAGTGCAGAAGGCCGACCAGATTCAGCGTCATTCCCTAAATGTCGTGCCCGTGTCGAAGCGTCCCAGCTCCCCTCTTACCCGACCCATATCTCCTCTCGCCGTTATCGAGCCTCGACGTCCCTCGACCAGCTACAGCCCATCGAGCAAGACGAGTACATTGAATCTCGGCGATCTTACATCCGCAGCCTCCTCGATAGAAACCGCGCCCTCGAGTCGCAGCGCATCACCTACAGTCTCTGTTCCCGTACGTCCTGCGAGCGCAACACCAGAGGGTACGTCCTCAAGGCGCAGTTCCGTCTATGTTCCTACAGGGGCTCGTCCAGAGTTGCAGCGTATGAAGACGACACAAACACAATTCCGTCACTCCCACCAGATGACACCACAGACACCTATGTCACCTGCCACACATGCTTTCCTCAGTACCGATCCCTTCGCGAAGCCTGTCGCCAGCACAACAATCCCTGCGAACAAGCCATCCACACACAAGCGTCTCCGGTCGATCTCGATGAAGCTCTCCCTTGCGAGGATCGCCATTAGCCCGTCCTCGTCAAAAAAGAACAACAATACCCCCGCATCGCCATATACCCCCCTTACTCCCCAGACCGCGCCCATCGAAGCTACATCCGGTTTTGCGAGCCCTATGCCCAACAAGCTGCGCCGCGCCTCGACCATTCTTCGACCCAAGTCTAGAGGTGGAGAGGACTCCAGGGGGCCTTCGCCCGAAATGGCACCACCGCCAATGCCCATACTGAACCGAGCAAGCACCATGGGTTTTCCTCAACGCCACTCCAAGATGGTTGCTCGTGGTGCCAACGAGCGCGAGCCCACTCTCGTCCTCCCTCCTTTCGGCGATATGGTTGGCAACCCCGTGGCCAGTGCCAAGAGCGGAAAACTGCGCAAGCGCAAGTCCCTGATGGATCTGCTCTAGAGAGTTTCAACCCCACCGCTCGCTTACGCGTTTCGTTTCGAGCCTGCATCACGCATGAACGCATAGACGACGTTCATGCGCTACCCTGTCAGCCTCTCGTCATCACCTCACGTCACCTCACCTGTACATGTCACCCTTCTCTCATCTCGGCTATTCTTACACAGCGCCTCAACATACTGTGCATAACACCCGGCGTTATTTTGGACGTTTATACCCATTTCGAGGTTACGATACCCTCTTGGGCACGTTTTGTTTGTTCAATCACCGCATCCTGGCTTGCGAAGTGCTCGCAGCCCTTAATCTGTCGCTATCGCATCTAGCAGACAAGTCGTTGATCTAAGGTCCGAAAGTTTCCTTTACTACACTGGCGGCTGTTTCAACGAAGATACTCATGATATCCTATAGTATTGGTATTGCTTAGTCTCCAGCGCTGCTCAGCACAGACGCGAAATCACAATCTACTACCTCATTATCTGAAACATGTGCCAAGCCCGTTCTCGCCGTGCCACAGTGATCTCTTCGTCATCATCATTCTCTCTACTTCAGCCTGCTCATGCAACAGCCCCAGAACGACTAACGTACCATGGTGCTCACTGCTCCCTCGATGGATACGTACATCAGCACTCTACTTCACGCATCTACACCAATTTGAGTATGAGCTGATAGGAAGGCCGGAGATTTGTCCCAAGTTGCACTCTACACGATCGACGACCGCTCCACTACCAGCCTCCTAAGTCCACATCACGCCTCACAAACCCACAAGCAATTCTATTCGGCATCCACAAAAGACACATTGCGCCCACAAAGGCATCCTTCGCCCAGCAGTCCTTCCGACCATGGACGCGACCCGGTGGCGAATCTGGAGCTGCAGGGGAACAAGTGACAGGGAAGGAAGTGGATGTGACAACGGCAACCCCACAAATGTTTCCATTCCTGACCCCTGCCTTCCTCGGCAAGACGGGCAAGACCCTGGATGCGCGCAAGAAGTTGAAACATTTCGATATCACGGCCACGAAAATCATAACGCGGCGTGACTACGGCGAACAAGCAATTCGCAATGAGCAATATATCGCTTGGACACCGTACCGTCTGGCAATGTTGCTTCTGCAGCACGCATGCACCACGTGTTCGCCGCACGCGCGCAAAGCAATATGGCAGTTGAACTGGAGGTTGCCGTGTCGAAGACGATTCAGCCGGTGCTTCTGGGAAAATGCTTGCACCGCGCCGCTATTAATTGACACTCATATGAGATACCCGCCACACGGCACGATCTCGCGATCTCGGAGCGCTACCGTCTGGCCACGAATCAAGCATGCGCTTTCGAATTTCTCCGCGAGCATGCTGGCTGCAAGTAATGCGTGCGCAATCTGGAGGAGTCTCATTTTCGAGGGGTTCTATGTGAAACAAGCCACGATAAGACATATCCGGTAGCGAGGGGGACGTGCAAATGAAGAACCTGTGTGCAAGGTAGAGATTGGGACCGAAGGTTTTGGAAGAATCAACGCGCGAGATGTCAGGACGCAAGGCGAGTGAGGTCGCGTTAGATGGTCACGTGGATGCGCGCACACCTCACCGATCGCGCGTACCAGTGTCGAGGAGTCTAATTTAGGGGACGTGAGAGATGAAGATGCCGTATGGGTCAAGTGTACCGGTCTGTTGGGACCCCACGCTACGTCGAATGTCACTCACCCAGTACACAGTAGTTCCCATGAAGCTTTGCGCTTGCGACTGTGGGAAATGAGGATAGACCAGAAGATATGGTAGAACTCGTACTAATTACGCTATAGACTCTGAAAGTTGCCGTTGGTATGCTCGCGGTGTGACTCGATTTCCATCACCGCGACAGAGTACTTGCCAAGATGGTCGCAAAGCTTGCGAAGAATAGGCTTGCTGTACGTACTTCATGGTGCGTAACAAGACAGACACGTGGTCCGGATCCCTGAGCACCAGGAGGTGGTGCTTGTCTTTGCATGAGTTGCCTCAAGATGGGTTTGCTATGAGGTGTACAGAACGCCGAACCGCTTCCTAGAATAATGGCGAAATTTACATAGAAAAATTCTCCCATAGCATCTTACTAAAACCCAGGTCCTACATGACCCTGCAGGAACCACCTTGTGAGTTGCGCGAAGCCGTGTGCGCCTCCATAGCCGCCTCCAGCGCAGCTGTCTTTTCAAGTCCAAACACTTCATGCAACACCATGGAGACAGTCTGTTTGTTCCTGAACCGCTTGTGTATGAATGTATAGTCTCGCTGGGCACCTGCCTGAACGAGTGCAAGGCAGGCGCCGTACCAGGCTCTCTTCAAGATGTCGAGAGCCTTTTCCCTCGTTGAATGCATCGAGATCAGGAAAAGGCCCCAAACTGTCTCGCCGTCGTTAAGATACACTCCCTGATTTGGGTCCGCGCCATGATGCAAAAGCAATTCGACCATCTTGACCTCGACGGATGCGTCTTCTCTGTATATGTGGTATGGCATCATGATTGGCGTGGTTCTCAGTGGCCGCAGAGCATAGTCGAGAAGTGGTCGTCCTTTCTTCTGCATGAGGCTTGGCGTCGACTGTACTTTTGCACGTACATACTTCAGTAGTCGTGCTTGCACAGCAAGTGCTAAAAGGTTGCATTCCCCGCCCTCGGAATACTTGTCAAAGCCTTGCTTCTTTGGCGAGTCTCTCGCGTGCGTCCAGTGGTTGCCTATGTGCCGAGCGAAGTGACTATTGACGCGATCGACCTCGTCCAGAACTGCGACTAAGGGCATGTCTGGGTCCTTGGGATGAAGAAACAGTATCTAATGTCGAGGTTTCAGTGCTTAGTCACAAGCTCAAATGCCGTTTGAAGGCTCTTCTTGTCCCACACTTCATAGTGCAGGCGTCCCAGAGCTACCTCCGGTGCGAGCTCTGGAGTCCCGCAGAGAATCTGGTATAACAATGACTGAAAGAATGCAGTAAGACTTCTCTGCATCTCACTCGATTGATACCAGAAGTAGAAGCTTCCGATGTGAAGGCTCTTGTCACCCGCCCATGTTTTCAAGCGTTGCTGGGTTTCTTCGGCTTCTGAGATGTATTTCATGAGTGTGAATTTGCCACTTCCGGCCTAACATCACGGGTAAGTTCGAAGTCTCTCTGGTTGTACTACGAGTCTTACTTTTCCGAAGATATAGAATAGTCCGTCGTTCGGGTCTGAACACTCCAGCCAAGAGGCGAAAGTGGTTTCGGTGGGCTTGTAAACCCACTCATTTGTTCTTTGCTCAGTATCTGGGATCTGATCAAATCGGCGTCGGATTTCCATGAAGTATAAGCTTTCTAGCACTTGGATCTGCTCGAGTGATGCCACATGATGCTTCTGAATCAACAGTTCCATATTGATACTGGCCGATTACCTGAGCCGCCACGCATCGGTGTGCCGCGGTTGGAAAGGAGGGTGGCTCGACCAGCTTCCATATTTTCAAGCTCCAGTGAGGAGTTCGAAGCACCAGTATGAGCAATTTGATAGTTTACTGCCGTGTGCTACCATTAACGCGCTTGTAGAGATCGAGATGTTGACAACAAAGTGCTGAATCCAAGTTTCGGGGACTCCATTAACAGTTATACACATCTTTGGCAGCATCACAACGCTTTTGTTCGCAAACCGGCCATTTTCGTCAGAAGTCTGTACTTGGCCGTTTGCCGCTACGCTCGACGTACAAAGAGACTCTTCTGGCTGATACTGTTCTGGATCACGGAGCTCAACTGGCGAATTCCAGAGTACTACATCGCTTTCGAACGAGGGACGATGGATCTTCTCCGGGAAATACCCTTACTTGGCTGCGTAGCAATTCTCGCCCTCTTGATCCTCACCGTCAGGCTTGCACTCTTTGGATCGGACATAGCAAAGAGGCTCAGATGCCACCACGGCGGTGGGGAATGCAACTGATGCCATAATGAAACTGTGCGTCATTGACCGAAGAACGTTATCGTCAGATAGCGATGGAAGGGGCCTCAGTAGTCGACATGTATGTTGACAAACTCGTGACTTCTCTTGCCGTTTGGAGTTGCCCCTTCATCTACCCAACTGCAACGCTTCAATATCGCCTGCTGTGAGAATCAGCCACGGTGTCCGGAGACAGAAATAGTTTATCCTCGCCCTAATCATGATTGACGACGCAGACTCATGTGCGATCAAGCACGACGCTGAGTGAGGCTCCATCTTGATAATCCGTGTAGCATTGCTATTAGATGAGAAACACGACAGAAGCGCAGCAGCAGAGACATTGCACAAGAATGTGAGATTCGTGCTCAGCACCTGTAAAGGAATACTTGGGGCACTCTGGGCTGATCAGAACAAGGCGAGCGGGTGAAACGACGCACTCTGATATGGAGCTTTCCAAGGGCAAGAGATCTAGCAACCTCGCATTTTGCCCGAGCATGGAGTGCCCAAGGTGACTATTACCAGCTCGCAAGTCGTTAAGACGTTGAAGAGCCGGCAAATAGATCAAAGTCTTTGGCAATGAGCTTCGAGGGTGTCAAGTATGTCGCTGTAAAGCCCACTGCTTGCTGGCTCTTCTGCTTTGATTGACTCTTCAGTAGGTGTCTAACGTCATAGCAAAACAGTCGGCCAAGCAATAAATCTAGCCAAACAGCAAGTCATCTTAACATGAAATTCTTACCAGCTGTCATGCTGAAGCCTCCATTAGCTCGCATCTGATCATGCTGAGGTGAAGGCAGGGATTATTGCGCTGAGACAGGAGTCGTGGTGAATATCAAGGCTCGAGTTATGACGACCGCGTCGCGGCGCCTCACATTCAACTCGGCACGTTCTTGTCAAGAACAGCATCTTTACCTCACAAATTCTATTTTCCGATCACTGAGCCAACGCAATTTCACTGAATGACGCAAAACTACTTTACAACAGCGCCTCAATGCCTCCTAAAGCGCAAACAAGCGCGGCGCGTCGTGGCCGCCCTGCCAGGACCGCTGCGCCAGAGGTCCCAGTAGCCGTCATGGTACCTCCCAGCCCCAAGAAACGCGGTCGCCCAGCAAAGACAGATGCCGTAGCAGCTGCACCCATCGAACCGCCGAAGAAGCGCGGCTGTCCCTCCAAAGTACAAGCTGATGAGCCAATTGCGCAAATCGATCAGGCCATCAAGCGCGGTCGCCGCTCAGTCGCAGCTGCTCAGGAGGTTGTTGCAGAGGCGCCTGTTCCCACAAAGAAGCGCGCTGGCAGGCCTGCGAAGGCCGTGACCGTTGCTGAAGTACCTGCTGCGCCTAAGAATCGTCGTGGTCGCCCTCGCAAGGAAGATGCGGCCCCTGCCACACCCAAGCGTCGCGGTCGCCCTGCACTCAACCTGAATCGTGTTGTTGGATCTCCGCGCATTGCAAAGCGCTCCTCACCACGCTCCAAGCCCGCCGCCAGAGCACCTCCCAAGCTTGCTGCTGCACCCCGCATCAATCCCAAGATGCGCTCGCGCCTTCGCACACGTACAGCGCCTGTCGAGAAGAAGATCACCGTCGAGCCTGCGAAGAAGGGACGCGGCAGACCAAGGAATATCGAAATCGAGGAGGCCGCAACATCCAACAAAGTAGTCAGCCGTGGTCGTAAAGCTAGCGCGCCTGTCTCAGTCGCTCCAGCCAAGAAGGTATCCGCACGCCCCAAGACTTCCGTGCCTCGCAAGCGCCGCGGCTACACGTCAATTGAGGTCGCAGACAAGTTCGCTGCGCAGGTAAAGCAGTATATTCTTGATCTCCAAGCCGAGGATGTAGCCAATGCTGCTGCTGCGGCTGGTGAGGCTGATGACGAGGACGAGGATATCGATATCGAAGTCGAGCTTGGCATAGAGGATGTCATCGGTCCCTCTGACGATCCCCAAGACGACGTTGAGCTAAATGATATCGCTGCGGAGCTTGCCGAGGATGAAGAGGAGGACGAGGACGAGCACGTGCCCACCGACTCTGCGGCGGACGCTGAGGCAGCAACGCACGCCCGAGAGCAGCTCCAAAAGGACACAGATGGCACAGCAGAGCTTACTCCCGAGAGTGACGACTTCGAGGACGAGACCGAGCTTCCTTCTGAGACCGCTGTGCTCGCCGAGATCGCAGCTGTGCAGGATGATCTCGATGCACGAGACGATACCGAGCAGGATGTTGAGATGTCTGAGGTTGCCCAGGCAGAGGTCGAACGCGAAAGCCCCGCCAGCCACCAGTCAGTCGACTTTCACGAAGAGATCACTGAGGTATCATCGATCCCACAAATCAATGGCTCGAAGGAGGTTGAGGTCTTCCACGCTCACGTTGATGAGCACAATCACATCTTCAAAGCACCCATGCCTGAGCCTGTGGCAGGTCCTAGTGGTGGGTCGTTGTTTAGTGGATTCTGAGGCACTGGCCTACAGTGACATCGTTGCAACACAACGCCTTCATACTATTGCCTTCTGAGACATGTCGGGTGGACATGTGTGCTGACAGACACATCACAGCAAAGGTACGCTGAACGCGCATCTTTACACGCTCTGGCGTGCGCACACCGTAATCAACTCGTTCTTCTGGGCATAGAAGGCCCTTGTGGAGTTTGCTTACCCTTTCCTTTTGTATTCATTTCGATAATTGCCGAGGATAACATTCCTTCTTTTGCTCAACCTTTCACGATAGTCTGCGTGATTGATTCTGCAGTCTTTGCGATGTGTCTCATGCTAAATGTCGGCCAGTCGTCAAGCAAGAGTCAGTTTCTGCCAGATCTGACAGCGAGCCCTCCCGGGCCACCTTTGAATACCCCGAGCGTCAAGAGCTAGTCAAGCACCTGCCTGAACGCATCAATCCTTCCCGATTAACCACCTCAATTCAACCACACCATCGTTTTCTCGCAATCCTCAACAATCGCTTGACGATGCCCCTCACTCCTCGGCCTGAACTCAACCTTGAACGGCTCGCTCCCCAGCAGCAGCCCTCCATGAAACCCTGTCTCGACACTCAAATCCAGCTCCCCTTCCTTCGCCACAATATCAAACGCCCAGACCAGCTTCGCCGCCATCGCCAGGAACCCATTCTGAGCAAACAGGCTGCCCGGACACTGACGGCGGCCGCTCCCGAAAGCGTAGGAAATCTTGCGACTTTCGGCTTGACACTCCGCCGCTGAGAGAGAGGTGCCGTAGGAGTTATCGAGGTAGCGGTCTGGATCGAATGTGTCAGGAGAAGGGAAGAGAGAGGGGTCGTGTGAGTCGATCCAGATATTCTGCAAGATCGTGGTGCCCTTGGGAATGAAGTAGCCGCGGAAAGTGTCGTCGGCGTCGAGCGTGTGTGGGAGGTTGACGGGAGCTACTGGGCGCCAGCGCAGTACCTGCAAAAGTCAGCTGTCGTCTCAATTTTCTGTGCCGTGTGCAGCTCACTTCGAAGAAGCACGCTTTCAGATACGGTAGCTTGTCCAGATCGTCGACTCCCGGTGGCTTGCCTGGCTCAGATACACTATCCACCTCAGCCTGGGCGCGTTCGAGAACCTCCGGATGAGCAGCAAGTGCTTTGATGAAGCACAGAGAGCTGAGGTAAGTGGTATCTACAGCAGCATCGAACAGCCCGCCACCTAGGTACGCGAGTTGGTGATCGTCGAAGCCAGTCTTACTATCCTGCTCTTGCAAGAGTCTTGCCATCAGGGACACGAATCCCTCGGGTCTTGGGTTCGTTCCAGCTTCGTGCATCTTCAGCTCGTGTTTCGCCGAGTCTAACATGATCTTGTAGAAGTATTGTTGATTCCTCCGCAGTGCGGCAGCCTGCCCCTTCCACTTTGCCAGAAAGGCGGGCACGTACTTGAGGATAGGGAACATGCCAACCGGAGGGGCAGATCCAGGGTTGAGTAGTCCTAGCCAATTCTTCTGATTGTCATAAAATAGCTTAGTCAGGTCCTTGTCTTTCTGGGCACCTCGGTGACCACAGATTGCTGTGAGCGGAGTGCCCATACCCCAGTTATGGAGATGGTCCTCGAACTTCTCTGGGCTCTTGATCAAGTTGTACGCGAAGTAGGCTGCAGCAGCGTTCTGTAAGGGTAGAGCCTGTTCACAGCCAGCCGGGCCAAGGAGAAGTCTTATCGCAGACCGAAGTCGTTTCAGATACGCATCGTTCTGCACGAAGAGGAGGTGTTGAGTGTTCTGAACGATATGCTCTCGGAAGATGTAATCTGTCGGTCGACCAGAATAAATGTTTCCTCTCTTCTCGAGCAGCTCTCGAACGACTTCGGCACTGTTAAGGACGACGAGATTGGTAGAACCGGCTTTCAGACCAACAATGTCGCCGTAAGTTTCCCGCCATTCCGTGAATTTGATGTGGAGTTTGTCTGAGACGAAGTGATGGACATTACCTATCAGTGGCAGGCAAGACGGTCCCGGTGGGTAATTTTTAGGGGGTAGAGACTTGAGTGAGAAGCGTACTAGAGAAACAAGAGTGTACAAGAGGACAAAACCAACAGCAGTCTGGATCATTGTCTCGTTGAAAGCCATGGTTGAATTGTTGAGTGATGGCCAGCAAATGGAATCGAGGCGAATGGCTGTCACAGCCCTGGACGCGGGGCACTATAGGCCACGGAAATACCCTAACAGCTTAAACTGCATGCTGTCAGCAAAGCATATCTGTCCCACTTAAATTACGGGGTTAATTGATCCTTCGAGGGTTAGCGCCAAGCCAGTTTATCCTCTTGTAGGAACTGGATCGTCAGCCTTGCTGCCATGACGGAACTCGACCGACAAGTAGGTAGTAGTTTGTACTTCATAAGAAGTGAAAAGACTTATCCCTGGTGACGGCACAAATATACAGAGGCAGTAAGCACACAAGTCATCGTGACATTACGCTCCAATGGGGCTGCCGGTCACTGTCAAAGAGATCGAGAACTTTTACGGTCTGGCAGATGTGCTTGCTATCACAGTCAGAACATCGTGAGGTAGCGGTGATCACTTGCAAGTCATACCATACTTGTCCGCCATCGTCGCCGTATATTGCAGTGCCACAATTGCCAGTTGTTTGCATGTGTGCGATCATGACTGACAATGTCTCGCTTGAAAAAACTACCTCTCGTATTGCCTGAATCAGAGCACTATTTCTTGATGTGGACTCTTCGACTATCTTCAGATCCGGCTCTGCACGTCCAAGTCAATATACGTTTCCGCAGCATGGTAGTATACCACTTTCAGCACCAGCATGACGGAACATGCCATAAGTTCATGCCTCAGTATCGCGAATGATAAACATGTTTCACTCCACAGAAATTTTTCTGCTTTCACCTCGAGCCTTCAGCAGTTACGCGGGACTGCGGTCCAATGTTGATAAAACTCTGATACACCAATCCTCTAAACTCTCCAATTGTGCTGCAACTTCGCATCTCACAATTATGGGGCGACAACAACTCGCCATTATTGCGCTCCTTCCCTTGTAATCGATGTGCCGTGATGCAGTCACCAACCTCACGTCGATTCCCCAACCGGACCATTTCCTCACCAAAACTCCTCCAGCTGCGGTCCTTGCAGCAACTGGCGATCCGACCTCGGATCAGGCATACTGGCAGGAATGCGCATGCCGTGGTATGAAGTTGACCAAAGCGTGTATGCTCGAGAAAGACAAGGCCCTTGAATTTGGCACACCATTAGACACCAGATTCGATGGTACGCTCGAAGCGGAGCTGGCGAGTTGGGGGTACGTGGAGCGAAACAAGGAGGCAAATCAGAAGCACTGCGAACTCTTCGACATGACGCTCGAAAGTGTAATGGAAGGTCTGGGGTTCGAAGGGCACAATGAGTGCTTCTGGTTTCAGCACAATCGGGGCGAGAAAGAACCTTTTCCAGGCGAGAGTGCTGAGAACTGGGTTCCCGTTGAGCAGCAGACGTATAAAGTAGGCGAGAAGACGTACCGGGTGGGTACCCTACGCGATCCGGCAGTGTTGTCTGGCGACGGAGCAACTGACCCATTTTTAGAACACTTACGCCAAAGCCGTTATGGCTGCTAATGCAGATGACGGTGTAATCTTCTTCATCGATCGGAGATCCGCCGTTTCAGGTGCTGCCGCTGCGTGGGGCGTTAGAGTCCCTCCGGCCGACCAGCTTCCAGAACTGAGGCAAATGTCCGATCTAGCTTGGGGCATGTGGCGTCGCGTCCATCCCGATAGAGTCGGCCTCAACAACATTAATTACTTCGTCGTGGCTCAAGTTGTCAACAAGGAAACACAGGGATTAATTATGGAGGCACTCAACGCGGGCCAGGATCGTGACGATGCGGTACCTGAATGGCCAGGCGTGACGTGGGATATTGAGAGTCAGCAAGGAGCGGCAATGCTTGGTAAGTTGAAATTCGCTGGTGTGAGTCGACAAATGGACCTGACGAGTGTTCCAGGCTCGGCAAACGGAATCGCTATCGGCTACTTTCTGTCTCAGCACAAGGCACAGCTTAGCGGTAATAAGTATGTTTACCAAGTGAAAGTCTATGTCGAAAATGAAGGTGGGTTTCCTTACATGGTATTTTATGTCAAGGATGCACTGGAACAGGCATTGAAGCGCAGTGAGTACGGCAAGGGAATGGTATCAGGCGAAAAACCGGAGATAAAGCTATAGAATGGCGCAATCCTCCGGTCAGCAAATAGTACTCTGATGGCACTGGAGCTTCTGTGCGAGTACTTGGCTCAGAGAGGACTGACAAGAACTGTCAGCTGAATAGTATCGAACAGATCGTGCTGCATTACCAAAGACCTCACACCACCGCCTTCTGAGACGCTGACCTTATAACTTAGCCACGATCCTGTGCTCCCGGATTATGTTCTTGCCACCATTGCTCTCATACAATACAGTGCCACGTTTCACAGCCTTGTGCAGATCCCGCTTACGCTTCTGAGCTGTGTGAAGCCTGTTCAGTTGATCGTCGAATGCCTGTGGACCTGCGATAGGAGCGCGGTCGGAGACATAGAACAGGATGTTCGGAGCCGCCCACTCTTCCTTGCCGGCCGTCCAAATCTTGACTTTCCAAATGTACTTCCAACCGAGTTGACGGCGGTGTTGAATGAGGAAGTATCCGGCACTGATACCGTTGGGTGAGCCTGAAGCTTGTCAGATGCCTGCAAAGTGGATTCGTATGGTTATGCAACATACCTAGAAGCGCGAGCGCAGCCTCCATTTCTGCCAGCTGAGCATCACTGGGGTCATTACCCTTGATGGCGAACTCAAAATCCTTGCCTGGCCAGGGTGGCACTGCAGCCATATTGGACTGTTGAATTGCGCGCTCCATGATGGCTTCAGACTGTTGATTGACGACCGACACAGAGAGAAAGTAGTTCAGCTTACGCGAACCTTGAGCTACGCGGTTCCACACTGCAACTATCAGTGTATGCTCCTAGTTTCTCCGCGCCTCCATTGTACCTACTGCCCCACACGATGTCCGAGCTAGACCTCAAGGCTGGGAGCTCGTCGGCACCGGGATCGCGGTTCCAATATTCTTTTGCGGCAAGCTCAGGGCTATGGCGGTGAATGAAGTACACAAGACCATCGTCGGCGTTGATGCCAACCTTTGAGAAGCCTTGCGTGACCTATATTAAACACATGTCAGTACTTGATGATGAAGAGGTCCGAGCTAATCACATACCCGATACCTCGTGCCATCTGCCATGTAGTACTGGTTCTCTTCGCGGTCGGGAATTCGGCCATGCTGATCAGGAATGATAGTTGGACCGTTCTTATGCTCGACGTAGAAGCAGTGGTTCAGGCCGCCTTTGCCTGCCGGGAGCGGATTGACGTTGATAGCCCTGAAGGCATCACCCAGCTCGTGTGTCTTGTCGAAGTTACACTGTCCGTCGAGATCCATCTCCGCCTTGTTCATCTCGTTGTTGATCTCCTTATAGCCCCACTTCCTCAGTTCAGACTTGAGGTCTCCATCCCATGGGCTTTGTGTGTACGGCCATTGAAGCAAGGTGGCAGCTTCCTGGTCGTTCATCATCATGGCCTTCGTTAGCTGTGAGCCGCGACTTTTGGCCTTGCACCAAGCAGCATCTTTCTGTTCTGGGGTGAGTTGACGGACTTCAGGGCCTGGGCCTCCAGCTGCGAAGACTGTGGACGCTTGCGAGGTTGTGTTGTCGGGTTTTAGCTCGCGCAGATGGAGTGCCGCGGGCAGAATACTCGAGGTGTTGACTGCAGTCGAGAGAGCGGGTGCTTGGATAGCGCGGCCTGCTACAGAAGCGGCCAAAGCTATGAAGGTTACCTTTGCGAGAGGCTTCATGGTGTGAGTGTGGTTGGGAATGTGCAGAGCTTTCAATTGTTGTGATAATGAGCAGTTAGATCAGACATGCTCAAGTGGGGCAGCGCGAGCTTTGTGAGGTGTCCGTTTGCATGACTGGAGTGAGATCGATCTTCAAGTGAAAGGGACCCATATCTCGAAGACAGAAAAGCACCCTGTGATACCACTTAACGGTGGTCCAACACTCTGAGATAGCTTCCGGCTGGGTCTATCTCTAAAAGTTTTCAGCAGGAATCAGCTGTTGCGAACCCTCAGGAAGCCATTGACACAAGATGACCATGGTGTGTGAGGTGCATAGCGCCTGATCAGCTACAGGCCAAAGTACGCACGACAAGAAGAGCCCTGAAACCTCTTCAACCGTGTAGCAGGTCTCAAGATCTAAGCTCGAAATGCGGCAGCGACACCTGAAAGGACATGTGGCACCTCATATCCCTTATGCAAGATCCAGCGCAGCTTGGTTGATCTGCTCAAACCACACCGACCACATGTTCTTCTTTGCTGGAGTTTTGTGCACTCTCCAGACATGCTCCTTCAATCCTTCTATCTTCGAGGGGGAAATAGCCTTGCAAGAGTGCAAGACCTTGTGCGCACCCAGATGCTGGACACTGGATCTTGCCAGCACCGCCGTTATGGAGTATCTTCTCATGTCTGGTGAGCTCCGCAATACGACCAAATAGACGGCCCTTGCATTGCGAATGGAAAGAGAGTATCAAAACCAGACAAAATGACAAGATATCCCAGGTTTATGAGATGCACAGCAGTGTCAGCCCAGGATCGTATTAAGTTGTCGAAGTAGGCCAAGAGGGGTGCGCCGGACATCAGGACCTCCCTGACTCGGTGTGTGCGGTTGTCTTGACAAAACATGCGCGGTATTTCCAGTGCGAACGAATCCAGGCACACGAGAAGTGAGGAATCGACGCCTGGAATGACCTCGCATGATCCCAGCAGCAATCAGGCATTGCAACATCCTATGCCAACACAGGAGTATTCAGACAGAGAACGTGTGCGACTTGATGAGAGAGAGATTTGATCCGTTCCAACTTGAATTATGATAGATGCAGTCATATACAATAGCTCTTACACCAGCGTGTACGAATATTACCCGCTCTTCACCCTCTTAGCCTCCCTCTCGCTGTCCGTAGCATCAGCCCTCCGCTTACTATCGTCCTTCTTGATCTCTTCCCTCGCCACTCGCCTCGCTTCCTTGTCTGCTTTCTCCTTCTCTTTGCGCAGCGCCTTGCTCTCAAACTCGTGCCAGTCACCCTCGAGCTCTTTGAGAGCCTCAGCACGCTTTGGTGGCGGCTGCTCACTCGTGAAGAAGGGGTGTTCAAGCACATCGGCAGCGGTGGGGCGAGCAAGAGGGTCGTACAGGAACATGGCTTGGAGGAGCTCGAACGCCATGGGGGTGAGTCGGTCGCGGTACTTTTCTTCGAAGGTGGAGGGTTTGCGCTCGTTGGGACGAAGCAGGTTGAACCATTGCATGTCGGCTATGCCGGGCCAGTCTTCCTTGGTGGGTGTCCCAAGGACGTTGTAGATCTTGTCTAGTTGATTGATTTCACCGCCATCACCAGGGAAGATGGCGTGGCGCGTAAAGATCTCGACCAAAACGCAGGCTGCTGACCAGATATCGACGGCGGGACCGTATTGTGTCTCACCGAGAAGAAGCTCCGGCGAGCGGTACCAAATGGTGATGACACGATTTGTGTAGTCCAGCTTGCTTCTCTTGGCGTAGAACCGAGCAAGACCAAAATCTGCTAGCTTCAATTCACCCGTGTTTGACACCAGTATGTTCGCAGCCTTGATATCGCGATGAAGCACGCCTCGTCGATGCAAGTAGTCGAGACCCTCAAACAGCTGCTTGGCCAAATCTTTCTTATGCGCTTGTTCGAGGTTGAAGGTGGGATGGTTGAGCAGGCCAGTAAGATCGTGGGAGAGGTACTCAAAGACCATGTAGCAATCATTTTTCTCTACCATGACCTCGCGTAGTTTGACAATGTTGTCGTGGTTCAAGGACTGGAGGAGTTTGACTTCTCGAATCGCAGTGACGGGGAACTAAGTGGAGTCAGTACATAGAAGGAATAAAGCAGTCTTCAAACACTTACGCCATCGCGTTCGCCCTCCATACGGATCTTCTTGAGTGCGACCTGGTCCTTTGTGTAGACATGAACACCCTTGAATACCTTGCCATAGGTACCAGAACCAACCACCGACTCGTTGCCTGGCTTTCGATAGTAGACAGAGTCTGAGGCAGCAAAGTCTGGAGTCAAAGTTGGACATGCCTTTACCCTCTTTCGCTTGACCATGATCGTTTTGGGCACATCTGGGGGTGGACCTCGCCGATCTTGGCGGTTGTCCTGGCGATTCTCGACGCGCGGCTCTGTTCGACGGTCGTCCAACCGTCGTGGTGGATATGGTTCCCTGCGATCCCGTACGTCGCGCACATCTCTTGGGTCTCTCAAGTCGCGGGGATCGCGCAGATCTCGGGGGTCGCGGTCCCTGGCATCGCGTATGTCTCGAGGACCGCGGATGTCCCTGTCACGCAGATCTCTGTAATCCCGCTCCCTTTCACGGTAATAAGGATCTCTTGTGTCTCGTGGATCGCGCAAGTCTCGAGTGTCTCTGTCACGAGGATCCCTGTACCCAGACTGTCGATCACTGTAGTCGTACCGACGGTCGCGCTCTCGATAGCCGTGGTCTTGATCTCGATCTCGTTCGCGGTCGTACTTGTAGTCCCGGCCCCGATCGTTTCGCGCATCAGAGGGGTATCGAGAATCGCGAGAGGAAGCATCCTTCTTGGGCTCGAGTAATGACTCTTTAGACTTCGGTTCGACCTTCTCAGGCTCTCCGGTTTTGCCCTTGATGACAACAGGAACAGGGTTCTTCGTTTTCAGAGAAAAGCTAAAACCTGATTTCGGCTGAGTTGGGGGAGCGTCAGCAGGGTTCGTAGGCGGCGGCATCTTCTTGTCATCTTTCGGCCCCTCATCTTCAACGCGCAGATCTTTTGATGGACGGAAAGGATTGTCGTCGGCATCCACAGACGCTGTTTCAGTTGATGGCGCGGGCGCAGGAGGGTTTGGACGAGGTGCCTCGGTAGCAGGTCTGCCGCCTCTTGTGCCAGATGCCGGTGTCCATGAGAGATTAGAGAACTGTGTGGGTGCTGCACCGCGGCCTCGGCCACCTTGCGCGAAGCTTCCAGACATGCGGCGATCAGGACCATTGTAGTGGTTGCCGCTGCCCCGACCACCACGATATGGACCGTTCTGGTAGCCGCCTTGGGGATAGGGCTGGCTTGCAGAATAGCCAGGTGAATAGCTCTGGTTCTGATGGAAGGGCGATTGATTTGGTGAGTAACCATGCATGGGGGATCTACGACTCGTTAGTAGGCTGACTTGAAATGGGAAGCTGTCAAACTAACCCTTGATTAGAATACTGAGGCCCACTCCATCCTCCCCTACCACCTTGATAAGGCGATTGATTGTGTGGCGAATACTGATCGTGTGCTGGATAAGTGGGAGAGTGCTGATAGCCGGGTCCTCCGCGCCCCTGATGGTGGTATGCTCCCCTCATTTTGGCGTCGTCTGCTTTGCTGTTGGAAGTGTCCGAGTTGTAGCCAGACGCTGGTGCGGGTGAAATCCGTTTGGAAGTAGACTGGTCTACACGAGATACTCCCTTACTCTGATCTCGGTTCGACCGAACAGGTGACCTGGACCGGCGGCTTGAGATGCGAGGAGATCGGCTCCTGCGTGGCGAAGGTCTCGTATTGCGAGCCCTTGGTGGCGAAGGCCTCCTTGACGGCAGAGGAGAACGCCTGCGGCGTGGCGAGGGAGTTCGGGCGCGCCTAGATGCACGACTACGGCTCCTCTCGCGGCTGGCGTGGGCTTGATGCGGCCTCTCACTTGCTGCTAGGCCTGATCTCCGATGTGGGGATCTCCTAGGGCTTGGAGCACGCCTAGTGCCTCTTGCAGGTGACAAAGAGCGTTTACGTGGTCGATGTGAAAGTGGTCTGTAATATGAGTCGGCAGACGGCGAGCGGCGACGGGCTGGCGGCGGCGGAACGTAGGTGTCAGGCGTGGGTCGTCGAGAAGTGCGGTCGCGGTCTGAGCGCGGTGGTCGTGGGGAATATGCCCTCGACGATGGACGGTGGGTGGAGCCTGCGCGGCGCGTCCTAGATCTCGAACGCACTGCACTGCGACTCCTCTGACGTCTAGCTCGCTTGTGGCTGTCTTGTGGAGATGCCGAACGACTGCGATGGCGCTTCGAGGATGGGCTCGTGTTGCGGTGGTCGCGAGGGTGTGGGTGCCGGTGTGGGTGCGAGACCCTGTCTGCACTGGGCTCCCTCCGCGAGGCTGGATAACGATCGTCCTTGGAGGGCCCTCGGCTGCGACGACGCGTACGGTCCCTACTCAGACTTCTCTCGCGCGACCGACCTCTTGCGTGCTCGACTGATGGGCGCGTGTCGGTGTCGTGCGTCCGCCTGGGGGCGTCCCTCGCAGCGCGTGGCACGGGCGAGGAAGGTCTTGGTTCGTGGATGCGCTCGCGCGTCCGTTCCCTACTTCGCTCCCTGACCCTGATGGACGGTTCCTCTGGTCGCCAGTGGTCTATATCCTGGGTCCGTCGCAACCCAGCCATGTAGGCGGGAATATCATCAGAACTGGGGTAGGTGCAGCTTTCAGAAGGTTCGCGGGAGTCTGAGTGTCACAGCCGGACCGAGCGCAGAACTCCACTCGGCAAGCCGCGACCTCCAGCCTGATGACGAAATGCGTCTCCGTGCAGGAAAGAATGGAAAAATGAACTGCACTGCTCTGGTGATGCAGTCGACGATGCGCAGCTGTCGTGCGTCTTTTCAGTGATGATCGTGCTGCAGCAGCGAACTCGCCGTTGCCGCCTTTTCTTGCCCGCCAAGCTAGCCTCGTGACCCGCCGAGCGAGTGGGAGAGCTGCCTCTCAGCCTTTTGAGGCCTGCCAAAGCCATGAAAGGAATCCTTCGGCCTCTCCCTGATGTTCTGCCATATTCTGCCAACGGCTTCCTCCCTCTGAGTGCGCAGCCTTGTAGACATCCTCAACCGTTCACAATAGCTATCTAATGCACGCATGTTGACCACTACAAGAGCACATGCGCAGTCCTTGACAATATCTCCGGTGATGCTGTGGGGGCTGCCAGTATAGCAGTTCAAGTCGGGAATGATAGCAGACGAACAGGGTTCCCAGTGGCAGTGTTTCCCAACGTGTGCGCGGCGAGTCGCAGGAGGTCACGCTGTTTGGTGTTGTGAAGGCGGCTGCGCGTCGTCTTGAGTGTTCTGGTGCAAATCCATCGACTCTTGAGCCGCAAGAGCTGCATACATTGCCAAATGGCCAGACACAAAGTGAATAACTCCACCTGGGTCGGGCGAAAAGTCATGTTGTGGCACCCAAGCTGGCAGGCACGGCTGAAGGCTGAGAGAGGCAGAGACCGCACGCTACATGTGTGCAGCGCCTGACGATTTCCAGTGTGCCAAAACGAAGGCAGACAACCCATAATAACGCCGACTTACTCTTTGTAAGCTGCGCATCATCGCAGGAGGGTAAGAAGTGTAGTCTTGGATCCAAGAGCCTAGCCCGCAGGGGAAATCAAAGCTGCAGGGTGCAACCCGAAACAAAGATGGGGGATCATGCACGACTGCTGGTTAAAACGATGATGCCGCCATGCGGTGAAGTCGATGAGACGTGCCCATCTGCCTGCCAAAGTGATCCCACTCCGATCGATGTCTGCGTACCCCTCGCCATATAAGCAGTAACTAATTCGCGAGAGCCGCAAAAGCCTAGTGTTGCTGTAGTCGCTTCGGTCACAGCGTAGACTGTGTGTAGGCGGTCGAGAGTGCTATGAAAGCAACGGCTGTGTGCTGGTGAGTGAGCCTCGGCCATCCTGGTGACGACGCTGCGAGTATCGAGACGGACGGCAACAATCCTCAGGGTCAGTCACATACCTGCGCCAGGCGCGTTGGCGATGGAGTCGGGCTGCGACGGGTGACGGTGCTGGTGTGTTGTGGTGCTGAGGGTCGGCGTTCCTGCTTCAACAAACGCCGCTTGCGCGAGGCCCGTGACCGCGCCTTCCCTCGGTCGGCCTCCGCTCCTGCGTCCAGGCGAACCAGCGTCATCGGCCGCGTCTAACGCCTTTTCGGTCGAGAGAAAGTTATTCGAATCTGGCTCACGGGTCCCGCGCCTCTCGCGATGTCTCCGGACCAGCAATGCGCCAGGTCTGACTCTTCTACCAGGCACCTGTGCCGCTCTTCTGTACATAATCACGCCATTGGCAGCCAGATATATCTACACACCTAGTCGGCCTCTATAGCCCTTGCCCCTCCAGAAACTTTCGACGCCAAATTTCCCCGCAGCCGCGACAATGGACGAGCAACCCAAGCCCAACGCCCTGCCGCCGCACTTGAACGGACATGAAGTGCATGCCCAGTCGCCATTGCGCAAGTCTGTGAACTCGGTGAAGACGCGCGACCAGAAAGAGCGTGAAAGCCTCCACCATGCCATCTCTTTGTCTGAACGAGGCCGTCAGGTGGTCAATTTCGACGGACCGGCCAGCTACTTCCCCGCTGGGGCCAACGGCTCGAGCGCTGACACAAACGGCGGCAGCGTGCACAACAGACACGTCCTCAGAGGTGGTGAAGTCGACGTAGAAGACCACTATGAGTCGCAGACACCCTTGGCCACCAGTCGCGCCCACAGCCCCTACACACAGCACCCCACAATCGACTTCGACGGGCTTAGTTGGCCCAGCAAAGGCACACGGAGCAGGAAGGAGGCCACCGAGGAAGAGAAGGCAGAGAACTTGAAGAAGCTCTCTGGTGCCGTGAGGACGATGCTCGAATGCCTCGGCGAAGACCCTGACCGTGAGGGTCTGCTGGATACTCCTGAGCGTTATGCCAAGGCCATGCTGTTTTTCACCAAGGGTTACGAGGAGAACCTTCGCGACATTGTCAACGGCGCGGTCTTTCACGAGGACCACGACGAGTTGGTCATTGTCAAGGACATTGAGATCTTCTCGCTGTGCGAGCACCACCTGGTGCCGTTCACTGGAAAGGTAGGACCTTGCCTAGACTCCAGTCGTGGTCACGAACACTAACAAAATGTAGATGCACATCGGTTACATCCCCAATCGCCGCGTGATTGGTCTTTCCAAGCTCGCACGCATCGCCGAAATGTTCGCCCGCCGTCTCCAGGTCCAAGAACGCCTCACAAAGCAAGTCGCCCTTGCACTCTCTGAAATGCTGCAGCCGCAGGGCGTCGCTGTCGTCGTAGAATCCAGCCACTTTTGCATGGTCATGCGTGGCGTACAGAAGACAGGTGCAACCACAACGACAAGCTGCATGCTTGGCGCCATGCGCTCCGCCGCAAAGACACGGGAGGAGTTCCTGAATCTAATCAACAGGAGATAGCACCAGCACGCTCTTCACTCATCAGTCTTTACTTACTTTCTTCAGATCATAGTATGTACCACAATTGGCATAGGACGGCGTTAGGGCGCGGAGTTCATCACTCTGTACAGGAAGAGTTGTTTCATATGGAAAGGCGGCCACTTCCGTTGCTTGCTTAGAATTAGATGCATTTTGGCCTCTCAACAGCGCCAGGCCTTCAACAGGCGCTACACACCCATTTACAGTTTTTATTTTGCGCGTCACCCGCGCGTTACTGACTTGCATGCTGTGACCAGCGTCGAGTATATAGGGCGATGGAAAATATCATTGATAGCAAGCAAGTAGCATACTTGGGGACAATAGAGCCCCAGCCCACACACCATCCAATAGGCTGCAACGCCAATCGTTCGTTCTAAATCGACTGCTTTCTCCACGCTCGACGTCGGCGCCTCGCTCTGGTTCACCCCGACACCAGAACCGAAATCAGGACAAGAACATATACAGTCATCATAACTCCACGCGATAAGTCCGCTTCAACCCATGCATGCTTGGGTGTCAGCATGTGCGCAATTCCACCCCCGCAACCCACGAGCTGCGAGTGAGCAAGCAAGAGCGTATAAAGCAATGTCCATCAACCTTCTCTCATCTGTCTTACAGAACCGCAATTTGCACATTAGTCCCTCTCACTAAACTGCAACCGCCAAAACCCTACTGCCACACTCCACCGCACCCTAGCAATGACGACCAGCACTTTCAAGCCCTGCTGCGTCACGGGCTTCTTATGGGACGGCGCGCCAGAGGGCCGAGAGGAAGTGCTCGACGGCCTGCCAACATACGTGACGGGCAGCAATCCGGATAGAGCAGTGCTATACGTTCACGATGCGTTGGGGTGGCGGTGGAAGAATGCGAGGCTGCTTGCGGACTGTTATGCGAGGGAGGTAGGTGCGGCTTTTTCTCGAGAAGGGGTGATGAGTTGTCGATGTCTGGGGTTTGATGAGATACAAGGATAAGCGCAATGCGTAGTCGACGGGCATCTTCAAGGTGCAAGTTCTTATTGTTGAACTTTGAGTTGGATACCCACTGGGGTCTCTCGACCACTCCACGCCCAGCACTTGGCCACTCCACGCTCACCAACCCCCCAGGCAAACGTCACAGTCTTCATCCCCGACCTCTTCGACGGCGAGCAACTCGACGCAACCGCCGTCCTAGCCGGCCGCTGGCACGACCTCGACCTGCCCGGCTTCAGCGCCCGCAACGCGCGACCCATCCGAGAACCTCTAATCTTCTCCTGCGCGCGCACCCTCCGCGCAACCGGGTACAAAGCCCTCGGCAGCATCGGATTCTGCTTCGGCGGGTGGGCCGTGCTACGGCTCGCGCAAGCCCGACTCGTCGACGCGATCGTGTGCGCGCATCCGACCTGGGCGACCAGAAAGGATTTCGAGGACTTGGGGACGCCGGTGCTGGTCCTGGCGCCTGAGGTCGATGCTTTGTTTCCGGATGAGATGAAGGGTCATGCGTTTCGGTGCTTGCTAAGGGAGAAGTCGACGCCGTTTGAGTGGGTGCATTTCGCGGGTGTGGCGCATGGATGTCTGACGAAGGGGGATCAGAAGACTGAGGGCGAGCGGGAGGCGATGGTTAAAGGGAAGGCGGCTGCGGTGCGGTGGTGGGGAGATTGGTTGGGCGACGGTCCGTCAGTCTGATATCGACGATGGTCCGGTTTGGAGGTCTGGTGCTGGATTTGGCGCATTTGACTAGGTGACAACATCGTTGAGGCGTGTGTGATATGGTTGTCGCATTTCGAGAAGCTGCTCTAGTGGATGTGCGAATGGAGCCAGTGTCTGGGATTTAATTTCCCAAGTCTCGCCTTGGCAGTGAGATCGTCATGAATCTGGAGTATGGTAGACAGCCAAATCCATACCCAGAGTTTACCCACTCAATGAGGTAGACGCTAAACTGAAAGCAAGATTGTGAGGTTCAGAGGATATTGGATTGAGGGATGGCATTTGCTGATTTTGGGCCGTGCAGCTTTAGAAAAGATTCGTTCGTACATCGAAGGTTAAACTCTTAGTATGGACTTATTGAAGAGAACGGGTATAATTACTTGAGTGGTTGTTGCAGGGAGTGAGGATAGCGAGCGCTAGCGCACAAGAGCGCGCTACTACGCGCCGCCTGGGTGCCCATGCCTTTGTTTACACCACCACAACAGCAACAACACGACTCTTATTCTTCACGACGCAGATCGACGCCGGGGCTGCACATGTCTGTAGCGAGCGATGGCGCGAACGCACTCGTCCTACACGGCCAGTCCGACGCGCACGCGGTCGCCGCAGCGCAGTCCTGCACAGGGCAGCAGCTCCGAAGACGGCTCGCAGTATGAGATGGACCTAGACGTGCTGGGGCTGAACTCGACATTCGAGTCGGCGGCGCTGGAGGGTGACTATGAGGCGCCCGTGGACCGCGTCAACACGAGCGAGGTCGAGGGCCCGGAGGACTTCACCATGAACATGACCTACTGGATGACGGCCGACCTGCAGCCCGGCCCGGTCAGGTCGCGCAAGGAAACGCAGGGAAGGGGAAGTCGCACGGCCACGAGGACAGAGCGCCAGGCGGACGAGGAAGGCGACGAGGGCGAGGAGGGCGGCCAAGCAGCAGCAGAGGCGTCTACGGCAGCATCGCCTACAGTGCGCGTGCACGGCACCACCGCCAGCCGCGAGTACAGCACGCCGAACTCCGACCGCTCCATGCCGAACGAGGAGAAGGTGCGCAGTTTCCTAAGCGCGCTGCCGGACACGGAGCTCGACCACCCTCCCGCCGGCACGCCTCTGCGCGGCCTCCGCCACAGCATGCTGCAGATCCCGCGCTCATCGCCGCCCAAGGCGCGCTCGCTGCAGCCTACCGTTGAGGACTACGACACGCCGCGCAAGCCTACCCAGCAGACCGTCATCCACCACTCTTCGCCTGCCACCCACGCCGAGGAGAAGAACTCTGCAGACCGCGCTGCTGAACTGCAGGCCCGGCTGGACCAGCAGGAGCTCGCGTCCCGTACCCGTATCACCGAGCTCGAGACGATTCTGTCATACACGCGGACCGAACTCGCCAACATGCGAGACGACAACTACAAGCACAAAGACGACATCACTCGCCTGGAGTCTTCTCTTGAAGATCACCGAGCCAAGCAAGACGCTACTGGTGATTCACTCGAGACTCGCTTGAAGACTCTGGAGGACCAACACAAGACACAGCTGCAGCACCTCGAAGAGAGGCTGAGGAATAAGACGCAAGAGCTAGAGAGCTTCAAGGAACAGTCAGCGCTTAGAGATGCGGAAGAGGAGGAGCAGCGCGAGAAGAACGAGACACAGGACCGTCAAGCCTTTGCGGCAGAAAGGATCGAGTTGCTCAACAACCTCGACGCAGTCCAGACTCGTGCAGATTCGCTCCAGGCCGATCTCGCACGAGCCACAGCGGAAGCAAAGGCGGCTCGTGAAGACTTGCAAGCGCGAGAGTCGAGCGACACCACCACCAAAGTGGCCTTGGACAGCCAGCATTCGCGCATGTCTGGCCTTGAGACGCAACTCCGAGACACTCGGTTTTCACTCGAATGCGCCCAAGCCGATGTTGCGGCGAAGGAGCAGCTTTTCCAGACCAACATCAGCCTCAACGCCAATCTACGCGCCCTGCGTAGCGAGCTTGAGACGCAGCGGGCCACTCTTGCACGTCTCAGATCAGGCCAAAGTGCAAATTCGACGTCAGATGAGCGGCTACAGTCAGAACTGGCAGCTAAAGATCAGCTTATCGAGCAGCATGCTGGGGAACGAGACGATCTGCAGCGCCAGCTGAGCACAGCGCATGGCCGTATCTCCAGTTTGGAAAACAGCCTTACAACACTCCGTGCCCAGTTAACCAACGCGCATCGCGAGACAGGTGTTGCCCGCGCAGATGCAGAACGTCTCACCCACGACCTTCAAGACACAAACGATCGACTGGCTGATGCCCGGGCTGAAGCAGATCGACGCGTAGCAGATGTGGAGAAGAAGTTTGCTACATCGAAGGACCTAAGAGCGGAAACCGAGAGCAGATTCCGAGAGCTAAAACTCCAGCACGACGACCTTGCAGAAGGTCATGCAGCCATGCTCGAAGACGTGCGCGACAAAGCCGAAGACGCAGTGCGCAAAACCGGCGCCCTCCTCGCCCAAGAACGAAAAGAAAAAACCAAACTCAAGAAAGACATCGGGCGCCTACAGCGCGAGCTCGACACCCTGCGCACCGCGCACGAGCAAGATTCCACCATCCCCTTCGACACCGACTCAGACACAACCACCGCCGCCCTGCCTTTACCAAACCCCGTCACCAATTCAAAAGACAAGGAAATCACCGCCCTCCAATCAATCATCAAGACCCAGCTCACCGACTTCAAAACCCTCAAAGCCACACACGCATCCACCCTCTCCACCCTCACCGCCTCCCACGAAGCCTCCCTCTCCACACTCCGCGCTGAACTCTCCTCTCTGCGCCACGCGCTGGAAACGCAGGCCCTAGACCACGCCGCCGTCAACGCAGCAATGGACGAGCAGCTAGCGACGCTGCTATCGAAGCTGATGAAGGAGCGGGCGCGCACCGTGGTCGGCAAGCGAGATGGGCAGTGGGAGGAGGTGCAGCGGAGCAGTGCGGGCGAGAAGGAGTTGCTGGGCAAGGTGCTGATGCGGCAGTGGGGGAGGGAGGAGTGTGGGGTGACAGAGGAGAAGGGGAAGAAGCAGGTGTTTGAGTACAAGTTTGCGAAGAGGGAGCGGTGAGCTGTATATGAGGCGAAGGGTGTGTTGTGGTGAAGCGTTGGGCTTGTTGTAGGACGACTTATGACTTATGATTGAATGCTGATATATGGTATTGCACCATCTGATTGCTGTGTCTGAAGTTTAAACGTTTTTGTAAGAGCTAGCCTATGGTTGCAAGTACTGTGCGTTTTGACTTCATGGTGGCCAAGTGCCCAGTGAAGGTGTTCCAGTGCAAATAGAGTGCCCTCGTAGTGGTTTCTGAATACTGTTACTACCCTTTAAACCAGATCACTCTTAGCCTGCGGGTTAAGATATGTTCGAGCATTGTCACAGGGAAGTGCCCGATCAGACCGACTTGGCTGCAGACAGAGTGCTCTTTACTTTGCTTGCGACGCAAGACGAATGTCGGCTTATCCTGAGGCCAGGTTCCAGCATCCTGCTGGATACCATCAGTAATGCAGCAGTGCGGGTTTCCTCTCTTGACTTTTCGCCTTTCAGCTGATTCCCTGCTTGGTGAGCGGTCGACGTGAGTGGCTCGCTTATTCCGCGTTTCGATTGGCGCAGGGAGCTTTCACTCGGTGAAGCGCTGCAATCGACGCTTCTAACCGAGTTGCCTCATTGGGCAGTCTTGTTTCTTTCACTCTTGTTGCCTGCCGTGATCAATAGATGCGCAAAGTTGCCTGATGGGGAAATCCGCCTGTGATTGGTTTTCCGTGACCAATAATTGGGAATTCGAATCGACTTCGCGACGGTTGCTGTGGAAATAACTATTGTCGACGGGTAGTGCGTTACATTATCGCTAGACATAGTGCAACGAAGCCATAGTCGGTTAAGGAATCTTGCTATACGTCATCTGAGGTGGTGTGAGGTTCCTTGGGGACACAAATTTGGTGTCTTCGGTACCTTGGAGGTCAGCTTCGCACTTGGGATTCGCGGTTGCATTGCGAATGATCGGCACAAATTCGCATGTAGCAAGCTCGACGTGAGCACATTTTGCTGCAGGTGATGCATCGATGGGCATCATACTCGTATTGTTCGACTTCTGCGATTCGAAAGGAGGCTTTGAATCGACGCTTGGCGTCTGTCTGTCATGCGTGTGCTCAATGCTGACTGCTGGTCAACGTGGGGGGCCGAGGTTGGAGCGAAGGTTGGGATGGGTGGTGCTCGTATGCAGCTCCCACTTGGAGGCGCTCGCTCTGATCGCATCGCGCTGTGTGCCTATGGGAGCTCTCCCGTTCGTGCTGCACGTCATCTCACACTTGACCAGTGAAATAGCACGATTTGTTGTGATAGACGCACAGACGACGGGTTGGTGGAAGACGAGGTTGCGGGGTAGCGTGTCGGCCAACGTTGTACAGCCTGATGTTTGCAAGTCCTGGCTGTGTGCTTTGGGTGTTTTCTAGAAAGAAAAACAAGCCAATAGTTCGTAGCTCGACTCTGCTCGAGCATATCAAAGCTGCGAGGGTTCGGACGACGTCGAGAAAAGATTGATCGGCGCACCAGGGTCCACGACGACGGCGGCTATCGTCGCTATAACAGCTCGGCTTGCCTGATGGGGATGACGTGCGTCAAATCGGGCATGCGACACCAAGGGCCATCATCATGCTGCACGCCAGAGCTTGGTGCTCAGCCGTGGGCGCCTGTGATGATTGGGGGCTAGGAGTGCGTGAGGTTGTCGTCATGCTGCAGTGCAGTCTTGCTGCGACCAATGGGTCAGAGAGAACTGCTTGGAATCTCCCGTAGAATACCTTTCCTGATGTGTCGCCGTTAGTCCCCTAGTATCTTTCCGCCAGGTACGTCTCAGGTACGCGACACCCTGGGGGCAAGTGAGGTCACTGCCCAGGCAGGCGCGCTGCACGATCGTTTCCGCACGGTCGCTCATACTCTTTCAGTACACAGTGCATGACCTGCCTGCGACAAAGCGTGATGCGTTGTGGCTTTCTTTGACGTCGTCAACCGCATTGTCATTTCCTTCACTGTGCGCAGACGCTGCTGTCGGCCGGCGGTCTTATCTCTGACTTTTCGGTGCTGCGTTAAGGAAAATTTCGGGGCTCCAGTTGGAGTCACGAACTTCGGAGAGTACCAGAGATCGGATCCACAATAATGACCTGAATCATTTAAGCTCCGGCATACCCAGATATCAGGATCCTACCTGCACTTTACTGACTATCACCAGCCTTGCCCATTCTCGTGCTCGGCAGTTCCATCCAACTGGTGTGCATCGGCCTTCGTTGCTCGTTCGTCAGCGCCAGCAGCCGCTGGACGCGCAGGCACGGGACCAGCCTTCAGCCGCCCCTAACCAATTCACAATTAACTCTGCCCCCACGCCCCGCTTCTGCACATTGCGCTTCGACACGAGCTGCTTGGTAGATTGAGCTTTAGAAGTCCGGAGACAGCCGGTCAATCACTAAAGAGGGGTCGTCTCTCCACGCCGCAGCTCTACCTCGAAGCCCAGGCCACGAGCCATTCCTCTCATTTGTGTAGACATCAACAAGAATTCAGCGGTTCCAGCGGTTCCCACCCTTGACAACCTCCTCAGCACGTTCACCCACGCTGTAAGTTGTCGAATCGGTTCAATCCGTGCGTTAAAGCTCGAGCATTCTGTCCACTGCCGTCATTACCTGGCCAGTATACGCTCTACACGTTGAGTGACATCTACGGCCCATCTTTTGGGATGAATTTCGGCTTCAAAAACGATACTTCTCACTGGCCTGTCGGACAAGAGCACATCAACCGATAAGATATCTCGCTTCTTGCATGGCATATCCTACCTCCACACTTCACACATCTTTACAAATACACATTGCTATCCCTCGGTC
Organism: Didymella pinodella; assembly: GCA_039634465.1. Classification (NCBI taxonomy): domain Eukaryota; kingdom Fungi; phylum Ascomycota; class Dothideomycetes; order Pleosporales; family Didymellaceae; genus Didymella; species Didymella pinodella. Next base: position 1,060,032 of record CP113351.1, read on the forward strand.
GAAGTAGCTACAAGGCATTACTTTATAGGCCTTGCTGCTCTCAGACCCTGGCCTCGGCTTCAGCCCTGTCAAGCAAGTACCCGAAAAGTACCCACTTTGTCACCTACAACCACGCTACCGGTTGTGTTCCGTGGTCTAGTCTTATCTGCGTGGTTGCACGTCATGGAATCATCTCAAATATTGATGGGCGCGGACATCAGGTTCTTGGTGCGTATCTTATCGTTCATCGCTATTGTACCTGGCGTCAAAATATCGCCTGCATCATACCTGCCTGCTATGGCTGTGCGGGTCGTATGCACGGATCCCAAGACATCTGTCTTATATCCGCCATATGCACCATCCCGCTCACCTAAGACCTCTTGCTAACATGTTATCATTTCAGGACACACAACTAGCTCTCATCCACATTCCACTGCGTCTTTACAACAACTTCCTACAAGCTATCCTGCAATTACTGTTGCCAAGTGCAACACATGAGGACAGTGATGACGACAGCAATGGAGCTGTACAGCCGCCTGATGGATGGGATGACGAACAGGTGTTCATCAACATCTCCGTTACACCTGTCGAGTGTTCCATCGTTTGCTCCCGAAAGCTTGTGAACGAACTGTTCATTCCCATCCTCGAGTCCCTTGACTCTTCTTCCAAGAGTGAAGTTCACATCACCACAGAAGACTTCGTGGTGATGCAGCTTGACGGCGAGGGACTTGACGCAGATCGCCGTGTTCTGGAGCTGACAGGACCTTTGGCTCTTGCTGGAATGTAAGTCGTGGTAAATGCAGCTTTCACGATGGCAAGTCTGATACACGATAGATCAATCTTTTTCATCACAAGCTACTACTCAGACTACATCCTAGTACCCCTACGGTATCGCAACAGAGTCACACAGGCTCTCGAAGAGAAAGGTCTGACATTTGTCGACTCCACATCATCCTACATGAACCTCGATCACCACAGCCGCAAGTCGTCAGTGCCGACTTTCGAAGTGCAGCCACCAGGGACTCCACCACCAGTAACCGTGTCAGAATTGCAGACACGCACTTTCGTCACCCTCAAGCGCCGCAACATTGTACCCACAGCTGACTGTAATGTCCGCTTGGTTCGTTGCGGCACGCGTCGGGACAGCCAAAACAACGGATGCTCAGACCCTGCACAGGATGCACTACATCTCGGCATCGTCAAATGCCTCATCTCACGTCCACATCCCAAGTTTTTATCGCTCACGCTAGCGGACATGGAACCTCCATCGCTCCTCATCGAACACACACTACTTTCGAACTTCTCGCCGGACGTTCTGATGGTCTCCAAGGACGAGCATTTGGTCCCTATCACGCTGGACCTGCGCGACCTTCCGGCGGAAAGTACGGGTATAGTATGCGGCGTCGCGGGGCGCTTGCTAGGGGAAACGTCGGAAGGTTTTCAGAAGCCTGTGGAGATGAGCTATCTGAGTACCGCACTAGCGGGTACAGTGATGGTTGAGGAAAAAGAGTTAGATCGCGCAATGGATGCACTGCGTGGGGTCGAAAATGGTGGGTCACCAACCTTGGAATGAGCATGTTGAGACAGGAACAAAGTTGCTCGATCTTTGCGTGTTGTACTCTTCGGTAACAAAATCTTCGTTCCCTAGTCTCCGTGTTGCCCATGCTTACATGCATACGTTGCAAAGCGACGGTGTCATGCACGCTTCGTGATTCCAGAACAGAACTTGCAGAATACTATGGCCTAGCACCTCAATTGTTGTTGACTAAGCTCGTACTTTGATATGCCATCCAGTGATCGATGCCCTCCCAATTACTAAGACGCAGCTTCCAACCAGCACCGTCACACCTGCAAATATCTGCGCAGCAACGTAGCTGCCACCGTGGCTTTGAATCAGTGCACCCGCAATCGGCGGCCCAACCAGCGTTCCAACACCCATGATAGCGAAGCCCATGCCGTTCCTCGTGCCAACCCGACTCATGTCTTTTGTCAAAGTAGTCAGTACTGCCGGGAAGATGCCTTGGAAACCTGCTACGAAAAAGCCATAGCAGACTGCCCACCCGTATAGCCCGCTCTCGTTGTGAACAAAAGGCCAGAAGAACAGAACGAGAGACGAAACAAAACAAGCAGGTATCAGGACATTGTACGGACCTGCCCACTTGTCCGCGAAGTACGAGGGGATCAAACGTCCCAGGATGCCAACGCCGTTGAGCACAAGCAGGACATTGACACTCGTAGCGTAAGGAAGGTGTAGCACGTCCACTGCAAACAAAGAGATGTAGTAGAACGCAAAATACTGCCCCAGCCCAATCAAGAAAATGCCGATCAGGAAGAGACTGTACGGTGGCTCCTTGAACGCGCTGAACTCGAACAGCGGCCCAGACTTACGCGGCGGCAAGCGCGGCTTCAGCAACGAGCAATACATGGCGCCGACCGCCAACATCATAAACCCCATGATCCTAACCGTCCACGGAAACCCAATCTTTGGCATCAACTGCCTTGCAATCGTCGGATACACGAGTCCGCCACTCGCACTCCCGCTCGCCATAATCGCCACCGCAACAGACCGATTCCTGCTAAAGTACGTCGTGACCAGCGAAATGGTCGGCGCAAACTGCAGTCCACACCCCAGCCCCGTCATCAGCCCCTGCGCCAGGAAAAACTGCCAGTACTCGCTGCACAGACTCGTCATCATGGTGCCCAGCGCAGCAAGCAGCATCCCAGGAATAACGACCCAGTGGAAATACCCTGCGTCGAACATGCGCCCGCTGAACATGCCCAGTGAAAAGTGCCCCAGCATCTGCATCGATCCGATCCACGACACAGCCGACGGCTCAAGGCCGAGGTCGTTTGTGTAGTGGGCCTGGAATACGCCGAAGGTGGCGATCATGCCCCATGTGTTGAACACAACGAAGTGTCCCATGAATGACTGCGTCCAGGCTTTCAGACCGCCGTCTGGAGGCGGCCCGGGGTCGATGATGGACGCGTTGCTGCGCGCGGTGATTGTTTTGGCGAGGTTGGTGAGTGCATTTTTGGGTTTGGCAGCGCGGGATATTTGCGAGTTTTGCGTGTTGTGAGTTTCTATCCGTGAGATTCCTTCTTCGGTAATGTGGTCCGATGAGGATGTGTGGCTGGGTGCGTAGAGATTGTTGTTGGTGTTGCGGAGTTCGGTATTGGTTGTGCGGTCATCGCAGATGCCCTTCTCGACGTCGTGGGCTTCCATGTTGGTGATTCTGGCAATACCTCAAATTCTAGCTCTTTCTCATTGATCGAAGATATGGAGTCTTTGTCGTGTATGAAGCTCGGTACTCGCCACAGCAGAGAAGTCGTAGAGGCAGAGAAGAACCCCGGCGTTTATCCCGAAGAAAGATGACTCTCGACGCCCTGCAGTAACAAGCGCGCCGGCCGCGGAGGCTAGCTCGATATGATTTGTTCAGAACCTCCAAATCTGGGACTTTCGTACATGTGCAGCGATTTTCTCGGATCAGTCGCGAGTTTTGTGGAGACCCGCCTGCAAAGATGGGGGAAGGTTCAAGGGTTCTCCACATGTCGGACTTCTCACCGGAGTTTTTATCCTACCTCTGGTGCAACGCAGACACGAACTTTCTGACACGATCTTTCTTACTTCACCTACACTTCAGGTAGAATGAACATGAACACAATGTACAACAAAAGACCTAGTACGATACACGATGCGATGCGCATCCCGGCCGCGGATGCTGCTGCTTGCTTCGAAATGGTCAGCTTCTGTCATCACTGTCGATCTTCGCCAGGTGCAGCAGCTTGTGTCTTTCCCGCTACAGATGGCACTCACGCACGCATATTCAGCTTGTTCTGCAACGAGGTGGTGGCGCCTTGTGTCAGTCTTGAGATAGCTGCATCCTACCGACCCGTGTGACAAGTCTGACTGGCATATTGCGTGACACATCCGCAACATCTGGGTATCTACCATACCGCTCACGTTTGTGTTTACTCCGAAGGCTTGACTATGAACAATGGCTACTGTAGAGCCTGCACGCCCTTCTGCCATACCAGCCTCGCTCAGCAGCACTCCAGAGGCGGACATAACGTCTATGTTCCAGTCTACTTGACTACTGTGTGACCAGTGCCTTCTTCTCGAACGCCTATGTTGATGGTGGTACATTAGGGGCGTCAGGCTCATCGCAATCTTGTTCCTGGTCCAGTGTCCCAAGAGCCCTAAAGTGGTGGCTAGCATTAAGGATGAGTGCGACATCTGCGAGAAGCATGCTGTATGTTACGGTGCCGTTGGCTTGATCAACTGGAAGCGAAGTTTGTCGTCATTGAGTATCTCCTTATTCAGTAGTCAAGCTAGGTCCAGTCAAACACTGCCCTGTCCTTGTTGTCCACACCTCGGCCTCATCGAGCTCCTCCAGTCCGCGTACAGTCAGGAAAAACCTACAACAGTCCCTTCCGTGCCAGTTCGACCTTCTTCGCGAACTCGCCCTCAACCCACCCGCCCTTACTCCCGCAAATAGAAATGCCATCTCCAAGCTCAACCTTGTCTTCAGTGGCCTCCCAGGCGCAGGGGCAATGGTGTGGGAAGTGGACGCAGGAGAGGGTGCCGGGGCAGAGATAGTGTGAGCATTGCGCTATTGGATGCATGAGCCAACATCTTTACACCATTTGTATTCATCGAAAGAGCATACCGTTCTCGTACTGTGCCTGGTACCAGCTGCTGTCGCTCCGAACGTTCGCTTGCTGTTGCTGCTGCTGCTGGCCGCCGCCAAACATCTGGTCGAAAAATCCAAATTGCGCGGTTGCACTCAGCGTCCAGAGACCGAGTAATAGGAGGAGCTTAAACATATTTGGCGTGCAAGATTGATCGAGCGGTGTGTCTCAAGGGCTGGAGGAGGAGCGAGGGAAAGTGACGACGTGGTGGTGTTGCTTCGTGGAGCTTAGCCCTGCTGCGCGCTGATAGGCCAGGCTTTCGACGTGGGGCCCTGAGTTCGGCGGTCCGCAACTAGCGCGCCTCGAAAATTATCTCGAAATTCGCAGCTCGCAGCTCACCACCACCAGCACCAACGAACGTCGCCCCCACCCACGCCCATCGCCCAGCCCCAAATACCGCTGCCATGCATCTCATGTACATTGCCGACCCCGCGGATCCGTCCAAGCGCATCTACACGCTCCAAAAGGTCATCGACGGAAAGGTCTCCAAGAGCGCACACCCGGCTCGCTTCTCGCCCGACGACAAGTACAGCAGGCATCGCGTGACCATCAAGAAGCGCTACGGGCTCTTGTTGACACAGCAGAGTAAGTTGCTTTTCTGGGACATGGGCGAGCAGCCTTGCGAGAGATGGAGAAACGAAGGCATGTGGGACTAGCGCTGACTTGGAGCAGAGAACAAGGTCGCCGAGCGCTCTTAAGCAAATCTCTAGAACGACTTCGTGAGCATGCGGCAGGCAGTCGCAGCCAATATTTAAAGGCACATATTTCTGCGCACCAATGAGAGCCAAGCTCGGGATTCGCAATCTACAGCTGTTGGGATGAAAACGACTGTACTGTAGACAAAAGGCACGGCATGGCGTTTTATGGCGTATGGGTAGGCATGCAGTCGAGTATCCACGACTTGCATGAGCCCAGGGTTTTTCCGAAGATGCATCAATACCAAATTCCACCGTTCAAATTCATCAGAGCACGCCTCACGCACCATTCTTTCATGATCAACCTTTGTCGCTGCTGATATCCACAGCCTCCATCGACGCACTCCAGCGCCATTTTGGCTACTGCTCCTGCGCTCTTCATCCATTCTCGAGAAAACACCAACATCATCCTCCGGCCTTCCGACCTGGTTCGCTAAGGCTCTCGTTCTACAACCACCCAGGCATCCGCTCAGACCTCCATTTTCTCGTCGACGTCCTGCACCTTCTCATCAGCAGCGAGAACATCGTACCCAGCCCTCTCCTTCCGCTCCACCAGCCCCACTGCGCTCGACAACATGTCAGTCCACATAATGACATCGACAGCCATCAACTGCGCCAAGCTGATCAAACTGTCCGGTGTGACGAGTCCATCATACGCAACACACGCCATACTCCACAAGACGAGGCTCCAGAGCAGGACTTCTATGCCAAACCCGCGAATGGTGTGGCATCCAAGCTTAACAGAGAGATCTTGCAGCACGATGCGAGCCGTGCTTATGCTGATGAAGCCGAGCTCGTTAAGTTTAGCCAAGGTCATGAGTTTGGCGTTCGGCTTTCGCGGCGGTCCCCATCTATCGAGCAGCTGGAGAATGTAGTGTGACAGCTGGAGAGAAACTATAAGGCCGAGGGCGATATAGCGCATCACCTTGCGCGTCGTCGAGGGTTCTGTCATTTTCGACTGGCCACACCGAAGTGGAACGATAGTGACGCTTTGGATTTGAAAGGACTTGGTGATTGTGGGATGCCTTATGTTGATGCTCGAGAGGGCTGTGATACGACGAGGCTGACCGAGCGGGGCAGTGTCAGCAACAGGCTGCGCTGTCATACAAGGCTGAATTCTGAAGCGCACCTGCGCATTCTAGCAAACGGCCATCATCATTACTTCGATCTCACAGAGTGCGGGTAGAAAGGCAAACACTGCTCGTCCAATGTCAAGCACGCAGCCTCCTACAGTCAACGTCCACCAGCTTCGAATCGAGCCAAGACGAAGCGTTTTCTGCCCGGTGCATTTAGTGCTGGGCCCAGTGCGCTGAAGCATAAAGAGCACTAGAATTGTTCTATAGCGTTTGCAGTACGTCTGCCGCTGAGGCTGTGTAGTTCGGCGCACCCCTCCTTCTTGGGGGCTCTCTGTTCATATTTTAGTGATGTGCTTGCAGTTGGCTTACATTTCGAGGTGCACTGCCGGATCTCGTACTCGTTGCGAGAAGACTGAGACCACCAGCGGAGTGCTGTGGTAGGTCCGCATCGGCAGTATATTGGATGCATTGTTCTTTTACTCTGATACCTTTATGTTTACAAACATGAATGATGAACGTTCGGTGTAAATATTACCCACCGACTATGAAATACCGATACATCTTACTGTCAAGTCATTCGCAACACAGGAGATAGGTCGACCGGAGTCTAATAGTCTGTCAGTGTTCTGTGATGGGTTTGCCATCTCAGAAGCGCTCGTGGATGCCTTGCTGCCAGGATCAAGGCCCCTTGGGCGCTCATCAAGGCGTTTTGGTGAATTGAATCGGTATTAAACGATTGCCAGGCATGTCGAACCGAAGCGCTGAGGGCACGACTGAGAAGGCTGAGGATGACGCCTATGCGTCTGCCCGCACCCGCAGCCATGTGGCTGTCAGTGATGCCCACCGCGCCTGCCTACAGTATGCATCGATGTACAATACATCTTTGGCGCGCTCGCGTGAAAATGGGGATAGGATAATATGCGAACGCTATGCAAATCTAAAGTATATTGCCATCGTTGACCAACCTCGAACCATTACCGCTTGGTCTTGCTGTCTCTGCGAGGCTCCTCTTTCTTCTCTTGGGGTACGACTTCATGCACTTTGGTATCCAATCCAACATAGAACTTCTTGCCTCTCCACTCAACCGTTGCACCACCCCAGAAGGCTGTGACCCAAATCGGCAGAGCAAAGAACTCGCGACCGAGCCAAGCATAGAAGAACTCGCGGAAGCCTCTTCTCTTACCGTCAAGCAAGCTCGGCTGAGGGTGCTCCTCACTAGTGAGCAGAGGCTTGGTGGCTCCATCTTGGCGATACGCCGCATTCGATTGCCGGGGCAAGACGAAGTCAGGCGTATCGTTGTCGATCTCAATAGTCTTAGCAGAGTGCAGTAGCAGGTACTGAACGTAGTCGACCAGAAACCAAGCCGCCATATGCAATAGCCAGATCCGAGCGAATGAGATCCAAGTCGGGTTGATGAACGTATGGAAATACGGTAGCGTGGTCAGTGCATACGCACCGTACAAACCGCAGAACATGCTCTCGGTGCCAGGCTCCACAAAAGTCGCAAGGGTCACCGTATACTTCCTGACTCGCAGCCAGCGTATACGACGATCGAGATACGCAGCCACAGACGTGTGACTTATAGGTTGGAAGCAGAAGTCGCCGAATAGCATCTCATGCTTTCCCCATCTCTCCTTCTCGCCTGGCGCAGGCTTGTAGTCGCGCTTCTCAAACACTTGTGGCTGCTTCCACAACGCGTCACCAATCAGGTGATCTTCGCAAATGTTGTCGGAAAAGAAGTCGATACCAGGTGCATACTTTGGATGTGAGGAGGTAACGTAATTCAGCTGCGCGCGCCGGAACATTGTGCTCTTGCCCATGATGCAAGGTGCGACCTTGACAGTGTTAATGGCTTGGTAGAACTTTGCGTGCGCGGAGGACATGAACGCTTCATCAAGACGCCCGCCACCACGTTGCAGAAGACGTTTCCAGGCGTTCGCCGAGGCTTTGGACGAGGAACTGGCAGCGGCCGCTGTGCTGTCTTCGCGTTCTTCTGACTGTCCACTAAGCAACTCCTTGCGCTCCTCCAGAGTCAAGCTCTGTGAGTCCAGATCCACTGTCAGCGGAGTCTGGTGCACGAACTTGAACTTGGTCTTCATCTTGCAGCCTTTGTCGTTGCTGTAACCACACAGCAAGTCGACAAACCGAGCACCAATGCCCTTTCCAACCCAGACATTGCAGTCGAGGATCCATACGAGTTCACCCTTCGCTTCACGGTAGGCACGACTCATGTTCCTGATTTTGGGGTTCGGTCCGAGCGCTTTTCTGTCCTTGAGCAGCGGATCCTCCTCCTCAATCGTAATTCGTACATCGGTGTCAGGGAAGTCGTGGATAAGGCGTTCGAGGATAGGATACGCGGGATCTGAGCGACTGGCGACGCAGAAGACATTGTCAAGCTTGGGGTAAGTTTGGCGCAAACTCGATGCCAGACACTCGTACAGGCGCGGGTCGAGGCCGGAGACAGGACGAATGATGGTGATGTGCGGCACATCTTCCTCCTTCATGGCAAGACATGCTGCTGGCTGGGGCCGTCTCCAATAGTAGCGGAATCTGTGTTCGTGTCAGTGATATTTCCTGGAAGCATGACGTAGCCTGCAGGCAGTTTACATACAACTGCGTGAATCCTATACCACAGACGCTCCAAACAATTACCCACCAGATGAGACTGCCGAGAGCCACATAGTACTGCACCTTGGAGCCATTGCTGGTCTCGGCGCTCTTGAGGAGCTCAGAGCGCATGCGCGTTGAGTTGTGCAAGGATGTGGGGAAGGCACGGAATGGGGTCCTGGCGAGACGCGTTTACACGGCTTGCGACTTGGCAGGAACGAGGTGCAATCACGTGAAATTCCAGCGATGCAATTGTTCCCTAGCTCTGCCAATCGTGAGATGCTATGTAAGATCTCAGAGGTAATCAAAACATTGTGCGTTGTTGTTTGGGAAAAGTCCGTTTGCAAGTTCGTGAAAAGAACACATTCATCTCCGAACTTTCCGCGCTTTCACTTGCAGCAGTCATGGATCAGGTCACTAACAATCAACCAACACGGCGCAGCATGTCAGAAGGCAACCTGCTGTGTCGTCGTCAAGCGCTTTCATTAACCTTGTCCCGTTGGTAAATGCAGCTCTAAGTCCCAAATGCAATCGCTATCAAGTGCGCAAAACCCTCGCCCATGATGCCAGATACAGTCATTATACAATGTATAGCTTTGAGACCCCGCGCTAGGCTTCAACATCAAATGTGAAGCCGAGAGGTGTCAGAATCTTGTTCTGCACGACCTTGTTGGCCTCCTCACCGCCACGCTCCATAGCAACAGCGCCGACAATAGCGTACAGTGAAGTCATCAGGACAGACTCTTGTCCAGAGCCTTGCAGGTTGTCTGCACGCTTTGGTGTCCACCTTGTGACCTTGTCCAAGCCGTAGCGCTCTGCAAGCTGTGCTAACCGTGTCTTATCCAGAACCCTTTGTTCTGCCTCGGTAGAGAGGCCTTCGAGGCCGTTCAGCGCGGGATGGAGATATGGCCTGCGACCATAGCTGTCGACCTTTGGCTCGCCCGATGCATCTCTAGGCCACGACTTGGCTTGCGGAGACTTGACGAGCGCTTGCGATGTCTGGAGCTCGACTATCCGTCGTCCTGCATGTTGTCAATTCTTGCTTTCCAATCTCAGGTTTGCTGGTACATACCCAGGTATGCAAGTCTGTCATTGAAGCCCCGCCTTCCATGATCGAAGCTCTTGTGTGTCACCGCCAGCCATTTCACCTCGTCATCCAGCACTTGATCGCCACCGGGTCCCAGCATCCGTACATAGGCATCGTCTAGTCTCTTAGGATCCTCGTTGACCTTGAACACACCTCCTTTCGCGGCCGGCCGTATCCTGAAGGGCGCCTGCATACGTGGCGGTGTCTGCTGCCATCGCGGCCTGTCTGCTGCTTCGGTGTCGTGCTCGGGCGCACGTGACAGGGTTGCGATCGAGAAGCTGGAGGCGCATGCGGAGGTCCGCACAAGGGCAGGCCTGGAGGCGTTCGCGCAGCGCAACGACGGTGCAGCTGAGGAGAAGAGGCTTCGAGTCGCCCGTTTCGATGCCATTGTGGCTGGTGTAGGATTGGTGGCGGAGAGATGCGCAGATTACGACAGGCGACGCACTGCGATGCTTGAGGTTGACGCAGGTGAAGTTCGAAAAGTTGCGGCCGAATTGCGCCTTTCCCCATACAGCTAGCCCGAGTCGCGTCCCCCAGCTGGACGTCTTCAGCGCGACGCGCAGATTGTCAGCGTGAGGTTTGGCTTCTGTGCTTGACTTAAGTTTGGTTATGGCGGACGTCTCCAGCCGTAGGTCTTTGAGGGACTTGCTGGCGGAGCAGCTGCCTAAAGACGTGCCTTTTACCTTCTATCATTACTCCACACCTCCCTCCAAGGCCCCGGCCCTCTTCTCCGCGCCGCCACACGTCAAATCAGAACGGACATACTGCGAATCACATTTTCTCTCCGCGGCCATCGTACCAAAAGATGCAGCTCGCTCTCGGCTACCTGAAGAGCTGCTCGTTCTTGCCATCGAAGTCCTGATCTACACCACTAAGCGTCTCACCACCATCTTCGTCTCCAAGGCGGACTCGACAGGCTATCTTTCAGAGCTAAGACTACCGCGATCGCAAAGCGGGTCGCCATTGAAATCGATATGCGGTACCTTCGTTTCATGGCTAGCCAGAGAACGGCAGAGAGAGGGGAGGAAGCTCGTCATATCACTGTTTGCCAGAGCACAGGATCAGTATCTCTTCCCAGCGAGCATTGACAATAAGGAGAAGCATGTGCTTGATGACCGAGGGCTTGTAAAATGGTGGTGCAAGGTGCTGGACCCGGTTCTATGGGAATACCAGGCTGAAGAAGACCGCAAGCCGTTTCAAGAAAGACTGGCCGAGGGCGACGGCAGTAGATCTGCGACAACTTCTGGGACCACTGCAAAGGGCTATCTTGTCATTCCAGGATACGAGCCGTACGACACACTTCGATACGTGCCCGCCCACCCCATACCGAACACACCTCGACGATGGGCTGCTGCACACCCACTGTTGCAGATTGCGCCTCATCCAGCGGCGCCCCCACGGTGCCTTGTGCCACACTTCCCAGACGACCCAAAAGCACGCTTCCTCGACGAATTAGACGAAGAACTACCCGACCGCGGCGAAGGGGCTGTAGTGGACGGAGGAACCCCCTCGCGCAGCAATGGCATGTGGAAGAGTGTCAAGACCCTGGATCAGTTCTGGGAGTTTATGGCGTTCCGCCAGGAGTGCTCATCTGGGCGCATCGTAGGCTTCATATGGGTCGTTTTGACACCACCGAAAGACTCGATCTCGGAGGAAGACGCGGACACACCATCACAATTCTCTCAGGCTTCTCAACAGTCGACAGTCGAGCCTCAGGAAAGCCTACCGACGCCGCAAAAGAAGAAGCCTACCAACAAGCGCCGCACTAGGCCTCAAAAGAGGACTGGTCCTATCCCGTTGGTCCTCCCGCGCATCAAGTCGAGCTCGTCCAACCTCTCAACTTCATCTGCGACCTCCCTGGCTTCCAAGTCAAAGCTGCCGGAGAACAGTCCGTATTACACGTGGCCTGCCTCTTCTCGCGGCACGATCTGCTTAAGCGAGAAAAACTACAACCGAGCACATGAAGTCCTGATCCATTCATCATTCGCCACACGAGCAGCCACCGCACGTAGTACACAGCAATTTAAGAAGGAGGTTGGCGTGCTCGGTGGGTTATCTCAGTGGGGTTGGACTGTGGTTGGCCAGAAAGACATCGCTGCACCCATAGCGAGTACAGCTGCTAGTTCGACACCGGTAACTGTGATGGGCGTACGCAAGAAGAGGAAGGATGGCGACGCATCTGCAGCAAGTGCAAATGGACCAACCACGCTTGAGCCAGGGCTGGTGCGCAAGAAAGCGAAGATTGAACCTACGCCCGCCGCACCAGGGGAGAGCACGAACGGCGTTCAAGTGCTGAGCGCTGGGTTGGTACGGAAGAAGCCCAAGTCTTAATGGGTTCTTGGCCGTCATTATGGATTCACGATCTTCTTTCGAATTTTGTATTAGTAACCCGAATCATGCTCACGTATGACGAACAACGACTTCCTTTTATCAAGAGCTGGAGTAATGAACAAGATTTCGGAAGGTAGCAGATGCTGTATTACACACTATTGACTAAGGATCATCTGTTCATGTCTTCATGGCGGCACTCCTCGTACGCCTTGTTGGCTCCTTCGACCGGGACGCCTAATAATGCTCCCCTACTGAACAAAATGTGCTTACAAAAGAACAGCTAGACTACAACTCTTTCCACAACCCACTCGAGTACGACATTATCTTAGGAACCCCTGCTCATCATAATAGCTCCCCGGCGTCATGGTCGGACTTGTGACCTGTAACCTGGCACCCACGTTTGGCGTGCCATCGCCTAGCACACTCCTCTTCCGATCGCTCTTCACCTCGAAACTCTCTCTATGCTTCTCACCGCTCCTTGCATGTCCCAACACCGGGCTCTCCTGCGGCGTACCCGGCTCATCCTTCGCAACCTCGAACTGCCTCTTCTTACTCTTCGCACCAACACTCGGCTTCGCAGCCTGCTGTGGCGGCGTAGAACTGCTCCAAAACGCATCACTCTCATCCCACAGACTACTCTCACTCTTCTCCGCCCCTGCCATGGCATCTCCCTGCGCTACACCTCTTTCTCCACCGAGCGCCCTGGCCGCCCGCGGTGTATCTTGAAGACCCAACACCATCTGATCCCCATCCCAGCCTCCTGATTCCTCATCGCTCCCCTCCAGCACCGTCCCAACCAGCCTCCTCACCTCCTCATCGTCCAACTCCACGCCCTCCGCCTCATACTCGTTCAGCTCATCGAGCCAGCTCTCGTCGCCAGGGAGCTGCACGCTTGACTCGCGCCCAAGACGCAGATATCTCCGCTCCCCCCGCCCGGTGCGGTCTTTGCGCGCATCCAACGCGTCGCTGTTCATGCGGCGGAGTTGCTGTATTGAGCTCCGCAGTGGCCTTGGAGGCGAGACGCGCGGGCCACGCAGCCCGGGGTTGAGGTGTGGCATATCATTGAAGTTGAGGCTCAGGGCTGGCAGGGAAGCATGGGCGGGTCGAGGCGAGCAGGGTGCGTGCAGCCCAACTGTTGTCAGGGATGTGTGGGGTGAGTGCGTGGGTGAGGAGTACAGGGAGCTTGCTTGCGAGCGCGCTGTTGGCGATTCTGGGTTTTGGGGTGAGGGGAAGGTGGTGGCAAGGAGCGGGTCCAGAAGGCTGGGTGTTGTGGGGATGGCGATGCTGGTCCGACTGCTGTTCAAGGAGTGCGTTGTGCTGCCGTGGGAGTGAGAGAAGCCGCTAGTGAGGAGACTGAAAGCGTCTTTGGTGAGAACTGAGGGGTCGATGGTTCTTGGTGACTCCTCTTCTGGGATCGTTGTAGCGTGGATTGGAAGGCTGTATTGGCGGTTCAAAGTGAACCTGGGAGGTGAATCGGTCTTTGGTGAGACTGGGGGGGAGTCGTCGTAGCGATTTTGCTCGTACTCCATGGTTCCCTTTGAGCCGATGGAGGACTCTTCGGGGATCGTGGTGCATGCTGACTGATACGTACGAGATGGGACGTTCATAGGAGTCTGGAAACCCAGGCCAGGCTGCTCCGGATCATATTCATCAAGGTCTATGAGACTAGTTGGAGATGGACAGGATTGACGATCTGGACTGCCGACCCTGAAAGGATATTGTTGCAAATACGGTGTATCGGGCATTGGAAACATCAAGCTGTGATCCGGAATATGTAGAACAGTGTCTTCGATAGGCTCCAAAACCGATATTGGCAGCGGAAAGCTGGACAGACTGAATACTGAACCAGTACTCAAGCGATTCTGCTCACGGTCTGAGAGCTCCGGCAGGATCTGGTCGGTCGGCGAGACCACGTAAGTCTGATCATAGCTGACTAGAGGTAATGCTGTAGATTTGGATGTCAACGATGCCCTAAGCAAAGTCGTCGTAAAGCTCAGTTCAGGCGCGAAAGTATCGGAAGTCGGTGGGGTTGGTAGCGAACAAGAATTAGGAACATTCAGACCAGACGGTCTCTTCGCGACTACCATTTCAGTGGACGGATAATCCTCTCCGGTCGGGACTGGGCTCGGTCCTCGGCTTCGAATGGAGTGTATAGTGGGGACTAGAGAGATGCGCACACTATGTCCTCTTCGGTGACCTTGACGCGCGCTGGGGCTACCTTTCAGCGCCGAGGGTGGTCTGCTGGCGGATGTGAGAGGCGCAGGATCCCACTGGAACGGGTTTCCACAACTGCTCCTAGATGATGCTCTCGAAGTCTGGCGTTTGGGCGATTTTAGGGTCAGTCTTGGGTTGGTCGTGATTTGACAGTATTTCTCTGGGGATCCTGACGAAGTCACGAGCGTCTTGGATCTTCGCTTCGGTGTCCTTGAACGCGATGTCGATGGGCTCGCACTCGCAGAAACGACTCTGCTCATGGTGATTGACTCAGCCCTCTTGACAGAACCAACAGAACCCGGCGTATGGACTGAGCCAAGGGTATGGGTGCTTGATTCTTTGGGAAGCGCAGTCGAGTCTTCGACAAATTCGCGCCGTGCTTCAGGCGAAGCTACTTCGATCTCTGCAGCGCTGCTCTTCATTGAACCATGCAGGCTGTACATGCTCTCGCGGGTTTCGATGACAGGATTCATCTTCTCGATTGGGTTGTTCTTCCGTTCTCGCTTGGTGATTTTCGGAGCTCGCGCGTTGGAAGATTGCACAATAATTGGACTGGGGCGAGGATTCAATATAGAGCTGTCGGTCGAACCAAAACTTGAGATTGAGGTCTTAGAGGGTTGATGGCGCAGCTGACTCTTTCGCCTAACTTCATCCTTGATCCGAGCGATGTCGAGCGGAAGCGGTGGTAGAATCACATCTGGCGCCTTGCCGGAGGCCTGGCTATGAAGGCTTGTAGATCGTTGCCGGATCTGTGGACGCTCAGTCTCCGCTGGAACTTCGGTTACTGATTTTGCTCGTTGCGGGCGCTTGGATACCTCTAGAGGTACTGGATTTATCGCGTCCGATTCCAAGTCCAAGTTGCGAAAAGCCGGGTGATGCTGTAGTAACGATTGACAAGAGGAGGGCTGACTTCCGCATTCCTTAAGCGACGCCAACGTTCGTCTCGACCCAGATAGCTGACTGTTACCTAAAATCGGGACCAGAGATGACGTTTTCGGATCCTCCAACACAGCGGAGAGTCTATTGTCCCTCAGTCTCTTCATCTTCATGGTGTGGCCCGACAACTTTCGACTGTGAAACGGCCACGAAAGACTGCTTGTCCTTTTCTTAGGCTCAATCGGTATTGGGGGAACATAGTGTTCTGGCTGCGAGCCGGCAGGCCCGTTGATGGACGGTGCTGCGGAACCTATGGTCTCCACTGACGGAAGTGTTCCCCATCCTGACTTTGCGTTGAAAGGAAGGATGGTGTTCCGCCTGAGCACTGCGCGAGGCCTCGTAACTTCATTCAGCTTGACCTCTTTCTGTGCTTGGCTTATGGTCAATCCTCGTTCGTCGAACTCAGCGAGAAGCTGCTTGTGCCTGCGTACCGCCCGAATAAGGAGTAGGATAAGGGCGGCCAGAAGACCCAAGATCACGACGCCTACGGCGCTTACGATTGCGATGATCGTAGTGGTGCTCAAGGACTCGCCAGCCTCGGTGCGTGAGCGTAGGTTTGCCATTGCGTCCTTGTCACTTTGAAGAATCAATCCCAAGTCGATGTTAAGTAGACTTCAGGCGCGTGTCGATAGGATGGCGAGTAGGTGCCTTGACACTCTTTGTATAGTTAAATCAGTCTGCTGCACTCAATTAGTATCCTCCTCTTTCAATCCCAATAGCCAGGCCAGTCGAGGAGGCCAACAACAACCGGCACAACAATTCCCACGACGATGGCGATCCCAGAACCGACCAAACGTCGGGCCATGCGCGAGTAAACATACAATCTGGTATATTTTGGCGTTCTTTCCTCGTCGTCTGGGTAAAGATGACGGAATGCAAGGCAAATATGGGGAGCAAAACAAAGATCGATGGCGCCCAGGGAGGGATGAGGTTGGAATGCATTGTTTGGGTCTGGCCGCGCATCACGCGACAGACATTTGCTGCCATACATTATGCACAGATAACAATGACATCTTCTGTCGGAAATACTTGTACGTTCCCGCAGCTGTCAAGTGCCGCGTGGTGCGGTGAAGCATCGGCACATGCTCGCTCGACCTATGTGCACAGGCGTGCTGAGCAAGATCTAGGTTCTTCGCAATGAACCAACATTTCAGAGTTGTTTCCTGATAGAGTATCAGGACAAGCACATCGAGCTGCGTCAGTGCAACAGGTTGTTGTGGAGTGGTCGCAGTCGCGACAGACGGCCTCAAGGGAGGATAAGACTGAGCTTCCCCGCGGCTCAATGTCTTAGGCACCGACTACCACACCTACACCAAAAAGAAGATCATGCATACGTGTACCAGGTACATGGCACACTGCGACTGGTGCGCCGTCGTGGTGCTGAGACAATGTGATGATGTGCAGCTTCCCCACGAATCCTTAACTAGACTGTTGGTAGTGAGGCGCATTGACGGTGGCTGAGACACAGCTCGAGACAGCTGTGTAGATTTTTCCACAGACGCGTCGAATATCGGTGCATTTGTGTCGAATTTGGTGGACAATAGCTGGTGGCAAAGGCTTCCATCGTCGTAGCCCAAACGCGCACGCGTCAGAGTCGCATCAGCGCCTACATAAGCATATTGCTATTCACCGATTGTGCCGGATGTCAGGATGTCATAGTCGGATAACAATGAATGCATGATGTGGGATAAAAATGAATGGATCGAACTTGAAAAAGTTGGGTATAACGAACGAAGCAAAGCACAAACTATCTCTTCTTCCAGAACATCACCTTCTCCTTTGCACTTATCTTTGGTGGCCCTTCGAAGCTCGGAACAGACTCAACATCCATCTGCTCGAGCTTCGCAGCACTGTTTCGCGCCAGGTCTTTCTTTAGCCTCCTCTCGTCTGACTTCCTCAGCCAGCTGACATACAAGCAGTACAGAGCAGCAATGCAACCGATACCCCCAAAGACGCCGCCAATAACAGCGCCGATAAGACCTTGGCTTTGCCACTGGTTCTGCTTTGGCCGCTCATAAGCTTCAGGTGTTGACTTGGGGCAGAATGTGACAGGCATGACCATGTTGTTCTTTTGTACGGCTTCGGCAAGGAAGAAGTTGCTGCTGTCGAAGTCGGCCATGAGGTAGACTTGACCAAGAAAAGCAGCACCGAGAAGGAAGGGGGAGTTGTCGTTCTCGTCGCGGTTTTGTACGGGTGTAATGTTTGAGGCATTCTTGAGGACCTCGGGCGGAAAAGTGATGGTGAAGCCATCATCCAGAACGATCGAGAGAGTAGCGTTGAATGCTGGGTCAGCCCTCAGTGAATTGTCGCCCCAGTAGTTGTCTTTCGAAGCTTTAGCTGCTTTGATAAAGTTTTGGGTGATTTGATATGGCAGTGAAAGTGGGAACTGGTCGGTAGTGATCTCTGCCTCGAAAGGTTGTGGTGTTGACTTCATGTCGGGGAACGCCGCAGTGCTGAACAAAGACTGGTTCGTGCTGCCTCCGCTCTGTGTGATAACGATATCCCTGACACGTACGCTCATGGGGTTGACCTTGTCTAAGTCCATAGGATATTGGTGCGGTGTCCCTGTGAAACGACCAGAGTCGTAGCCTCCGAAAACATTGCTTCCATTGACCTTGCCGCCGGCACGGTCGAAGCCTTGCCCAATGTAAAGTGAGTAGGTCTTGCCCGCGATCATCTCGCGGCTGGCAAGATCTCTCAGAAGTGTTGAGTCCGCACCCATCCCCACCCTTCCTGGGACGATGTTGCCTGATGTGGCAACTTCTATGGTGGAGTTTGGAACGAGGGTCTGTGATGCTCCATCGGTCTCGAAAAAGTGTGTATACAACCGCAGTGTGTCTTGGCCAAAGTAGCCATCGAGGGTATTATTGAGGTCCGCATCCAAGGTCTTGAAGTTCTTGTACTCAGTGAACCTGGTAAAGACGTTAGTGAACTATATAGCCTTGCCGAACAAAGGTGACCTACGATGAAGACTGGTCGCTGTTGAAGAAACCACCTGTCGACTCTTTGCAATTGGCTAGAGTGCTATTGTTGCAAAAGCTGAGTGTCCCGAACGACATATGGTTTTGTGATAACGATGGCCACAAGCTGTGATTCTGTGCTGACGTCGCTGATGCGGTCTCGCCTGTGCCAACTCCGATGAAAGAACCATACTGGAACTTGGGCGAATCATGAACAGCGCGCTTGTGGATGTCGACGTAGATGGGCTTGAGTGAACAGTTGAAAGCATCTATTGACTGAGCAAACAGCACAGTTGCGGAGACAAAGAGAGCAAGAGACATGATGAAGGATAAAGATGAAGACGCCTGAGTCCAGCAAGCTATGCCACAAAGCGGATTTGAGCTTTGGAGGAGTATTTACCGAGGGCTAGCCAAGAGACGGCAAAGATGAACGCGCAAACGTCTCGCATGCAGTCGAGGCGCCTTGGTGTCTTTGTAGGTCTGATCTGTCTGCACCTCGAAAGACTAAGATGAGTCTGCATAGCACGAACCACTCATAGATCGTCCGGAAGGCCGGCTTATCCCCAGGCTGCTGTTCATAGAATACGCTTCCTCCTTTGGGCGCTACCCAGGCCCGGAGTCAAGGAAGGGAGCGCCTGCTGACGCCTCTGCGGAGCGCACCGCAGGTACGAAGGATGGAAAACGGCTACGCGTAGGCGCTTCGAAGAAGGACCGCGTGCGGAACATCTTTCATCCCTCCCCCTTGTGTAAAGATGCTTGCTGGGCTGATATGTAGTCATTGGGTGGACGTTGATAAACGTTTCATGCTGGATGGAAGGGCGTCTACGAGGGATGGTCCATTGGATGGGGATGATTGAAGCGCCCACATAGTGCACGGACTTGTGGGGCAAATAGCTATTCTTGTCCTTCGACTTCTGCAACACCAACACCACCTTGCGCATGCAATCTTGTCCCACGCTACTCGCCTTGCTTTGTTGCTTTCGAGCCGGTCGATTGAGCTGCGAGAGCTTACAAGACGAGCCGGTCTAGGCACATGCCATCTGAGAGCTTACGAAGACTGCGGCAGTCGTTCCCCTCATCATGGTCAGCAGCATCACCAGCCCAGAATCGCACGAGTGAGGCAAGACACTTCAGATCAGCAAGTCAGATATTGCCGCGCGATCTGCAGTATCTCCAGTGGTGTCTGCCACCTGCACACAAAAGTCGTCCTCACCGTAACTGCATTATGCCGCATGAGCGCTCACGGCCGCCGTCAATTAAGCATTCCATCGCATGTGCTTAGCCGGCTTAATTGTGTACTCACCCCAGTACGAAAGAAAATAATTGGAAGAACACACAAAGCTGTGGTCAGCAGGCTGCCTTGATCGCGACTATGTGCATAATGCGTAGCATGGTTCAAATAATGTACGTGTGCCAGATACCGGGTCCATCAGCATCCACTACCTTTCAATCCGTGGACGCCGCCCGCTTCCACAAACTTGCACTCGCCCGTGCCTATGTTTTTAGAGTTCTCCGCCACCGTCAGGCTTACGTTTCTGAAGTCGATGTTGTAGCAGGGATTCACCTTCGAGCACGAGATTCCAGTAGTCTCGTTGGCGCCCTTATCAAGGTGTAGATAACCGGTCCAGTTTGCGTACACGATATTCGAAATCTCCATCAAACTGCTTCCCTGGAACGCCTTTGTACCGTTGTTACCGCTGTCTTGATTGATCTCCGGTCCAGCCTCAGCACCCTCAACATGGAAGTTCGAGAACAGGATGTTACGAACGCTGCCCCATCCTGCGCCGCGAGGCACATACGCCGACTCGTAGCTGCGACTTGACTGGTTGACCAGCACCCCAACCCAGGTCTTGATCAGAACAGAACCATGCAGCCATCCATTGCGGATCAGTCTTGCGCCATCGATGACCACGTTCTCGACGCTCGAGTCCTCGAGATACTGGCCCAGACTTCCAATCGCGATACCGTTTCCCCCATGACATGTCACATTCCTAATCTTGATGTTATAACTCCTCGGCTTGATTGCCACACAGTCGTCTCCGCCCTGGTACACAAAATTCTCCAGCAGGATGTTATTCGCATCCATGGTATCAAACCCGTCAGTATTCTGAATCCAGTTCGTTCCATTCTGCGGCGCAGACGGCGCTGTAGCATTGACCGTGATATTAGCAAACGCCATGTTCGTCCCGTTCATGATGTTGATGGCCCACAACTGGGGATCGCGGATGTAGAAATTGGATACGGATACGTCGGACACATTCCAGAAGACGAACGGCATGGGACGCCCAGGCTGGGTGTCGCCGACGGGTGAGGCGGCTTCGGCAATATACTAGCAACTGTTAGTGAGCAAGCTAGTGGTGGTCGAGTATAGGCAGCAGCCTTGTTGGCTGCGTTTTGTTGTGTTTATCAAGGGTCGCAAGAGACGTACCCATGTGTTGCCGTTGCCGAAAATACCGCCTGTGCTGTAGCCGTTGATCCAGATGCCGTCGCCGGTGAGGACGAAGCCCGCGGCGTGGTTCTGGAAGATAATCGGGTAGGAATTCTGTCGCCAATAGGTGAGGTCTGGTGAGAAGGTCCATTGACCATGCCAGTGTATGCGGACGTCGTTCACCGTGGGATTGAGGCGTGAAGCGATGTAGTAGTCTTCGTTCTCGGGGAAGACGATGTCACCGCCGTTACCACAAGTCGCAAAGGACTCAAGGATGTTAGGAACGTCATCTGTTTGGTTGCCATTGGCGTGAACAGTGCACTGCAGGCGTCCGTTAGGAAGGGTGACTCGCTCGATACTTGTAGATGCAATGGTTTTTGTCAAGGTTAGAGCTAGTAGCGCCCCAGAGATAATTTGCATCTTGACTGAATATTTGAGAGGGGTATCGATAGGTTGCAGCGGACTCAGCATGGTCTGCTACATCCCGATGTTTTATTTCGCTCGGCTTTATCCTGCAGAGCAACACGCAGCAAAACGAGGGGAAATAAGCCTTTACCAAGAGAAGCTTGATTGAAGGCATAATGAGTCCGTACCCTGTCGATCTCTGGAGATTGCACTTGTGTCGTCGATTTCGGCGCAGCTGCGACCGAGAAGTCCGGGGAAACCATGGTCTGACGTCATAGGCTACTTTATCCATTGATCCAACAATGCCACCGAGCCCAAGCAATCTTATATAGCAGACAAACGGTGTCTCAAGAGACCGGCTTAGGAAAACAATCAGACAGGATCGGACAAGACCACTTCCTGCCAGGAGAACAGATGCCCGTGATGGCAATCACCTCAACAACCTCCGAACCCACCAAGCATACCCTCAGATCGTAACCGAGGCAAACGTTTAATGTACAGTCAAACCAAAAAAGACCACCGGAACTTTTGAAACTCTCTTGCAGACATACGAGATGATCATTCGATCTCAGGAACGCCTCCCCTCACACTCAGATTGTCACTAAGCCATCGAGAGACTCGTCACTCAAAGGCAGCCCTGAGAAGGTATCCACGCTGAAGCTCGGCGATCAGGTCCTGAACGAAAAGTTAGCAGAAGCCCATGCTTACGGCAGGTGGAGTACTCGCCTTGAAAGGATCGACGAGCGCGGCCTCCGTCTCACAATCGAGTGCCGCTGATGCGACGGTAACGCCGTGGGCATCAATTTCATTGGAAGAAATGGACGTGGCTGTCGACGGAGAGCTACTGGCGCTGCTGGTATCGTTGACAAGGTCCCGGTCATAGGGGTGGCTGTGGTTGCGGGTGCCTGCCTGGGAGACGGTCGTGCTTGCATTTTTCTCATGTACGGTCGCCTCCACCTCGATCACCTCGACGTCATTCTTTGGAGCATCCAGCTCCTTGGCTTGAGTCTTGCTCAGAGGCGGTACAGCGCGTTCGACCTCGAAAACACGTGCATCAAGCGCATACTTCGCTGCGTTGAAGTTGACGAACAGACGGTATTTCCTCAACTCGACGTCCGGCCAGCTTGCGTATCTGAACCTATTCTCATAACACCACTGACCGACAAAGTTCCTCGCAGCGTTGAGATCGGAGAACGTTGTAGGCCATACTTCGCGAGGCATAAGCTTTGAAAGACGGGCGATGTCGGCTTCGATCGCAGCTGTACCGTGTCAGCAGCACTCTTCTTCCAGGTTACTCCACAGTGCAGCAAAGACGTACCCATCATCGTCTTCGCCTTATCGTCAGCCTTGACTGTCTTCTCGGCTCGACGGTTCCACTCCTTCGGCACACGATCCATCTCAAACCTCTCCCTCTCCCACGCCCTCCTCGCCGTATTCCACGTAGCGTACCCCTGAAACTTCCCCTCGTTCACGCCCTCGAAGCGTGCGTACTCATACCCACGCAGCGCCGCAACGCCCGCAACGTACTTGGCTGCCACATCCGCAGACGCGAAGGAGACAGGCCAAGCTTGCACGAGCGCGGTAAGGCGCGGGATCTCTGCCTCAACGGCATCTAAATGTGTCAGCAGTGCCAATATCAAGGAGCTTGGACAGATATCCCGGATTTTCACACTTACCGCGCAGACTCTTCCGATCCGGTAACCCCTCGTCAAGATAGAACTTGCCCTGCTGATGCGCCCTGATGGCAACGAGGAAGCCCACCCTATCCTTCACCAAGTTGACGGTGGGGTGCGCGTCGCTGGCGCGCAAGTTGTAGGCAGTGGGCAAGCCGTAGTCGAACGCTGCAGCGTCGCAGAGCGCCTTGACGAAGAGCTTGGCGGCGTCGATGGTGGCGAAGCGCTGAGGGTAGCAGGGGGCATGGGTAAGCTCTATGGTATCGACAGCAGCCCAGACGGTACCTGCGATGGTCAGTATGCTGTTGGAGAAGTAGATAAGGAAGCATTACGCTTAAATTTATCAGACGTGGGCATGGTTTGTATCGACTTTCGGACTGGAGGTTTGAGCGATAAAGATTTGTTTCAGAAGTGTAATATTGAGGGAAGGGGGTGCTGCTGGAGACGAAGCGGTTATATATGGCGGCCGTATATTCATCGCTCCGATGCGCGACCGGTGCACAGCTGCGTGCGAAGATGCATAACAGGGTGCCTGACAAACGAATATGCATAGGCCTATCTTACGTCCAAGCCAATAGAAGCTCACTTTACCACCCCATGCTCATGTTGATTGAGCATGCTGCGCCGGTGTGCAAACGGACCATGTATCCGAGCGGTGGAGGTAGCTACATAAGTGGCTGGATTTACGTTTTGGAGTGTGAAGACAAAACATGGATCTCTGTTTGCTCAATTTGATACTGATTCCCATGATGATCTGTCGAGACTCGAAACACATGCATGAAATATACCGGCCTGGGACGTCTAGGGGTGAGGACTGAACGATAACATACGAGTTGCGATAATTGCACCTTGCTGCCTTTGCAAGCCGGTCAACATCACTCTTCTGACACTACATACATATACAAGATAGGCGTCATACGCCACTATAGCCAACTCCCATACCCTCTACGATGCTGACATTACAATCCAAGATAGTCGCATGCTTTTCGCGCTATCAACATGCACACAACATCGACACATTGCCACCTAGTAACTTTTGAACATGATACGCACCGCTGCGTACAAATAACCAAATACGACGACTCCCCTTCAGACTACTCCTCTTCCTCATCGCTCTCCTCCTCATCCTTCCTGTACATGAAGTACTGCACAAATACACACGCATCCAGAATCAGCGTTCCAAAGCTACCCAGCAGCCACGAGAAATTGACCGCAATGTACCGCGCGTAGATGTCCCACGCCTCGCCCTTCCTGCAGCGATGGTGCTTGCAGCGCGGCTTGTACACGACGATACTCAGCACGTACGTCAGGTTGCCGAGACACGCGAACAGGAAGAACAGCATGCTGATGCCGTCGGTGCTCTTGCGGCGGTAGTTGAGCAGCAGCTGCGGGATGCGGCTCCCAAGATACAGCGCCGCGCAGATGTAGCCGAAGATCTGGCCCCAGAGGTTGAAGTCGGGCTTTGAGTCGGGGACGTCGGGTGTGTAGTCGGGTGGGGCCTGGATCGCGCTGAGCCACCATCCGAAGACGCCGGCGGCCATTACCAGGAGGACGGTGCCGAGGTTGAAGAGGATGGTTTTTGCTGTCGATTGTGCTTGGGGACGTCGCTCGACGTGCACTTCGCCGTTGGCGTCGCCGTGCAGGGGCGTTGCGGGCGAGAGGTGCGTGCCGTCGATGGAGAGGAAGCGCTCGCGGAACGACGACTGAGAGTGGTTTGAGTGGCGGCGGTCTGCATCTGAGATCCTGGGACGCTGGCCGTTGGACTGGCCGTTGGCGACGACGCTGGCATACGAAGCGCCGTTCTGGCGGCGATCGGAGAGGAGAGGTTCGTCCTCGCTCACAGGAGAGTTGCTTTCGTCAGAGTCGTCGCCAGGTTTGTTGACTACGTCACGAAGCGTGAAGCCTTTGTACCAGAAGCATTGGAGCAGCAGGACGATGTCGGCCAGGGTGTAGTAGACAGCCAGGATAGTCATGGTGGGCAGCACGCCCTGAAGGACGGCGCCAAAGATGTTGAAGAAATCACCGAGAAGCCATATTATGATGAACACAACGGAGAGGCCTTCTGCGGAGCTTCTCTTCCAGTTTTCGATGATTTGAGGTGAGAAGACGACTACGACATGTCAGCTGTGGATTCCTCCTGGTTGTCACGCACCTGCCACGCCATGAGGTCAGGCGTGTGATACAGACGCTTGGAGGACTGACCTATCCAACACGCGATACTGATTGATCCAAAAATTTGGCTGATAGTATCGATGTCCAACCGGAGGCCTTGGGCTGGCGGAAACATTTTGCCTATGACGTATGCCCACACTCGAACCTCAAATGCCCCTTCTCTTTCGGCTCCAGTCAAGACCGATTGCAACTGAGTATACTTCCGCTAGATCAATGGACTTGATACGCTGAGATGTGCTTTCGAATGCGAGTTGTGATAGACGACAGGTGGGGTGAAGCTGGTTGCGTCCCGGAACCAAGTTGGCGCGTGCTCAAAGAAATGACTGTGGCCGAGCTTCCTTCTTTTGCGGACGGATGTCTTGTGTCGCGGAGATATCAGGAGGATTCTCTGGCGATTCAGCACATTCGCGCCTCGGTAATCTGATAAGAATTGAGATTGCACTATCAATGGCTTGTCCCGCGATGATGGGCATGAAAATCGCAAATGCCAAGGTCTGAAGATCTGGGGTAAGCTGCAAGGCACGATGCAACCGGAGTTGAGCCGCATCACGTGCAATGTGAGGAAAGCTGGAGTCGAAGCCAGAACAGATAGATTGGTGGTAAATATCAATGAGTCTAGATGTTCCCAGTCCATGTATGTCCAAAGGCATAGAATTCATTCTCCAAGACCGTGACCACGGTTGGTATCACAGGTTGTTGTCGGTCTTGAATTTGTCCCAAGCCTCGTTCAGCGTCGCAAAGACAGACGCGCTGATCATCTTCTGCTCTGTAGTGGCAGATTGAGGAATCTGTTGGCCGCTTTAGAGATGGGATACTTTGGGGAATGTACTTGAACATACCTTATCGGGATGCACCTTGGCAATCGCCTTCATGTAGTTGATCTTGACCTTGTTTGGCATAACAAGATCACCCATGCCGACCTTCTTCCATCCAGCCTCTGGCCACAGCACATTATCCAAAGATCCGAGTAGTGCACGGAGGTTATCAGTCTTGCCGCCTTTCCAGGCGATGAGCTTCGCGTCGACCTGATCAGCAAGGGCAAACTTTTCATCGTCGGCCTTCTCAGCTGCCGCATTAGCGAGCTTCAATCTCTTGACAGCCTCAGAGTCGGGCGCGTTCCCGCCAAGGTCTGATAGTGCGGAAGGCTTCGGGGCTGGCTTCCGGACAGGCGGACGCTTAACAGGAGCTGGTGCTGTATCATTGTTACCGCCAGCGGCAGCCTTCTCACACCTGTTACGTCCGGAGATACTGACGGCACCGCCAACGCCGTCTTGAACAGCCAACTTCCAGACTTTGTGCGCGTCTGTCCATTTCTCCATGTGCTCGAGAGCCTCGGCTTTGCGCATCAGCGCTTTACCGTAGAATTCCTTCATATCTTTGTCGCCCTCAACGCCGCCTGATGCTATCTTTTCGCCATCTCCTTTGGAGACTCCGATGATGGCTAACGCTGCATCTGCGTCCGCAATTGCCGCTTTCGGATCGCCGACTTTGTTGTTTGTCACAGCTCGATTGCAGAGTACGATGATCCTCACGGGATGTGTATCAGGGAGGGGACCCAAAGCAGACGTGTAGGCAATGTGAGCAGCGGAATAGTCACCACGCTTGAAAGCCTCCGAACCCTTCTGACGATCCCTAGCAGATGTGCTGAGCGCAGATGCAGGGGCAGGAGGTATTCTTCGAGGCGGTGCTTTCGGTCTGGGCGGCGATGGTGTGCGAGCGGGCGTTCGGGTTTTAGGCGTTGAGGATGCCTGGAGGAAGGGATTGGTTGACTGGCTTGGCACTGGCTGTCGCGCTTTTAGTGTTGAGGCTACCGGCTCGGGCGAGAACAAATCAACCTCTGGCTGAGGCTGCGGTGTTGCCTTTTTCCGGCGTGCTGGGCTGACATATGCTTGGGCGCTCTGTTCCTCCACGTCTTGCCTAGTCAACCGCGCTGCAGGCCTCTTGTCGTAGCTCGGCGTAGGTTGACGTTGAGCTGGAGATTGTGAAGACATGCGGTCAGGCAGGCCGTTGCGAGACATTTCCTGCTCTCGTCTCTGTCGCACAGGCAACTCATCGGTTCGCTGGCCCTGACGAACTGGCTTGCTGGGCCGTCCTCCCGCTTCAAGCATCATGGCCTCGTCGGTTGCGCTTGCGACGTTGCGTTGTTGTCTACTCGTCTTTGGTGCTGCCTCAGCTGCCTGTGCATCACGCATCCATTTCGGCATATTCGGGTCACCGCCATCTTGCTGAAAGTCGGCCACGGCCTTCTGCACTTGTTTCCGACCCTGCTTCCACAGTGAGTTGGCCGACTTGAAAAGACTACTTCCAATCTCTGAAGCGACCTGCGCGACGTCCTTCTCTTGCTGCTGACCGTCGTGTCGACGCTGACCAGAGTGGCTGCGAGCATCATCACTACGCGCCCAAGCCGGTACAGGCTCAGTGCCTCTTCCTTCCCTTGCATTAGATCTGCTATCTCCTCGTCTGGAGCGCTGCTCAGACTCCTCGGGCCTTCGTCGCGAGCTATCTCGATTGGGCTCTTGTGATCTCTGTTTCGCTTCCGCATGCGCTTGATTCAAGATCCAACCAACGGCCCCTTGTACATCAAGCCCAGAGTCGGTGGTCGCAAGCGCTATGGCAGACTGATCCGCTGAGAAGCCCATGTCTACGAGCTCAGCAACAGCTTTGTCGTGGGCACTGATAGAAGTCGAAGGTGTCTCTCGTGGTGCCTCTGATTGTCGCTGCTCCACTGCTGGCCTAGGCTCTTCCTTCTTGAATTCCTCCAGCGGCTTCCCTAGCAGCCCAAGTATGTCGTCGTCGTCGCCGTCGGCGGGCGGGGGTGGAGCGGGCGAGGCCGACTTTTGTGCCATCTGCTTAAGACCGAACATGTCATCGTCGTCGTCTGCGAAAGCGTTTACGTTGGACGCTTGCGGGAGAGGCGTGTGGCCTCTCGAGGCAGTCGCACTGAATGCTGGAGTGCTTCGACCGCTGCCATTTGAGGGAGGAGGGAAGTGGCTTGACTTGTCGACTGGTGCTGCCTTGTTGAAAGCCGCAAGAAGATCATCCTCGGCGGGAGGAGACTGCACGGGGCGCTTTGAAGTGGTGTCGAGGCCGGCGAAGGGCTTGTTGATAGTCTGCGACAGCGTCTGCTTGCTGAACGGGTTGTTCGAGCCAGGCGGAGGGATGGCGCCCAGAGTCGAGGGCTCTGGCGTGCTCTTTCCACTTCCTACATCGTTCCAGAACTGCGAGTCGGCGCCGCCAAAGCTCGCATCGTACTGCTTCCTCCGCTCTGCCTCCTGCCTCAGCTTCTCCTCCTGCAGCTGCTTCTGCCGTTCCTGCAACGAGAGGCCACTGCCTGCGGGCTTGGCGCTCTTGCTCGAGATCAAGCTGGCGAAGCTGTCGTTGGCAGGGGTCGCAGGCTTCGAGGGAGGTTTGAACGGCTTTGGCTGCTGTGCTCCTCCTGATTGCTGTCCAGACAGGCCAGACAGACCAGACAGCGGTGTGGAACGACCAGAGAGCTGCGGCGTGGGGCTCTGGCGGAAGGGAGGGAACGCCGCGGGGGTCGTTGCGGGTTGTTTGGCGGGCTGTGACCAGTCAAGGCCATTGAGATCGTCCATGGCGGTGTCTAGGTGTCGTAGTACACAAAGAGACCGCTAGCAATCATGACATCGTTACAGGGGGTGTGGAGGTGGACAAGCTGTCCACTGCACGCTGCAGTTGGTTGCGACCGCTGGCATCTGCGGCGTCGGTCGCACAGCCACTCAGCCACAACACACGACCCTGGTGCTTCTGGCATTCCTCGACAACCACCCTCTCTGTTCCGCTCGCAATATTTCAGCCGCTGCCCTACACCATCATCGCCATTGCTGCCACATATCGAAGCGCTAACACTGGTGAAAATATCGTGTCTGCAGCTGCCTGGAGAGCGTTGTTTGACCGGTTCGAACAGCGCCAGGGCCCTGACGTCTTCACTGCAGAATGATTATTGATTCAGCCTTGTTTGCATGGCAGCGTCCCTTGGAGCTCGTCATTGGTTCAGGCAGCAGTAAAGCTTCCTACCAACCAAGCTGAAATCCAGCTGTCCAGCGATCACCGTTGTCCGCGTAGGTCTAAGAGGAAGTCGCTTATGCACGACCTCGCTGTCACCAATGGACTGTGCACCATAAAGCAGCCTCGCTCCCATCCTTGCCAGGCGGTCACAAGGTCTGTTGTTGCATCAACCATCTTTCATCGCTTTCGCTCGTGCTTGCTGCTTCTTTTGTTTTGCCTATCCCCAACCATGGACTTCTTACGACTTCATCAACTTGGCCCAGACGCTCTGGCGTCCAACGCCACCACGACTAGTCTCCCTTCCTCCTTTCTTGAAACTTTCGTTCCTGGCTATGGCATCGTGTCACAGATCATTCTGCGCCTATTCGGCATCGATATAGGTGTGGTCGCATCTGGCTTCGTCATCCTTTTCGGTCTTTCACATGCTACTTTCTTCTGCGCTGCGAGGTTCTCTTCCTACTTCGATCGTTATTTCACATCAGCCGTCACTATTGACGGCGATGACCAGCTTTACCGTGATGTTGTGAAGTGGGCCACAGAACAACCGATGACGCGAATCAGTAGAGATCTAAGAGCAGAGACGAAGCCGCGAGGCGTGCAGTACGATCCCGAGGATGACTCTGACTCTGATGACGACAAGCCAACTAGACCAACCATTTTCAATCATGGGAAATTGGCCAACAACGTACCTCCACGCTACGAACCCAACTACGGAATTGACAAATTTGTGCATGGAGGCCGCACCTACTATTTGTCCAGAGAAAGAAAGGACAAAAAAGCCCCCTGGTGGGGAGACGCATGGGACGAAGCCATGATTGTCCGGTGTACTGGTCGAAGCACGCAGCCCATCAAGAGCTTTCTTCTCCATGTCAAGCAATGGAACCTGAAGAACGAGCATCAAACCACAAATATACACAGACCCTCGCCGAAAGGCGAAAACAATGGGGATACCAGATGGAAACGACAGTCGAACCGAGCATCCCGACCGATGCGCACCGTTTCACTTGAGACAGAACAGAAGAGGATCATCGTGAACGACGTCAACGAATACCTTCAACCCGAGACCAGACGCTGGTATAACGCACGAGGAATTCCGTATCGTCGAGGCTACCTCTTCCATGGTCCACCGGGGACAGGCAAGACATCGCTCTCATTCGCGCTCGCTGGCATTTTCGGTCTGGACATATACTGCATCTCGCTCAGCGAAGTCGGTCTCACCGAAGCAGATCTTAACAAGCTGTTCACAGAGCTCCCGCGCCGGTGCATCGTGCTCCTGGAAGACATCGACTCCGCAGGCCTACGCCGCGACAACGAGCCGGCACCCGAGCCGGCACCCGAGCCTGCCTCACCCACCATCTCTGAGACCAAAGCTTCAACCCAAAGTGAGCCTCTAGGGCCGCGCAAGAGCCTGATCAGCCTCGCTGGTCTGCTCAATGTCATCGACGGCGTAGCCTCACACGAAGGCCGCGTGCTCATCATGACAACCAATCACCCCGAGAACCTCGACGAAGCTCTCACGCGGCCAGGACGAGTGGACATTCGTATTCCCTTTACGCTGGCAACACGAACCCAAATCGAAGATATCTTCATACGCATGTACGGCACAGAAATGCGCAAGTCGCTTTCCCGAAGCCAAACCAGCCATGCAAATCAGAAGCCGATGCGCA
Source organism: Didymella pinodella (assembly GCA_039634465.1). Classification (NCBI taxonomy): domain Eukaryota; kingdom Fungi; phylum Ascomycota; class Dothideomycetes; order Pleosporales; family Didymellaceae; genus Didymella; species Didymella pinodella. Next base: position 1,090,977 of record CP113351.1, read on the forward strand.
GGGGTACGCAGCGTAGGAGAACGAAGAGCATAGCTGAAGATGTCAAGGATGAGGATGAGGATGATATTAAGGACTTGCTGTATGAGAAGCCGGTCTCGCAGATCCCTGACAAGGCTGCGCTGCGGCAGATGGCTGTGGATTATGCCGAGATATTACCTGAGGGCATGTTTTCGCCAGCTGCTATACAAGGCTACCTTCTTACCCGCAAGCGAGAACCAAGGCGAGCTTTGGACGAGGCATGTGCGTGGCGGGATGAGCAGCTCAAGGCTATGGAAGAGAAGAAGCGATAGATCGACGTACGTATAGCCCACGAATGAAACTCAGAATACTAGGCGCCTGCCAGCCTGACGCTTGTCAATTGCACGAAGGCGGTCTCTTGGCAACGAAAGAAGACTGGTGGGTGTGCAAGTGCTGGCAAGGGTAAGCGAGGATAAGCACCGAGTACGAGTGCTGATCACCCGGCGAGCCTCAAGGCCCGCAACAATCGCATCACCAACCCATTTCTTCCTTTCCTCGTTTTCATCCTCTAATCCGAGGAAGACCACGCTTCCTCTGACGCAGAGAATGCAGTCACATCCTGATTTTCCCTCATGAACCCCTCCAGTCTCTCCAAACTCTCCTCCGACCAATACTCCCCTCGAGGCCCATACCTTTCATATACCCTCTCACCCTCCAGCCCTATCCACCCATGCCTCTCCCCAACAGCAAAAATATACGCATCAGGTCTCAACCCCCCATTCGCCCAGTACCGCCCCTCTGCATCACGCACCCCATCAACAGTACCAACCCGCACGATCTTCAACGCACCGCCAAACGCATAGTAACTCCAGAGCACTGTGAAGCATGACGGACAGCGCACCATCGTCTGTCCCTTTTCGCTAGTTGCCGTAGGAACCGGCACGCGTAAGAGTTGCTGTTCGGCGGCTGAGCCATGGTGTCCGGTTGATAGCGTTGAGTGGACAAGGGAGGGCTCGTAGATGGCGTTCAGGGCGAAGGAGGATCCCGTTTCGCGCTGGCAGTAGGTGCAATGGCAGGCGTGGATGATGAGGGGAGGGGAGGGGAGAGTGTAGGTAACGTGGGAGCAGGAGCAGCGGCCGGTTAAAGGGTAGGTGTTTGGCTGTTGCAGATGTTGATGGTAAGGGGTCTGTGAGGGGGACTTGGGTTCGCTGCGAGGATTTGTGGGGGCTGGCTGTGGTGTGGGTTGGGACATGGCCTTGTATCGGGGCCGGATTATGGTTTCGTTTTGCAGTCGGGACTATGAGCTTCTGGTCCATGCCTCTGGACATATATCGTGCCGTCGCTCTGCTTTGTACGAGAGTTTAACTCATCACGCTTTTGTATAGGCCAATTGCGCGATCTCTTTGGCGTTATTCCTTGCCTGTGAGACTTTGCGTGAAGTCTGATATCTACTGAGGTGACCATTGTTTCCCTTGTCTTACATGGTGATACCACTATGCAGTGTCGCTGCTGCAGGATGTTAACCGTAAGGTAATGGAGCAGGATTGTGGGGTCATTTCACACTCGCTCAGCCGAACGACTACAGTAACAGTTTCAGCCCATCTGCAGCTGCCAGATGACTAGAACCGTGCATCCACATCTGCGTGTATTTCCAATACAGCAACCTTGCATATTATCATGGAAAGGCTGAACTTGGCTTACACCTGCCGATTGAAAGAAAGTAGGACCGACTCCCAGCGCCAATCAGATCGATGCGCTAACCTCACACCTCACCGGTACCTTGCGCCTCAGCCGCCTCCCGGGCTCGAGCATCAATACCTCATCACGCACGAACACATGTCATCACTTCTCGTCCTCCAAGCACGCAGAAGCTTGATTCAGAAAGATCAGTACAGCCACGCACACCATCACACATGGCAGCCTTAACGCCGTCTTCCACCCGCTCCAGGAGCATCCGAGATCCCGTAGCCGGCTGAGCTGGTGTCTTGGCCCTCCACAAGTGCACCCTGCAACGTGCATGTGGCGCACCATGTCATGCCGTGATTTGCTGATCGCTGTCCCTAAGTCTCATGGAGACAAAGGCGGCGGCTCTTGTAACCCACAAGCCTAGCACTTCCAAGATTGGCATGCGTGGCCGACGTATCGAGAGGGCTGCGGGAAGTTGTTAAGTGCGGTGCGCCCTGCGCCTGGATGCTGACGCTGTCTTCCGTTTTTCGGTCAGATCGTCTTTTCGTGTGCACTGTCGATCAGTTTGCGTGGGTAAAGAGCTGGATATCCTGGCTAAGATCGTCTTGGACGGGGGCCTCGATACAACAGAATAAGACACGGCTGTCCGCATCTGCTCGTCTGAACGATCAACAACCGCATACCGCCGTCCACATCAGTATGAGGTCTTGGCACCTCTTCTCGGCGGCTCTTGCGAACGCTGTTGCGGTCCAGGCACAATCGCAATCCTTCGCAATTACAAGCTCACGTCGATTCTCGTCTATAGGAGATGTCCAGCCAACGGCAACAGAAACAGCATCTGGTCCGATACAGACAGGTCAAGCATGTGCAGATGTTGCAGATCTTGTGGCTTCTTCGAGGGCAGAGTTTATGAGCGTCAATGCTGAGGTTGGTATTTACGATATCGAAAGTCGAACTGTGAAAAGCTAACCATGTTATAGCTCGCATATGCATGTCTCAAGTCTGTGCCAATAAGTGCATATGAGGCAAATTTCACGGTCAACTCGATCAAGCAGATGGTAGAGTTCCAGTCGACTCTGACGTACCTCAAAGATCCGCCCAAAGGCTGGCCTAATGACCCCGTGGATCTCCTTGCTGGACTAGATAGTATTGCATCCAAAGTCAACGACGGCACATACACGAATGAGTACGACTTCGAGAACGATATTGCAGAGCTCTTAGTCAAAGCACATGACGGACACCTCGCTTTCAATGGTATGGCATATAGTGGCGCTTTCAGGTGGCGGAGAAACCTCAATATCGCATTGATATCTGCGTCAAGGGATGGGGGCGCTATTCCTGAGGTCTGGTCTATTGGGGACTTTGGCGCTTCCCAACCCGGTTATGAACCATCCCCAATCACTCAAATCGACGGACAGGACGTGCAGCAGTTTCTTGAGGCAGAGGCGTTGAAAAACGCCTACCACGACCCCGACACGAGGTACAATGCCCTGTTCTTCATGTCCAGCGCTGAGGCCTATGGATTGTTCACAAGCCCGTGGTTCTACCCTGGCCCCACAACGAGTGTCACCTATCAGAACGGAACCACCAGAGAATATCTTAATGCTGCTGTGATCCTGCAAGCAAATACCTGGTCTGGCATCGCCAGCCCAGATGACTTTTACTCGGTATATATTACACCCCGAAGCCCTGACTCCTCTGGAACGAAGGCGAAGAAGCGGGATCCGAACGCCATTCCGTTACACCTTGATAACCCTCGTGACCACGAGATAACAGGCTATAACACGATCCAGCAAGGCTCTGCTCCACCAACCTACCCCAGACCCTCAATAGCCCACTCCGCCGAACGTGTGCCTCTCGCAGGCTATTTCGTGAATACCAGCGCCGGCGAGGTCGGTGTTTTCGTCGTAGGCACGTTCAACACAGAAGATGTAGCTGGTGCACAGGAATTCCAGCAGGTGACTGAGGACTTCATTTCCACCGCGCAGTCCCGCGGTGTCAGCCGCATCATCATCGACGTCCGGCAAAATGGCGGCGGAAAGCTCATCTCTGGCTACGACATGTACAAGCAATTCTTCCCGGACCAAGAGCCGCAGACGCAGTCGCGCTGGCGCGGCCACGCAGCAAGCGAGATATTCGGCGAGAACATCTCCAACTCCTTGACAACTCTGAATGTAAACGTCTCTGTAAGCCCTTTCAACAAAGCATCCTTTACCAACGCCGACGGTAACGACTTCGGCTCCTGGTCCGATATGTACCCGCCCGTACAGCACCACAACGACCGCTTCACAAGCCTGCTGCGCTACAACCTCTCCGACCCCCTGACAACCAGCAGTGAGGAACTGGCCACTGGAATCACGGTGACCGGCTACGGCGACCGCGCAGACTTCACCACCCCACCGTTTCGCGCCGAGGACATCGTCATCCTTTCCGACGGCATCTGCGCTTCCACGTGCGCCATCTTCCTCGAACTCATGGTCCAGCAATCCAACGTGCGCACCGTCGCCGTCGGCGGCCGCCCACAACCCGGCCCTATGGTGCCCGTGGGCGGCACAAAGGGCACGCTCGTTTTACCCGCCGGATTCTTGCAGGACATAGCAACGTACGTCGTTGCGTCATTTGCGGAGACCAGGGCGCGGGCGCTGGCCTGGGCGCAAGTTGTGCCGAACCCCTTCGCCATCGGTTATTCGGACGCAAGCGTCAACTTCCAGGATAACATCCGCAAAGGCAAGGAGGGTGCGGGCGTGCCGACGCAGTTCCTCAACGACACGGCGAGTTGCCGGATCTGGTACGAGCCGGAGATGTACCTCAACGTTACGAGTCTGTGGGCGAAGACTGCAGAGGTCGCATGGGGGAACAATGGGGCGCTGGACGAAGGGGCGTGTGTCAGTGGCAGTGTGACGAGCAGAGAGCTGCAGACGGGTGGTGGTGATGCGAATCCGAGCGGGACCGAGGACGGCGCGGCAGGCTCGACGGAGAGTGAAGATGCTGCTGCTGGGCTGAGGCCTAGTGGCCAGGGGTGGACCGCGATTATTGTCTGCGGTGCTGTCGTTCTGAGTTCGATGAGTGTTGGTGTGGGCATCATCTGGTGATGATGGGTCTTCTTGCATTACTGGCGTTCTAGCGCATCTCGAATTGAACACGTTCAGACGGACTTCACCACCCTATCGTGAATTCTCTCAAGATCCCAGTTTCAGGCCCTGTGTCTCATGCCGTGCAATTACCTGGGTGGTGCCGGCTACTCCTTCACGTAGACGCCCTCCCTTGTAATGTTCACATAGCTTTCAAAAAGCCCCACCTGCTGGCCAACCTCAATCAGCCACAGTTCATATGCAATGCACCCCCTGTGGTCCTGAAGTTCGTGGTGGTTGTGGATGTGGGAAAGGTTTGGCCTACATGACAGGGCATATTCGACAACAATTTCTAAGATCTGCGCTGGAATTGGTGCTATGAAACGGATAGGCGAGGTTTGCCGTATTGATGGCTTGAGACGATGCTTTGCGAAGGGAGATAGTCGTGGTCAGACTATGGTGAGCGTCTAGTCATGTAATAATTTTATCTTGTATTGTGTCGGTCGAGTACTTGTGTCTGAGGTAGTTAGTCAGGCTGAGATGGCAATATAGTTGATACCTTCTGCGCTGCCTTCAGGTTCTATTGGTGCGGTAGCGAAGCACTAAACCCAAGGATGACACGGGAAATACCAACAACTGTTGCATCTGCTTAGATCGAGAGAACACTGATTCTGCCGATGGTCGTATAATTCTGCGTTACAGTTTGTGCAACAATGCAGCTTTGGGAGAAAGCTCCCAACTCCGCACAAACAAATATGGGCATCTTTCTACACTGGACTTATCGTATCCGACCCCAATATCTCCAACTTCTCAGTCGTAGCTGAGACAGCTGTATACCAAACTTCTCGACCTCGACTCAGAAAGAGACCCCTACGTTCCCACGCAAGGCTATGAATCACGCCAAAACTCGACCGTTCACTCGGTACCGCCTTGCCTCACATCATGTAATCTTCGCAAGTGTACACTAAAATGTACCTATTACTACCCTACAGTGTTCCCGAAACAGGCTGAGTCAGACTCAAGCCTGGCATTCGGACTGAACATCTCCCTCGGTCGGGAATCACTATCCATCGCAGAGCAACTCAAAAACAGCGTACGCAATACCGCAAACCCAGCCGCACAGCGCCCTTTAGAGATCTGCCCTTTACGAAGAGAGCGTACTCGAGCTTCATCGTCGTGATGTTTTTTGTGCTAATGAACACTGTAAAATCAACACGAAGAACGGAGTGGACCAAATGAAAGGAGTGACTCGCCGCAGACACATCTATACTTACACGCTACCTCCGAAAACGGAAACTCTGCTGCCCTCCACAGCGGCGTTCATAATACCAGACTCGCCCCGATCAGCACAGCCTATTTCCCCATCCCGGGTCCATGCGAGCAGCTCGTAATACACCCGACCTTATCGACCGACCGATAATGTCCAGCTACCTCGGCCGCCTGACTCAGCAACGGGCACAGCATAGCGACCAGTAGAAGCGCGGCCATAATATCTGCTATAGAGGCAACAGTAGAGCCTGGCCGACCACTTCGAGGCCCTTGCTCAGCTCTCCCATAAGGCTGTCAGCTAGTTGGTACTCCACACGATCAACCACTAACCTGTGGCCAGCATCCACAACCCCAAGGACGTAGTCCTCAAGACCACGCTCTTACTTCGTACATGTGTTCTCCTTCCATCCTCGTATTTCTCTGGAGCGGCATCGCCGTGCATTGGGCTCACGGGCTTGAATTGCGCGTGCCCGCTCCTACCTATACACCTCGTCGCCACTGCATCCCTGGTCTGGTTTCAAACTGCCCTGTAACTGAGAGCACTGATGTCCCTTTGCTGCCCGTTACAAACGACGACATCAACAATAGTATCGGACAGGAGGTCCTAAATTGGAGACAAGCTGGAGACACCTCGGGGTGAGTGTGCTGGCCTCCGCGCATGTCAAGCGTTGTTTTGGAAGCTTATCTGTACAACTATATTTCCATGGCAGTCAGAAAACGCATGGCGCTCTCGATCGTGCAGAGCAGTGTTTTAGGGTTATTCCCTCGCCCTTTGTGATATTCGTATCGATGCAGAGAACGCAGGCGGGCAAAACAACGGAATTGGAAGCTTTGAACTTCTTGTCAGAACATGCAGCTAAGTATGTGACATGGTGTTGATGTCGTCAGGCGATTTAGGATCAAAAGAAGTAAGCGCACACGTGCTTTCGCGCCTTAGCGTGGTGGCGACTTTCACACTAGCCGCATCGACAGGGTTGAGCCTCTCGCCAACAACAGTATGGTCATCACCAGCATGTCTTGTCGACATCTGGTTGGAATGACAGGCATTGAACCCAAAACCGCTGTTCTCAAGAACACAGCAAGCAAAAGTGGAAGCGAGACGGCGCGCTGGCCACTGCGGTTTCGGATCTTGCCTGGATCGGAGCACCAATCGCAGCAAGGGCTCGCAGCATTTGGAGTCACTTCATCGAAGGAGAGACCCAGGAAGAAATGGTGGAGCCATCAGCTGTACCGAGGACCGAATGGCGAGCAGGTCAAAGTGCAGTACAGCAAAACGAAAGCTGAATCAGAAATCCTGGCCAAGCAATTCCTGAGCGAGAAGGTGGTAGGCTTCGACATGGAATGGCCATGGAACGACTGGAAGTCGGACAGGCTCCAGAACAAGATTGGTCTTATACAGGTCGCGACAGAAGAGAAGATTGCGCTGTTCCACATTGGCCTGCACGCCGGAAAGACAACCGACGATATCCTAGCTCCATCCCTGCGCAAGCTGATCGAAAGCCCGGCGATTGGGAAGATTGGCGTGGGGATACTTAGTGCGGACTTTGCGCGGCTACGAAGGTACTTTAAGATCCAGCCCAAGGGCGCAGTCGAGCTCAGTCATCTGCACCGCCTTGTCACGTTCGGCGGACGGAAACCGGAGCTCGTGTCTACCAAGATGACGAGCCTCGCGCATCAAGTTGAGCAGCATCTTGGACATCCGCTGTACAAGGGAGATGTGAGAACGTCGAATTGGAGCAGGCCGTTGAGCCAGGAACAAATCAAGTACGCTGCGGGAGATGCTTACGCTGGCATCATGCTGTATCATTGCTTGAACTACAAGCGACTCCAGATGGACCCGGTGCCGCCAAAGCCTATACACGCGGAGAAGTATCTTGGTTTCAAACTTGCCGGAGTTGGGTCGGTGTATCTGGAGCCTGCGGAGGAAGGAGGCCACATTATGACGTCGGCTTTTTTCTTTGGCGTACCTACCGCGGTTGAGGATTTGTCCAGGTCTAAGAGGACTAGTACAGCTTCGAAGACAACCAAGGCAACGACCAAGACGAAGGCAGCGACCGATGCGTTGACGGACGTCAAAGCCAAGGTCCCGCGAGCTACGGAGACAGCTGCTTCCCATCTCGACCCAGCGTCACTAGCTCTCTACCAGGAGCTACAGCAATGGCGGATAACCAACGGCTCTCGGATCAGCGACGCAATCCTCATACGACTTGCTGAACAGCGCCCTGTCGCTGTCGAAGCCTTGTTGGGTATCAAGGGTCTCGGCAGAGTGACTCAGAAGTCTCACGGCAAGGAGCTAGTCGCGGTCATGACTGCGTTCATGGCCAAGAACAACATGGACTTGCCAGAGTCCGTTCTCGCAGCATCAGCGACTTCCTCTGACACGACCGACAAAGCAGACCGCCCCAACACGCCACAGATCAAGCCATCGACGCCAGACTCCTCGCCCGCATTCGACCCACCACTGCGAATACCTCCCCTGCACACCGGCCTGTCATTCACATTATCCTCAACGAAGCTCGCAGAGGACTCTGATTACGACTCCAGCCTCCCATCCCTCAACTTCAGGCCAAAGCGCAGAACCTCGGGCCAAAAGCGCAAAAGAGCAGCCAGCCCTCATCGCGCACCGCGCCGCTCTCCAACCCTCCAAGACGCACTCGCCGCGTTCCAATACGAGGACGAGTGCAAGACCCCAGCACCCACCCTATCCAGCAGCATCCAGGAACAAACCAGCGCACCTGCACACGGTACCGCTGTTTCTACGCCTTTGACGCCCCGCTCAAAGCTGCTCCACAGCAAACTCACCGCGCTCAGCAGGCTGGTCGCGAGAAAGCTGGACTCGAGCGCCGACAGACTTGTTTCTGCGCAGACGATGGAAACATTATGTCGTAACCCACCGCGGAGTCGTGATGAGTTGTTGAAGATACCGGGGATTGGGGTGTTTAGTCGGGCGTGTGGGGATGTGGGGTTGGATTTGCTGGGGCGGATAGAGAGGTTTAGTGAGGTGTGATTGTGTTGTGTGTTGTGGGTTGTGGTTTGGTTTGTCTTTGTTTACTGTGACGGTGGTGTGTTTGGTAGGAAGCGGATGGGGAATGCACGCGAAGTGATTGGGCAATGCGATACCGAGCAGAGTGGGGCTATGCTATACACAGTAGTGGTGAATTGTCGTCCACGCCCTTTCCTACCGCGGCTGCTCCACCTAGTCTAATCACACACCTGGCGTTTTCTATCTGATCAACCTCGCACCATTATCTATAAAAAAGACAGTGTAGTGTATCAGCATGATTCTCGCTTTCATCTAAAGCAAAGGTGGTGTGTGAGAGCAGCCGGCTACGAAAACATAGGAAGCTACGATGGGTATCACGTGCTTATCATAAAGAAGCAGATTTGCGGGGATCACACATGGCTCCCCTAGCGCGCTGCAGCTGATGTGCCAGTAGTGCCATGGTCAACGCGTCGGCACATGAGAGGCCGGCTGTGAGGTGTGCACGGCAATTGCTCGCAAACGATAAGCCGGCGGCCAGAAAGCAGCGCCGTTGTCTCGCTTAGAAATAGCTAGCGGTGTCGTCGCCGGCGTTGACTCGTCGTCGTCGTCGTCGTCGTCGTCGTCGTCGGATGTCCGCACGGCTAGTTCCCAGTGGCGGATCTGCACGACATGTGATGAGGAATTCTGACATGTGAAATGCCAGGTCAATTTGCAGCGGCGCCTCGACTCGACTCGCTAACTCGTCGCTTTCACGACCCCCCTCGCCGACTATCGAGGGTTTTTTTCGATTCGAGAGAGATTAAGCGGCGCTGACGGGCGGTGAGATTGTTCTGGGTTTTCTCGACGACGACGGTTTTTTGACGACGACAACGTTGAGCACGCCTGCCGTCGCACTCCTGACGTCGTTGCTTCGCCAATTCGACGTCCGACTCGGAGCCGGAGCGCGGCCGTTTTGAGCGACGACACCGGAGGACGAGCGACGCAGCCACGGACTCGGCCAGCCACAAGGGGATTGGGGATTGCGTCGAGGCATTGCAGAGTGTCGCGAGGGACTGCGGATATTGTCTGGACGGCGTGAGGCGCGGGAGGGACGAGGGGCATCGCGCAGGCGCAACCGCGACGATGCAGGAGGAACAGCAGCGCCTGCCGCCGCCGGCGTACATGCAGCACGAGCCCGAGAGCTTCCAGCTGCCCAGCGTGCCCACGCATGCGCCGGACCGCCAGACCAGCGGCCGCCTGCCGGGCATCAGGGCGCTTGACCTGTCCGATGCGAGGAGTCCCACGGCGAGGCATGCGGCGCGCGCTTCTGTCGAGCTGCCGCTGCCGGCGCTGCACAGCGCGACGTTCCCCAAGGTGCCGGACGGGCTGCCTGCAGACATCGGCAGCCCCATGGACACGGCGAGCGTGCTGAGCGCCCAGGACGAGACGAGCGTCAGCATGGACGACCCGGACGTGCGTCTGGCCGCAGAGGCGCTGAGCGGGCTGGGCAATCCAGGTGCGTGTGTGGAAGATGGATACAAGACCACAGGACTGACAGCAGGCAGACTTTGTGCGCTCGCCCACGGCACGCTCCTTCACCATGACCGCCCGCGAGCCCGCCGCCGAGCCCCAGCCCATGCTCTCGCTGCTGACGTCCAACCACCCCTGGCTCGGCGGCACCATCAGCGGCTCGCTGGCCGCCTACAACCTCACCAAGGACTACTCGCCGCGCTTCGTCAAGTACGGCGCCGAGCTGGTCGAGCGCAACGTCGGCTCCCCGGTCGTCAACACAGTCTCCTCGGTCGGCAGGCGGACAGGCATGGAGAAGAACCTGCGCCGCTACCTGGGCGAGCAACATCGGCGCCCCTCGGACCTCGAGCAGGGCGACGCCGACCTGCCTCGCAAACGCCAGCGCGCCGCCAGCACCAGCGCCGACGCCATGGACCTCGACGCCCGCACCGAGTCCCGCGCCCGCGGCAACTCGCAGTCGTCCTACGCCGAATCCCTCCCCGCCTACGACGACCACCGCTCCCCCACCTACGAAGAAAACGCCCCCATGACCGACTCCACCACCACCACCAAGGACCCCGCCGTCCAGGACCGCCGCGTCCCCTGGTCCACCCAACTCATCATGACCACCTCGGGCCTCGGCGCCGCCCTCTCCACCACCTCCCTCCGCTCCCTGAAACAATGCCTCCACCTCCTCCGCAGCGCAACCCGGCACATCGACGCCGTCATGCACGCCCTGCGCCTCCTCCTCGCCGAGTACGAAACCGCCCTCCGCCAACAACACCACTCTTCCTCTTCCTCCGACGAAGACAAAGAAAAAGACCCCCGCGTCCGTGCCATCGCGCAAAACATCAAAACCCTCACCTCAGACATCTGGACCACTCTCCAGCGCGTCGTGCACTCCGTCAGTCGCTACACAGGCGGCGCGCTCCCGCAGAACGCGTCTCAGGTCGTGAGGACGCAGTTGCTGAGCGTGCCGCAGCGCTGGCAGCAAGCGGGGCGAAGGGCGCAGCCGGATGAGGAGGCTGGTGGTGCCGCTGCCGCTGGTGCTGGTGCTGGTGCCAGTGGAGGGGGGGAGGAGGCGGTGAGGGGCGCGAATCGTATGCTTGCGTTTGCGATGGAGGGATTGGATATGATGGGGCAGATTACGACGGTTGTGGATGGCACGGTGAGGAGTGCGGAGACGTGGTTGGCGCGGATTGGGAGGGCGGGGCCCGTGGAGGAGGGGCGTGGGGAGGCGAGTACGGGGTTTGATGGGGTCAATGGCGATGAGAAGAGGTAGGTGAGGGTCGAGGTGCACGCGGACGAGGGATACCACACTGCGAAGCTGCTTTATAATTTTTCTTTTTCCTTTTTGTCGAGAGCCTCTTCGATTCAGCTCGGCGCTGGGGTACTTGCGTACTATGCGCAGTGCGGCACTTTAGTATCTCTTTTCTTGCAGAGACGTCTTTTACGCGAGAGAGGTCCTTTACGCGTTGTCTTGCCCAAAACACTGTAGTCGTTAGCGAGACACCCATCCACTTCTTTGTCTATTTCAGGCTCGTCAATCAGTTGCAGTTTGTGATTCTTACCCCTGCGAACCACACGTTTTTTGCTCACAGTTGGATGTCCTATTCACACCATCCAAACCACATCATCGATTGCTTACTTTCTCGCTCCGACATCCCAACACACCATCCACCGCTCCTCACTCCTCGCAGGCATAGCACCAGAAGTGTCCGCAAGAGTCGCAGCGCGCAGGGTGCTCGGATGCCTCATTGCCCGAGCCACAGCCGCAACAGTCCCAATGCGCCTTCTCCACCAGCTCTGCGCGGCGAACAGTGTGTTCGTTGATGTGGCGGTTGGGCGTCTTTGCGCGCGTGAGTTTGGATGACCTGGGCATTGTGTGAGGAATGGAGCTGGTCGATTTTTTATAAGAGGTTAGGACGTTGATGGAATGCAGGGTTGCTGGTTATATGTTGGTGCGGATGGAAAGTATCCACGCGTGAATATGTAGTAGACACGGCACGGGTGACGTTCGTGTACAGTGTGGGAGCCATGTTGAAGCGCGAGACAGACACTGTTAGTGGAGTCACACTGACAGGTGAACATTGAGATGCGAAGCCCCAACAATGTCCACCGCAGTCATCCCACAAGCCTACGACTCATATCCTCATATCTATCGCTCTTTTCTGGCTCGGTCTCTGCGTATCCGTGCATTGTGCTGGGGTATCTTCTGCTGTTTACTTTGTGCTCTGCACATCGTCCTCCAGTTCCAGCGATCCAACCTGTCTGGCGCCATCGACATCGACTGCATCCAGCCCTACGAGTCCAACAAGTGCTTCGTCATCGATCACGTCTCTCATTTCCGGCTTTGCTCCTGGCTGCTGTCCATGTGCTGCCGCCAATCTGAGCTCAGCAATCTTCTCATCGTCGTATTTGGTGAAGACGCGCTGATTCTTCTTTTCCGGCTTTGCATGCTCCTCCGACTTGAACTGGTACCCTCTGACTCTGGGGCCTTGGCCTGTCTTCTCTGGCAGTGCAGACTCGTAATAACGCTCAAAGGCTGCCACATCTGCTTCGAACGAGTCGCCCTCGATGGATGCGCGCACACCCGCGAAGAACGATGAAAGAATGGCGTAGTTGTGGATCTGTATAAGGACCCATCCAAGCATTTCCTTTGCCGCAAGTAGGTGCTGAATGTAGGCGCGGTGGTGCTTGGTGCATGTGTAGCATCCGCAGCCTTCGCTGAGGGGAGTGACGGAGGTAGCATGTGTGTCTGACCACATGTCAAGCCCGAGATCTTGGCGCGAGCTGGTGCTTGTGTCCTTGGGCGGCGCAGGAAAAGCAAAGTCCAGCGCGATGCCGGCGTCCGTAGCGTCTGCGAGGAATGGTACGGTGAAGATGTCCATGCCCAGGCCGACTTGGCGGAGAATCTCTTGCGGGCTGGCAGGTGCATGAAAGGAGAGACGAGGTAGGTGGTGAAGCTCCTCAGATAAGTCGTCAAGGAGATAAGCGTCGTAGATAGCCACGCCAGATATCTTGTCCGCCATATCGTTGACCAGATGCTCCAAGTACCAGCTCTGTAGATCGCGGTCTATCGGCAGAATAGGCGCGAAAATGCCCCAGCTCGGGTCATCCTTGTCTAATGTGGCCTTCTTTGCAATGATATCGCGCGTCCACCCCTCAGTCCTGTCACTCATCTTATCCTTCCTCTTTATCCCTATTGCCTCTTGACCGAATGGGATGTCAGCCAGACCAACCACAATGTCTGGCTGCAGCTTCCGTGTTGCAGCAGCATAATATTCTGAGCTCAGCGCCTTGAAACCAACGGATGTCAGAACGCCCAGCTCCTTGTTTGTGCTATGTATTGGGGACGGTATCGGTGGGTTACGGCGGGGGCCAAGGACGAGGAGGGTATCTTCTGGGAGGGCAATGAATTTTCGTAGGGGCTCAGGAACCTCATACTGAAAGACTGGCGGTGTCTTCTGAGGTATCTTCTCGATGACTGTGAATGTCAGCGAGAGGCTACATCATTCGGGAAGTGCGTATTTACAATCCTCGAGCGCGACATAGACGCCATTGAGCTTCAAATTCTTCGAGAAGTTGTCCTGCGATATGTGTGGGATTACACCACGCGAAGTGTTGCCAATAAATCCGGGTGTTGCTATAGTGTTGCGTTTGGGAAGGGAAAGACGGCCGAGGCGCGGTGCGAGGGTGCCCGTGGCCTTGATAATTGCAAACTCGAGCATCTCTGGTGGTAACTGGTCTAGCTTTGGCATTGAAGTCTCATCTGGCACTGACCCAGGCAGGAGTGAAGACAGCAGCTCCATGGCACGTTATGGCTTCCTCTGAGCCTGGCTCAGCTGTCGCGTGGAACTTTTTGGTGTCGTGGGGTGAATTGAAAGACGCGCTAAAATCAGGGTCCACCGAATTGCAAAGCGCGCGTCATCTCATCGCACTCTACAAAACTTCAGCTGTTCCTTTATCTTCGAAACAATCGGGGCTAGACCTTCACCTGCTCGATTAGGGAATAGCATAAGGGAATCGACGCCAACTCAAAGTCAGGCTCAGTCAGCATTGTGAGAGCAGTCTATGCGCTTCTGCCTTGCTCATGACTCGTGGAGTAGCTGAGAGTATAGTCTGTACATACCCATGAGGCTTACCCCTCGTAACTTTTCCCGTTCATCAGAACAAATCAGGAGTGGCCTATCATGCCTCCGCGATGGCTGCAACACCCTATCACAGTCTTGATCCCTCTCATTACGTTGTTAACGGTACCGAATCTCTACAAATTCTTGCCCTATATTGCCGACCCATCATATGACGAGACAAAGCTGCAAGGAATAGCCAGCCTCATGGACGATATATACACGACTCTAGCCAATGCCACGTTCATACCAAATAACGCCATCACTCGCGGACCACACGTCATCAACCAAACCGCATTGCCGTGCACACCGAGTGCCTCAGTATTGCGCCTCATGGAGATTCTGCCATATGTGGATCTCTCGTTGGTTGACGAGCCCGATTGGATCCATGGGGGGCACTTCATGGACTACAGAAATACGGAGCATCTCGCAGAACTGTGCGATCCTTGTCGTGGTCAGAGCATTGGTTGGACCGACTATATGTTACCAACTAACATTGCTTTGACCAACTGGGGAACTGGAGGCTGGAACAATGACCGCAGCTGGGTGATGATCTATGACACCGCACGAGATGCAATTCGAATCTTTGACGCAGAGATGTGGGTAACGCGCTGGGGCGCCGAGCGCGAATTTGGCAAAGAGATGGATTCTTGGTGGTTCGAGGACGACGGTGAGCTATGGTGGGACAGAGACGATGGCGCCTCGCACATTTTGCGTGCTATTGCCAATAATTACAAGAGCTTGGAATGGACACCGTGGGCGACATCGAACCGTGAGAATGGCTTTGGCGTTTCCACTGCGACCATCAAGGCCCTTCTGATACGCAACGGTTGGCTGGAGACCTTCAACCGTGATCAGTTCAACGCAGACTTCATCCGCAGTAAGCATGAACCCTCGGGGAAAGGCTATGCAGAAGCAGCACTCAAAGAAATCGACAGCATCACGGGATTCAACCGATCGATTGTACGAGACGGCTGGACAGATTGGGATACGGATGTGGGTGGATGGTGGTATGCGCAAGACCGACTGAAGCGCTACCGTCAGCAGCTCTCAGAAGCCACCGAGCTTGAAGAACAACAGGTTCAGGAATGGCACATTCAGCACACGACTTGGCATCTCGAGGACCTCCAACACCGCCTCGACACTGCCCGTGCAGAGGTCGCAAGGCTTTGCCCTAATGATGTCTGTGTGAGAGATGAAGACCTGATCTTGTGGGAATTCGTAGCCTTGCAACGCACTTACGAGGAAGCAAAGTACACAACTTCCAGCCAGGTATGCGAGCAAAAGCTGCACTACACCCCATCAGACGATCCAGACTGGCTTGAAAAATGCCTTCTTGCCAAGCAGTCGGAGTTCTCGTGGCTTGATCTGGCATACCGTCAATCTGAAGACGAAGCGCTGGCATACTGCGAGAAGACTGGAAGCCAGCTACTTACATTCAAGACTGTGTTCGACCGAGCACGAGACAAGATTGCAGAAATGGAGAAGATGATTGTCGATGACGATGCTAGTCTCGAACGGCTGGAAACAGCCTACAAAGGCAGACTTGAACATCTGAAGGAAAGGGCGGGCACTTTGTATGGGGCTGACGCGTCTGCATTGATCAATCGGCGATGGTACATCAGAGATGATATCGAAACACTCGAAGACGAAATGGCAAAGCTCCAGCGAGGCGAAGAGCGAGAAAGAGGAAGGAAGTGGCTATTTGATTATCTGAGAGACGATGAGGAATGAGCAACACTGTGTCCTGATCGTGCGCAATGACATCGGCGCAGAAAGCTGCTTCAAGCGTCTTTGTCGTCCGACTCTGTTGTCATGAGCTCAGCAATTAACAACGTCCAATTGTTGGTTGATCCCAAAATGGGTTACAAAAAACCATATAGGTCCAAGTGGTGTTCATACCACTCATCATGGACTCTCCACAGCAGAAACCTGCCTTCTCAGCAGCCATTGCCAGTATCGACCTGCCGTTACAGCTAACGGAGTAACAATCTACATGGCCTCTTGAGTATCACAGCAGATTGAAGCATACGATGAACGCTCAGACCTAGACATTTGGCGCGGTGTGATCAGGAAGCTTCTTTTACATGCGACACGAGAAGCGTAGTCTCGGCAGGAGGAAACACGCTCTGAAAGACGGAAGAGAGCCCTTGACGGGTGTGGCGTGCCAGATAGTGAAGAGAAGTACCAAGAAGACGAGAGCATCTCACTATGGGATAATACGCGTTCAAATGTCGTCTGACCTATTGGCACAGCGACACTACATTTCAACAGCGCAATCCCGATGCAGCTATGATCACAGTCACTGGCCACCTCTACCGATTGTTACCAGCCATTGCAGTCTTGTGTCAACAGATTTTCACAGCAATCTACAAGAAGATTTCAAGTCGTCGCGGGAGGGTAGAAAGCCCGTCAAAGTTGCGGGTCTGTCACAATAGCTAATTGTTGTCCGTCCAACGTCCCGTCTGACCCGGGGTGGCTTCTGATTCGTAGTCGAACGCTGATGAAAGCCCAAAATCCGTTCAGATTAAGCCCAGCGTCCGTCAAAATCTCCTGTCGAAGTCAGATTCGCCAATCCTTCAAGTGGCCCAAGACTAGGCGGCACATCCTCCGGCCTGGTGCCCCATGCGCTCTCACTCGGCCCCAGCGTCAATTCTAATATACCCCCATTCAGGAAGAAGCTATGCGTAATCCAATTCTTTGTGTACGGCACCCCATCCAGCGTTGCGCTCTGGATGTAGATGCTGTTGTATGATGGATCAAAGTTCAGGTTGCGGATCGTCGCCGTATTCCCCGTCTGCCCATTCCTAATACTGACTTCCTGAAAGAATGGCGGCGTGATGAAGTACACATCCTGCCCGGCATTCGGATACAGCCCCATCATGACTAGTGCCTCAAAGCTGCCCATCGCACCGGAGTCATCGTTGCCCGGGATGCCAGACACAGTGTCGTTGAACTGGCTGGGTATGTACTGGTGAGCGCGCTCCGCGCTCTTTGCCGGTCGCCCGGCATAGTGGTATAGATATAGATTCAGGAAGGCTTGCTCGTCGCCGACGTACAGGATGCCTGATTCGTGCAGCCAGTCAAGACGTGCGAGGAATGTTTCTGTTCCGCCAAGGGTACTGATTAATGACGACATGTCGCCAGGGACGTAGAACGTGTACAGCCACACCGGCCCTTCGTATGTCTCGCCGCCTGCGGGGTTGAGGTAGCAGCCGGTGAAGTTTAGGAGAGGGGAGCAATATATAGGGTCCTGAAAGCCGAAGGTGCCGTTCAGATAGCGCGGTTGAAGAAAGCCGGTGAAACTTGTGTCTACGCCGTTAACAACGCTACGTTGCGTGGGGTTGAACATGTTGCGCCAGTTGCCGCTGCGCTGGAGATACTTCGCTGCGTCATCGAGGTGACCGAGAGCACGGGCTAGTGTGCTGATGGCGAAGTCGTTATAAGCGTATTCGACAGTGCGGGAGATGGATCGCGTCTCGAGGCCTGTCCCGTCTGTATCCAGGTTTTCGGTGGGAATGTATCCAAGTGCTTTCCAAGCTGCCAGCCCCCCGCGACCCTCAAGATTCCAATCTGGAGGCTCGACTTCGGCATCCTTGACGACGGCTTCGTAGGCGAGGTTCCAGTCTATACCCGCCGTAATGTTCTTGAGGTATGCGTCCGCAAGAACAATGTCAGCATTTGATCCACCCTGCGTGAATCCTTTGCACAAACTCATTCGGCAGTCGGGAAGGTAGCCGGTGTGCCTGTATATACTCAACAGACTACGCACCATCTGGGTCTGGCTGTGTGGATCGAGAATTGTTATCAGTGGATGAATGCTCCGGAAAGAGTCCCAAATACAATAGTAAGAGTCATAGTATGGTTCGCTGTCATTCCAGTAAGGGTTCTCATTCGTGTAGTCCTGCGGCGATATCAAGGAGCGGTATACACCGCTCCAGAATGCGCGAAGCAGAACCTCGTCAACGCCTCCATCCTTGAGTGTAATTACAGAGAACTTGTCGTTCCAAGCAGCTGCGGCTGAAGCGGCAATGCCATCGAAGTCGCTGTTCGGGATCTCGCGCTCAGCATTGGCACAGGCTTGCGCCTCGTTGATAAAGCTCATGCCGACACGAGCGAGGATTTGGTTAGCGGATCGCGGCTGCTCAAACTGTACCCACCCGCCGGCAGGGGTATCACTGGGTGTCGATCGACTATCCCCAGGCCTGATCTTTAGGCTGGTGGCTTGCTGGGAGGCGCGGGAGTTCGACCATATACCTGCGTCTTTGACTGCTGCGCCGTCGAAATCCAGACAGAAGTAGGATTGATACGTTCCGCTACCAAATGATGGCGCAAATTGTCCACCTCCTGTGATTCGGCCGTTGTCAGGGTACACGGTGATATTAGCCTGGCTCCTTGTCTGGGGCAGGTCGGCAAGTTCCACCAAGATATGCGGATTCAGTGTGGTGTTTGCTGTGGTTGGAGTGTCCGGAAACGTGAATCTGTAAAGAGCAGTATGATTCGTGACTGTCATCTCTGTCCTGATGTTGGTGGTCATGCTCACGTCAAAATATCCAGGTCGCCCATTTGCACTCCCTTGTTGGCGCGGTGTCGCTCGCTGCCACAATGTATACTTGCACGCGTTGATATCGCCATTGGGACATCCTGATTGTGGAAAGATGGGAAAGTTACCAAGGGATGCTGAACCACCAGTACCACTATCGTGCATGTGGGAGAAGCCGTAGATTGGGCTGTCGTCTGACGAAAAGCCTCCTTGGTTTTCTCCGCCGGAAGTATCTGCTCCAGCTTTGGCCATCCCTGGTCTATGTCAGCAGTTAGGGGCAGAAGAAGAGTATATTGCATACCAAATGGGAGTGTTGCGCCGGGAAAGACATGTCCTGTAAGGAGTCAATGACTAAGTTCGAATGAAAGTATCTTTCGATCTCTGACCTCCGTTGGTTGTTCCGATGAGAGGATTTACATATTCGTATGGCAATTTGCCTCTGGCATCAGGTTGACTTTGGGCGTGGATTGATCCTACGAATGTCACGCCTGCAGCCACAATGGCAACACGTGCGTATGACTTCATTATCAGAACGTTGGATCAATAATGATAGCGAACGGTGTCTGATGCATAACTTGGAAAGTCTACACGTGTATATATGGGCACTCATTCCTGCCCTCTTGGCGTGACACGATGTAACTTCCGCCGGCATGCTCATGATCACGCATTCAAATTTCGAGAACCGTACCCAGACAGGAAGCCGCGCAGCATTTACCAGCATGGTGTTGAGGATGTGATGTAACCATACTGCGGAGTGGCGCGGGGTACATTGTTAGTGGCCGATCTGTGAGACGCGGGGACACTTTTACTCGAGAAGGTGCGCATCTCATGACTTGAAAGCTCGGATCATTTGGGTGATTCGTTGCGTTGCAATGCGTTGCTCTCCAGTTTGCTTCGGGTAAATCTAAAGCGACCGGGTGAATCGTACATCTAGACAGGCATTTAGTACGGTTCGTAGCGCTTCTTGTCCTTCTTGTCCTTCTTCTCCTTCCGCTTCTCCTTTCGGTCCTTCTTTTCCTTCTTCTTTGCATCCGCGCTTTCGTCGATATCCATCGTCTCATCAGCGGGTCCATCAGTCTTCCAAGCGCGAACCTGGCCGTCTTCGCCGACTGTGTATGTTGTTTGTGTCTGGCGTGTTGTTAATATGATCAAGGGAGAGATCTTCGAGCAAAAACTCACATGTACATCTGTGAAGAGATCGCGCACGATCTCTTCACCATGCGCACCTGTCAGTCTGACGCTCTTCGCGAGGTCGTAAGCATACTGCAGCACACCTGCACCCTTGTGTACAGGTACGAGATCGAAATTACTCTCACTGTCTTTGTTAGCACATATATATCGGAATCAGTATTGAAGATGCTCACCTATGCTTCCCTGTAGCAATGACCGGTTGGGTGCCAACCCAATGCATCTTTGCGAGGTACTCGCAGCCTAGAGGCTCCCTTACGTCGCCAAAGGTCTTTGGCGCTGGTTCTTCCTCTTCCTCTTTCTGGCTCTGTAATGCATAGAATCCCATCGTTTCGTCAGTACCAAGGGCAAATATGTCGGTGCTGGGGTACATGAAGCCTGCGTGTGCGATGGCAGACCGATGGTTGACGACTTGATACAGGGCATCATCCTCATCGGCCTGTGATGTGTCGAAGATGTTCACGAGGCCGTCTGTACTAGATGAGAGGAGTAATGTGGGTAGTGTTGGGTGTAGTTGCAGAGATGTGACTGTGTCTGTATGAGATTCCAGAAACGAGCGGAGAGGCGCTGATGCGTTGCGCTGGTCCCTACTCAATGTTAAGGGCTGGTCGCTTGATTTATGTGCGATAAGCATACCAGACGTAGACAGGCGACTCATGAGGACCGTCGTCGGGGTTTTCAATGCCGCAAGCCACAAAGTTGTTCTGCGCATTGCAGACGAGTGCCGAAATGAGCTTGCTAGCTGATAACCTGTTAGCTCTCACCAGAAAGACCTGTTACTCTATTGGACGTACGACTCTGAATTTCCAGGATTCTTTGTCTGCTTCGCTTGTCCCAATACCTGATCAAGCCGTCGCGGCCCGCAGTCGCTACAACGTTGCTCGATGCATCATTCGCTCTCTCCAGGCAGGTAATGCTGTTATTGGCGGTCTTGACAACCTCTATCGCCTTGAGGTCTGGACTCACAAAACGCAGAGAATCGTCTGATCCAATAATGGCAAGCTGATCTGTCTTGGAGTAGGTGAGCGGATCCTGCCGCGCAGCTGTGGAGATAATCCTGTAGATGTACGAGTTGGCCGGGAGCCCAACTTCAGAGCTGAAGAGCTGTATCGCCATATTGCTACTCTACGATCGAAAGTCGAACGAGATGGCTGGACTGGTCCGAGGACGGCGAATGGTGAAGCGTAGCCTGGGGCTGGAAGAGTCTACTAGTCGACGAAGGTGAAGGAAAAACTTTTGCATGCGGAACAGCGCGACCCTCGTTGCCAGCTGTTTCTATGTCATGGCGAGCCTGTCATCTGAATTGTAGAACTCTGCGATTACAACAAAAGCATGTTCGCGACCTAGTCCGTGTGTTTTGGGACAACCGCCATGCCATGTGATAATTCGTTTTCACCAATGGACACGAGAGCATCAAAACAGCCTTCACAATTATGAATCGTTGCCGACCAAGTCGCATAACAGCATCTTGGTCATTAATAAACGCTTCAATCCTCTGAGTCAAGTCTGACATGTTTACATAGTATGTTGCCTTGATATGAAGCTCGTTAAGATATTATTCAATCAGTACGAGTGATTAACGACGGGCGTCTCTCTCCGAACACTCCAATCCCAGCCCCCTACCATAACGGCAGGGAACAAATGGGAAGTCACTCCAACGCCTTCAGCGCTTGCGCTCGGCGTTGGCGATAACGAGGTTCGTGAAGAAACAGAGAACAGCCGCGTGCGAAGATTTTACGGGAGGTGCGCGCGTTCGCGTCCGTGCGGCGTTGAGTAAGCGGAAAGCGCTGATTGGACACGGGTATGACCTCGGGAGTCGGAGCAAGGATGAACGACGACATCGATGCGTGGAACAGCACCAGCACATACACGTTCGAATCCGCGACGACGACGAGGCAAACAGCAACAATGGCTTCTCAGCGTGTCTTCCAGCTAGGCCTGCGCCGCGCAGTTGCCCCCGCCTTCAAAGTCCAGCCCGCTGGCCGCACCGTCACGAAGAGGTACGTCGAAGCAAGCCACCGACCGCTCAAGAATACACTGGGATCGGCTGTCTCTTCGCCTTGAGCAGACATACAGACGCGGTGGCGAACTGCTGCAGTCATCTTCAGCGACAATAATACAGCCCTTGTCGCCAGCACTGCGAGATTTGGCGGATAACATATCCGTGCCTTCCAAACCTGTACTGACGACGATTAGGCTCGCAGCAACACAATCCGCATCCCAGGAAACCGCCGCCGAGATCCTTGCGAAGCAGCGACTCCAACGTCCCGTCTCACCCCACCTGACCATCTACCGCCCGCAAATCACCTCGATCGCATCGTCGCTGAACCGCATCACTGGCATTACTCTCAGCGGCTCGCTCTACCTGTTTGGCCTTGCGTACCTCGCTGCGCCATATACGGGATGGCACCTTGAGACCGCGAGCATGGTCGCGACAGTCGCGGCGTGGCCCGCGGCGGCGAAGATTGCGCTCAAGAGCTTCTTTGCCTTCCCCATGTTTTTCCACAGCTTCAATGGCGTCAGGCATTTGCTGTGGGATGTCGGTGTCGGCTTCACGAACCAGCAGGTCATCCGCACAGGGTGGACGGCTATTGGAATCACGGTTGCCACATCTCTCTACTACATCTTCTTTCAGTAGAGCCTGAAAGGGGCTGCAATGGTGTGAGACGAGGACTGGTGAAAGACAGAAAGAATGGTGCATGTAGTTGAGGAGCGTCCAGTGGCATTGAAGCTGGAACAAGATGGGAGAGATGAGCGAGGGCTAGATGATCTGGAGGGATGAAAGCGTATCTTGTACATTCTACATGTTTTCCAATACGATTCATTCAATTCATGGGTATCTGTTGCAACCGTGTGCTAGCTCCGTTGCTCGCCGGATATTGAGATGGTTCTGAAGGCCAATGGCTGCTCAGCACTGTTTTGAAGTCTTGATCAGCCCGTTCTGCTCCACTTGGTCTCATCGCCGTTGACTCCATTGGGCTCGTCATCCCTCGGCCTGACCGTCCCCGCGCCAGGCCCAAGCTCCTCCCCAATGACCATCCCACTGAAGTTCCCCTCCTCGTCAACATACTGATCCATGTTCTCCGCCGTGATCCATCCGCTCGCGCCTGGCGCTGTTTCATCCTCGAAATCAACATCCCCCTCATCGTCCGCATCCGGATCCGGGTGCAGGTCCGCACATGTGTTCATGGCGCCGAAGATGGTGCTGATACACGCGCCGTCTGGAGCCGATGTGTAATTGGGCGGCAGAACAGTGAGCTCGAGGGTCTGAATGTCCTCTTCAGCGTTGACAGACTCGGCGTCGTTGAGCGAGAGGCTCATGTAGAGTGCTTCGATTTGCGATTTCCACTTCATTGTTGCGTGGAGCGCGATGGTAGGGTAGGTAATGGCGGCGCCGGTAGGTGTCGGGGCGGTCTGGAAGAAAATCAGAGATCTAGGGCTGTCAGTGCTGTATCTGTAGACCTTGTGTCCGTAAAGAGCTTACTCAGAAGTCACCCAGATGTCCACATCCTTAATCAGGGTGTCGTCGCCGTCTGTGGTAGTGGTGAACTTGGCGAATACCGGGTCTTCTTGTAGCTGCGGTGCTGGCGCTGAAAGTGTCACGCCTGAGTAGTTCGCGTATGTGACTGGCTTTGCGCCGAAGAAAGTCGTTGGTGTCTGTTCCTGGTGCTCTTGCAATGGGGTGAAGTCGGTGGCCTGGGGGGCGGTATCGAGGTGACGAATTGACATTTTGGGGATTTGAATGAGTCGACTTTAATTATGCGACAGCAAATCTGCACTTTTGGGGTCCTAAGAGTGCTCAATGTTATGGTTGTGCCGGGTTCACGTTGGTGTAGCTGCCTTCGAAAAAGTGACCGAGCGTCATAGCTCCTTCCCTCGACCAACAGGTGGGGGTCTTTCCTGCTCAACCTACATGCATTCTACACGTTGCACTCGATTCAGGCGCATCTGATCAACTCACTCTCTTTACAATGCCTTGAAAAAATCCAGATTGTGCGAAAGCCGCAAATATGTCCTTTCCCACCAGACCAATCGCGAAACTCACCGGCCACAATGGCATCGTCCACGCAGTCGCCTACTCATCCGGCTCACAGTCCTATATCCTGACTGGATCCTCCGACCGTACGATTCGTCTTTACAATCCACAGAAGGCTCCCACGACCTCTGTCGCGTCGACCGCATCGAACGTGTACCCGCCCGGCCTCGTCAACAAGTACAGTGCGCACGGTTATGAGGTACTGTCTATCGACGTCAACACGGACAACGACAAGTTTGTCTCCACCGGCGGCGACAAGACAGTCTTTGTCTGGGATGTACAGACCGCTCAGACAGTGAGACGCTTCACCGGCCACTCAGGGCGCGTCAACCGCGGAGTCTTTGGTGGTGAAGGAGATAGCATAATCGCGAGTGGCAGCTTTGACGGGACAGTTAAGATATGGGACCTGAAGTCGAACGCATACAAGCCCATCATGACCCTCGATGACGCCAAAGACAGCGTCACAGACGTAGCCATCCACGATGCGGAGATCCTGGCTTCTAGTGTTGATGGCCGAGTTAGAAGCTATGATCTTAGAACCGGCATGTGTCAGGCTGATGTGATTGGAGCGCCTTGCACAAGCTTGAATGTCTCGAAAAAGGGTACAGAGTTGCTGGTGAGCTCATTAGACTCAACCATCAGGCTTATGGATCGGGCGAACGGGGAGCAATTGAAGGCGTACAAGGACGACGCGTTCATCAACAAGGACCTCAAAGTCAGGAGCACACTGGGTCTGAACGACAGCGTCGTGCTAAGCGGGAGCGACGATGGCATGGTATTTGCTTGGGACATTATGGGTGACGAGTGCATGCACCGTTTCAAGCATTCTGAAATGCGCGAGATCCAAGGCAAGAAGCCAGCGCCGCAATCAACCAGCAAGAAAGAGATCGTGTCAGCTGTGGCATTCTGCAAGACAAGAAGGGAGTGGGTCAGTGGAGGTGGCGATGGGAATGTCATTGTCTGGGGCGTATGAGCTGCCAACACTTCGGTCATTCCACACGATGCACCTGAAGCTGCTTCTCTTGGCTGAAGGATGCCAGGTCAGAAAATAAAGCTGGCTTGTTGCGAACACCACTTTCTACTCGAACCCATCTGCAACACACGGCCTCTCAGCGTTGACACCTAGTGTTGCGCTTCTAGACACGTACTCGATTACGCTCGCCCTCACTTCGCGCCTGACGCCCTTTGGTAAATCGGTAATGGCTCGTGGATAATGCCTGTCTCAAGCGCTTGGTCTTTCTCATGGTAAGATCGCCTTTCGCGTCGCGGCATCGTCGACAATGATCCGGTTCGGAATCCTTTCTTGACACCACGCTTCCTTCTTCTGTCCCAAATGAAGAGTGCTATCGAAATTATTCCCAGGGCGCCAATGAATACACCGACGATGATCGCTGCGTGCGTACTGCTACTGGCTAGTTTATGTCGAGGATGTCCAGATTGGAAGGGCTCGGTTGGCTGCATTGTGGGTACGCTTGCGAGTAATGACGAAGTCGTGTGCGCAAAGATCGAGTGCGAAGCAGGCTCCATATTTGCGAAGAGTTCAGCATGAAAGATTTCCTGCAGTGATGAGGGATGTATGATGAGTTCTGATTGATTGATTGATTGATTGATTTTAATTTACGTCGACTGTAGGAATAATTCCTCGCCTCCCATGGGGCACTATTGCGACGCGTGAAGCAAGGGGGGGAGAAGCAGTGGGGGGTAAAAGGTCCGCTACCAATCCTTCTCTTGAACACGTTTCTCGGTTTTGGTAGTTCTATATAGAACAAAGTCAAGCTCGCGCTTCCTCGCCAGTCAGGAATTGGTTGCAGTGGTTCGAGTCTTACAAAAAGAGAGAGTGTGGTGATGCCTCTAGAGGCTATGATGAGTTCTGAGAGAGTACGAAGGGGACATCTTACATTATTGAACATCAACGACCATGGCATTTCGGTACTCGTAAGAGCCACAATTACTCGTCTCTATCTATTCAGTGTGAATATGTGAAATGAAAGCCCAAATCTCGTCATGATCAGTCATGAGCCCACATGAACCTTCGTGAACCAGAAAACCCCACCCCTTTAGTTGTACAAGTCTTCATCCTCGCCAGCGTTACCGAAAGTGTTCTGCTCATCCGCCGCCTGCTCGCCGTCAGGGAAGCGGAAGAAGCTTGAGCCGCCAGAGTTCTTCATCGACTGTGCAAACGCCTCGTACCGGCGGATCTCAACGTCCGTGACCGACCGACGAGCCGAACGCATTGCTTCCTCGAAATGAGCCTTGGTGAGCTCAGGAACAGCATCCTCAGCCTCCTCGGCATCGTCAATGTCCATACCAGCCTCTGCGGCCGCCTTGCGACGCTCGATATCAAGAGCGATTGACTGTTTGATGGCAAGCTTGACGGCACGCTGCGTGACGAATCCGAGATCGGCACCGGAGAAGCCGTGTGTGTTGCTGGCGATGAAATCGATGTCGATGTCGGCAGCGACGGGCGTCTTGCGGAGCTGTGCCTTCAAGATGCTGACACGCGAAGCCTGGTCGGGCAGAGGAACGTAGACTAGGGTGTCGAGACGTCCGGGACGGCACAGGGCGTTATCGAGCTGCTCCGGTCGGTTGGTAGCACCAATGACGAAGACGTTCTTCTTCGATGTCATGCCGTCCATCTCAGTGAGAAGCTGGTTGACGACACGGTCAGAAGCGCCGCCAGCATCACCCTGAGATCCACCACGAGACTTGGCGATGGAGTCAAGCTCGTCAAGGAAGACGACACAAGGTGCGGCAGCGCGAGCCTTGTCGAAGATATCTCGGATGTTGCTCTCGGACTCACCGAACCACATAGAGAGCAGCTCGGGACCCTTGACGGAGATGAAGTTGGCAGCGCACTCGTTGGCAACAGCCTTGGCAAGCAGTGTCTTACCAGTTCCGGGAGGACCATAGAACAGCACACCACGCGATGGTGACATACCGAACTTGAGGAACTTCTCAGGGTGGTCGACGGGGTACTGCACGGACTCGATGAGTTCGCGCTTGACCTCCTCCAAACCACCAATATCCTCCCAGCGAACGTTGGGAACCTCGACGACAGCGACCTCGCGAAGGGCGGAGGGGTTGGAGATGCCGAGGGCAAAGCGGAAGTTTTCCATAGTGACACCGAGCGAGTCGAGCACCTCGGCATCGATTGTGTCCTCGTCCAAGTCAATCAGGTCCATCTTCTCACGAATCTGCTGCATGGCAGCTTCAGAACAGAGCGAAGCCAAATCGGAACCGACGTAACCGTGAGTCTCGGCGGCGATAACCTGAAGGTCAACATCATCACCGAGCTTCATGTTCTTGGTGTGGATCTGCATGATCTCAAGGCGACCGGTAGGGTCGGGGATACCAATGTCGACCTCACGATCGAAACGACCGAAACGACGAAGTGCGGGATCAATCGAGTTGGGGCGGTTGGTCGCGGCCATGACGACGACGTTGGAACGTGCCTTCATACCATCCATGAGGGTAAGAAGCTGAGAGACGACACGGCGCTCGACCTCGCCGTTGGTCTTCTCACGCTTGGGGGCGATGGAGTCGATCTCATCAATGAAGATGATCGCGGGCGAATTCTTTTCGGCCTCCTCGAAAGCCTTGCGCAGGTTGGACTCGGACTCACCGGCCATCTTTGACATGATCTCGGGACCGTTGATCAGGAAGAAGAAAGCACCGGTCTCGTTCGCCACAGCACGCGCCATGAGCGTCTTACCGGTACCCGGAGGACCGTACATGAGGATACCACGCGGAGGCTTGATACCGATCGACTTGAAGAGCTGAGGATGCCTCAGAGGCAACTCAACAAGCTCACGAATCTGTGCCATCTGCTTGCGGCAGCCACCAATGTCGTCATAGCCAACCTCGTTGAGATTGCCCTCTTCGTCCTCGCGCTGGATTGGCTCGCCCTCGCAGTGTATAACGGTATCTTGTGCGACGATACCGAACTCTGGTGGGTCAACCTCAACAACCTTGAATTCTACTTGTCGCATACCACCGCGCGCGGTGAATGTGTCGCCCTGTCGTACCGGCCGGTATGCTTCGCGGAAGTATGGGGCGAGGAAGACGTCGAATAATGAGCCGGTGATGCCCTCGACTGTGTCTGCGATAGGAAGGACTGCGATGCGCTTGGCCTGTGATGGCGGTCAGTATCAAGCTCGGCATACTTGCAACAATGACACGTACGTATTTGATATCTGGGCAAGGGTGGATAGTGATCACATCGCCGTGCTTGACGCGCAGGTTGTGGCGAACGACACGGTTTATCCGCGCGGAGCCGTCGTCGAGATCATCATCTGCGAGCACGATCAAGACTGTGTCCTTGCGCTTCTTGCCCTTAACCAGGACGGTGTCGCCACGGAAGAGCTGGAGCGTCTCCATGGTGTTGTTCGAGAGGGCGATAATGGAGTTGTCATCGTTGACGGCATCGGTGACACTGCGGTGGTCAGCACTCTGAGTTCATCTGGGCACTTGTTGCACTTACATCAAAGAGTTGGGCTTCTTCTTCTTCTTGAGGATGGCCGTTGCGATCTCATCGTCCTGTAGCGGGTCAGTATCAGTGACCTCAACATCATGTCGAGCTGTACATACGCCCTTGGGCTCAGCGCCGGAAGGGTCCCTGATGTTCTGTTAGTTGCTGCAACTCACTTAGACGCCTACTGTGGCGAGCAAACGTACTTGGACAGGTCCGGCTTCTGCGTTGGCTCAGCGGACATTATTGGCGGTTATCTGGTTATTTGCAGCTAGAGTGGTTCGTGAGTTTTGCGGAAAGTGCTACCAAGAGCTGCGGCGTGGTAGGGGTGGAGCGGTGATATGTGGCGGGTGATGGGGATGATGAGGTGGAGTGCAGCGGGCGCGGTAGTTTAAGTAAGAGCTTGGGGCAGGTCAGTGACGGTGAAGCTCCAGCCTAGGTTGCCTCAGCGCGTTGTGGGTCCCGCCGAGCAATTGTTAGCGCGCTCTCCCGCAACACCAAATCGAAGCCTTTGGAAAGCCCAGGAAGATAGTCACTAATCCACTGCATCATGGAAGTTCAGCCGAGCGGGCCATGCGAAATCACCACCGTGTCCCTTACACTGTCGTCTGCTGTTCGCCGACTCAAAGCAGCACTCATGGCAAAAATGCTTATTCGTATCACGTTTTAAGCATTGATGCGTGAAACAGCCCTGGCGACGCGTTTGCTCTGGTGCCTGCTCGCCTCACTGCACGCCACTTCGCTCAGAACAGCATAGTGCCAGCAATCACTATCGGTTGCGGCTCCTTGCGCCCATGGCACTGCATCACAATGCTAGATTAAATATTAGGAGGGCGGGCGTGTTGTGGACGCGTGAGCCACGGTGAGGGAGTTTCGGACATAATCGGAGAAGAGCTCGCGATCGCGAATATTCAAGGATGAATGCGCTATTGGGCCGTTCAAGACTTGAACCAAAGATGCGCTCAACAGGGTCAGTACCAGAGGCTGGAGGCTCTCAGTAACGGTCCCTTTGCTGATGGCTGAATCCCGGTTCAAAGCCAAACCATGGTTCAAGTATTCGTGCGGATTACTGTAGAGTACGAGGACATGCCTGGAGGCGCTCGCGAACCGCACTCCAACACATAGGCTCTTCTGACTTTGAGAAAAGTTCACATCACTAAGTCTACAAGATGTCTTCTCCTCCCAAGTCTACCCAGAATGCTCGCAAGGCCGGCGCTGGAGGCAGTCAGTATCTTGAGGAAGCTGGCACAATTCCTGCAGGCCCTATGAAATATTCAAAGTCACACCTTGCGCAATCAGGCTCTTCAAGTCCTTCGCACACAGCTCTCAACGAACTGAAGGCCTCCAGCCCTACTTCAAGTTCTCCTGGATACCCGCAGGAAATCCGCTCGTCAATTCCTGCCCGAGGCGCACAAGATGAGATTCATACCTCCAGCCCTCCGTCAAGTCCACTGGTGAAATCAGGGCTCACTCGCCTACGATCAGATACGCTCGGGGGAGGCCTAAATACCTCCCACCGAACCTCAAGATCTCAATCGCTGGAGTTCCGGGAGGGATGGGCTGCTGACTACCTCCCGGCTGGATTCAAAGTTCTTCCCAAGAGCTGCTACAATTACGAGCCTTTCAACCCTCCACCACCCCCTCCTGTCCTCCCCTGCTCACGTGCCTGGCTGTACAGCCAGATTGTGAGTGACTCCCGGCCAGTGTTTCTAAGCTGTAACCTCGCAAACCCAATCCACCTAGCTAGTATCATTGCGTTCGGGCAGAAGTGGTCTGTCACAGAAGAAGTTGCTGGCAGCATGACGCCTGCAATGAAAGTTGAGTACATAGAAGACCTGAACGTCTGGAAGGGGATGTGTGGCGTGCTTGTCTGTGGGCTGACGCCATATTCGATGGAGAAGCTGGAGGCAGTAAGGAGCTATGTGGATGGATATGAAAGGACCGTGGAAGACGTCCTGGTGGAACTCGAAGATGGCGATGCAATGACGGTGGCTGCTTATGTCTATCAAAGGTCATCGGGTAGGAAAGTTTGAAGCTCTCTGGATGTTGGATATGCTTTCACGATATTACTGGTAGTACTTACACTTTTAGATATGTAAATAGCTCAAAGTTTCGAATCAAGTTCAATATTATCAAAGTCCATAGCGTTACGCTCGGCTAAACCTGCCCACTAAGGTGTCCCCCCATTTACCGAATCGACCATCATGGTATTCCACCGTCACGAAACCTACCACAATAATTGTTTTTGACTGTGCAACAAGCGTTCTGACAATACTGCTCTCATCAAAGCTTCAACCATGGGTCGTACAGAGAAGTCTCAAGGATTAGCCCCTCCCGCGATACGGAAAGACATTCGCGCAAAGCAAGCACGCCACATCATCAACAAAGTCATACCATCGATACTAGCTTCAAACGCAAAAGCAAGACGAGGTGCAGATAACAGTGAGCTCATAGCCGACCCTGAATTAGCGTCTAGCCAAGTTGTCAAGAGATCCGATGAAGGTGGCGAAGACGCAGCCTACGTCAAGCGCAAAGGACAAGGCAGGCGAAAGGCAAAAGATGGACCAGATTTCAGCAATGAAGACTCAACACCATCACAAGGCAAGGTTAAGAAGAACGGAAAACGGCGCAACGACTCTCTAGATGAAAACATCTCCTCTCTGTCTCTGAACGCAGCTGCCGCCGCCACAACATCGCCATCCAAGCCGCGCACAATCAAGGTCGTCGCAACCGACAGTCTGACTGCTGCACAAACCCTCACGTCCAGACTGAAACCTGCGAAAAAGCTGCCAAATGTGTGCGTCCTCAACATGGCTTCGCCTCTGCGGCCCGGCGGTGGCGTCCTAGCAGGCGCGACATCGCAAGAAGAATTCCTCTGTGCGCGCACCACGCTTCTCCCATCGCTCAAAGAATCTTATTATCGCCTCCCCGAGCTCGGTGGTATATTTACCTGCGACGTACTTGTTTTCCGCAACTCGGGACCTCTGGGCGACAGCTCTGGTGAGCTGGGGAACGCAGAGAAGTTTTATGTCGATGTGATTAGTGCGGGAATGCTGAGGTTTCCGGATCTGGAGGGTGGGGATGACGAGGTGAAGAAGCTGAGTGGAAAGGATCGTGCGGTCGTAGAGGGCAAGATGAGGGCCGTACTCAGGATCGCCGAGATGAAAGGGTGCAGGAAATTAGTGCTGGGTGCGTGGGGATGCGGCGCATATGGGAACCCGGTTGTGGATGTTGCGCAGGCTTGGAAAAAGGTACTGTCTGGTAAGAAGGATGCGGGATCGAAGAGAGATATCAAAGTCACCGAGACCTGGACAGGGCTAGAAGAGGTCGTTTTCGCTATCTCGAACGCGAGGATGGCGAGAGACTTTGCTGAGGCGTTTGGCGGTGTTCAGGTCGAAGATGGACCGAATGGCTTTGATGAGAACGGTGACGAAGACGATGCAGAGGATCACGTTGTGCAAGAGCTACAAGCGAAAATTACGGAGCTGGAGGGTCAGATCAATAAGGTTTGGAATCCTGACCTCAAATCTAGGTTGGGATTTGTATTGGAGGGATTGATGGAGCAGCTCAGGGACAGGCAAGGGAAGGACGAAGGCAGTGACGAAGACAGCGTCGAGACCAGCGATGACGAAGAAACTTCAGAAGATCTGGATGGGCTGGTTGAAGGCGATCACGATGAATCTGATGTTGATGCAGATGATCTAGACTCGGATGCTGAGAATGTAAATAGCAGAGCTGCAATAGTCTCGTAGTAGCAGAACATAACGGCCTGCTAGACAAGTTTTGCACCGGTAATGCTGTCCACTGAAGCTGAAATATCTTAGAATGTGATCGATATTGGGAAACCGTTCTTAAAAGCAATGGATCGGATGCATTGGGTATGAGCACGCTGCAGAATTGAGGCCAGTTTGGTGGACCACCTTCTAAGACCGAAGCTGGACATTCCCCGATGACCTTTTGATATAGGAAACTGAAGTCTGAAAGACTTCATGACGTACTAGCGGGCAGATTGGTGGATTGAGGTATGTCGAAGAGCCGCATCGATGCCCAGCGCGCAGTGCGAACAACCTTGGAAGAGTTTGGCGACCTGGCCACCCGTCGATGGTCAGCACAAGAAGTTGACGAACTGGACGCTGAGTCTTCTAGACCAGATTAGCAGCCTGATTACGCATGATTTTAGGCATGTCGAGATATCACTTGTGAGGTTGCGATTTGATCCAAGTTGTGGGGAACTTCAAGTCCACGGGCAGTACTGCTGGAGCAGTCAAACTAATTACCCACAAGCGAAGTCAGACATCACTAGAACGTAGAGACTGACACAGTTGTACGTGATCAAATGAATGCAGCATGCGGTACCGAGACCGAACAAGACTTCGGCGGCTCGACCGAGACTACAGTATCGTATGGTGCGCACGCGGTCAGAATATGGAGGCGCACGCTGGGCATTTATCACGATTCCATCTGATTTTCAGCGGCTAATTCATTTGGCAAGTGCGAACAACTTCCTAGGGGCAGCGTAATCAGAGCGCGACCTACAATCTCGCCACCATCTACACCGTTTCTCGAATTCGTATTGACATTCACTCATTTTCTTAGGGCCCCCTTCGCCATTGGCTTTCACGCTCTTAAGTTTGGTCGAGTTACATTTTGGGACATATGCTAGCTGTTTTATTCTGCTGTAGCATGATATCCTCCATGGCATTGCCACCGTGGAAGACTTGCGCGTTCACAAGATTCAGAACAGGAAACTCAGCTTGAGGCTAAAATGGATATTTGCCCATTCAGCGATTGTTACTGACTAAGGCAATACAGTGATGCTATCATGGTAGATTGCCTGTGCTTGAACGAGGGCATGGGCATTCTCACATCCTCGCACGTCCTATTATTCTCCTACCATGCCCGCGCTTGGTTCCTTGGTAGAATAAGAATAGCACCACCCTGAAGGATACCATTGGCCGTTGAGACCAAAGTGGCACTTTGCAATAAACACCTAAAATCGTGACGGCAGACTACATATGTTCAGCGAAAGCATCCAATCAACCAAGCTCTTGGTTGAGGCAACTAAATATGTACAAGAAATGCCACAGGCTCGCTTCCTCAGCGCCTGTCACTATTGACGCCTGTTAACTATAATGTCCGCAGCCTTCTCGCCAATAGCGTACATCGTACTCTGAATGTGCTGACTAGGCACAAGCGGAATGATCGATGCGTCAACAATGCTCAGCTTCTCCACGCCATAGAACAGCAATTCATTAGACACACATCCACCAAGTTCTTCTGGCATCATCGGACAGCTCCCACTAGGGTGGCTCAGTGTCGGCCACAGCGTACCCAGTTCAACAACGCGGTCGATGATTTCGTCGTCGGTCTGGTACTGAGCGCCAGGACTGGTCTCGACAGGTCCGGGTGCAGGTGCGAACTTGGAGATCTCGGGACGCTGCCACACTTGCCGGATGTAGCGCACACAAGCGGCAATCATGGACTTATCAAGCGGGTTGGTCATGGCGTTGTAACGGATCTGCGGGGCGCCCTTGGGGTTAGCGGGATCGATTGTGATGGTTCCTCGAGACAGGGGTTTCTGCAGGGCAACAAGGACTCCGTTGCCAGCAGCGGGGATGCCGTATTCGACAATACCGGCTTTGTCGTTAGAGTAGAGACTGGCGAGGATCTTGCGCTGCGCTGCGACACCAGCGAGAAGCTTCTTGCTGGCCTTGTAGATGGCTGGAAGGTAGGCGTCGTTGGCTTGGGCAGTGACTTGGGATGAGACGTCCTTGGGGCTGGCAGAGATACCACGTACCACCTCAGGGAGGGGAATGAAGGCAAGAGCGTTTCCGCGAGCCTGGGTAAGAGGTCCAGTCTTGTTCTTGTTGTACTGTGCCCAAGCAGATGCATTGAAAGCGGGATCGGTAGACAATGAGGCCGGATTGGGCTTGCTCTGTAGATCAGCTCGGAGATCATAGGCTATGGAGATGTAAGGATGATCTTGGAAATTAGAGCCGACTCCATCGTGTGCGAGTTTGACCGTGATATTAGCGGCCTTGAGAACAGGTTCAGGTCCGACACCACTGAG
Source organism: Didymella pinodella (assembly GCA_039634465.1). NCBI lineage: Eukaryota > Fungi > Ascomycota > Dothideomycetes > Pleosporales > Didymellaceae > Didymella > Didymella pinodella. The sequence continues at coordinate 1,125,867 of CP113351.1, forward strand.
CTGAAGGAGCTTAGGAGTGTTGATTGATCCAGCTGCAAGAATGACTTCTCGCTTGGCATAGACAGTCTTTGACGTGCCCGTTTTCTTATCAGTGACCTTGACTCCGCGAGCAACCAATCTCTTGCTGCTGTCAAGATCAAAGACGAGTTCATCCGCAACAGTCTCAAGAAAAATGTAGAGATTGGAGCGGCTAGCTACTGTGTCATAGTAGGCAAGACGAGCGTGCTGCCTCTCGCCAGTCTTAGGGTTCATGGTGTTGGGGTACCACGATAAGCCGGCGTTGTCACCATTGTTGCCGTCTACGAGGTGTCGTGCTTGCTGGCCTTCAAAAGCTTTCCAGTAGCTCTTGAGATCTGGGTACTGGAAGTCAGAGATACCGAGTTTCAGAGGACCAGTTCCATACGCAGCAGGGTCCCAGGTGATGTTAAAGTCATCAACGAGCTGTTGAGGAGGAGGAATAAACTCCGTTCCTGATCAATGTTAACATGAGCTACTGCATCGTTGATGTAATGATTGTTACCTTTCTTGAAGAAAGGATAGAGTCCATCCCATCCCCAGCCCTCGTTACCTAGCGCCTCCCATGCGTCATAGTCGGCAGCAGAGCCTCGATCATACATCATTCCATTGACAACTGGCACGCTTTAGTCATTTGATTGTTGCAATCATCACTCTTTCAAGAACATACCCGAGCCACCACCAAGCACCTGAGCTACACGTGTGTTCCATGTTTTACCGCCAAGCTCAGGCTCCGGCTGGGAGACGTAGCCGCTCCAGAGTAGCGATGTGTTTAAAGCATACGTCGCACCATATGGCAGGCGAATGTTAGGGTTATCATATGCTCCACCTGCCTCTATGACGAGAACAGACTCTAAGGATCGTCAGTATGCTTCCGCGACATAAAGATAGCGACCCACTCTTCTCATCCTCGGTCAGACGATTGGCAACGATCAGTCCAGTGACTCCACCTCCTACAATGACATAGTCGTATGTATCTGAAGCCCTAGCTTTGACCTCAAGCTTGACGCCCTGAAGATTGACACCCAGGCGGCTGCTAGGGAGAGCAGCAGCCATGCGCAAAAGCTGAACCGCAACAGCGGCACGTGTGGAACAACGCATCGTCAGCAATCGCAAAATGTACTAGATAACAGACAAATGAGTGACTGAGGTCGCAATGGCGATCGCGGCCACTTCCGCGTGCGCCATCGCAAGTATTATAGACTTGTGGTTACAAGGTTCCAAGATTACCTAGGTATCGCATGATCCCCTATTGACGCATGGTTCGGTAATGATTTGGGGGGCGAAAGCTCCTAAAGGACGACATGGGCCGGCGTCCTAGCTGCAGGATGTGAAGTCGCTCCTGCTCGACTGTGTACACTGCGAAATTGCATTGTAAGATAGGATCCACAACGCGGCTTGCGTCTTGCAAGGTTTCTCCGCCGCACGTTGCGGCGCTCCACCTGGGCATGCACGTGGCCCAACGTCCTGGGGCTGGGAATTGTGAGTGGTTTCTATTCTCTTATTGTGGCGAATTTCGGTGACTCGTTGTTCGATAGGCATTGCCGACGTTACACTTTCCAAGGTTGCGTTCGAGTGCGTCGCGTAGGTAGACGGCCCGATTACCCGCCCGAACGCTTTGGGGGTGTGAATGGCAGAGGAACTCCTTTAGTCCTGGCGATCATTCCCTAGATGTGGCGTAGCTCCTTGAGCTTTGCAAGTGTACTAAGACTTTGCTATCCCGCTCTCTGAGATGCATCCTGCATTCTGAATACCATACGGTCCTTCCGTACTCTGGAATACGCAAGACCGCGTTGCATGGGTGAAGCCTCTGTCAAGGACCACGTATCTTTCTACCCGACAGCTGCGCCTCTATGGCGCTTCAGCTACTCAGTACATCACCCGAAGACCTCCTACCTTCGTTCCTGCAGGAATTCTGAACACGGAAGCTCCGAGGTTCATTACGCTCCACGAGTCAACATCATCCGAGCTCAGAAGTCGAATCCAGTCGCGTCTCCGATCCCCTATGGCGTATTCGGAAAAAAATTCGATCTTCTCCAGCCCCAGTGTTTCATGTCAGTCGCGGAACGTGCCTTCGCTGGCGTTCTCCGCTGTCGGTAGTCTACATCCGGGAAGGATCTTCACGTGGCATATCGATGTGCCGAAGACCCTCATGGTCCGGTGATGATGGCTAGAACGGGCTGGCTGAACATCACTAGATTGCAGGAAGTATTCGAAGCTCTGCGCATAGCTGTGGAAAAGTGGGAGGCCGATGTTGGGAATAACAGGAAAAGAACGTTATCGAGGCTACATTCGTGGAACGTGACCGACGACGTTGTCCCCATACAAAAGGGGAACGATCATTGGCGTTCCAAGAGGCTCAGCTGCTCCTGATAGTAGCCCGGCTGTCCTGACTCGAGGTGGTTGTCCATTGACAGGCTGCGAACCGCCTCCCCAGTCAAACTGATTGGCCGCAACTCTTAATGACCACAGGCGCGGGGTTCAACGGTTTAGAGGGAGTCGAGCCAGGAACGATTGAAGATTATGCGAAACAGAACCTGGGTAAGTGCACTCTTGGCTTCATTTTGCAGGGAACATTACCTGCGGGAGAAGAGCCTGGACACGCACTAGAAGATGTCGTTATGAAGAGGCTATTTCCTTTGCCGCCTCGTTCTTTGGGATCTTTGGGTCCGCCCAGCCTTTGCGCACTTCGACCCAGTGTCCGCTTGAGATCGTCCTTGGCATCTCAGACCATAACCTCTTCCCCAGTGCGCAGCATGGCGTACGCACAGCAGCAATGGCCAGATCGAAGGAATGAGATATTGGGGACGACCATCAGCGTTGGTGTTCTCAGCACATTCGTGCTAATATGGAGAGTCGTGTATGCGGTACAGAACAAGCGCAAGCTGTTGTTCTGCGACTATTTGTTAATCTTAGCCGGTGTAAGGTCGAAGCCAACGAGGATAAGAGAAAGCGCTGACAAAACAGGCGTTGAACATAACAACGATGGGTCTTCGTTTTCGGACAACCGCCTCTGCTCAAGGTCGACATATCGCTGATCCATCGATCAAGAAGCCTGATGATATACTGACATACAGCTACTACGTATGGCTCGGTCAGATCATCAATCTGGCTGGCGTTGCCGTTTTGAAATTTTCGATCTGCGCATACCTCCTCGCTCTCAAGTTCTCCAAGACCTACACAGCTATCGTGTGGGCCTCGATTCTCATGGTCGCCGTGTTCAACACCATCTTGCCATGCATGGGCCTGCTCAATTGTATGCCTTTCGAGGCGAACTGGAACCGCGGCGTGAAGGGGTATTGCTGGTACAAAGGCCACACGGTTCTGACCTACTTTCAAGGTGTTACCAACATCATCACAGACATCGTGTATGTCGTGGCACCGATCTTGTACCTGTCGACTATCCAGCTAGCGCGGCGCACACAGTGGGGCGTAAGGATTGTCTTCTTGCTGGGTTTGATGTAAGTTTTCTAGATCATCACCATCAGCACTTGACGCTCATCAGAGGCATGAGTCGCTAGCTGACCTGTTGTGCAGAGGAACCGTGTGTTCAATCTTCAAGACCGTTGAGCTGAGTGCGCTCAAGAAGACCACAGATCCAACCTGGGATAGTGTCAACCTGACGATCTGGGCTGCCACAGAACTATCAGTCGGCATACTGATCGCGAGTCTGCCACCTCTGCGAAAGGTGTTTGATAACTTCTTTCGTCGTATACTGCCGTCCACATTTACGTCGAGACCAAAGACGCCAGGCGGAGGTATACCACTGTACAATGTCAGCAAAGCCTACGCCAAACCTATGGGTCGCTCTACCCGTGGAGACGATGCCGACAGCGAGAGAGACATGCTTCCTGGAAAGCTTGACAACGTCATTACGAAAACAATAGTACACGAAGTGACAAGTACACAAAGAGGCGACGGTAACCAGACACCCAAAAGGACCTTTAGCACGTATGGGAGGATCGATGGTTGAAATTCGGTTATGGTCTCCTGGAGAGAAACGGCGCAGTATGCGCTACGGTCATATTCAGGGATAATCGTGGCGTATTGTGCATTCGAAACAGCTGTTTCGTTTATCGCTTGGTATCACTGATCAGAATTGTCCCTGGGGACTCAGTATTGATACTGCATTCAAAGTCTCCGGTCTAGTACGTGACTGCTTCATCCTAAAAACATGTGTCAATGCCCATGCGCCAATGCCATGCACAACGCTCGAATCCAGAAAATGTACGGGGTATCTCGAATCGCAGTCGCGAGAACTTATTGGGACAAAAGAAATCAGACGGAAGCGTGCTGGAGACTAGGTACTCCACCATTACTCCCTGGGTGGTGCAGGAAGTGCTTTTTCTGCGGAGCTTGGCATATCGTTTTTGCTCAGCATAGCTTTGACGCGATCGAGCCTACTGACAGCTTTTTCTAGACGATCCAGTCGTCCCATTTTGTCTTTGTCTTTCTTCTCGAGCAGCTCTATCCGCTCTTCCAACTTTGCTCTTGCTCGTCGCTCCTCAGCCACCATCTCATTCGCTTGTGAGAACAGGGTCACGCTCAGCTCCTCAATCTCTGAGTCTACTGTGCGCACTCTGTCCTCTGCCTTCGCTCGTAATGCACGCTCGCGCTCAAGCTCATTTATGAGATCAGGGTCTGCTGCCGGCTTGGGAGATGTGGTAGGCAATGGTGGGGCGTTCATCGAGTCCACAGGCGAGGTCAGCCTTCCAGTGAGAAAGGCGAACCGTGATTGTGATCTCGCATGGGCCGGCGTCCCTGTCGAAGGGCGGCTATCTGGAGAGGGAGTTTTGACTGAGTCCGAAGTGTTACTGCGTGCAGGCTGTGGGTCGCTAGCTGGTGGAGTAATCTTCATTGTGCGCATCTGGTTCTCGTAGTCTGCACATCGCTTCTCTGTACAAGGCGTCAACAAGCTACAACAAGCTACGGGGGCTTATCGACCATATGAACCTACCTGCCGCTGTCGCTGTTTGCCTTAGCAATTCCATTTGCGCTTGCAATTCTCTTATAGCTCTCGCCGCCTCCTCTGATCCCTCCAAGTTAGCTGCGACAGGCGTGCCACATGATGGGCAGTTGTGTATGGTGCTGGCAGCCTTGGCGTTGCGTGTCGATGGTGCCGGCTCTGAAGGTTGCTGTAGTTCGACTGCCATGTCTTGGTTTCTCTGATGCTGGCGTAGGTGTATTCGACACCTTGAGATATCGACGTGTAATGGCAGGATAATTAGTAAAGTGTCGTGTGCGACGTAGATGTCCCCTCACAGGGATGACGGACATTAGAGTTTCATGCAGGGCAGCAGGGGTAAAGTCCACAGGAATGACGCTAGGTCTTAGCGCCCGCCCCCACCTTCTACTCACGTGCGAAGCCTTCCACGTCTGCACATCTCCAGGGTTGATGTTGAATTTAGCCAAGCAATGCTCTGGTGAGGTCTCAAACTTGGACTGCATCATCGATGCAAGTGATATGGGGCGACCGAAATCCTTTCTGAGATGCAACATGAGCTGATTCCGTGGGGCAGGTGTGTGGGTAAGGGTGGTTTCTTGAAAGCTGGCCGATGGTCTGTATGCAGAGCGCTGATCCCTCGAAGCAAAACCAGGTAACGTCGAAGGAGGAAGAGCTCCGGTTGTACATGCGACCACTCTTGACTCGAAATCGTGGTTGAGCTGAGGGCAATCATTCCCGAGGTCAAGGATAGAGATCAAGTCAACCATTCTGTGTGCCTGTTAGCTCAGTTTCTGAAAGACATACACATCTGTTCAGCGTGTCGGACGATGCCTTCTCGCCGAATGATTGCTTCACAACGGGTTCCTGCATTAGCGCCGCCGCTAGTGCTCGCATTGAGATGACCCTTTCCATCGCGAATATTCAAACGCGTCGGGTGTCCACGGCCTGGGACCGGATGACAATGTCGAATCCCACTCCTCTCCATTGACATCACTTTCCACTTTTATGTCGGTACTTCACCCGCTCAACCAAAGGTCACATCTGAAGCTGCACCCTGATGGAGCACTGCAGCTTCAACGTCCATTGGCTTGAATGGTCATCGTGGTAGTGATGCACGCCACACCGAAACTGTAAAATTCTCAATAATCACACGTATCTATGGAATTGAATTGCTCGAGTATAGCTTCCGTCCAATCGATATCTGCCACTCTGCATAGAGGAGGTACCCGTCTGGATGATCATTGCTCGAGTAGCAGTATAGGCTGGCCCCAGTCATAGGATCGTTGCAGTTACCATGAGAACCCTCGGCTTACAAAAAACGCACTGCTTGGTGTTGATGCTCTTCCAAGTTCTTTTGATGGCAGTGGCTGGTTGCCGACTTCCTCTGCCATCATTGATGGATCATGCCTCTCGCCCCGCAACTCCACCTGAGCGTTACAACCAGATTTCACTCTATTGTACAGAGGTTGCGCCCATTCCCCGAATAAATTCATGTTGGTACTGAGTATTTTCCACTGCTCTAGAAAGTCGTACGTTCCAAGATTGTGTTTGACCTTTGCCGGGAGGGAACGGCGTGATCAGCTAGACCAGGATTGAACTATAGCGAGCAAAGGCTCATCTGCCCTCACATGACGTCCATGCAGACCAGGCAACAAGTCTCAACTACAAGTGCACATGAAGGGAAACGAAAAATAACTGTTCTGAGTTGGGCTAGTAGCTTCATACACTCTATCAATTCGTCGATCATAGAAAAGGAACCCATTTTAGCAGGTGCCTGTGACGGCAGTCTGCTCCCGCGGAGCTCGATATTGTACCCTGAATATATGAGAAGAAAACTGGCACAATGGTTCGACATCATGACCAGCCTTTAGGAGATACTACCGTCCAACTACAGACATTAACACTTGACAAGTACTGCAAGGGTCCTCGCGAATGTCCTAAAATTCGAGTTCTGGTGAAGCATATGAAGACCTGCACTTTCTGCACAGAAACCTCTCCAATTCCTCGCGACAAAGTCAATCAAAAAAGCAGTAAGCAAAGCATACCAACAAACAAATCACAACGCTTGAGAACAGTACCACACAATTGGTAAGCATTCCTGGAGAAGCGCTAGTATTTCAACTAATATGTTGTCCAAGATCAGAATGGCGATCAAGGCTTCGGACATTCCTCCCGTCATCGAACGGCAGCGACAGAGCGAGCAGGGCAGGTTTTTCAGGAAGCATCCTGAGGCAAAAGTGCACATGCTTCTTGAATTGCAAAGAACTACACATTTCGGCATGCTTGACTGTCGGGCTCTCGCCTACTGGAGCCTTAGAGTAGAGTTTGGCAACGAACACAACGAGCTTCCTCCCGGCGTTTATGGCAATGCCCGAGGTGACTGGCTCACCATTGATGATTGGGGACACGAGACGCCACTTCGGTCCTCACCGGATCAAGTCTGGGACTCAATCAGGATGACAACCTTTCATCCTGGTAAGATCCATCCTGAGCTGCGATTCTCGTGTGGTCGTTGGACGGCTCCTGCCCAACTCTTCGGTATGGGCGGAGTCAATTTTCCTCTCTCTAGTATTGCTCGGCAAAATTCTCTTACTGCGATCCAGACGCAGCAGCCTTCCACTGTCCCCCCCCCCCTCCGGCCCACTTTGCCTCACCCTGCTGCTCAGCAGCAATTCAACCATGGCTCCACTCCCCCCTTTACGCGCACTGCTGTCCGAAGACAGCCTCATGTCAACAACCTCCGTTCCGCTCTGCCGCCCGTTCATGATAAACAGGCTCCACGCATCTCTGCTGCTGAGAGAATGCGCACAGCAGAGACCACTGGTAACGCTGAGTCCACTCCTGTCCGGGCTACGGTGCAGCGAAGGTGCGTCACAAGGAAGCCTGATGAGAGCATCTCTGCCGATGATACCCTTTCTGAGATTGTCGCCTTCAATGCTCGGACATCTTGGCCGAGTGAAGAGGCAAGACTGAGGCACGAGGAGCTGAAAACCTCCATGCTTCCCCTTCCCACAGTGAACGAATCCACTGACGCATTGGATGAAGAGGATCTGTATGATTTCAGGGACCTTCCTACGACCGTTTACGTCTACTAAGAGGATCTGATCGCCTCTTCGTCTCCTGCCCTAGTGCCCGTTTCCGGTTCTGGGTTTCTCTTACAATTTCCTTTCTTCCTATGTCCAGCGCCGAATCGTCGCCACTATCGCGATACAGTTCCAAGAGTGGCAGCTACGGCGGTATATTTTAATCAGCTCTATGATCGAGCCTGTTGTGCAGGTCGTATCCGTATCCAGTGAGCTTGTTATGCAGCTCCATTGAGCGAGCCAGTGTAGATAGATAACCCTGATTCCTTGTAAGTGTTATTTCTGCTTAAAAAGGATCTCTATGTAAACGATAATAAATCTCATAAAAAAGGTCAAGCTTGCAGACTTCCTTATACCCACGACGCTATGTTGCGCGAAATGTTCTGACGGTCTCCAAGCGAGAGGCCCACCCCACTGACACGGACCGAAGCCATACAAAGTTGAATTTACAGTCGTGCCATTGCAATTTAGTACACACTTGCTATTGGATTTTGTCTGACCCTGGTAGTTATCACGCATTTGCAGCATCGTTGCGATAAGAATTGCGCAATGTTCTCTCAAAACCTCCATAGACACAGCAATCTGTCGTAGAAGCTCGTGGAGATAAATGTCCGCTGACCTTGCGCGTTGAGCTTGACCTGCGAGTCGCTCCCGTAATTCATGCTCTTGTGCTCCTCAAACTTGGCCAGGACCTCGAAATTCCACTCATCGCCAGTGCGCACAAGCTTGACAATCCTTGCGCCAGCGTGCATACAGCTGACAAGAAGCAGGATCTCCTCGGGTGGCTGTGTGGCATCGCTGGAGTTGGCAGCAACTGCAAGTGCAAGCTTCTTGTCCAGGACCTTCAGACGCCACACTCCACCTCCAAGATCCATCTCGGCGTGAACTTGGCGGCGACCGACGGTAGGGGCATGGATCAGGCGAATGTGGTCGTCGTAACTGCCGGTGACGATCCAACTGTTTCCGCTATCGACGTGAATGGGCAGAATGGCGGTTACGCCGGCGCTGTGGGCCTTCTTGTCTGACCATGACATGACCCAGGAAGGCGCATAGTTCGCCCCCGCAATCTCCTCCTTACTGTCTGGGTGATCGCGTGGAAGTTCAATGTAATTCAGGGCGCTATCATCACCGCCAGAATAGATACCCGTACCGTCTGGCAAGAAGGCAAGGGTCCATGCTTCAAGCTCGTGCAGACCGACGTCTAGGTGCGAGGGATTTTCCAAGTCAATCTTGCCAAGACACACCTTGCCAGTCGAGAGAGTCATGCCGACCGCCGATTGCTCAGGATGCCATGAGAAAGCGGTGATGAGCTCATTCTCCGGGAAGTACTGGATGGTCTGAAGAAGCATCATTTCTGGGACGTCACCAGAAGACTCCTGATCCAGCTGGTAGATACCCATGGAGCCGGTTGATGTTGCGACACCGAAGATGGAATCTGCGCCCGCCTGCTGGAGAAAGTGCACATCCAGGATAGCAGATGGTGTAACGAGTGTCTGAATGATGTTGCTAGACTTGCATCAGCTTCGCAATTATAACACATGTCGCAACTCCCTGCTGTACACTCACACTCTGTCGCCTTCCACACGCACCAGAATCAAACTCCCGTTGCGCGACTGACTTTTCCCCTTCTGCCCCTCATGCTGTGCAGGATCTGACAAGCCGCTGCCCTGCCCATCCTCTTTCTCGAGATTGTACGTTCCGACTACGGCATACTGCGAGTCGCGAGGCCAGAACTCTATACAGCTCGGCGGAAGATCGAGCGTAAGGGTAAGCAGCGAACTGATTGACGCCATCTTGTTACTAACTTGCAGAAAGGGCGAGTGCTCGTTTTGCCTCCAGAAACGGTTAGAGGACTACTGACTAAGCAGTCGTGACGCGGTACGCATCTTTGTTCACCCTCCAGTCGTCACTTCAACTCAAGCACCATCGAACGCTTGCTCCAGGACGTAGCGATCAAGTTAACTGCCATTGTCCAATCACCATAGTGCCCGAACTGATCTCAGGCGCCGTCGAGTTGATGCCTTAACAACCCCTGCTCGCCTCAGTTGCAGCCTACGCTAACGACTAATTCGGAAAGCAGCTGATGTTGCCAATTGACACAACTTTTTATTAAAGTCGCCTGAGAGCGTGTTGTTTTCGTGTTGCTTTTATATTGTACGCGCCTGAGCCTAATTTGCAAAGTATCTACTTTCAAAATTCACAGAAGGCTCGATCGCTTATCATCCACTCACGATGTCTCAACCCGACGCACCTCACACGACATTCGCGTCTGGTCGTTACTCGAAGCGCAAGCGGACACAGGTCAACTACCGCATGGAAGAGCTGGACTTTGAGGATAGCGATCTCGAGTCCGAGGAAGAGATTGCGCGGGCAAAGGTCTGCCGTCCGTGCCTCATGCTCACCAGCGTCACTGACCTCATTGCAGAAGCAACGCAAGACTGCTGCATCGAGACCTCTACCAAAACGCATGGTCTTCCCGTTTCTTCGACTTCCAGCAGAGATCCGTAACATGATCTACTCCTATGCCCTCATTGATCCCTCCGGGATCAAGTTTGTTGCAATCCAGCGTCACCAGCGTCGTTGCGTGGAGCGTGTCTCGGACAAGACATTCAGCCAGGCCTCTAGTGGTAGATCATAATACCAGTCGAACATGATCAACAACAATGCCGACGAGCAGGCCACAGAACTGGTTCCATCTCTACTCGCTGTCAACAAACAGGTTCACCGCGAAGCGTGCGAAATCTTGTACAGCAACGAACTCGTCTTCGCCGACCCTATCGCTCTCTATGCCTTCCTGCTCAACATTGGCCGAGGCGCAAGCGTGCTGCGTATCAAAACCATACGTCTCAAAGGCTGGGGCTACGGCCGTACGTCCAAGGCATACAACAACTCCTGCTTCACTGCTCTGAGGGAGGCCGAAAATCTAGAAAAATTCTACGTCGATTGCAGCATTGGCTGGTATCGCCAACCCAAGAATGCCGCTCAACAGATCTACCGAGATGCACACAGCTGGCTGGAAGATGTTGCACGCGTCAAGGGCAAGTTCGACGCTGCTCTCGACATCTTAGAAGTCTCTTCTGAGAGCTTGGGTCGGAACCACTGGAATGCTCCACAGGATCAATCGCACGAACAGAGGCGCGACGCGTTCAAAGACGAGCTGCGTAGGAACCTTGAGCGACAGCAGAAGCGCGTCATGGCCAGCAAGTCAGCGAAGAAGACGAGGATCATGAAGGTCAGCGGCACCGCCTGAATGTCAAGAACAGCGACTGAGGATCTGGCAGGGTCGTGGATGTGGATGTCAAACATCGCTGCAAGCTTTCCAGCCACCAACACCAACAGCACGCGGTCCTGCCACCAGCGGATCAATATGGAGCTCGCCAATATCGCTATTGAAGTTGTGGCTGACTGGTTTATGAGGGTTGGAGTACACGATTCATCACTACATTTTCAAGAAGGGTTCGGCAGAATTTGGCCGCATGTTACTTATTTGAGTAAGACTTTTCCGAACGCATTCATGACCACTCTGTACGAAGCCAAGATCCAATCGACATGGTCTCCAAACTTTAACGTTTTTGCGTATTGTGTCTCTGTTGCTTTCAAACCGACTAACACGGTCAGCACTCGCGTGTTGTTCAAGCTATGCCTGGATAAATGTTGACGTATTTATTGACGGCAACTGGCGTCCGTGTTCATGCAAGGCCCCGCCATTCATGTGAAAGAGAGCTCAGCCACGTCGCGCTAGCGCGAATCACCGGTCCACAGCTGCCGAAGAGTGCGTCATGTTCGAGGCTTCAGTTCGCACCACGCGCATGTGTCCTGCAGCGCCTGCTCCCAATTATGCTTGGAGCTATAGTCGCCCTGCTGATGCCAACAAGTGACTCCTGACTGACACTGTAAACTTGCTGCTTGTCTTTTGCACCGCACAATTTTCTGCATCTTAACAGCTCCGCAGTCCTCAAGCGCTTCACGAACGATCCATCTCAACAATACGCCCCGGCCTCCGTACATTCCGCGTTACGGTCCCGGCGCGACCGACTTGGGCCTTTGCACGCGTCAAGAGCTGCATACGATCTTGTCACAGACCTCTACATCTGTACTTTGCCCCGCATCGACCTCGGCGCCTGACACTCCAGGCATCTACATCAGCATTACCCGCGCACCTGCTTATAAGCTCCACCCTCGCGAATCATGTCGACTGAAACACATCCCTTCGCCTCGCCAAACGCCATTCCTCCCCGTACGAGCTCTAGTGGGCAGGTCACAAACGGTCAATCTATAAACCCACGTCACAGTGTTCTGCGCCCGCTCTCCGAGATCGATTGGATGAGCCAGAGCAAGAAGAGCAAGACGTCGCATGCCTCCACAGAGCCTCTCAACGGCACACAACCACAATCGCAAGCGCATCCACAATCGGACCCAATGAAGCTCGAAGAAGTCAGCACAAATTACCCGACGCCGCTCTCGCCGCAGAGGGACCCAAAAAACCTAGGCGAGGATCTTATTTACGGCAACGGGGCGGCTTGGACCGAAGAGAAGGAGCGCATCCTACTAGGGCCATATGACTACCTCTGGGGACACCCAGGCAAAGACATCCGGTCGCAATGCATCGCAGCGTTCAATCTATGGCTGCAGGTCCCACCTGAGCGGCTCGAGGTCATAACGCGGGTGGTGGGCATGCTGCACACAGCGTCGTTGCTGGTCGATGACGTAGAGGACAACTCGATATTACGGCGAGGCATCCCGGTAGCAAACAGCATATTCGGCGTTGCGCAGACAATCAACTCGGCAAACTATGTCTACTTCAAGGCATTGCAGGAGTTGATGCACATGGGCAACCCTAAGCTCATAGAGATCTTCACAGAAGAGCTGTTGAACTTGCACAGGGGCCAGGGCATGGATCTATACTGGCGAGATAGCCTTACATGTCCTAGCGAAGCGGATTACCTTGAAATGGTTGGTAATAAGACAGGTGGATTGTTCAGACTAGCCATCAAGCTCATGCAGGCCGAGAGTGCGGTACAAGTGTACGCCTTCCAACCCTCTCACCCAATTACGCATGCTAATGTTACGACCAGTGACTGCGCACCCCTCGTCTCTACAATCGGCCTCCTCTTCCAGATTCTTGACGACCATCTCAACCTCTCTCCCACATCTGGCTACAGCTCTCTCAAAGGGCTTTGCGAAGACCTTACAGAAGGCAAATTCTCGTTCCCCGTCATCCATGCGATACGCGCCGACCCGAGCAACCAGATCCTAATCAACATACTGAAGCAGAAGACAACGGATGAGGAGGTCAAACGCTATGCGCTAAAGTACATGGAGAGCAAGGGCAGCTTTGACTACTCGAAGAAGGTCATTGATGAGCTGAGGGGGAAAACAGAGGATCTTGTCAAGGGGATTGAGCAAGGATTGGGTGACAGGGGGGAAGAGGGCGCTGAGGCATTGAGGAAGATGCTAGGACGACTAGTGTTGCGATGAGGATTTTTAATCATGCGAGGGAGGGACGGGAAGGGGTAATGTTGAATTGCAGCATCGCAGTATTTGCATAGCGACATATCTAATGATTACGAAGTTACGCATTCAGATAGCGTTCTTAATGCCTCTCCTATGCAGTGGTGACATCCCACCTTCAGCTGCACGAAACTACGTCTTTGGGCTCAGTCAGTATGCTTGCAAGCAGCCAAAACCTTTGCGACGAGGAAACTAACGCCCCAAGACTCTGAAATTCGATCACATAGCCAGAGCTCATCCCCGATTCCAGGCATGCAAAGCTTTGAAGGCACACCTTGGATCTGTCCACCACTGCGAGGAAAGGCGTCTCATACGAATCGCAGCGCTGCAGCCATGAACCGACTTGGAGGCGCCGATCATCTCGTGCAGGCACTGAATTCCTACGAAGCCATCTCGTACACCTGGGGTAAAATTCGTCTCGTCTTCCCACTCTACCTGAATGAAGGGCCATTCGCGAATGGGAGATGATAGTACGTGTTGGTCTTCAAAGATCTCGACAACGCCCTGCAACGGACACGTAATATAAGGAACGAGATGCTTGTGGACCGAGGCGCTTTGCGTCGATCGAAGAAATGATTCAGCGAAGGAGCAGGTGCCAGTCATGATGAGCATCTTCGAGAAGGCGCTATATATTGCTAACCTTCCGCCTTGTTCCTGACGTAGAAGGCTCGTCCTTATGTCGGAGCTGCTGTTTTGTCGGTACTGCATCAGTCTGTTGTAGCACGCTATTTCATCAACAGCAAAATCCTGGGTTTAAGATTGTTTCAAAGCGGCTGTGAATGGGTAGAAAGACACGTGATTATTTTACATTGCACTGGTATAGACTTGGCCAATGTGTCATGCGGCGAATCCGCATTGTGTATTTGTTCCTATACCAATACAAACTCGAAGTCTCCCACTGCTCCTTTTCTGTCGATTCCACGGAACTTGTCCTCCCAAATCGGTCCTACAAGGCATGCTGTACCAATGATTCGGCATGTTTTGTTGCCATGAATATTGTCTGCGGCTTCGGTCTGGCGAACGATGAGTGCCTGATGTACTTCCTGCACTTGCCAAGAACGCCTCTTAGGCGTGTCTCTACTCTCTTCGGTGTAGCTCCTCGGAGGGGTGTGGGTGTGAAAAGGCAGAAGTTTGTCTCCGGATGACAGAAGCTGATTTCCAAAGCCAATGAACGCCGCATTGTCTGTGCCGGCGACGAAGAAACAGACGTAGCTTAACGCATCATATACATATCGTTTGAAAGGACCTGTTTCGTGCTCTAGTGTAGAAGATATAGATGGATGAAAGTAGTCCTGGACAAGATCGATTCCCGAAGGCGGCGGCCAGATCTCGCTAAGTATTTGGCACAAGAATTCTTTAGAGTACCCCACAGTCGATGTATACTGTTGACGTAATGTGTCGTAGACTTCCTGGGGCGTGGAAAAGGACTTCTCAAGTGCTTGAAACTTGGCGGTTACTGTCGGGAAATTATCCCATACAAGCCGAGTCTGTTCGGGTTTTGCGACTCCAAAGATATCATTCATTCTGTCTTCGACTCGCTCGGACGGGTTCCACCATCTTAATGAACCCCGGATCCGAACTCCGTGACTGTGTTTTTGAACGATAGCTTTGTATCTCAGAGATAGGTTCCCGAACATATCCTGATGCACTTTCAGTTCTTTTCTCCAGTCGGGCACCCACGAAGGCCACGTAGCTGGATTCGGCTCGAATTGACGCGCCAGCAAGGCTGCAAAAATCGAATATTTGCGATCCTCGAATACTGACAGATCGAGCTGGCCGTCTTCGTCCATGTTAGATGGAATTCGATCATCTCGTTTGAAACAAGCGTTGGCGAACGCTTGAAAGACCCCTGTACATCCAGGGAGTAATCTATGTCCATGGCAATCTTCGTAAGTGAAGGCATGCCGTTAGTGGGCATGATGTCGTTTGCCATACTGTACAAAGCATATATGCGATCGCGCCCGTCTGCGCAACCATGATTTTCGAAAGTTTTGAGCAGCCTCATCATCCCAAGCTGGTTGGCTTCAGACTTGTGGCCTTCAAACCCCGAGTTGAACTTCCAGAGATCTGCAACTAGTTGTATTGCGTCGTCCGATTGTGAAGCTTGCGTGCCTTCATTTCGTTCTCTGAATTCCCTAAGCAGGTGCAGAGTGCTCACGAATCTGGTCCACGACATCTCAGAGTCGCCGTCGACTAAGACAACGTCGAGGTTGAAAGCAGCCTCCTCAATAATCCACAGGCGGGTGAACCAAGGCGACTGACAGAGTTGCTCAACTGAATCGATAGCCGTTTCGAAGAGACCGGGCCGCTGGTGGTGCAGTATGCCAGATTTCTGCTCGAAAACATCGAGGTCCGCGAATGTTTGAGGCTGAACGCGTTGAATGTGCTTGATGTGATGCCTTGATCACTTCTGAAGAGCTGCGATTCCTCTCTCCCCGTCTGCACTGCGACCAAGCCAAGCCAATACTTTGCTGGCTCCTCGAAAGATCTGAGCCATTAAGGGTATCTGCACAGCTTTCTCAAATTCGCTCCACTGATCGATACAGACAGCGTCGGCCCACAACGTCCTCAACTTATGCCCAAGACGAAAAGCTCGTAATGCTGCATCAAGGTTCTCCGTTACAGAGATGAAGGTACCATCGTCCAGGTACAGAGGGAAAGACAGCTTTGGTTCGCCCCATGTATATGATATGGTCTCGTAATCTCCTTCAAGATAATGCAGACTTGCAGTCCGAAATGAGATGCGCAATAGAGCATTGATATCTGCAGATGGGCGCAGTATGAGCAAGCGGATGCTGTCTCGGCTCGGGAGTGGGTTATATTCGTGCTCAGCATCTCGACCAGGCGTAACTTGAACAGGAACTGGCACACTGTGTGCGTTTAAGAGACTGGTGCGACTTCGTATCATCCTCTCGGGTAGAGGCTCGGGCTTAATGTAATCAATCATGGGCTGTCGAAATGCCAGTATCTATAGCTCAGCCTCGGAGTAATCTTCTGAAATGTGGCGCAGCGTTCGCCCTGCAGATGGCGGGGCACGCAGGTGCATCGTCACTTTCGTGCAGCACAGCCAACCTGCAGCTGAGAATCTAAGACGGTAGGAAATCATTGCTGTGTGTACAACAGTGATAGGAACGTCATAGTGCGAAGTACTCGGAGCATTCAATGCTAAGCTCCTCTCGTGAGGGAAGAAGGCAAAAGGTGGATGGATGTACGGTGATGACGAAGGGTCACCTGCTTCGCTTGGATGTTAGGGAGACAAGCAATTGGGTCAGCAGCAGCGCTTACGTGTATTCGAACCAACCACCAACTCGCCGCACAGCAGCATTAAATATTATACAGGGTTACACCACAAGCCTCACCCAGAATGTACGATCTCGCCTAAGGTGCAGGGTATGAGAGAGAAGCTATCGCGCAACGCCCACAAAGCGGCTAACAGAAAGGAGATATGCAAGTGACGATGTCCTGATCCTTTTGAGCCACGCTGGGCATCCATGCAACCGCGGTAAATCCAAAAACACAAAAGAGATGTCTGCTCTACTATCGTACGTCGTAAGGAAATATGCCGCAAAAGGCTGGGTATGTAGGTAGGGAAGTGTGTCGAACGGAGATTTACGAAGTTAGGAGGACTGGCCGTGGGCAATCCATGCATCGTGCGCCTCTCGGAGAACTTTATTTCGTTATTGATTATTCGCGTGTCGAATAGTGGAGGACTTACTCTGCAAGACATGGGCTTGCGAAGTGGAGGTCTCACATGCGCACTGCAGCGTGCGACCGTCGATGAAGTCCATGACAACGCTGTTAGGGAGCTCCTGTAAGTCCTGGTCAGGGCTGTAGGGAGCTTTGAACTCAGTGAGGTGATAGCGCTTGGTGATTCCCTTGGGATTCGAAATCGAAGGGCCCATGACGAGGTTGCCTATGGTATCAATCTCGACAAAGCGGCGTTTCCAGAGCTGGTTGTAAGTTAGAATTATGCGCTAGGCTCAACAATATTGACTCACTAATGTATCGGGGAACTGCACGTTGAGATCGCCAACTTGAACGGGTGGCGGTGGTTCCCGCAGGGACGCCAAGGAAGTTGATCGCATATCCTGCTCTGGAAGAGCAAGGCTGGATTGAGAATTTTTCCACGGCATGGTCGACATCGAAGACGACATGCGCTTGAACAGCTTGGTTGTGCGTGAGTCCTTCTTCCCTTTCTTGTCTTCCCGCTTGTCATCGTCACCGTCGTGGCTGTGAATAGACTTGGTCTCACTCATTCGGCGGCCGAAAGACCTCCAACTACTCTCAGATGAGGATCGAGGAAGGGCAAGAGCTTGATCACGTGAGTGTGCGGATGACGGTGCTCTCGGGGAAGCCGGTTCCATCGCAGCAGGCGGAGCAGTCTTCACCCGGGTCGGGCTTTGAGGAACGAACGTAGGCTTTTGATGATCAATGATCAAAGGGCTTTGGTGAAGATCGAGTGGTGTGCTCTCAGTCGGCATGGCCAATGTAGGTTGCTTTGTTCGATCATCCTGGACGATGCGGGCGGTGACCTGGACGGTCTCGGTCTGTTGTCCTTGTTGCACATTGTACACTGTACTATCTGCTGTCATAGGCGAGGGCTGCAACGCTAGCTTCGTATCCGGCGTTGTTTGGCTCGACAAGCTCAGATACGACGGACTTCCTGCAGGCTGGAGGACAGGAGTGCCATCGGGAGACCTCTCAATTGGTGTCGCTGCAAAGAAGTTTGACTTCCGCTGAGCAAGGCTGGATCCGGGTCTTGAACGAGGAGGGTCGTAAGGACTCAGAGATGCTTGTGAATCGCGCTTCGACTTCTCTGCAAGAGCCTTTATCCTTTGGGCGATACCACCTGAGACTTTGACAGAATTCATCTTCGGTGGCGGACCCATCTCCTCACTCTTAGCAGACGTGATCCATGGACCGGACGACTTCCTGGCAAGGGGTTCCGGCGATGCCCGGGAAGCTTTGTTGAATGAGGTGGATACAGCCCGCTTCGGCGGTGAGGAGATTTTGGGCTCAGAGGATTGTCGAGGGAAGAATGGCATGATCGGCGATTTGGACACGGACATCGGTTTGGCCTGTCGAACTTCGGCACTACGAAGTTCCTCCATAAAGGAGTCGTCGGACAGGTATTCAGCCTCAGAGTTGTCCGCGCTCACCTGGATAGGATCGAGAAGTGCCCTGCGCTTTTCTTTCGACTGATACCAGCTTTCTTCCTTCGAGGTGGGCAGTGTCATCGACTCTCTGTTGCGTCTCCTGGACTGGTTATCATTGTGCTGAGTGACTTCGTCAGGGGGCATATAGACAGTAGACTCGCGGTTGGAGCGGCGTGATTGGTCTTGAGAGTTAAAGGGCATAAGGGTTGCGGTGGATTCCCGCTTTGACGTCTGAATCTCGTTTGACTCAAGTGGGGCCTCCTCTGGCGGGGTTGGCAACTGACTGGGTATCTGCATATCCAACGAAGGAACAGGCGTCCGACTTTCCGGAACGACTGTGGGTGAGCTGTCTACAGACTGCTGCTCGTCTAGAGTATCCCACGTTGTATGTTCTGGAATGTTGACAGCCTTCTGTGCATCATCCATGTTATTATGATCGTCCTCTGACAGGGATGATGGGCGGGTGGATGGTGCGACAGATGAACCCTGCGTCTGCGCAGATACCGGCGAAGACACGGATACGGCAGAAATAAGATCATCGTTCTCAGTCTGGTTGTTTGTGTGAACCATACCAGAGCTGTCGACCGCGGGGGTTGCAGTTGTGTCCTCGTCGAGCGAGATTTTCCTGTCCTCGCACTTCTCTTCGCTGTGGGATTCGGCATCTTCTCCGCTGATCGTCGCCGTCGAAGCTGCAGCGTCTGATACAGCCACAGCCTCGATTGGCTTGCTACCAGAGTCTGGTGCGTTTGCTATCGAGCTACGGTAATCGAGCGAAGTGCTTGTCTCGGCATTATCGCTACTTGCCTCGCTGGTCTCTGTCGTTTCCTCTACCATTCTGTTTTGCCGTTCTGATTGAGCCTTCAGTTGCTTCTTGCGCATTTCCAAGGCCTTCATCAGTCTTGTCCTCTCTTGTGAGTTGCCGCTTGATCTATATCCGCTGCTATAGCTGACGGGCATAGACCGCACACTGGCCGGGCTCTTCAGCGAGAACGTGACTGAGATTGGAGAGATAGGCGTTTCTGGGATTGGAGACGGTGGAGGAGGCGGCAGGAACAAGAGATTCGCAGGCTTTGGTTCTGATGCTGGACCTTTGAGATGCTTGGGCTTCTTCGAATCAGTAGCTTTGCGTTTGGCGGAACGAAGACCAGAGGGCAAAGATGACTTTGTTCGCGACCCGACCTGAGAGCCGCTGCCTGAAGTAGAGGGCCGGCCGCCGTCCTGCGACGCTCGAGGTCGCGGTCCTAGCTTCTCCTTGGGCTTTGTGTATTGTGCGTAGTAGTGCTCGTACAGCTCGTTGTAGTCGGGGCGTGTCGTCTGTGAGGAGGCTCGTGGCTCGGGTCCGCCTTCGAACAGCTTATCGTAAGTTGTGAGTGTCTCCCTGAAGTCGCTGAGGTCGTCTGCCTCTGGTGTCTTTGGGCCTTGTGTGATCTTCTCAATTGTGACGTGTGAGATGTCCGGCGTAGGCTTTGCCTCGACCACCTTCTCGTCGAGAACGATTGGTACTTGCTCGGTGTTTTGCGACACGACTGAGCCACTTCGTGACGACGCTTCCTCGTTACTGGTCGTGGGCTCGACGATGGTAGGGATTGTGGACGACGATGTCGGCGGGCGCTGCAGTACTGTGGTGTCGTCGCCTCCGGCTTGCCCAGGGCCCTCAGACTCTTCCCTGATCCAGCTCAGCTTCTGTTGTCTTGTAGACGACCCACTGGACGAGGAGCTCGAGGGGGCAGCGGTGTGCAGGGAGCAGGCCGAGGTAAGGGCGGCATCACTAAGCTCCTCGGGGGTGCTGATGGAGAGGACGATATCGTGCGGCGTGAACCTTTCGGACACGGTGATGAAGTGGACGGCTACGCGGGCTACATGTGGGTGTTAGCGCAGCTCTGGTCTGCCAATTTAATTGCAACGCGTACATACCTTGGAGCAGGCGCGAGGTCCCTTCGGGCACGTACTTGACCAGCACTTTGCGGCGGCGATACAGCAGCAGGCCATACAGCGGCGACTTGTCTTCGTACTGTGCGACGGCAGCGCGCGCCTCTTGCGCCCCGCCAGTTCCCTTGGTCAGAACGTCGACGGCGTCCCTTGCCGTGTACTTGAGCAGGAACCTGTACACAATACATTAGCACGGCGGCTCGAAATTGCGGAGAGCTGGGGGGTTCGCACCATCCACCAGCCTCGGCCAGTGCGCTCTGGTACGCCTGTGTCACCGCGACGTCGTCCAGCCCGTTGAGCGACATTGTGGGCGCTCAGGGCCTCCGGAGTGCTGCAGCAGGGCGAGGTGCAGCGTCCTCCGTGCTGAACTGAAGCTGCAGAGTTGGGGGAGTTGCGCGTCGTTGCGTCGCGCTTCTATGGTGGGCCTGTGCTCGCGCTGGCTCAAGGGGTTCACCGAGCTAAACGTGCTGCTGGGGAGATCAGGGACCCTTGCGGTAGGTCAAGCGGCGCTGCGCGTAGACATTGGCGCTTCTAGTGGCAGTAATACAAACAGACAGCAACTGGAGAAGATTGTACAAAAGGAGACCGGCAGCACGAGCAATGCACGCAGCCTGCAGCAGACGGGGGGCAACTGCGTGTTTGTGGGAGCGCCGTCTGCTGTATACATTAGTGTTTCACATTTCAACGAGACGGCAAGCGGCAAGCCACAAGGGACAAGCACGAGCTTCGGCGCACCTCCGGATGCCCTGTGTTGATTGCAGGCGTACTACACCGGGCCTTGAGTGGACGGACCAAACGGCTGTCTGCATATGTCGAGCATTGCTAGCACGCTCGCTCATGGATTTCTTGCACGAGTATGCTTGCTTGAAAGTTGCAGGAACGGGAGTGGGCGCTGATGCAGGAGCCGTTGCAGCAACTGGAATCACCTTCTTCAGTACTGTCATGCTCATGCACTCAGAGCGGTCCCTCACCACGGGTCTCCACCATGGTCTTATGATCAACCTCGTATTCAGCCTGCGATAGACGTTGTGCTCGCAGCTAACAGGCAATTGCTTGATCAGTCGCTGCCCTCATTGTGCCTGGGGTGGCCCCGCGGGTCGCGCCTGTTCGAACTCTATCGAATTGCTTTACACACTTGGACTTTGAACGTTCGCTCAGCTACCAACTAGCTCAGCACTTCTTTGGTCCCACCGCTCAACAACGACAATTGTGCAAGCTCTGACCACGAGTTCGATGTCAACCGATCACACAGAAGGCTCCATGACTGCGTGCTGTCGGAGATGCTGATGAACCGCTGTCCGGGGTTCAGAGAAATGAACCAACAACCAGGTCAGCCCCGGCCCCCAACAACGCGCCCGCGTCATTGACGCGCCCCGTAAAGCCCTCCACCCCCTTACAGGATGCATGTTTCGCCCCACGAATTCACCATGTATTCACCATTAGAAAACTTAGCACAGGTACTCGTGGAGGCACCGTGGTTTGAATATGTCCGTATCTGCGCCGGACGGGCGCGGCCGGTGTCGCATCTTTCTTAACGAGCATCTTGCCCCCCGCTATCGCGCAGTGTAGCTCCGACCTGTTTAGAAAGGAGCACTCAACTTTGCCTTCCCGTCTCAAAATCCACAGCAATCGATAACAGCACCATTGTCCATTGCCAGCATGACATCACTGCCTCCCGTCTCCACTCTGCCTCATGCCTCCGATGCGGAGCTGACGAAAGTGCTGGATCTGCTCTTTGAGCCATCACAACCGCTCAACACACTGACATTACCTGTGCTACGATCGACAATATTTCCAAATTACGAGGTCTTGATCACCGCTGTCAACGCTCAATTGAAGGCATTGGCAAGCTCAGACAGCCCAGAAGACGTGGAGAAGCTCTCAGAGATTCTGTGCTCGCACCCACGGCTCGGCGAGAAGAAGGTCGATAGCGAACAGAGCAGGAAAGAGCAGGCTCAGTTGCAACAGGGTGCTGAAGACGAGAAAGAGAAGCTAGCGAGTCTAAACAAGGAGTATGAGGGGAAGTTCCCAGGGCTGCGATATGTGTGAGTGCATCTCGTTCGCTTTTTCATTGCGTTTGCTTGAGTGTCTTTGAAGAGCCTCAGCGCAGATACGGCCTGCTCCATACTTCTTGCGCTACCTTTGCAACAGCACACGTAGCTGATACATGCAGTGTCTTCGTGAATGGACGCCCACGACCCATCATCATGGAGAACATGCGCTTCCGTATCGATCGAGGCGACATCAAAGCCGAGCGGCAAGACGCCATTCAGGCAATGTGCGACATAGCGCTTGATCGTGCCTCCAAGCTCCAGGCGTGACTAGCTGCCGCCAAGCTGTAAGCTATCCTGGTAGACGAGCCTCTTGCGCCAGAATGACGCCCCATGCTTTGTCTGATGTTGGTCGACTATGTTGTGCAAGTGTTGCGGACTATAGGACACTCATGAGCTCTGTTCACAGTACAAAAAAAGGACCGGAGCTTCTCACTCTCGGAAGACACAGATCTTTGCTGCCTTGAGCCTTGGTCGCCGCACAAGCAAATTTGATTTGGGCACGGAGAGCAAGCCATGGCAGAGTATTAAGAGAAGTAATGACGAATCTATGTAGCTAAACCAGAGTAAAGACGACGTACATCGGCCCGCGAGAAACCACAAAGATTATCCCGTCCAAATAATACCCTAACCCTCTGCTTATCAATTTCGGACAGCGAGACCCAGCTCACTATCACTAGGCTCGCCCCCCTCACTCTTCTGGACAGCTTCTACCTCCTTTGGTTGCCATACAAGCAGCACCACCAACACCGTCAGCATCGGCACCCCATCGAAGACATAGAGCGCCCACTCGTGGGCGATTAGATACGCCGCATTACCCATTGCGTACTCGATCAGTCTGAACACACAGCGAAACAAGATGAGCGAACTCAGCGCGTACAAGGTGTGTAGCATCCCTTTCCACGCACGGTGGTCTGGTCCTTGTCCATCCCTCTCGAGGCGGTTCATGCGTGTATGGAAATCTCCCGCCGCGGCGAGAAACACGACGAACGTAGCGACTTGCAGCGCAAGACCAGCAATAACTACTTTCTCGCCCGCAAGAGCGAGTCCGAGCTGCATCGTGCCCATCAAACTCGCGCCTGTACACCGTCAGCCAATACGCTCCTGGTCTAAAGCCACACACAACTCACCAAGCCCTTGCACAATCAATGTTGAAACATCAGCCGTGACGAAGATACGTGTATACCACCGCGGACGCACCCTGGACATGGTTTCCGCGCCCGCACACCGCACCGTCCGCCCGAGCATCATATAAACCGTCGCCGCGAAGAAGAGCGGGCCGATGAGCAACAGCGTGCCTTGGATGATGAACGGCGCCCAGGCTGCATTATCAAAATGGCTTCCTATGCGTGCACCGAAGCCAGCGATTTCACCTAGAAATGTCAGACTGAGCTATGTGTATCGAGAGGGGGCATGTACATAAGCCGCCGAGGATGATGTATATGATGCTTGTCCTGCGCGATCGGGTGTAGGAGTATATGTGCAAGAGCGTCAGGATAGTGAAGAGTGCTAAGAAGAGGATTGCTGCTGGGAGGGAAGGCGTGTAGCGGTACATCTTCCAGTCGAACGAGGGACTTGAAGGGGGGTTTGCCATGGCGCTGGGCTTTGTGCAGTTCGGTCGTGGAGGTAGATGTGGATGTGGACGATGTGGTTATAAGAGTAGATCATGCAGTGATGGCTTGTACTGTTGTACTGCGATGTGTGTGTGATTGTAGTTACTATATAGCACAAGGACCAGCATTTATGTATCTTGCAAATGGAACGAGCATACTCAGGGACAAATGGATCTTGAATGAAGTCATCTTCGCAGACGCCTTTCGCATTCGCTAGTTGGAGGCTATGGACACGCATGGGTGTCTATTGCCGTAAGGCTGATGCTCTTTTGGCGCTAAATTCGCATTCGGTGTACTGACCAATGAGATGCGGATGCTAGAGCTTGGTCAAGATGACACGGTGAGGTCACTCCTGGCCTTTGTACGATGGCAGGAGGAAGTCAAGGCGTGCGAATCTGAGCATCCAGTCTTGTTGGTCTAGAGCACCGATATCGAATATTAGTTGGTCCGACGTTCTGTAGATACGAGCGTTCAACGGTGAGGAGCACGGCAAGCTGCAATCACGTCCATTAAGAGTGACCTGTACTGCACCTTTGCTAGCCTAGAGGCCTCCTCCTCGAACCAGTCTTTCACAATATCCTACTTGTGCTGCTTCAATCCTTCTGTTAAACTGGTCTTGGTCTGAGGGCTGCTATGTTGCTGTATTCCCCACTGCGCACGGGCCTCTCTTGTAGGTGTACGACAAAGCATAGATGCTCAGAAATGTTATAGGGGTGAGTGACAACGTGAGGGTCATCAAGCTGGAACATTCACGAATCTCTACCTCAAGCCAGCGTGGCCTCTGTTTGAGTGGAGGCGCAACGGTGGAATACACGCCAGGGGTCGCTCTCCGCAATTAGCGAGCCGGGTGTGCTTGGCGCCATCTTCTCGAACACGTTGCTAGAAAGAGCTCACTGGACCCCCTCTCCATCACCCATCTCGAGCGTCGCCCACGACTCCTTCTTCTTCACTTCCTTTTGTCTCTTTTCGCTTCTCTTGGGCCTCAAGACTCGCAATCATGAGCGGCCGTAAGTGCAGCGCCCGCAATTGCTGGTCGTGCGCGAAGCTGTGGGCTCCCACGCGCGACCAGCAAGCAATTGAGGTGCATTGAGCAACAGCTAACACGCGCGCAGTCCGGTTCCTCGATCTCGTCAAACCCTTCGTGCCTCTCGTCCCCGAGATTCAGCTCCCCGAGAGCAAGGTGCCCTTCAACAACCGCCTGGTATGGACCGGTCTGACGCTGTTGGTCTTCCTGGTCATGAGCCAGATGCCATTGTACGGCATTGTCTCCTCTGACACCTCCGACCCGCTCTACTGGCTGCGTATGATGATGGCCAGTAACAGAGGTACGCTGATGGAGCTGGGTATCACACCCATCATCTCCTCCGGCATGGTCTTCCAGCTTCTCGCTGGAACCCATCTTATCGACGTCAACCTTGACCTCAAGTCCGATCGCGAGCTGTACCAGACCGCCCAGAAGCTCCTTGCTATCCTCTTGTCTTTCGGTCAGGCTGTCGTCTACGTCATCTCTGGTCTCTATGGACAGCCCTCTGACCTCGGTGCTGGTATCTGCGTCCTCCTCGTCCTCCAGCTCATGATCGCTGGTCTGATCGTCATCCTCCTCGATGAGCTGCTCCAGAAGGGCTACGGTCTTGGCAGTGGTATCTCGCTCTTCATCGCGACTAACATCTGCGAGTCTATCATGTGGAAGGCTTTCTCGCCCACCACCATCAACACTGGCCGTGGTCCCGAGTTCGAGGGCGCCATTATTGCCCTTGTTCACTTGCTCTTCACTTGGCCCAACAAGACCGTCGCTCTTCGCGAAGCTTTCTATCGCCAGAACTTGCCTAACGTCATGAACCTGATCTCGACCGTCATCGTTTTCGGTGCTGTCATCTACCTCCAAGGCTTCCGCGTCGAGATCCCCGTCAAGTCCGCTCGCCAGCGTGGTGTCCGCGGCTCGTACCCCGTTCGTCTGTTCTACACCTCCAACATGCCCATCATGCTGCAGTCAGCTCTGTCCTCCAACGTCTTCTTGATCAGCCAGATGCTGTACAGCCGTTTCTCCGACAACCTCATCGTCCAGCTTCTTGGTGTCTGGGAGCCTAAGGAGGGCTCTGCTCAGCTTTTCGCGACCTCTGGCATTGCCTACTATATGTATGTCTCAATCTCTGAACCAGGCGAAGTCAAGTGCTAACAGATCCAGGTCCCCTCCCCTCAGCATCACTGAGGCCCTCTCCGATCCTCTCAAGACCGCTGTCTTCATCGTCTACATGCTCGTTGCTTGCGCTGTCTTCTCCAAGACCTGGATTGAGGTCTCTGGTTCTTCTCCCCGCGATGTCGCCAAGCAGCTCAAGGAGCAGGGTCTTGTCATGGCCGGTCACCGTGAAGAGTCCATGTACAAGGAGCTCAAGCGTGTCATCCCCACCGCTGCCGCTTTCGGAGGCGCTTGCATTGGTGCTCTCTCCGTTGGCAGTGACCTTCTCGGTGCCCTTGGTAGCGGAACTGGTATTCTCCTTGCTGTCACCATCATCTACGGATACTTCGAAATCGCCGCGAAGGAGGGCGACATGTCCGGCCTCAAGGGTATGGTCATGGGCTAGATGCTCGGACAAGAGCATTAGCAGGACAGATATGATCTAAGATTCTTATTTTGTATTGGATTATGAGAAGAGTGGGTTGCATCTAGATGCTGAAAAGCATGTGTACACTATAAACGTCACGATTTCAAAAGCAAGCGTTGTATGGATCTGCTTGGTCTTGGAAGCTTAAAAGTCATGATGTCTGATAGATAATGTACTATCGAAAAGGCCACCTTCTATACACCGGTTGATATATTCCAAGTGCCTCGTTCTGCCCTTACTTCTTCGCCACAACGACCCACTGGCTGGCTTTCATCCTGACCTCATCACCGTCCACGACAGTCCCAGGTTGCACTAACAACAGCTCTACTAGCTTGTCTACAGCTCGATCCCAGTTATCCTTGTCCCCCTCAAACCACCCAGCGATTCCACCCAGGTACGCCCAGCTCTTCTCCGCCCACTCTCTCAGCCCGCTTTTCTTGACCACCGCCCACGCATCGCTCCTCTCAATTCGCATGTCCTCTTCCTTGAACCCTGCGTCCCGCATCACCTTCTGAATATGTTTCCCATCATGCCACGCAACGACCGGCGTGGGAAATGGCTTCCCGGGCCGAATGTGCTCGTGCACCACACGCACAGGTAGGAGCCACGTCACATGGGCCCAGCAGTTGACTACCGCCGTGCCGCCGGGCTGCAGGGTGCGGTAGATTTCTTTCGCGCCATCGAGGCCTGCGCCCGAGGTGAAGAAGATGGCGATATTGGTGAAGGAGTGCGTGAACGTGGCGTCCGAGAAGTCTAAGGCTTCGCTTCTCTGCAGCGTTGCTTGGAGTGGCCAGCCGTTCTGCTCGACGGCATGGGAGAGTACTGTCAGGAATGGGGGGTCGATGTCGGTGGCGTGGATTTGAAGGGACGATGGTGGATTTGGGGAAGAGAAGAGGAGCCTTGATAGCGTGCCTGAGCCGCAGGCGTTGTCGTGGATGATGGCGCCGTCCTGGATGGGTGGGATGAGGGTTAGGTTGTGCGAGGCGAACTGTGAGGTTACGAGACCACCTGTTGTTTCGTAGGTTGATACTTTGTGGGCGTCTGAAAGCAAGACTCGTGCTTGTGGGGGCGGGTTGATAGTAGAAATGTTCATCGTTGCTCTGGCAGTCCCTGGGTGTCCTGGGAAGATGTTACGTAGGCAAATGATGATGGGTCAAGCAACCTGCGCGAGCTTGAATGTCTCATCACTGGAGAGCACTCCAGGTTTATATATGTCTCAATGAGGTTCCGTCGAGACGGCATAGTGCTTATGCCACGCACAGAATGCAAGCCATGTCAGACGGCTCGAAGGCCCATTTGAAGGCCCGTTGAGGACCTCGGACGTATTGAGGCATAGGTACGGATCTTTTCTCAGCCGGAAAAACTGACAACGTGATCGAATACAGTGGTTGAAGCAGTCGGAGCCGGATTGAGGGTGAGGTTGATAGTGCTGGTTTTGTCAATCCCATTCTCGGCTCCGGTGCCGGATCCGAGTATCTTCTCCTTCATGAGCATGTAATCTTTCCCTTTTGAGTGCTTTTCAACTACAGTTCCAAAGGGCTATCGTCAGGCGCAAGTCTCAGTGTGTGGGTTGCAGTATGTAATAAAAAGGAGACAAACAGCTTCCATGATGACGTAGATGATAAGGGATATGAGGCTGTTGCTCGTTCGTGCCTTCCACTTGGATGCCTGAAATCGTGCGCACCATTCATGGACCACGCATTATCACACTCACTCGAAACGCAACATCTACGACCAATGTTACGCGCCAGATGGCACGTCGCAGTGCAGGATTTGTAAGCAAGAAACCGCATCGCAAGTCTCGAGGCGGTTGCTCGACATGTAAGAGGAAGAAAGTCAAGGTGGGCCGCTCTAATGGAAATGCGTCGAACAAAGCCAGAATTCGACGAAGTCATCAACAGTTTCTAATCATATTCAGTGCGACGAAGGTCAGCCTATCTGCGGCTACTGTTCGCTACGCAAGTTGAGCTGCGAATACCTACCAGAGTCACATAATTCACCTACATCTACTGGTACGCTGAGCAATGGCAGCTCTCCTGCAGGTATGGCTATGGATGAAGACCTGGACTTCAACGACATTTCAACGCCGATAATTTCCTGGCTGGTGCCAGCCGTACAAACCGCCTCAGGAACCATGTCTGATCTGAACCTCGAGCTACTTCATCGCTACAGGACATTCACATGGCAGACCTTGACTCCCCGGGATGACAAGACTGTCGTGTCGATACACAGGGATTCTGTTCCACGTTTGTCGCTCTCACATACCCACCTCTTCTATGCACTCCTCAGTCTCTCAGCATCTCACAGCAACGCGCTGGCGCCGTCGAAGCAGGCTGCACAGACAGCACTGGTTTACCGCCAGAAGACTTTTGCTGAGTATAGCAAGGCTCTACAGAATATCACAGCCGAGAACTACGAGTCTGTCCTCGTGACTGGAATGCTCCTCATAAGTCTGCTCCAATCCCCAGAGCCTGATACTGCAGATGAGGACATGTATCTAGTCTGGATGGACAGTTTCCTGAAGATGAGTGAGGGTCTCCGAATCCTTGCATCTCTACGTTGGGCAGCTGGGATCGAGAACCTCTCCGTCTTCCCTCTGATCTGCAGAGAGTTGCGAATATTGCCCCCACCGCCAGTCTTTCACGTAGGAGACAGCCGTTATCTATACACCCATGTGGCTGCGGTCGGCACGACACCGGATCACCCAAATCCACCGTCAACATATTATCTGCAGCACTCCGCTGGGTCGCCCGTCTTCCTCCCTCCTCCACTAATGGATTTACTGGCTTCCTTCGATAATGCCGACTCACAATCAGGTCCTCTCGACATGCATGTTGGCACTTTGTATCCCGTGCTGCACACCTTCAGCCCGATTTTCTTGAGTCTGTACTACTACCACCTCAATCCGGATTTCTTTGTTCGCGTATTCGTCTTCTGCTCGTTCCTCATGCCGGATTTCCTGCTGCTTGTCAAAAACCGCGAGCCAAGGGCTCTTGTGCTGATGGCCTGGTGGTGGGCACTTGCAGGTCTGGCGCCGAGAGGGTGGTGGCTTGGACGATCTGTTGAGATGGTCGTTGGAGCTATAGGTACGGTCGTCTCGAAAAGAGGAGACCTGGTGACACAAAAGGCCTACGAAGGTGCCAAGCAGGTGATTCGTGTATCGGAGTGTAAGGGTAGCGAGGCAGCAGCACAGAGTGTATTTGGAAGCTGGGAGGGCATTGATTGGGACGATGGGCCTGTCAAAGCAGAAGACTGGGAAACAAGTCTCTCGAGAGATTGGGATGCTGATCTTTTCCCTGGCTAAGACTTTGCTTACGGCCTGGAACAAGAAGTCCTTAGATTGCTTGATGCAAGAACACAGCGCAAGTCCACAAGTTAAAGAACTGCAATGTCGCCAACATCCCCGTCATTTCAAGCACTCCACATGTCTCCGTCGTACACTACGCCTTCCCAAAGCGAGGGTCTCCAGGATCTCTTGGACTCCTTAGCATGCAATACAGTGTTATCGCACTGTTCTGTCCATCTCCGTCTTTGCATTCCATCTCTCTCGCGAGCTCAAATCCAAACTTCTCGTATATAGGTACGTTGGGTACCTTCCTTGAGCTTTCCAGATAACACGAGATCCCCTGTGCGTCTGCCAACCGTAGCACCTCCTCCATTAACTTCCTCCCCACGCCTCTACCCTGTGCATCAGGCAGGACCGTCACAATGTTGCAAAAGTAATACCCTTTGCTACTCGTCCAGAGCTCCTTCTGCGCCTCCGCCTGGCGCGCCTTCCAGATCCAATACCGCTGAGTACTCAGCCCGCCACGGCCGTACCAGGCATTCATCCGGACCTGGTTCAGCCACAGCCACCAGTAGGAGAGGTACAGTGACCATGATTCTGGTTGTGAGCGCGGCTGAGGGGCCATCCACATTGCACAGCCGAGGATTTTGGCGGGATCCGAGGTGTCACGCGCGACGTAGAAGAGCCCATGCGATATGCCCCAACGACACCGTAATGTGAGGGAGACACGGTTGCGCGTCAGGTCTACCTAGTGGATCTGTCAGTGTGGGCATACGTGTGAACCGCGTTTGGTGCCGGCGTGCCTTTGAGCGGTCGGGGTATACCCAGACATTATAAGGGTCATCTGCAAAAGCTTGCTGTATCGTATCGATCGCGCCGTCTATGTCGGCTTCTGTCATGCGAGTAACCTTGATAGGCATGTTGTAACAACGGTCTTCGTTTTGTAGATCTTAAAGGAAAGACCAAGATGGTCACCGTGGTGTACGCAATTGGGCCAGGGAGCACAATGCTATAGTTAGAGAGATTCCCATTGTGATAGCGGGGAATGAGGAAGTCACTGAGGGCTGGTTGACATACCTTCGAGATACAGCGGGGACAATGTTCACTTTTGGCAGGTCCAGGCGAGTTGCGGTTGCTCTTATCCGTCGTGGTCTCTACAACAAAAGCTCAAGACAGCAACCTCTCAAGGCAGGAAGCCACGATCTTCCTAAGACACAAACCTGCCTGGTTCAAATCATACACAGGACCGAAAACAACTGACCGGTAATACGAAAGCAGTCTGCGGTGAGCACACTCCACTGCCCCAGACGTCTTGGTATGAGCATCCAACTTAGCTTTGGCCTTTGAGGCTTCTACCACACTGCAAGTCTTATGCTTGCTAGAAAAGTTGCTAGAATGGAAGCTGGTGAGCTCGGTATAGCGCGTCGGAGCGCTTTTGCGGTCGAAAGTAGGACCCCTGCATGCAAAGGCAGTCACAGAGGACACCCGTAAGATTCCACCAACTCGTTGAAATTGCAAACGAACGGCACAAAGACTAACAAAGTCTAAGAAGCGTAGACAGTCAATGTCATATCGAGATTCCTTACAGCGTTCGAAACTCTGAAAGTCAATGCCTGCCCTATGAGTGATCTGAGCTTCAAAGAAATAGCTGGGTAAGGAAGATGTGAATGTCAACGCGGACACCACAGAACAGCGGATGCATGGCTAGGAATTAATGTTCTTTGATATGCACTGCAGATGCAATCGACCCTAGTCGCGTATGAACCAGCACTGGTGCACTTGCCTTCCACGACTACTGCCCTTCTCGTAACCATGACCTACTTATACCACGTTTCCACCGCAGTTCCCGTACGGTACCGTTCTTCACCTCTAAGCGCTTTGAACATAAGCGCATGCTCGATGTAATCGTCAAGGTGATTATCTGTGGAGCAATCAAGCCCTAATAGCCCCGCACTCACTACAACATCTTCGTCATGATCGACACACCTGCTTTTGAAAACCACCTAAATTCCAACCAATGTCATCTTCATGCAACATCGCAGATTAGGAACGGCGCGGGACCCGTTTGTCCAATGATTGATCTGCGTTGGTCCGCGTTCCAGGCTTGGTGCATACGGCAGAATGGCTTCCTGGAGGTCGTGACCCACTTCGCTGCGAGCATGATGCAACAGCGGGAAGATGTTGTGATGACTTCACTGCGATCTACGGGAAAATGTCTTCTTCAGAGGAAGGAGCGACTTCGTGCCGTTGCTCACGGTGTCCGGTTGATCTGCGGCTTACCCGTTGCTGTCAGCCAGCTCCCTGAGTCACGTACTTCTGACCAGGCAATGTGGATGGTGAGGACGTGGCAAAGGCCTGGAGAAGTATACTGTATCACAAAAGTCGTCTTCAAATGATTTCGTGCTGACGTTATTGATTGGCAGGGTACGTCGGGGCCGTTGGACCATGAGCTATTGACGATAAGTTGAGTCTGATCTAGAAATCCTTTGTGTATCCAGTACCAGTGAATTCGATCAGCAGTGCGACTTAGGTGACATACTCGGTTGCAAGACAACAGGCGCAGTAACCAATTACTTGTTGGTACCCATCAGGAGATAAAGGCGTACTCGGTTCATCTGCTCCCGGGCCGGTGTTAGAGGTGACCTCGTTGCGTGCATCCGTAACGGTCTTCGATTGGGTTTTGGTTGATAGCCGTATGTCCATGGTCCGGATGTCGATATGATTATGGTGACAAGTAGTGGGTGTTGTAGGAATGGTGAGTACAGTAAAGTCGTCGAACATGGTCTGCTGCATCGAACATCACATCTATCGAAGCCCGCTTCGTGGTCACGCAAGCAGGCGGGCCGGCGGTGAGTTGCAGATTGATCAGTCGGCGACAACAAGAGCGGAAGACGCGGAACGAAGGAGGGCGTTGAGTACTAAGGCATCTGCGGGAATACACCGGTAGCAAACCCACTGGTGTCGCGTCGGATGTGGATGATGATACAGAGTGTCAAGGACTGCCTTGCTACGGCGTGAAGGCTGTTAATGTCCTTAGAGGATATGGATGTGTAGAGTGTAGCTAGCAAGCATGAGTCGTACTGGTCTGAGGCTCACTGCGATGCATGACAAGAGCATGCTGAGCAATGTTGCAGGCAGCAGGGAAGCATCGTACCATTACCGTATTGTGGCCTGTCAGGACGGAGATCGGATCTGTCTCGAGGAGCTACGGTCCACGGATAAGCGCTTATATTGCGGGGGTATCACGGCAAAAACGATGCACGCGACTGCATTCGGGCAGACAAGCACACAAGCTGTTGACATGACGATCGGGGAAGGGTCGCCCGAGGAGGGTTGCACGACGCGCAAGTGCGGCCTGGACGAACCATGCGAAGGTGGCAAGGGTGTCGAGGGACTAGAGGTTCACTTGATTGGACGGAGTACCTACCATAGTACACTCACACTCAGTGTAAGAAAGCGCACAAACGCACAAGCGCACTTGCTTTCGTGAAGAACGTCAGTCTAGCTTTTGCTCACCGTCGGTTTCTGATTCGCGAGTTCGGTCACCGTGACCAGGTACGACGCCTTCAGGCAGGCCGCGTCTTGGTTGCAGATTGGGAAAAGTTAGACCTTTAGCCTGTTTGCTGGTGTGGTCAGCGGAGTACGCATTCTCCACCAAGACACATTGTCAGTTATCAACATCGGAAACCATGGGTTTCATACTACCCGCCCCCAAGGGCACATTATGGCTGCCGACTCAAGACTAAGCACAGCCTCGTGCCGTTACGAATATTGCATGCACCATGCTGGCGGCTTGTTGAAGCGAGCAAGTATTCAATCCTCAGCGGGTGGCCCGATTCTCGGACATTGTGGTCATGCAGCCAGGGTGTCAATTATCAAACTTCTGTCACGGCGCCCTTGTATCAGTATTGCCACTATAAGAGCGCTAACACAAGACGCGAGTTGTGTCACCGGGTCATCAGGTTGCCGTGGGATTGGCAGCAACCTCAGCATTTGAACGTCTCCGGTCAGAGCGACGGCAAAAGGAAACATTCCTGCGCTTGAAACCAGGGCTCTCCCGATATCGAGATTGTTGTTGCAGTGAACGGTCGACTGCAAGGGTTGACGCACCGATACAGTCGCCCACCGATGCGCCACTACAGCGTGCAACGGACGATGGCTGATTTACATTGATCGAGCTTGGGTGTAATCGCGAGAGGGCCGCCAGCGATATGTGTATGCAGTGACACCTTACTTGCAGACGTCCGTTGAATATGCACGTCGTAGCGAGGGTGTCGGGTGTGTCGGCTGAGCGTGCCCAAGAAGCGGCAGGTCACCGCCAAACAGTAATATTGTGGAAAGACTCGTGTTTGAGAGCCTGGTGCTTCACCAAGTTATGCAAGAGCGCCAGCCATCAGTTGCATACCACGGGTTTTGCCGGTGAAAATGTTGATCGATTAGCTCTGTCAAGAAGCCGGGTCCCAGCAGTGTGGACTTTCTTTGTGCTTGTGCAAATGTTACCATTTTCAGCAGCAAGGCTCCGACTGTCCGAGATGGATGTTGATCCAAGGCACTCAGGGGAGCGCTGACGATCAATACTGATTGGTCGAAGCAGTCTAACCTCGAACAGGCCCAGTGCGCAAGTAGAAGCTGATCCTTACATCAGGGTAAATTCCACATGACCCACAGAACAAATTCGCGGTGTTTGGATGTTGCCCTGGGCGCAGTCTAGAACGCACATCTCGAGCGTCAGCTTTGGCCTACGATCGGCAGCACCCAATCAAGCTAGTGACCCACTAATTCCATCTGCCGATTTCTCCGTCATTGAACGCTTGCTTTGAGGCTGTCTGCTGTATTTTGAACGGAAGTAGGCAGATGCACAGTACGATGAACTATTCTGAAGCGCTTGTTAATCACAGACTGGGACCTGATGTGCCTTCACAGATGTGATGCCAAAGCCTTCTTCCGATCTGCGGAAGACTTTTCGTATTCGCACTAAGAAAAGAAACCTTCCTGACCAGCAGGTGGAGACAAGGAACCGACCGCAAGGGATAGCGAACTGAAGCTGTTTCCTCTGAGTGGCTAGCGTTGCCGCAAACAGCCATCATTTTGCTAACAGTCGTCTACGATGCAACGCCACGTTTGGACCCACTCGTCTCGTGGCACGGTCAGAGAGTACGTCATGAGGGCTTCTTTCCCGCGTTGCAGCAGATTGCCGGACGGAAGCTGTCAGAGATGGGTAATGCTTGGCTTGCAAGGGGCAGACTCGAAAGTCAACGCACGCATGCTGAAAACGGATCCTTGGAAGTCGAACGGCTGAACGCACTTCGCAATCTCGATTGATTGAACCATCAAAACGCATCGCATCACCATGACAATTGTCTAGCGCGACCACTTTTTTATGAGCGAGACGGAGTAGTCTTTGAATACGGCCGCCTCGAGATAGCCACCCGTGGTAGAGTGCAGGTCCAGTCTATTCCTACTGTCGGCTACTGTTCGCAGATGATTGCAAATGAAATCGACCACATAGTGTACAGGAAGCGGCAGGGTCGAGTTCCAGCGCTTACATGGACAATGTTTGTCTTGTGATGCACAAGGTGGGACGGCTGCATTACAATCCTCCAGCGAAAAGCGGCCGAGGCCGCTTGCTGCAGTCATGCCACTACTGTGAGCGTGTTACGCGGGTCGTAATGAAGTACGGGACAAGAGGCTTGTCATTGGTCCATTCTTTGGAATTAAACGAGCCTGACCGCCCGCTTTCGGTGACCAGCTTTGTGGCGCATGTCTGCTGTGGCCTGAAGAAATGGCTGAAGGACGCAGATTTGTGCCTTACCAACGTCGCCTTCCTCTTGTTATACGATGAGTTCGAATGCACAACATTTTGACCGGAATGCGTAAGCCCAAGGTGGCTAGCATTAGGACGCGCTCCTGTGACTAAAGGAACATTAGTGATGCAAATCAAGCGCAGTCATGATGGTCAATCCATACATGGCCACACCTCTAGGTTCCACACACCCTTCTGGCGACAAGACACCAATCCCCTGACATGGTCCGGTTCGTTTGAACCGCCAAAACCATCCTTGCGCCCGCGTTGGACCGCTGTCGATCATTAAGGCGGGATGGCAGGGCTTTCGGCGCTTCGGCTACATCTGCTCAAGCCACACCACGGGGATTTCTCGTTATCGAAAACGGTATTGCTGTTTCGGGCTTGGTCACCGTGGCGTCGTTTAAAGACGCCTGGGTGGCCTTTTCCGCTGAGATTATTCTCAACCGTCATCGCTGCCGAAACCAATAGTGGCAGGGTCGGTCTATTATAGCGGCAAGCTGCATCGTGAACACTGGTGCATATCGCACAAGCTGCTTTGTCACTGAGGCGCAGCCACAACTCGTCACCTTCAATCTACCGAACGCAGCACACCACATCGTGTCGATCGAAGTCAATACACGTGTCCTTAGCGACGGCGTTAAGCTTTCAATGTACAGGTGCAGTCTTTGTTGTGAATTCGCCGCCATGTACCGTACATTGGCTGGACGACGACTATTGAGTAAGGTCCACTACTTGTAATGTTTTGGCGTCTCCCGCGTCGTGATTCAGGATTCGGCTGCTTTTCTCGTTTCGTCTGCTTTGTATGCATCCCGGTGCGAATGTGGCCGGTGGCTCGGTGTCAGTAGCCTGCATGTGGTTTCAAGGTTCGACGATCCACAACAATGGTGAGGTGGTCTGTTGCCAATCACTGGCTAACTGCAACGGGCATACAATGTTCGTCAGACACATGTGGGCACATTAGTGATGCCGAGACACCCACACCAACGGCACACGCTCCCATGATAAAGGGTGGACTGTCGAAGGGTGAAGCCAGCGCTGACAGTCTGCCTGCTTCCGGCGCCTGTGGGTGAGGCTGATGGCATGTGTACTGTGGTATGCATTGTGCCGGGTGAATGTGATGTGCTGATTGCTGCATTCTCCGTCAAGGTGCTGCCCGTTGGCTGTGTGACTTCAGCGGATGCAGACATCGATGCTGCATGCATCCTGGAAAGACCCATGTCGTGCTTCGTTGTCGCCGTTGCAGGTCCTCACCAGCAGGGACAAGCTGCTTACATGTCGATTTCTGGAAGACGCTCGGCTGTAAGGTGGCCAATAGTGTCGGCGGAACTGCGCCCACCCCAGATCGCGCTTGGGTACCCATGGGCCAGCAGCTTGGTATGCCGGCGGCACGCACAAGCAGGCAGGAGGCGCTGGGTCGCGGGCGTGGTGAATGCAAGCTGACAGCGAGTTTTGATTGGCTGACGGGCACGGGCCCAGCCTCGCTTCATCGTCTTTCCCGATGTCGAAGCTGGGTACTGCACCTGCACCCTACCAGAGTTTGACTTGCTCATCGACCCCCTGGTTTGGGCGACTGGCGGTGGATGGCGCCCAGCAACACGGCTTTCCGCTGGGAAATGCACCAACAAACTTGTCCGCTTACCACTGGGCCATCGGCAGCACAGTATCGTCAACATACGACTGGCTTGGCTCAGCCGCCCCAGTCTCGCCCAGCGGTCTTCCACTGCCTAGCTATGCGTCGTTGTGGGCGCGGCTAAAACATGACGCAGCCGATGCTAGAGTCCCAATGCCCATCCTTCCTTCGTTGAACATGAATCTTCAGGGCTAGCAGACCGCCTAGAGGGCCCCATGCACACGACACTCCACCCTAGCTCGGACCCAGCTGAGTCGCAAATGTACAGTAAGTTCATCCTTCCGGAGCCTAGTCGCACTACCGCACTCTACCGTCCCTTTCGTGGGTGCGGTAGCTTCCCTTGCTTGCTGTCTCGGTGAGCCAGCCAACCTCCGCTGCACGGTTCCTCGTTGCGCCATGATACCTTGGTACCCGCCCTCGTCGACAGCCTTCCTTGTCCTGTGATTTGGTCATTCCTCGCGTTACTTTTCGTTGTCTGCATCCCATGCTTTGGATCATCGTTCCAGCCGTGCCGCTCGGTCTGGTCGTCACAGCGCCCCCTCACCGAGCTATCCCTTGGTAGCTCCGTACGAAATAGTCAAGAAGTTTCCGCTCCCTGTCTGCTTTCATTCCACTTTTAGTAGTTTTTGAAGTTTCCGCTAGCCTAGCCCTGGCACTGCTTGTACACACCATGACTTGTGCCGCGATCGTGTTCTTTCCCAATTTCCCCATATATCCTGCCTAATTCGTGCGCACGTTCTTGGCAACGTATATACCTCTGCACCTCCCCCATACTGATAAATTCAAACCGGACAAGCGTGACTGCGATGTACACGACTGCTCGATAGCATCCCACGTAGTCTTATTCGACATACACCGCACCTACACCTACCATATCGCCGCTGTGCTCACCAGCACGCACACCTTGAACATGTCCAGTCATATGCTGAATTCCCAACTTCCACGAAGAGCGTCACGGAGCTCAGTTACTCAGCTATCCCGTTCTTCTCGCGTCGAAAAGCCAAAGAGCCATCACAACAGCCCAAGGACCATGGAGAGAAGAAAGACAACCACAGAGCCTAAACTCTATGCGACATTGGACGACCATTACAAAATGATGTTCGGAATCGAAGATTCGGATGATGAAATTGAAGAGCGTCCACAGCCGACTAGGCCCGTGAGTTGGCACCCATCATCAAATCAGTGGTTCGCACCACGTTCGTCCGCATATGTAGCGTCTCCTACCCAACAAGAATGGCCCTGGCATGCACCGTCAAGGAATTCTGGCCACGGATCTGATTTCTACTCTCTGTCGACACGGAACTCCATGTACGACTCGCTGGCGAACTATCAAACATATCCGACCGGTCACGGAACTCACCGAGGATCAGATGAATCGGACTACAGCTGGCAGGGTGTCCCTCCACAGACCCAGTCCTACGCACACTCAGCTATCAACACTCCCACTACCGAGCCTCTTCCGTGGTACCTGCAGCAATGGGCCCAGAAGAACCAAGCACAACCCTTCATGGATTCACAGAATGGATCTGCGGAGTTTTTGCCCATACAGCATCCCTCCGATCAGGACGCCGAGATGAATGAGCAAGACGATGGCAAGGAGCTGGTTGGTATGGGTCTGTACGACGCTCCGGACCCGACCTCGAACTGGGGTGGTCTAGTCGAGGCTACTGGCAAAGGATTGAAGCTCGAGGAGACCTGGCAACCACCTGAGGCTGAAGACGACGATGACGATGATGCAAGCTCAGAAGCCAGCATGGACGAACCCTCTCCACCACTTCCTGCAACGAACCCACAAAGCCAGCAAATGCAACTTCCTGTCCATGTCAAAGCCCAGACACCTGGAAGCATGGAAGGCCACAGTTTCTTTTTTGACGACGACGAGACTGTATCGAAGGAATGGTGGTTCCAGCAATTGAAGCCGAACGTACCAGTGCAGGACGCTGGACTCGGATATGGCTGGCTGCGTTGAGCACTACCTGTACCAATGTCCTAGACAAGGACCATACATTCACCGCGAGGCATTTTAGCCATTTCAATTCTGGACATAGAACACTTTACAGATACCCCTTGCCGGCATGGCACCATCGCTCAATCAGAGGTCAGATGAGTTGTACTGTACAACACAACAAAGAACAAGAAGCTTAGTCAAACACTGTGTGCACCTATGCCTCCTTGATCTCAACTGCCGTGAAAAGATGCTCAGCATCTGCTCCACTACCCCTTCAACAATCATCTACGCGTCGCAATTCACAATTATTACACCACATCCACAATCGTACCATGCATGCGCAAAATCAAAGCTAATTTCATATCGGCGTCATGTCCCCGTTCTCCACTATGATCCGGGACATGCTCACGGACATACCCCCGCCGCAGGACCACATCCAGCGGCAGAAGGAATCACAGCACCCGGACGCTCGCCGAAGGACCGGCAGACCCGGCAGTCAGTACGAGCGCGCCAAAACCAATCACGAACACGACAGGCTACGACAGGCTACGACAGGCTACAACAGGCCATGACCTTCGACCTCTGCCGCATGCGTCTCACCAAGTCCAAAGCGACCGATGCACGGCCGTGGAAACGCTGCTTGCGGAATGCCGTTGCACTTCGTGCATGCCACTGCAGGCGATCTTGGGCTCCGCCATACCTGCCTCTGATTCATCGATCAGGAGGTACATGCGACAAGTACTTGGGCTTCTTACCCGCTAGCGCGCGTCTGACATGAAACCTTGCGCGCCTTGCACCGAGGTCAGAATCCTCTCAAGCACCAGCCCACACACTTCATCTCCCGGCTCCCAAGAACCACTTCGCCAGCGCCGCGCCAGCTCACTCTCCGTCCCACGGTCCTCACACGGCGACTAGCAGCCCGCGTTACTAGCGCGGTTTTTTTTTCCGCTCGAAATAAGATTCTGAGGAGAAAAAAAAGGTTCTGGAAATCCAGTGTGACGGCACGCCTGACGAGGGCCATGACGCCAGCCACGCCGCTCATGGTGAACGGCCCGAGCTCACGTTGCAGTGCTGAGCAAGACGCCACGTCGCCGCGCGGGCGCTCCGTGTTTGATATTCGATGTACGACTCGACTGTGCGAGGTGCGCTATCGATAAGGTTGTTGTGCCCGGCGAATCTTTGCAGCGAGCGCGTGCTCACGTGCTTGAAATTTCGGTTCCTCGAAACCGCGTTGGCTGCGACGAGTGCTCTGGCCAATCGCAGCAGGACTACGACTACTGCACGCTTGGGGCCAGGTCAGGCGTTGATTGCGAGCATACATGCCAACAGTTCTTGCGAGCAACCTCAGCTGCTATGGAGCCGTACTCGCGTTTCGTCGTGACTCCGTGGCGCGATAGGCAGGAGCTGATTCAGCTTCGACGAGACCTGTATCGACTCGATGCAGACAGTGCGGATCGGAGGCAAGGAGCTGTGAACAAGGTTCGTGGCATGGTGGTTGATGGATTCTAGTAGTGAGGGTGTAGGGCTGATGAGAGGTAGGTACTCGCATGGCGGGCGAGACATGAGAGTCTACCGTTGTTGCTGGAGTCGACGGCTGATATCGTCGATGTGATACTGCAGGATGAGGTGGGCACACTCGAGCATAATGCTACGAGGCTGCTCTATGCGACAGCGATATCAAGGTAGGATCCGTTACACCAATGTCGTGACATCTCATATTCGCTTTGTCGTTCTGTTTAGCCTCAGATCCTCTTCCAGTCTACGCCGTCACTGCATATCGCTCACCTCTCTTGCTATTCTGCATCGATTTGTTTTTACTTTGTAGGCCCTTCATGCAGTCCTGTCGATGGAATATGTCTACACCTACCTCAGCCTGCTTCCTGATGCATTCCTATTCCATCACAAGAACAAACATCCTTACCTAGCGACGGCCGCCCCAGTTTCTCTACCACTATGCCCTGCCCTGACAACATCACAGATTCATCACCGGCTATCTCGACACACAAATCGATCTAACCCGCGATCGCCCCTCATGGTTCCCACCCGGCAAAGCTCTCCAGCCGCCTATTTCCCTGCTCGAAGTCCGTCACTGCATCGTCCACCGCCACATGCCGTGTCTCGCGGAACTTAAACGCGCCGCACGCACCGCACTCGGCTGGCTCTGGGACTGGTACTGGACGCAGCTGGACCACGCTTTCGGGCTGGCTCCCTCGCTGACTCCCCCAGAAACCGAAGCCAGCACCGAGAACAACGTGGACCGCCTCCACAGCATCCTCAAGACCTACGTGAGAAGTCGCAAACAGGAGATCAAAGCCAAGCGGCGCGCCGACCTCTGCACA
Organism: Didymella pinodella; assembly: GCA_039634465.1. Lineage (NCBI taxonomy): Eukaryota > Fungi > Ascomycota > Dothideomycetes > Pleosporales > Didymellaceae > Didymella > Didymella pinodella. The sequence continues at coordinate 1,167,782 of CP113351.1, forward strand.
TCCGCAGCAACAGCGTGGACGACATACACGCTCCGCTTCGCGCCTGGCGGAGGGACCACGCTGCCGTCGACGGCGACGCAGAACGCGCTGCTGGGCCTCCTCGTCGCAGAACCAAGTGCCTGCATCGTGCCGGCGGACAGGAAACCAGGGAGTACCATGCAAGGCGCGTTTCTCGTCTGGTCGCTCTTCCTCCGTCTCTTTTGCTCAAAAAGCCCGACTTTCTTCCCCGCGCTGCTCGCCCTAGTCGTCGCCGAAATGAATGATACCGCAAGGAGCGAGGCGCATAGAGAGGCCCTGTGCGAGTGGGCGGTGCATATGCTGGTTGATCGGGAGTGGAGGGAGGTGCGCGGCAGCGCGGAACGCGCGGTGAGAGAAAAGGTGCTGGGGGAGTGTGTGACGGAGCTTGGGACGTGGAATCTGCGGCTCGCGGAGGGGATTGTGGGGACGCTGGAGGAGGGGGAGAAGGACATGTGGAGTGCGATTTTGGATGCGAGTCGTGCTGAGGGTGGGGATGGTGGGGGTGCAGTGGAGAAGGGGGAGAGGGAGCACAAGGAAGATGAGATGGAGATCGATCTGCGAGATGAGGAAGAGAGCGTTGATGAAGCGGCGTCGGCTGAGGAAGATGAACCGGCAGAAGGTACTGCTGCTGCTGCTGCTGCTGCTGCTGCTGCTATTAGTATCAAGAAGATTCGGGGGCCGCAGAAAGTGGTTGGGTTATGGAAGCCGAAGCGCATAGGTTGGCTGCCTGACAACTGGGACGAAGATGCGTAGCGAGATGACGAAGAGAATATGGAGCTCAGGCGTTCTACATGTGCATTCGTGAGAAACGAGAGAGTTCGACGCCTGGAGACTCATGTTGTCTTGGAGTGTCAGCTTTCTATACGGACACACCGCAATGCCGTGCGCGCTCGAAAGGACCTGCCTGATCCTCAGTAAACCCAGATATCTATGCCTGCCGGCCAATCCCAATGCGCTATGCAATTCGATGGACGGGGAAGTATTGTACATTATTTGTATACTGTGCAATGGTAGTGTCCCTTCACATGGCAGCTTTGGTGCCTGTGAACCCAAAGCGGCTCTCCACTCTGCGCATGTACTTGTTCGTCTGTTCGGCAAGGGTGAGGGTGAGAATCTAAGTCCTGTTAGCGATTCGAATGTTCAAGCTCTGCTGTGTAGACGTACTGTGTGCGGCAAGATTCTGGCCAGATGCGCAAAGTAGCCCTTGTACATTGCCATGATGCCCTCTGTCTTGATGGTTCGGTATAAGCAGTCAAAAGCCGAGCTGTACAGGTTGCCGGTCTGGTTGTACATGCGCGACATGATGGTGTCTGGAGGGTGCATGACACAGCAAACCACAAAACCACTGGCCGTACTGCTGGCAATGTGCAGAGGCATGCCTTCCTTCAGACCGAGATGCTTCACTAACCGCCTCTTTGCGAAGAAGTACGTTGGGAGTTGGACCGAGCTGCCGAAACCGGTGCGCACCATGGCCGGCCCTACACCGCGGTAGAGCCCCTTTATCCCTTCACTGTTGTAGATCTTGCGCATACCGTCGACGGCGCCGGCGTAGTTGTGCTGTGTTCCTACGGGAAGGAACGGCGAGTAGGATTGTAGGCGTGTCTTGACGAGGAAGAATGGCGATCCGGCGGCTGCTCCCAGGATACCTGATGCGGCGCCCGAGAAGATGTTCACGCCAAACGACTGCACTGTAGGGTCATGGTAGATGGCTTTGGTGACACCGGCTCTCAGCGGCTCGTAGAAGCCTAACCGGCAGCCGTTGAGCGTCATCTGGTAGACGTAGGCGCAGTTGATACCGCGCAGGAGACCACGCGGCCCTTCGTTGGAGAGAATGACCTTAACACCATGGAAAACGCCCTTGTACATGCGCGGTGCAGCCTTTTTCGACTGCAGCTCGCCTTGGAGCTGCAACCTGATCTTGACTGTCTCGAAACCGTGCGTCACCGTCACCGCACCGCATGCTGCGATTCCTCCGGCAATGAACGACCTGCACAGGTCAGCTTCTGTGGGACACCTCGCGCACCACTGGCGATGCCTACCCCAGCGTTGTGGACATTGTGGCCCCTTTTGTGACGGCTGTGCCGGTTGTGACAGCTGTGGACAGCTGTGACGGCTGTTCGATATTTCCGGTTCCGGATGTGCGGTGCGCTGGGGGTTTCTACGACGAGCAGACGGCGGCCGCGGAGCTGTGCGGAGGATGACGGCGACAGGCAAAGGAGTGTGAGGGAGGCTGATGACGGAGAGTCCGTGGCAATTGGCGATTGATGTGCCAACGGTCGCTAGCAGCGAGCTGAGCATGAATAATCGGAAATCCGTACATTTCGTACGGCCGAGGTCGGAGCGGTGATGCAGGCAGGGTCCACCGCAACGATCTGCGCTCTCCCGCGGCTTAACATTTCGAAGCTGCGCGCGTTTGCTCGTGGACACGCGACGCGCCGAGCCAAGTCCCAAAGTCAAAGTCCCAAAGTCAAAGTCCCAAAGGTCAAAGCCCTGAGGACATCCACAGCGCCTGCCTCTGCACACCACCATGGCAACTGGGTCAGCAACTCCAGGCCCTCCGCCCCCGCCAACAGGACCACCAACGCAGAAAGTCAGCGACGTCATATCGAGCTTCCGGCCAGCAAGAGTGAGTCTCTCCCACCTGTTCTGTCCTCTCAGAGCGCACAATCCTAACAGTTGCACAGCGCTTCAAGTCCAGCAGCTCAGGCACTTCCATCACCTCGCTCGACTTTGACGACACCGGCGAGCTCGCCATAGTTGCGCGCGACGACGACACGCTCCAGATCTACAACTGCAAAGAAGGAAAGCATGCCAAGGAACTCAAGTCGCAAAAGTACGGCGTACACCTGGCGCGCTTCTCACATCATGCCCAGAGCATCATCTACGCCAGCACAAAGGTCGACGACACCCTGCGCTTCCTCTCCACACACGACAACTCGTACATTCGCTACTTCAAGGGCCACGAAGACACAGTGACCTCCATCTCGTTGTGTCCTTCGTCTGACACGTTCATATCCTGTTCGGCAGACAACACCGTCCGTCTGTGGAACCTGCAATCGCCGAACCACGTTGGCCGTCTCAACCTGCACAAGCCCTACCTCGCTGTCTATGATCCTTCGGCGACCGTCATCGCAATTGCCTCGGCCGACACGCAGACCATACTTCTCTACGATATTCGCAACTACGACAAGCCGCCCTTTGCCACTTTCGATCTGCAGGAGCTCGAGCAACGATTTCTTGGTGGGCGAAAGGGTCAGTGGACCAAGATCGAGTTTACCAACGATGGCAAGAGCTTGATTGTTGCAACCAACGACAGCGGTCACTTTGTGCTTGATGCCTTCTCTGGCGATATCACGCACTTCTGCTACCGTAAGGGCGGTTCTTCGGGGCGCCTTACACCGGGCGTATCCCGCGGCAGCCACACCTCTCACAAGTCGAATGGCAACACTCCAGCTGTCGGACAGGGCGATGTCTGTGTCACCCCTGATGGTCGTTACCTCATCGGCGGGAGTGGAGAGGATGGCCTCTTAGTGTGGGACATCTCCAAAGCGGCATCGCCAAATAACGTCCTCGAGCCTATGGAGAAGCTACCTGGACATGGACGAGGGGCTGTTGTGGGTTACAACCCTAGAACAAACCTGTTGGCCAGTGCAGACCGCGACTTTTACTTGTGGCAGCCAGACCCGGATTTGATGATTTGAAGCTGAGAAGGCGGCAAACACAAAGCAGAATACAGCAGCATGGAGTGGAGGCCGCACGGATGCTGCCCCCGGCCTCGTCCAAGACAGGGCTACCCAGGGACTCATGACACACCTGCAGCGCAGGCGGGACAGAGGCCATGCGGTACAAAGGCTACTGCTCACAGGCTAAGCGGGTCTAGCGAAGGCTTCTATGATAAGCACTTCAATTGAGACCAACAGGAGAGGGCCAGTCAGAGGCGTGTTTGAGGGGGCCTTCATTGATAGCTAGCGTACGACGAGACGATTGTCGAGTTCTCGGTCTTGTAGGCTGAATGCGTAATCTACAGGGATTCCATGAGTTCAAACAACTTCTCCAGCCGGCTGCTCACTATCGCACACATTAAGGCACTCGGCCGAGCTCGAGATTCGACTCCACGCTAGTATTGAAGTCAACGTCTGTGTCTGAAAACTAGCCAGAAGAGCCAAGCGAGGTAACAGAAGATTACAAAATTGAGGTGGAATACAAACAACTATTTCTCTAGCATTAACCCTCCACGCTCAAAGCCTCGTAAATAATACCCTCGACCTCGGCCACAAAATCCGTCCACACCTTCTCGTTCCACGGATAATAATTCCCCCAGACAGCTACCACGATCCCGCTCGCCCCATCAGCCCAAGCCTCACAGTTCGTCGCACCATACCAATACACACTCCCCCTACTCCTCCCTCTCTTCCCCCCTCGAAGCACTCTATCCGCGCCCTGAACCCCACACCCAAGACCATAGCTACCCTCAGGATCAAGCTGCGGCGAGGTCAAATCGACAGGCAGCAGAATAGGAAGAGCATCCGAAACAGGCAAATTGCGGGAGTCGTTCCTCAGATGCGCAGGGAGCTGCGGGCTTGTGATTTCCCTAACGGAGTCGGCTGATAGCACACGATGCCCCGTCGCGGGATCCACGCCGGCATTCTGCGGCAGCAGCACGGATAAGAGATGCGTGTACTCTGCCGCACTGGCGACTAGGCCTGTACCCAGACATCCGGTGTGATAACCCCCCTGAGGGAACGTGTCGTCGCGCCGCACGACTTCTGGCGATGCTGCGTCGAGCGTGGTGAATTCGGCGCCGTGCCGTATCTTCCTTGGCCAAAATTTCCCCGCGTTGTGAGGCTGTGACGTGACGGTGCCGCCGAAGGCTGGTTCGAAGCCGATTTCCTGCAGGTTTAGGGGATTGAAGATGGTCTCCTGGAGATGGGCGTGCAGTGGCTTCTGCGTGATGCGCTCGATGAGCACGGCGATCCAGTCGAGTCCTTGCCCGTAGTTTGTGTGCGTGCCGGGCTGCCACAGCAGTGGGCTTGCAAGGAGTATGCCGTAGGGGTCGGTGGCTTCGTTTGTTTTGGCCCATAAGCCTTCGCCTAGGTCGTGGATGTATTCGAGCAGGAGGCGGTTGAAGTATGTGTGCCCGCCGCCGTAGGTGTGGTTCAGCAGCATTCGCGCTGTGATGTCGCTTTTTCTTTCCTCGAAGCGCCAGAGCCTTTTTCCGGTCTCTGGGTCGGTGGAGGAGCCTGTCAACACTTTTTTGGCCGCGAGCTCGGGGAGGAAAGTGGTTATGGTCGTGGGGTCGTCGAGAGTTGCCAGGCCACGCTCGACAAGCTGTGTGTATGCTATCGCGCCAATGACTTTGGTCAGTGATTGGATAATGGCGATTGAGGACGAGGTTGGTGACCCATCGGGGCTGGATCCATGGGAGAAAAGGACATTATTTTTCGCGTCGATTATGTGGACAAGGGCGGCTGGCAATGCAGGGCTGCTCGTTGACGGCTGTGTAGCGTTGTCAATGAACTTTGCTAGTGCTGCAATTGTTTCTGGTGTGATCTTCGTATGCTGCATAGCTGATCGAAAGTGAGTATGACGGTGGAATGTGCAGGGTCGAGTTGTTACGTTTGAGCGGGTAGAATCAATATTTTGAATGCCATATATGATCATCTACAGGGCATTCTGCTGACATGCTTCATCAGCATGTCAGCCGATACGAACGCTGAGGCAGCTCTCACCTCTTACCTCAAGAGGACAATGAGTCTATGGCCTGGCGACCCCATGCATGTAGTATGCCCATATTATCCACGCCGGAAGTCGCAGTGAAGCGATTATCGACTTTGATGAACGTGGCAGGAGCGAAGGTTGCAATCTAAGGCCATGTAAACGTGGACTCGGCCTACGTGACAGCTGTAAGCGCTTGCACGGAGTCGAGAGAAGACAACGTCCCATTTACGAAAACACTGCACTGAGGAGCAAACATGAGGTCGAGCACGCCGAGTGCTTCGGATCAGACGTGACTAAGCTGCCCTGGGGAGCGATCCAGAAGACAAGTCCCAGCCCTACCTACATATCTCTGCTGTACCGGGATTCAGTCGGTCGCCAGAAAGCGCCGGTATGTAGCACCGAGACCATCATGCATTGTTGCGTTCAGCTGCGATGTGGACGTCGGTCGGTCGGGCTGCAGCGTCGTTTCAGTCTGCCCTACCGCCCTATATTGCTTTTTCGAGCAAAAATTCATATTTGCTCACGCTGTCACTTGCATGGTGGCGCTGAGCCTCACAGTGACCGATTAGAGGCCGCTCATTGGAGTAGCTGTCGCATGGACACTGCGTGTCAGATGCGGAGTGCAGAGCGGAGTGCAGGTTGGGTGAGGTGGTTGGTTAGAACGAAGTGTTCGCAACGCGCCGTGCTCCGCTTGCTCAGGCTTTCTCCAGCAGAGTGTCGACGAATGCGCGATCGATGTACGAAGCCCTATGAATCTTACTCTAAGCATGATATCAGACAGTGGTGACTTCACAGCGCTGACAATTGCCTGCAAGATGCGCAACAGGCCCACGTCCCAAATGCTGGCGGAGAAAAATGATGCCTGACTGATCGGCAGAACTGGAGAAGCGAACAAGGATCGGCGGAAAGTTGCATCCTGGTCATGAAGCCTCACTCTGCGCCACCTCGAGTGTCTCAGCGTAGGAGAATTCTCCTCGAAACCTCAGGTGTCGCGTCGCCACTTGCGCGATTTGTGCATGAGCGATTTGGGTTGCCTGACAGGAACAGGATGCAGCGATCTTTCATCGCCTAGACTCCAGAAGCCTCATCAAACATCCTTGAGGGTGGCGGATCGTCTTAGGCAAGCTGTCAGCTCCTTTTCCCTCTCGCCCAATGCGATTGGACAACATGCTCATCGATCGCGTCTGGATGTGCATGGTTCTCCGCATTTTTGTGCCCATAGCGTCGCCAAAGCGTTGGGTCAGATGAACCGCCTTCTCAAGAGACCACAACTCTCTCACCGAAGACAAACATTAGCTCCAGCAAATGACCACCTTCGAGTCCCTCCCACAACAACTCGCGTCGTCGTAACGCTGTTTCTTGCAATCTCGGCACCTTCTCCGCTTCGGACGTGGCACGCGCACCTCGACACGCCAGAAGCTGGTCTCGTGATCCGTACGAGACTTCGAAGTGAGCCATACAGGACAGCTTCCCGCAACTCATGTACCAACGTGTACTGAGGATTACAATACACCGCTCCTCCAAAACAGGCATCATCGTGGAATGCCTCCCTACGTGGATCTTTGCTCCAAGTCTGCGTTAACTGTCAATTGAACCTTTTCATAACCATCGTCGCGAGCATGCCGGCTTGTTTGCCCAGCTATATTTCCCTTTCAAGACGGCATATGAAATTGGGCAACGGAGGATGACGCCCTCCGAATCCATAAACGACCAATTTGAGGCACCTATTCCTGTGCTAGATCTAACACAGCCAACCATACCATTCCAGAAAATGCTACTCCACAATACGACCCTCACCTTCCTGCCAAGAGCTGGCTTATCAGAGTCAAGGAAGCGTGGTAGGGCAGCAGCAGACGTCGATGGAGAGCACTCATGCTTGCACAAGAAGAAGCGAAGACTCAGACTATTCCTGATTACCTCTCGGCTATCGCCCCAATTCTCTCACCCGGCGACCAACATTGTTGACAGAGGAAGCTCCAAGATCGCTGTCTGGGCAAAGCAAAAGAACCTTGGGCGAAATCTGCTCCGCAAGGCCGCCATACTGAATTGTATTCGACGTAGTGCTGTCGCTGCGCGTGAAGAAGTCTCACGCAGAAGATTACTTGTCGAACAAGAGAAAGAACAGCGGCAGTTGGAGATGGCACGTTTGACTCTCGACTACGGAGCTATTGACACATACACGCGGCCTGTCCACCTGCAACCAGTCGCACTGCCCTCTGCCGCGCCCTGGAACAACTCCCAACATCGCTATAATAGCACCTCTCCCACGGGCTCCCAATCTAGTTCGCCGCTTGCCTCCAGAAGTCCATCACCCTCTTCTGTCTCCCCACCAACATGCCTTCCGGTCTCTGAAAATCCACTAGAGCACCGCAGTCCAAACGCCGCCTACGCACTCTCCCCACCTCGCGCCCAGTCTACTATCCGTAGCTACGAGCCGCACCTCCCCTCACCGCTCGGCTTGTCTAACTACGACGCCTTTGATTCTGAGGGACTAGGCTCCACAGACAGCCACGACGTTGATTCGTACTTGCACCTCGATGACGACGTCGATGACGACGTCGAGGATCGTTACTCGTACCTTTGGGATGAAAGTGACGAGCTTGACGAAGCGAGACACGATAGTCCCTTCTCACCCTCGGTGGTCACGAACGACTCGCGCTCGACAGTGAACACGGGGACGAGTTGCGTATTGAAGACGCCGCCGCAAGGCGCGTACGACAAGGTCGATATATCAGAGACCTTTCTGGGCAGATTGGAAGATGAAGAAATCGATGCGGATTCGACGTGGCCGAGTCCGTTCCTCGGAGCGACGCTGAAGTCTGATCGAGCGCAGCATGCAGCGGAACCCTTGCATGGCGCTCTGGGGAAGGGGAGTGGTACTGGTGCTCCGAGTCCGAGCTTCCATGCGTTCGGCGTGGGACCCCTCGCTGTTCAATATCCAGGCGCACCGGTGCCTAGTACCGACCAATTGTCCGTCACGGCGCCGGCCGTGCTGTCGCCTTACTTGGCGCCTGCATGTATGAGTCCAAACTTTCTGCCTGCCGATGCTGAGTGAAAAGGTCTGAGCGTAGAAGGTACATGGAAAATGAGAGCAACATGTACAAAACCGTGTATTATATTACAAGCAATACGTATCACGTTGTGAACGTACATTCTTGTCCCTATTGTAGGGTTGGAGAACGAGCCCCATCATCAATATCATTCGATCAAGCACTCCTGACTCCCTGCACGTCGCTAGTCTGTACTAAAGTTTGCAGTGCACTTCGTGTGTTACCCCATTTCTAGCCGGGCTTTCCCCACTTCAACCTTGCTGCAGAGTCCCTCTGAATCGCTACATCCTTCCATCCATGGACTGTTCGGAAGGCACTCGCACAACACACGAAAATCCTGGAAACGAACTTGTATATCTCCTCATCACACTTTTCCAGCCACGTGTGATAGTCAAAACTAAGCAGCACTCCCAAGCCCAGCATGAAGCACAAATTCAAACCCTCAAAACCCAGTCCAAAGCAGTCATTTCACCACCATCTCGCAAACCAGATCTAAGCCTTGTCCTAGTCTCTCAAGACCTGCGATAAATCAGCTTAATTGCCCGGCGAAGGCGTTAAAGGTGGGCTCGGCGGCTCTTCTCGCGTCAGTATAAAGGTGCATCAAACACTGTGCCGGCGACACTTACTAGACGGAGAAGGTGGAGGTGTATATGGGTCCGAGTTAGCGCTCTCACCGGGCTTAGCCTTGGGCGAAGGCGGGGGATTGGGCGGTGGCACGTCTCCTTCTCCAAGCTGATCGGGCAGCGCTGGCACGTGAGGCAGAGGAGGATCGAAGCGCATCTGCTGTTGGACTTCGATGATATCGCCAGGCTTGTACTTTGGCGACGGCGGAGGGTTGGGGGGCGCGTCTCCGCTGCCAAGCTTGAGGCGGATGACCCTGAGTAACAGGTCGATAGCCTTGAGAATCTCGTCGGGCTTTGCTTTCGGTGAGGGAGGTGGGTTTGGCGGTGGAGAATCACCTCCAAGTCTCATTCGGACGACCTTGAGAAGCGTGTCAACAGCCTCCAGGATATCGACCTGCTTGTTCTCGGGCGAAGAAGGAGATGTGCGCTGTTTGTTTTAGCTTGGAAGATCCTTGGACAGTTCTGTCGGCAACTCACAGGCGTTGGTGATGAGCCGCCAAGTTCATCGCCAGGCTCGGGAGTGTTTGGTGGTGGCTTTGGCTGCACAAACTATTAAATGGAGTCAATACCTAGGAATGAGTAACGTACGGGTGATGGCGGATCGTCCCTCGCGAGCTGGGTTACTGGAACTTGAATCGATATGGACATTTTGAGAAGTGACCTTTAGTTGTCGAAGTCTATGTCAAAGCAAGAAAGCAAGGAGGTTTATGAATCGAGGTCTCTAAGAAATGCGTGTTGACAGTCTTGTGAGAAGTTGCTGATGTTGATGTCTGGGTTACGAAGGTAAGAACTGCGTGATATACACTTTGAGCTTCAATGTCCAAGGCTTGCAGCATGTGAAGTTCAACAAGCGCCCGATTTACCGTTCGACGGGGCGAAGGTCTTTCCCCTGCTGTTTGCTTCCGATAAGCGCATTTTCCACTGCAGAGCAATATGCGGGCCAATTTGATAAGTGTGTGATCCACGAACGATCGTAAGTGACCAGTAGTCTCGGTCGTGCACAAGGCGTGGGTCTTCATCATAGCAATTACGCTTTCGGATTGCAGGAGACAACGTGAAGCATTGGGTGGGCTGTCAAACACTATACGATAGGCAACATCTTGTGACTCGGCAAGTACAGCGCGTTAGAGGCAGCAATATAAAGGTAGAGAAAGTCATCGTATATTTTTGAGCTTTGCCTGGTGCTGAGCTCGGTATGAGATATCGTTGTGTTGTTACAGCTTTGTTCAGACGTCAGGTCGGAAGTCATCGAGTTAAAAAATATAAGTGCAAACCAAGAATGTAACAATTCGTGGTCATCAAGGGTATCTCCAGATACTTCCTCCACCGAAATGCCTAAGAAGAAGCTACTCGATGGATTACAAAAGTCCAAGCGCGCGAAACTGCGCATCGGGTAATTGACGCGATATGAAGAGAAGCTGCAAGATGCTGTGAACAGAGGCGGACTAGCCGGGTATCAGAATGACAATAGTCCAAAAAAGAAAAGCTCATGAGAATGCAACGAACCAGACGCTGACATCACAACAAAGGAAAAATTATATGATAATAAAGGAAGGTGGTTCAAGGAGTCTTCGAAAGCTCACATCATCATGAGTCTCGTTCGACGCTTCTGTACGTTGCGCGGCCGATAGTCGCCAGGCCCAAGGTAGTTCTGGCGTGGAGCTGCAGCTTGTCGACCATGTCGCTCGCAAAGTCTGCGTCCGCCCACTTGATAGTAGTCGGCGTTCAGTGGAACCCTGCACGTAGAGCATGTGAAGCATCTGGGGTGGAACCTCTCCTGTGAGTCTGTCTGCAGATATTGTCCTTCGATACCGCGGTTGCAGGTATTGCAAAGCGAACCATTGAGCTCGTGGTAATGATGCTCGCAATACGGCGCATTGTCATAGACATAGAACTCCGCGGTTGGGAAGCCGTCACCGCATGTTCGGCAAACGAAACAAGACCTGTGATAGCGCCCAGTCAGGCGACCCGAGGAGTCTTTGACAGATTTGCCGATAATGGGCTCGGAACAACCACGGCAGTTGCCTTTACTTGCGGGCGCTGGTTGGCGTGTTTCCGCCTGTCGTGGTCCAGATTGTGGTCGGCTTCTTCGAGGGCTCTGGGCAAAGTTTAAAGCAGGATCTTGCGGCAAATTTCGTTCTTTCGGGCGTCTTTCGAACGATGAGCCTAGTTGGATAGCGGGGTCCATTGGAGACTCCGGTGCGCTAGGGCTTGGGAAGCCAGGTGATAGAATTTGTGGAATCGGCTCAGCGAGGTTCGGACGAGTATAGCTCGCAGGTGCTCTCCGGCTTTGCGCTTGAGACAGAGGGGCTCTTGCTTCAGCGTAAGAATCAGGGCTGGCGGTCCTCTGAACCTTGTCTTCCGCGAGGTAATCGGTGCGGCTGACCTTCGACACATTGCGCGAATGACCAGCCTCGGAGCTGGGCGGGCTCGACCGAGAGCTGGCATTGCTCCTTGTAGTGTAGCTGGCATACGAATCGTCCGAAAGGCCTGAGTCAGACGGTGTATGTAGGGCACCAGATGGCGTATCGACGTTGAAGTTTGTGGTAACTGGGGGAGGGGGTTGCAATGACCGCACTGGCACGAAATCCCTCCGCGAATCAGTTTCTGATGTTGCCCGACTCGGGGTACGCGGGAAATCCGAGGTCTTGTACTCGGCAATGTTGGCTGGAGGCAAGTCTTTCTCGGAAGGTCTCCTCGGCCGCGGCGGCGGCCCTCGCTTCTCCTGGCTCGAAGTGCGGAGCGGATATGTCTTCGACCTGTCCTCCTGTGTTAATTGCGCAGGGCGTCTAGCCTCGTTTTGCAGACGCCCAAGGAAAGCATCGATGCCTTCACTCTCTTCAGCCGCAGCTGGTAGTGGAGGGGAAGCCACTGCTGCAGCCTGGCTCCGGCTTCCTGCACTACGACTTGAATAAGCCGATCCCCGTGAAGTGTTCGACGCCAAGGAAGCCCTAGACTTGGATCCACCTCCAACACTCCTCATGCTTCCTCCAGTTTCCGTTCTACGATGACCGAATGGCGGCTCTCGTGATGGCGATCTGGTCGCGCTGTTGGCTGTGCTCGGTCGTCGGCCATCGAAAGGACCTGGCGCGATGCTATCCATCCGCTTCGAGACATTCTCTCCGCCGTTCAGACGAGGACTAAGAGGAGCAAATAAGGGGCTGGGTTCGGGGTACCGCTGGTTGTAGGTGGCATCGAGCCTGTCGCGATCATGCGGTTGTGCGTTTCGCGACGGAGTTGCTCGGCCAGTAGGGAACTTTGGAAATGCTGAGTCCATGTTCGAGTGGAAGTCTGGTGACGGCGGCGAGATAGATGGCGGTACAGGGCTTGTTGCACTTCGGTTCAGGGCGTACGGCGATCTAGGGGGTCCAGAGGGTAGCGGAGAATGACTTCGTGGATCGCTATAGTTGCTGCTCATTGGAGATGGTTCAACGGGCCGGAACGGTTTATCTAGGGCAATCAGAGAACGTTCAGGAAAGATCTAGCAAACATCTTACTCGCAGCCTGTGAGTCTATCCTGGGAGGTGCCGGCATGCGGCTGGATGATATCGATTGAGCCTCATATCTAGTACTAAACGATGGACCTCCGAAAGTCGAGGCGCGTTCGAGCTTCGGCGACGGTGTTCCTGGAGTAGACACTTGCGATTGAGCCTGGGTTTGGGCCACAGGTTGAGGCGGAGCTGTCGAGGGTAAGGGTTTGGCACAGACATGATCGGCCAGTTGCAAGATGTCGATGTCAATCCCACATGATGAACATTTGATCATCGGCAGTCCACTCATTCGATCCATATCGCATATGGCTGGTGAGCCTAGGAGGCCAATACGATAGATGGTAGGTCGTGCTCTAGCAAGCAAAATTGTCGTTCTTCACCGTAATGGTGCCTGGCGTTGTTTCTGCGATGGTGACACAGGACGAAAGGCGAGTTCCAAACGACGAAATCTCGAAGGCGCATGCGGCCGCCGAGAAGGTCCCTGACTACCCTCCAGACTGTTTGATCTTCGAACACAGCGGGTCGTGCTGAATCAGGAGACGCTTCGCGGAAATGGTGCTGGTTTAGCTCTGATCTGAGGACGGCAGCGGAGAACTGGTTAGCGTAGCACATGTACCAGCCCGTTTGAGGATGAAGTAGCCCCACAAAGGGACACTCGCAATGTTGAATGAGTTCTGTTAAGGTGTGGTGGACAGGGGACTGATATGAAGAAGCAGCGAGACTCGGACAAAGCCGACCACACAGAGACGGCGACGCACAATAAGGCTGGCCGAGCAATCAAAGACAAAGGTTCCGAGGACCAAAGACACGCCCGCACTTCGAGACCTTGCTGATGTCCTGCAAGTAACCCGCGCAGTCCCTGAATCGTGGCGTTGCTTGACCTCCTGGGCAGCGCCATTGATTCGATGGACTAGCTTTAGGCGCGCACGGAGCGGCAGCTTGCAGAATCAAGTGGTCCCTGGCTGTCAAGCCATTCGCAACACAGAGGCTACAAAATGCGCGATGAAACGAATTTCCGTGGGACTTGTCTCGAGGATGTCGCAAGCGCCGATGATAAAATCCCTTCCGATCGTGTGTAACCTTCACACGAGGCTGCGCCCGTGGTGTCTGAGGAGTGAGGACGACGGACAGGGCGGTAAAGCCAAGTCGTGCAGGACAAGAGCCGAGATGAGGCTTTGTTCACTAAGTGTCAATGCGCAGGAGAACCACAACTCGGACATGAAGCCACCTGCTTGATTGGATCCTTCGCGCGCGAATGTTGGGCAGATGGCTTATTGGTGTCGACACATGATGGGTTTTGACGAAGGTTTTTGCTCGTTATTTCTGTTGACGAGACGACAGCACCTGGCTCATGACGATTCTTGCATCCCTGAAGTTTCGAAAAGTTTGAAGTGTGCCACAAGGCTTGACCTCATCGTTTCGGAAACAACGTCCGTGACACGGGCCAGCGGGTAGACTGATATGCAGACGGCCAGGAGCTTGATGCAGCATATAGCTTGTGGGAAAAGCGGACATTGCTCTGACAGAACACCTCATCGCCCAGGGGCTCCATTCGCCAACTGCCCTCTGCGCTCGTACACTGTCCAGTCACTTGCGGCTCGGCACGGTATCGAACAGGCTGTCTTCGAGCGAGTTTCTAGCCTCGCACTGGTACTAATGAGGTGTCGTGCTTTCGTGTTGAAGCTGAGCGGGTCACCTGCAAACGTTTGCGACAGCAATTTGCTCGTCCTATGCATTGCAACATGTTCGGTAGGTGGAAAAAGTCGGGGCAAAAGTCTCACATGCCCGAAGTAGCTGAAGGTTGATCCTTGAACTGGTGGAGTCGTGCATTGAGGTCCACATCTCCATGTCCACCGCTTCTTGCTCGCGACTAGTGTTGTATGCGCGGGGTACGATGGGGAGATTCGGACTTCGAAATTTGGTAGACAACAACAGCACTCCACTGTCATGTAAATGTTGTGACAGCTGTCAATCTAACGTATCTCGTTTGCCATCCTCTAATGAGTTGTCACGTCCTCGGCGAGGCGTGCTGCGTGCTCACCATCCCAAGTGCGGCTCGGTTTGCTGCACTGTGAAATTGAGAGTGAAGGCGGGCGCGGCGCGAAGCAGGAATGCGGAGGAACTCAAAACCCTATTGGCCTCTAGAGCTACTATCACGGCCTGTGGCGGCACATATTGGCTCGAAAAGTGGAACGCTGTCGAAGAAGCGGTGGGCGTCGTCGTCGATGGCCGGCAGCACGCGGGTTGTTTAGCCTGTTGCCTATCGATAAGAGGCAGGTACGAGGGGGTATATAGAAGGTACCTCTCTCACTTCACCAACAACACCCCAGTCAACAGTACCTTTACAGTCACCCTGACTCGCAAATCAGATCAAGCTTCCTTTCCAACACCAACTTCATCGTCACTGGGCTTGTGAGAGCCCTAACCGTCAAGACGTTTTCCAACCTTCTCTCCTCGTACGTGCCCCGCGCTTCAGGATGTAGGCCGGAGTCCCTGACAATTCACAGCGTCCACAACCCATTCGCCGGCCGACGTACTTCTCCTTCTGGGGCAGCGTCGGATTTAGATTTCCGCAGATAAGTTCGTTGAGCAAAAAAGTCACCAAGAACACCTCAATCGAACAATATGGCACCTCACGCTGAAGGACGCGTCGGCCATGCGGATGGGTTTAATGTGCAGACGGCACCCGCCAAGGATCTCTTTGTCGTCAACTCTCCGAACGTCGAATACACCGAGGACACCATCAAGACCAAGTACACTTACCGCACTACGGACATTAGTCAGAATGCGGACGGCAAGTACGTCGCCGTGCCCAAGGAGACTCTTTATGACTTCAAGGTCGACCGCAAGATTCCCAAAGTGGGTGTGATGCTTGTTGGTCTCGGTGGTAACAATGGTACCACTGTCACCGCTGGTATCATTGCTAACAAGCGCAACTTGGTGTGGGAGACGAAGGAGGGCAAGCGCGCCGCCAACTACTACGGGTCGGTCATCATGAGCTCCACGACCAAGCTCGGCGTAGACAGCAAGACTGGCAAGGAGATTCATATCCCTTTCCACGACCTTCTGCCTATGGTTCATCCCAACGATCTTGTCATTGGTGGTTGGGACATCAGCGGCTTGAACCTGGCTGATGCCATGGACCGTGCCAAGGTGCTTTCGCCCTCGCTGAAGATGCTGGTTCGCAAAGAAATGGCTGCCATGAAGCCTCTACCCAGCATCTATTACCCTGACTTCATCGCTGCCAATCAAGAGGAACGTGCCGATAACGTCTTGGAGGGTACTAAGGCCTCCATGGCTCACGTTGAGCAGATTCGCAAGGACATTCGGTAAGCTGGCCCGCATTCCCACATGCGTAATGAGCTAACCTATGTACAGCGACTTCAAGGCTACTAACAACCTCGACAAGGTCATCGTCCAGTGGACCGCCAACACCGAGCGTTATGCTGACATCCTGGAGGGTGTCAACGACACCGCTGACAATCTCATGAAGGCCATTGAGGCTGGCCACGAAGAGGTCGCTCCATCCACTGTGTTCGCTGTTGCCTCTATCCTCGAGGGCGCTCCTTTCATCAACGGGTCTCCTCAGAACACATTCGTTCCTGGTGCTGTCCAGCTTGCCGAGAAGCACGGCGCCTTCATTGGCGGTGACGACTTCAAGTCTGGCCAGACCAAGATGAAGTCTGCCCTTGTCGACTTCTTGATCAATGCGGGTATCAAGCTCACTTCTATTGCGAGTTACAACCATCTTGGTAACAACGACGGCATGAACCTCAGCTCCCAGAAGCAGTTTCGCTCCAAGGAGATCTCCAAGTCCAACGTTGTCGATGACATGGTTGCTGCCAACAACGTCCTGTACAAGGACGGTGAGCACCCAGATCACTGCGTCGTAATCAAGTACATGCCCGCTGTCGGTGATGACAAGCGTGCTCTTGATGAGTACTATGCTGAGATCTTTTTGGACGGCCATCAGACGATCAGTCTGTTCAACGTTTGCGAGGACTCTCTTCTCGCCTCGCCTCTGATCATTGACTTGGTGCTCGTCACCGAGATCATGACTCGCGTCCAGTGGAAGACCCACAACGCTGGTGGCAGCGCTGCCGACTATGCCGGCTTCCACAGCGTGCTCAGCATCCTCAGCTACATGCTGAAGGCTCCTCTCACACCCTCCGGCACCCCGGTTGTCAACGCCCTTGCTAAGCAGCGCGCTGCTCTCACCAATATCTTCCGCGCCTGTGTCGGTCTCGAGCCTGAGAACGATATGACTCTTGAGCACAAGCTGTTCTAGGCTACTGTCTGAAATTGCTTGACCGGGTGCGAGCATCCAGTAGATTATAGCCTGGTGGATGTGCTGCTTGATTCCAGCCAGGATTTGTCCAACTCTATACACTCCCTCTGTATCGAACCTAAAAAGAAATCCTTTCGTCAGTGTTGTGCGCACTTCATGCATTGTGATTGATCTAGTGAGTTACACTTATCCGTTAATGTATTGAGATCTGTGTAGACGGTGAATTTAATGGCGCGGTCGCTGTATGAGGCAGGACCGGCAGGTAAGCTCCTTCCATCTCAACCTCACCTCACCTCACAACCTGACACAACAATCGACCCCACAAAGTGGCACTACAGTGCACCATGCCTGCGTCGTCGTCAATTCAGTCCTACTTTACGTCCTCACCGAACAAGAATTGCGATGGCTTCACCGCTGACGAGGTGCAATCGGCCATCCAGCCGAGCGGTGCATCTTTAGCCAACGCCTGGACTGTAGGTGACAACATCCCCATTCTGGACTTTGCTAACTGCATCCACAGCCCATCAATGACTACGAGGAAGCTGACCTCGGCTCCTTGGAGCCTGGCCCGTGCAATCTCCATTTGCAAGGCCGAGTCGTCAACTTCTATGATATTGCTAAGCCAAGCAAGCGTCACAAAGCTGCGCAGGGCTACATCAGGATCATGCTTGCTGACGACACTGGTGCCCTGACCGTGCGCCTTTGGTACGCGAATGCTGAATACAGGTTGCGCTTGGGACAGTTGGTTACCGTTTGGACTGTTCACGTTTCCAACAGCTCAGATCACAACACACTTGCCCCGAATTCTGCACCGCTCTTCACAACCATCTTTCCTGAGGGCGAGCGACACTGCCATTTTATGATACACGAGAATAGCGATGGCGGTACTCAGTTCCGGCGACCGTTCAACTGGAGGTGTTCGACGGCTTTGCCTGGCCTCATGACGTTAAGAAGCTTCACGGATGGTGGCTACGACATTGATGAGCCGAAGCTGCTTGTGTGCGTGAAGAGCATCGGTGCCAGGAAGCGTTGTGAGTTTCCCCGGATTTCTACACCAGCTTGACAACTCCCTTCCGCTCTATCACTCTTCCTCTCAACTGATGCGTGCGTTCAGACATCAACCGAAACGGTACTACGTCAGAGCTCCTCACTCTGGGCATCTTCGACGATACCGCCGATGCCTCCCTGACTCTGTACGCTGGACTCTGCGACTCAGCCCCGACCTTTCAACCTTCCAAGACCGTCCTACTGGTCTCGAATCCAGGCTGGCGCATTGAAAAAACTGCCAAATTGTCGCTCAACGCCAATTCCCGTGTTGATATTGATCCAGACACCGGCGATGCGCGGCGTCTGCGTGCACTTGCTCAGCGTCTGACAAAGCGAGAGCACGTTAATCCGCCTTTTCCCGACGTTGATGTGACATGCTACGAAGACAATCCTGTGCGAGCGCTCTACAACTTTGCGGACATCGACGAAATTGCACGTGTGAATCCACGTGAAGAATTGCTGGGTTACGTCTCTTGCATCGTCACATCGCTCAACATCGTTGTTCCCTACAAGCGCAATATGCTACTGAGTGCAGAGTGCTGCGGTATTGCGCTGTTCGCAAATGCAACAATCACCAAATGCAAGCAATGCGATAGGCATGTCGAATTGAAAATCAGTCCCCGGATCGTGAGTACTAGGCGCTTCCTGTCAGTTCTTACGTTGCACAAGCAATCAGAACATGATTTTCAAACGACATGTTCCTTGACTAACTCTTCACTTGTAGCTTGGTCCTATTCTTGATGAGACTGGACAGATTGGCAGCGGTAAACTTATTCTGTCTGATCGCGCTTGGGCAGAGCTACTGGGTCGATCTGCATCGCAGCTTGTTGACACAGACCTGGAGGTTCTGCGCTACCTTGAACAACGACTGCTGTTCCTTCGAGTCACCATGGGCTTCGTTTTGAAACTGGACGATGAGATCGGAAGGCTTGCCATTTGGTCCGTGAAGAGCTGAGTACCGCAAACGCGAAGGGGTGTCGATCTCAGTGTCGAGGACCTGAACATATTCAAAAGACTTCGAGTAACTACAGTTCAATATCGAGACAGTTGCAATGTCATATTCTGTTGTCGGTGGCCGGGCTTGCAGTCGGTGTCTGAAGCGTGATTAGCAGAACCGTCTGAACATGTACCGGCTTGGCGCCGGTGGTTTACGTTGAGTTGTACAGTGTCCGTGCACCTCGTGCACGGTTTCATCTTGTGCACGCGAAAACCACCTTTGGCAACCACCAAAATGAGGTTGTAGAGCCACACACAAAAGCTATTATATAGAGATTTTTTATCGTAACAGTCTACTAACTCTTAAAATGCTTGCCCTGCTCCTATTTTTTGTTTGGGCGCGTGGTGCGGCCGCTGCGTGTAGTAATTGGTGGAGGTGTTGGGGAAGGCGACGCCTCTACCACAACCTGTGTAGCACCACGCACACGCTGTTTTTTGGCTGCAGGTTCTGTAGGTACCTTTTGTAAGGCCTTGCGCTTGCCTGTTTAGGATAATTGGATAGATTTGGCAGCGTCGCTCTCTTGTTTTCTTTGTTGTTTCTCGGCTTTCTCAGCAGCCTCCCTGAGGGCTTTCTCTTCCTTTATCCTCGCTCGCTCCACCTTCCGCTGCTCCTTCTCTCGCTCCTTCTGAAGCTTCTTCTCAGCTGCCTCTGCCTTACTGCGAGCTTTTGCAGCAGCTTCCTCAGCTTGTTAGCGGGTATTTTGACGCAGCTAAGCTTTGGCTTCATCCACCTTCGTTAGAGACCACAACATCGCGTTAGAAGTATAAGACTTAGAGGTCTGTAGCAGTAGTACTTGGCAGTACCTCTAGGAGGTCTTCCAGGTATTAATTTGGTTGCGTAGGCCTTCATTTTCTACCTCTAGAAGGGAGTTGCGAGCTGCTAAGTAGTTTAACGTGCGAACTAGCTTCCGCGCCTTATAACTTGTAGGGTCCCGCACTGTTTTGTTGCAAAACTGTTCGATCGCGATCCTATTAACGTCAAGCAATGGAGATAGGGTTCGTGGCAGCTCGCTAAGCTTCTTCTTAAATCTATTAAGTATAGTAGGTGGGTTCAGTGGTGAGATACCTGTGGCTTGGAACGCGCTCAGCACAAGCTTAGAGGTAAACGTTTGGTACCAGGCAGCTCGGAATAGCTTGTAGAAGTGATGCTTTTTAATGCTAGTTAAGGCCTGGCTTTGGTAGAGCTGTTTAGTGACTTCTTTGGAGTAGTTGGTACCAAAAGGTGAGAAGCAACCCACATCAAGCGGCTGCAACGTCTGGGTACTGTGAGGTGGGTAGATGAGTAGCAGGATCTTATGGCAACGACAATAGTCAATAAAAGCCATTGTTATGTGAGAGCCGTGGCCGTCAAGTAGGAGTAGGCGCCAGCTACTGCGAGTCTTACTCTCAGTCTCCCGCTCAAACACTTGTTCAAGCCAGGCAAGACCAACCTTATCGTTCGTCCAGCTAGAGGGCGTCGCAGTACTATAGGTAGAGTCTTTTCCTGCGTCCAGGTCCTCCATCCAGGACGATTGTAGAGCGTTTGGCTGGCTAGCGAAGATAAGGACTGGCGGCAACGTTGAACCATCAGCGCAGATAGTTGCAATAATCGTTACCCATTCTCTATTGCCATCCTGCAAGCTCTGGCGCTTGCCTTTTGCCTTCCAGCTTGCCTTACTAAACACCCTCTTGCTTTTATTCACCAATCCAATCGCGAGGCCCTTCTCATCCATATTGTACGTGTGCCGTGGCTCGATAGAGTATTCTTCGATTTTGGAACGTAGTAGGTTGAAATAGTATAAGTACTTTTCGCTATCGTCAGCGTTATGGCGTGTAGCGTCCATGGCGGAGGTCCATTTGTATATGAGCTTATCGTGGTGACGGTGCAGGAACCGAGTAACCCAGGCATCTCTAATAGGACTGTGAGCAACTTCGGAGGCGAAATTTTGTACTATTTGCCTTGTAGGCGATAGGCCTTAGCTTGAAAGGTCTATTATATAATTACAGAGCTCATCTTCTTGTTGTGGGGTGATCTTCTGCTGTTTGAAGTAACCGTGTTCACGCGACGCGCATACGCCTCGGTGCCGCCGCGACAGGGTGGATCGCGACACTGAAAACTGTTCAGCAATTTTAGTATAGGAAAGTTCATCAGCTGCATCTGCTGCGTCACAGGCTTCAAGCGCAGCTTCTAAATCCATGTCGTTGTTGAGTTATCGCGTTGAGGAAATTGACGCGTTATGGTGTTGGCGTGCACGAGATGAAACCGTGCACGAGGTGCACGGACACTGTAGGGAAGGCCCAGTCCCACTGCTAACCACTGGTCGACAGGCTATATTTGCCAGACGACCCTCATTTCCTATCGCGACATCACACGTGTGTTGGAAGTTTTGCAGGGCTCGGATAATAGTCTGGCAAAATGTCCGGCATCTCCGCCTGCTATCGCAATGAGGCTGAAGCAGCGATGCATCTCCGTTTCGGCCGCGGCGCCGACACCGCGGCTTGATAGACGGAATAATTGTCTCGTGTACAAACAAAACTTTTGGTACGGCGACTGTCAAAGTAGACTGGATCGTGTGTGTAAAGGAATGGTCAATCGGTGTGTCTCGAGATGCTATCGGCGTGGAAGGGTCGGCTTCGGCGTTTGGTCGCAGCTGCCATGGCGGATGACAAACTTCAGTACACGCACGGCAGGAGGTTAGTAAGATTCAGTCAGGAAGCCTGGCGGCAGTCAAGGAATTTAGATGCACACCGCGCAGCATGAAGGCCTTCCAGATTGACCGCTTATCCAAGCTGCGGACAGCTGCGGCAACGCTTTGATAACCTTGGTGGGCTCATTGAGCTTTTGCTGGGCTGCACGCACCGGGCCATGACGAAAGAGTGGGCCGCAGTCCGCCGTAACCATGAGGCAAGCGTGGCGGCCAAACATCCCACGTTTTAGCGTCGTCCGGCAGCCCCTCTAAAGAATCAAAAGCTTCTTCGACATCAGGCTCGCTTTCTCTTCTCCTCCATTGAATCCTCAAACATCGTCAAAATGGGCAACTACACAGATCTTGATGTTAAGGCCGTAAACACCATCCGAACCCTCGCGGTAAGTTCTCGATGCCTCTCCCTTCTGGCGTAGAAGCTACCCCGCCGCGCAGTCACTTTTCCCAACAACCACACCATAGTATCTGTTGTGAAGTTACAAAGTCCAATTGCTGACGGCGCTGCTTTGTAGGTCGATGCCACTGCGCAGGCAAACTCTGGCCATCCGGGTGCCCCCATGGGCATGGCCCCGGTTGCCCACGTCCTGTTCAACAAGTTCATGACTTTCAACCCCAAGAACCCCGAGTGGTTGAACCGCGACCGCTTCGTACTCTCGTAAGTTCTTTCCGGCGGGAGGTCGTCTCCACAAGCTTGCGCGGCCTTGAACAGCCTTATCTACAGCAACCAGTGATTATTCGAACTCGTTGAGCTGACCCCTGTCCCAGCAACGGTCACGGCTGCATGCTTCAGTATGCTCTCCTCCATTTGTTCGGTTACGGCGTCAGCATAGACGACCTGAAGAACTTCCGTGTAAGCAACGCATACGAATGAATGACATGAGTGAAGTCTGACAATAGCAGCAAATCGACTCCATTACCCCCGGTCACCCTGAGGCCCACGACACCCCCGGTATTGAGGTCACCACTGGTCCTCTTGGCCAGGGTTTTGCCAACGCCGTCGGTCTTGCGATCGCCGAGAGGCACTCGTCCGCCGTTTTTAACAAGCCCGGCTACGAGCTGTTCAACAACTACACATACGCCTTCTTTGGTGATGGCTGTGCTATGGAGGGTATTGCCTCTGAGGCTGCCTCCATGGCCGGCCACTTGCAGCTTGGCAATCTCATCATGATCTATGATGACAACCACATCTCCATTGGTACGTTCGCGAATCTTTGTACAATTTTGTTGGCGCGCTAACACAGATTGCAGACGGTGACATCAAGTGCGCCTTCACTGAGGACGTCATGAAGCGATTCGAGGCCTATGGCTGGCACACACAGCACGTCGCTGACGGAGACTCCGACCTCGACGGCATTGAGGCTGCTATCAAGAAGGCCCAGGAGGTCAAGGACAAGCCCTCCGTCATCAAGCTGACCACCACCATTGGTTTCGGCTCCAAGCTCCAGGGTACCGGTGGTGTCCATGGCAACCCCCTCAAGGCCGACGACATCAAGAGTGTCAAGGAGAAGTTCGGTTTCGACCCCGAGAAGACCTTCGTCGTTCCCCAGGAGGTCTATGACCAGTACCACAAGCACGCCGCCGAGGGTGCCGCTGCTGAACAGGAGTGGAACCAGCTCTTCGAGAAGTATGGAAAGGAGTACCCTGACCTTCACAAGGACCTTGTCCGTCGTCGCAGCAGGGATCTCCCCGAGGGCTGGGAGAAGTCTCTCCCCACATACAAGCCTACAGATTCTGCTATCGCTTCCCGCAAGCTGTCTGAGGCTGTTCTCGAGGCTATCCATGATGTCGTTCCTGAGCTCATCTCCGGTTCCGCCGATCTGACTGGCTCTAACAACACTCGATGGAAGAATGCCGTCGACTTCCAGCCCCCTAACCTCGGCATTGGAGAGTGGTCTGGTCGTTACATGAGGTACGGTGTCCGCGAGCACGCCATGGCTGCTGTCATGAACGGTCTGTCTGCCTACGGTACTATCATCCCCGCCGGTGGAACTTTCCTCAACTTCGTCTCCTACGCTGCCGGTGCAGTCCGTCTTTCGGCTCTGTCCCATCAGCGCCTGATCCACGTCGCTACTCACGACTCGATTGGTCTCGGAGAGGACGGTCCTACTCACCAGCCTATCGAGACCCTCGCTCACTTCCGTGCCCTGCCCAACTGCATGGTCTGGCGTCCCGCTGACGGTAACGAGACCTCTGCTGCCTACTACATGGCCCTTACTTCCAAGGGCACTCCCTCCATCCTCGCCCTTACCCGCCAGAACTTGCCCCAGCTTGAGGGCTCCACACTGGAGAACGGTATCAAGGGTGGATACACAGCTCTCGAGAAGGAGGGTGCTGACATCACACTTGTCTCCACTGGTTCTGAGGTCTCCCTCTGTCTCGAGGCTGTCAAGACGCTCGAGGAGCAGGGCCTCAAGGCCCGTGTCGTTTCCCTGCCCTGCTGGGAAGTTTTCGACGCTCAGTCCAAGGAGTACAAGCTCAAGGTCATTCCCGACGGCATTCCCTCGCTCTCCGTCGAGGTCATGTCCACAATGGGTTGGGAGAAGTACTCCCACGAGCAATTCGGTCTCAACCGCTTCGGTGCCTCCGGCCCCTACAAGGAGGTCTACAAGAAGTTCGAGTTCACACCCGAGGGCATCGCCAAGCGCGCGAAGCTCACCGTCGACTTTTACAAGGACGTCAAGCCCCTCCGCTCGCCCCTCAACCGTGCCTTCCAGCAGCTTATTTAAGCGCATGTGTGAGGTGATATCGCTATCAGCGAGGGGTGTCTGGTTTGGATGCTTATGAGAAACGACCGATTCGCGCTTTACGTAGTTCACACGTTGAAAACTAGGATGCGCATGGATGTATAGAATTGATTCCCACTTTATGAGCAACACGTTGCATTCCACTTCCCTCCTGCAGCCTCCACACAATGAACAATATCTGCTAACAGCGAAGTCGATGGCGCGTGATGCACTTTGACTTGAACCAAAGTATCGCTAGTGGACCAAACCTGGTTATGTGGAAGCGAAGAGAGGGTAGAATGCGAAAGGTTGTCGTTCAAATGAGGTAAAAAAGATTACACAGTATGAGTATACCATAGAAACTCGATTTTATGGCCAAATGCTAGCAGGGGGCGGCAGTTCTGCCCGCTGCTTGTGGGTCACTTAGCTAGGAACGCAACGCAAAAAGGAAATCTTCGAGTTGTGCCACCTACCCGAATCGAACGAGCGATCTTCGCATTACAAGTGCGACGCCTTACCACTTGGCCAAGGAGGCTTCACTGGATTAATGACTCAGGCTTCAGAAATAATAAATATATACTCATTCTTTTGACCTCATTCAAACGACGACCTTTTGCCATCCACCCTCCCTTCGCTTCCACATCATCTGGGAATGTTCCTTTTTGCGTTTGCGTTCATATCGCTCGTTCCATTCGGGTAGGTGGCACATCTGGAAGATTTCCTTTGCGTTTCGCTCGTTCGATTTGGTAGGTGGCAATCTGGGAAATGTTCTTCTTTGCGGTCGCAGGACATCGCCCCGGCGCCGACCATTTGAGAATCTTTTTGAAACACATCTGAGCACTGTAATTCATCAATCGACAGAAACCATCGTGGTAACAGACGCTCGTGCAGAGATGTTGGCGCGAAGATGTTCTCTTTTTCATCGCTGCTGCTGGTTAATTTCTCCCCTTTCGCACGATCGAACCAGGCTCACGAAACGAAACGAATAATAGCGGTACAATCGCCGTAAGAACAGTGTACATAATCGAGTCTCGGTTGAAGCGTTATCTACTTAGCAATGCTTTGTTATTGGGGAAGGGGGATATTTCAAAGACTAGGTCTGCTGATGACTACAGGCTGAAACTCTGCCAGCTTCCACTCTGCCTGCACAGCTGCTTCCTTGTCTGGCCTCACATGGGCTATCCGCACTCATCATACTTCAGGTATGTCTCTGTCCAAGATACAGTCGCTGGGGAGAGCGAACACGAAGGTAAGCGTCCCTTGCAGAAGCCCGAGTCATACAACTTGATACAACGCCACAACAGCATTCCTCTGGAACCCAGGCTCCTGGTACGCGGAGCATTCCATAGTCATTAGCCGTCTGGCTTGAACAAATATCCCATCATCCTACGAGTCTCTGTGCTAGTGTCCCCGTAGGAACGACTGATGGACTGGTCGATGCGTAGCATTAACATGTCACCCGTCACCCAGCAGCGAGGATGGGAACACATATCGCCTCCCTTCCAGCGAGACTAACATAGGGTGCCTTGCCGGAAAAGAAGTCTTTCCTATGGCACTTACAATCCAAAACTTCTGGTCTTCCCAACCCTGTCAGATAGTAGTATTGGCTGCGGTCATCACCTATAACTGAAGGTTGAAGAAACAGACATCAAGATGAATACTTCCACCACCTCTCTCGTCAGCACTGTCTCCTCCTCTGAATCTTTCAAGCCGTACACCTGCACACAGCCATCTCCACATCCTCACGCGTCGCAACACGGAACCCGCATCCACTGCCCTTCGACAGCGCCACCATTACTACAAAAGCTCTGCCAATGGATCCCATCTAAGCCCCCCAAAACACCACAACGGAGCGTCCAAAGCCGCGAGCGCGCGATCCAAAGACATGAGGCGCGGCTCGAGCAATGGGAAGAGAAAGTCAGGCTCAGAGAAGAGATGGTCGAGAAGCGGGAGTGCAGTTTGAAAGCGCGCTTCTTCGAGCTGGCGCAGCAGAAAGTCAAAGACGCCTGTGATGCGGCTGCAAGGAAGAATGAGCCTGGGACACGAGACGGCGGTTCTCGGCGTTGGAAGCAGGTGTGGAAGCGCAATCGCGGCGATGGGAAGGGCTGGGCGAAGTGGGAAGAAGGGCGGTTTGAGTGAGTGAGCGGTGTGCGGGAAAGAGAACTCGATGTCGAGAGCGGAAATGCGGGAGTGGTTCAAGGTCTATGTGGAGGTGGTTTGTGGCTTTATATGGATTTTGAGAGCTGCTATGATTGCGTGAAGTTTGGTGTTGAGCATGAACTTTCTATGGTAGAGCTGGGAGTGTAGGGCTACGAGGTTTTCGAGACTGGTACACAGAGAGCAACAGTTGGAGCAAGCGTGACCCTTCACGCCAGCGTGACAGGGCCACAGGTCATGGTTGATAGGAAGATTTACACGCAGTGCGTTCCGCATTACACGGGACACTTCGAGTCGCCCATCTCTTATATCGTGATTGTAGTGTCTCCCGTCAACGCCGTCAACTGGTCGACCCCAGGCGCCGTGAAATCATCATCCAGAGCATGATCTCGAACCCATACGCCAACGTCCCCCTCTTTGTTACGCCACCCCGCGCCCCTATGTTTCAGTAGCTCCACCATCTCTTCCACATCCCTAGTCAACGTCTTGCTCGTACAGTCCCGACTCGAAAACTTTGCACCGTCCTGAAA
The DNA here is from genome assembly GCA_039634465.1 of Didymella pinodella. Lineage (NCBI taxonomy): Eukaryota > Fungi > Ascomycota > Dothideomycetes > Pleosporales > Didymellaceae > Didymella > Didymella pinodella. The sequence goes on from CP113351.1 coordinate 1,195,107, forward strand.
GTCAAACACTCCTAGATAGCTTGCAATGACTTTGTAGCTCTCTGTCCACTCCAGCCAGAAGTCGCCGGACTGAGCTCTGCCCAAGCGTTCCGGCTGGCTGAGAAGATTGTTTTCGGGACCAGGCGCAAGTTGAAATGTGACATTGAGTAGTGTAGGAATGCGGTGCAGAGCGCGGATGATGCTCGTAATGTTTGTCGCGAACGGAAAGATGCCTGTGAAGCTGAAAGAGGTAATGTTGCAGCAAGACTCGACTTCTTTAGCTAGGCGCATGAGGATAAGGTAAAGCATTTTTGGTGACTGCTTGAGGTGGTACTCGTAAGTGCTGTAGGCGGTGATGGAGGAGCCTTCATTGTAGCCGATATGCGTCCACGGGCGGCGATGGATCAATGCGGTATTCCAAGGTCGGCAGCTGGTACTCATGTGATCTATGGGTGGCGGTGATGCATGTATGAGCTCTATGTAATGCGTCTCCATGTCGAAAGCCCACGTGTCGGAGCCGAGCATCTGTGTATCCAAGAGACCGGCGAGTGTTGCTGGAGGAGCCGCTACAACGACGCGGCTTGGATTCAGGCAATCAAATATTTGCGCCCATATGCCATTGACTGCTCGAGCTAGTGGAGCATCGGCGGTGGACACATGGCGCAGCCCGTACTCTATATCGGTATACACCACGATACTTCTGATCTGCTGCTTGAGCTGGTATCTTGATACAAAACGCCCGAAGTTGTCGAAGCTGCTGGTAAGATGAGGCAGCCAGAGTATCGTCGGTGATGACTTCAAGAACTCGTCGCCCTCCTGTATCCTACACAGGTTGATGAGGATGTCGTCAAAGGATTGGTCGAACGCGAAGGCGGAGCTACTCTTGAATTTGCCGCGCATCTTGGTATAGATCATGAACTCATGGTTGCTCAGCGTGGATAGCTGTCCTTGCATGCTTTCGATCAGTCGAGCATCGAGCGGTACCCATTGGGGGTTCTGGTCGAGGGGCACTCTAACGTATTTGAACAAGACTGGGATCGTGAGTTTCCTTAAGCGCCAGGATACACAAGAAAGTGATTTCAAGGCTGTATTTACAGAGCTTGTGAGGCTAGATGTGGGTTCGTGGGTAAATTTGGAGACTGAGGGCGCCTCTGCATCGAGGTGCGAAGCAATCTGGATGAGCAGTTCGTTCGGCAGCGCATAGAGGCCTGTGACTTCGCCTTTGACTTCGAAATCCGCCATTGCTGATGTTGGATACGTTTGTGATGAAGGGAAAAATGAGGTTTCGCTGAGCATGCTCAACATGTAAAATTAAACTGAGGTCGCAGTCGTGTCGCAGGCGAGGCTTGTAGTGGAGTGATGCATTTCGAGCTGTCGAGCTGTGTACGTCATCCCCTCTTGCACCTCAAGAGCAGTCGAAAACATCAGCAAACTTATTGTAGCCAACAATGGGTCTGTTCACACTAGAACACTGCAAGAACGACTGTTGACAACATCCAAATTCAGCTGGCTGGGGAGATGGATTTCTATCTTTATCTCCTGCGGCGCAAGACACCTTCACGCAGATTAAGCACCTCACGAGCAATGGCACACCGGCTTATAAAAAGGTATCAAAACCCCATCAGACATACTGACAGGAGTTACATACACTACTTGAGGCTAAAATCCAGCTCGTACTGCACCCTCCAACCATGCAACACCCGCCATCACGCCGTCCACGATCCTTACTCTCTGCCCTTCTTCTTGCCCTAATTCCTCGGTACAAGCCTCTCTGACCATCTGATCCATACCAGCCATACCAGCACAGCCGAGACATATCGCACCCACCTTGCCCTTCCTGAGTAGCCGCTTGACAGCGTCCTTCATCTTCTTCCTGACCTCCTCAGCCGGTGCATCATGCAGATCTGTTGCATTGAGCCCCGTGGTCTCGACACCAGCAAATTGCCTGCCAGCATCAGAGTCGGTGCCCAAGAACTGCACTGTAGCCTCTGTGAGAATGTCTTCCCACACCTTGCCCGTGCTCACGATGCCAAACTTCTCCTCGGGGTGTATCGACTGCAGACTAGCGCCTACGCTTGCCTCGAAGATCCCAGTGACGGGCTTTCGCCCGGCTTTGATTGCGCGCTCTTCTTTCAGCAGAGGCACGAGCGGGTGCTGCGAGTAGCATGCGATGAGGAAAGCGTCATAGCGGTCGAGCAGCGGGCGCAGCGTGGGCAAGCAGTGCTTGACTGACTCGCGCGCATCATCTTCATTGTTGATGCTCTTGACACCATCCGGTGCGGTGAAGTAATCGTGTGTTGTCTAGCTGCGGTCAGTTGCCTGGATGGAGCTATGAGTGGTGCTGATTGACATCTGTGAGCTGCAGCGCATCGACCAATGGCTTCAAGCCGTCGGTCATCGACACCGTTGAGTTTGGGTTGATAATGAGAATAGAGCGCATCTTGCTGTATCTAGGTATGCGTCCTTGACGGTATTCGCCCATCGAGCTCATTTGAAGCTGTGCCATCCACTATGAGGCTACCCCGCGACTTCGGCAGGATTCAGAAAGATTGTGGAGTGGCCGACCAGGGTCTTGTGTACGCGAGTCGCGCCTGTGACATCATAGGCTCACACATTTGCTGCGCTGACAAGTTTCAACATGACATTGTTTGCAGAGTTTAAACTGGGAGGAGGATATTTCTGTAGATATGCCTCAACTTGTTCGCGTTATAGTAACAGCTGCTGGAAATAACAGTTCGGCGTCGTGATCGATGGATTGATTAAACTACAGAGGGTATATGGAATTCGAAGGTCATTGCGACTGTCCCACGATGTGGTGTCCACTGCTGTAGCGGTGCCACTCGCATATCTGTAGAGCAGCCTCAATGATGGTCCTTCCAGCAACATGAAGTAGTTTTCATCTGAATGCTCTCGCTGGTGGCATTATCAAACAATGAAGATATCAAGGAACTGTCTTGTTAGAACGACCTCTTTATTGTTCAGCGATAGTGACTTACAGTTCGTAACGTCGTCAAGGGCGTGCATCGTCTAGCGGAAGCAGGAAAAGCGACCGCAAGAGATCCTGAACGGAGCGCGGCGTACGCCATGCCTGTCAGCGACAACACCACCGCCTGGAACATCTGTTAGCTTCCGAGTTATCCAGGCGAGCAATCAAGAGATGTACTAACCGCCGTGCCTTCCGCCCCATTGTTTAGTCCAGAGAAGACCCATGGTTGTTGGTTATTGATTTGTAGGTTGTTTGTGAAGGTTTGAGATAGTGGTCGGAGCTATTGTAATTCAAGAGGATGTGTATGCTTGTGGAGTGACCAGCGAGGAGTTCACGTACATTAAATAGGGAGAAGTTGCGGGAGGCTGGAGCGAAGCAAGGTAAACAAACTGGCTGTGAGCAAAGCCAGTGACGTAGGCCAATTTGGGACAAGCTTGGCGTTGCGCGAATGACGAGGTCCAGGGCTCTTTCTTGCAGCGTTCCGTTCCGCACAGCCACAGCTTGCGCGCAAGCTAGTCGCCTTCGTGATTCTAGAGCTGTAGCTTCACCCTTTCCAGCGATGGGATGCTCCCAAAAGCGGTAACCTGACGTTCAGGCAGAGTGGTGCGCCACAACCGTATGGGGATGATCCCTTAGAATGTGTGCGTTAGTATGACCGAAGCAGCAGATCTTACGGCACGATCGCGACAATTTGCGGCTGTGAGATGAGCTAGAGGGCACGATAATAGTTGTGGCTTTCGTTGTCTCTTGATCGGGTGCAGAATCCCATACAAGGTTGACGATTGTCAAGCGTATATGCGATGGAGAGAATGAATCGCAAATCAACGTGGCTGCTGTGTGAGTATCTTCACAAGCACATCTGCGAAAATAATGATAAGCTGCCGTGGCTCACAACTGAGACGGCCCTTCAAATTTGTTATGCAGAATATGCTCGTTCGTAAGAGGAAATTTTGCACCCAGATCAACCAAATCCTGCCCTAATGTTGTACAAATGTCATGCAACGGAGCGACCACGCGCACCAAGCCCTGAAGCCTCGTTGTTTTGAGAGGGGCTTTCGAACTTCTTTCGTCCCTTTCGCCTAATGTACACTGATGCCGTCGCGTTCTAGCATCTATCGACCGGGCAGGCCGCCCTGTGCCATAGCAGCGTTCTGCTCCTGGAACCTGTCGCCGAGGCGCTGCGAGCCCTTCATGTGCTTGTCGACGCATCGCATAACGCAACCCTCCTCGCGCGAGGTGAGAGACTTGCTCTCGAAGCCGTTGACGCAGGAGTCGAAGCATTGCTGGACGAGGTTGGAGTACATCTGACACGGTTAGCTCCTCATGCATTTCTCTTGACCCACCAAATCTGATGTCAGTACGATGGAAAGGCCACTCACGTTCATGAACTCCTTCATCTGCTTCTTCTCCATGCGGTTCTGGAGCTCGCGCTGCTCGTTCTGTGTAAGTCTGCGCACGTTAGACTCGGCGGCAAACAGGTATGCTAGTGTTTGGCACATACTGATCCATTGTGAAGTGGTGAGTATGCTGCTTGTGTAGATGATATTTCAGATGTGTATACCAGAGCGTTGGATCGATTGTATGTTGTTGGTATGACGTGCGGTGCAATAGCTTCCCCAGCGAACTATTTTCTGAGGGCGAGCTTACCAAAGGCGCACAGACTGCCGGCTGCACCTGCTCGCAGCCCACAAGGGCAGCAAGCCGAAGGAGCGCCTCGGGGATCTCATTTCGATCTAGAACACAGAGCTGCCGCTCCCATGGATCGTTGCACAGCGGGCCAATATCTTGTCATTTCCGGCGACGCGCTTGTGCCTGTCTGTACCTTTTCAGCGCCAAGCGCAAGTTCTATTATTGGGCCGTGTAATGAGCAGCAACGACAGCGCAATAACAGCTCTCTTAATCCCATCTCGCTGCTGCCTCTGCGACTGA